>OZ010800.1:392562222-394962222 GCA_963932465.1 Maratus speciosus | reverse complement strand
TTAGCAATAATAAAAAAAAAACATGATGAACACAACAAAAGATTCATACCAAGTTTTGTACAATTTTTACCATTCAATAAATGTTCAAAATTTTCCTCACTACACTGTAAAAAAAAATCTGTAGTTCTCCAGATGTAAAATTTCATGCTTACTAAACTTTCATCTGTAACTGTACAAAAAAAGCTGCAGATCTACAAAACTAGTTTTTGTAAAGCTACAGAAATCTGTAACTTTACAAATGAATCTGCTAAAATTACAGTAATATTACTAAAATTTTATCTGTAACCCTAGTTGCAGTTACATGAAATGTTCTAGGCATCCCAGTTTCCGAAAAAATTCTTAGTAACCTTACAGATTTTTTTATTTTCAGGGCAAAAGTGTGTCTGTTACATGAATTTTTGTTGTTGCCGTTACATAAAATGTTCTAGGAATCCCAGTTTCCTAGAAAAACTTTAGTAACTTTACAGATTTTTTTTTACAGTGTATATAAAGATTTTTCAACATACTTTCATGCATTTATTTATTTTTACACTATCTTAAAAAAATAAAATAAAACAAAATAACTACCTCTAAATTCGTTTTCCAGGTTTTGAAGTGGTTTTCGATTGAAACAAAATAAAATTTCAGAATCGCTTTCAAAGATTCTGACATTTTAAATTGTTGATATTTGAACATAGAATAAAAATGTTAATATTTCACCAACAATCTGGAATGTATATAAATAGAAAATTTCTTTCGGAACACGAAACTGGGAGTGACAAGATATATATTTATATATATATTAGGATTGCTGTTAATTTCTTCGAATGATGAAAATTAATGAAACATATATTTTTAGAATAGTTATAAATATCATATTTTGTTCATACTATGTAGTATTTTTATAATGATATTCATGAACAATAGTAAATTGTAGTGAAAGATTGATTTGAGAAATGAAAAAGCATAGAAGTAAAATTTGAAACAAAATCCAAGCCTGCTTGAATTATTAAACAATTTTTCTATGTATAATTGTTCAATAAAAAAGATTTGCTTTGTTATATTAAATTTCTTCTTTGCATCTAAAAGTGTTTTATTACTTATTACTTCTGCTTTTTATTCACTGTCTTTAAGAAAGGAAAACTAAAAAAAAAATATGACGCAGACATTAAATTTACTTTTGAAAAAAAATATTTTAAACTATTAAAAAACATTAATTGTACATGTTCGAAAATGTTTTTAAGTTTCCATTGGAGAAAATACATAAAAAAAAGATCATGGAAAAATTGCATGTGACATAGGCAATGTCTTTTCATGCTTGATATAAATGCAACTTGCAAGAAAACATGTTCTTTATTTAAATTTTATTTAAAAAGAAATTCTAGCTTTGTAAAATTTTTTCGATGTTTTAATGTCATCTATTCCTTATTGTGCCGTATTGTGTTTTATGAAGGAGTGTTCGTTTATTACCAATACAGTGCTTGTTTCTTTCAAAATATATTTTTTGTCTTCTCCAAAAAATAATACCTCACTTTTGCGCGTTATTTTTACAAATGTGTAAACGATGATGTCAACTATGGCTTTCGCTTTTAATATTTTTTCGCCACTTCTTATAATTGTGCAATTTCATTTTTTAAATTTTCTTACAGTGAAGAATGAATTATCAGTGAAAATTATTTTGTAAAGCTGAACTCAGGGATCGTTTGGCTTTAAAAATAATTTTCAAGCATAATTTAAAAACATAAAATGAGGTTTGGATTGTACTTTGTTACAATATATTGAAAAGAGAGAACCAGCGTTACATGAATGAATTAGATATAGATGCATTAAAAAAATTAGATTTTTTAAATTGATTTCATTTCACGAAATAATATCACATATGTTCCATCACAGATAAATTATTATATGAAAGACGCATTTTTTTTTTTTTTTTTTAAAGAAATGCATGTATAATTCTTGAAAAAAAAATCTATTTCTAGAATCATTTATTTACAGTTAAATGATATTTACAGTTAAATCATTTATTTACAGATAATTTATAGTAATGTTACTTTTCTTATAATCATGGTACATTAAAGGCAGTTGGATACATTTCATTTCATATTCGAAACAATAATCAAAGAACAAAATAAATCCTTTAATAATCTCATCGCATTAAAAGTAAGGAAATATACTTACAAACAAATATTAAAAAAGAACTCGGATAATATCTATAATATGTTAGCAAATAAAATTAAACGAAACAACTTATTTAAGATTTTTAATTAAGGGAAACCTTGTTTACAAATGCTACAATTTGAAACAATCTCAGATACTATACTCATTACAATGTTACACGCTTCTTATACTGTTAATCTCATGTGACCTACTTTCATTTGCTACAATTATTAAAGTATTAACTTGTAGAAGAAGAATGTTTCAAGAAGCCATTATTAACCTAATAAGAACAATCCTGATATTACTTTCCTACTTATCTTGTTTATGTTATTGTAATTAAAGATAATTTTTGAATGAAAATTTGTTTAAGCATTTTCCTTTAAAGAAAATGTAGAGAAGAAAATACATGGATTTAAAAGATTCGATTTTTTTAGCTACATACATAGAAAAAGGAAAGAAAAAAAAATAGGTAATTTTTTAAAACAAATTTTAAAATTTATCTTAGAACATAAATTAATACATTAAATGAAAACATCGTAAAAAATGTAAGTCGTTAAGAACATCTTAGAATGATAAAAAAAATATAATTTTCTCCTTTACTAAAAGAAACTATATGCACATTCACTCTGAATATTTTTACTCTTTTTTTTTAATTGTTCCTCAAATAATACGATATTAAAACTATTTCAGAAAAAAATATATTAATTTATATAACATTAAATTATGATTTCAAGCGAAAGTAACCATTAAAGACTATTTTCTTTTATTTCTGCTTTATTTCGGGCCAGCATAAAAATAAAAATATATAAAGAAAATGCATATAACGTTTGCTCATGAATCAATTTGAAACCTCGGATTTTAACTATTGGCTTTCGTGTTAGAAATTTGTGTGAAATATGGAAAGATAGCCTCCAAATCCAACAAGCATTTTTTTTTTTTTTTTTTTTTTTTTTTTTTTTTTTAGATTTGAATTTAGAGAAACACGTTATGTAGTATTTAGTACAGAAGAAAAGTATTTATATCAAATATACGTAGGCATTTGACTCAGATATGTTACCTTGACTAATGGAAAATTTTAAATAAGCACCATAATACAGGCTTTAAAATTTTATATCGCAACATTTTTGAGCCACAACTTTTACCCTTTCTTTTTAAGCATGGCTTTTTTTTTAACAGTTTTTTCTAGATAATATTAGAAAAATATTATATACTATAAACAAAATAAAACACTTATAGCTGCTCAAAAAATATATGTTTTATTAATGTTGGCTATTCGAAGAATTCACAGCAATCCTGAAATATAAATATTACGTGACTTTCAGCTCATGAACAATACTAAAATTCAGTTAACTATATATTTACGAAATAAAAAAGTAAGAATATATGTGAGAATGAATTGAAATGCTTAAACAAAATATATTAACCTAATTAAATGACATAGATTACGGCCAGTAATAGATCCACGAACGAGTATAAATTCACGATCAAAGAGAATGAGATAAGATAATTAGAGAAATATCTGGATTGCGATCTATTAACAAATTTTGGAATACGATGCTTATAATATTTCAATGTTTACTTTCAGAGAAAAAAAGCAAAAACACACTCTTTTGGATGAAATTTGTTGAATAGAGAAAAGGACATTCTAATTTAAAGTGATCAAATGTTTAGTTATTCAACTGCATTTCCGCGGATTTTATGTCCCATTAAATGAAAAGCTGAAATGATAATGGTGGTATGTGGCAAAAAATTAGTTAATTATATGATTGAAGATATTCTGGGGTCCTTTATACTTTCTTAATTTACTATTTAAAAAAACCGAATACTCACATATATTTTAATAGATAAAGGAGACATCGGACAATAAACGCAAGTAGATATGTGGAACTTTATATTTTCTCAAAATGATAATTGTCTCAGTTACCACCTTCATTATCTGAGCTCTTAAAATGTTAGTTGTGTTTGTATTCAAGTGTAATGTTCTGTGTGGTAAAGTTCTTTAGCTATCAATCTTAATACAACACACACACACACAGATATATATATATATATATATATATATAAAGATCATTTCAAATAATTCATGCATTTATTTATTTTTACACTATTTTGAAAATAAAATAAAATAAAATAAAATACCTACTTCTAAATTCGTTTCCCAGGTTTTGAAGTGTTTTTTTTAAAATAAAAATTCAGAATCGCTTTCAAAGATTCTGACATTTTAAATTATTAGTATTTGAATATAGAATAAAAATGATAATATTTCACCAAGAATCTGGAATGTATATAAAAAATAAATTTCTTTCCGAACACGAAACTGGAAGTGACAATATATATATATATATATATATATATATTAAGATTGCGGTTAAATTCTTCGAATGACGAAAATTAATGAAACATATATTTTTAGAATAGTTATAAATATTTTATTTCGTTCATACTATGTAGTATTTTTATTAAAATATTCATGAACAATAGTAAATTGCAGTTAAAGATCAATTTGCGATATGAAAAACCATAGAAGTAAAAATTGAAACAAAATCCAAACCTGCTTGAAATATTAAACAGTTTTTCTATGTATAATTTTTCAATAACAAAGATTTGCTTTGTGATATTAAATTTCATCTTTGCATCTAAAAGAGATTTATTACTTGTTCTTCTGCTTTTTATTCACTATCTTTTGAAAACTACACAAAAAAAAAAAAAAAAAAAGACGCAGACATTAAATTTCCTTTTGGAAAAAAACAAACAAAACATTTTAAACTATTAAAAAACGTTAGTTGTACATGTTCGAAAATGTTTTTAAATTTCCATTGGAAAAAATACATAAAAATAATATCTCGCTTCATGGAAAAAACTGCATTTGACATGGATGATGTCTTTTCATGTTGGAGATAAATTCACCGCGTCAAGAAAACATGTTCTTTATTTAACTTTTTATTTAAAAAGAAATTCTAACGTTGTAAAATTTCTGCGATGCTTTAATATGATCCGTTCCTTATTGTGTCATATTGTGATTTATCAAGCAGTATTATTTTATTATCAATGAAGTCCTTGTTTCTTTCAAAATGGAATTTTTGTCTTCTCCAAAAATAATGCCGCACTTTTGCGCGTTATTTTTACAAATGTGAAAACGATGATTTCTTTCTTTTGGATTTCTTTTCGATGATGAACTTTCTCTTTTGATATTTTTTCATCACTTCTTATAATTGCCCAATTTCATTTTTAATTTCTTCTATCTTCAGTAGAAGAAAGTATTGTAATCGAAATTTTTTACGACTTCCGGTTTTCGTCGGATGTACACGTTTTAGGGGTCAGAGATCACAAAAAAGTGTTTATACAAAATGTCTGTCTGTCCGTATGTCCGTGTGTCGCCATTGTACCATCAAAAATTGTATGAAGTTATGCGTAGAATTACACCAATTTTTTTTTAAGATTTTGGCTGTGGCAAGAAGTTCCTCTATTAATTTGAAAAAAAAAATACGCCGGTAGGAGGCGCTGTAATAGCGAATTTTGTGCATTTTGAATATTGTACCATCGAAAAGTGTATGAATTTATGCATATAATTTAACCAAATTTTTTGTGTATGTTTGTGGCAATATCAAGAAGGTCCTCCCTGAATTAAAAAAAAATCCGCCAGTAGGGGGCGCTGTAATAGCGATTTTTGTGCATTTTCAATATTGTAACATCGATGCGTGTATGAAGTTATGCAGAGAATTGAACCAATTTTTTTGTGTATGTTTTTGGCCACGGCAAGAAAGTCCTCCCTGAATTTGGAAAACATCCGCCGGTAGAGGGCACTGTAATAACGATTTTTGTATGATTGTTGTACATTTTGAATATTGTACCATCGAAAAGTGTATGAAGTTATGCATAGAATTGAACCAAATTTTTTGTGTATGTTTTTGGCCATGGCAAGAAGGTTCTCTCTGAATTAGGAAAAATTCTGCAGCAAGGGGGCGCTCTAATAGCGATTTTTGTCCAATTTTCAGTATTGACCATCGAAAAGTGTATGAAGTTATGCTTAATTCTAATAAAAATACTAATAAAACTAATTATAATGAAATATTGACATGAGATAGAAGAAAGTTTTGGGATTGGCACATCCAACTAGTTTAAATAATCTTACAGTGAAGAATGAATTATCAATGAAAATTATTTAGTAAAGCTGAGCTCAGTGATTTTTTGGCTTTAAAATTAATTTTCAAGCATAATTTGAAATTATAAAAGGGGGTTAGGATTGTACTTTGTGCGAATATATTGAAAAGAGAGAACCAGCGTTACATGAATGAATTAGGTATGGATCGATTAAAATAATTAGATTTTTTAAAATGAGCTCATTTCCCGAAATAATACCACCTATATTCCATCACAAATAAATTAATATATGAAACACGCAAAAAGGACATTTTAAGAAATGCATGTATAACTCTTGAAAAAAAATCTATTTGTAGTATAATTTATTTAAAGTTAAAGCAGGTAATTTATAGTAATTTTACTTTTCTTATAATCGTGGTACATTAAAGGCAGTTGGATATATTTCATTTCATATTCTAAACAATAAACCAAAGAACAAAATAAATCTTTTAATAATCTCATCGCATTAAAAGTAAGGAAATTTACTTACAACCAAATATTAAAAAAGAACTCGGATAATATCTATAATATGTTAGCAAATAACATTAAATGAAACAACTTATTTAAGATTTTTAATTAAGGGGAAACCTTGTTCAAATATGTTACAATTTGAAACAATGTCAGATACTGAACTCTTTACAATGTTACACGCTTCTTATATCGTTAATATCATGTGACCTACTTTCATTTTATAAAATTATTAAAGTATTAACTTGTAGAAGAAGAATGTCTCAAGAAGGCATTGTTAACCTAATAAGAACAATCCTGATATTTCTTTCCTACTTATCTTGTTTAAGTTTTTGTAATTAAAGATAATTTTTAAATAAAAATTTGTTTAAGCATTTTCCTTTAATGAAAATGTAGAGTATAAAATACATGGCTATAAAAGAATCGATTATTTTAGCTATACATGAAAAAAGAAAAGAAAAAAATAGGCAGTTTTTTAAAACAAATTTTAAAAATTATTTTAGAAAATAAATTAATACACTGTAAAAAAAAAAAAAAAAAAAAAAAAAAAAATCTGTAAAGTTACTAAAGATTTTCTAGGAAACTGGCATTCCTAGAACTTTTTATTTAGCGACAACAAGAAAAATTCCTGTAACAGACGCTGCTCCTATAAAAACTTTAGTAACTTTACAGATTTCTTTTACAGTGTACATTAATTGAAAACATCATAAAACATATAAGTCGTTGAGAATATTTTAGAATGACAAAAAATATCATTTTCTTATTTAATAATTCAATTATTAAATTTATTGTAATTTAATAATTTAATAATTTAATAATTGATAGTTACTAAAAGAAACTATATGCACATTCATTCTGAATTCTTGTACTCATTTTTTTTAATTGTTCTTCAAATAACAGGATATTAAAACTATTCCAGAAAAAATTATATTAATTTATATAACATTAAATTACGATTTTAAGCAAAAGTAATCAATAAAGATTATTTTCTTTTATTTCTGGTTTATTTCGGGCTAGCTTAAAAATAAAAATATATAAAGAAAATGCATAGAACGTTTGCTTAAGAAACAATTTCAAACCTCGGATTTTAACTATTGACTTTGGTGTTAGAAATTTGTGTGAAATGTGGAAAGATGCCCTCCAAGTCCATGAAGCATTTTTTTTTTTTTAAGATTTGAATTTAGAGAAACACGTTATGTAGTATTTAGTAGATAGAAAAGGATTTATATCAACATATACGTAGGCACTTGACTCAGATATTTTACCTTAGCTAATGGAAAATTTTAAATAAGCACCAGGATACAAGCTTGTAAATTTTATATCGCACCATTTTTCAGCCACAACATTCACCCCTTTATTTTAAGCTTTTCCTTTTTTTAACAGATTTTCCTAGATATTATTAGAAAAATACTACATATAATAAAAAAATAAAACATTTATATCTGCTCGAAAAATATACGCTTTATTAATTTTGGTCATCCGAAGAATTCACAGCAATCCTGAAATATAAATATTATGTCACTTTCAGCTCATGAACAATAGTAAAATGCAGATAACTGAAAGTTTACTAAATAAAAAAGCAAGAATATATGTGAGAAGGAATTGAAATGTCTAAAAAAAATATATGAACCTAATTAAATTACACAGACCACAGTCTGTAATAGATCCACGGACGTGTATAACTTCACGATCAAAGACAATGGGTTGAGATGATTAGTAGAAAGATCTGGATTGCGATCTATTAATAAATTTTGGCAGGCGATGCTTAAAATATTGCAATGTTTACTTTCAGAAAAAATAAGCAAAAACACACCCCTTTGTATGAAATTTATTGAGTAGAGAAAAGGCCATTCTTATTTATAGTGATCATATGTTTAGTTATTCACCTGTATTTCCGCGGATTTCAGGTCCCATTAAAAGAAGAGCTGAAATGATAAAGATGGTATGTGGCAAAAAAAAAAAAAAAAAAAAGAAAGAAAAAAAAAAAGAAAAAAAGAAACTTAATTATATGATTGAAGATATCCCGTGGTCCTTTACACTTTGTTAAATTACTATTTTCAAAAACTTAATAGTCACAGATATTTTAATTTATAAAGGGGGCATCTGACATTGAACGCAAGTACACTGTAAAAAAAACAAAAACGGCATTTTTACAGTACAAAGTACTGTTCATCTCGCGCACAAACTCGATCGCAGTGAATGTGCTGTACTTTTCTTTGGTTTCCTGACTATATTAACATGGAAAATACAGTAGTAAAATTAACAGCACAATGTGCTGGCAATTTGGACGCCAGCAGTTTGTGCTGTAAAAAAAAAAAAAAAAAAAAAAAAAAAAAAAAAAAAAAAAAAAAGCGTCCAAATTGCCAGCCCATTGTTCTGCTAATTTTACGCAACTACTGTATTTTCCATGTTAATATAGTCAGGAAACCAAGGAAAGATACAGCACATTCACTGTGATCGAGTTTGTTCTGGCAAGTCTACAGTGGTTTTTTGACAGTGCAGATACGTGGAACTTTATATTTTCTCAAAATGATAATTGTCTCAGTTACCACCTTTATCATATGATCTCTTAAAATGTTAGATGTATTCATATTCAAATGTATTTATATTCATTTTTCAACAATTCCATGCATTTCTTTATTTTTACACTATCTTAAATATAAAACAAAATAACCATTTCTAAGTTCGTTTCCCAGGTTTTGAAGTGGTTTTCGCTCGAAACAAGTAAAAAAATTCAGAACCACTTTCAAAGATTCTGACATTTTAAATTATTGGTATTTGAACTTAAAATAAAAATGTTAATATTTTTCCAATGATCTGGAATGCATATAAATAGAAAATTACGAACACGAAACTAGAAGTGAGAAGATATTTACATTTTAGGATTGCTGTTGAATTCTTCGAATGATAAAAAGTAATGAAACATATATTTTTAGAATAGTTATAAATATTTTTTTTGTCCATACTATGTAGCAGTTTTATAATAATCTTGATAAACAATAGTAAATTCTAGCTATAGAAGTATTTACGAAATAAAAAAGCATACACGTAAAATTTGAAACAATATTCAAACCTTTTCCAACTATTGAACAATTTTTTTTATTTATAATTGTTCACTAACAAAGATTCGCTTTATAATATTAAATTTCCTATTTGCAAATAAGAGAAATTTATAACTTATTCTTTCTGCTATTTCTTATTCACTATCTTTTGAAAAGTTAAAAAAAAAAAAAAAAAAAGCAGACATTAAATTTACTTTTGGATAAAAAAACGTCTATTTTAAGCTATGTAAAACTTTTGGATAAAAAAACATCTATTTTAAACTATGTAAAAAAGTTTAATTGTACATATTCGAAAATGTTTTAAAATTTCCGTTTGAATTTTCATAATTATTTCTCCTCCATGAAAAAATGCATATATATATATATATATATATATTTAACACTATGAATGAAATAATTATTTTAATTTTTTTTTTAACACATTACTCTGTTCATGTTATAGTATTTTAAATATAATATAAACTTTTTAACCGAAAAAAAATAATTTATTGTAAATGCAATCTCCTTCTCTTTTTTTAAAAAAAATTCCATTAATAAAAATATTACATATAACATTCAGACAAATATTGTGCGCGCAGTTACTGAAGAAGATTAAATTCACATTTTTTTTTCACATGCAATAGGTTCATTACATAAATACGTAATTCACAAATAAATTTTATTCGAAATTATCTAAAACAAAATGTTACAGTAGCGCTCAAAAGTATTTTGACAACCTTATGTTCTCTCTTATTTTAGTTAATATAAAAATTTAAAAGAAAATATATTCCCTATAATTGGGAACACTGTGACTGCAGTTATTCAAATGTATCAAGTTTGAACTTCTTTGTTTATATTCGGCGCCACCGAAGAAATATTACTCGTCCTTAGCTCAGAAGTATTTTGACAATTAGTTTGCATTTAATTGCTGAAGGTGTCAGTGGCGCCATAGCTTCGATTAGTGTTTATATTGACTTGTTGTGATTATTTTTAAGAATCAGGAATGCCGAAATGTCAAAAATATTGAAGTGATTCTAGAAAAGCCGTTGTAAATGCACTTAAGAAAGGTTGACTGCAAACAGTACTAGCTCGTTCTTTTAACGTGTCTCGGCAATTTTTATTACATGGAATAAAGTTTTTAATAAACAGAAATACATCGAAAATAAGCCTCAAAGTGGCCATCGGAAAAAAAAAAACCTTGCAATGTTGACTGTATTATAAAAATGATATCTACAAGTGATTGTCGTAAGTCCGCTGTAATAATAAAAAATGAATTGAAAGAAAATTACGGCATAGACATACTCGTTTCATTAGTCAAACGACGCCTAAACCTCTATGGTTTACATGACAGAAGACCAGCAAAAACACGTTTGTTATCTACTAAGAATAGGAAGGCTAGAGTTGCATTTGTAAAACGGCATAACCCTTTCAGGGGCAAAGCAATTCCATTGCTAAAGTGTTGAAATTAATGACTGACACCGGAGTTTGAAAACAAATTTATTTGTAAATAAGAAAAAGCTATATTTCACACACATAATAAACCGAATATTTTAAACCAAAATTCTGGTGTCAATCATTAATTTCAACACTTCAGCAATGGAATTGCTTTGCCCCTGAAAGTGTTTTACCGTTTTACAAATGTAACTCTAGGCTTCCTTTTCTTAGTAGATTAGAAAAGTGTTTTTGCTGGTCTTCTGCCATGTAAACCAAGAGCTTTAGGCGTCGTCTGGAAGTTGAAATGTGTATATCTATGCCGTAATTTTATTTCAATTCATTTTTTATTATTACAGCGGACTTACGACAATCACTTGTACATAACATTTTTATAATACAGTGAACATTGCAAGTTGTTTTTTTCGGATGGCCACTTTGAGGCTTATTTTCGATGTATTTCTGTTCATTAAAAACTTTATTCCATGTAATAACAAGTTGCCGAGACACGTTAAAAGAACCAGCTAATTCTGCTTGCAGTGTATCTTTCTTAAGTGCATTTACAGCGGCTTTTCTAGAATCACTTCAATATTTTTTTTACATTTAGGTACTACTGATCCATAAAATTAATCACAATAAGCCAATATAAACACTAATCGAAGCTATAGCGCCACTGACACCTTCAACAATTAAATGCAAACTAATTGTCAAAATACTTTTGAGCTAAGGAGGAGTCATATTTCTTCGGTGGTGCCGAATGTAAACAAACAAGTTGAAACTTGATACTTTTGAATAACTGCAGTCATAGTGTTCTCAATTATAGGGGCTATATTTTCATTTACATTTTTATATTAAATAAAATAAGAGATAATATAAGGTTGTCAAAATACTTTTGAGCGCTACTGTATTTTGTGTCTTGTACACACTTAACCGCCTCTTCAGCCCAGAGCGTGAAATAACCCTACAAATATATGTTCATTGCTTTCGCACAAATAAAATCACAGCATAGATGAATCAACATTGATTTTGGAAAAACAGATTTTTGAGTTAATATCCCAAGCTCGTCATGATCACGAGAAAACCAATGTCTTCTCCGACAATACTACACTTTCAAAGCCTTCGGCTCTTGAAATGGCTAATGTGACAATCATGACATCAGTGTGTTCTCCGGCCTGCTCAGCTTGAATCTGTTATTTTGAAACTCTGTTTTAAACAGTTAAATGAATCGATTCCTGGTTCTTTCTTTGGCTAGAAATTTGTCATGATGGATGATTTTGATTGACACTAGTTTGTTTTTGTTTTATCGCGCTATCGTCCTTTTTCGTACTATGCTAAACTATGTTGAATGTGTCAGTAATTTTTTCGTTAACGAATATTTTTAAAAAGGTGTTACCATTAATCAATCGATTTAATCATTATTATCCAACTATATGTGTATTACATTATTCTGTTAACATTTTTAAACTAATTGTGCAGTCATATCCCATTATGAATGAAAAATTAATCGAATTGTAAGAATAAAGATAAATCAGACTACCCTTCAATTCAATGATAATCATGAAAATTTTAGCAATGGACACACCTACAAAATAAATATTTTTATTCAACCCTGTGATCGTCACGCCCGATACATTCACAGACAAATTGCCTGTAATTGTATCGGGTTCGAAGATTAGAGGCTAAGCATAAAGGGTTATAATACATCAAACAAAATATCTAAACTTAAAATACAGTTATACTAAATTTAAAATTTAATAATACGTATATTTGTAATCTATAATAAGGTCAATTTCTCATGATTTAATGCTATAGAAAATGCGCACTTAATATTACACAACTTTCCCATGATTTTTGTATTACCGATTTGAAACAAGCCGTTTTTACATTTAATGCGTATGTGTATAACTTATTTTCGGCAAAATGTGAAATTTTAAAGAAAACTGGAAAAGATTTCTTTTTAAACTATCAAGAGTAAGATGTGGTAGAAAAACGGAAGAAATCGTCATATGGATACATTTAAACCTACACCTAATATTTAAAAAGCGCTATAGACGTAAATAGCACTAAAAAATCGTACAGCTTAGCAGAAAAACATACAATTTGGCAACCCTACCTTCTACCCACCTTTCTTGAAAATTTCCCTCCTTAATTATCTGTCACTCTTTCACTCCTTACTCGTCAATAGGTACATTTAATTTCCACAGTTAGTGATGAAAAGAATTTTTGGGGGGATAGGAGGCGAAAAATAGGTCACTTTCTCTGAAGTTGAAAAAAAAAGTGTTGTTTTCAAAAAGCCATAGCGCGCTTAGTATTAGGTATAGAAAAACGTTTTGATTATGAAATTTGTAGAGAATTCAATGCTCTTTCTTTTTGTGATTAAGTATGGTACACAAAAACTTTATAACTTTCAAGTTATAGGCAAAAATCTGAAAAAAGTTCGAAATTTTCGCGGTTTTTCGGTTTCACAATGTTTAGCCTCGATATATTTTGTTGGAAAACAATTAATTCTTGTTATTAGCATCCCCATAAACACTTTAAAAACATAAAATCTTCTAGCAGAATTTTTGCATCAATCGGCTCTATTTTCTGACAATTTGACTGGACTAAATTTATGTAATTTTAAAATTAAAATTGCTCCTTTTTTTTTTTTTTTTTTTTTTTTTTTTTTTTTTTTTTTTTTTTTTTTTTACTCCGTAAGCCGTTGCGCGCATGATATCCTTAGAGCGTATGCATGGATTTTTATGAAATTTGATATAATTAATGTATTTTTAAAATGATCTACTCTTAGGTCAAAATTATTTTACCATGCAAAAAAAAAAAAAAATTCCGAAATTTTTTTTTTTTTCTTTAATGAATAAATATAGTTACAACTAAAAATAATACAATTGTAAATATTTAAAAGAAGACCATTTTAAATGCACAAATGTGCTTATCATCTATTTTAAATTTTATAACAATCTGTACATACGTTCTCAAGATATCTTGCTCGCAATGACTTACGGAGAAAACAAAAGAACAATTTTAATTTCAACAACACATAAATTCTGTGAAAGAGTGGTCAGTTTCTAATGGTAGTATATTAAAAAGCAAAATCTGTTTAATCAATAGTCAAAATTTCATGTGTATACATGAAAAGGCTTTGAAAATACATTAATTCAAACTCTGCAAGTTTTTGCTGATTTTCATCGCTTTTAAAAGGTACAAGACCCCTTAAATAATTAGGAACATTTCTTACTTTCTTGTTCACACTGTTTTGAAAGCCTTTTGGAATCTCGGATGAAAATTACATTTTTTTATGAAGGAATATGCATCAGTACTGATATGTATTGGTTTTGTTTTAAAGCAAATATATATATATATATATATATACAGGGTGTTCCGTTAAAGGGGTCCAATATTAATAGTGGTAATAGAGGAGATCACATGGAGCATAAATCAGTATATAAAGCCTGGCCGGATCTCAATAATTTTCAAGTTACAGCAAATAGAATGAAAATTCGGAAAATTGTAAAAGAACCCTCATTCCTAAACTATCGATAATGCTACATAAAAACGAAGCACATATTTAGAAAGAACAGAAAACAACCTACAAAATGACATCAATTGTATTAAAATAGCAATATTTATTGACGAGTTACAAGCCCTGAAACAGTGAAAAAAGTACGAAATCCAATATACATCAAAATAGTTAATCGTTAATTCCAAAAAGACAACTCTAGCTACAACAAGGAAAATGTAGTAAAATTTGGTCCATTCCGAAAACTTTCGAAAAAGCTTACAATGAACCATATCGGTTTAATTGTATGAGAGAAATTAATCAGTTTCTTAGTTACAACTCCGCTTTCTTTGACACTAGCAAAGGTTAAACTCCGCCCATCACGATTGGAAACACCGCCTTTTTAATTACTCTCAAGTATACATTTTCGATCATGCTTCTTCTGAGATGCAACATTTTTAATTATTCAAGAGTTGAATGAACCAAAATTAATTTACAATAATAGTCTACATTTTAAAGTGGTCTTTTATTGATATAAAGCTTAAGTTAAATTCTTTAAAATTAAACTGGTGGTGTAAATTCGGAAATAATTAAAAATATTGCGATTTGTAACTATGCAAGAAGTTTCAGTACATGTTTTACATGGACAATTATTGTATGTATATGTGCATCATAATTTATGATAGGAAATAATAATAACAAATAGCATAATAATTTTATTAATTATAAATTAAAAAAAGACACTAAATTTTAAATTAATTCATACAAACTTTGTAATTTACAATTTGAGTACACCACAGTCTGTGACTTACAAAATACTGTGCCAAAAAGTGTTGAAAATAAAAGAAAAATGACAAATAAAGAATTACATTCCACGTACTTTATGACATATGTGAAGCATAGTCTTCTGGCCTGCGCTGCACAGTTCAATGTCGGAAGGCAGACGAACGGACATTATTATAATAGGTGTTCGAAGTTGCGCCCATTAACAGAATCACACAGCCGACAGCGACGTCGTAAAGATTGGCGAACACGCCGAAAAACTCCGACGGAGTTGGGAATGTCTCCTGCAGTGACAACGATTCGCGCTAGTAAATCCTCCGGTGTATCCACAGGCGTTTCATACACCAGCGATTTAAGGTGTCCCCAAACAAAAAAGTCTAACGGATTGAGGTCTGGAGAGCGTGCAGGCCAAGCAACAGGTCCACTGCGTCCAATCCATTTCCCAGGATATGTTGAATTGAGGTGATTGCGAACACCTATGAAAAAATGTGCCGGTGCGCCATCGTGCATAAACCACATATTGTGGCGCAATGTTGCTGGCACATTTTGCAGTAACTGCGGTAAGATATCCCGTAGGAAAACCAAGTACGTACTGCCATTGAGTACATCTGGGAGTAAATATGGTCCTATGAGATAATCGCCGAGGACACCTGCCCATATGTTCACACTGAACTTTTGTTGTGCGTTCGACGGGAAAACAGTGTGCGGATTTGTATATGACCATGTGTGCATATTGTGCGTGTTTACCACGCCCTCTCTCGTAAATGTTGCTTCATCAGTAAATAAAATATTTTCCAGAAATTGTGGATTATTTTCTGCTACATTAAGCAACCAGCGTACGAATTCTGTCCGCTGAGCACAATCTGTTACTGATAACAGTTGTACCCTCTGCACATGAAAGGGGTGCATGTTTTCTGCACGCAGAACACGCCACACACTTTGGTGAGAAACACCGACTTCAGACGCAGCAGCTCGTGTACTCGTGGAGGGGTTGTCTTTAAAAATATTCAGTACATCTTCTTCCATTGCAGGTGTTCGTACATGTCGAGGTTTCCCTGCATCAATGCTTGCTGTATTAAACGATCCAGTCTCCCGTAATAGTCTATCGATTTTTATGAAGAGTTTCGAACTTGGGCAACGTCTCCTTGGAAATTGCTCACGGTACATGCGCTGTGCTAGACATGCATTTCCATGAGCTTGCCCGTACATCAGATGCATGTCCGCATATTCTTCGTTAGAGTATTCCGGCATAATTATTATGCATCAACTTACTACAATCCCACTTACAACAGCCTCCCTTTAACATAACGCCCACTGATGACTGCTGTTTTATTACACTTTTCTTCCTATACACATAGAAAATTTGCATAAAAAGTACTTCTTCTTCATCATCCTGAAAGTTCATGGAGGAAACGCAGCAGTCACAGAGTTTGCTTTAAGACAAGGCGAGAGCTGCACAATATGTCATTCACTTGACCAGACTGAATAATGAAATGGTATTGATAGAGGTTGATCAGAAATGTATAATTGAAAGATATTAAAACGGGGTGTTTACAATCGTCATGGGCGGAGTTTCGCGCTTTCCGAGCGTGCAACAGTACAGAGTTGTAACTAGGGAACTGCTTGATTTCTCCCATACAATTAAACTGATATGGTTTATTGTCAGCTTCTTCGAAAGCTTTCGGAATGGACCAAATTTTATAACATTTTCCTTGATGTAGGTAGAGTTGCATTTTTGGAATTAACGATTAACTATTTTGCTAAATATTTGATTTCGTACTTTTTTCACTGTTTCAGGGCTTGTAACTCGTCAATAAATATTGCTATTTTAATACAATTGATGTCATTTTGTAGGTTTTTTTCTGTTCTTTCTAAATATGTGCTTCGTTTTTATGTAGCATTATCGATAGTTTAGCAATGAGGGTTTTTTTACAAATTTCCGATTTTTCATTCTATTTGCTGTAACTTGAAAATTATTGAGATCCGGCCAGGCATTATATACTGATTTATGCTCCGTGTGATCTCCTCTATTACCCCTATTAATATTGGTCCCCTTTAACGGAACACCCTGTATATATTCAGCTATACAGAAGTGAAGTAAAAATTTTAAGAATTCAAACAGTTTACTTTTTTTGAGGAAAAGAATAAAAATACTCATTTGGGAACCTCTGTAATGAAGAGGTTAATTTAAAGAAATGCCGTTTCAATTTTATGTCGTTCTTTCCATCGGCAGTGAGCAATTCCAAACTGACTTTTCAATTTGCACTGCCATAGCAGTACACAGGTGCTTTGCATGGCTTTTTTCCGAATTTGATCCGATTACAGGAACAGTTAGAACATATTTATTAAATTTACAGTTTTATCAACTGCACCCTTATGAGTTAATTACTTGATTTTATATTAAATTAATAAAATTGTCACACTTTATTAATCAAAAGTTCTTAAAACAAAACAGTATAAATAAGGGTAGATGGGATCACCGGGTGGCGATTTTCTCGTCATATAAGCGATAATAAGAAAATAAGCGCTACGCCACTTCAAAATAATCGTTTTTAATTAACCCTTTTAAAGATGTTTATCATTTTTTTTTGGGGGGGGGGGGTTAGTTGAATTTCTAAAAAAGTACTGAACAAACTTTATTAAAATTTAAAGGGGACCACTTCGAGAGCATTATCTTTCAATTAAAAAAACATGACATGAATCTGTAGCGTAGTTTCGGAGAAATCGGTGAACATACATAAAAAAAATACACATGCGTCGAATTGAGAACATCCTGCTTTTTATGCAGTCGGTTAGTAAATGTTTTTCTGATTTTTATTAAATAAGCAAAGTTTCCTTCTTTTAAAATTGTAAATGATAATATTTTTGAAGAAGTGATAAATCAGTTTTTTGATATACTAGTGCTGTTATTAATCCGTTTATATAATACTTAAATAATCGGTTCCGATAATAGGACTTAAATGTTGACTTAATCAAAGACTTTTTGTAATTAAATGTATTCAGTAATCCAAACTGCCTATGTTATTTAAAACTTGAATGCATCAAATGATTCATAGTTTTAATTCTAAAATATGTGTAAAAATTTTTAAAGGTGAATTTGACGTTCTTTTTCATATAGATTTTTCTACATGTTTAATGCCTATGTTATTTTTCTACGAATTCGCAAAATACTCTTAAATGAGAAAATATCATAGTACATACAGAACTCTGTTATGGAGTACCGACTGTACATCGTTGAACTAATAAACAATGGTTATAAGTTAAACATACTTATCAAGAATATAAAGTAGGATAATTTCAAAGACTGTAATTTCACGTATTATGTTTAAAACGATTAAAAAAATTTATAATCCCGAATAAAAGGGTTCATGTATAATATTTATTATATTAATAAAAACGCAGTTAAATCTAAAAGCATAAATTAATTAGGTATAAATGAATTAAAAATTTATAATTTCTAAATTGGACATATTTACGAAAATAATTCCACCCATGTTCCATTTTGATAATAAATAGTTTATCATACCAAAGACGCAAAAAATTATTTAAAGGAATACATTTAGAACTCTTGAAATAATAACTATTTATAGTATCATTTATTTACTCTAATAACAGTTAATTTATAGTAATTTTGTTTTTCTGATAATCGTGGCCCATAAAAGACAGTTGGATATATTTAATTCCGTATTTGAAACAACAAATCAATCCAAAAAAAATAAATCCAATCTTTCAATAATCTCGTCGCAATGAATATACGGAAATGTAGTTAAACCTAAATGGGTCATTCCACGTAAAATGAGCAAAAATTTAAAAAAAGTCGTGGCCACATAGTAACAGATTTTAATAAAATTTGATATACAGGTTCAAATCATATTCAAATGCAAAATATCTTCACAAAAAATAAATTATTTTAGCAGTTATGGACATTTAAAAAACTTGTGATAAAGATTGGCATGTGTGTAATCGTACAAAGTTGCAGGTTTGAAGTTCTGTATCTTGAAAACTGTTTAACTGAAATGAATTTTTTTTTAATAATGTAACCTCTGAAAAATTATCTTCTTATTTATTAAGCAATAATAATCTGGTAACACCATGATTATTCTTTAATTGGTTGTAAAAATTGAAAATTTGCAAATTTTGAGAAAATTAAAAACGTAATAAAAATTAAAGGAATTCAAAAACATCTGAGAAATTAATGTCTGATGTAGTTTTACATATTAAGATCGAATTACTAATGTTTTTAGGTTGCCATGTATTTCCTTCACCTTTACAAAAATTTAGAAACTTTAAAAAAAATGACAAAATCGTAATTTTTCCTCTTATTGATAGGTAAAAAAAATAATGAAGGAAATGTCCCACATTACAGTTATTGCACAGACATAAAGATCAATAAGTCCATCATCTGCTAAAAAATTTCAAGCATGCCTTTTTCATTCCTAACGTCACAAAATTGGGTTAAAAAAGGCAATATTAACTACACTCCATGAGCTATTTTTTTTTTTTTAATTCGCGCACGTTTCTTAAAATATTGCTGGATTTCAAGGTGAAAAAATTCAGTGCTGCCATCTATCTTCTGTATGTGGGTTTAGGTATTAATATATAATTTTCTGTTCAATTGAGCATTTTTTCTACTTTAATTAAAAATCTTCTTGAGGAAAAAAATAAACTGAAAGCAAGTATAAAAGTTTTTATATTTAAAATATACACTGTTATCTAAAATATCAAAAGAATTAAAAGTTTAAAAAAGCTTTCTTTCAGGTCGAAACAAGTGATAGAAATATTGCATTTTATCCTCAACATTTTTTACTATTTATTTTTTTTCTCATTAAGGAATAAAAAAGGCAAGAATAAAAGTTTAAATATTTAATATATATACTTTTAGCTATAACGTCAAGCAATTTTGATATTGTAGGAGGTGTCCTTCATCTCAATAGAAACGTTGCATTTTCCCCTCAAATTTTTTCAAAAATAATTTTTTTCTCATTAAGGAATAAAAATACAATTACTAACTTACATCAATCTCTTATTATTCCGTCCTAATTATAAATAATTTTTAATATAGTCTTTGCATACTTAAGGCTAATAACCAAAATTGAAACTTCAAGCATGTAGCCAAAACCACGATTTTGCATCCACTTTTAATATAAATTTTATTACTTAAATAAACAATCCTAAAATCTATTATTTTACATTTACTCATAAATAGGTATGATCTACTTACAAAATGATTTTCGTTAAAATCTGTGACATGTCTGCACAGGTGATTTGCTCATTTTGTATGGAATGACACAAATTAAAAAAAAAAAACCTCCGATAACATCTATAATATGTCGGCAAACAACATTAACTGAAACAACTTATTTAAGATTTTTAATTAAGGAAAATCTTGTTTACATGTGTTACGATTTGAAACAACAAATCAAGGAAAAAATAAATCCAATCTTTCAATAATCTCGTCGCAATGAATACACGGAAATATAGTTACACCTAAATAAATAAATAAAAGAAACTCGAATAATATCTATAATATGTTAGCAAACAACATTAAATGAAACAACTTATTTAAGATTTTTAATTAAGGAAAACCTTGTTTACATGTGTTACGATTTGAAACAACAAATCAAAGAAAAAAATAAATCCAATCTTTCAATAATCTCGTCGCAATGAATATACGGAAATGTAGTTACACCTAAATAAAGAAAAAAAAACTCGAATAATATCTGTAATATGTTAGCAAACAATACTAAATGAAACAACTTATTTAAGAGTTTTAATTAAGGACAACCTTGTTTACATGCGTTACGATTTGAAATAACAAATCAAAGAACAAAATAAATCCTTTAATAATCTCATCGCATTAAAAGTAAGGAAATATAATTACAACCAAATATTAAAAAAGAACTCGGATAATATCTACAATATGTTAGAAAACAGCATTGAATGAAACAACTTATTTAAGATTTTTAATTAAGGAAAACCTTGTTTACATGCGTTACGATTTGAAACAATGTCAGATAAAGAACTCATTACCAATGTTACATGCTTCTTATATCGTTAATCTCATGTGACCTACTTTCATTTGCTACAATTCTTAAAGTATTAACTTGTAGAAGAAGTATGTTTCAAGAAGACATTATTAACGTAAAAAGAACAATTCTGATATATCTTTGTTGTTCAAGAATTTTCTTTTAAAGAAAATGAAGAGAAGAAAATACATAGGTTTTAAAAGAATAAATTATTTTGGTTACATACATAAAAAAAAAAGAAAAGAAAAAAAATAGGGACGTCTTTTTAAAATAAATTTTAAAATTTATCTTAAAAAGTAAATTAATGCTTATTTTTAGACTAGCTTAAAAATAAAATGAAATAAAATAAAATAACTATTTCTAAATTCGTTTCCCAGGTTTCAAGTGGTTTTCGATGGAAACAAAATAAAAATTCAGATTATCTTTCAAAGATTCTGACATTTTAAATTATTGGTATTTGAACTTAGAATAAAAATGTTAATATTTCACCAAATATGTATATAAATAGAAAATTTCTTTCCGAACACGAAACTGGAAGTGACAAGATTTTAGGATTGGTGTTGAATTTTTCGAATGGAGAAAATTAATGAAACATGTATTTTCAGAATAGCTATTTTTTTTTTTTTTTTTTTTTTTTTTTGCTCATACTATGTAGTATTTTTATAATAATCTTAATAAACAACAGTAAATTCTAGTTAAAGAAGTATTTACGAAGCAAAACAAGTGGGTAAGTGTGATCACAGATCGCACAGAGGATTTCGTTTAATATTCCTTTAAAAACCCTTTATTCTTTAATTAATAAAGACAAATTGATATAATTTATAATTGGTAAATCCTTAAAAACCGCACATAAAAAGATAAAAAACGCTGAGGTTTAAAAAATAAATTTTGTGCCCCCCCCCCCAAGAAATTTCTCGCATCATTCTTTTGAAAACTTTTTATTATGTGGTATATACTATTCTAACCTTTCAAACAGATCGTTAAACAACATTAAATGAAACAACTCATTTAAGATTTTTAATTAAGGAAAACCTTGTTTACATGTGTTACGATTTGAAACAATGTCATATAAAGAACTCATTACCAATGTTACATGCTTCTTATATCGTTAATCTCATGCGACTTACTTTCATTTGCTACATTTCTTAAAGTATTAACTTGTAGAAGTATGTTTCAAGAAGACATTATTAACGTAAAAAGAACAATCCTGATATATCTTTGTTGTTCAAGAATTTTCTTTTAAAGAAAATGAAGAGAAGAAAATACATAGGTTTTAAAAGAATAAATTATTTTGGTTACATACATAAAAAAAAGAAAAAAAGATAGGGACGTCTTTTTAAAATAAATTTTAAAATTTATCTTAAAAAGTAAATTAATGCATTAATAGAAATCATTATACAAAGTATAATTCAACGAGAACTTTTTAAAATGATATATATAACATCATTTTCTGCTTAAATTAAAAGAGAATAATTTAATGTTTGAAGTTATTGAAAGAAACTGTATACACATACATTCTAAATATTCTTACTTTTTTTTTCTTTAAACAATACGATATTAAAATGGTTTCAGATTAATTTGTATAAAATTTAGTTAGGTTTTCCAGAAAGAGTAACTAATAATTATAATTGTATTTCATTTCAGGTTTGAAAAGACATAGAACGTTTGCTTAAGAAACAATTTTAAACTGCGGATTTTAAATATTGACTTGGGTGTTTAGAAATTTGTGTGAAATTTGGAAAGATGGCAGCCAGATTTATCAGGCACATTTTTTTAAAGATTTGAATTTTGAAGAACACATTATGTAGTATTTAGTACAGGAGAAAAGACTTTATATCAACATATACGTAAGCACTTCACTTACGTATATTAACTTAGCTATTGGAAAATTTTAAATACGCATCATGAAAATTTTATATCACACTACGTTTAGTCACAACTCTTCTCCTTTTTATTTTAATCTGGGCTTTTTTTTTTATTTTTTATTTTTTTCAAAAGTTGTTTTTACTAGGTATTATTAGAAAAATGCTACATAGTATAAACAAAATAAAATATTTTTAACTATTCTAAAAATATATGTTTTATTAATTTTTGAAATTTGAACTATTCAACAGCAATCCTAAAATATTAATTTCTTGTAACTTCCAGATCAGAACAAAAGTAAATTGTAGTTAACGAAGGATTTACGAAATATGAAAGTGAGAATATAACTCATAATGAAATGAAATGTCTAAACAAAATTTAGGAACCTAATGAAATGCAACAAACCACGGTCTCTAATAATTCCCCGAACGCGTATAACTTCACGATCAAAGAAAATAAGATCAGATGAGTAGTAGAATGATCTGGATAGCGAACTATTGATAAATCTTGGAAGGCGATGCTTAAAATATTATAAGGTTTACTTTCAGAAAAAAATAAGCAAAAACACATTCTTTTTTACGAAATTTATTGAATAGAGAAAATGCCATTCGTATTTATAGTGATCATATGTTTAGTTATTTAACTGTATATCGGAGTATTTCATAACCCATTAAATGAGCAGCTGAAATTATAAAGGTGGTATGTGGCAAAATATTAGTTAATTATATGATTGAAGATATTCCGTGGTTCTTTACACTTTGTTAAATTACTATTTGAAAAAACCTAATACTTAATATTTTAATTGATAAACGGGGCGTCCGACAATAAACGCAAGTAGATGTGCGGAACTTTATAGTTGATTTTCTCAAAGTTATATTTGTCTCAGTTACCACCTTTATCGTCTGAGCTCTTAAAATGTTATATTCATATTCAAGTACAATGTTCTATGTGGTAAAGTTATTTAGCTAACAATCTTAATACGACACACACACACACACATATATATATATATATATATATATATATATAAATTTCAACAAATTCATGCATTTTTTTATTTTTACACTATCTTAAAAATAAAATGAAATAAAATAAAATAACTATTTCTAAATTCGTTTCCCAGGTTTGAAGCGGTTTTCGATGGAAACAAAATAAAAATTCAGATTAGCTTTCAAAGACTCTGACATTTTAAATTATTGTATTTGAACATAGAATAAAAATGTTAATATTTCACCAAATATGTATATCCCCCGCGATGAGGAGATCGTCAACGTAAACAATTATATAAATTGTTTCATTATTTGTGGTTCGTTTGTATAGACACTTGTCAATCGAACTCTGGTTAAACCCTAATTTTGTTAACGAATCATGTATTTTTATATTCCAAGCTCTCGCTGCTTGCTTTAACCCGTAAATCGCCTTTTTAAGTTTACAAATCTTATGTTCAGATCCGGGGACAATATATCCTTCAGGTTGACGCATATAAACTTCCTCCTTTAACTCCCCATGTAGGAAGGCCGTCTTAATGTCTATGTGTCTAAGGCGTAAGTTTTTGTACAAAGCCATTGCTAAAAAGCTTCTTATAGTAGTGTGAGACGCAACGGGTGCGAAATTCTCATCATAGTCAATCCCGTATTTCTGGGAGAAACCCTTAGCCACTAGCCTTGCCTTGTATTTTTCTATTTTACCTTGACAGTTGTACTTCGACTTAAATGCCCATTTGCTACCGATTACCTTTGTCCCTGGTGGGACCTCAACTAATTCCCAAGTACAATTTTCTTTGAGAAAATTTATTTCGTCCAAGGTTGCATCTATCTATTTTGGCCTTTCCAGGGGATTTTCTATTTCCAGTATATCATCCCAGCATTTTGGCTCTTTTATTCTTACATCATTTGTTAAAAACGCGAATCTGTCAGGGGGAACCCCTCTATTAGATCTATCAGATCTACGTGGTAAAGTCTGTGGGGTGCCTGTTGCATTTGTGTTCCCATCCTAATTTTGCATATCATTTTCGGTGTTATTCTCTTCTTCGTCAATTAGTTGTAATTTTGGCTGCGGATTTTTATCGCTAACTATTTCTTTATTTTCATCTGACGCATTAATTTTAACTAAGTCATGATTATCATCCTCTAAAAATTTTACTGTCCGACTTATAACTATTTTCCTTCCATCCGTGCAAATTCTAAAACCCTTACTTCCGTTGTCATATCCGACAAATATACCTTCTTGCGCGGTGTCGTCCAGCTTTTTCCTGTTTGGTTTTTGAATATATGCATATGCGCGGCAACCAAAAGTTCTAATGTTAGAAAGGTCTGGTTTACGACCAGTCCATTTTTCATACGGAGTCCGATCGCAGGATGAAGTTGGGAGCCTATTTTGAATGTACGTCGCTGTACATATCGCTTCCCCCCAGAACGAATTAGGAAGACCACTTTCCTTAAGAAGACAGCGTCCCATCTCCATTAAGGTGCGATTTTTACGCTCTGCAACCCCATTTTGGGGCGAGGAGTACGGTACGGTAAATTGATGTTCAATTCCCTCATTTTTCAAATAATCTTCGAATTCCTAACTCGAATACTCCCCCCGTTATCGGACCGAATTGCCTGCACTTTTCTGCCAAATTTGTTAGCAGTCATTGCTGCGTATTCCTTAAATTTTGAAAAAACTTCACATTTGTTCCTTAGCAAATATATAACTGTAAAACGACTAAAATCGTCGACGAAGGTTAGAAAATAATATTTCCCCCCAACCGTTGCTGTTTGCATAGGGCCACACAGGTCACTGTGGACCAGCTCAATTGCTCTCGTAGCTCTAAAACTAGCGTGTTTGGGGTAAGGCATATCGGTTAATTTTAACGCGAGGCAAACTTCACATTCATTACTGTGCTTGCAGTTATCAATTTGAATCCCTGATGCCATGTTTTTATCAACTAATTCCTTTATGTGGTTAATATTTCGATGACCCAACCTTACGTGCCACTTATGTAAACAATTTTTCTTTTCACAATGATTTATTATATTTACATTTTGAGTAGGACCGGATTTCAAATTACTTTCATATAAATTATTATTTATATGACCCTCAAGGTATGTTACACCTTCATGAGTTATTTTACACATATTATCTTTGAATATAGCTACGCAACCATTTTCGGTAGCTTGTTTGATGGAAATTAAATTTGTTTCGATCTCTGGAACATATAAAACATTTTTTTAATGTTATGGTTTTATTTGTGTTATCTGATATAACAGTGTTTAATATTACCGATCCGTAACCGTCAGAATGTAATTCTTGACCGTTTGCTATAGTGACATTCGATTTGTCATAATTGAAGTCATGAAATTTATTTTTATCGTTGCAAATGTGGGTTGAAGACCCTGAATCTATGACTCAGAGATCTTTAGAACCATTACCAATGAAAAATGTTATGTTTTTGTCTGCACGTTTTTCCTTATCGAAATTTTTGTTTTTAGAACCGTTCGCGCTTACACTATCTTGAAAACACACTGCCGACCTGTTAGGCATATTGTTAAATTGGTTTCTGAAATTTTTTGGTTTTGGTTTCTCATTGTTTTTGTTTTTTAATTTCCAGCAGTCTTAAATATTATGCGAGGTCTTCTTGCAGTATTTACAAAATTTACTATATCTATTTTGTGCACATTTCATCTTCAAAGCAGAGTTGTTGTGAAAATTTTCGTGATTGTTCTGTCGCTTATTAAATTCATCTACCAGCTTTCCGCGGATAAATTCTGGGGTAAGTTCATCATTATTTCTTGTTTCGAGAGCACATATTAATGTATCGTAACTTGATGGTAAAGAGCACAAAAGCAGGGCCGCTAGGTGTTCATTATTAATATTCTCACCAATAGCGGTTAACTTATCGCGAAGCTGATAAATGTTAGTTAGGTACTCTATCATGTTGCCATTTTCGGCTAACATGCTAGAATACAACTTTCTTAGCAGGTACAATTTATTGCTAAGATTACTTCTTTCATGCACACTCTTAAGCGCATTCCACACTTCGCGCGCTGTCTGCAGATTTTTTGTGTGTATTATCTGTGAATCGTCTATTAGTAAATTTATAATCGCTTTGGCTTTGCGATTTTTATTAGTATAATCATCGGTGACGGGATTTGGGGGCTCATTTATAATTACGTCATAGAGATTTTCTTTTTGTAAATAGTTCTCTATGCGGAATTTCCACACATCGTAATTATCTACGGTGAGTTTTTCAATTATAGCATCTTTCAGTATGCTCATTTTTGTTTATTTTCTTTATTACTCTAATATTTTTCAAATTTATATAGATTGCAAATAATCTTATATATATTCTTATCTAACTGTAAATTGCAGTGAGTAATATAAAGTTGACTTGAATAACAATTCAATATATTAATTATATGATAACATTCAATATATTCAAATAATATGTGCTTACACTTTCCTATATTCGTGTAGCAAAATATTTAGTCCTATGCTTACACTTTCTTATTATATATACATTTCTAATGTGGCACACACTATTTTAGCACTAATTCGGTGCTCATAATCTCTTACAAAAATATATTCATATAATTTAATATTTCATATAATCAGTGTGACGTAAGCTCTTTATATTGCTATTCATTTCATTAACAGGAATAAGAAAAATTAGTCTTACCTGTTATCTCGATAGCGCAACCCCGGTCCCGTCACTAATATTTATGGCGATATCTTCTTTCCGCAAGCAATGTGCATATTCACAAACTTATACCTAGAGTGTGTTAAAAAATTGGATTCTTGCTTAAATTAGGTGTGTATAGATTGTCGAGCAAATAGATCATTCGTTTTCTTTCCACATATATTTAATATTGTTTCTTGAATAAATATATAATCGCGCAGGGATAATAATTTCCTGCACATTTTCACAGAGCGACTACATTTTACAACAGCGAAAAAGAGAGTGATACATACATTGGAAAAGGTTAAAAGAATAAAAGAGTCCAATGCACGTTAGTCCGTGACGTCGACATAACAGCAACCCTTCCATGTACGTGTAGAGAAAAAAAGGGCACGCCGACCACAGGAATCCACGTCTATTGGAGATGAGAAAGTTTGTCTTGAATAAAATGAAATGTTCTGTGATTTTTACTTTCACTTTTCAGGGGTTACAAATCAGATATCCTAATTTAAATAAAATCACGTTCTTTTAATTACACTTTCCACCACCAGGGAGCGCACTCTACTCTTAACAAAACTGTATCTGAACGAAATTCCTTTCTACAACTTATCCGTATCTACATTAGTGGAGAGGTTGGCGGTCATAAAGACAAATTTAAGATATTTGCTGAAATTACTATTCTAAAATATTGGTATCGACACTGATGAATATTTTATATTGACCAAGTAGCATTTTTCTCAGGATTCCGTCAAATAACCGCACATAAAACAGTAAAAAACGCTAAGGTTAAAAAAAAAATGTAACGCCCCCTCCTTCCAGAAATTCCCTCGCCATTATTTTTTATTATTATTATTATTATGTGATATAAACTACTAGGGGTGTTCAAATGAAAAGGTGCCAAACGTCGCAATAGCCAGACCGGTTGAAATTTGAATATGCAGCTTTGGGATAACGTAGTGAGATATCGAGGGACGCGATTGGAGTATCCAGCGTGGTTGTGCGCATGCGTGGGATCCCGCGCATGAAGGAGGGGGAGAAGTGGGCAGTTATGTACTCCGTCCAATTGACGCGGCATGGCAGTGCGTGTGAGGACATCATGGCTTTCCCATTGCAAACTTCGACGAATTAGGAGTAGTGAGGTGTCTCATTAACGTCTGGTGCAGCGTGAAATCTGATAACACCTCGCTGCTCCTCAATCGTTGAATTTTGCAATGGGAAAGACATGATGTCCTCATACGCTCAGGGTCGGACTGGGTCAGTGTAAAGGGCGCAGACCTTGGATTTTCAGAGGGCGCAAAAATTTTAACGAACTCAAGTCAATTTGACTTGCTTGTGTTGTATCTGGCTTGACAAGGTTTAACACACTTGCATAGCACCAAGTAAAGGATAATGGCTTAAATTAAATCTTTAACTCTAGATAGAAGACTTCGCAATATTCTCCGTGCATGTTTAAAATTCCATCGATCCTACACAATATTACGCAGTTTTTTAAGCCACATCACATAACATCTAAAAGCTCCAGCAAGTTGAACACAGATTAACTTGTTGTAGATTACAGATATCAAGACTAGAGCTTTCTTATTTTCTTCCATCGATAGACACCTTGCAGAAAAAAAATCATCGCCCTACCAATTTTCCTGAAAATCAGTGTATGAAAAAGACATAGGATTGATTAAGATAACAATTGATTAGGAATAATATTTACTATTAAATACTTTTCATAAATTTTGCTTTGGAGGCTGTCTACATATTAAAAAATACACGAACGTTGATTTTTCAAATGGTAACATCCACTTTTGACACCCTGTTTGGGTTCCTTTCTAGCCAGGAAAGAGATATAGCTTATATGCTTTTCTTAAATCTTAAGAAAAGCTGTTAATCTATATATATAAAAGAAAGTCTGGATTTTGTATTAATCAACGCGCAGCCCAAACTGCTGAACCTAAAATCCTGAAATTTGGGGTAAAAATACTTCTTATGACATTGAGTGCCGCTAAGAAAGGATTTTCTAAAATTCCACCCCTAAGGGGGAAAGAAAGAGAACCAACTTTAAAAAAATTCCTTAAAAATCTGATTTTATAGTTATTTTTCAACTGATAACATATTTTAGTGTATTTTTGTATGCTGAATCGAATGGTACTAACCAAATTATTTTAAGTCTAATAGTTCAGGAGTTATTTCATATTTTTCTAATTTGGCGCTATCTTTGGCGCCAAAACCTCAAATTTTCAAGTGATAATTTCTAAAAACTCATTCTTTTCATTCTGTTACTTTAGCAAGGGAAAATATTCAAATTGAATAATGTTTTAACCAATCCTTTTGGTTAAATAAAAACAACTTCGTCAATTAGAAAAAAAAATCAAACGCCTCAAAACTAAAACTAAATTAAAAAAAAAAAAAAAAACTGTGGTACTTTTTCGTTCTAATTTTCGTCGCGATACCATGCCAAAATGTATGGTATCGCGCCATTTATTTCAACCCTAATCGTGCAAACGATTTTTATTGCAAACCGTGCCACACATTAACATTTGCTAATTATTGAATGTGAATATTTTTATGGAGGAATTTTTAATGATGGGATTTATTTTATTCCATCATAATCTCGCAAAACTTTTTAATTTGTTATTTTTTCGAATAGAAAATATTTATTGCTGATACTGATATAGATTTTACCATTTCGCAGTTATCTGAAGATGAGGAAGCTACAATAAAATTATTTCAGATGTTAGGAATTATACATATAAAAATGTTTTGTCCAAAAAACCATGAATGTCTTCATTGAAAGAATGAAATGTTTACTAAAATGTGAGACATATGTATTACGTACACCATGCTTCAGTAGTAAAAGACATTTACATTTAAGACTGCAGTTTAAATTGACTATATTTTATTACTTGCAAAATATTTATTTATTCGGTACTTCTTGGTTATCCCGTCGACCAATTTCGTCGAATTATATAAATCGCCAAACCACTCGCCAAATTATACACATTGACATAATTTTTTATTTTAAATAACGAAAGAACAAATAAATTAGTAAAATATTAATAAAAATACAAATAAAACGTCAAATTAATGGTTTTATTGGCCATCATTGGCATTTAATCTTACAATTAATTAATTAATGGCAACCATTATTGGCAATTAATCTTACAATTTGGCGACAGTAATTTGGTCGACGGGATAACTAAGAAGTACCATTTATTATTATATTTTAAGTATTTATTTTGGTACCCATCGACCAATTTCGCCAAATTATATAAATACCCAAATTATACAAATTGACATAATTTTTATTTTAAATAACGAAAAAACAAATAAATTAGTATAACATTAATAAAAATACATTTAAAACGTCGAAATAAAAATCACATGATGACGTAAATACGTGTAACTTGCTTAAAGTCAAGTGAATGCGACATATACGATCAACCATTATTGGCATTTAATCTTATAGTTTGGCAATAGATTTTTGGTGGACGGGATAACCAAGTAGTACCATTATTTTTATTGATTTAAAAAATGATAGGTCAAAGTCTGTAATTTTCAAAAGTTATATTTTTTAAATGCTTATTTTTTTATCAACAAAATTATTATTATTTTTTTTGTTTGTTTCAAATGTATCATTTCATTTTTGTGCCAAGTATTACGCTTGGTGACAATGGTGTTGGCATAACAGGGAAATACCAAAACAGTTACTGGTTTTATTTCAAATGTAAAGAAAAAAGGTTTAATGAGCAATAAATATTGTAAATATGACTATAACTCAGATTCTACAGAACAGAATTTTGTAGAACTTACACTGTTAAATAGTAAATTTGGTTTATAAATGGTTTAATGTAAAAACCACCATTCTAACTTGCTACGGGAGTTCTAAAATTAGGTGAACTCGATTATGAAAGATTTCAAGTTAACTAATTAAATGCACAGTAAGTTAGATAATATTTCATGGATTTTTTCAATATTTATCATATCATTCTGTGTTGTTTAGTTACGGAGGTATGCGGAAAAAGTTCTCAGTGGTACAGTAAAGAAAGTTGGAAGATATACGCTACAGAGATAGGGTATACTAGAGAGTATATATGCTATAGTTATGGAAGTTGAGCTGAGTTCCTTAAAAAATTCAGAAGTGATGCAGTATATACCTACCCCTACCTCCCAGAGAGTTCTATAATCTCTATTAACGTGATTATGAAAGTTATATTTAACTATCTCAATATATATATAATGCAAAGAGAAATTTCATTCCGGCCGCTTATATCTTGAGTTCTGCTGAATAGATTTTGACGGGACTTACATTGTTAGTTAGATAATTTTTCAGAAAAGATGTTAGCATAAAACACAACGTTCTACGTTGCTCAGTTAAATAATTATGGGGAAAGTTCTAATTCAAATGAACCCAATTTTGAAAGATTTGCTTTTTTTAAAGGTTCCACTGAATGAATTTTTATGGGATTTAAACTGTTAATTATATCCCTTTTAGGGAAGGTTTCGGTACATTTTCCAGTTTAAAAGATTCTGCTAAGTGGATTTCGATGCAACTTGATCGGTTAGTTAATTTTCCAGTGAATGTTTTAGTATAAAGCACATATCATTTGCTGTTGCTTGGTTGTTAGGTTGCTTGATTTTAGAATTATAGATGAAAGTTCTAGAATCAGGCGAACCCAATTATTATGATCGATCAGCCTTTTCAATAAGTCCAATTAATAGATTCTGATGAGATTTGCATTGATAACTTTTCATGAACACTTTTAGTATACTACATATTGTTCTATTGTTCTTTATCGAATCCTACACTAACAGATCAACTAAAGAAATAGGTCCTTAAGAGTCTAAATTTTGTATGACTCAATAAAAGATATAATAGTGCAATGACATTCATATAGCTTTCAGCAATTCGGTTGGATACACCAGGTAAATGTCCATATTGCTTTAAAACGCATGATCAAATTCACAGATATATTTTGTTTCATTCAAGATTTCTTTAGAAAACCGACCAGCGTAGCGGGCGAAGGCGGCTAGTACTGTTATAAAAGAAAAATGTGTTAGGGGTTTATCCCTAAACTTCGGAAAATAAATTGAAGATCTTACAAGAAAAAGTACCAAAAACTCTCAATTAGTCCCCAGTAAAATTTTACTAGAATAATAAATTTATTAAAATCTTACTTTACATTAAAAAAAATTCTACAAAATATTTCTTGTAAATTTCTACGATTTTTTTGTAGCTCCTTTGATAGCGGAATACGGACACCTTAATTTATGGAAAGGAAAAATTTCTCTATATCTCCAAAACCAATTATTCAAATGAGTTGTACACATCAATGTTTTTAACAATTGTGGTTTGTTCATAATACATATATTTTTTTAATGACTTTGTTAATAATTTCTAATTAAGAAAAATTTTTGAATAGAATAAAAGTTTGGAATAAGTTTGGGTCTATTCACTATATCTCTAATGAATTAATAAAAAATCATCAGATAATTTTTATGAAGTTAAAAACTAGGTTTCTGAAATGGATTTATCTTTAACATCCTCAAATTTAAACCCTTCTAGCCCTACCATGATTTAATTTAATGCATATAAACTATGCCTTTTTCCAGGCTGTCTCGATCCAAGAAACTCAAATAAGGTGTCAAAAATGGGGTATTATTGCTTGAAAAATAAAAGTTGGTACAATTCTCAATAAGTATACGACTTCGGAAACATAATTTATGCATAACAATAACTAGTAGACATTATTTTCAGTTGATTGGTACCTACATATTTTTTTACGATTATTTTTAGCAGAATTTATAAGTTGTAAACCACATTTTTTTCCACTATCACCATTGATGCACTGATGATCCTTAGAAAAGCTAACACTGTTTTTTGCACCAAGCGCCAAATAGGGTTGCTGCGGTGCTGCTAAGGGCTTCAACCTTTTTTTTTTTTTAAATATATATCTTTAATGTAATAGGAATTAGTTATCAAGCCAGTTTAAAATGTCATAAATTCAATTTCTGTTACAATCTGAGAGCCACTACTTTTCATTATCTACTGTTTTGTTAGTATTCATATTATTAACCAAGTAGCATATTTACATGTGGTATCTACAAATATCTCCTTCAACACACAAGAAACATTCGGTATGCAAACTTCGTTTAAAAAATATTTATAATTAGAACAAAAATATACTTTTCGTTTGGAAATAGAAATTTTGAAAACTAAATCTCAAGCTTCTTTTGTACCACGTATTATAGGGTATTGGAATGCTGAAATATAAATCTATTTGAATGAGAAAATAATACTTGCTTGTGAAAATAATTGGTATTTTTTATCCTTAAAAAATTACTATTATGCGTCCATAAAGAACTGAATTGATATCACGTTATGAAAAGGTTTCTACAGAAAAAGTACACCCTAAAACATTGCTTTGTTAGTCTAAAATCCCTAAAACAATTAAGTAAATTTACTATTCCCAGCACACTCTTCCCATGATTGCAAAACTTTTATCATTGTTAAAGATCAAGGGAAATATTTAAGTTTCTGTACATGAGTGTAAGTGCTCCAGGGATTGTATTCATGCAAGCTGCAGGGTACATAAGCCAGTATTTTTTAATCGACTTAAAAGAAAGAAAGAGCTTCTCATTTCGACGCATATGTATTTTTTTATGTAATTTTACTGATTACTCCTAAACTAGCCGCGAGATTACTATCCGAAAATAACGGCAGATTTCGTGAATGAGAAAATGCTGTCCGCGAGATGCCACAGCTTGCAGGATTGCAATCCAAAAGTATCACCAACTTTGTATTCCCCGAAAAGAAAGATCATCATGTTTTCCAATCAAAAACAAAATCCATACAAAAAGTTTTTTGCCTTCTGATAATTCATTGCCTTCTGATATGTGCATTCAGGGGCGGCTATAAGGAAAGGGGGCGCAGAGTACTAAAAGCAAAAGGACAGAAAATATGCAAAATAGTGGTTAAATTTTAAAACATATCATGAAAAGAAGCGATGAAAAAAATTTCGTCCAGGGCGCAATGGCTACTAAAGATCTCGTTGGGTGCATATTTTCTCTTTCAATCGCATGCAAAGATGTCCGTTTGGTTGCCGATCCTGAAATTGCTACGATATATCTTTAATTTCTTTGTGATAATATTAAAAAAAAGATATGTCTCTTTTGCTGTCTATTAATTGATGATTATCCCTAAACGAATTTTCGAAATTTAGTACACTAATCAGAATGTATGTATACAACAAGTGAAAAAATATTGGAGCGGCTTGGGCACTTAGGGGCGCAACGTTTTCCCTGGGCGAGGGCGCACCGGCCCTCGGGCCGATGGGCCGACGGGCCAGTCCGAGCCTGCATACGCTCCGCAACGTCAATTGGACGGAACACATAACTGCCTGCTTCTCCCCCTCCTTCATGCGCGGGCGGCCACGCATGCGCACAACAACGCTAGAAATTCCAATCGCGTCCCTCGATGTCTCACTACGTTATTCCAAAGCGGCATATTCAAATTTCAACTGGATTGGTTGTTACAACCTTTCGTACCTTTTCATTTGGACACCCCAAGTATCTTAAAGTTTCAAATAGATCGCCTTGTTAGATTTCATAATTTAATAAGATCGTGGTCTGTTAGTTCCATATTTCACCACCAGGGAGCGCTCTCTATTCTTAACAAAACCTATCTCAACGAAACTCCTTTCTACAACTTATCCGTAGATACATTAGTCAAGTGGGTGGCGGTCTTAAACACCAATTTAAGATATTTGCTAAATTACTACTCTAAAATAGTGGTATCGACACTTATTAAATCTTTTATATTGAATAAGTAATATTTATCTCATCACGCGTCTAAAAACTGCACTCAAAATGGTAGAGAACGCTATAGTTTAAAAATGGTCTTAAACAAGAATTTAAGATATTTGTTGAAATTACTATTTGAAAACAGTGGTATGAACATTTATGAAATTTTCATCTTTAATAATTAAAATTTATGCTGTATTTTTACAAATGTGACACCCTTCAGAACAATACTTTAAAAGCAATCGGTTCTCCAGTTTTCCTAATTTTAACAAATTCCCGTCAATTGCGCGAAAATGCATTTCTTTTATAAGTTTAAAAATCGATTTTTTTTCACAAATCGGAAAGTTGTGGTCCGATTTTCTTTACCTTTAGATCCATGAATCAGCGTATGAAATAACATCAGGATGTGAAAGAACCAAATTTGTAAAATCAATAGTTAAAAATTTTTGTACTGCGAATATCAAGTCCTAGTATAAAAATATCTCTTTTTCATTCCCTGTCACTTGGCCTGCTATGCAAAAAATGTAATTCTGGAATTAATTACCAAAACCATTAATTATCTTCGCTTTTGATTGTCGAAATTAAAAAATAAAGACATTCTGAAAGTGAATGAAATTTTGGTGTTGGATGGCATAAAAATCGCAGCTCAAAAATCGATATTAAAAAAAATATATATAAATTATATATCGATATTATACAAATTTTTGGTACTATACAGGGTGTCCCGTCTCAACGGTGTCCAATGGCTAATTCCTAAACCGTTAGTCATAGACAATTAGAAAAATGCTTTAAATCAGATAAAGAAATATTTTACAAGCGATTTGGGTCAATAAAAACATTTCTTAAAAAAATACGAAATTTAAATTTTTATAGGGTCCCCCGGTCCTATAAGTTATATTTAGTAAAACTTTCCTATTACACTGAAAAGTAAGACAAAAAAGGTCCCATTCCTATGACCCTAAAATTGTGCGAGTTATGAAACTTTAAAAATGCATGACTTATGCCACTTTTCTGCTTTGAAAACAAATGAGTTCGGCTTGTCTCTGAGGGGTCATATTCCAAGTGCTTAAAGTATTCGAAGATCTCATTTCATGTGTATTTGCGCTTTGAAAAAAATCGTACAAGTATTACGATTAAGTTAACATTTATTAAGTTTCAGATTGGCTGAAATAACATATGTTTTATTTCGTCAGGATTTGAGACTGTTTCTTTTATGATTTCTTTTAATAAAATTATGTTATTTCTATAAGTTTTTATGTTACTTCAACGATCTTACGTATGTTTTTCCAGTTCAAAATTTGTATTTGAACTTTAACCCACTTTCAAATATCCGAACGAGATTACATTTTACATACTGTCGCAAATCCGATAACAAGCTAATATTATTATGATTTTTGGTGGTTACCATTTATACTTATTTTATCGGATAACACAAAAAATTTCGAATAGATTACCGCCAAGAAGTTTATGAAAAAGTTTTAGATTAGATAATACAAGACGGAGATTGTTGTTTTTTTTTTAACTTTTATGTCTTTTTTAGCGCTGAAACCGAAAATTGCCTTAATTTTTAACCATCATGTCAGGATATTTAGCAAATCATAAATTGTCGAATTTAAAGAATAACAAAAATCGGATACTATAAAGTAGAGGAGATGGTTGTATTTTTTAACTTTTGATAATTGATTTTTACGTACTTTTTAGCACTAAATCTGAAAATGACTTTCATTTTTAATGATCATGTTAGAATTTTTTTGCAAATGTGTAAGTTAAAATATAGCGAAAATCTCATACTATAAAACATATGTAAAACTTTTTTTATTTTATTTGATTCAATAATTTATTCGATATTTTTGCTTATCTTGGGATTCTTACAGCTGGGTGGTGTGATGGGATTTGAGAGGAGATTAAATTTTAACTTTGAACTTTTTAACTTTGAAATTTACAATTTGCGAAAAATCTTGATGTGATGGCTAAAAATGAAGGTGAATTCCGGATTCAGCGTTACGGAATACATAAGAATCAATTATCAATAGCTAAAAAACATGAAATAACCCAACATTTGCAGGCTAGTGTAATCTAATAATATTTTAAAACACGTATCATTTTGTAAAGAATTGAGGCTGTTAATTTAGCATCATTTTATTTAACAAAAATTCTGTTTTTTTCTTTCTTCTTAAATGTGTATTACAAATTGTATATTTTGCATTAATATGTCAGACTGACTAAAGATTTCAAATTTATATTGCAATGTTAATTTTACTCTCAAACATTTTTTAATATATCTGACGAAATTATATTTCGACTAAATTTGCGAACGACCCCCAATTTGCAGCAAAAAATATGCTCCAACTTTAAACAGGTATTTCTCGGTCAGTTTTAATCGTAGAACAACGGGACTTTTTTTGTATTACGTGTCAGTGTAAAAGGAAAATTTTACTAAATATAACTTATAGGACCGGGGGACCGTATAAAAATTTAAATTTTATATTTTTTTAAGAAATGTTTTTATTGACCCAAATCGCTTTTAAAATATTTCTTTACCTGATTTAAAACATTTTTGTAATTGGAACTATATGTCTATGACTAACGGTTTAGGAATTAGCCATTGGACACCGTTCAGACCGGACACCCAGTATAAAAATTTTGTGTCCATTTTTGACTGAAATACCCATCTGTTTTGTTATCGCCTAAAATTCAATGGCATCAGACATCTGTCGCCTTCACAAATGAAGGAAAATAAAAGATATTTTTCTCGATTTTTAACGAATTTTCGAGTTTCTGTGGTACGATCAGGATAATTTTAAGAATTTCCGAAAGCTGTTTTTTTCCCGTCTTGTGGTACTAATTTCGAATTTCCGGGATGCGTAGTAAAAAAAGTAAACGCGCCTTAGAAATCGTCAGACCTTATCTGCCTTTAAAATGACAATTGTTTTTAATCCGTCGAAGGGAACGTTTTTGTAATTTGATAAAATGTCCAAGCTTTTGTTGAATTATGAATGCATTTCCGGTCTTGTAATTGGGTTTTTATAATTAATAACGTCCATTAATTACGACTTTTTTCAAAATTTTATGATTTGTCGTTTGATGTGTGGTGTTCAGCTATAAGTATGCAAAATTTCAAGTCTCCAACATATGAGTTTACATTACTTATATACAGTAGGATGGATCGAACAATTGAAATGCGGATAATCGAGCTGGCGCGGGGTACAAAAGATGACTTTTATGTATACTAGTTTACATGCGTTTTTTTATTAAAATCCATTTATATCTTCCGGTGCCCCAAGCGCCCCCAAAACAGATAAAAATTGAAATTTTTATGAAAATGTATAATTTTTTAATTTTTTTAATTGCTTTTGGTACGGGGTGCGAAAATTGCCTTTTATGTATATTAGTTTACACCTTTTTAACACTTTTCAACAAAGTTGAAAAGTGTTTATGACTTAGGTTGTCTGTCCGTCTGTCCACGCTCTAACTCTCTTAAATATGCTAGGATCGTTCTGAAATTTTTGGATGTTAGTGACCTCTACTATAGCACGTTCTCTATTTCAAATGAAGTTTGTAGCATGTTTAGTTCATTTACAGGGACAGCCAAAAAGTTTCCGTTACATTACGGCCAATAGGAAAAAATCGTTCCAAATAATTTTTAATGATTTACACTATTTCAAACATAGTAAAATTGCTATCCATTTATGAAGTCCACTAAAATATGCATTCTGTTGAATATGCGTTGCAAAGAATAGTTATTGTTCATTTACAGGGCCACAGAAAAGAACTCCGTTTTTAATGGTATAGGGGAAATTGTTTGCGGGGTATTTTAAAAGATTTCAGATACTATAATTACTGTATATTAGTAACGATTGCTCGAAATACATTTTTAATTATTATATCCGCTTTTTTAGGGTTTCGTTCATCTAACGAAACCCTATTCGTGTTGCTCCTCTGTTTGTCTGTCTGTCTGTCCATCTGTCACAGAGCCCGTTCTCAAAAACTATACATGTTGGAGACTTGAAACTTTGCATAGTTATAGCCGAACACCACACATCATACGAGAAATCATAAAATTTCGTAAAGTCGTACATTTAATCCTTTGGGCTCCCACATGTGTATTTTAAACAATTCTTTCTAAGTGAGCCCTAATTAGGTTGGAGGCGTGAAATTTTGCATACTTCTATTTGAACACCGCACATCAAATGACAAACCATAAAAGTTTGCAAAAGTTGCACATTTAACCCTTTGGGCTCCCACATGTGTATTTTAAACAATTCTTTCTAAGTAAGTTCCTAATTAGGTTGGAGGCGTGAAATTTGGCATACTTATAGCTGAACACCTCACATCAAACGACAAATCATAAAATTTTGAAAAAGTCGTACATTTAACCCTTTGGGCTCCCATATGTGTATTTTAAACAATTCTTTCTAAGTGTGTCCCTATTTAGGTTGGAGGCGTGAAATTTTGCATACTTATAGCTGAACACCTCGCATCAAATGACAAACAATAAAATTTTGAAAAAGCCGTACATTTAACGCTTTGAGCTCCCACATGTGTATTTCAAACAATTCTTTCTAAGTGAGCCCCTATTTAGGTTGCAGGCGTGAAATTTTGCATACTTATAGCTGAACACCACATATTATACGACAAATCCTAAAATTTTGAAAAAATCGTACATTTAACCCTTTGGGCTCCCACATGCGTATTTTAAGCAATTATTTCTAACTGAGTCCATTCCCAGCAAAGAGAAAATTGCTGGCCAGCAGCAAGATAGCTGCTGGCAATGATGGAGAAGTGTTGACTAATTGTCTGCCACTGCATGACCACTACTGGACAGCTTCAGTCAACTTTGCTGTTGGAAATCATCAGATAAAATTCTGGTGGGCTTCCGTTTTATCTCAAGCGCTGGCCCACCACTACATGAAAGTGCACGAACTTTTGCAGTTTTAATGCTGGGAACCCTTACGCTAGGTGGCGCTGCGAATATCGAAGGCACTGAGTATTTGAACACAAATCTGAAATGAATATCTTAACACAATTTAAGCTGTAAAGCTAATTTTTTTTTTTTTTTTTTTTTTGAAAATGTAAATAATATAGCACCATTACCACCAACAAGATAAATAAGTAAATGAATAAATAAATAAATTCTTTATTTCAACGCTTTCAACGCTTTTTAAATTCTTCTCCTTAAATCTGGTTTTACTAAGTTACAAATGATTTCGGTTTTCATAATTTACACAGTTCATAATAAATAATAAAAAAAGCGTATAAAATATATAGGATTTCTATACAATACAATAATTTCTATACCAGTTTAATGATTGGGAACCTAAATCACAAAAGGACAAACTTGAAATAGTGTAATGAATGGGCCAAAAAGAATAGCGCAGTGTGACTGCCGTAATGGATTTATTCAGCCGAAAAAAATTATTCTCCAACTACAATTATACAAGTTTTATTTGGCAACAGGGAAAAATCATCGAATGATGAGCTCGCCGCTAGAGGCGCTGTTATACAAAATGTCGTCCATGCAGGAGAAAGCGTAATGCGTTTTCGAATATGACAAAACATCCTTGGTAACTATCGTGCAAAGACATTTTCGCACGAAATTTCGTAAACAACCACTGCATCGCATAACATAAGCAGGCTGCTTATGCAAGAACAAAAACTCAGGACGAAAAGAAACAAAACCCGATGTTGCTGAAAGAATTCATAAACGCCCTGCGATTTTTTTCTCTGGGGTTTCGTTAAAGACAAGGTGTTTGTGCCTCCACTTCCTCAGGACTTAGAGGAACTGAAGCAGCGGATAACTGCAGTGTTGAACTACATCACAGGGGATGTGCTATCACGAGTGTGGCAGGAGCTTGATTACCGTGTAGACATTTGTCGTGTCACCGGAGGGGCACATATTGAACACCTGTAGAAACTTGAATAAATGTAGTTTTGAGGTAAATTTGAATTTTCTAAATATATTAATTACAACGTTCAAAATCATGTTTTCTTTTTGTCTCATTCATTACGAATCACCCTGTACTTGTGCATGACTGATCACGAAAACGAAATAGCATTGAGCGCGGTCAGTACTTGGGATGAGACCACATGGAATCCGCTGCAAGTTCAAATATTTCTATAGACATTTCTACTGATATTTCTATAGTTATTGGTGAAACTAGCTTATAGAAAAAAGAGCCATAATTCTAGAATATTTTTTTTTTATAGAATTCTATAAGACATTTTTGTAAGGGAAAGTGCTGGGTCAGCAAAGGAATAACAGTGAAATAGGTGCTAGCACTGCACGCAAAGTGCTGGATTGAAGTAATGTGATGGCATACCAATGCTGGCCTGTTGTTGGCCATCACTGTTGGGCCAGCTGCATTCCGCACGGACACTTTTGTACAGGTTTAAATAATGGCACCATTGCACTTTACAGCTGATGGCAGCGCTGGCTGCCATCTTTTTTCCAGCTGATGGCCAACTGTTGCTTTCTTTGCTGGGTTATTAAATTGGAGATTTGAAATTTTGCATCCTTAGAGCAGAACACCGGAGGCCAGGCGACAAATCATATATGATTTGTCGCCTGAAGATCTTGAAAAAGGTCTTACGTTTAACCCTTTGAGCTACCACATATGTATTTTAAGCAATTCTTTCTAAGAGAACCCCTAATTAAGTTGGAAACATGAATCTTTGCATACATATAGCTGAATACCTCAGACGCAAATCATAAATTTTTCAAAAAGTCTTATATTATTTACTTCTCCGGGATCTAACCTGTGTATTTTAAGCAATTTTTCTAACCTTCGCCCTTTTCACCCGGGGAGCACTTTTCCAACTTTTGCCGGCAGCCCTTTAACCATTCTTTGATATTATGTACCATAGCCTTACATATTGTAGTTACACTTTTTACCGCCAGGGGCGTCTACTTATCTCGAGTGTTATCGTCCCAATTCCCTCGACTAATATATCTACGGATAGTATGTAAAACGTAGTTTCGTTTGGATAGAGGTTTGTTTAGAATAGAGTGCTCCCCTGGTTGCGAAATGTGGAACTAACAGGTTTTTCAAAAGGATAAAGGGTTTTGAAAGGAATATTAAACGAAACCCTCTGTGCGATCTGTGATGACACTTACCTACGTGTTCACTATATTTATGCATACTATATAGTGCGTATAAATGCTATAGTTCATATACAGAGCTACAGAAATGAATTCGTAAAGGGCACTGAGTCTGGGAATAAATTGCTTAAGGTGGGTTTTAAAGGAGTTATGCATTTTTACGCTCAACTAAATTTAGTGTACTAAGAAATATTTGTAAAATATAGATAAAATGATATACAGGGCCACGCAATGAGTAGGATACATGGCCGTCTATGGGTGATATTTTATGGGAATGTAATTTCAGAAGTTTTAAGCGTTTTTTAGTTTCAATTAAATTTTAGTTATATAGGGGCATGTTTTAAAGGTACTATGTAAACTATAGGGCTGTACAAAAATATTCAAGTATATTTCGATCTATTAGTATAAATTGCTGAAAAATGAATTTCAACCTGTTATGCGTTTTCTTGCTAATCTAAATTTTCCCATTATATAGTATATATATCAACATACAGATCGAATACAGGGCTGTTCAAAAGAATTGGAATACATATTTGGCTATGGGCGTAACTACTGGAATCAGGTTTTTAAATGTTTACTTAGTTATCTTATTTACCTTATTTCCCTAAGTAACGAAGTTTCGTTAAAGCTTTCACGGAGTGTTGGAAAGTGTTTCATAATCTATGCTGTACGCATGATTTTTCTTACTTGTTTTAAATTTAAATCCACTTACATCTTCTGGTGTATCAAGCGCCCCAGATGTAGCTAAAAATTGAAAATTTTATGAAAATTTATATATATATATATATTTTCTTTATTAAATTCGTTTTGGCGCGGTGTGCGAAAGTTGTATTTTAAGCATACTAGCGTACATTCAAAAATTTTCAACTTCGTTAAATTTCTTCCAGTGTCTCAAGGAACTTAAATATTTGCCGAAATTCGATTTTTATGCGAATTTTGAACTAAAAAAATATAAGTAAATACAAGAGTTAAATATTCATTTGCATAGTGTAAAAAGTATTCTCTTAAAAATGTGAAAAATTGTTTATCGTTTATTATTAAATGTATAAAATTATTATTTTATACTATATAAAAAAGACTACACAAAAGTGCAAAGTGATTGAAGGGCACAAAGTTCTACAAAAAAGCCACAAAGGAGGAATATTATACTCTATTATAAGAACCCTACTCTCAGTATATTGGACACGTTTCAATTGCAACACATGACGCTAAAGCCATAAAAGAAGCAATAATAATTTTTTTTATCAAATAACATACAAATATATGAGTTTACAGTAATTGGATGCGACCGAACAAATGTAAATATTGGGCACAAATGATGAATTGTTTGACTGATGAAACTGAACTGAATAGACTCTTACAATAGTCACACTGTAAAAAAAAACATTTTTACAGTACGAAGTACTGTTCATCTGGCGCACAAACACGATCACAGTGAATGTGCTGTATCTTTCTTTGGTTTCCTGACTATTTAAACATGAAAAATACAGTAGTTGCGTAAAATTAGCAACACAATGTACTGGCAATTTGGACGCCAGCAGTTTGTGCTGGCGTCCAAATTGAAAAAAAATTGCCAGTACATTGTGTTGATAATTTTACGCAACTACTGTATTTTTCATGTTTAAATAATCAGGAAACCAAAGAAAGATACAGCACATCAACTGTGATCGAGTTTGTGCTGGCCAATTTACAGTGGTTTTTTTACAGTGCATTTGTTTGCTTTATACAAATGAGTTGCGATTACGACCTATACTAAATTCTTTGCATGGTGCAACAATTCGTTCTACAGACTTTTGTGGCCTAATGGATTTAGCAATCAAAACCTCCGATGAGCTACATGTAGTTACTTTAATTCAATAAGTCTGGAGATGCCAGGTAAGATAGATAGAATGGTTCTCAGCAATGATCAGCAATATTACTATGATGTTTCCATAGCAATATCGCCTGGTGAATGTGGTTCTGACCTGACATTAAAAAACTTGGTCCAATTGTTTACTAATAATGGCTGACAACTGCAGGTAGAATTTTAGTGTTGTATGTGGCCACAGAAAATCTATTTGAGAATCTAATTATTTTTGCAACATACACTATAACAGACATTTGTATGGATTGGCTTCTATATTCCCCGGCTCTTATTCCATGTGACTTCTTTTTATGGAGTATTTTGAAGATACTATTTACTCTCAGAATACTGAAATGTTGGAACAGCTTGAATAATTTCTCTGTGAGGCATGCGGATCCGTTTTACAAGAGATATTGCAACGGGTGACTTCGCACTTTACCCTTCGGTGCGTGATGATATTCATATTAAATTTGACTATATCGAAACCAATGTAATATGATTTGACCTTTGTTCCCGAAGCACACTTTTACACACTACTTCAATTTACGTTCTGTGACTGCAGGGCCCTCTGATATTCAATCTTTGAAATATTTCTGCAAGCCAGTGTATAACAAATTCCAGAACTGTCTGTACATTCAGCTTTCTGTCTCTCACTGTTTCGCAGTTATCTCATTTCAAAGTTGGGGATTACTTTCTGAAACAAACTGCATATACCCCTGTATAGTTCCATATCAAAACAAAGCCTTCCGTTACAGAAGGAATGCTGCACTTATCGCATTTTCTAGATATTTGAAACTTAATCTACGAAGGATAGTAGACGCTGTTGTTCAACGATATATCTTCCTTTGTCATCATGAAAATATGTTTTTGGCAATGCTCTCAGCTAACAGAGAGCATAATAGGTCTTCAGCTATACGAAAGTTAATCGGTCCTTGAAAAGAAAATAGAGGAACACCAGAAATAAAAAATTTTCAAGAATCGAAAATTCACTTCAATGCAAAGGATTATTATGAAACTATTAACTGGCAACGAGTTGGGCGTTTTGAACCACCTCTTATGATGAATGTGCCTTGGGAATAAATTGAGGTCATGGTAAAAGTAGGAAAAACAGAGGAATGGTCGAAATATTCATGCCATACCCACGCTATTGAAAGATGCATTCGCATAGTGTCTGATCTATCAGAAAGCTATCTGGAAAAGAAAAGAAAAGAGACAAGATTTCATCTATAATAATAAAGAAAGAAGATTGTGTGTGAGTGAGTGAGTGAGTGTGTCGACGGTGTTCTGAAGAGACCACTGGACGTAGAGCTACAAAGTTTGGGGAAAAGGTACGTCCATATATGAAGTTTTGCACCTCGAAGCCCGATTTTCGATTTTTTGATTAAATTTTTTATGCGATTTTTATCGCTTTTTTTTGTTTCGAGGCGATTTTTCCATATAAGTAAGAAGAATATGGTTTCTTTCTTTTAACCCAGTATAGTAAATTTTATTCGGAATTCGTGCAGCGATTTTTGAATTTTTATCGAATTTTTTATGCAATTATTGAACAGCATTTAATACATTTCCATACCTATAAGGAGGTTACCGTAGAGGGACATAGTTCTGTCGCCAAATGCAGCTAAGTTTGTGGCCAACTGGGCGGTATATCGCCAAATTTGGCGACGAAAGTGAGTCGCCAAATGTGACGCCAACTTGGCGATATCTCTAATATTTCGCCAAATTCCAATAGACTTCCATTGTAAACCAATATGGATTACTTTCTTACAAAAAATCAACAAATTGAGATATTTTAATGCAACAAAAACCAATATTAACTTAAGGGATTATATTAATTCGATTTTTCCACATTAGGAAAAAGAATACGGTTTCTTTCTTTTAACCCAATATAGTAAATTTTGTTCTCTTTTCATAAAAGTTTATTCGGAACTCGTGCAGCTATTTTTGAGTTTTTAGCGAATTTTTTATGCGATTATTGAACAGCATGTAATACATGTCCATACCTATAACGGGGGTTATAGGTATGGCGGTACTTGGCGATATATCGCCAAGTTCTTATGTGTTCTTATGTGTATGTTTCTTATGTTATGTGTGCGGGGGTACTTGGCGATATATCGCCAAATTTGGCGACCAAAGTGAGTCGCCAAAAGTGACGCCAACTTGGCGATATCTGTAATATTTCGCCAAATTCCCATAGACTTCCACTGTAAAACAATAGGGTTTACTTGCTTACAGAAAATCAACAAATTGAGATATTTTAATGCAACAAAAACTAATATTAACTTAAGGGATTATATTAATTATATTTAAGGGAGTCCAAGTACATTAATTACGAATCAAAGTAACATGATCTAATGCTTAGCATGATTTCCAAAACATAAATTTTAAGAGAGCCCACAGGTCAAAGGAATTAAATTTGAAACTTTTATCCAATTATAGTACATTTCGACTTTCGTGATTTTTGAACGTTTTGTGATTTTTAATGCGCTTTTTATGTTTCTCCGCGATCTGCTGCAATTTTTTGACATTCCATTTTTGACCTAAAGTACATGGATTTTGTATAGCAATTTTCGAATTTTTCGGGAATTTTGTATGTGATTTTTAGTGTATTTTAGCGATTTGCTACTATTTTTCCACATTAGTGAAAGGAATCAACTTGCAATCTTCGAACATAATATATATATATATGCATATTTCTCTTTTCAGAATTTGAGAAGCGATTTAAAATTTTTTCGCGGTATCTTATTGTGATTTTCACAGCTTTTTCGTAATTCCTGCTGTTTTTTGACGTACCCGGGCAAGTTCGCTAGTATTGAATAGAATAACATCAAGAAATTATGTCAAACATTTTAAACATCAAATATTATTATAAACACCAGACTTATGTAAATCTTCAAAATAAAAGGAGTATATATATATATATATATATATATATATATATATATATATATATTACGTAAGTTCAATTTTTATAATTTCTATGTTTAGTGCTTTTATTTTTAAAACTATACTTCATGTATTATTATAAAATTATTATTATTTATATGTTTATTCTTTATTAACAAAACACTTTGTCATATTTCTGAACAATTTTCGTAAATGAAAAAAACAATTAATACATTTAAAAAAAATTAAAACCTTTAGCTATACTTGGGTCACCGGAAAATATGAATGGATTTAGATAAAGAATTATGTAAATCGCACAATTATGTAGTACAACAATGCACAACTTTCTCACCAGGTACTAAATATAATTTAAAATAAACAAATCAAATCAAATCAAATCAAATAAGTTAGAAATTTTCATATAATTTTTATTTTTTAACTATTTTGGGGGCGCGGCGGTTGAGACACCGGAAGATATGAATGGATTTCAATAAAAAAAATATTTAAACTAATATACATAAAATACAACTTTCGCGTGCCGCGTCAAAACTAATTAAAAAAATAATAAAAAATAATAAATATATAAATTTTCATAAAATTTTTAATTTTTAACTATTTTAGGGCCATTTGGGGCACCAGAAGATATGAATGGATTTCAATAAAAATATTGGAGTAAACTAGACTACATAAAAGGGAACTTTTGCAAAGCGCGCCAAAAATAATTTCGAAAAAAGTTATTTTCGTATACTTTTCGATCCAGATTCTCTGAGAACGGGCTCTGTGATAGACGGACGGACAGACAGACAAAGGAGAGAGACGAATAGGGTTTCAGCAGATGTACGAATCCCTAAAAAGCATACTAGTAAAATTTGAAACAAAATCCAAACCTTCTTCAACTATTAAACAATTTTTCTATTTATAATTGGTGAATAACAAGGATTTGCTTTCTTATATTATATTTCCTCTTTGCATCTAAAAGAAGTTTATTACTTATTCCTCCTGCTTTTAATTACTATCTTTTGAAAAGAAAAAACAGAAAAAGATGCAGACATTAAATTTACTTTTGAATTGAAAAAAAAACCCATCTATTTTAAACTATTTATAAACTTTAATTGTACATGTTCGAAAATGTTTCTAAATTTCCATTGGAAAAAATACATAAAAATAAGATCTGACTTCATGGAAGAAAATGCATGTGGCATAGACGATGCCTTTTCATGTTGGAGATAAATGCATCGTGTCAAGAAAACATGTTCTTTATTTAAATTTTTATTTAAAAAGAAATGCTAGCGTTATAAAATTTTTGCGATGTTTTTATTTGATCCTCTCCATATTGTGTCGCGCTGTGTTTTATCAAACAATGTTCTTTTATTACGAATAAAGTAGTTGTTTAAATTCAAAATACATTTTTTTTTTTTGTCGTCTCCAAAAAATAATACCTCACATTTGCATGTTATTTTTATAAAGGTGTAAACGATGATGTTAACTACGGCTTTCGCTTTTGATATTTTTTTTATCACTTCTAATGATTGCCCAGTTTAATTTTATAAATTATCTTATAGTGAAAAAGGAATTATGAATGAAAACTATTTTTTTAAGTTGAGTTCAGTGATTTTTTGGCTTTTTAAATAATTTTCAAGTGTAATAAAAAAAAAAAAAAAAAAAAAAAAAAAAAAAAAAAAAAAAAACATTTCACAACAATATTATATTTCACTGGATTAAGAAACACTTGTCTTTAAAGCACAGGAATAACAATTGAGAAAAAAACAGTGTTCTACATTTTCAGTAAATGTATGATATCTCGAGTTAAGAGCGATTAGATTATCCAGGATCCCTTTCTTTGGATATGGAAAATGGGAGATCTGATACGATCTCATAATTACCGATTAACTACCTCGTCTAAATTAATGCATTTAAGAATTATAATGTTATAGAGTGTTCATCTGAAAGTAAATACACTGGATTTAAACACAGCTTAAAAAATTACAAAAAACATTCATTCTATTAAGATGAGTGTAAATATATATATATACATATATATAAATACACACACTATATGGCCAAAGGTCACCGATCACTTGCAATTTTAGACGTTTTGTTAAATATCTAGAAAAATGTATGAGGAATTAACATGAAGCTGCAGGTGTGTAAACAGTATAAGTGATATAACGAAGATTTTTTCCCGAAACCCCATAGGGGACTGTCAACAAATTGAAAAAGAACGAATATCTTTTGGCTAACCCTGTAAAAACTAATGTAGCAAAAACGTTCAAACTCGAGATTATTAATAAGTGACTTATTGTAATATACTGTGTTCATTTTTATGAGACTAGCATCTATACTCGTAGAGAAATTAAGGTTTTTTATAAAAGCAGTCCCAAATTTCCCAAGTTTTTTGCTTATAATTTGCAGAGTTCTTAATATAAAAAAAGTTATTTTCAGAATATATGACAAACAACATTGTGCACAATATCCTGCAATCACAATCAAAAAATAATAAACATTGTATGGAAAGTGAGCAGGTTTACTAAATAATGATTCACTGCGCATGCTCGAACGTAATCAAAATATACTTTGCATAATGTGTCAGCTAAATGTATTGAGCAACTTTTGTGAAAGTCTAAAAACATAGTTTGAAAAGTCTGATAATAATATTTTATAGAATAAGCTCAAAATCCGTTATTCCCGAAAGGAAGCAAAAAGGATGAGGGGCTGTATCCAAATACAGTAGTACGTGCAATATTGTGTATACTATATTCGCACTAATCGATGGATATAAGGATAGAACCCCTCATCTTTTTGCTTCCTTTTGGGAACAACGGATTTTGAGCTTATTCTATAAACGATTATTATCAGACTTTTTAAACTGTGTTTTTGAGATTTTTACAAAAGTTGCTCTATACATTTAGCTAACACACTATGTTCATTATATTTTGATTGCTTTCGCGCATGCGCAGTGAAACATTTTTTAGTAAACCTGCTCATTTTTCATACATTTTTTTTTTTTTTGAATTCTGATTGCAGAGTATTGTGTACGATAATGTTTGTCATATTTTCTGAAAAGGGCGTTTTTTTTATATTAAGAACTCTGCAAATTATAAACAAAAAACTTTTAGAAATTTAGGACTATTTTCATAAAAACCTTAATTTATCTATGAGTATACATGCTATCTTCATAAAGATAAACACAGTATATTATATTAAGCCACTTATTAATAATCTCGAGTTTAAACGCTTTTGCTACATTAGTTTTTACAGGGGTATCGAAAAGATATTCTTTATTTTTCAATTTGTTGACGATCGCCTATGTGGTTTCGGGAAAAAATCTTTGCGAAATATGTGACCTATAGTTACACACCTGCAGTTTCAGGTTACTTCCTCATGTATTTTTCTAGCTATTTAACAAAACGTCTAAAATCGCAAGGGACCGGTCACCTTTGGCCATGCAGTGCATATATAACACTTTTTAGTAAATATATATTGTTTATTGAACAAAACGAAAAATTCTGTATCAGGGATATATTTTGTAGCATTTTATAACACTTACATTATATAATTGCGGAATTTTATTTTTTTAACCATAATGAAATCGATCGCAGTCCCTCCATTCCTAGTGTGGCTGACATTTTGAAAATATCTGATTTTTATCTTACGATAGCACTCACATTTATTAACTAATTTGAATGTGACTAAGTATGTGTAATACCGAGTTAACCGAGTTCGCTAGACAGCTTCATCCTCCCTATTGTTACAAATGGTGGCTATTTAGATAAATTTGAAATTAAAGAAACTTTTATATTTAAGTGTTTGACAATGACTGAAGTATTGCAGATTATTTTCCTCTATCTTTAAAAGTGGCTGAAATACTCCTATAGCAGTTTGAAATTCTTGGCTCTGTGGAAGTTTGAAACAATCTCATTTTTGTTATGCGACAGCACTCGTAAGTATTAACCGATTGAGAAATAACTGAACATGCGAACAAGACTTTCCAACGTCTCAACCACATTTATTCGTTAGCTTCATGAACCCTGTTGTTTTAGAATGGCGGGCCCTTCAAGATTTCGTCAAATTTAGCTAACAAACCTGAATTTCTCTAAAATAAGTCATCCTGGATAGAGCTGACTTATTTGGCGAAATTCTCATTCATAGTCACGATTCAGGAAAACATGTATTGTATCTTCTATAATCGGGTTCTACATATTTTAGTTTTGTGTTTGAGTAAAATAAGATCTATTTTTAAAAATATGTAGTATGAAAACGACCTTTTCCTTTCGGTTTTGGCTGGAAGTACTTTTTATATTAATTTATGTGCAAAAGTCTTTATCTTTCGCAGTCGTCTACTCGCGATTTGAAAACAAAATTCATACTTGAAAATTATTTGAAAAAGAATAATATTTGAGTAAATTGCAATACAGTTTTCAAACAACGTGAGATTTAGTTTTCAAAGATAAGGTTACGTGGGGCCACTGGACCATGATTTTACAATCTGACTCTAGAGATTCTGGCAATTCAGCTTCAAAAAGCTATTGCTTATCTGAATTAAAACAATTAGATATTTAAAATTTCAGACCTTTCGGTTCTGTATGGTTTGAATTTAATTTTTGCTTTGTTATATGCGGACAGACGACAGACAGATGGACTGAACGAAGACTATAGGTGCTCCGTATTTATATAATTACGAACGCACCTAAAAATCGAGGGCATTTATAATAAAATATAAAATATAAATAATAAAGTAAATAAGTAAATTATTTTCATTCTTAAAATGTTTCTTTTCTTTCTTTCAGAAGGTAAATTTTGGACATTGAAAATTTTTTATCTTCTAGAAAAAATGATTCTGATAGAATATTAAACAAAACACTACTTTTATATCGAATATTCTTTTTCCGTGTTCCTTTAAATACCACAAAGAAAACTTTTGTAAGATATTAAAAGAAGTTTCAACGTTAAATACACTACAACTAAAGTAATTTTCTGTCTTCGGTAGCATTTTCTTACTTTCCGCAGTAAAACTAACTGCTAAAGAAAAAATATATACATAATACGCTTCGGTAACTCTCAATAAAGCGGTGTTAAATGTCTTTTCTTTTCAAATAGAATTTTTTCCTTTGGAAAGTTTTCGTCGGCTTATCTTCTTCTTCCTTTTATTAAAGAAAACATTATCCCAGACATCGGGTTTTAAGCTATTTATTATGATTTTGTAGTTTAGTTTGCAGTACATATTAAAAAATTCTGTTCAATAAGGAAAATTATTTTATCTCAATAAATAAATAAATAATTCATATGTATGTGCGTGTATGCATAAACTATATAATAAATATATTATATATAAAAATATATACCATTTTTAATATTTTTAACCTTTACCCACTTATTTTAGGCGTATTTTGTCTTAAATTATTTTTATTCCATTTCTACTTTAAAAATCCAAATCGTTTTAAAAGAGTAATACCTTTTTCTTCTGTTTTCTACTGTATAAAATTTTTGTTCTGACTCTCTAATTTCAATTACATCGCATTTCTATTAGAGTCCTTTTTGGGCCTGCTCTGAAGGTGCTTCTAAAATTTTCCTCTTGCGGTTTTTGGGGGCCGAATTAAGATACAGTAGGATCTCTTTTATCCGAAACTCTATTAACCGAAACTCTCGGTTTACCAAAATCTATTTTTAAAGATTTTTTTTTTTTTTTTTTTTTTTTTTTTTTTACTATCACATTCCTTGTGTGCAAAATCCATTTTGAAAGCTTTTTTTTTCTTGTTTTCTTTTTCTTTTTTTTTTCTTGTTTTCTTTTTCTTTTTTTTTCTTTTTTTTTTTTTTTTAATCTATCATACTCCTTCTGTGCAAGTGGTCCTTTCTGAACTATGAATACATAGAAATATTTTCGACCCCCTTTCTTAGAGTTAATTTGAATTTAACTCGAGCTCTCTCCAGATTTAAGCTGCGGAGTGGAATGAAGAAAACGAACAAATTAGTAATTCTGAATCTTTTGAATGTTTTGCAAAAGGTTTGGCATGGCTGGAGCAGCAGAAAGACTGTGATACTGGTGAACTAATAATATTAAAAAACTCCGTGATAGAGCTTCAAAGCAAAGGCAATCGAATCTGCGACAAACAAAATATTCAAAACATTTCCAAACCCTTGTGATATATGTAAAAAGTACTTAATTTCAAAATTAAAATTCAAGTAATTTAATCTTGTTTCTATTTGGCTATTGCTTTATTTTTATTAAGCGCTTGCTACCATAATAAGAATTATTGCATATATTTCTCCTTAATCTTAAAATTGAAGCATTCTCGATTATTCAAAAATTTCGATTTTCCGAAAGATGGTCGGTCCCAATTACTTCGGTTAATCAAGGTTCTACTGTATTTTTTTCTTACGTAGTCAGTACTCTTTTATCATCTTTTCACTGATTTAAACCACAGCTCACTAACCGGTTGTGTTCCACGAGAAAATTTCGGTGTTCCGCAAAACAATCTAGATTTTTTTTATATTTTTTAATATGTTTTATTAATGAAAAATGTATACTTAATAACCGAGCTAGTAATAATAAAGCATGATAATATCGGAAGAAATTCTTATAGTTATGAATATTTATATGTTCAGTTTTCAAATTTTGAGTCATAGCAGGTTATTTACAATTACGTTAATATATCGGGTGCCCTAAAAAGGACTGACTGATTTTAAAATTCAAAAACTTGCAAACGGTGACAGATATTTAAAAAAATCTGGCAAGAGGGTTATGCATAAGCTCAAAAGTTTTTTTTTACAGTGATTTTCGATTTTAGTTCGAATTACAAGCAATAGATGGAGCTGCGATCAATAGACACTAAATTCAGGCTCGATTTTTGGTACTTCGAGCCCAGTAATTACATTTAACCTCCTTTTTCAGCATGGAAGCAGAGAAAGATAAAAAAAAAAAATCGAGCTTGTTTTTAGCGCTTACTGATTACAGTGCCATCTATTGTTTTTAATTCGAACTAAAATCGAAAATCACTGTATAAAAACTTTTGACCTTATGCATAAGCCTCCTGCAAGAATTTTTTAAATATCTTTCACTGTTTGCAAGTTATTGAATTTTAAAATCAGTCAGTCCTTTTTAGGACACCCGGAGTATTCTTTTCTATTTACCTGCAAAATAGGTAATTTTTAGTCTTTCGTTCACCTGACGAAACCCTATTCGTCTCACTCATCTGTCTGTCCGTCCGTCTGTCTGTCTGTCTGTCTCTCACAGAACCCGTTCTCAGAAACTATATATGATGGAGACTTGAAATTTTGGATTCTTATAGCTGACTACCTCACATCAAATGACAAATCATAAAATTTTGAAAAAGTTTTACAGTGAAACTTGGATAATTCGAACTTGTTTAATTCGAAATTCTGGCTAATTCGAATTTTTTGCTTGGTCCCTAGAATTCTGTATTAAAATAATGTTAAAAAAATGTGGATATTTCGAAATTTAGTTTGGATAATTCGAATTTTTCGTAGGATTGCCTTTCGAATTTTGCGGTAAATATTAATCCTGAGACTTTTTTCAGCTAAGGTTCAAAATAGTAAAACAGTTTATTTTAATTGTCTTTCTATTTGGCAAAATTCCAGGACTTAGCCGCACCCTTTCGTCTGGGGAATCTATTTCACTGCGCATTGAAAGGATCGCAGCTTAGGTGTTGCAATCGCAGATTTTCGCCAACCCTTCCCCTCCCCCCCCCCTTTTTTTTTCTCCAGAAGCGCAGCTACATTTCTTTCTATCTTAGAGTCACGTGAGTGAATGATTTAACGCGGTTGTAAGTTTTTGTGTGCGTGCTTTAAGTATTGTTTTTATGTTCTCTTACTATGGCGTTGTCAAAAGCTAAAACTCCTTATAAGTCATTAACATTAGTTCAAAAGGTAGCGGTGATTAATGAAGTGGAAAAAGGCATGAGAAAGAAATCGGAAATTGCCAAGGAATTTGGAATTCCACCCAACACATTATCGACATATTTGAAGAACAAAGATAAAATTTTGAATAGCGAAAATGGCACAGGAAGAAATAGGAAAAGGACGAGAGGATCTGATAACCCAGTTGTGGACGGTTGTGTTCTTAAATGGTTTAAACAAGCGCGAGATAAGAACATTCCAATTAGTGGCCCTATTATGAGAGCCAAAGCTGAACAGTTTGCCGCTGCATTAGGCATTCAAGATTTCAAAGCCAGCAGAGGTTGGCTGAATGGTTTCAAAGATAGAAACGATATTTCTTTCAAAGCAGTGTGTGGTGAAAGTGGTGCAGTGGATATTCAAGCAGCTGATGAGTGGATAAAACATTTAAGAGAAATTATTCAGAATAAGGAACCAAAAAATATTTTTAACGTCGACGAGACTGGACTTTATAAGTGTACTCCAAATAAAACTCTTGCTTTCAAAGGAGAAACATGCAGTGGTGGAAAACTAAGTAAAGAGCGAGTAACGTTGCTTGTTGGAGCAAATATGGACGGGTCCGAAAAGTTGCCACTATTAATGATTGGCAAATCGGCTAATCCACGTTGCTTTAAAAATTTTAAGTCTAAGCCTGTCTCCTACGATTCAAATACAAAGGCATGGATGACGTCCGAAATTTTTCAAAAATGGCTTTTAAATATAAACAAGAAATTTGAAAAACAAAAACGACAGATTGTCCTTTTTATTGACAATTGTTCGGCTCACAACAGCATTCCCAAAAGGAAAAATGTGGAAGTCATTTTTTTCCCGGCCAACATGACATCTGTGATTCAGCCAATGGACCAAGGAATCATCAAAAATATTAAACATTTCTATAGGCGTCTGTTGGTTGAAAGAATCCTCATCAGAGATTTTGACATTAAGAATCTCAACGTTCTTCATGCTTCAAGAATGTGTAGGCAGGCATGGGACAAGGTCAGTGAGATAACGATTATGAAATGCTTTCATAAGGCGGGATTTGTAAAGAAAGAAACAGAAGGAGTAAATGTAGTGGAAAACTTTGACGAAATTGATCCTGAACTTACTGTCGATAATTGGGAAGATGTAAAATCGGATCCATCAATCTTGTATGACTACGTCAACGTGGACCAAAATGTGGCTGTGTGTGGCGAGGTAACTGATGCTGACATTGTTGCTCAGCTGGCGGAAAACAACCAAGCTGAGGATGGACTATCTGAAGATGAACAGAACAATGAAATACAAGAGAAGCCCTTACCTAGTTGCTTAGAAGCTATTATGCATATACAAGAACTTCGATGCTTTTTTGAAGGTCAGTCCAATGTAAAAGATTCTATTTTTGTGTCAATTGATAAGTTGGAATCATATGCTATGACTCAAAGATTGCATTCGAAAAAGCAATCAAAAATATCTGATTTTTTTCTTCAAAGTAATGAATAATTAAGCTAAATGCTTGCTTTAATGAAACAAAATTTAGCAGTATCCTTAGATAAAGTTTATGTGTTAAATATTTCATTGTGGAGTTAATCTTTTTTTATTTATCTCTTCTTTTTGAGCGAATATATTTAATTCGAATTTTTGGATATTTCGAACTTTTCTTTTGGTCCCTTGAACTTCGAATTATCCAAGTTCGACTGTATCTTATTTACCTCTCCGGGATCTGACTTCTGTATTTTTATCAATTTTTCTAACCTTCACACTTTTCATCCGAAATGCACTTTTCTAACTTTTTCCGACACTCCTTTGACTTCCGACACTCCTTTCATATTATGCACCATAGCCGTACATATTTTAGTTCCAATTTTTATCGCCAGGGGACGCATACCTATCTCAGGTGCTATGGGTCCGATCCCCTCGACTAATATATCTACGGATAGTTTGTAAAACGGAGTTTCGTTCGTATGAAGGTTTGTTTAGAATAGAGTGTGTCCCCTGGTTGCGAAATGTGGAACTAACAGATTTTTCACAATAATAAAGTGTTTTGAAAGGAATATTAAGCGAAACCATCTGTGCGATCTGAGATCACACTTACCCACTTGTTAATTTTTGGTTCTTCATAAAATGTAAACCATGGAAATCATAGAAACATATCGATTTGTGCCATAAGATTTTATACACTTAAAAAAAAAGACAAATGTTTCGTATTCTTATCACGAAAACAAACATAAAATATCGTCTTCCGAGTCCCGCAAGATTCAGTAAAGCATATCTTTTTCTTTAGAAATTTCTGAAACTAATATGCATTTTCAAAATTCAAAGAAGAATTTATAAAGATAAAGTTTCTTTAGACGACCGTTATTTTCGGAAACGTTTCCGAGTAGCTTTTTCAGTGCATTAATCAGTTTTTTCAAACCGGAATATTCCTTTTTCGAATGCTATATGGCAATGCTACATTTTTGCAACATGGTGTCAAAGTTTTCCTTAACTTTTATAAGATATGTATGCATACATGTATTAATTTATAGCTTAACATGAAATGCAATTTCAGTTTTAAATAAACTTATGAATTATTTATTTCGAATATTCTTAAGTGATATTATGAATTCTTTATCGGCTTCTTTAACAATGAATTTATTTCTACTGATTTATTTTCAATGAAAAAAAAAAACATATCATCTCAGCCTTTAATAATATATTTAAAAAATATATATAAATTGCTACAAAGCAGGAACCAAAAATTGTTTTATATTCATTATTCTCACTTGAAAAAAAAATCATAAAAAACAACTTCAAAGCAATGTTTCATATCCCAATTTATATACATGATTAGAAAAATTAATATCTCTAGCAACGTGTATTTTCTTTTATAAAACTGGCACATTAAAAAATGAAAGGCGAAACAAATTATACATAATAGTTACTTTATTTCTCTGTTTTTATTATTTTTTACTCTTTCCAACATAGTTGAAAAGTGTTTACGACTTCCGGTTTTCTGTCACAATCACCATGCGCCAATCCTCCTAAATATACTCGAATTATACAGTTAATTTTATGTGTGATTACTAAAAAAAGTCTGTAGCATTTAGAGTTCCGTACGGTATCAATCAGAAGTATTCATTTTTATTACTGTCAGTACGATAAGATCGTTTCAAATGCATTTTAACAATGTTCACAATTTCAAATAATGAGATTTTTATGCATTTATGAAGAACACTAAAAATGCATTATGTAGAATATGGGGTACAAATAATTTACTATTAATTTACGGGGCCACACAAAATATTCCCGAATGGTATACGGGGAAAAACTGTTTCCAGTCTATTTTAAATACGGTACACTATTACAAATATATTGAAACAGATACACATTACTGAGGTTTACTACAAAATACTTCCTGTTGAAAATAATGTGAATATCACTTGTCTATCATTTACAGGGACACACAACAGATTTCCGGTATTGTACAGTATGCAATATCCTGTCAATTAGAAATTATTGATAGAAAAGCGCCTATGGCATGCTTTTTTAATTTTAACTATATTTTTGCATACTGCTTGGCTGTATAAATGGTACTGATCCTACACATTCACAAACTAATCTTAAGCATTCTTGAGTATGAGCATCGATTGGTTAAAGTCCAGTATTTTTTATACGCAGAGATGATTGCAGAATATGAATAAAATCGTAAACAATGATACGCAAAGAATTTGATACATAGACGCCTTTCAATGATAATTTACAGAAGTGTAATTAGTGAAAGTAAGAAGTGCAAGTAGCTTTAAATTTGTGTTGGACAGAATAAAATTTTAGTTTAATTTCTCTCGTGTATACAACGCTATAAGTAATATACAGGCTTGTGCAAATGAATTCATCCATTTTCCCGTCTATTCGCAGAAAAATCTGAAGATGACATTTTAGCTTACACTTTCGTTTTCTTAATAAGCAAAATTTTAGCATACTATGTAGAATATTTACAAAGCACTTCAGCAATGAACTGCATGATGGCTGCACAAAATAGTTTGAGCACTTTTTCCGGCTATGGGCTGCAATTGCTTAAATATCTTTTATTCACACTTTTTATGCTTTTACAAAGATGTTTACTTGATTATTTACTTGATTATCTATGCTTGACGCATTATATTTCTTTTTGTTTTTTATGATTATAGATATTTACTTCTATAATGTGGTTACTTTCTTAATGTCACGTATAGTTACAATTTTTCAAGGAAAATAGTTTTTTTTTCTGAATGTTTTGAAAGATATACGTGTGTTGAATGTACTGTTAAAAGGGATTTTTTTTATTCATTCAATAATTTACGTTGTTTCAGTCTTGTCGAACATACTGACATTTCGTCCAGAAAGGAACCGACATGTTAGAAAACTGCAAATCACTGTATTTATAGTTGACATTTTATTTAATGAAGGGCGATTTTCTTTCATTGATGAACGTTATGAAAATTCATATTGGCCTAGAATCCAGATGTTTGCAGCGTATGAAAACTGATTCTGTGTCCTGAATGCAGAATGAGGAACGTCTAGTGCTTCGAGAACAGTTCTCATCGTTAGACGAGAACATGTCAAAATGCTATGCAAATGATATACAAAATTGTAAGGAAGGGAGACGCTATTGTATGTCTAAGTAATAGTACTAACTGTAATTTAACACATAGATGTTTTATGTATATACATACACGGATAATATAAGTTAAATATATATATACATACATGTATGTATATATTAATCATTTGTCAGTTTTGAATTTTGAAAATCGTGATTGGAAACAAAAGATAATAACTTTCTGGACAAACATTTAATTAGTGATTGTGTATATGGAAACTTTAAAGAAGTTTTTATCGATTTTTTTTATCTGTCTATGTACCAGCTGGGATCAACTAACTAATTTAAAATTCATTCCCACCAAAGTAAACAAATTCGACAATGGAATTGTTTATAATAAATCATTTTTACAGCAAGTCAAATGCCAATATAGATAAAAAAACGAACAATCGTTTCAAGTGTCCGCATTCCTGTCATTTTTAGAAACTATTCAGCGTTTTTTGTTGTTTTTTTCCCACAATAAATAAGGTTAACTAAATATAGTTTTATAAAGAAATTAATTTATGATTTCAGAACCAGTTTAAAAAAAAAAACAACAAGAACTTTTGCAATTCGGTCGCGTTTTTCAAACCCGAGATTCACCAGGCCGTCATTTTGAACAGTATTCTGATTTTTTTAAATGAAATAATTTGATTCTATAGTTTAAATACGAATAAACATTTTTGAAAAATCAGAATGTTCGCAAGACTGTTTATTCATTCAAAAAACAAAAACCTATTGTTCATCCATTTTTCATGCAATTATATTTAAACGTGGTCTTAATTAAAATTTTATATAAACTTCCTTGATATTTTACACACGTTTGAGTTTAAAAGATATTGAACTGATATTCATCTTCCACTGTTGAACGTGTGCATATTTTTATATGTTAAGTATTATATCTCAAAATTTGCACTTATAAAGAGTGGATATCCAGTTCCTTCTTGTAAATGCAGTTCAATTTCAAATTAATATTGTGCACAAAAGGCTGATCCAATACACCGTTTTTGCCTACTCCTAACATCCATTTTGCCAACAAATATCCACATAAGGACGAAAACAACTAACAATATAAATAGAGAAATTATATGGTTATTATATAATTATGGAGTTATTATATAAATTTTTTTAGATTGAAATATTATTTAAAGAATTTTTTTATTATTTAAATATAAATAAATATTAGAAAACCACAAATTTTGCTATGTTTTCATTTTTTAAATAAAACCATTATTGTTACTAACTTTTAAAACCACGGATGGCGCATTGACTGCACTGCTCAGAGAAAAATAGCTGTAAATTCCAAAATAATTTTGTGATAATGGACCTAATTTGCAATAATCCCAAAATATTTTCCAGAATTTGACCAATCTTTGAAGTTAAAGTTCACAATTTTGAGTTTTGCTCTCTTTCGTTATATTTACTGAAGAGTTATTACTGACATACGGATAGCGCCATCTTTGTATTTGTGTAATATTTTTCATTTTCTTTTCTAATTAAATAATCATGTCATAAATTTGATGTGTATCACTTTTATACTGTTACTACACATTACATTAAAGAATTCTATCATCAAACCCTTATCATCTTCCCGTTTCTCCGACTTGAAACGAATTGTTTAGCAATTCAATCCTCCCACAGCCGCTTGGTTGGGTGGCTGGTGTGAAAGGATCCGTGTGTTTAAAGAGCTTCTCCGTCGGACATTCGGTAAAGCTGTTGTGACTTTGACGGAATTGCAAACAATTTTGTGTGACAGTGATGCTATTATAAACTCTTGTCTTCTTACATATCAATTCGAAAATCCAGATGACTTAATTCCGCTGACAACTAGTATGCATGTTTTTAGGGCAAAACTCTAAATCCAATATCTCGTAAATTGACGAAATTGACGCAAATCTGTTTGCAAAAGGCTGCGATACAGGGTTTATATCATGGAACAATTGAAATTACGTTTTTGAACGGAATATCATGTTCAACGTATTCAAAGGCTTCGTGAAATCTTCCAGTTACCCGACTTAAAGCTATGTGAATATGTTCTGATTCTAGACGGTGCATAAAAATGTCTCCAAAGGCCACTTGCCAAAATTACGGTTCTAAATCCTGGAAAAGATGTAAAAATTAGAACATTTAAATTAAAGAACGAACATCGTGTAGTTATAACAGGCATCCAACAAGTTTTTCCATTAGCACTGTCACATAGTAACATTTCTCTTTATGCTTTTCAGCTAGAAAAAAAGTAATCAAGGTGCTCTGATGAGAACAGATTCTTCTGATATGTTGACCTGGTCCTGAAACAACGCGTTTTAGAACTCGATTTGACTGTGCGTCCAAAATGACTCAGAGATTTGTTAAATAACAAAATAGTTTTCTTCAGCTAGTCAGCAAATCGAACTAGTCGGATGTAGAAATCTCAAAACTTTCTTCTATCTCATACATATTAATATTTCAAAATTCGCTATCTCACTGCCAAAATCAAACGGCAGTCTATGACCATCATGAGGATTCTAAAGATATGATATTCCGTGCATTGGTTCTTGAGATATGGCTATCTCTGAAATCGTGTAAATCCATCAAAATTGAGCCACTTATTGGGTGCTTTACACCAAAACCTATTTAAACCAAAACCTATGTTACACCAAAACCACCAAACAGCCGCTGATGTCTAAGTCTAACTGAATCCGAAGTTTGCGGAAAATCCGTGCATTAGTTTTTGAGATAGATTTATTGCGAAAATCGTGAAAAATCCAGCATAGCAGATCCACCTATTGGACGATTAACACCAAAACCTAATAGCAACAACTTGTGTTAACATCTAACTAAATCCGAAGTCAGATGAAAATTTGTGCATTTGTTTTTGAGAAAGATCTATTGCGGGAATCGCGGAAAATGCAGTACAGCAGCGCCACTTGTCGAGAGATTTACACCAACACTTAATCAGCGTCAAGTCTTATCAAGGACTAACTGAATGTGAAGTTTCATGAAAATTCGTGCATTAGTTCTTGAGATAGAGCCATTGAGAAAATCGCAAATAATGCAACACAGCACAGTCACGTGTGGAGCGATTTACACCAACACGTAATCAGCATCAAGTCATATCAAGGATTAACTGAATCTGAAGGTTTTTGAAAATCCGTGCATTAGTTCTTGAGATACAGCCATTGAGGAAATCGTAAATAATGCAGCATAACAGCGCCACCTGTTGAGCGATTTGCACCAAAAACTAATCAGCATCAATTTGTATCAGGGACTAACTGAATATAAATTTTTATTAAATTCCTTGCATTAGTTATTGAGATACAGCGCCCACAATATTTGTGTCAAACACAGACAGACAGACTTACAGACAGACTCACAGACTCACAGACAGATATTTTGTAAAAACATGTTTTTCGGGTTCTCTGACCCCTAAAACGTGTAAATCCGTCGAAAACCGGAATTCGAAAATTTTCATGAATCCAATATTTTCTTCTTGTAAAGATAGAAGAAAGTAAAAAGTGTTAGAGTGTTATCTACAAATAATCATTTAAACATAATAAAGCGGCCAGAGATTTATTGTCTTTATATATTTTTTCTCTAGACTGATATTAGCTCATGGTTGTGTTACGACGTCAGATAATGTCTGATGAGAACTTAATAAAGTGATCAAATTTTAGCTTTATATTTGAATATTGGTTCTGTAACTTTGTTTAGTGAGCATTGTGTGAAATTAAATGGTTTTCTTAAAAGGTTATTTTTGCTGTGATACTACATTTATAGTGTCTTTCTTTGATGGAAATTATAAGGGATTTTTAAATTAAGTTATCAGACATAATATTAATCGTATTTTGTTTCGAAAACACAAAAATTAAGATGCAATTTCGTTATCATATTAATGACAATTATACTTTCAAATAAAAATATAGTATGAATGTAACAAATTAAAATATAATGCCCATAAACTAGGGTAATGTGGTTTTAAAGTTCGGAACTTTAATTTTGGATTTTATTTTATTTTAAATTCTGTGAACATTAATCTTTTATACTAAAACACTGGAAAAAAATGTTCAAGCATATTTCACTCAAGCAAACGTTCATATACCTGTAAAGCTAAAACATCAAATATAAATAAATCGGAATTTATTTGAGTGAATTTAAAATAGTGCCACAAAAAAAAGCGCTGTTATCTTTCCAGTTTTCAAAGATGCCTATTATTTAGGGACGATATGCTTCGACGTAATAAGATGAAATAAAATTTTCAGGAAACGAAATCCTTCAAAGTCAAGAGTGAGTAAGAGTGAGTTCAATATACTATTTTAGTTTTGGGTATTTTGTTTTCGCCTACGTGATTTGAAATCTACCAAAAACATTCTTCTGGAGCATTGTTAAAATTAATGTACCTTTGTACATATATCGTATTATGCTAAAATAACGCACGAATGATTAGAAATCAGCTGTACTCACTTAAACACTCACATGTATATATATTTTTTTAACGTTTACTTTCAGCCTTATTTAATGTCTCAAAATTCAAAGTGTTTAAATGTATTTAAAATAATGATGAAACAGCACCGAAAAACTGGAGATAAAACACAAATAGAAAAACAAAACTTTGTCAAATCGCCAAAAATACAAAATAACACCCAGTAGGTTTTTCGGGAATGACAATTTTAACAGCTCTTCATTAGCCAAAGTAAACACATGTCCGAAAGCGGACAAAGGCAGAGAGGAAAATTTACAAAGAATGCGACAGGTGGCACAAGCTGAAAGAAAAAAAAACAATCACAGAGTAGTACATGCAGAAAATTAAAGTGTTGCCAAATAAAAAGAAAAGAGTAACGGAATTTTAAAAATAAATAAATAAATAAAATAAAATAAAATGAAATAAAAATAAATAAATAAATTAAAAATAAATTAAAAAGCGAAAACCCAACCAAATAAATAAGAGGATGTATATATATATTAATAAACTGAAAGACAAGAAAAGAGGGATAAATAATCACAAAAGTAATTTCCAAGCTAAAGTGCGAAAAAGAAATCATGAGAGATGATTGGCAAGTTTATCAGAATTTAAAAAAAAAAAAAAAAAAAAATATTCATAAAAATCCAAGTGGCTAGGAGAGACATGGGAAGAAATAATTCTGGTCATGAAGAAATTAACTGAAAAGAATATTAGCTACAGTAGTATCCCGATGTATGACTGTGTTTATTCTATACTTTTAACATAGCTTAATTTTTATGATCTCTATATTATTTTGAATAACTAACGCCAGATCTCGATATTTTGAATTTTTAGCTTTTCTCCGCCTCCACCCATGTCTCTCTAGGACAATTTGATATTTTTTAATTGACTTTTGAAAAAGTGTCATTTTTTGAAGAAATTTTTCCGATTTCCCATAGGAATGTATTAGGTTGTTTAGCGAAAGTTACTTTTTAAATTTAATTTTTTAACTACTACATATGTACCGATCTTTTATACATTTACATATTCTGAAAGTTGAATCTTTACTCTTTTTAGCGGTACTAATTGTTTTAACTTTGAATTCCTAGAAGTACCTTTAATTTTAATTTTAAAATTGGTATTTTTTGATTTGGAGAGGTTGGGTGGACACTGGTTGCTCTCACACAATTCGTGTCCTATAAGGGCAAGTCAATATTAATGCTTTAAAATAATTGAAAATTCAAGTAGGTTGCCTTTACATTTGAGTTAATACAATTGACGCCAAACTAACTTAAAGTTCAGAGAATAGTTACAACTACTTAGCCCTTTTCAGGTCAGTAAACCGCTATTATTGGCCACGTATTTTCCCTATGGGAAACGCAATGTTAATAGTAAATCTATTTAAAAGCCTACCAGCTCTTTCTAAAACAAAACTATGAATGACATCTAAGAAATACAAAATCTGTAGGGGTCCACACCTGGAATAACTTATAAAAGCCCCAAAATCATCGGATGTTAAAGAACATCCTCCATTTTGTTTCTCAAAAAAAAAAAAAAAAACTCTCTCAAAGCCTTAAAATCATACACAAATTAATTACAATAAAATACTAAATATGATTATTTAACTAATTTTTCGATGGCAACATGTACAGGAAGGTCTCCAACTTTTAGTACAATAATTAACTACTGGGTTTGCCATCTAATTACTAAAACACGCCATTTTGTTTCTGATGGGTGTATTATACATTTGAATTATTGCATAAAAAGCTAAATAACTCGAAAAGTATTGGTCGTAGGGGTATTCTGCTGCACTCTAGCACAGTTAAAGGCCTGCCGGGGAGGGGTCAAATGGGGCTCTTCATTATTATAGCTTTTATTTTTGTTTCTGTCATATTTTTGACACTTTTTTAATTACTTTACTATTATTTCTACTGTCACCATCTTTTGCACCAATTTTTGCCCCCCTCCCTTATCTATAACAATTGCTACTTTTTTCCTAATTGGGCTAGAGACATGTTTTTTTCTAATTTACATTAATTTTTGACTGTTATAACAGTCCCAAGTCACATTTTACACTTTTTATAAGTTGTTAAGGTTTTTCCTTAACATTGGCAACTTTTACAATTATTAAGATATTTTTCTGGTTTTTTCTTGATTGTACTAGGGGTTGCCAACAATATTGATCCCACTAAATTTTTTTTGACCTTGCACTCATTTCTAAGCTTAACATTGACTTCTTTTTTATTATTTGAGTTATACTTCTGATTTTTTCACTAGGATAACTCATATGACATATTTTCTTGATCCCAATAAACATTTTTACATTTAATATTTTTTATCCTTAACAATAGCAACTTTTTTATTTATTGGGTTATTTCTCTGGTTTTTTCTGGAATGTACTGGAGGTTGCCAACAGTTTTGTTCCCATTTTAAATATTTGACCTCGCACACATTTCTTTGCCTAACATTGACTACTTTTTTATTATCTGAGTTATTCTTTTGAGCTTTTCATTGGGATCGCTCATATGACATATACTCTTGATCCAGCTAAACACTTTTATTATTAGCACACATTTCCTTAACATTAGCAACATTTTGATTATTGGGCTATTATTCTGGTTTTTTCTTGAATGTATTGGAGGTTCCCAACAGTAGTGTTCCCATTTTAAATTTTCTGAACTTGCACACACTTCACTGCCTAAAAATGTAATTGCTTAATAAATTTGGTTCATACTTCACATGTCTTACATTCTTGTTCCCACTTAATACTTTTTCACTTAGCATTGTTATTAATATCAAAAGTGTACATTTGTATAAGTGTAAAATATTTTAAAGCTTGGTAATTTAATGTTTTCGATGGATCATGATACTTATTATTTTTGTAAAACTTCAATTAACTTACAATAAATAATCTATACTAAATAACAGGTTATGAAAGAATACATATTATGCCAGCAAGAGTGCTGGTCTGGTAAAAAGGAAGTTTATTACTTTTAATTCAAGTGCATGGTCACACTGGCATGAGAGGCAGGGGCACATACTCCCCCCCCCCATTTTTTATATTTGGCTATTAAAATTGCTTTCCTTTATTTTATTATTTTATTTTGTTTTATTTATTCTTCAAATCCTCCCCCTTTTACTTTTCGGCTCTTAATTTTCTCTTAGTCATTTTCGGTGGTTACGACCACTGGTTTTTGCTTTTAACTATCTATATCCCTTTCTTTCAAAGATGTATGGCGGGGGCCTAGTGGACCCCTGATCTTTATCTCCAATAATTTATAAATTTATATATTATCTATCTTATATTATTTAAAAATTTATATCCTGGAATTTGATAAATCAAGGTTAAAACTATATCATACTCAAGATAATTTATCTCTCCAAATATAAGTAACTAACTAAATTATTTGAAAACCTGCTTCTGTATTAACTACAACGATGGCAACACCGTCCCAATCGCCAGAAGGATGTGACATGAACTTAACAACCATATCAAGTATCTGTGGAATAAGTGAAAATATAAATGCCTTCTTTACATACGACAGTATCAATAAACTTATAATACTGCATAAAAAGAATCGAACACTTTGTTATAATCTATACAGGGATGAATTACTCAAACAGTTGGCGCACATCAAGGCGGTGGAAAATGAAAACTATGAAGAAAGTCCATATCATGAACTCCAGATGCACGATCATAATATACTAATTCATAGAGTCTTGCAGAGATTATATCACTATAAAAAGAAAAACAAAAAATGGCACAAAACAGTAAAATTCTTCCAACTACAATTAGAGCATGGAATTGCAATGGAAACGAGAAAGTACAATGAAAGTCCATATTATACAGCCCAGAACGAAAAAGTGTACAAATTACACAACAATATTACAAATCGTAGAGCATCTAGACTACAAGATAAATTTAACTCCGTAGACTTAAACGATGACTCAAATTTCGCAATATACGACCATTTAAATTTGATTGTTGCATATCATGAAATAAAAGAAAGAATAGAAACAGGCAACTTTATCCGTCTTAAACAAGATGACAGTCTTAGTGAGGATGAATTTGAGATAGACTTTCAGCAATACCGGCATTACAGCTCATCGTAGTCTGACGAAGAAAAAGTTGAAGGTTCAGATGAAGATCCTAATACAGATGAAAGATATCTTTCCTCGAGTGAAGGGGATACTGACTGCGAGACCGTAGATAAAGAAAACAAATTCCTAGAAGAAGAAGAGAAAAGTGATTTTGACGAGCGGATGTGCATAATAAATGGTAAAAATAATCAGTCGGTTAACTTGGAAGATAAAATAACCTATGCAAATAATGAGAAAATATTACTAGAAAAAATAATCAGGGAAAAGCAAAATGAAATAAATTCTTACAAGGACATGTTAACTGAAAAAGAAGAAATACTTAATGAAGAAAAGATTAAACAACAAGAATTGGAAGAAAAAATGAATGTACTGCAAAATAGATATGAAAAAGAAAAAGAAACTAACTCTATAATACTAGAAAAACTAATTAAATTAGAAGAAAAATTAACAGAAAAACAGAATGAAATAACAAATAAATCTACAAAAATTGACAATCTACACAAAGAATTACGACAATTACAAAAAAATAAGACTAATAAGAAGCAGCTTCATAATAAAGAAACAATAACAAACCATCCAAAAATTAAAGAAAAATATACTCAAACAACCAAAAACTCAAAAGAAGACAAAATAAACGATTAAGTTAGTAATGAGACACATCTGCGAGAAGACAAGAATGATGTAACCTCGGAACTCGGGGAAATACAGGATACAAAAAGTGAATATTACTCCCAGGAGGAGCAGCATAGTATAAGCCTAACAAAAGAAACAGAACTTACACGGATTGAAGAAAAGCTTTATAGATTGGAAAAACTGTTAGAAGAAACAACATTAAAAATAACCAATAGCTATAGAGAAGAAATAACAACAGATAATTCCATAAGGGAACAGGACAATTATACAGAAGCAGCAATTCTCATAAAGGGTCTTGAAGGATCAAAAATATCAGAAATCCAAGAAATAATTACTGCAAAAGTATTGCAAGTAGAACATTTGCCATTATTCTATAGCAGAACATCTAAAAACAGAAAAGCTATAATTATAAAAACCCAACAAGAATTGCAGTTACTAGAAATATATCAACATATAGAAAAAATAGAAGATATAAAAAGTATCACGGAAATACAATACAGAAAACATAACACTAAAAGAATTATCATTATAGGTATTCCAAAAGATACACAGGGAGAATATCTTATAAATCAAATAAAGCAACATCCAAACATAAAGAAAAGTTCATACATCCAGATTCAAAAAGTAATACAAAAAACTTCGTCAAGATATTATCAACTGCTCCTCGAGGTAGACAAGACAATTTCAGACACACTTTTGAGCATGGAACTTATAAATGTGGGATTACGAAACTGCAGGATTCATCCTTACAGGCCAATCATCAGGTGTGCGAACTGTCAATTGTACGGACACTCCGAAAGTAACTGCAGGAGAAATTCAATATGCGCATTCTGTGCGATGGGTCATCAGACCACTAGTTGCACGAATATAAACAAACAGGATCTCAGAAACTGTGCAAATTGTATAAACTTACCAAATTATTATAAACACACAGCGAACTCAACACAATGCCCCACCTTTATGAATCAGATTAAATACAGGAATGACATTAACCAGTACAGGCACTAGTGGCCTTGGTGGTGGTGGCTGGTTTTGATGGCTAGTTATAACTACAAGGTGTATGAACTTATACATGAACTTATATGAACAGTTAACTTTAAAAAGTTGTGGGTAATCTATAAACCCTCGTTTGTACATAACAATATTTAGAATAGTTATAATTAATCTTAAAACTTATTTGTTTCCAAAGGGTTCCGCAGGTAGTAAAACTTTTCCCTACCCTGGGTTTGGGGGTTACACCCAACCATAAGCCAAAAGCGGGTTCCCAGGGTGGGTGCTTACTTACTTACTTACTTACTGTGTTTACTTTCCCATTTTAGGGAAAAAAATATATTGATAGTTATTCTACATCATGAAAATATTTTATAATATTTATTTTGTTATAGACAAGAAATATTATTTACAATGTAAATGATTGAAAATTAAGAAAATTCATTTTTCAAATTAAGTGATCTTTATGCAATTATAGTAGAAGGTTTTTATAACAGAATGGTTCCATACGATTGGTCGAGAGGAATTTGGAAAAAGGACATGTGAAGCTTGCCGTAATTGAATCGTTGTATGTATGTTCAGACCTCTCGGTTAATTGGGAAACACTACTTAAATCTTATGCCGCTTTATAATTTATTAAGTTATATGCTGGCAACATTGTAAACTTAATTCTATGTGGATAACAATAAAGTTTTGTCATAAAAACACACTATCGTGCTTTATAGCAAGTATGTTTAAAACTAAGAAACAGTTACCTGAAGCTCCTTCTATGTTTATTTTTAAAAATTACGTTTGGTACTAATTTATTTCACTACTCGACTGATTGCACCAGTAATGGACAATATTTAAATGGTATCTCACCATCATGTGACTGACAGGACTAAATAGCAGAGTTAACGGCAAAAGTCACTTTACTTTTGATAAATGTTATATCTTTAACTATAAATATAATGGCAATACTTTAAAGTAAGTATATACAATATGTGTCTATTAAATTCCAGGACTATACGAGTACGTGTAGATAATGAATGAAAATGTGTAGGAACGCGTCATCATACGGATGTGATTGCGTAACCAATGAGGCGCGAAGGTGGAACAAATGCACAGTGATTGCGTCATCATTTCCGGTTCGGAGAAGGTAATCGCAGGTGGTTTATTAGAACGCGTGTCACGGTCGGTGATGGAGCAAAGAGTGAATATCAAGTTTTGTTTCAAAATTGGGAAAACACGGAGTGAAACCTACGAGTTACTGAAAATTGCATATGGAGATGCTGCTATGTCCCGCTTCCGTACTTTCAAATGGTATGCACGCTTTCGCGATGGTAGGGAAAGCACGGAAGATGACCAGCACACTGGGTGACCTATCACAAAACGAACAGAAAATGAAGTCGCAAAAGTCCGCACTTTGGTGACTGCAGATCAACAAAAGACCCTTAGGATGCTTGCGGACGAGTTAAAAGTGGGCAAGGACACGGTGCACAAGATTTTGAGGGAGAATTTGCGAACGACGACAACGCGAGGCTCCACTGTGCTCTCAATGTGAACCGCTTTTTGACAAAACATAACACCGTAGAGTTTAATCATCCTCCGTATTCTCCTGATTTGTCACCTTCTGACTTTTACTTGTTCCCAAAACTTAAGACTGCTCTGAAAGGACATTGATTTAAGAACGTATAGGACATAAAGAAAAATGTAACCGCTCAACATCGAAGTATATCTTTAGAGGACTACGAAGCGTGTTTTCAGAATTTGTACCGCTGTGCACAAAAGTGTGTGATTGCCGGAGGTGTTTATTTTGAGGACTATTAAATGTATGTTTGTTTTTTATTATTCATTCCGTTGTATCATCCCCGGTCCTGGAATTTAATACACACACCTTGTACTTTAAAGTTAGCATATTTTGAGCAGTTTTTGTTATGTTTCTCAAGAGTGACAATATGACATTATACCCAAGATAAACATAAAGAAGTTTTTTCACTAGTTTTCTATTGGACAGTTTAGAAAAATATACTCAAATATAATTATGGTGTGGATTGGTCCGATGAGATTATAATTAAGAGAGTCCTAGATCCAAACATAGTGAAGACTTACATTGCTGCCGCAAAACAACAGGTAGATGTTTCCTGTTAAGGATCGTTCGACAAAAATGCGGAACAGTAATTCCATCGAAAATCTTTTATTTAAGAAGAGACATAAATCGTAAAAGGGCATAATGTCACCGTATAAATTAAGAGCCGCAAAAACTACATGTCGACAGGCAGACAGTCACATAAGAATTTTCTAAAATCTTACTAAGTCAAGACTGCCAAAAGCTTGTGTGTATCGAGCTAAGGTGCAAATAAGAACAGTTTCAGTTAGGCTGCGAGACATGCAAATATTTTGAATGAAAGACATACAAAAGATGACACTTTTGGCTATTTAATAAAAGGTAAAATAAAAAATAAAAAACCTAGGAATGTTTATAGACTGTCCGAAACTAATAGTTGAAATATTTATAACCATCCTTTTTCTCGCAGATGTTAAATTACATTCAAGATTTTTATTTGTTTAAATCCCAGATGCCAGATAACTATGCCAGATGTTCCATTTTAATTGCATAAACAGCGGGAGAAAAAAATTAAATACTTTAGTGATCTAAATAAAATAGTATTTCTGCAGATAAATTAGTATTTCGGTTGGAAATAAAGAAATATCTTTTTTTAAGGCAACGTTTAACAGAAGACAGGAAAATAAATTAAAAGCATCAATTTTTAATTAAAAAAAAACAATTTCAATGTATGGCATCGCCATAATAATATTTTCAGAACTATCAAAAATTGAATTTTCAAAATAAAAAATCGTGTATTAAAGGGATAAATCCTGATTTTTCAAAACATTAATTTCTGAAAATGAACGAGCCCGTTTCTCGTATTTCACTCTTCTTAAGGTCGCCAGTAGAAGATTTGCAGTCGAAATGCTATCTTAATTATCTTAATTTACACACAACACATGATTCGTTGCATTCGGAGACAAGTAATTATTTTAACCTATGAACTATCGACGGTAATCTAGTTTTATCTGTTTAAAGGATGTAATTCTTGTAGGTGTTCAAAAATTTCATAATCTATGCTTGGCGGATAATTTCAATTTCTTCTTTACACTTAAACAAGAATTAAGGATGCAACTCATTGAAAAATAAAGAGATTCAATATTTTAACACAAATTTACAACAAACAATACGGTCCTGAGGGCTTTTGGGAATCGAATACTTTTTATTTTATGAACAACTAGTGCAATTACCTTATACACTAATACAGCTTAATGCTTTACATTTTTTTTTTTTTTTTTTTTTTTTTTTTTTTTTTTTTTTTTTGCGTTAATCTAAACTATGGCGATATGCAAGAAATGCGTTACTAAAGAAATTATACAAAATTTTCTTTAATTAAAGGATGCGATATTTTCATCGCAGTAACTACAACTTCAAACATCCTGATAATGCATAACAAATAAAAAATGACTTTGTTTCATTAACGACAAAACGCTAACGATAAGGAAATCAACAATGGATGGAGATGTTAGGTGGGTAGATAATTCAAATTATCTTCATTTAAATTGCAATTACGTTGAAAATTTGAAGAACGATTATTATAATAATTCGATGTTCGCATAAGCCATGAAAACAAAATTTATTTTTCAGAAATGTGTCAATTCTTTAACATATTATATTGTTTATTTGAAACAATGTATACGAAAAAAATATTTTAGCAATGGAATGTTGCTTTTTATACAAGTTACTTAGAAACATTTTTTGCTTATTTTGGTTATTTTATTTTGAGGGATAATTATTCAGTTGTAGATTTATTCACTAAACAAATTTTTACCATGTTTATTAAGAATAACATTAATTCTAATAAATTAAATCATGTTAAGGAAATTTAAGATTATTTTTCGTGTTATATAGAGGTGTATAAAAACATAATATATATAACTACAGGAGAAAAAAAATACTAAGTTGCAATTTATTTTGATTTTAAAATTTTAATAGTTTCTAAAAGTTTGTTCGATTTTCTATCTGTGTTTTTATTTCTATGCTCAGACTTTTATAAAGCATAAAAAATGTAATAAAATTTCTATGTGTCTTTATTTAAACAAGAATATAAAATACTGCTCGGAGAAACTAAAGAAATTCAAAGTTTTATTTTTTAACACGTTCACGTCTGCGCAGGTATTCATGTTTTTCGCTGTGAGACGGCGCTCAAATTCATATTTCGCTTCATCTGGCGGCACGGTTCTGTCGCTTATTCAGACAATGTATGTAATGACACACCTTCTCACATTTATTGAATTGGATTCTAATATAACAAGCAAAGTTGATTGTGAATATCTGAAAGTTCGTAAAGAGTAAGCAAATTCTTTAGAGATATAATTTTATTGACTACATATGTACGAATTTAATATAAAATGTCTTACAATATAAAGAAATATGGACAACATGATATAAATGCATTTCTGTAAGGTAAAAGCTACGCCCTTAGTCAATGATAATTTTTTAATGAAAACGAGAATTCTCATTTCCCGTCGTGAATGTATTAAGTTTTAATAATGAATTGTTTATACTGCACAATTTTCGAATATTCAAGTGTGAACCACCTGTAGTACACGCCTTCTATGGAACGGTCGAGTGTGACCCACCTTTAATCCACGTCGCTTGATGCGACAGTCAAACGTGACACACCGGTGATACACGCCGCCTGATGGGACAGGCGAGCGTGACCCACCGGTGATTCAAGCTAGCGTGAACCTGTTAAATAAACATTGAATAGTTCGCCCTAGCTAACAATTATACTCTTTGGGTTTAATAATATAATTTATCATAAAAATATTTAAACATAATATGTAAGCTTAAAATGACAGTTAAAATTACTTCGACTAAAATAAATTTTATTTTTAATGGAAAAACTGCGAATTATTTATATTAATAAATGGCATAAATTTGCTAGTGTTATTTGTTTCATTTTCACATTTAATCCAATGAAATGGGTCATGAAAATGTTATTACCTTTTCTGGTAATAATATGGAGGAGTCACATTTTAGCAATTTTCTAAAAATTTAAAATGTTTAAAATATTCATTTATTAAACACTATATCTTTAGCTCAAAACGTTCAATGAGTTCAACATTTGTAAAATTCCATGGGCTTTTATAATATATATGTATATATATATACATATATATAAAAAATTTAGGTTATGTGAATATTAATTGTGTACTTATTGTGAATATAATTGTATATCAAACATTACATCATTGCCAATTTTTATGTTGGGAAAATATGGTCTAGAAAAGCATAGTCGAGTGAAATCGGATATCTAATTTTTGACTGCATTTGAGCAACCATCTAGCAAGTAAAGGTTAAAATACTTAGTTCTGTGCAAGAAAAAGAAGTGGCCAATACGATATATCCATACTGCCATTTGTGTAGTTTTTGCATTGGAAAGACTATTTTATAATTTTTTTATTGAATGTTCGCTAGTTTTCTAAGTTCCTCAATAAGAACGTATTTAAAGTGATTGAATTTTTTTTATATTATTGCGCAAAAAAACCCTTACTATTATTTCAGTTCCAACAAGGAAACAGTTTCTAGTTCTTATATATTTAATTTTATAACTTGCTTAGCTATCCGCATTCACACTGGTGTAAAAGCGGATATCCTACGTGATATAAAATCGGATGCTAGTTCCTCTGGTTCAAGTAACGGTAAACATTGACTTAAAAAAAGGCAGCCATGACTACATGGACAGTAATGATTATCATTTATCTAAAACCGATGAAGAAATAAACTTCTTTTCTACAGTTTCTTAAAATGCAATGAAAATAGGTATACTTTTTTTCTTTAAATTTTAAATCGTTAGACTTTCAATTAATGTATCGATAGTCAGGTTTATTAGTTAATATTGTAAAACAAATTAATTTGTAAATTTCAAAAGAAAATATTTCTTATTTCTTGTAAGACGCTATGTCTTGTCGCTATTTCAACTTCATATTTAGTCCCGCCCAATCATAGCAACAAATTCACGTTCAAGACATATTATCATCTCTCACCAGAAAAAAGTTAAGAAAATTTTTTCGAGATATTATAAAAAGTATAAATAGCGGCAAACTTCTGCCTTAAAAATCTTAATAAAATGAGTCAAGCGGCTTTTTTAACATATATCCTAATGTAATTACCTAATGTAAATTGGCAAGGATTCGCTTCATGTAGCCGCTTTTAGAGTGTCAGCTCACTGAGTCACTGCAGATGCCCATCGCATCAGCAGTGAGTCGTTAAAATTTTGTTCTACGACGTAGTTAATTTACAAATATAAAAAATATAATATATTACAAATTACAAATAAATATAATAATATATTTAAAATATAAAAAAATAGGTATTGATGTCGATTTTTCATGTTTAAATGTTACTAAGTTCCTTTGTAAACATGTGTAACGCTACTTATCTTAAAATTCTGTTTTTTTTTTACGCACTGTTTTAAACTTTAATAACTTGTTGTTTAGTGCAAGTAGGCCTAACTGCTTCACCTTCTTGATTTCGATTTTGTGCCTTTTGGAATTTGTCAGTTACGACTATTTTTATCGCTTTTTCATGGTGTGGATGTTATGCATCCTTTATTTAAATTGTTGAAAATGTCTATTACTCTTGTACATTTCGTTTATTGCGTTCTTTGTCATGAAAGGCGGCGGGAAATCCCCTCCTATCCAGCGAAAGCTGATCCTGATGAACATTCCCGCTTTTATCTGCTATCTAGCGAAACTACAGCCAGTTTTATTTATTATATAGAATTTTTTCAAAGTTAACAATACTTATTTTTATTCAAATTTTAATGTTTTTAATTATTTTGGCAGAATGCTGTGTCCGCTTCATCTGCGCATGCGTACGATTTATGTGCATTTAAAAAAAAAACATTCCTTGTTCTAGAATATTATGACGTCAATTGCGTTTAACGAATCCTGCTATTCCAGCTTTTGCGCATGCGTTAGGATAAAGTATTCTGTCTCCCTTGAAACAGACGATCCTGTGTTTGCTTACATTTTAAAACAGCGAGCGTCCGCCCGCTGAGATAACTAAAATGGCAGATTCACTTTAATCATGCACTTTCACCGAACAAAACTTGTGCGAAAAATGAAATTATTTATATGTTCATTCATTTAAATCAGTATGTTATTAATAAATTGACTTAATAAAATAGTCCAATCTTGAACGCCAGATTCACCTTTGTTTATTATATAAAAAACATGGAAACATTTAAAATGCTTCATTTAAAACACATTACTACATAGGTGTGATAAAAAATATACAAATGTTTTCTAAAATTAAAAACACTAGATGTTAAAATGATAAAAAGCTACTCCGAGCGCTTTCGGCTAACCTTAAGCCTTTGTCAAGGAGAAGAGAATTGACTGATAAAAACACTCGACGTTCGATGTTCACTGCTACAGATTGACCGGAAACTCACTTCAGGAAGCCCGCAGGTGGTCGTATCCATTAAAATGAAGGAGGGGGGAGGTAGAGAAAGCTCAATCCTCCGAGAGACCGAACTCTCCAGTAATATTAAGTAAATTAAACCAGATACGCGGAATTTGGTATGATAATACGTCATTACAACAATTTTCTGCTTGCGTTAAAATTTCCAAAGACTCTAAAATAGCACAACTATTAAGGAGACAAAGGCTTAAGGTTAGCCGAAAGCACTCGGAGTAGCTTTTTATCATTTTAACATCTAGTGTTTTTAATTTTAGAAAACATTTGTATATTTTTTATCACACCTATGTAGTAATGTGTTTTAAATGAAGCATTTTAAATGTTTCCATGTTTTCTATACAGTATGTTATTTTTTGAAATATTCACTGGCGTTAGTTCATGTTTATAACAAATATGTTTTTACGTCTATCCTCACTGTCCTTTATAATAAAACTGAAATATTAAACATTCTGATTAGACTGACAAGGATAGATAAGAGGATTTCATTTTTCATAGAAAAGCATTCTTAAAAAAATAATCATACACTTATAATAATATTATTGTACAAGAATAACTTCAGAATCTGTAGGCAAAGATTCTTTAGATTCTCTTGGAAGTTATTACTTTAAGAAGCAACTAATAATAAGGAGTTCGATAACACTTTACTTTCAAATGAATTTGATTGATTTAAAAAAGGAGATATTTTTACAAATTAATCAATTTACTGGACTGAGAATTAATAATTTCAATTATACGAATAAACAAGTATTTCATGTAAACGGGAATGAAAATGACAAACACTTCTTGCTCAATATAGTGAGAAAGTTTTGCCAATTAAAAAATGCATTTTAAACTACACGATTCTGTGGAGCATTTATACATTTCTAAATATGTTAAGATATATAAATTATTATACATAGCACAATTCTTAAAGAAAGCATTTATGAGGACATTTTGATATCGTTTTAATGGCTTACAAAATTTATGTTCCAAAAACTAAAATCTGTAATATTCTGTAAGTTTATTTTTAGCTGCAAAATGAAGTTAACCTCCGGATTTTTACTTTGTACAGTTATTGTTTTTTATGTTATACATTAACATAGATTTAAATATTTGTTTTCAACCGAAATTACAAATAATTACCATATTTAGCTCTTTCGCCCTATCGTCCTTTGCTAATATTTCCCGTTAACATTAATTTTTTAACTTTTCTCAGCTATGCATAAAAAATCACCCCCCCCCCCCACACACACACAAATCACCAGAAAAAAAATTCTTTTATATGTGAATTACATCATATGTAAGAACTAGAAATTTGGGTTACATCACATGCATATAATCAACAACTATATTTAAATATTTTTATCAGAAGCTTGATAAATATTTCGTTGTATTAATAATTTATTTTCAATAAATGCAACAACAAAATGAACATACCATGAATTGTAAACCCAAAATTATCTAAGAAAAATGTAAATTGATATTATGGCTTCATTTAATTCATCTTTAAACAAATGGAATGTGGTCTCCTTCAACATGTGACTGTACCAAACTCTGAAAATTTCAAAATGAATATCAAATTTTCAAATAATATTCCGTTTTTAAAGCAATTTTAACCGAGGCTATCAAGCGGGAAGTCCTTCTGTGAAATAGTTTGGAAATTATGAAGGTTTAAATTTTCGAACTCCTGATGTTAAATTATTTTTTTATCATTGCACAAGAAGTTGCAATGCGGGTAGTTTTTAAAGCACAACTCAAAACAATATTCGATGGAATGAGCCGTACTCTAAAATTTGCATACATGGAATGTATAAAAATCAAATTTTGTTAACTGTTTTATTGTTTAGAAATGCATTTCATTTATTTGTTTATATATTTTTATAGTTATATATTTATTAAAAAAAATCTCAGTATTTGGTTTTTTTAAAGATCAATTTTGAAAGAAATGGGAATTGTAACTTCTAATTTTTTAAACATAAATCAATTTCTTAAAACTTTAAATGTGCAAATACAAAATTAAAGACAATTTCGCAAAGAAGTTTCGAGTGATGATCTAAAAACTGCCCTCATTGCAACCTCTTTTGCAAGAATTAACAAAGAAATTTACATTAGGGGTTCCAAAATTTAGACGTTAACAGTCCCTAAATTTTTTCACAGAATGGTTTCCTGTTAGGTAGTCAAAGTTAATTATCCTCCAGAAGGATAATATGTCAAAATTAGGCGTTTGGATTGCAAATTTTAGAGTTTTGTACAATTTTAATATAAAGACGATCACTAAACTTTTTAAAAAACATAAATTATCACAAGACATAATTTTTAGTCGATTGGCCATTTTCGATTTATTTCTGTGTGTAGTGGGGGGGGGGGGGATTTAAAAGCTTGAAATATAAGTGCTATTTTATTTATCTTTTTTTTTTTTTTTTTTTTTTTTTTTTTTGCCAGACTGTTGTACGTAGGAATTCAGAAAAAAATAAAACACGTATATACGTAGGAATTCTGAAAAGAAACAGCATGCATCTAAACATTGATTAGTCAAACCTAAAAGTGTAAAATGTAAGAAAACTTTAGACGCATATAATGTAAAATACGTTATGACATTACCTTTAGTAATTTTAAAAGGTATTTTAGGAAGTACATGCATATATAATTTAAATCCTTTTCTTTAATATTATATCAATCCGATAAAATTTTCCTATATCCGCAGAGTATAGCTCACTTCTTTACTAGATATATCTGAAATAGAAAAAAGAATTTCCCGATTAAAGAATAAGCAAGAGGATGTTTACAAAAACATCAATACTCATCGTGTACATTTCTTTAGAGTAGGAGAAAGATATCTTTTCATTTTTATTGTTCTCACCAAGATGGCACATTTTTATCTGTAATCACTTGAAGAAACATAGTCTATCGATAAAAAAAAAAATATGCTTACACTTTTTTTCTTCATACCAATTTTGTGGGATAAGCTTAAAAAGAAATCACATTCTTTCCCAAGAAAACTCGGAATGTTGATAATAGATAAAGTTTCATTCTTTTCCTTTTCTTTTATTCTTGCTAATGTAAAAACTTATTTTTTCCATTACTTTAGGAAATGGCACTTATGAATGTATTGTTGACTGCAAGAACATAAAATATTAGTTTCAGGTGTAGTAAATATTAAAAAAAATCGGTTTATTTATAAATAGGATTTTTTTTAATATAGTGTAATTGTTCATACAATTTTAAAAGATATGAAAGTATGTGTTCTGTTTTAGAAAAAATAATTTGTAAATTTTAATATGTATGTTCACGACTGTTACATGTATACAATATATTTCATAGCGTACATAGGAATCTTTAAAAAAAGACACAAAAATGCCAATAAGTTAATACAGAGAAACAGCAAAAAATGAATACTTAATACATATACGTATCTGTATTGTTTTTAAATTTATACTTTGGCAGCAGGAATCAACCTCCTTCAGTTAGCTTAATTAGTGACTTACTCCTGGTTTAAGAAAACACAAAGTAAAAGATAATGTGTTATTTAAATATTAGGGAAAAAAACGACGGAGAAATTTTTAACAAGTGTCAAATAACTCATATACATGTATATAATGATGATAAATCGAAGTCTTCCTTTTCATTTTAAACTAGGGGATTTACCCATGAGCTACGATAGCCAACCGCCGTCCACACTTCCCAGGCTTGCGCTAACTTGTTCTGTTTTAAAAATATTACCAGATTATGGGAGATTGAATGATATTATCACGACCTGCGGCAATCATCTGTAATCGGGCTATCATTCGTTTGTCTTTGACTAGAAGATTTTTCGGTTCTTCAGGACAAGCCAACAGCTGTTGCGACAGCCGATGGCTATTTTCGAGATTGATTAAATCACATCAATTATAAATTTTAAAATTGGCTTGTACAAATACATATTTACAATATTTATAAACACATTTGTAGCAGAGTGCATAGCTACTCTTTTATAAAGCTACCGTACTAGAAAAATGATTTTTGTGATTTTGCGTGAAATCGTAGTCTTGAATCACTAGCATTTGTGCGTGAATAATAAATATATTTTGTTTTCGCTTTAAATTTCACAATCTTTGTATGCATCTCCAGAATTTTCTTTTCAAGGTTGTTGTGCAGTGATATGCTAATTTGGTAACTGTGATTTTGAGGTGGCTTTCTAGAGCGAGGTGGTAACTCAGTTGCGCGGATTTGGAACATATCTCACAGAATGACATTTAACTTCAGCAAGCTCGTTTCCCTAGCTTTGATTTTAGCCACGTGAAATTGAAGTGGAGATACCTAGTTGCAGTTTCCGATATAGAGCACTGGGAGGATATTGTGAGCTGAGTTAAGAAATTTATAATTTAATAAGCCTGAGAAAGGATTTCAGCCACTTAGTTTTCTTAATTGAGCTTGTTTCTGAACCACTTGAGTTAAGACTATCTCCTTCCTGTATATTTTTGAAAATAAATTGTATGTGTTTTTAGAAATAGTGGCCTTGTTTATTTTCAAGTTGACAGTCTCGAAAGGATTGTCAAAAATTAGGTATATTTTCGCCAACGTAAAGTAATTTATTTTTCACATTTTATTATAGAATTTTAAAGAATCTCCATGTTCGGAAAGTACAGGCAAATTGATTAAAATGTAATACATTTCTGTTAATATTTGACAAATATTAAACATGTTTGTAAAAATGTTATCGCGCATGTTGTTCTGTAAAGCTACACTATTGTTTAGGTTTCTAGCCGCAAGGATATTTAGAAGATAATATCTAGAGAGTTGAATGTGATCTAGAGAGTGATGTTCCAGATGAATAACTATTTGTTTTAGTGTTTAAATGCGAAATCTGATAACTTATTTTAAAGGAACAGTACTCATTTAAATCGAGCGAAAAATCGAAAACTGTTTAGTTCACATTAAAATTTTGTTAATTTAAGAAGAATAAAAATCGCAACGACAAATTTGAGTTAAATTATAAGTTATGATAGAAATATCTACAGCTATAACATATACCTGATGGGGATTTTCCATTTATAAAGTCCTTTTAATCAAAATTTTTATTTTCCCTATTTCGCTTATGATTTTGAGAAAGCAAACCCATAAAGCATTAAGCATACAAAAAAAAAAAAAAAAAAAATAGAGATACGTATTTCTATTATGTATTCGTTTTGGTGTTTCTCTGTATTAACTTATTGGCATGTTTGTCTCTCTTTTAAAAGATTTCTATGTAAGCTATCAAATATATTGTATACATGTGACAGTTGTAAAAAAACATAATAAAATTTACAAATCATTTTTTTTCTAAAACAGTACACAGCCTTTCGTATCTTTAAAATAACACTATGCTAAATGTGGCTAAATGTGTAGGCTAAATGTGCATGAGATTTATCAGCTTGTACAGTGAATAATTTTACCTTTATGGAACTAATAGTTTTTCATTTGACCATAAAAATATAATTGGTTATATTTTTAAAATCCCGACTTCTATGAAATAGTTGAATATATTTTTTTGAATGAACGTATAACTTGATTTGATTTTAATTCATTTTAATGAAACGCAATCTTTCTAAATACATTAAAAAATCTTATACTGTTAATTTGTTTCAGTTTTATTATACACGGAATGAAAAAATTGGAATGAAATTATCATTGAAAAATTATAATGTATGCATTATTTCGTAAATAAAAAGTTCAAAATTGTGAGGATATTTACAATTTTTTTTTTTTGACATTTCGTACACTTGAGTCAACATCTGAGACAAAATCTTTAAAATATTAAAAAAGTCCTTCCGACCAGTGCAGAGAGGAAGAGGTAGCTTTCATATTCCTTATTTTTAAAAAGCTAGCTTATATTATTCAAACACACGAAGCTCAATTTAGTGGAAACCGATTATAGAAGATTCAATACTAATTTTTATCAAGACGAAATCATTATGAATGATAATTTCGCGAAATTAGTCAGCTTTATCCAAGCTAATTTTATTTAAAGTAAGTTGGTTTCCAAATTCGGCGATATCTTAAAGTGCCTGCCCTTTTAAGACAAGGTGGTGGATGAGGCTAACCAGCGAACTTGGTCGAGACCTTAGTAATTCCTCTGCACATGCTCACTCACATAGGAATCGTTGATATATAAAAGTGCTGTCGCAGGCAAAAAATCAGATTTTTTAAAAAGTCCCCCACATAAACAAACTCAAACTGCTATATCTGAGCCATTTTTTAAGATAAAGACAAAAGAAAAAATGCTCCGGAATCCTTATATCATTGTCAAATACTTAAGAAATAAACCTTTTTCAATTTCTAATTTTTTTGCACCTCACTTTAAATATAATTTTTCATTTAATTTAATGACCTGCATTTTGAAACAAGATGGCGGATGAAGCTGGCCAGTGAACTTGGTCGAGACATTGCTATATATTATCCACATGCCTTCTTACAACCAAATAGGTTAATAAATACGTGTGTTATCGCGTGACAAATATCAGATCGTTTCAAAATGTCAGCCATGCTAGAAATTCAAAGTGCTATAACTCAACCATTTTTTAAGGTATGAACGAAACAAAAACTGCCCGGAATCTTTGTACCAAGGTCAAACACATAAAAAAACCATTTTCATTTTCCAGTTTTTTGATACCTCACATTAAATTTTAAATTAAAAATGTTTTTTTTAAATGTTCCCTTTTGAAACAAGATGGCGAATGATGCTTGCCTGCGAACTCGGTCGAGACATTGGTATGTACTATGTACGCACCAAGTTACATCCAAATCGGTTCATAAATACACCTGTTATCGCGTGGCAAAAATCAGGTCGTTTCAAAATGTCAGCCACAATAGAAATTCAAAAATACTATAACTCAATCATTTTTTTAGATATAGACGAAACGAAAACTGTTCCGGAATCTTTGTGTCAAGGTCAAACACATAAGAAAAAAATCTTTTTCATTTTCCCTTTTTTGATACCTCATTTTAAATTTTAAATTTTTAAAATTTTTTTAAATGGTCACCATTGTGAAACAAGATGGCGAATGAAGCTGGCCAACGAACTCGGTCGAGACATTGGTATGTACTTTGTACACACCAAGGTACATCCATATCGGTTCATGAATACACCTGTTATCGCGTGACAAAAATTAGGACGTTTCAAAATGTCAGCCACGCTAGAAATTCAAAGTGCTATAACTCAGCCATTTTTTAAGATATAGACGAAACAAAAACTGCTCCGGAATCTTTGTATCAAGGTCAAACACGTAAAAATAAAATATTTTTCAATATTCAATTTTTTGGTACCACAATTCAAATTTCAAATTTTTAAAAAAAATTTAATTGGCCTCCATTTTGAAACAAGATGGCGGATGAAGCTGGCAAACGAACTCGGTCGAGACATTGGTATGTGATATATACACACCGAGTTTCATCCAAATTGGTTCATGAATACGCCTGTTATCGCGTGACAAAAATCAGGACGTTTCAAAATGTCAGCCACGCTAGAAATTCAAAATGCTATAACTCAGCTATTTTTTAAGATATAGACGAAACAAAAACTGCTTCGGAATCTTTGTATCAAGTTCAAACACATAAGAAAGAAATATTTTTCAATTTTCAATTTTTTGGTACCACATTTCAAATTTCAAATTTTTTTAAAATTTTTAAATGACCGCCATTTTGAAACAAAATGGCGGACGAAGCTGGCCAACGAACTCGGTCGAGGCATTGGTAGGTACTATGTACACACCGAGTTTCATCCAAATCGGTTCATAAATACGAGAGTTACAGTGTGACAAATATCAGATATATATATATATATATGGATATGGATATATATATATATATATATATATATATATCAACTTTTGAACGGAGGGTGGTTTCGGGGTCTGGGGGTCATGATCGATGAAAATATACCAAATTTTTTGAAATCGCTTTCCTCCGAACGGCTGCAATAGGTAGCTTTTTCTAATGAAAGCTACCTAAAATATTTAACATCTTAAAGATATGCCTATGAATAAGAAAACTGAATATTTTTTCTTATGAAAAATAACAGGCTTATTTGTTCCCATTTCTTTCATGTTTTTCTTTTCAATATAATAATAAATTATATAATTATATTTTGTGTATGCACACTTTCAAATGTAATATAACTTTATATTTTCCATTATATTAAGTTCGATGTTTTTGTAAAAGATTTTTTTTTTTCAAAAAAGAAAAAAATGTTTTATTTCAGTATCTGTATTCACTATTTGTCTCTTATCTAACATGTCTGATAGGAACGGGTTATTTCACAGCTTTCTGACATAAGTCGTTAGGACAAAAGTAAAATGTTTATCCCCAATGATGGTCTGGCCAAAATAGCTTTCCTTGTCTGTCACAGTCGTGTCTAATTTATCATTTTACTATATTTTCTGATTAAATCATAACAAGTTTCAATATAAGGAATTCCAAGTTGATATATGTCTTTTAGGATCCCATGCATATGTAAAATATAGTAGATTTGATATAATGATTGAAGGTATCTATACAGGGTGTATCTAAACTCTCGGACAAAACTTTAAGGAATGATAGTACACATCAAGACAAACAATATTAAATAGAAAACTAAGGATCCCAAACGTCTTCCGAAGAAGATAGGTGCCATTAAAGTTTAGGGTCCAAAATTTCAAATGATTATAAAAAACGGAAAAATTGGTCAATTCGTTTGCGGTTTTCATTAAAACTATTCTTTATGTCAGTATTTTCTTGGAAATAAATTTTAAAGATAAAGTTTAAAAAATACCGATAGAGGGCACTTTAGACTTTGAAGTAACGCACAACTATTTTTTACCGTTATGTTTTGTATCTCATTAAATGCTTTCAAAATCTTAGACTTAAACTTAAAATTTGATCTCAAAATCTGAATCGCTGGGAGTGGTTAAGTAGCGTAAACTGAACTGTGTTCAGGAGGTGCGTTCAAATTTCAACTCCTGAACACACTTCAGTGAAATACAAAAAATAACGGTAAAAAATAGTTGTTCGTTACTCCAAAGTTTAAAGAGCCTCTATCGGCATTTTTTGAATTTTATCTTTAAAATTTATTTTCCAGAAAATACTGACATAAAGAATAGTTTTAGCGAAAACCGCAAACAAATTGACCAACTTTTATTTATAATCATTTGAAATTTTGGACCCTAAACTTTAATGGCGCTTATCTTCTTTGAAAGAGGTTTGGGGCCCTTTATCTCCTATTTAATATTGTTTGTTTTGATGTGTACTATCACCCCTTAAAGTTTTGTCCAAGAGTTTAGATACACCCTGTAGACAAAAAATTAGATTTAAAAAATTATTTTCATGAAAATTTACATACAAATTCCATTAGGATAGAATTTTTTTTTTCGGAAAACAAAATAATATATAGGTCAAGGTGGTGCAAAATTGTGCGGTGTACAAGAGTACGCAAACATTACCGTCTCAATACTCAAGGCCTCTGGACTAATTTCGTGAGGTACCAAATGATGATTAACCCCTTGAAGGGCAAGCAATTGCGTTTGTGCAATGCTTAATTCCCACCAGAAATTTAGAAAAATTTTATTTCAAAATAAGGAAAAGCAATTTTATGACTTTTCTCTACTAAAGTCAGAAAACTAAAATTTCCTAAAATTTTTCTAGTGACAATCCTGATTAATCGTAGGTGGGATAAAATATATCCCACCGCCCCTCAAGGGGTTAAGGGGCGGCGTGTATATTATATACCGCCCAATAAGGATTTGCACCAGAAAAAAATTAGGAAATTTTAGTTTTCTGACTTTAGTGGAGAAAAGTCGTAAAATTGCTTTTCCTTATTTTGAAATACAATTTTTCTAAATTTCCGGTGGGAATTAAGCATTACACAAACGCAATTGCTTGCCCTTCAAGGGGTTAATCTTCATTTGGTACGTCACGAAATCAGTCCGACAGCCTTCAGTATTGAGACGGTAATGACGCAGAACGGTTATGTAATCATTTAACTACAGTTGTAAATGATATGATGACATAATAAGTTTATGGCGAAAAAAACTGCGTATGTTGTTGAAATTTATAATGATTTAGAAGAGAAAAGTTCATTGTGCGTTTCTCGTTATAATATTTATGGTTTTTGAAAACAGGATCATAATAAAGATTACAAAGCTAATTTACTTTTTTTTTTGTTTTCTTATGGATTAGGTTATTATTGGACTGTCTGTCACCTTGGTGATTTGGATTTGCTTATAAATAGATGGCATTACATATGATTCAAAGACATTTAGTGACGATAGTTCAGTGAAATCAACTACCGTTGAGGAAACAGGATATTCCTTTCAATAGAAAATGATATTTCAGAAAAGTCAGAAAAGCTATGGAAATAAAAGACTCAAGCTCAATGTGAAGTACATCCAATTTCGGTTTCCCAAGGTATAGCTTCAACTTCAACAACTTCACCTTACGTCAAATTAACAGTTACAGTATCCAGAATTGTCAGTGCGGCGATACTATAGTATTAGCAGCAGACAGTATGAAATTTTCACCACACAAAAGGCAGCTTCAAGATGACGCTGCCGAAAAAATGTCATGAAATCTTAACCAAAGATGTGTAATAGTAAACCCGAGAAACCAAAAAACAGCATACAAAACCTGTGGATATGTCCAGGTTGCTTAGAAAAATATATAGACCCAATTATAGAGAATTGGATCAAGTGCATTTCTTAGAGAGACTGGTGGCACGAAGAGACTTCTCAAGCGGTGGTCATTACAGACTGTGACGTTTGTGAGGGAAACACTTTTGATTGAGTACTCTTGCCTCAATGATTGTACAAGAGTGCGCATTCAGGAGGATAATATTTTTTCGAATAATACCGAAAGCCTTTCTTATAAATCGATGAATGCACATTTTTATTAGCTTAATAATCTAAGAATAAAGTAACTCCGGGAGAGTCACCGCATACGGGATAGATGCCGCAACCCTTGTATCAATGTGAAGTATATCCAATTTCGGTTTCCCAAGGTATAGCTTCAACTTCAACAACTTCACCTTACGTCAAATTAACAGTTACAGTATCCAGAATTGTCAGTGCGGCGATACTATAGTATTACCAGCAGACAGTATGAAATTTTCACCACACAAAAGGCAGCTTCAAGATGACGCTGCCGAAAAAAAGTCATGAAATCTTAACCAAAGATGCGTAATAGTAAACCCGAGAAACCAAAAAACAGCATACAAAACCTGTGGATATGTCCAGGTTGCTTAGAAAAATATATAGACCCAATTATAGAGAATTGGATCGAGTGCATTTCTTAGAGAGACTGGTGCACGAAGAGACTACTTAAGTGGTGGTCATTACGATTGTGACGTTTGTAAGGGAAACGCTTTTGATTGAGTACTCTTGCCTCAATGGTTGTATAAGAGTGCGAATTCAGGAGGATAATATTTTTTCGAATAATACCGAAAGCGTTTCTTATAAATCGATGAATGCACTTTTTTATTAGCTTAATAATTTAAGAATAGGGTAACACCGGGAGAGTCACCGCATACGGGATAGATGCTGCACCCCTTGTATTTCTTGTAATTATCGATAGATAGTCGTCAAACGCACAGTATAGGTGTGCAATGAGATTATTTTAACCAGTGTATGGAGTGAATTTCATTTCGATGTTTACTTGTAGAAGTACAATCCTTTATTTGACGTAAGTGCATGATTTCACTGTCCAAACTTTTAAAAACGTTATGTTTAAATAGTTTTCATACACTAAATTACTAAATGCATGCATGATTTCGAAGTCAAAACTAAGTGTAGCGTTTGTATACAGTACAGTGTGTATGGTTACGCCATTCCCCTCAGCGATGGCAGGTAACTGGGATCGCCGACGTCTGCACCATGCAGAATTGTATACATGCCGCACTGCTATTCCGGTATACATGCCGCAGTTTCTTTTGTACGGGATGATTAATTGTTATTAACTTTTCCCTTTTTTTGCACAGACAAATCTTGTTAGGCATGTTATCAAGTTTACTAAAACCAAAGGAGAAAAAGGGGAAAATAAAAAGTAAGAACTGCAAGAATGATACAAGTCAAGATGATAATAATGAAAAATTAGATTACGCGTAACGTAGACGTTCTTTGCAAACTACTCCAAAAAAGAGGAAGTGTAATTGGCTTTGTTGCATCATGTGTTTAAATGTAGTTACATAAAGACTGTACTCTTTCAACACTTTTTCTGTAGATTGTATTAAAAAAACAGGTCTCTTAACCCATTCGGGACTATTACATATAAGCACCTTCATAAAGATATTACAAAATTTGTTTCTGGCACCAGTAAAAAAGAAAAGTAATATTTGATTAGTTTAATTAGAGCATTTTCACGATTATTCAAGTAAAGTTAACTTGTTTTAAAAAAGTGGTACCAACCGAATAAAATTTGTGTGAAAGCCATCGGTCCCAAAAGGGTAAATAAAAAAATTATGTAAAGCACAATTTTACTTTTTCCTTTCTAATACATTCATGTTACGTTGCTGCTGAAATAACAATTAAAATTTAATGTAAAAAAATAAGTCGATAATTTTAATAGTGAAAATAGGCAAGAATTACTAATTTGAATATACTAATACGTTTCATTGTACTCATTTAGTTTCATATTGTTATTAGATCGTCAATTATAGTACAGATATGAATATTTTTTTTTAATATTTTTATTTATAATTTCATTCTGTTCTTACCACAATCGCGGCGTCTCAGCCTGAATGTACGGATGACGTGCAGCAGTGTAATGTTTAAGAAACAAATTGTTAAAAAATATTAATAATTTGTTTTGAATTTTTCGTCGCAGTACACGCGTTGTATATTTAACATTAAATAGCACAGCATGATTTTTTTTTCTATGCCCACCATGGGACTTTATACATAAATTAAAAAAAGAATGTGTGGCATAAATCCCGAAATTACCCTATAAATAAAGTATAACATCATCCCTTAAATCTCTTCATTTAATGAAATATTTAAAGTGCGCACTTCTGCAACACCTTACACTACTGCTCTTACTTTTTCCTTTTAATTTTCAAATTAAAAAAAATAATAATGTTCAATTTTATAATTGTTACTTGTTTTTAATTTTTTTACAGAGTTATATGATTGCAAAATACATGATTTCTTTATAACTCATCAGCAAAATTAACCTTTTAAAGAATATATATGAAATTTCTTGAGCTACTAGAATTTAATATTTGAATTCATTGTCAATGTTTATTGCAAAAAAAAAAAAAAAAAAAAATTGGAATTTTCTTTTACATGTAAATGCATCGGAGTTTCTTTTAAAACTGAAACTCTCAAATGAACAATTACATAAGTATTTAGGTTACATGTTTCTAAAATTTGTTTTTCTGACAAAGTCCTTTAAAAGATATGTTTCATGTAACATCACTTAGAATTCCGAAATTATAAAAGATATGCAGATGCCTTATTCTTCTTGAGATATTTATAGTTGAATTATTCTGTAATTTGCAATGTACCAAAATAAACCAAACAAAAACAAGCCACAGAATGATCATTATTTAAAAAAATTTTTGATCACAACACTGTACTAAAATAAGGGCAAAAACGAAAAATCACAGAGTTATCATTTGCATGAGAAATCCTTTATTGAACATGTTTTAAGGAAAAATAAGTAAACTCATCAGTGTCATATAAAAAAGTAACTTCCAGGAAGTTTGTAGATTACTTCAAGTATTAGCATATAAATAGATAAAAAGCAATTTAAAGTTTTTCATTTGAAGAAAATGTCAACTGAGCTTGATATAAAGTAACAAAATGAATTCCATGAAAAATTTTTCAAAGGGGAAAAACAAGAGCAGAAAATAAATTATAACTGAATATTAGGCATAGTCATGATTTTGAAGTTATGTCAGATTTTGTATTTACGGATATTAACACAAATGAATGTAATTATATATTAAGGAATGTTTTTATTCTGTAATATGCTATATTTCTAGAATTTTTAGTTTAATACTGTTTTTACACAACAATATGTATAAAGGTTTAGGAACATTAAATATCAGTATTTTTATAATAGTCAAAGTTGTCTCAATTAATAATAGATTTCTGTAATTAAATAAATAAAAGATTAACATTAAAAAGTTCACAGTAAAAAAACAAACAAAAAAAACGACATTTTTACAGTACTGTTCATCTTGCGCTCAAACCCGATCACAGTCGAATGTGCTGTAGTTTTTTTTTGGTTTCTTGACTATATAAACATGAAAAATAACAGTAGTTTCGTAAAATTAGCAATTTGGACGCCAGCAGTTTGTGCTGTCAAATCTGCAGTTTTTTTTTTTTTTTTTTTTTTTTTTTTACAGTGATGTTTTCAATGTTTGTAAACCATACTGTACCTACCGTCCTGTGAAAATAGAATTAGACGTACATACATCTGCGCATTCAAAATATATATTTGTTTGCGTTTATTCTATTTGTTACATAATTTTGATTCCATACATTTCAATTTCACTAGTGTCCACTTAGCTAATGGAAAAGAGCTAGATCTGGCCATGGCTTTCGGCATTTTAGTCATACGGTATGGATAGTACTTTCAGCTCCAAAACCCTTTCTGAAAGCATAATTCGTATTGAAATGTGGTCAATTATTTCCACTGCTTAACAAAATTCCTCATCACTCCAGTTCCCCTAGTATTTACACCAATAAAATAAAGTTTATTTCTGTGTATCAGTATGTGTGTATATGTGTCGGCAAGGGATAAAGAAATCTAACACACCTAGAAAGCTGAAATTTTCGTTGAGAGAAGCCGAAAGCAAGTCCTGATGCACCTGAAGCACATATTTTTAATATTATAATAATTAGCCGAAATAGTAATTAAAATCTCATTAAAAATTACATAGAAAATGTAATTTTGTTATCAAAATGGCTAAACAAAAAACATCTCATATCGATTTTAAAGTCCAAACGAAGGAGTTTCTAATTTTCACTTATTAGCGAAAATTAATCAAGCACTTTGAGGTATCGATTTGAAACTGGGTATACGTAGAAACATTTTTGCATCTGAATATCCAATTAAAAATAAATGGTCAAGTGCGAGTATTATTCGCACACAGAGGATTCCGTACAATAATATCTGAATTAGTAAGTGTATTATTAAAAAAATACCTTTGCTAAAAGAATACTAAGACTTTGTAAAAACTATACAATGTAGGATTGGTTATAGCTGTATAGTATACAGGGTGCACAGGAAAGTCCCTTTAACTTGAAAATACTTGCGAACGAAGAGAGCTACAGCTGTACAAGTGAGGTAACGGTACAGTAAAACGACTACGCCCGACCTAATGCAATAGACAGCAGCACCCCTAGTAGCGAAATTTGGAAGATAGCCATAGCAAATCGAAATCGATACCAGGTAGAGCAAATTTTCCTATTAGAAAGTTTTAGAGCATCAATTAATTAACACGAATTTGCTTCACACTGATAAGATAAATCGTCGCCCGCATACCCAAAAATGTCCGAAATCGACGAGCGACCATTCTACTGTGCCTAATCATATTCCGGAAATTTAGAAGTGCACAATTGCAGATTGTGACGTTGTACTGTTCTGTAATGTCTATAAAGATTTAATTTCTAATGCATTTAAAATTTTAGAATATCCATTTCAGGGCCAGAAGAATTCTGTTTGTAAACTGATGAAATAATTGACTGACACCAGATTATTCAAACGAATTTCTCAGAAAACAAAAACCCGCTAATTTGCACTTTCATTACAAAAGCAAAATTTTCTTGGTGCCATTTGTCAGTTTTGGAATTAAAATTAGGTGGCTTGACCGTCTAGCCACCGCCCTTGAAAGGATTAAATCTATGTCGTCGTATTGAAGAGGCTTGCAATAGACGTTCCATGTTGAGAAATGGGTGAGTAGAATTACTCTCACGAACACAAACGTGTATCGTGAGCAATGGCGAACTTTTCGAACATACTGAATATTAACTTTTTATCACTGTGAGACAGTTTATCTTTTTTTTTGTATGTGATGTTATCAAAATGTCTTGAGAAAAATACGTATTTATAGCATAGATTGTGCGTATTTCTTAATACTTCTGACACTTCAATTCAAACGTTTACACAAAATGGAGTGTATCGATTTCGGACATTTTTGGGTAAGCAGGTTAAGATTTATTTTATCCTTGTAAACCATATGTCGTATTCTACTAATTAATTGATGCTCTAAAACTTTCTAACTAGAAATTTTGCTCTATCACTTTACGTTTTCGATTTGCAGTGGCTATCTTCCAAGTTTCGCCACTAGGGGGCGCTGCTGTCGTTTTCATTAAATCTAGAGTAGTCGCTTTACTATAAAGTTACCTGACTTGCATAGCTGTAGCTCTCTCCGTTCACAAGTATTTTCAGGTTAAAGGGACTTTCCTTTGCACCCTGTATACTAGAAAAATATAAATGGATATATCATGAAAGTTCAAAGATATATGGAACCTAAATAATAGCAAATATAGCTATTCTGTATATTTGTTATTCCATGTAGTTTTTTAGTTAACCTTCAAAGACATAGCAGGTGTATTGAGAGAGCCACTCAATGGAAACTTGTCCCGAATTCCATAGTATTTATGTAATTAATTCTCATTAAATTAGTCTGTTTTTAACAATTTGACGTTTATTGCTTTTATACTGGTACTGGGCATTGCATTATATAAATATATCTATAACATTTGTTATATAGGCTTTAAAAGACGATGGAGCATAGAGTACGCCGTCCCTGTCATTATGTATGTCCAAACCGTCCGTGTCTTTAAGGGTTAATATCTCGGCTAATTACTGACGATTTTTTCCGAAATTCATGATCAACAATTCTCTTATACTTTTGCTACGATAGGTACCTCCAGCTCTGCTCAACACTTTTGCTGAAGCCCGTAAATCGAAATTTGAGTGTAACGGAAAAATGCGATTTTCTCAAAAACTATGTGACCTAGGGTAATCGCTATAATTTTCCTGCAAGGTTTTAATTAATATCTACTACCTCTAATTTTTTCATAATTTTAGTTTCATTAGAATCGGAATTAGATGGGGGGGGGGGCATATTTTTGTACTACATTTTCCACCATAACTTTGAACATATAATACCTAAAATTAAATAAAATATTTTTTTGATTTCAGCATTACGAAAGCTTCCTCACAATACTCTACATGATATACAAAGAAAATATTTTTTTCAAGTAAATTAATTAGCCCCTCTACATTTTTACTAAATATATTTATGACTATTTATTAATCTGTAAGTATGTGGGTCAATAATCTTTATTGCTTCCCCGAATTTGAACTTTCCACCTTGCATAGTTTACGAGTAAAAGGGCTGTGACAGACAGACACAGGAGTGATCTTATAATGATTTTGTTTTTCCGCTTTAAGTACGGAACCCTAAAAATGGTCAATAATTTTCTTAATTTTTTCAAAAAAACTGAGAAGACTATTAAACAAGGAACAAAACAAGGATCTACAATCATTAAAAACTGGGCTAGAAAGAAATGTTCTTCCAGCCGACATCTCCATTTGCATTCCAAAAATAAAAGTAATTGTTGATTTTTAAGAATAAGCGAAAATTTAAATAACTAAATAAGGAATAGATTTGAAAATCGTTACACATATGTATGTGAACCTCGAATTGTTGGACTGGGAGGGGTAGGGATGGACACATATTGAAAATGGATCAAATTAAAAAGATAACTGAATCCGTGTAAGACCTAAATTGTTAATAACTTATCCTCTTTTAAATTGATCTTCTTTGTTTTTGGAAGCCATTCTCCATTATCCCCCCCCCCCCATTTCATGTTCTAGTTAAGATCCTGGCAATGAAAGTGCCATTCCGGAGTCCCTTGAAGGTTTTGTGTGTCATGACTTTTTTATGACACACAAAAACACATGAATCTGATATTCATACGTACATTATTTCTCACATCTAGGAATCTCACTAAGGAACTTCCCCAACTGTCAGTTCGGGATTTTCACGAGAGTGGTATTGTTCGAGAGTTATTGTCACGAGGACCAAGAAATGTATAGAAACCAAATCCAATAGATAAATAGATATGGACCCTTTTCTGTTTCGAAAGAAGATATAGTAAAGAACGGTGAAACAGCCTGAGATTCCCTTAAAAGCTGTTGAAGACAGGAATTTTGTTTTATAAATAATTATAATAGTGGTTTTAACGATAGTGTTTCATGATAGAGTGTTAATGAGAATGCTATCCTACTACTGGACAGGTGTACTAGCAAAACAAATGAAAATGTATGCAACGAAAAACTAGGTTCTGTTATGCAGCAAGTCTTCCTCCCACCTGGATGGACAAAATCTCTTCAGCCACTGGATGTTTACTTCTTCCATGAATAGAAGTACTTTGTAAAGGAAATAGGATAATAATTCAAAAATTCTTCGAAGTATTTGCTGCGATGTTAAGTCTATTATTATAGAAGGCATAATAAAAATACATGACATGACCCGTTCTCTTCACATACTATGCAGTGCGACAGTATATGTTTTCCAAAAAGCTTTAATGTGAAATACGGAGTCATCCGATCAATACGACATGTAAGCTTGCTAAACAAATCTGCGCTGACTGTCAAACAATAATGACCTTTAAAGGTATATATAAATATTATACAGACATACAAACAATAAATACAATAAACCCAACTGGAGTGAAAAATTAGCCAGAGCCAGGAGTCGAACCCGGGACCACAGTATACAAGACTGCTGCTCTAACCACTGAGCTACTCCGGCCGATGCCTGTATGTAGTATGAGGGTTTTATTATAATAATGACCTTCTTCGTTTGTTCCAGGAGTAGGAAACATTTGTATTTCGAAATTTTTACGTAGAAAAGCACAACCATTGTTAATTAAAAGACGGCCTTTGATAGTTTTTGAAGGGATTTCATGCTGTTTTCCCTTCTTCCGAAGGATTAAAGGGCCCACATTTCGTTGGATTCGGGAGTATAGTTCCTATGCATTACTTGATCTTTTTGGCAAGAGCTTTCGAACGACACCACTCTCGTCAAAATCCAGAACTGATAGTTGGGAATGTTTCCCAGTCCCTTACAAATAGTTAACATCGTCGTTTCGTTTAATGTTGCGTTTCAATTGTTCTGAAAGGTATACAAGTTAGCTCCATTTTCAATAATTTGAAATATTTCATTCCTAAATAGGAATTGAATAATGATAAGGTGTATTTAGTTCTAAAATGTCCAGTGGTATTGCACAATCACCTCAAAATGAAAGTTGCCCCTGATTAAAATTATTTCTTTCCAAAAAATATCATTCTTTTTTCTGGCTTTATTTAAATACCGACAGATGAACTGGAATCTCGGATGAAATAACCAGAAGCATTATCAGCGGGTCGAGGAGTAGTAAAAAGGATTCCAGCAACATTTTTATGTAAAAAGGAAGAGTTTACACGAGTACTAGGAATCTTGACCGATGTACTTGCAACATTTGAGTAATCACTTTCTCCACGTCCATCAACTGATTCTGGTTCAGAATCGCTAAATAATTCAAAATTTGTATTAGCTAAGTTATCATCATCGATATATCCAGTAGCGCCAACTTTTCAGAAATATTGGTTGGGATTAAAAATTTTTGAATTTAATAACACATATATACTTTTCCCCTCCCTTAGTGTGTATGTATGTGTGTGGAGAGAGAGACGTGAGGAGCGAAAGACTACTCTGTAAAAAAAAATACTGCCAGTTTTCCGGTAGGAATCGGAAAAATAGTTACCCTTATCGTACCCGAATAATTTCCGACTCAGCTCGGAATAAAATCCGTAAAAATAAGGAAATAGCCAGTAAAACGGTATTTTACGGATTCTATTCCGATTTTACGGATTTTATTCCGAGCTGGGTTGGAAATTATTCCGGTAAGATAAGGGCAACTATTTTTCCGATTCCTACCGGAAAACTGGCATTGTATTATTTTTTTTTACAGTGTAAAAATGAAAATTCGAAATTAAATTAAGTTTTTTCTAAGCAAATTTTTAAATTATGATAATTTTATAAATAATTTTATTAAATTATATTCTTGTAAGTTCTTCCTTATAAATACTTTAATATTTATTTAAAATAACATTGGAATTGCTAACTATTGAAAGAGCAAAAAACTAAATGTCAGCATACATTTTAGTCACCTAAGTGCTTTATCAATTCAAGACATCACAACAGATGCAAAATATGCAGGATATTTGGTTTTGTGAAAAATTCAACTATAGATCCGCTGAAGGGATTTACAGTGCTCCTGTAAGTCTAATTCATGTCCTTGCTGTTTTTCAAACAAAACAGTTTTGAGAACGTTAATAAAACCAAATTTCATTTCAGTGATTAAATAAAAAAAAATAATTATGAATTAAATCAATTGAAATTGTGAAGATGGGTGAGCGGATAGATCAAATTATTGGGTGGGCTCGCACCCTATGGGCCCATGTAAGTTGGCGCCACTGGAAATATCTATTTTGCCCTTAGTGTCACTCTAGTTCATTAAATATTCTATATCATCACGAGTTAGACAGTTACGCCTAAATGCTACCTTAAACTAGTTGGACGTGCCAATCCCAAAACTTTCTTCTATCTCATGTCAATATTTCATTTTAATTAGTTTTATTAGTATTTTTATTAGAATTATGCATTTCTTCATACACTTTTCGATGGTACAACATTGAAAATTGCACAAAAATCGCTATTATAGCGCTTCCTTCCTTCGGAAATTTTCCAAATTCAGGTAGGACCTACTTGCCATGGCCAAATACATACACAAAAAATTTGGTTCAATTCTATGCATAACTTTATACACTTTTCGATGGTAAAATATTCAAAATGCGCAAAAATCGCACAAAAATCGTTATTACAGCGTCCCCTACTGGCGGATTTTTTTCCAAATTCAGGGAGGACCTTCTTGCCATGGCCAAAAACATACACAAAAAATTTGGTTCAATTCTATGCACAACTAACTTCCTACACTTTTCGATGGTACAATATTCAAAATGCACAAAAATCGCTATTACAACGCCCCCTACCGGCGAAATATTTTCCAAATTCAGGGAGGACCTACATGCTATGGCCATAAACATACACAAAAAATTTGGTTCAATTATATGCATAATTTCATACACTTTTCGATGGTACAATGTTCAAAATGCACAAAAATCGCTATTGCAGCGCCCTCTACTGGCGGATTTTTTCCAAATTAATGGAGGACCTGCTTGCCATAGCCAGAAACTTAAAAAAAAATTGGTTTAATTCTATGCAAAACTTCATACAATTTTTTATGGTACAATGGCGACACATGGACATACGGACACACGGACAGACGGACACGCATACACACGAACAGACAGACATTTCGTATAAACATGTTTTTTGTGATCTCTGACCTTTAAAACGTGTAAATCCCCCGAAAACCGGAAGTCGAAAAAAATTTCGATTACAATACTTTCTTCTACTGAAGATAGAAGAAAGTAAAAATTAAACGGCAAGTTTAGAATACATGAAAAAAGTATAACATTAAATACAAATATCCTTAGGCAATGCATGTATTGTGTAACTATACTTATATTAAAGAACATATCCTGACTGACTCCTAATGAACGTCAAGCCTCAACTAATGCTCGTAGGACAATGAAATTTACAAGACTTGTTCCTTAAACAATAGGCATCCACTAAGAAAGGAATTTTGAAAATTCAACCCCTAAGGAGATTAAATGGTGAGTCCTAACTTTTAGGTCATTTCACCGTTTCTAAATAGTAGTTTTTGTAGAAGCGTGAAATTCAGGATAACAAATCTACTAAAAAAAATTGTTAAACACGTAATTCAGCGACTTTAAAAATACATCTACCAACGGTCTTAAATGGGTGGTCGGTAGTTTTATGTTATTTTTATATATCGCAATATAATTTTCCGATAGAAGTAAAAAATTCAATAAATAAAGACACAATATTGCTTAATGATACACAAAATACGAACTTTAATAAGCTAAAAGTTGATTTCTACGTTTCGAGCTGTTTCTACAGCCGTCTTCAGGAAAATATGATGGTAAAAAGGCTGAAAGTTCAGAGACGAAAGCTTCCTGTGCAAGAAATAATTAGTCGAAACTTGACCAATGATTTGAATACGAAAAATGCAGTGTTGCCATCTAGTGAAAATAAATAATTATTAATGAACTGACATCAAATGAATTCAAAAGGTCGATTAAAGAAACCACGCGTGCCGCTATCTAGACATGAGGGACAAAACCGCGTTCAACTGAGTTTTCATTTAAGTTTTGGCAACATAACACAAGTTTAAGCTGAAATATTGTAAATGGATGGTGAACTATGACTTTATAATATTATGCCAGATTTTTGGGATATTATAGGATAAATTATGGTTACACGATGTCCAAATTAATAGATGCAGCTCTGGATTAAACTTTTCAGTTTATAGAAAACCTATTAAAGAAAACACCGTTATCCTTTTTTCAGCAAACGTACCGTTTCAATATAAAATCTCTGCATTTCAGTCATTCATTAAAAGAGCATTTATGATTTGCTCAGATGACCAATTAAATGAAGAAATCGAGTTCATACAGAAAATAGCATTTGATCATGGTTTTCCAGCAAAATATATAGATAAGATAATTCAGAAGTACAACGCTTCCCCTCCTTCAGGTCAACGACAGGCTAATTCTCAACTTATGGTGTACAGAAAATTTCACTACATTCCCACTATATTCGAAAAGATAAAAAAGTTCATACAGAAATATAATATAAAGTTGGTCGCTATTCCACCTCTTTACCTCATTGATATCGTCAGTAACAAAATCGATAGGATCCCAATGAATCAGAAATCTAGTATACATGAAATCCCTATAACTTTATCTAATAATGTTGAAAAAGTCTACATCGGCATAACAAAACGTAAGTTATCAGTAAGGATTATGAAACATCGCAGAGACATTAAACAGCGTGAACAGAATACAGCTCTTTCTAGGTTCTACTTGGCTAATGAAGTCTGTCATATTAACTTTGATGAATCAAAAATAAAAGTTCCGTGCAATAACCCCTTTGAGAGTAAAATTAGAGAATCAGTTGAAATCATTGCACGTGAAGATAAACCTTGTAACCATAATTTATCCTATAATATCCCAAAAAATCTGGTATAATATTACAAAGTCATAGTTCTCCATCCATTTATAATATTTCAGCTTAAACTTGTATTATGTTGCCAAAACTTGAATGAAAACTCATTTGAACGTGGTTGTGTCCCTCATGTCTAGATAGCGGCACGCGTGGTTTCTTTAATCGACCTTTTGAATTCATTTGATATCAGTTCATTAATAATTATTTATTTTCACTAGATGGCAACTCTATATTTTTGGTATTCAAATCACTGGTCAAGTTTCGACTAATTATTCCTTGCACAGGAAGCTTTCGTCTCTGAACTTTGAGCCTTTCACCATCCTATTTTCCTGAAGACGGCTGTAGAAACAGCTCGAAACGTAGAAATCAAGTTTTAGCTTATTAAAGTTCGTATTTTGTGTACCATTAAGCAATACTGTGTCTTTATTTATTATATTTTATGGTGCAATTGTCCAGTATGTATTATAGTAAAAAATTCAGATTACAAAAATTTACTAAAAATTAGTTTAAAACGTATTTCAGATATTTTCGAAATTAAACGAGTAAGGTAGTGGATGTAAAGTGAGCGTCGAATGTTTGACATCGTTTTCAAATATTACTGCAGCAGTTTTATGTAGGGTCGTGAAATTCAGCATACCAGTAAACTAAAGAAATAATTAATCATGAATTTCAATGACGTTAGCGTAATTTTAGTGATAGAATACTAACCCGATGTTGAAAGATCAGACGAGTAAGACATTTATTGCTGGATAATTTTTAATAGATATTTTACATAAGATATATTTCCAATGAAATTTTTTTTTTATTAATTCATATTTAAAAATTATCTATGTGCCTTTCGTCTTTTAGCAGGCGAATTTCACTCTTTATACAAATACATTTTCTCCTCTTCTCCAAAAACATATCTTGAGAGAATTTATTTACGATTTAAATACTGATCGCCTTATTTATGGCCTCGAGATGCACAAACCTTTGTTACAGGGATTTTTGTATAATCAATTTATATGCGTAAACCTCACAGTGCTTTACTAAAATAATTGTCATTTTAACGATTTATGCAATCAAAATAAATTGGGTCCTGTTATTGTGATCGCTGTGTTAACGATATATCGATGAGAAGAACACAGAACACCTCTTTAATCACCGTATTAACAATTTATTCACGCGAAACTCACACGGCACATTTAAAATGATCGCCATATACCTTAGGCTATGACATTTCTGTTTATTTTTGATTTTTTTTTTTTTTTTTTTTTTTTTTTTTTTTTTTTTAATAATTTAAAATACTATTTACACCTTTAGTTTTCCGTTGTACTTATTCATGCTGTACAACGGAAATGTTACAAATACTTATGTGACTATTATTTTTCATGAAATAAATAATGTACTGAAATATATATACGCATTATATATAACTTCTTTGACTTTTTAATTCTTTCTTTAAAGAGGGCTTGGTCATCGGTTAGAGAGAAAGATATATTTTATTAAAATTTACATGTATATTATATTATTTCATATTTTGTTTTGATAAAATTTACTTTATTTACATGCAAGGGAAGCATTAAATAAATATTCATGAATTCGGACAAGTACTTCTCAACGTAGGGCAGACTCCGGATATTGGAGAATTTAATAATCTTATATCAGGGTTAGCGAACCCTTTTCCTTACGCGTGCTAAACATTCATAAGCAATATCTTTTGACATTATAACGTGCCGAACATATATATATATAAAGATATTGCAGCATAGACTGCTTATATGAAACACTGGTTAGTAGAATAAGCCGCTTTAATTTATTAAATAACTAAAAACAAATGTCGAAATGGGATTTTCATGTATATTGAATTAACCATCAATTTAAATTTTTGAATGAAAATTTCATTAATTCATTTCAGTGGCACACAGGAAGGGAAAAATAAAATAATAATCGTACTAACGAATTACTAAGGAATAAATACGAATTTTTATTTTAGTAATTTTTAACTTGTTATTAAGGCAACATCTACCTTGTAATAATCCAAGTTTCTTAAAAAATGTATTGAATACTTATTAATAAACGTTTTTGATTTTATACATTCGATGAAGAATGCTTTATTATTGGTCCATATTGTTATTTTTAATAATAATTAGTGCAAAAAAATTGGTTTCGCTTGTAATTTTATTGCAGCGATATTGGCTTATAAAATTAATTTGAAGAAATGTTTTTTTTTTTTTTTTTTTTTTTTTTTAATTCAAACAGAAAAGCAAAGTAATTACATATCAATGCATAGCATGGCACAAAAGAAAATTTTATAATATATTAACTCGATCAAAAATAATCTCATTAATTGCAATAGTGTGCACATGTCAAACAAAATATTATTTCTTATAACAGCAACGAAAAATAAATTTGATCTATATAAGGATTATCAACTTAAAATATTTTGCGTGAAGTTTTGACGTACATGCCACATCGGACACGCGTGCAATAGGTTGGCCATCCCTGTCCTATATTATAACAACACTTTTGTACGTCTTTTGGAAAAAGTTTAATGTTTTAGTGTAAAAAAAGTTTTTCTTGCACAATTAATAGAAAATCTTTTGTTCCGTTTTCAAATATTCCTCATTTAAAATCTAAATAACACCTAAAATCAGTAGATTTAGATAAAATATTTTTTAATGAAATTATTTTGAATTCAATGTTTCATAAAACATTTATGTTTTATTTGTTTTTGTGTGTGTGTTTTAATATTTTACAAATTTTCTGTTGCTTATTGAATGAGCCTTGTGTTTCTATATACTATTCAATGCAACATTTTACATTTTAAATCTAAATACCAGTATTATTAGAGCATTTATAGATGGTGTCCCAGGGTTACTGTGATAAACGTTAATGTGATGTAGAGAACATCACAATGATTCAGATTTGCATAGCAACCCATGGTCGGAACGACTTCGCTCTCCGTTAGGTGGTGTTGTTCACAAGACCCACGCTCTTGGCCACCACGCTCTCCTGATTTAAGCAGCATAGATTTATTTCTTTGGGGTGAAATGTGTACGCAACGCTTGTGGATTCCGATATAGGTCTGGTTGCAAGACTGGTCTGTGCTGCTGCGGATATCCAACAAAATAGAGGTGTATTTGAGTGAGTCCGCCAATCCATGGTTCGACGGTGTAATCCATGCATCGCTAGCAACGGTGGAAACTTTGAACATCTTTTGTGACATTTTTACATATCATCTACCACACCAAATCTAATATCTATGACCAATAAATTATTTCGGATGATCTCAGTCTTATGTCTCCTTGTTTCTTGTACCTATCATACTACTTTCCCATGACGTTTCCAAGCACTGGTTGCTATGCAAATCTGAATGTTTGTGATGTCCCCTACCTCCACTTAAAAGTTGTCCCAATAATCCTGGGACACCCTGTATATCCTGAAATAGCGGTCGCAGTAAGTTAATAGTTAATAATAAATTTTCGTATTGTTCTGCTTCAAGTGTCATACAAAGCCTACGTATAAATATATATGACGATAACGCATTAAAACATTTAAATAGTCGATAAACGTCGATAAACTTCGATAAATTCGTGACTTGGGAGGGATAAAGCTGTGAAACTGAGAAGAAGTTTATGATAGTAAAAAAATGTTTAATTTAAAAATTATAAAGTTGGAGATCCAAAAAAGTGTTTTTCTTTCAGAGTTTATTTTATATAAAAATATCTTACAGTTTTTAATTTTGTACTAAAATCGATTTTAAGATTTATCATTATTATCACATATGATACCTAAAGGGAGCTTTTTTAAAGAAATGTTGTATAGTTAACTGTGCATATTGTATGAAATTATTGATTTACACCAATAATCGGTCAAGGAAGTGCTTTATAAGAAACATTAAAATACGCATTATCAGATTGTGAGAATGCGGTAATTAGATATGGGCATGGAGGAATTGCTATGTATACGAGTATGACTGATAAGTAAAATTTTTAATAAAAAAAGTAAGGAAAAAATAAGAAGTTATCATTTGTAAATTTAAAAAAAAAAGAACTTTGAAAATATCTTTACATACTTTTACTCCAATTTAAAATAAAAAACCAGAACGGCTAAAACAATGGTTGATTTTACAAAATTGAATGAAAAAACTGTAAATAAATACATATAATATAAAATAAATATTGATACTAAGCAAAAGGTTTAAACTGGCGGTAGAAATTTTATTTTGAGTTAAACATTAAAATACAAAATTAAAAAGCATGCGACATACTTATTTTCTCTTCATTCTTAGAATAAGAACATCATGAAGAAATATTTGACAGTTTAAAATTTTATTGAAAAAATATAGGAACGAGTTTTAAACAGTCAGAATGTGAATATCTAATTTGTTTAGCTTAAACAATAAAATGTACTTGCTAATTATGTATTTAGATTCATTTACACTGTTAAACAAATCTCAGGACGTTTGGTTAAGTTAAACTTACTATCTAATTATTCAAACGCATTTAAGTGTTTTCAGATTCAAAAGAAGAAAGAGAATCTAAGAATAAGTTTTGAGCAATTTATAAATTTAAATATCATTGACATACTTTCATTTCCATTAATATTAAAACACTTAATATCGCCGTGATTGAATAAAAGGAATTATGAATCTCTCCATGCAACATTTTCTGACATGAACCGCGCATTATAAACTAGTAATGAGTTGAATTGGTAGTTAGCCAATGTTATTAGTAACAATTTAACAAAAAGTCTTGTGGAGCAAATCAGTATAGAAATTTAAACGTAATCTAAATCTAAGTGCTATTTATTCTTTAAAAGTACTAAAATTTCCATTTTGACAAAAATATTATTTTTATAAATAACAGGAAAAATAATATTTAAAAATACTATATTGTAATTATCAATAGTGTTTCCTCTGAACTAATGGACATTTCATCTAGTTTTATCATAAATATCAGTTCTTATACAGAAAACGTAAGCCATTTTAATTGACACTGTTAATAAATATTTTTTAGATAATATAAGAGGTGAAAATAAAAATATAGAATATCGAGGGATATAGTAAAAAGAAATTTTTTGTTTGTCTTTATTATTAAAAGATTTTTCATCATACAATATGCGAAGTTCCAATTGGTCTGGCTTCCTTTTAAAACAAGAAGTCAAAATAATGTAATGAAGCTTACACATTTGAAATATTCTGAGCATCCGTGTGTATTTTTGTTACATATAACTATGATTTGATCCAAGCGGTTCATCAAATAATTGTTTCAATAAAAAAGTCCTACAAATTCAAATATTTTCATGAGTTGAGGATGATAACGCCATGAAGGTGAGACTCCATAAAAGAAAATTGGATATATGTGCTTACGTAACTTCAGTTGTGTGTAGTTCGGTAGAATAGTTTATTCAAAATGCTTCGCTTTCTAATTAGAAATGTAAATTTATCGATGGGACTACCTCATATATATCATGAAAAGGTGTATTAAAAATAAGGAAATGTTTTTTTTAGCTCTGTGCATTTCTCTTTATATGTTATTAAATATTGGCAGTTTTTGTTGAACACCGTTTAACATATGTATGGTACGAAATATGAGAAGGGACAGAGACATATTTATTTTTATAGACATATTTATTGACTTTATAGACATATTTATTGTTTAAGTCCGTTCTCAAGTTCACTGCACAAAAAGCGTGAAACTTTCTAACACATTTATTGACGCATTTTTTAATGTAATGGCAGAAAATTGGTAGGGATGACTATTGAAGCAATTTCGAATCGAAATATTTTTTTAGTTTTTTGAAAAATATATTAATTTTTTGAATTAAAAGCGATTTTCCGTCACATGACAACCGGCTTTTACCCTTTCTTTAACTGGTTTTTCTCCTTTCGTCCGGAAATTCAGTTCAAAACGCAGATTTTGACAGTATTTTCTGACAGATCTTTTGCGTTTACCAAACAATGGAAAACGTCTTTCGATCATATAGTCTCTGAATAACAGAACTTTTTAACAATCTGAATAACAAAACCCCATTTCACACGTTTTTGTACAGCAAAAATTTAAAACGTATGTCATAAAGTTGCCACTTTGGATTTGAGAACAGCCTGAAACAGTTCTTTATATTGAACATTGAAACTATATTTTACTTAGTTTTAGTTAAAATCACACAATTTTATTAACAGTGAAATATTTTATAATTTAAACTGAAACATTGTTATAAATCAAGCTTGTCAATGCTTATACGAAAATAAAAAGACGACAACAAACATTGCGAATTTTGAGAAAATGTTATTGAGCGTTATGTGTTTTTTCTAAATTTTATTACTCGTTTCAGAATGTGATATATTGCCCAGTATTTAGTTAATGTAATTTTTTTCGGTGCACAGAAAGATTAAAACATTATTCGAAGTATCTTCAATCATTTAAAGAAAGGTAAATAAATTTTAAATAAATAGCTTTTGTGGATATGTCTAGACGGCGCTAATTATTCAAACAGAAGGGCTAGTTAAGCTATGAATTAAGTTTGTGTAGCAAATGATTAGTATCATTTAAAATATTTAGTACATGTTAAGAAGTGAGTTGCTACTTATTCAATATTTATACACGTTACAATAGACATCATCCCTAATTTTTCAAATTACTGTTATTACAATATTCACTTTATATGAATAGTACCTGATATTAAAAGTAAGAGACGTTTATAATAATCTTTGAAAATATGAATAACATTACTTTTCTTGATGGTCCCTTTCAGCGATAACATCATACAGACTTACATGCACTATTAAAATTTAAAAATGTATAATATTTTCTGTTTAAGCACCATATGTATTGAATTTAATTAGTAGATTAATAACTTATTCTAATTTTTGTGTTTCCATAAAAATCAATTTCATGTAAACAATCGCTACATTCATGGGGTTTTTTAAAGGAAAATCTAAAGAGATTGAGTTAATAATAAATTTCAAAAATTAGTTAACATTTAATTTAGAAATTATAAACATAATATATAGATATTTTATTTTATTATGTTAATAACATTTTAGTTAAAACATTTGTGTAATCTCAATTGGATTACTTTTATAATTTAGACATCGCATTCTATAAACACTACAGGGAATACTTTCTCATTATATAAATACATATTTAATTTTCTTTGAAATGATAAAAAACTACAAAAGAGGTAGTATTACATTTTCTGATAATTAAATTATTTTCTCAGTGTGCATACCGTGTACTATCGGTATGAGACGTGATATTGCAAGTATATAACAATTTTCTTCTGAGGATAGACCTGTAATATGATTTTTTTAGTTTTAAATAGAAGTAGTGGATATTTTATTTTTTTAATCTCTAATGTACCGTGAGCGGTAGAGCCATGTAGAAAATAAAATATTTAATTATAACATTGGAGGAATATAAAAATAAACATGTTTATTTAAATTATCTGTTGTCAATTTGTATTTTCGTTAGAAAATCAATCTAATAATAATGTACTTGTTCTTCGAAATATGAAATACTGATGTATATTTTCTAAACAAACTGGCAGATAAAAATGAAACCTAATGAAATAATCTTGCTGATATGTAAACTTTTTATAATTGTTCTTAAAAACATATTTAATTGAAATTTCTATAAAATATTTCTTTAAAATTTATATATAATTTTAAATTTTGATGTCTTGATAATTATAATAAGGGACATACATACAAATTTCACTGTAAAGTGTTACGAATTTGTAATCAGATTGCTACAAATGTAAATAAGTGCGAGTAGTAAGTCAAAATTACGTCCATTTCTAATCATATCATAATATTAAAATATTTATTTGCTTAAAAGACGTCATAAAAAAAAAAAAAAAACATTAAAAGTAAATTAATAGTTTTATTTATGCTCTTTATTTACATGTTTCAACTCATTTACTGAGTCGTCGTCAGAATTTATAATAGAAAATTACAAATGGATAATGAAAAATGGAAAAAATCATTGAAAATAAACAAGTAATCATGTAACGCGCCCTATATTTTCGCAATAATTTAAGCCTTATACCTTCCGATGTATGCACCCCATTGCCTTACAAATTATCCACCTTCAGGTTCCTAATCAATCGTGCTTTCAAGATTTCTTCTGATATAAATCTGGGTTTTGAATTAGAGAAAATTAAACGTATTGCTAGTGATAATGGATATCAGGTAAAATTAATTAACAAATTGATTCAGAGCTCCTTTGATAATTCTAAAAATAAAAATAAAACTATTAATGAAGTTACTATGAAAAGGGTTGTAGCAAACTGTTTCCTGGGTTTCTTTGAACATATAACAAATCATTTAAGAAATTTTGGTTTATGTTTGATCGCGAAGCCGCCTCCGAAATTAAAGATACTTTTAAATACTAAAATTGATCCGATTAATAGAGATGACATCTCAGAAGTTTATATGATTCCATTTATTAAAGAGGGGGAATCAAAAATCATTATACAGGTATAACCCAACGAAAATTCAATATCAGATGTAAAGAACATATAGCGGACATAAAATACAATAGAGGTAATACTGCTTTATCCCGGCTAAACCAAATAGAGAATATTAACATATTTTTTAACGAGAGTAAAATCATCAACAGGTCTAATTTTTATTTACAATTATTCATAAGAGAGTCCATTGAAATTTATTTAAGAGGTTCAGGAGTTTGTAACGATACATTATCTTTTTGAATGCCGAATTTATGGGTTGAATGGTTAGATAAATTATAGCGTCGCGACTTAGAGGGAACACGAGCAATCGCGAAAATATAGGGCGCGTTACATGATTACTTGTTTATTTTCAATGGAGTTTTTCCATTTTTCATGATGCATTTGTAATTTTCTATTATACATTCTGACGACGACTCAGAAAATGAGTTGAAATATGTAAATAAAGAGATTTTAATTTACTTTTAATGTGTTTTTATGACGTCTTTTAAGCAAATAAATATTTTAATATTACGATATGATCAGATTGCTAGTTTATAATTTATTGTCATAAAAGTTAAACTTCAATGCATCCAACCTTCGAATATTTAATTAAAAATATATAAAATAACATTTAGCTTAGGCATTATTTTCAATTACATTGCAGAGTGACAGATTAATTTATCTGTCAGTATTTGGTTATATTTTAAATATTCTATCGTTTGTGTGTTTCACTGACGGGTTTGATTCGCTTAAGAATAGCCGTCAGTGATAGTGTCTGGTGGTGGTATCTTTGCGACGTATGTTTTTTTTTTTTAATATATACACTTTTATAAAATTTACAGGTTTTACGTTTTAAATAAAGTTAAAACTTTCTACAGCTTCAAACATTTTGACAAACACCTCTTTATAAAAATTGCAAAATCCCGAAAAGTCAGTGTATTCAGCTGACTGTATTCAGTATTAAGGTGTTGTATTCAAATGATTAGAATTTGAAAGTCACCGCCGCAGCATGTGCCAAGCAGCGCTCTCTGAACTTCTGATTTAGCCCTATAAATAGAGAGCTATAGCGGTACATTTAACATAGTGTATTTGCGTCTGTCAGTTGTAAGTGTTTCATCAGAAGTCGCTATACCTCGATAATGATAGATTACGCCATATGAATAAGCTACTAAATTTGAACGGGATAAATGATGACCTATGCGAAAGGCTATTTTCATATCGTCCAAAAGCAGATAGTATGGAACGCAATACCACGAGAGTGATGCCAGTGTGCGTGGACATACGAGAACCGGGCGAGTGGGAAATGCGGCAATGAATGACAAAATATTCCCTCAGCACAGGATAATACATTACTCATCCGCTTGTGAGGGAAGAACCCCTTAATTTCGACAGTTGGCAGAACACTGAAGCACAGCTATAGGTGCGTCACTGTCTGCTACAAAAACTTGTCAACGTCCGCTGCAGCGTGGGCTGCATACAAGAGTATCCTTGTACCGGATTAGCCTCACACAAAAAAATCAAATACTCTGGATACCATGGGCTTCTTCACATAGACGAATGCGTGCCATTTTAAATCAACTCATATTTTCTTATTAATCCCGCTTTAAAATAGGGTATTGAAATGGCTGAATACACTTTGGACGCTGAACCGGTAAACGCCATTGACCGGAGTGTCCCACTCCACCTGATATTTAACGAACGGCATTCCTGGTGGTTTTAGGCGCTATTGGGTATCATGAACAATCTCAGCAGCTAAGAATTTTGGGTAATCTCAAAAGCAATAGGTAGTTTAGAGACTTTCTGGAGCCAGATGTTGTATCTTCCATTCAACGCTCACCTGGCGTTTTATTTCAAAAGGACAATAATCATCAAAATATTACTAAGAATGCTCAAACTTTCTTTTTACCACAACAGGGGATTTTTCGTCTTTGTCCTCGCTGATCACCATCTATCTGGATTTTCAAATATGTGTGAGATTTTGTAGGTCAGCCTCTCAAAAGTGCTATCTTGTAGCTAATACAGATTAACTAGGAGTTCAAGCAGAAGCAATCTGGAATGCTCTTTCTCGGGTACAAACTCAAAATCTACCCAACAAAGAGCTATCGGGAAGCAATCGGACGACTGCCGCTTGCCGATTCTGGCAGTAACGGCACGATATCAGGATGCCGATATCGGTTCCAACATTTTTGTGGTCCACCCGGCGATAGTCGGTCCGTTGGGCTGGCACTTGATCGGACCGGTGCCGGCAAGATCGGCGAGACTGCCGGCAGGATACTATGCCGGCTGCAGCCCGACAGCAGCATAAATTGAAAAAAAAATCTTTTTTGATGGCGCCATCTATTAGCCATCTTAGGATGTGTCGTTGTCAATACTTCAAGGGAGCGTATTTCGGCGTTGGAACAGGTTGGTTTCGATCCAAGGACCCCAGGGACAGAAGGTAAACGCCTTAACCACTCAGCCACTGAGCCGTGCTGCGGGGTGGATTCTTATGGGGTAATACGGGGAAGGCATTTTTTTAAGTGATAGCTTGTTGTTGTGGATAGATCGTAGATGGGAAAATTAAAATTTTGAAGTGTTTTAAAGTTGTTTTTTTTTTTTTTTTTTTTTTTTTTTTTTTTGTAATTGTCTTATTCGCATTTAATTAAAAGTTAATTTAGTATTTAAATGAATGAAATAAATATTTTAGCGAACTAGTTAAAGCAAACGAATTGTTTTTTTTTTTATAAATTAAAAAAATTATTAAATATTTAATGAAATTAATTATTTTTAGAGGTTTTGTTCAGTTAATAAATTTTTCTTATTAGTTATTATAATATAATTGCATGCGTTACGTTAATTTATAAAACATATTTTTACTTTCTTCTATCTAAGAAGAAAGTATTGGATACATGAAAAATTTCAACTTCCGGTTTTCGACGGATTTATACGTTTTAGGGGTCAGAGATTCCGAAAAAAAATATGTTTTTACAAAATGTCTGTCTGTGAGTCTGTGGTTCCGTGAGTCTGTCTGTCTGTATGTGACACAAATTTTGTGGGCGCTGTATTTCAAGAACTAATGCACGGAATTTAATAAAAATTTATATTCTAGTAGTCCCTAATATAATTTTGTGCTGATTAGTTTTTGGTGTAAATCGCCCCCCAGGTGGCGCTGCTATGCTGCATTTTTCGCGATTTCCGCAATAGCTCTATCTCAAGAACTAATGCACAGATTTTCATCAAACTTCAGATTCAGGTATACCTTGATATGAATTAGTGCTGTTTATGTTTTGGTGCAAATCGCTCAACAGGTGGCGTTGCTATGCGGCATTTTTGAGAATTTCCACTATAGCTCTATCTCAATAGCTAATGCACGAATTTTCATCAAACTTCAGACTCAGGTATACCTTATACCTTGATATCAATTGGTGTTGTTTATGTTTTGGTGTCAATCGCACAAGAGGTGGCGCTGCTATGCTACATTTTTTTCAGAATTTCCGCTATAGCTCTATTTCAAGAACTAATGCACGAATTTTCATCACATTTGAAACTCAGATATACTTTGATATGAATTGGGGATAAATTGATGTAATTTCTTCTACTATTTAAATGATTTAATTGACTTGATTTATGTAGAAGAAAGTTTTGTGATGGCCACAACATACTAGTTTTAACATGGAAAAACTTATTTTAATAAATAAATTTGGAAATTAATCACTTTAATTAAAATTTTAATTAGAATAAGAATTCATTATTTGCCATTTGATGATTTAAAGTAGAATATATTTTTAATGACAATGTAGCAATATTTATTCTTTTACTTATGAGCATTTTTTAATCTTAAAATAAAATAGAAATATTATTTTTTTTTTTCGTTTAGTAAATAATTTTTTAGAAGGGAGAAATTTCGGAATCTTTTCTTTTAAATTTTAATGCTAAAAAGGTGTGTAGATTTTTTTGATATTTTCATAGCTTGTAAAATAATTTTAAAAGATTTTTAATAATTTGATTTTTAAATAAAATAAGAAACTTAGCTATTATTTTTAAAATGAATATATAATTGGAAAATAATTTGAATTAACTTATGAAGTATTTATCTTTTCTTTCTACGGTTAAGTTTATAATGAATAATAATTTTAAGGAACGATTTAAAAAAATCTTTTGATGATTCGAAAAATTGTAAATCCTTTTAAAAATGAATTCAAAGCATTTTTTTAAATAAATAAATATAGGCTTTTTTGACAATTTTTATGTTTATCACTATTAGAATTTTATGTGAAATATATAACTCTTATCAAAACTCAAACTCACACAAAATTAAGTAAAAGAAAAAATGTCGGCTACGATTAAAAATTCCGAATTCGGACAGATGTTGGTATTCATCTAATCGTACCACTATCAGATATCACATATCGGTCCTGCGTTGAAAAGAGAATCCTGCTGCATAGAAATCTTTTTCTGTTTGCCACTAACCACGGCCCATTTTCATCATATCTTTATAAATTTGACAGGGTTCCTTCTCCATTATGTGTATGCGGTCAGCGAGCTACATCATTGCATTATATCTTTAACTGTACCCTTACATCATATTACCATATAAGAAAATCTCCAAAAATTTCTTTGTCTCAGTGGTTTTGTCAAATCCATCATTTTGTCAAAAGATAATTGAATGTATGAAAGTTTTAGAAAACAACCATTATTTGCTTCAAAATGTTTTGCCATTTATAGATGATGATGATAACGCATCTTAACAAATAGACAGATACCACCAATTCAAAATAAACTCTTAGCCACAAACAACACGATTGGACTATAATTGAACTGTTGCAAGAACAATAGACTTTTGAACTTTTGTGTGTGTATATAATTATATAATATTCATCATAATTATTCACTATTTTACCTATTTTTTATATTCTACATTATTTTTAAAATTATGAATCTCTTTCTAATTTAGTATACATATACGTAGCTTTTATTGTATTTTTGCAGAACGCCAGCTTTGCCGAGTAATTGAGCTTTTGCCGCTCCAACAAGTTTAAAAATCCTATTATCTATTATCTCATGATCTTATTAATTACAAATATCTAAATTTCTCTCGTAAACGCCCAGTAAAAATTGGGCTTTTCATCGTGTATATATTGTACTTATATTGTATTTAATCTTAATATTCCCAATTGGCTTTCCTGTAGGTCCCTCGGGCCTTTTATTTATTATTATTGTTATTATTATTATTTTTATTTATTTATTTATTTTGTGTGTGTGTGTGTGTGTGGTGACGGCAGTAGTAGATGGAAACCGCTGGGTGGGGCTTGTGAGTGCTTAAGCCATTTGGTAGGCCTCCCCACCTAGCTGACCCTTGCCGGTATAAGTCGCTGCCGATATGTAACCATAAGGGGACCAATTACGGTCACCGGCAGTCAAAAAAGCAGATTCTTAAGTTTCAGTTGCCGATATGCTGCCGAAATTTCACCGAAACCACTGTGTCGATGCCGACACATAAGCGACACTGCTGGCTGCGGTTCGATCGTGTGCCGAAAGGTATGTGTTTGCTGGGTATTAGGTTCGAAAACACATCTTTTAGAAGCTCTTATTGCAACACTTGTTGGCTACGCAAAATGCTAATTTTTGACATATATTAGGTTGTGCAAAAAGTTCTGGGATATTTTTAACCTAATAGTTACCAGAATTTGTATCGTATATAAGAGTACTATTGGTACAGTCCAGACGTTGCTCCATCCGATTAGGGCCTCTTTCGATCAATGCAACACGTTTTCAAGAGCCGTCGATTTGAATCCTTTAAAGAAGTTGAAGAAGCATATTAAGAGATTTTCGATTCCAAGGAGCCGCCATGATACTTCCAGCAAACCCGGAATCTAGCAGAACGATGACCAAAAGTCGTGGACTATGATGATCTCTATTTTGAAGAATTGTCCTTGTTGCTTTTGTTGTTAATTAGCGAATAACAACGCAACTTTCACAAATTTCACCGAACTTTTTGCTCAACCTAGTAATACCTTTTCTAGGGTTTTTTTTTATTTAATCATTTCTTTGTTCCTAAATTGCTTTTAGAATAAGTCACTTTTAATTCTCACGAGTCCTTTATGTCGTTTCGATTTTTTAAAACACGAGATTATTTTGAAAAAAAAATATACGATGTTTCAAACATATTCAAGGAAATTTTTATCGTTTGTGTAATTCTAATATATATATATATAAGCAGGGGATAAAATAACATATTTTATAAAATAGTTTATCTTAAAGCTATTCTAAAACGTCTATTCCATTTAATTTAATTTATTCTGTTTTAAAATATTTTATTGCATTTGCATTGCGTATCACACTTTTTAGTCATTTTTATATTTCCCTATTCAAAACTCGCCTCTGATTGACGCCAATATTTTTTTTCCTTTATTTTTAAGTGATTCAATTTAAGAATATTTATTCAGTTCCAGAATTTTACTATTTCTATCTAAAAACTTGCCGTTTTACTGCAATTTGATGCATCTTCTGTAGCTTTCCTAATTCCCTTTCTCATTCGATATCTCATTATCTCTATCGCAATGCAGATTTTTGTCTAACAGCGTAAATGCTATAAAACATATAAAACTAGCTCTAATCTCATATTTTTTTTCTTCTACTGCTATAAATATTCTCGGTCCATCGGCAAAGCTTTTATATAAAAATCCATAAGGGATTTAGCTACTTCATTTGTTCAGAAACAATCTAAAGCTAAAAGGACTTTTAAGCCGTGTAAGGCAATATTCTAAATTTTACTAGTTGTCGGAGCTCATGAACTGTAATTGAATATCATGACAGTAAAAAGGTGAATTCTCCGTGAATATGGAAAAAGTGACTCCAGTAATAAACGAACTTCGTTAAATATTTTTTGTTTTGTTTTTTATTTCTGTGGAAATTCTTTGAAATAAAGCAGCAAACTTCAATGATATCGTTTTGAAACTGATTAGAATTTTTCATTCTGAAAGTAATTCTTTGGAGAATCAGGTAGATAGTTTCACATGTTTAATCTGCAATAGTACTTGTGCAATTTTTCATTGTTAATACTTGAGTCATCTTCTTATTGTTAGATATTCTTTTTACCCGGCTGCCAAGAAGGGTTATGTGTTTCACGCGTATCTGGGTATGTGGATTTCTTTATACCATTGAAACATCCCAACGGCTATTTGGATTTTAATGAATGAGGTCTCTATCCATTCGTCTTAACCGTCCAATGGTTATAGGCTAGGTTTTGTTTTTATAAATGGAAAATGGCGGCCGTAAAATACAAAATAGCGGTAGACACGAAAAAATATTTTTACGCACCCTATTGAGCGATATAACATTGGATAGGTCTTTCAAAATGAAGACGATGTTTCATTGATTAGTTTACAGTCAGAAGCTCCGTTTAAATATTATACAACCTGGAAGTTGTGTAGGTAGGATCTCTACACTGTTAAAAATTTGCAGCATTCTGGCAGGTCATTTGACCGTTTTTTCCGAAAACGGTTATACAACCGTAATTTAATACTATTCTGACCATATTATTGGCCATTTCATGGTCAGAATATAGTTAAATTATGGTTATGAAACCGTTTTTTCAAAAAACGGTCGAATGACCTGCCAGAATGCTGCATATTTTTAACAGTGTAGTTTTATTGCAACTCTAAACTTCATAGACATCTGTAGGCCTCATCAGAACAGTATTTATAGATAGGAACTAACAATTAAACAGAACTTAAAAATCATCAATTCAAATTAAAAAAAAATAGGTAAGTAATATAAAAAAATAGTTTAACACTAATGAGAAATAATTAATTAGTTCACTTTTTACGCAGTCGTGTTTTTTGATTTTTTAAAATTAATTTTTACTTGTTAACTTCTCTGTAGTAATATAAGAAATTACCTCCAACTTAAAGTGCAAATTTTTTTTTGTCAGCCATAGTGACCGAAAAAGAATTACACGAATGACCTACGATGGTGTCACACACGCATATACATACATACATACATATATATATATATATATATATATATATATATATATATATATAATTTATATATATATATATATAATTTATATATAAGTATGTTTTGTAGAACACATCGTAATAATGTGTAAAATACTCAGTGCCATATAAAATATTGTTATTTAACGCTGTATTAATTGAATAATTTAGGCACGGTACTTATTTTTAATGTTACTTTACGAATTTTTTCTTCAAATTTATTTTATAATTAATTTGAATAGAATATTCCTAATTGAATAAAAATATTTTGAAGCAGAAACACTCATAGGTATATTTTTACCAGCGGTATAGGTACAGAAAATAATCTATAGAAATGTAAACTATTTAAGCATAGCAGCGTTTCACATTGCAGAAATAAATAATTCAAGATTGATTTATCTAAATATAAATTAATTTTTATTTTCATCAGCAATCACATAATAAAAAAAACTACACTAAAAAAGGGTAATTTCATACATAATTAATTCCAAAAGGTGCTTTGCTTATATAAAATAAACAATTAAATTAAAAAAATCAAAAAACCCGATTGCGTAAAAAGCGAACTAATTATTTCCCATCAATGTGAAACAAATTTTTCAATTCCTACTATTAGCTCACGCTTTCGCTATATATATCTTGTTCAAATTTTCTATCGTTAATAAAATACTTATTATTCATCCAATCAAGCTCAAATAATTTTTTTAAACTTGTAGTGGATGACACTTGATGTTAATCCAGTTTTTTTCAAATATTAATTCATTAATTAAATTAAATTAATTAATTTTCAATAATCGAGAGAGCCCCCTTCGTGATCAAGTTATTTTAAGACAGAGAGAGCATTCTTCGTGATCAAGGCATTTTAAGTGCCACTGAAAAGGAAAGAAGAATGGGAGAAAAAAATTCTCTTATTGACCTAAATAGGAATTGACTTAAAATATATTTTTTATAGTACATGTTTATATTACTTACCTATTTTTTATTTACTTGTATTGATGACTTTTACGTTGTGTTTAACTGTTATTTTCTATCTATAAACATTGTTTTGATGAGGTCTATAGATGTCTATGATGGTTAGAATTGCAGTAAAGCTAGAGATCCACAATACATACACAACTTCCAGGTTGTATAATATTATAACGGAGCTTCTGACTGTAAAATTGTCAATGAAACATCGTCTTCATTTTGAAAGACCTATCCAATGATATGCCACTCAATAGGGTGCAAATTTTTCTTTTTTCGTCTCTACCGCCATTTTGTATTTTACGGCTGCCATTTTGAATTTATAAAAACAAAACCTAGCCTATAACCATCGGGTCGTTAAGACGAATTGATAGAGACCTCATTCATTAAAATCCATCCAGTCGTTGGGATATTTCGAGGGTATAAAGAAATTCACATACACAGATACGCGTGAAACACATAACCCTTCTTTTCAGTCGGGTAAAAAATCTACGCTGCAATTTTAAAATATGTTTAAAAACGCCTAAAAATATAAAATAAATTTCAAAATTCATTGGTTAGACAGGAGGAGATGTGCCACCACAGGCCGACGGAGAGTAAATTTTCTTAGTGACTCGGAATGTAAAGTGTCTGGACATTTGCACACTGAGAGATTTGGGAAATCTGCCATTTTAGTTACAATTTCAGCATCCGTCACCATTGCGCTGTGGAAGATTTTTGGCATACAGATACAACTTTAAAAAGATTAAATCACAATGGTATACATTCATTCGATTTGAACTTGATTTTAGTTTCAAACTGTTTTTTAAAAATAAATGTTATTTTTCTTAGAATTTCATGTAAAATGAATTTCAGCCAGAATAAGTATATTATTACCCCCACATACTATCGTTAGTTTCTTAAACAAACCAATACGACAGTAAATAATGTAAAATAGCTGTTTTTTCATTGGAGATTTAAAAAATAAATAGAGATTCAGCATATGATGTATACATCGTCTAAAAGTATACACTATTAAAGCTTAGCTTAAAATATATTGACTGAAAATATTCCTATTTTATCTTCTAAATTAACTAAATTAAAGATATTGTTACAGATTTTAAAAAAATCTAAATATACAGATCCCATAAATATAGTATTACCGTAGTGTACTACGTAATTTTTTTAAGTATAGTAAATAAATAGGGCATTGCTGTTAAGAGAATCAGAAACATGACTGTTGAAAAGCAGGATTTTTTTTTTCATAAATGAATAGAAAAAATTCAATAGAAAAAAAAAAATAGTTTTTTTTTTATTTATTTAAAAGCATTATTATTTTTTTTTCATTTAACAAATAAACCAATCGAGTTTATTTATTAATTTAAATACATAAAGAATCGGTAAACGAATTAATGTTATTAAAATAATTATTTTAATGGTATATATAAATATTAAACAGACATATAGCAATAAATACAATTTGTATGTCTGTTTAATATTTATATATGTTGTAGGCTAATTGAGAAATCAGGCTCTTTGCAAAGAACCTAGGCTGTTACCGTTAACAGTTGAATGCAGGCGTTATTTATGTGTGTTTTATTAATTATTTTAATATATATAATTAGGAGAGGATCAAAAGGAAAAAAAAAGAAAAAAAACGAATTCTTCAAATTACATTTTTATATTTCTCTTTTACAGGTTAAAAGTGTCAAAATTTAATAAACTCTTTCAAGACATTCATGCACTACCAATCCGATTCGAAAAATCTCTCCAGTTTATCCAAATAAAAATAGATGCATTGCATAGAATTATTATTAAATAAAGACATGTAAATATATACTTGTAAGTACATGTAAATTTGTAGTTTGCGTGTATTTCTGAAGCGATATAAAACGATTTTTCTATGATTTCATCAGATTGAAAAGTGATAAAAGCTTTGAAATTGTATTGCGTTCAACGGCGATCCGTAAAACGTATAACTAAGATAACGGTCATTTCGTCAATGTCCAATATCTGTCTAATTTTGTATTTCGGCATTATCTGAGCACAAGAAAACGCAAAATTTAATATTAAAATATATGCAAATACTAACATATAGATTTAACATACAATTGCGCATCGTAGTTGAGAAAAAGTTGGGTCTGTGGGGTTAAAGTGGTCAGTACCAATAAATATATTTTATAATTAAAAAGAAACACTTAACAGTTCTTTATTCGGTTAACAGTATGGTTTTGTTTTATGGATTATACTAAAATAAAAAAAATAGTGGCAACATAAATAAATTTATAAAGTTATTTCAGTAAATTTCATTCCGAAAGATTGTTTTCTTTTACTATTTGTGAAAGTTTTTTACATCTAAATTGCTGTTTCAGAGGAAAAATAAAAGACTTTTTTTATTACTCTCAAGCCGAAATAAATTTAGAAACAACTTCCATTAAGAAGAAAAGCAATTATTAAATAATTTATTTTTTTCATTAATGCTTCTGTTTAATTCTTTAAAGTAGTTATAGTGTTAAGCTTAACAAATGCATATGGATATTATTATATTTTTGTACTTCTGAAAAGAAAATTTACTACTTTTTTCTAAATTTGCAGGTGGGGTATTATTTTAATCTTGTTATGGAGATTGAAATAGGAAGATTTTTATACTAAATAAAATATGAGTGAAATAAAATGTGAAGTTTAAAATGCATGTGAGTGAGTAGCAAAAATAAATTACTTTTAAAATATATATATATCTATTGTTCAATCGTTCACTTAAAATTATCTTTGACATATGATTTTATAAATGTTTATAATTTTATCTCTTCTTTGTTTACTTTTTATCGTATTTTTTATTTGAAATGCACTCATATATGTAAAAGTAGCTAATACTTTATTTATTTACTATTTTACAGAGATAATTTGAGAAATAAATAAAACGGAGTGACAACACTGTTCTATTTTTAATTTGAATTTATTGCACTATTTTATATAACTTAAATTGGTTTTATATGTAAAGGTGGGATTCTGTTTTCAACTGATCTATTTTTAACTTATTTTGCCAGAATTATGCAACTTATATACAGAGCTGTGTTTGGGTACACGACACTTCGGTCCCGACACTTCGGTCCCGCCATTTCGGTCCCGCCGTTTCGGTCCCGAGACATTTCGGTCCCTCGCCATTTCGGTCCCGAGACATTTCGGTCCCTGGCCATTTCGGTCCCGAGACATTTCGGTCCCTGGCCATTTCGGTCCCGAGACATTTCGGTCCCTGGCCATTTCGGTCCCGAGACATTTCGGTCCCTGGCCATTTCGGTCCGGAGACATTTCGGTCCCTGGCCATTTCGGTTCCGAGGCATTTCGGTCCCTGGCCATTTCGGTCCCGAGACATTTCGGTCCCTGGCCATTTCGGTCCGCAGCCATTTCGGTCCCTGGCCATTTCGGTCCTTAGCCATTTCGGTCCCTTGTCATTTCGGTGCCCACCACCTTATAACTCGTATTCTAATTGTCGTGGGGCGCCAAACGTTGTAATTTTTTGGGACCTTTTTAAATTTTTTTAACACCCCCACCCCCCAAATAAAAAAAAAAACTTGAATATAACAGTCCCATAAATTTAAACTTTTATAACTCGTGATAATGAAATCACAGCGAGCTGAAAATTTGTTTGATTGAAGAATGTGATATAATTTTACAGGGGGACATTGTCTTTTTATTATTATTATTATTTAACAAAATGGATTTTTTAAGCTTTATTATTTGTTATTAATATTAGGTATTTTATATATACTATAAACTGCCATAGATGATTTTTTGGTTGTTTTCATACGTTTTTTAGAACCTTTAAATTATCATCATTAATTAAATAATTTAAAAAACTGTTCTTATTTTTTTTCCTTCTTACAATTAGATTAATAATAAATGTCTTCAATAATTCAATTGGACACTTATAAGCTATTGTAGGTAAATATTTCCTCAAATCATTCTTCTACATCCTCTCCTTTAATAATTCAGAAATGAGATATATTTATTGAAGCAAAAATATTTAATTTTCTTATTACTTTTATAATACAAAGTTATAATTTTGTTTTCATAAGTTACTTTACCATTATAAACATTGGGAAAACAATAGTGATTTGGTAATTAGGTGTGCCAGGAAAAATATTTTGTTGTCAGAAAACTCCAACCACCGCTTCATTTTTTAAAAATAATTATTGGTTGCATTTTTAACAGTCTTCTCAGCCATTGCAGACGATTTTTGTGAACTAATTTTATTGAAACTGGGCCTATTTCTTTGTAATAAGATGATTATTTTTTATTTTATGTAATAGTGTAAGTATTATTTTAATTAATTTTATTTTCAATTTTTAACTGACAAAACTATGGTTTTTTAGGTGCGTTCGTAATTATATAAATACGTAGCACCTATAGTCGTCGTTCAGTCCGCCCGTCTGCCCGTCTGTCTGTCCGCATATAACAGAGCAAAAACAACCCAACCGAATGGTCTGAAATTTTAAATATATAATTGTTGCAAAATTTTGTCGAGCCATTTCAAATTTTATGGATATCGGATGCATAGTTTAATTACAGGGACTGTCAAAAGTTTTTCTTTACATTGCGGCCAATGGGAAAAATTATTGCAAGTGCATTTTAATGATGTTACAGCCTTCCGAATGGTCTGAAATTTTAAATATATAATTGTTGCAAAATTTTGTCGAGCCATTTCAAATTTTATGAAAATCGGATGTATAATTTAATTACAGGGACAGTCAAAAAAATTCCGTTACATTACGGCCAATGGGAAAAAATTATTGCAAGTGCATTTTAATGATGTTACAGCCTTCCGAGTGGTCTGAAATTTTAAATATATAATTGTTACAAAATTTTGTCGAGCCATTTGAAATTTTATGAAAATCGGTGTATAGTTTAATTACAGAGACAGTCAAAAGTTTTGCGTTACATTACGGGGAATGGGAAAAAATTATTGCAAGTGCATTTTAATTATGTCACAGGCTATGCACTCATGAAGTGAAAAAAAAATATACATTCAGTACAATATGGGGTGCAAAAAATAATTATAAAACTAGTTATTGTACGAACGCACCTCATTTGCCACGTTTGACGAGCAATTTCCAACTTGTTTGTATTTGTCGTTTATTTATTGATATTAATATTACCCTTTCCCTCCCACTTTCCCAGAAAAAAAAATAATATTTTTTTATTTTAGTTTTATTATTAATTATATTAATAGTTTTAAATTTCGGTGACTTTAAATATAAAATAAATAAACATGTAAAAGATAAATTTCAGTTTATAACTACTATATGATAAATTGAATATAAAATGTATTATGTATTGAGTTTATTTTAAAGTAAAAAAATGTAATGTATATTAATAATGTTATTAATTTAATAAATTAAGGATAAATTAAATAAAAAATATATTTAATAAAATATTAATTTAATTTTTATACTAAAATTCCTAACTTTTTTGAGAATTAATTAATAGCAATTTAGTAGCAATTATTAATAGCACTTAAAGTTTTTATTCAAACTTTTTAATTTATAATTTCCAAAAAATAATATAGGAATTTTTTGAAAAATCAGTCAAAAACATAAAGTCTAAGTAATAATTAATTAATTAATTAAACATAATAATAATAATAATAATAATAATAATAATAATAATAATAATAATAATAATGCAACATTGTACAAATACGTAAAAATACCTTTTAACAGTGTTAGGTGATATTATGCAGATTTTAATTTTTTAAGTACGGTTATAATTTACAATTCGCAAAAAGTAAGAAATTATTAATTAATTATAATTAAAGAGCAAAAATAATATTATAAGCTAACTAATAAATGAATAAACAACATGTTTATCTTCAGAACCCTTATCACTTTTATACATCCTAATGAAATTAATAACGTTATAATAACCGAAAATTAAAAATATATATATTTGCATTTACCCTATAAAAACTATTATATAGTTCATGTAATAGTTTTTAAACAAGCAATTGATAAATTAGTTATCTAAACAATTAATAATTAAAATAATTTTGAATTGATAAATACGTTTAATAAAAACAATTTAATTTTTGATTTTTTTTTTACTTAACAATATAACTATGAGTGTTTTCAACTTGTCGTGCAAGTTAAATTCATGCTGTATCAAATTTATTGCAAACTAACGGCAAACAAGTAATCAAAAATACTGCAAACTTACTGCAAAGTAGTAATCTTTCCATATCACACTATAAGTTTAACCCCTTCGAAAGGGTCAATAGACCTGATCAGGTCTATTGATGCGAAAGCGCCGTCAGAAGGCGCATGCATAGGTTTTATCACCATAAACAAGTTTAGGTAATATTTGTACTTTTCATTTCGAGCATTTTTTGGTATTTAATAAGTATAGCGTTATAAAAAAACGGTGCCTACCGAATAAAATTTCTGCAATTTCTGCGTATGTGCTGATTCTCATTGTTGTTGAGTCTCTCAACAGAGGGATTTTTTGCTTTCGTCACACTTTCGCGAATTAAAGACAGTCTTGCCATCAGTTTCACAACAAACTACTCATGCAAGTGGGTGATGGTATACCTTGCGGGAGATTTGCTGAGAATTTCTCAATTCAAATTTGTCACGGCAAGATAATAGCAGAAAAAATCAAACTTTCTGCTAATGTTCATGCTATCTGGGTTACCTCAAAAATTTCCATGGGGAGCGCGGCGGATCGCATGAACGGCTCATGCGATTGACACTTATGTGAAATCATTATCCAATATCTATTACAGCACAAATTCTTAATTCAATGGCAAGAAATTAAACATGAAAATTGCTGTTTTACACTTAACCACTTGGCCCTAACTTTATTGTAGGCAAATGTTATGTAATATGAAACTTGATTTAACCCATTCGCTGCCAAAACTAAGAATTTTCAAATTTTTTGTTGAAGGTCGTTTGCCAGCACAAATTCAGAAAGATAAACTTCGCTTTACTAATACAGCGAAATTTCTGCCAATAAATGAGGCATTTTTTTAAAATTCTAAAATAGTGGTGACAAAGTAATCAATAAATTAAAGCCACGAGTATACTCGTGAATGACAGCGAATGGGTTAATTAAATTTAACTCTTCAGTATGCGCTCAGCTTTTTACATCATAAGTGAATCTTTTTCACTGGTAAATATTAATGTAACTTGAATGTATTATTAGTTGCAGTTATAGAGATTGGCCTTATATTTTTTATCCATGCTTTTTTTTTTAAATTAAGAAATTAAATAAGGATATACCTAAATTCTTAAAGTTACTCGAAATACTTCTATCATATATACACTACACAGTCAAGACAAGATTCCAAGGACTGGTAAAAAGCTCCATTTTAGACAGGCTTCCATGTAAAGAAGTGTAATTAATTATACTTCTAAGATACACTACCTCAATATGATCTATTGTTCGTTCCGCAGGGATTCTGAAACTCTTCCGTTTGAGACAGGATTCCGTTATAGAAAGATTCCGCTTTCACAGGTTTCACTATGCTTCACTAAAGAAGGGTGAAAATCCCCTTTTCAGACAGGTTTTCAGCAAATTTAATTGTATCGCAATTCATATTAAGACCATGTAACGCTTACGTTAAAGACAGGATTCTGTTATAGACAATTACTATTTTGACAAGTTTTATTCTATTCATATGATATAAATAAGTATATTTATATAAATACACAAAACTTTTAAAAATGGAACCTGCCTATAACGGAGTTCTGTCTTAAACATAAATGTTCCATAGTGTTACGAAAAAGAATACTATACAAATACACCAAATAACACGGAAACCTGTGTAAAATGGAATTTTCCACCAATATTTACAATTTCATCTTGACAGGTTTTACTATATATATAACATGAAGGGAAAATTCTGGACCCTCCCCCCCCCCCAAAAAAAAGAAATCCTGGCTACGCCACTGCATGTCGTCCGGTTCTTTTAAGACATTAAAGATGAAAAATGCCGTATGGCCACAAAAAAGCGCCGGCTGACTAGAACAAAGAGAGCGCGAGTAGAATAATTCTTCTATCTGGATCTTTATTTAGCATAATCAAATGGGGGAAGCCAGGACATCTACACTTGACATATATATATACATGTATAATATTCTTTTGAATGAATAACATATAGATATCAAGAAAAGCCAAATATGTTTTCTAAATTCCCAAATTTCTTCATTGTGATATATTTATAAAATTTCTTAATTTAAAATGAAATTTTACGTGAAAGTGATTCACTATACATTACTATTTTGAGATTTTATTTATTTATTTTTTTTTATTTGTCATATTAAAACATGTAGGCTGCTTTAATTCTAAGTATATAAGTCAAATAAATAACAAAGAAATATTTGAAATACAGAATTAATTTTAAATACGAAAAGAATATTTTATGACAATAGAAATTTTAAAATTTTGATTTATGTTTATTGTGCTCGTAGTTTTTGAATGTAATAAGCATATAAAAGTCTTAAATATATTAAAAAGGATTTGTAATTGTTGCAAGCCACTTCACCGTCGACAGGTTTGGGGAAAAAGTGCTTTTATCCCCGAGTTATCTCGGGGCAAACGGTGAAGTGGTTCAAAATTAAAAATATTTTTAAACTTGTCATTCGACACCGGTAGAAATAGCGATAATATTATTGTTACATGTAAAAAGATTAATGCAAACTTTTAAATAGTTTTTCAAAAAATAGTAAATTAAAATAATTATTATAATAAAATAGAAAGTTCTAGTCTGTTCCGGTGCAGAATTTAAAAAATAATGTGTCTTTATCACAATTCCATGTTAAGAACCCCCTTTTTAAAAAAATATGTAAAATGCAATACATTTAAAATTGATGCGCCGTTAAATAATAGGATAAAATAAAGATTTGTAAAAATATTTGCAGATTTTTTCATTATTAATCACATAGTGTGCAAATTATATACAATTGAATATGTGCATTTTGGCATAGACATTTGCATATGAAAATTAAAGCTCGACTTATAAATATTTTTAAATTGTCTGGACTTTATATTTATGATAGACTAAAATATGAGGAGCTTCTATAAAGAATCCACAGAACTCTACCTTCCCCCACTCCTGAAAACGATTACTTCTACCATATAAAATTTGCATGGGGTGCTACAATTTGATTGCGAGTTATAAGTGTTTGCGGTTTTCGGGCCCTTATATTCGGTTATACTAAAATTTCAAGGGTTCAGATAAAAAATCATATAATGTACCTCCTTTTTTAAAGATTACGTTTACCGTACAAAATATGAGTGTGATTACGATAATTACAGAGAGAGTTATAAATGTTTTAATTTATCAGGACCTTATACTTAAGATACACTAAAATATATAAAAAGTCAACAGAGCCCACCCCCCCCCCCCCTGCCTTATAAAACGATTATGATTATCATAGGAAATTTGTGTGGGCTGCGACAATTTTGATCTGTGTTATAAGTGTTTGCGTTTTCGAGTCCTTATATTCGAGTTATACTAAAATTTAGGGAGTTCAGTTAAAAAATTTGATAATGTCCCTCCTTTTATAAAGATTACGTTTACCATACAAAACATGAGTGTTTTGCGATAATTATAGATCGAGTTATAAATGTCTTAATTTATCAGACCCTTATACTTATGATACACTAAAATATAGAAAATGTCAATCCCCCTCCCCCCTTGTTTTTTAAAATGATTACCATACGAAATTTGTGTGCGTTTACTAAAATTTTAAGGCCTTTATTTAAAAAACTCTACAATGTCCCCTATAAAATTGTCACCTATTTCAAGTGCACAAAATTCAGCTTGTTGGAGAAGAGACCGAAATATCTCGGGACCGAAATGTCTTGGGACTGAATTGTCTCGGGGCCGAAATGTCTTGGGACCGAAATGTCTCGGGACCGAAATGTCTCGGGACCGAATTGTCTCGGGACCGAAATGTCTTGGGACCGAAATGTCTCGGGACCGAAATGTCTTGGGACCGAATTGTCTCAGGACCGAAATGTCTTGGGACCGAAATGTCTCGGGACCGAAATGTCTTGGGACCGAAATGTCTTGGGACCGAATTGTCTCGGGACCGAAATGTCTTGGGACCGAATTGTCTCGGGACCGAAATGTCTTGGGACCGAAATGTCTCGGGACCGAAATGTCTTGGGACCGAAACGGCGGGACCGAAATGGCGGGACCGAAGTGTCGGGACCGAAACGTCCTGCTTCCCTGTGTTTCAGATGATAATGGAAGTTTTTAATATTTTCAAATTTTTATGATAAATATAAAAAATAAATTTTAAAGGATTTCGAATTTAACCGGGTCAAGATGATAAATCGCGAAATATACTTTTTGTTTAAAACCTTAAGGGAGTTACAAAATACATAATGAATAAAGGTTTGGCTCATAATGAACAATGTAGTTTATTATGTGCCAAACCATGCTCTGTAAAATAACTCAATTTACTGGGAAAGTGCAATATCGAAATATTTTAAACACTAAAATCTTGTAAATCTAAATAAAAATTTAAAAAGTGTAATATTAAAAACAAAATTTAATGAATTAATAGTTTAATGTTATTTAAAATAAGGTTATGGGTTCAGAAACAATTTAGAAATCTTGAATAGATAGATTAAATTATGTATAACATTAATTACTTTTCAGCAGTGAGATTACGCCCAAAATTACTAAACAATAAATACGTGAATTGCTTATTAAGCGCAAGACCAACAGGGTGAAAAACGTTCAAACCGGGATTCGAACCAGTATCCTTTGAATAACGCTCCAATGCAACGCTCAATTCGAGCTTCGAGGACGATACCCAGCCTGGCATCTCTCGCAGATGCCAGCAAACGATGCCGGCATAAAAACTCTTAGCCTAAGATTAATGAAACGCTGAAAGCGAAAAAGAATAAAATTTACATGCTCAAAAATATCTTTATTCAAAACCAAATGAGAGTTAAAATAATAAAACTGACAAAAGCCTATACAGAAGATTTTAAACAAGGTACATGAGTGTAGAATATATTGGAAGACAATCTAAATAGCAATTCATCTTGACAAGTCAGAGATAAAGTAGGTAAAGGAAAAAACAAAATGTTTCCAGATACTGACGATAAGCATATAATTAAAGAAATAGTACTGTTAAGGTGTTATAGGAGTAAACTTCAGATGGGAGAGAGCATTATTCACTCTTGTAATTAAATAAATCACTCTTGTAATGAAATGGAATTTTATTTATTTTTTCTGAAAGTAATGTATGCCATATGTATATCAATTTTACCCCAGGAACAATTTGTTATTAACGATCTAATTAGACACACTAATTGAAGTATTAATTATTTAAATATCAGAATGACAGATGCTTTAATTTTTCCCAGACTACTGCAATGTGTATAATATTTAAAAGAACTGCACATTTATCTGTTACTATCTTTAGTTATTTGGCTAAAAGTTAAAAATGTTCCATTTTATAGCAATTAACCTCTCCACAAACCTTACGCATTGAAGTTTATTTTTCATCTTTAAAACTAAATATTTGTGATTTGGGCAGATTCACGTTTAAAATTTATGATAACATATTATGAATCTGCAATAGGATTACAAATTCGTTCGAATTTAATGTAATAATTGCCTGTATGTTCCTTTTAAATGTTTGGAGTCTTTAACCCTGGAGCAGGCGCGCAAGGTATGTCATAGTCGAAGCAGCATTCACCCTTACATATCTCAGACCAGTCTATTCTTATGAGTCAATCCCCGTGTACCTAAATAGAATGTCACCTTTTTGAAGGGAAAGAATCCCTAAGTTCGAAAAACGTTTTTTTTCTCAACTGTATTCAATGAGTGTTAGATAGTGATAGCAATTCTCAAAAATTTACCTATCGAAAAAAATCGTTATCGTAAAAACACAATCGATAGAGTCATCGATTACTTTCGAGAACCTACAAACGAGATATTCTGCAATCGATTACTAAAATCATTGTTTTTATATGTTTATAAAGTAGATTTTATTAAATACATAGTAACTGAGAACTGAGTAACTGAGATGAAATTAAAAAACAACAAACCGAAGGAGGCTATACTGGAGCCGCAGTAGTGGGACAATTATGTGACTGCGTCCCCTGGTTGCAAAAAGTTGAAAAGGCGAGAGTAAGCATGAAACAGTAAGGGAAGTAAGTATCAAGAATTAGAATTTTTTGGCAATTAGCAGAAAAATGGTCAAATAACTAAGAATCAAAAGCACCCCTAGTAGCAAAAACATGTACTAAAAGGATGGTAAATGGGATCAAAATTTTTTATTCAACGTCATTTGAGATCAGATCTCTTGTTTCCCATTATTAGGAAACTCTCTACTGGAGTATGTTAAATGAAGCGCCCTCCCCTCCCCGGAGAGCAAAGTAGGGGGAGAGGCAAGGATAGTGCATAATATGAAAAAGTGGTCACAGAGCTTTTCAATGATATATCACATGAGGTGTGTCGACGAAAGATAGAAAATAGCCCCCCCCCCCCAGGATTCGAACTAGCGCGTTCATATAATATAAATTATTTATTGGAGGACTCCGTAAATAAATCCGATCTAAAATGATAAAAACGCCACGATTTCAAAAAATTTAGAAAAGTACCTGCCCCGAGGGGAGAAGAAAGGTTCATAATATGAATGAGTGGAGCGAAATGTTTCCGAAGATATATTACATGACGGGTCCAAAAAAAGTTGAAATTTACCCCTCCCACGTGGGTTCACTCTTTCTTCCAGAATACACCCGGAAATCACGCAGCCCTCGCATTTAAATTTCATATTCAATAAATAATATTTACCGGAGGCCTCCTTCAAGAAAATACGTCTAAAATGATATTTATATTAGAAATCGCTACGAATTGAAAAATTCACCCCTCACCGCTCTTCCTCCAGACGCAGTCCCGAAATTCAACTCCCGGAGGAGAAAGGTTCGTAATATGAAAGTGTGGTCAAAGGAATTTCCTATGATATGTCACAGGAGGGAATCCGCGAAAGTTTGAAAATTAATCCCCCGTCGGTCCTCTCTCGCCCCCCCCCCTCTCCCCCGGAATTCACGCAAATCAACAAGAAACCAATTTCTCGTCCTCGGCAGAGAAGAGATATGACAAGATTTATCGATAAGAGGCGTGAGAAGATTTATCGAGAAGAGATATGCTAAGAGACGAGTTAGAGAAAGAGGCACGACAATGAGTTGTGAAATGAAGCCCTAATTTTTCGAAGTTTCTCTTATTTTAGCTCTACCAAGCTGCCACATAATTGAAGTAATCCCATAAATATTGTTTAATAAATATAAAAAATTCTAAGAGAAAGGTTAGTCGGGTGAATTTGAGGGGCGATTTTCAAGCTTTTATCGAACCCTTCCTGAGACATGTAATCGGAAAGCCCTTTGACCACTCTTTCATATTATGAACCCTCCCCCCCCCCCCGAAGTTGAATTTCGGGGGTGAGGAGGGGGCGAAATTTTTTTAATACCGTGGCGATTTCTATATTACACTGTTAAAAATATCGTGAAAAATTACCTCTGTTTTTAAAGGCTATCTATTTTCTGACCAATGAGAACGATCCATAGGCGTTTATGTAGCGCTCTCATTGGTCAGAAAATAGATAGCCTTTATAAACAGAGGTATTTTTTCACGATATTTTTAACAGTGTAAATATCATTTTCGGTGCAGTTTCTTGATGGTGCGCTCCGGTAAATATTATTTTAAAAATTTCAAGTAGGGCTACGTGAATTGCGGGGAGAAAGAGTGGGCCTACGATGGGAAGGGGGGCGGAGCAATTTTCAATTTTTTTAACATGTTATGTAACATATCATCGGAAAGCACTCGGATCACTCTTCCATATTATGAGACTTTCTTCCCCCTCACCAATTTGGCCCCATGGCGGAGGGTAGTTTTAAAACTTTTTTGCGTTATCATCATTTTAGATTGAATTTTTTTTACGGAGTCCTCCAATAAATATTATTTATAATATTTGAAATTTCAAAAGGGGGTTATATTCCGAGGGGTGCGATCGTTGCTGCCCTGGGGGGAGCACTTTCTTAACTTTTGCTGACACCCCTCATGTGATACATCATTAGAAAGTCATGTGACCACTTATTAATATTAAGCACCTACCGTGCCCCTTAACCCACTTTGCCGCCCGGCGAGCATTTTTTTTAATTTTGTCAACACCCGTCATGTGACATATCGTTGGAAAGGACTATGACCACTTATAGATGTTATGCATCTCCGGTGTCCCTTCCCCCAATTTGCCGCCATGCGCGGCACTTTTCTAAATTTTGCTGGCACCCCTCTTGTGACATATTGTCGGAAAGGCTTGTGACCACTTACTCATGTTATGCACCTCCTCCTCACTATGCCCCCGGAGGGACAATTTTCTAAGTTTAGCTAAGACCCCTCATGTGACATATTGTTGGAAACTCATTTGACCTCTTACTCATGTCATGCACCTCCCGCTCTCCTCCTCCAACTTTTCACCAACGGCGGTGGGGCACTTCTCTAAATTTAGCCGAGATCACTTGTGTGACATATAGTTGGAACGGCCTGTGACCACTTACTCATGTTATGTACCTACCACGGCCCTTTCCAGGGAGACATTTTTAAAAATTTATCCGAGACCTTTAATGTAACATATCGTTGGAAAAACACGTGGCTACTTTTTGATGCTATGCACCTCCGGTGTCCGTCCGCCCATTTTCCGCTACGGGGGCACTTTTCTATTTTTTTCTGACACCCCTGACGTGACATATTGTTGGAAAGGCCTGTGACCACTTACTCATGTTATGCATCTCCCACGGTCCTCCCCCCACTTTGCCCCCACGAGGGCATTTTTATAAATTTAGATGAGACCTTTCGTGTGGCATATCATTGGAAAGCTACTTATTGACGTTATGCTCCTCTGGTGCCCGTCCCTTCACTTTTCACCCCCGGGGGCACTTTTATAAATTTAGCAGAGACCCCTTATGTGACACATTGTTGGAAAGACCTGTAACCACTTACTCTTGTTACGCACCTTCCGCATCTCTCCCTCCACTTTGCCCCCGCGGGAACATTTTTATATATTTGGCCAAAACATTTCATGTGACATATCGTTGGAAAAGCCTGTAAGCACTTGTATATGTCATACATATCCGGTGTCCTCCCTCCCACTGGGACATTGTCCTCCTCCATCGGGACATTTTTCGAAATTTAACCGAGACCCCTCATGTCATATACGGTGGGAAAGGCCTGTGACCTCTTATTGATGTTATGCACCTCCGGCGACCCTCACCCACTTTGCCCTCCCGGGGGCACTTTTCTAACTTTTGTCGATACCCCTTATGTGATATATCGCTGGAAAGCCCTGTGACCACTTATTTATATTATGCAGCTCCTGTGCTCCTCCCCGCACTTTCACCCCTGCCACCAAAGATCCGGTCCGATGTTCGTTCGGTTCGAATTTTATTTTTTTTTTTTTACAAAATTTTGCAGTGCGTGCACACCACGCCTGCTATACGATGCCGTATACAGCGGGGACCCAGTTCGAGATTTCATATTAGAAGATTATGTATTAATGGAGGGGCCCGTTAACGGGCGAAGCTTTCGAGTCTTTATTAACACAGATTCATACCAGTTCTCCCGCAGACGATTCTTTATAAAATTGAATCGGGTATGGTATAAAAGCATTTGACAAACTGTAGTAGTCGAGAAAAGATTTACACAATCGAAAAATATCGAGATGTCCATACAATGGTGAAAATCGATGAAAACATATTGTTATCGCCCATCACCAGTGTAAGACACTCATGCGACTTCTAGAGTCAGTCAATTTTCGAGTGCTTGTTTCAGCGTTCAATTTACTTTTAAAGTTAAGATCGGGAAAGAAGGGAACAGTCAGAAAAGATAAATACACATGCCAATAATGTGACAAATACTGAACATACTTATGGATCATATCAGTCCATTCCGTGAGGAATATGAAATAAAAATGCATGTGTATTTATTTGTATAGCAATATAAAACTAGTGACTTGTCAATTTTTACATATTGAAATTTTTTCAACATTATTTTTCTTTATTCTTTTGTTATAGAAAATAAGTGACTTGCATTTATTATTATGACATTTAAAGGTTAAAATCCCTCGTCGAATATGACTTATCCAGCGCTCCTTCTCCGGTGTTAACAGTTGAAATATCTTTCTATTCACATATAAAAAAATCGAAACAATCGTTTGTGTTTTAAAAATATTAACTTGACGTTTAAATGGAAAATGCGTATTGTTTTATGGTGCCTAATTAGCATGAATAAAAATTAAACAGATTGAATCATATTGAATTTTAATATTATCTCGATAACTACTGAATAAGTTTTTTTTTTATATTTTTTCAGTTGTATTTGACATTATAGAAATTGATCGTTCGACAAGAAATAAAAATAAAAAATGAAATAGTTGTCAATTTTGCCATCAATCTATGTTTTTTTTTTATAACATAAACATTGCATTTTTTATTATTATTTATTGTTGAATGATCAATTTATGCTTTATCTTCTGTCAAAACTTTAAAAGCTAGTAATGGAGCCCCAGATAAGAATTCTAAATAAAAGTACAAATATACTGTTTCAAATGTGATTTTGATTGCTTACAGATTCGCGAAAATATTTTATTTTATTCTTTGCTATTCCTTGTCAATCCCAAACATTTTTTTGTTAAACTACTGAAAAAAAAGAAACAGGATTGAACACACTTTTGTAGTTCCCGTGTAAATGGTGCATCTATATAAGCAATTTCATATTACTTGTTGTAACAGTTTGCGCACCCTTAAGAACGTTTAGTAATACATTACTATAAACAAAATACATTGAAAAAATAGAAAATTAACGAGCGGAAAAGTTTACTTTCCGTTTTTCTTAAAACACTTCCCTTTTTTTATTCCCCCTTTTTCAAGATTGAAATTTTCACCTTTTCAAGGCGGGAATTTATTGCTTTTTAAAACAAATGCAAGCAATAGGGCGGTATTTAATAAAATATCTAAATGACAATCATATATACTGATGCATATTTACACGGAACAGATATTTGTACTGGATGTTATAACACCTTTTCTTTAAATTGATTTTCTCTTGATGCGAACCACAGTACGCAGCATTAGAGGATGAATGCTCTGTGCACTATAGCAACTGCTTACATTCAAAGACTTGGTTACAGATCAAAACATGAAATACAAAAATTTAACTTGAATTTTTCAGATGTCTCTCATTTAAAAAAGAATTTTTTTTGTTTGTCTGTTTTGGTTAAAATGTCTTCGTTTTTAACATTCAACGAGTAAAAATAAATAAGAAATGTTCTGTTTTTTCAGTGAAAAATTACAATTTCCACTCATGATCAAAGTTTACGCAAAAAGCCTCACCCTCCCCGAAATGGAAGAAAATTCACAGCTGTGCGTTCTCTTAGTATTTAATTCTTTTAAGTTTCTCGAAAAGATTAAATTTACTGTGTTTCTTAAAATCAGAGAAAAAATATTAATTTGTTAAATTTCAAAATCCATTGGCGGTAGATTTCCTTTCTGGACTACTACAACGTCAATTCAACACTGCCTTCGCCCACCCTTTTTAGATAAAGTTTTAACACATAAATCTAAAAACCTGAAAATTAATTTCTATAAAGGATATTTGGGGAAAAGCGTCCCCCCCACCGGTTTAGATAAAATTTTAACACATAAACCTTAAAAGACAAAAAAAAAAAAAAAAAAAAAAAAAAAAAAAAAAAAAAAAAAAAAAAAAACAGAAAATTAATTTCCATGAAGGATTTTGGGGAAAAAGTACCCCCCCCCCCTTTCCCATCGTAGAATTCTTAGCTGTTCATTCTCTTAATGTTTAATCATTTTAGTTTAAAAGTTTTAGTTTATTTTAGTATTTAAAAAAAATCCGTGCTTTTCAAAAGAGAATTTTGTTAGTTAAATTTCGAAATTCAAGGAGCACTGTTTCATTTAAGAAATAAGTTCATAACAATCTAATTAAAAACATGTACAATTGATTCCCCCTCCCCCCTTCAATAAACACTAAAGTTTTAAAATTTTAACCCCTACCTGAAATATGATAAATTCTATCCTAAATATACTTCAGTATTGTTTATTTCTCTGCAACAAATAATTCTGACCATTATCAAACCATTCATTATGCAAAGTAAATTCCACTAATGAATTATATTAATCAAGGCATATTCCAGTTATTCATTAAATATAGAAAAAAAAACCCTAATAATAAATTAACCTTATTAATTGAAACTTCGAGGATAACAGAATCAATAAATTCACCGTCTATCTTATAAAAATATCAAGACACAGCAGAATCATCTTCATCACCCATTCCCAGCATTTAAAATCGTTTGCAAACATGACCCCAGTAGCAAGGTAAGTAGAGCGTTCTGTTCCCAAACCGCAGATAGTGATTTCTGTCCTCCTCGGAGGGAAAATAAATCTCACATAAATTTACCTACTAAAAAATGTAGGTACTTCAGAAATTCTCCAATGATGGCGCCACCGGCATTTTTTTCCTAACTGGGAGAACAGCAAAAAATAAAAGTAAGTTATGCTAGAAAAACAATGATAGAACAGCAAAAATTAAAAGCAAGTGATGCTAGAAAAGAAAAAATTAAAAGCAACTACTGTTAAAAATGTAATGCAAGAATAGCAACAAAAAAGTATATGTTGCTTGTGAATTACTGCTAGAATAGCAGAAATTACAAGCAAGTGGTGGACTTGATTGCTGCTAGGCCAGCAACATATTCAAGCAACACAAGCATGATTATGTATGCTGGCCAAGCAGTAAAGTAGGTCAATGCACACCATGGCATGCTGGTAATTCTGGTGGAACCAGCAAATGTGTTATGGTAGTTTATGCTATTTTACTTGCTAGGATATAGCATTTAATGCTTGTCTAGCAAACAAATACCAGCATGGATTTCGACGTGGGCAGAGTTCTATTCCCACTCGACAAAGTCAGAAATATACCCCCATAAGAAATCATTGTAACTCTAGCATGAAAGTTTCTTTAAAAAGTACCTAGTGTATAAATTTTATCAGACCTTTTAATTATCTGTTTATACAATTTTGCGTAGCAATAACAATAAAAATAAAAACTTTTTAATCTAAAAAGTACGATGTTTTTATTTAAATGTTTTTTTTTTTTTTTTAATACTAAAGAATTTAAGTGCATCACTGGATACTCTGTTCTATTTTATGATATTTTAAATATGTCTTTATTTTTCAATGTCATTACTATTCCGGCAATTAATTTCCCAAAAGCGTTAGAGTAACTATTCCGCATAAAATGTCTAAATAAATTTCTGAATAAAGTACATTTTCTAATGATATTTTCTCCGAAGTCTTTATGCCTAAAGCGACGACTTAAAAGTCTTTACAAGCTTAGAAATAATTATCAGAAACTTTTCATTAGATTGCACTATAAAAAAAAACATTAACATTGTCAGTTACAACATTGTGTTTGAATTTAAGATAATTACGACAAACTGAGATTGATCTTATTTAATGAATTTATCTTTCGTCCACGTTTCATTAATCTCGTTTCGAACAAAGTTTCAGCAAAATAGTTACCCTGAACCCTACGATGGTTCTTTTATACAAATATTTATCACAGTTCATCTCATTTTTTATAAGAAAAATTTAACAGTCACCTCCCAATCTATGAAGTTCATTCTGTACCGGCATCCTTGAACATTTTAACAACACCTAATGCCATCTATCAGTCAGAATTAATCAGTTCAAATGTAAATAGTAATCCTTTACCTCCTAATATAGTCTAAATAATTTTAATAAGAGAATCCGTAAAAATCTAAAAGTTTGGGCGGCGACATGTAACGATTAAACGCCATATAATGTTTCGAGAAAGTGTGGCTGGATTTGTTAAAGATATAAATGGTGGTTTTTCATTTGATTTAGAGGAGGCGACGGTTTTTACATTTCGAGATCTTTGACTTTTAAAACTGCTTTTTTACTAATTTGCATTTTCAGGAATATTCTTTCCATTTGGAACTTAGTAAAAGTTTAGACTAATAGTTGATTTGAACTTTTGGTTAAACCGTTCAATTATGTCGATACTAATTGCTCAAGGTCCATGTGTTGAGTTTTCAATTACAGTGAAGTCGGAAACGTCTAATATATGATCGACTTTATATCCTGAAAATGGGATGGGGTTTGGCTAAAATTGTTGATATGTGTTTTAATGCAATTTTATGTCTTTAACTTAATACATCATTAGTAGTGTATATGTGTTTTATCATATTTTTTTTATTTAGTTAGTTTAGCTTTAAATATTCACCTAACTATGCCAATATATAAGTAAAACTTTTTTATTGTTTATATAGATGAATGTTCCTGAAAAAATGTACATATTATAAAACTTGAAATTTAAATATCTTAACTTTAATATTCCGAATTTGAATGCTTCAATATAAATATATTTTGATAAGTGAAGGAATAACTCTTATTGTCTTTTTGTGAGTACAAATATTTTCTGTTTCGTAACTTCCCTTATTGAATGTATTGTAATTACTTTATCTTTGTTGTTAAAATAAATTCTCATTTTAAATTGCTAGACAAAATTTCAAAACATGCGATTTTTTAAAGTTATTAGGAATAAATATTTAACTTTTAAGATTTTAACACTTTGCACTCCTTTGTCGCCGCTGCTGTGACATGGTACAGTAAGTGAAAAACTCTATTGTCGCCGCTGCGACACGGACACTGTTTGGCACCAGTTAAAAAGGAAAATCAAATTGGCCTTTTTTAATCAAAGCATTTTTGAAATTGTGTACTTGAAGGAAACATCTTTTTCAAAAGTGTTGCCGACCGAATAAATTTTTTGTGTAATGACACGGATTTGCTGGTGGCCCACAGTCAAAATGACGCGGAGTGCAAAGGGTTAATAATAACATTCTTAGCTGCAGAATCATCAAAACCTAGTAAAACATTGTAAAAAAAATTATTGTGGATTTTTCGAGTATATAGTAATTTCTCGAATCGTTAGAAAGTGTTTGCATTCACCAATTTTAAAATAAGTATAAAATATGAAATATCAAGAATATTACCACTTTGTCTATTTATTTGAACTTTTTTATCCATGTACGTATAAATTAATTTTGTTTTCATTTTACCATGACATAAAGGAACACATAATGGATATTTTTAGTGTTTGCATGACCAGATATCTGTAAAAATATGTCTATAACATAATAAATCAACCGTATTCAAATTAAAAATAGATACGTAGTTCATAAATCACATTACGAATTTCAAAGATTCAGTAATAAGAATAATTTGATGATTTAAACTGCAACACTAAATCCATAGCATTATGATGGAAATAACAAACTAATAAGGGTCATATGGATTATATTGAGGCACAATAGTTCGTCAATATTTTATTCTGAATATGCTATTACTAATAATAATTAAATACACAAATAATGATTAAATACATTAATAATAGTTAAACACATTAATAATAGCTAAATACGTCAATAATGGTTAAATAATGATTTTATATTGTGAATATTTGCAATAAAGAGGCTAAATAGTTCTAGTTTATCTTGGAGTAATATTAACAAAAAATAAATAAGGTAGAGTGAGGAAAAAAGGCCATGACAGTGTTATCATCACTGACAAAGATATGGTCAATATATATTGGATATACGTGATACCGACCTTAATATGTATTTTTCCTTTTCGAATCAAATAATTAGTTAACGAAATCGAGAAATAAGATATACGACATAAATTTTCAAAACAAATATCAAAACAGAAAACCTTTCTGAAGTTATATTGTTAAGATCTTTAATACTTGAGCTTTTAGTTATCTTTATTACAGAAGCCAGAACAAGCTTTCAAATGATTATCAGTTGTGTATGTTACGCAATTATAAATCATAGGTACAAAAATATTGCCAATATTTCAGAAAATTACTCTATAAACCCTGAGTTAGTTTAATTGGATCTTTCATTGGTATATACATATAAATATATTTTGTTTAACGCTCATTTTCCCTATATGAAGAGATAAAATTTCCTGGAGCAATAATTTATGATTGTACATCTAAATATGTTTAAAGTTTTTAATACTTCTAAAAATAGGGCCAAAAATGTATGTATCACAGATTTTTGATAAAATTAAAAATGGGCTCAAGGGCTCAAAAATAGGGTTTTTGGGAGAAAAAAATTCCTAACTTCGTCAATTCTCAAGATATCAAATCCAATCAATTTTATTACAAATCTCCTTAATATTATCTACAACTTTTATATTCACAAGTTTTTGATCGGACCAATTCGTAAAAAACGAAAACAAAAAGGGGTGGGAGGAGTTGAAGAAGAAAAAAATTCATAACTCAGTCAATTCACAAGATATAAAATCCCCATGAATTTTCATACATCTTCTTAATATTGTCTTCAACATTTATATAGTCAAGTTTTTGATAGGACCAATTCTTATAGCAAAAACAAATTAAAAATACTTAGCGTTTGAAGGAAAAAAAAATCATCTTATTAAGGGCGTATTCAAATCCAAACTGTTTATTTTCATATAAATTCATTTTTGCTCTCAAACGCATCCAATTGGTAGATTCTCTTATTCAGAAACTATAATGTACCTTAATGATCGATTTTTTGATAGAAGCAGAATATATTTCAAAAAATAATGACAAAGTGAGCATTTTGAACAGAATTTCCCGAAGCGATTGTGTTAGAAACGAAAAATATTGTAGTACTGAGAAAATAATTGTTTATTAATCAAGTTTTAATTAACTGAAAGAAAAAAAAAACAGGTCACTTATAAATCTCTTCAAAAATTACGTCAGCAAGTTTCATATTTTTTCTATTAAAAATGAAACTGAAAATGTGCCAGAAAATTTAGAGTTGTTGGGGAAGGAAAAGTATTTTTTTTTTAATACCGCCTTAACATGATTCTGATAAACCAGCTATTATATAAAAATGAAATAAAAACTCGTCAAAAGCGGCCAGATAAAATTTCTAAAGTGGGTTTATATCTAATCATGATTTAGTTTTTGTTGGTGAAATTAGTATACGTAACTTCGAAATCTACCTCCGCCTGTAGGCCGGGCCGGCAGGGATTTTTTAAGTAATGTTTAATTTTTGCCTGCACTGCTTCTGTTTCTTAAAAAAGAAACATAGAATAGAAATTTTTGAAAATAAATTAACTCTTTCTTTCTATTAAGAATTTTGCAGCGAATTTTTCATAATCGGGTTCACTGCCCGCACCAAAATAATGTACGTACATTTCTGGAGAAGAACCTTAATTGATGTCAAAAAGTTAGGCGTGATTTTCTTAAGTAACTTTGATTTTCTTAAGATTTAGGCAAAACAAAAATGCTCTGTAATACTTGGAATACTTATATCAAGGCATAGGGCTTAAGCAAGAAATAAACTTTGATTTCTAATTTTTTAGTATATATTTTTGAGTTGGAAATATTTAAGTGGCCTCCATTTTGAAAAAGAAATGATGGACAAAATGCCCCACGAACTCGTTCGACATCTTGGTTAGATATATTCAAATCGGTTTAGCAATGGAAACTACTTAAAACAACCTCTACAGTTATGGAACAAAACGAAAACTCCCACGTGTATTAGGTACAAACTTTTAGACATATTTAAAGCCAATGGATTATTGTTACTTTGGTTTCCTGAAAAAAGTTCGTTCAAAAACCAAACCAACATAAATAATGGACTTCATAAAGTGGTCAAAAAGTAATTAGAAGTAATACACCTGTAATTGTTATGAAAAATACCTCAGTCATGGAAATCATGATGCAAATGTATAATCCACAAGAACACTTATCAGGTAATATTATTAAGAATCAGTTTTTTCAGTTTACCTTCAAGAAAAAAGCCCCTAAATCATTCTAGAAATATGTAAACACCCACTGTACAATGAAGTGCTTTATAATAATCTTGTTTCAGCTCAATAGAAAAATTGTATCAATGATCAGATTAGTCTAGAGGTTCAATGTTTGTTTAAATGACCATTTTTGGAAATAATTGGCTGGACTATTTCATTAATATACATATTTTCGGTAATTTTAAACAATTTTACAATTTTCTTATACTACATATCCCCAAAAATGCAATGTTTAAAACGTTTTTAAAACATTTGTACAAAGTTTTCACCGATACATCATAATTATGTGAAAAGACGATATTTAGTCAATAAAATTATTTACTTCAATCATTTCGACAGTGTTTCAACATTTTAAAAGGTTTGGGAAGGCTTGTAACGATTTAATATTTTGTAAAAATAACATTTCTTGCTAAGATAGTTTCTTAAAAATGTATTAGATACAGTTAAAGGAAGAAATTAAAGAAAATATTACAAAACAGTTTTTTTAGTCGATTTTTAATAAACTAAAAATTTCTACCTAAATCAATACATTGTTTTAATTTAATTCTTTAATTAGTATCATTTTTATATATATATTTCAGAAAAAAAAATTAATGTATTTTATAATTACATGTTTTGAAGCTTGTCTGATGTAAATTATCATATTTCTTTTATTTATTTAAGTTAATGTTTAAGTTATATGTAATAAAAAATATCCACATATCGATATAATATTGAGTTTTGGCTAACTGATCATATACTTATTTATCTAAACATATAAATAAACCATAAGAAAGAGAAACAACGTAGAAAGCCACAAATATATATATATGTATAAAACGCATATAGCTGTTTCGAAACACCTAAGATTTCATCATCTGTGCTTAAAATTAAAGATACAATTAAAACTCTGAATTAAATGAGAGGATGGGGGGGGGAGGTAGAAAGCCAGAGAGGCTTACCTTACAGCTCGACTGTCAACGGCGAAATACCTTTGTTCAATTTCGCCGTTGACAGTTGAGCTGTAAGGTACGCCTTTATGGCTCTTTGTCCCCCGCCCCCCGCCATTTAATCCAGAGTTTTAATTTTATGTTTAATTTTAATCACTTATGATGAAACCTTAGCGGTTTCGCAACAGCTGTATGCGTTTTATACATATTTATATTTGTGGCTTTCTACATTATTTCTGTTTCTTAATATATTTGCACAAAGTTCAATCTTTTCCCCTTTTTATGTATAAATAAACCTTTCTTCAGCTAAAAATATAAGTAGCTACACAACCGAAGATATAAGAAATACATAATGCATACCATTATTACAAAGAATTATATTATTACATGAAACAAGAACTACAGCCATCAAACTTTCTTTTAATATATAATGTTTCAGTGAGTGTTATGGAAATATTTTTGTGATGAAAATAGTCTATTTAATTACTGTTAACTTTTACGGCGAAATATATGTACTGTGTCGAAAGCGACACTTTTCCATTTCTGAAAGTATATAAGAGTTTGCTTATAAATAATAAATTTGATTCTGAAATAATAAGTGACAATAACATATCGGAAGACGAATGGCTACGGGATATATAAATCATGATGAATCTATCAGTCTTTTCTTTGCTTATTTATTTATAATAGTTGACATAAATTACTTGAATGTTTTATGTTTGTTACATAAATATTAGGTATATTTACAAATATCAACTAATCGTATACGAGTATTGGTATCTCAAAAACGTATTGCTTTTCTTAATCTTTTGAAATGAAAATGCATGTGTGTATTTTTGAAAAGATATTTCTTGCGAAAATATTAATGATACCCTTAAAGTCTTTTTTTTTCACAATTAATTATAATCTTAAAGAACTATGCATTTTAAATTATAAAAATAATCTCATTTAACATAATTCTTATCTTTATCGTTATCCATAATGATTTTAACATGAACATTATACTATAATTATTTCATTTCATTTTTTTTTTTTTTTAAGCAAAAGACATTGAAAGATATTTTAAAGGCATCATCATAATCATCATCATCAAAAGGCATTCACCTGCATACAGTACAGTTTTCATAGTAAATCTTGATATTGCGTGATTATTTTTACGGCACAGATTTACAGATGTGTTAATTTATTTGTGTAACCTTTCTTTAATCATTCTGTGAGTAAATATATTTGTATGTTGATATAATTATGATTTTTGTACACATACGTCTGAATCTTCATACATAAAGTTGTTTCTCTAAGTACAATCTAACTAAAACGTAACTGTGAAAAAGGAAAAAAAAAAGAAAAAGAAAAAAAAAACTGCCAAGAAAAGAAGTTATATGTAAGTGGGTCCCAAGTTAAAGTTAAATTTATTGTAGCATCTTCTATTATAGTTTCAAAACTAACTTTATAAGAATGCATAAAATAATAATTGATATTTACGGATTAAGACTTCTAAAGTAAAAATAACTATTCTTTTCGATTTATGCGTGTTAAGGGGGCGGGGGACCTTAAAAACCTTAAAAATTAATTTTTTATTTTTTAAATTTCACTTTAAATATTATTCAAGGGTACATTATATGCATTATGCCATGCATTTATCACCAAAAAAAAATATATATATATATATATATATATATATTTTTTTTTTGAGAAAAAAATGGAGTTTTACCGTCTTAGAAATCTTCGAAATGCCCCCTGCTCGTTCCATATCAATGAAAATCCCTAATATTTTTTATAAAAGTTTGGTTTATATATATAAATAAAACTGTTCATTGATATGGAATGCGCAGGGGGCATTTCGAAGATTTCTACAACGCCGCGTAAAATGCAACCCCCCCCCCCAAAAAAAAAAAAATGATAAATGCATGCCATAATGCATATAATGTAACCTTGAGTTATATTTAAAAAAAAAAAAAAAAAAAAAAAAAAAAAAAAAAAAAAAAAAAAAAGATTTGAAATTTTTTGAAATTTTTAAATTTTTTCGAAAATTTTCAAAAATTTTCATTTTTTTTTTTTTTACCTTTGTATTAAAATATATAAAATTTGATGCACAGTTTCATTAACCAAACTTTTATAAAAAAAATATTGGGGATTTTCATTGATATGGAACGTCAATATATTTCAGAGATTTCTAAGTAAAATTCCACATTTATAAAGTGAAATTTACAAAAAATAAAAAAAAAATTTTTTAAGGTCCCTCGTCCCCTTAATAAGCATTTCCTAGAACTTTATAAATTTCAAACCACTATAGTAAATGGGGATAACTTATAAAGTAGTGGAAAATTAGCACGGGAACTATTTTGATGAATCGATCCTTTTATTTGCTGTTTTATATATAGATTTCGTAAGAGATTATTTGTATGATATAATTTTGATACCTATGCAATAGATATTTTTATAAATACCAATGGAATTTCTTTTTTAAATACCCAGTATATTATTTTATATAAATACTTTATATAAATATACAAGGTGTAAGAAAAAACCTGGACACATTTTAAAAGTCAATATAAAATCAAGTAATTGTCGCACAGGAGCGTGAATTGAATTAAAATGCCTCTTATGATGAAAAGTTTCCTTCAAGAGAATGAAAATAATTAGTTCAAAATTTCGATCATAAATTGCACCACTTGTACGTTTTTCTCTGATTTTCCGAATAGTTTTGACTCCCAATTTTGTAATGACGACTCGCAGCGCTAGCAGTTGTTATTCCTGTGCGACAGCATCAAAATTAATCTAAAAATCAGAAAAATGCATGTTTAAAGGGATACATACGAACAAGTGACTCCATCTATGATCGAAATTTTGGAATGAATTAATTTCATTAACTTGAAGAAAATTTTCATCGTGAAAAGCCTTTTAGTGCAAACCGCACTCTCCTACAACAATTAGTTGATTGTATATTCAATTTAAAATTTGTCCGGAAATTTTCAGATACCATGTATATTATTAAAAGGAAAAGCACAACTATGGCATAGAAAAAAAATAATAATAATTTTATAAAATTTTGGTTTGTGGTTTTACACGAGTTTGACTGCCTGAAAATTAAGTTTCTAAATGTTTAAATGAAAATTAAAAACATTGCGAAATTTAATCACAGGCTGTTGAAACAGTTGCTCATATTCTCCTACTAGTCATGAATTAAGTAGAACTGAATCCACTCTCAAGCAATGCTGATGTGTAAGGTAAGTAACGGTAGACGTTTTCTGCGCAATTTGAATACTCTTTTCACCTAACTTTAAAAGTCCATTACGTTACAAAACTTTTGAAAAATTAGTTACATACAAAGATCCACATCATTTTCCGAACACATTAACACCCTCATGCATAATTTATTTTCCATTAATTTTCATTATTAACAAAAAATCTCTTTTTTTTGTGATAATTGAAAACCCATTACAAAATAATTTTATTATTGTGCTGCATTCTAGCTATTATCTGTTTACAAATGAGATCTCCATAAATGAATGTTGAAAAGTTTTTTGCTTTATAGGACAGCATTTACCCGTCCTCAGGCCGGTATGAATGACGCCGGTATGAATGAGAGGGTTAACTCTCTCAGCCTGAGAATAGCAAACTCTGATCTATTATTCGGTTCTTAACATTAATGACAATTTTTTTGGCAAAAAGTCACCTCTGTTTTGTGCAGTAGCACACGTGTGCTAATGTTTAGATATGTAAATCTGGCCTTTCTTAATAAATCAATCAATAGAATAATATAGGTAAATTTCTTACCTTTATGTTTCAGCTGCAGCAATCCCTTGTTATTCTGTATGGCCGATGTATCCGTTTTGGCTATTCTTTTAAGAAATTCTTACTTTAATTTTACACTAAAATGTAATGAGAAAAAAAAAGGGTTGTCTTATATCAATTTCAAAACACATGAAGAAAATTCACTAATGAGCCTATTGTTTGGTTTTCTTGATTATATTATACTATGTATATTTTTTTAGCGTACACAATTATGCTGCATCTTACGGCAGCTATTATAAATTTTACATGTTTATTATTTTGCAGCTAATATCATAATAAACAAAATGCTAATGCAAGTTTTTCAGTTTTATTCAGTAATCACGTGAGTCTCTTGCATCATGCTTGGGAAGGAATAAACAGGTTTTATTATGATTATTACTGTTCAATTTTGATAAACATAATTTAGATATTTTAAACAGTTTGATGATTGTATAATGATTTACAGTCTAATTTATTTTGATAAGAATTCGTAAATGTTATTGTGCTTGCAAATTATCGTTTCAATTTCTTGTTTTCATTGTTGTCTGAGGATTGTTATATTTCCATCAAATTCATGTCGAAAAACTATGTAATACAATGATTGATTACTTTGCTGACGTCAAGCTGTTGAAATTTGAAATTTTAAAATAACGTAAAAACTAATAAGTACTTCGACGATGCAATTATTTATTGTACTTGAATACGACAAGCCCTTAAATTTTTCAAGGACTTTCTGGAAATGTGTTTGGAAATAAAAGTGTAAAGTATTACATGATTCCTTTATACAAGCGAGATAATTTGTGATTTACTCAGCATTTCATTCTTAATCCTTCGCAGGTAAACACAAAAACTTATTAGATCTCTAATTTTGTTGATGCATTGTGAAAATAGAAAAGAAAATGTTTCTGGATGTAGGGAAACTTTACAAAAATAAAGCATAGCTTCTTTCGAGTTATCCGTAAAATCCAAAACGTTCCTTTTCCTTCAAAAATCTCAGAAAATAATAGATTTCCGAGTTTCAAAGAAACATGTCTGAAACAATTGTATATTTTTCTGCTCGTTAGATTAATAAAGAAAGAAAGAACAAATATTTGATTAGTTTTTAATGTGTATTAATCAGTTTTCCCAATAAAAAAATATTAGTTTTTTCAGATTTTATCACTTTTAAAATAAACATTTGCAGCTGCGTAAGAGAATTTATGCGCACGAGAGTAACAGAATAACGTTTAATATTAATATCACTGCTGAAAAGTTAGTATGTTTTTTTCTTGAACATGTTCGTTGAACATCAAAATGTTTACTCTAAGTGAAGCATTCAAAAAACTGATATCCAATGTCGCAATAGCTGAAAAATGAATTGTAAAAAATACTTGGACTGTTTTGGTTTTTTCCTGTTTTTGAAATGGCCAGCAAGGTAAAAGCTTGTTTCATAAATTCAACTTTAAATCTAGGTTATATTTCGTTTTCTTATAGTAAAGCAGCATTCTTTTTAGGAATCGTGGATAACTTGAAAAAGATTATGGTATATTTTCGTAAAACAGATACAGAAATATTCCTATTTTTTTACATTTTGCCAAAATATGTTTTATAAATTTGATAAAAAACATCACCTTGGTGTGAAATAGAAAAAAAAACAGATCCGCGAGTAACTATTATATTCTTTGTTGTACACAGAAAATTGAAATGGGATGTGGTTGGGGAAATATCCACGCTATACAGAAAAATGTGTGTTAAAAATTAATGGTCCAAAAAGGCAAACATATCATATATATAGAGTCCGTTATGTTAAAGAGAAACATTAAACCTCTAAAACGCTGACGCAGATTCAAATATAGAAGATAAATGAAGAGCTAACGGATTTAATGTATTTAAAAAACTATTAAGTTAGATATGGCTTTGAAAATTATTTATTGATATATTGAGCATATTCCTCTCGAGTGGATATGTAAATTGGGATATACATAAAATTCACAGTTCCACTTAATTTTTTTTCATAATATGATTTTTTTTTAAGTGACAGGGATGAATTATCTAGAATGAATTATCTAGAATGAATTATCTAGGCTGGAGTATCTTAATAAACTCCCTCTTCCAAATGAAACTATATAAGTGGAGATATGAAACTTAAAAAGGCTTTTCCTTCTTAGATAAGATTTAAAATAAATTCTTCTTTTAAAGTGGATGTATAACTGTTAAGTGATTTCTCTTAAGTTCAGAAAAATCTACATAGGAATTGTCGACAATGACAGAATAATGGACATATATAATAATGTTGGAACAATGACAGGTGTGATTATGTTTTATTCTACTATCTTTTTTAAATCATTTTCTTATGTCTTCTGCAGTAATATAAGATCACGTCAAATCAATGTAAATGTATGTGCGACAGTTTCTGTTTACAACTTAATTGAATGGCATCTTTTCATTAATTCAAGAGCTTGGAAAAGGTTGAGAAATTAAGTTTACTTATTTTACACAGAATACCAATTTAAAATTCATCAATAAAATGAATTTATTTATAGGGTCATTCCACACAAAATGAGCATAAATTAAAAAAAAAGTCGTGGCTGCATAGTAACCGATTTTAATAAAATTTGATACACAGATTCAATTCATATTCAAATAGAGCATTGCAAAATATTTCGACTAAGAAATTAAAAAAATTGGATGTTCTGGACATTTAAAAAACTTGTGACATAGAATGGCATGTGTATAATCTTTCAAAGTTGCAAGTTTGAAGTTCCGTATCATGAAAACCATTTAATATAAATTAAACCTTTTTATAATATTGTAATCTCTGGAAAATTATCTTCATATTTATTTAATAATAATAATTTGGTAACGTCATGATTAATCTTAAATTTGTTGTAAAAATTGAAAATTTGTCAATTTTGAGAAAATTAAAAACATTATAAAATTTAAAGGAATTCAAAAACATTTATGAAATTGATGCTTGATGTAGTGTTACATATTAAAATCGAATTTCTACAGTTTTTAAGTTGCCATGTATTTCCTTCACCTTTAAAAAAATTTAGAAACCTAAAAAACTGACAAAATCGTAATTTTTCCTCTTATTAAGAGGCAAATAAAATATTGAAGGAAAGGTCAGATATTATAGTTATTACACAAGCATAAAGATCAATAAGTCCATGATATGCTAAAAAAAATTCAAGATTGCTTTTGATTACTAACGTCACAAAATTTGGTTAAAAAATAATATTTGTTGCATTCCAAGAGCTCTACTCTTTCAATACGTGCGCATTTTTTTACAATATTGCACGATTTCAAAGGGGAAAAAGATGCAGTGCTGCCATCTATGGATTTAGAGGATAAATGTATAATTTTTTTGTTCAACGTAATATATATATATATATATATATATATATATATATATATATATATATATATATATATATATATATATATTTACTGTAGTTTAAAATAAATATATTAAAAGCCAAAAATAAACTGAAAGCAAGAATTAAAGATATTTAAAATATACACTTTTATCTATAATATCAAATAATTTAAAATTTTAATAAAGGTTTTCTTCACTTCAAAAGAAGTGATAGAAATATTGCATTTTACCCTGAACATTTTTTACTATTTATTTTTTTTCTCATTAAGGAATAAAAAGGCAAGAATGAAACTTTCGATATTTAAAATATATACTATTATCTATAACGCCAAAATAAAGTAAAATTGTCAAAGCTGTCCTTCATGCTTAAATGAGCAATAGAAATATTGCATTTTTGCCTCAAAAGTTTTGAAAAATAATTTTTTTCTCATTATGGAATAAAAATTCTATTACTAACTTACGCCAATCTGTTACTTATTATTCATGCCTAAATGTAAATAAATTTTAATATAGTCTTTCCATTCCTAAGTCTAATATTCAGAATTGAAATTTTAAGCATGTAGACAATACCTCGATTTTGCATTCACTTTTAATGTATATTTTAACACTTAAACAATCCAGAAATCTATTATTTTACATTAACTCATAAGTATATATGATCTACATATAGACTGATTTTCATTAAAATCTGTGACATGTCTGCCACAGCTGATTTGCTCATTTTGCATGGAATGACCCTATAGCAATATATATCCCAGATTTTGATATCTACATTGCATTTTCCTTAACTGATCACTGAATATTATCTTTATAATGTCAACATAAATTTATGAACTGTTTCCAGTATATATACCGGGTGTCCCAAAAAGGACTGACTGATTTTAAAATTCAATAACTTGTGAACGGTGACAGATATTTAAAAAATTCTTGCAGGAGGGTTATGCATAAGGTCAAAAGTTTTTTTACAGTGATTTTCAATTTTAGTTTGAATTACAAACAATAGATGGCGCTGCGATCGATAGACGCTAAATTGAGGCTCGATTTTTGGTACTTCGTGGCCCGGATAATACATTTCCATCTACTTTTTTCCGCATAGAACAAGAGAAAGGACCAAAAATCGAGCCTGTATTTAGCGACTATTTCTGACAGCGCCATCTATTGTTTGTAATTCGAACTAAAATAGAAAATCACTGTAATAAAACTTTTGACCTTATGCATAAACCTCCTGCAAGAATTTTTTAAATATCTGTCACCGTTTGCAAGTTATTGAATTTTAAAATCAGTCAGTCCTTTTTGGGACACCCGGTAGATATTTAATATATAGATATTTAATTAAGAATAAATGATAAACGACTGTTGCAGGACTAGTAGAGTATTTATCACCTCTAATTATCATGCTTATTAATTTTTGATCTGGCTCCCGAACGTCAGTTGTCTAAACCTCATTTACTTTTCATCCACGCAGGACTGTCATAAAAAAAAATGAGATTTTTGTATGATTTTTTTTTTTTTTTTTTTACAAACAAACATTTTCATAACATCCAATCTCAAAGCGCCTGTTTTATATTTGTCTCCAAAACTCTTACTTGATACCTACAGTAATACCCCGACTTACGTCACCTCCAGGCATGGGAGCGTGCCGACCCAAATGACCGATTATTACCACTAAATTTTAATAGTATTCTTTGCTTTATTAAATCTCAGAAATTCTGTCAGTAAATATTGCTTGAAATACTATTAAAACTTAGTGGTAGTAATCGGCCATTTGGGTTGGGGCGCTTTCATCCCTGGAGGTGACGTAAGTCGGGGTATTACTGTATATTTAAAATTCTTTACTTAAATAAACGATAGATTATTTATTACATTTTTTGTAATAGACATTTAAATAAAAGATATTAAGTTGAATATATATTTTTTTGTAAAGATGGAATGATGTTTGGAGGTCCGATATAAGGAGGAACTGAATTAACATTTTTTCCTTCGAATTGATCTCGCTTACAGAACTGAGTTCACGAAAATTTATCAAAGATTTTTTCAAGACAATATCAATAATTCCTATTTTCTTTTTACTTAACATCCAGCTAAAGATATATCCTGCCCGATTGCCAGTGATACATTGACAATGTATAGTAGTTGAGGAACAGTGGGTACTGATAGAAAATTATTTATAACTACGGTAAAATTTATTAAATGTATTTGTTTTGTTATCAGAAAGAATTTTTATTATTTTAGATCAGTTTAAAGTGTCTTTTCCGAACTAACAGACAGACAGGAAAAGACTTTTCAAATGTCTGTATTGGCTTCCGTTAAGTCTAAAATAATAGTCGAATGAACATTGAAAATAACGTACAAACATTTAAATATTATATTTGTATACACAGTTTGCTTGCCCTCTCGTTTTATATTTAAGGTAGCTGTGATGAGCATCCAATAGCAAAAGAATCGATTTTTTTTTTTTTTTTAGTTTTAATATGTTTGCTTCGAATGTTTTAACTTTAAACTTAACATATTCCAAAAGAAGCAAGTACTTATGAGTTACAGAAATACATTTCAAATACATACGATTAGGATATTCACTAGTTCAAGGAGAAATAATTCAAATTATAACATCAATTTTTATGTAAAGAAAACAAATACCACGTAATATAAGATAAATGTGTAATCATTAAATATTTTACTTTAAAATTCCTTTTTAAAACTTTTTTATTCATCAAAATTTGCAAAATTTAAATTTAATTTTATAATTCTAAGAGATGTTTAATTTTCCTTATCACATAAACATATTCGTCAAACAAGTAACATTCAAATAATTTGTTGCCTGATTTTGACAAAGTGCAGTTTATAATATCTTGAAGTCGTATAAAAGCTAAAGAATATAATTAAATTAAAAAAATATATATTTGTCTATTTTTTAAATTATTTTTTTCCAATTTTGTATCCAAAAATTTATTATCTGAAGATATTTATTTCGTAGTTTGAAATAAAAGATTTTTTTGCTACTGTTGTCAGAATTTAAAAAGCCCAAGTAGTAAAATTTGCAAACATTTCTCAATAGAAAATGTATTTACACGTCAATATTAAAAAAAGAAAGAAAACTTTCAAATAATCAGCTAAAATGTACCTAAAACTTTTAATGGTGAAATTACGTAATTTTTAAAAGGTCTTATTCGAAAGGATTTTCTTATACGTCATTATAAAATTCAGGGAGGCAGTGACATTTTTACTTAACCTTTTTATACAAGCTCATAGCTGCCAACTTGTACGGATTTTTGCTACCACTAAAATTTTAAAGAAATTTCTTCCTTATGTAATCATCAAAATTCACGTCAATTCGACGATTGAATTAGGCAAAACTTTTGTATTAAATTTTAGTGGTAGGAAAAATCCGTACAAGTTGGCAGCTATGCAAGCTGCTTTTCAACTTTGTAATTGACCTTATATTTTTATTCAGGAAAACAACCAACAGCTGTAGCAATAGTGGCTAATTTGGACTTAAGAATCTCAAAAAATTCCTGAGGAAAATTAATGTTAACCCAATTACAGAAGATCGTCCCTGATCGTATTAATATCATCTAATGTCCAGTAATTTCGTAAAATTTTAAAATCAAAATAAATTAACGTGCTTTTAGAGTTTTCTGTGTCCAAACAGAGCTGGCAAACGCAGCTCACCTCCTATTACTTTAAAAAAGAAAGGATGTTGTACAGCTGTCACATCCAAATGGAAACATGCTTGCGCAACATAAATGTGGCTAAAAATGTCTGAAAAAGTTTTAGGAATTGTAAACGAATTTTTTAAACACAACTTTTATTCAGAAGATAAAAAAAAAAAAAAAACTACTCAGTTTACGCCGTCATATAAAAACGTAGAGTTTCGTTTATTTAGAATTTTTATATATTTCTATACAAGTAATTATGTATTTTTATATACTTTTACACTTATAAATATTATTTATTTGAGAAACATATTGCCATTAATAGGTGAAAGGTAAAGGGAGATGCATTATCCTACACGATGAGTGCATCGTCTTGGAAATATTTTTGGACATTCGAGATACAGACTAATGCATTTCCTGACAAGAGTAATTAAGAAAATGTCAAGTAAATGAGAATTTGTTGTTATGTAACTACAAATGGGGATATCCTTACATGAATTTAGTCAGTTTTGAATAAAAAATACCCAATTGTAAAATACTCATTTTAAGTTGTACATTTTAAAAAATCTAAACATTTAATTCTAGTAAAATGATACTTTTCATAGTTTAATGTAGAAAAACTGTTCTTTACTCAGTAGAATGAGACATATTTAGCTGAACAAATACAGTTTATAAATTACAAAACTGTAATCCCTCAAGTGCGAATATTACTCGCGTACAAATGTTTCCGTACAATAAATATATTAATTAGTAACTGTATTATTACAAAAAAAAATCTTTGCCAAAAGAATAATAAGACTTTGTAAAAAACTATACATCGTAGGGTTGAATATAGCTGTGTATACTAGAGAAGTCTAAATGGATTTAGCATGAAATCTCAGAGAAATGTGAAACTTGAATTGTATCAAATATTGCTATTCTGTAAACTCTTTTTTAATTTTTTTTTTCCTAATGTGTTTATGATGGACATAATTTGGTGCCGACAAAAGAAGTAGTGCATATTTAAACTTCATTTGGCATTTCATAAACCCAGATTCAGCTTAGTAATAATCAATTCTTTTTAGAGTGCACATAAAACAAAAGTCATGTTCAAAGTTTAAACTTGGCACTGTGCTAAGCGGGCTTTGAAAGGAGGTCGTAAGTGTGCAACTCTGCCTTTGTCCGTGCCACGTTTTTCCAGATAGGTTTTTAATTAACCTTTAAAAGGCACAGATCTATTCTATAAAAGGCGATGGTGCACAGACTACGCCGTGTTTTTAGGCAAGTCCAAACCGTCTGAGTAATTAATTTTAATATCTCGCTAATTACCTACATTTTTTGCCGAAAATCATTATTATGAATCCTTCCGCGAAGACAGTTACATCCAGCGCTCCTCAACTCCTTTGCTGAACTCCTGCAAATCGAAATTTGTGTGTAACGTATAAATGCGATTTTCTCAAAAATTATGTTATCTAGGGTATTCGCTATAATTTTCTGAAAAGTTTAAATTAACTTCTATAACCCTAAATTTTTCCATAGATTTTAGTGTTAGTAGATTTGGAAATAGAGGTGGCGGAAAATATTTTTGCACTACATTTTCAACGATATCTATGAAAATATGTAATCTAAAATTAAAATAAAGTTTTTTTTTTTTTTTTTTTTTTTTTTTTTCTTTTTTATCGAATCTACAAAATTATTCAAAAGATATGTAATGAAAATTTCTTTAAGTAACTTCCTTCTACATTTTTCTTAAATATCTTTGTGAACTGTTAATAATCTATAAATATGTGGGTCAATAGCCGTTATTACTTCAGCCAAATTGTACTTTCCACTTTCCATAGTATCTTATAATGGTTCCGTTTTTTCTTTTCAAGTACTGAACACTAAAAACAATAATAATTGTTATTAGTAAAAATATGTTTATTTCTATTATCTTACATATTTGACCGTATTTTATTGAAGAATTTAACAAGTAGATGAAAGAATCCGGTAAACGCTCAATATGCTTTACATGTATAACGTATATGATTCTACAACGTTGGATGAGGTTTATGTGAAAAGATTTTGATGTAAAAAGGACCGAAATACATATTTCTGTTAACATTTACTTAAAAGAGGAACCATGCTCACACTATAAAAAATACATCATGCTTCTTAATCTAGGAAAATATAACATGACAAATAAAGAAAACATACATTAACCTCTCCCGAGTTAGACGATTTCGAAAAGAGTTCGGTTGGTTGGTTTTATTTATGACGGCCAATTATCTGCACGAGGTATATAGGCCCAGGGGGGGGGAGTGCCCTTCGTGGGGGTCTTTCTAAGGGAACCTAACCCGTATTAACGCTTGGAAATCCAAGGTTCGAAGAAAACCACGAAAACTCCGAACGATTAGATCGACGGGCGTGATTGGGATTTAACCCAGCACCTCCCGTCTACCAGATTCGAGAGCAGAACCTCTCAGCCACTGGTGGGGCCGAAAAGAGTTCGCAACTACAGAAACTAATATATTTTCGAGATTTAAATAATAATTTACAAAACAAACATTTCTTTTGCTGCCACTAATTTTCGAAAACATTTCCAAGTCACTTTTATAGCCTCAGTTTTCTAAACCTGAAATATCTTGTTTGGATACTATCAATTTTTAATTAAGCATTTTCATGTTCAACAAACCTATTAACATACATGATAAAATAACACCTTAACATTAACAATAAAATTAATAGTATTTTGTTACTCTTGAATGAATAAATTGAATTAAGCAGCTGAAAATTTACTAATTTTATATGCTAAAATGTGTAAATTAAAATATTGTTGTTTTTTATTACTTGGATGTTTATTTTATTTTAGAAAACATTTACAGGGTTCGTACGCATCAACAGATTCGGGGTTTTTTAAGTGTTTTAGTAGCAGAAAATTCGTAAACTATTAGTCGCTATATCTGACAGAGATATACGACAGATTTTTTTTTCATTAAATAAGGCAAATATTACTTTACAAAAATTCTGATAAAAAATGCTTGAAAGTCCTTGAAGCGTACGAACCCTGATTTAGCAGCTCGAGCCATAATTTTGATAAGTTAAGGGATGCTGCATTATTACATATTGAAATTCTGCGTGTTACAAATTTAATTTTTGTATATTTGAGTGGGTATTGAAAATAATAAGAAGAGTAAACGTAAATTTGGTTCGCAGAATTACAAAATTTATACCATTCAATATTATATTTTGTAGGTTTTTTTGAGAAATTGAAATACAGTCTTAAGCGCCTGAAAATCAGGTTAGTAGCCAAACCACCTCGGAAATAAAAAATTATCATTTGCAGTAAAATTAACCTAATTAATTTCGAGAATTACTCGGGAATTTATGAAATACCATTTATTAAAACCGAGGAATCAAAGAATTACCATATTGGTATGACTACACTATAAAAAAAAACGACATTTTCACAGTACAAAGTACCGTTCACCTTGCGCACAAACTCGATCACAGTGAATATGCTGTATCTTTCTTTGGTTTCCTGACTATATTAACATGGAAAATACAGCAGTTGCGTAAAATTAACAGCACAATGTGCTGGCAATTTGGACGCCAGCAGTTTGTGCTGGCGTCCAAATTGAAGAAAAAATTGCCAGCACATTGTGCTGTTAATTTTATGCGACTATTGTATTTTCCATGTTAATATAGTCAGAAAATAAAAGAAAGATACAGCACATTCACTGTGATACACTGTAAAAAAAAAAAAAAAAAATAATGCCAGTTTTCCGGTAGGAATCGGAAAAATAGTTGCCCTTATCGTACCGGAATACTTTTCAAACCAGTTCGGAATAAAATCCGTAAAATTGATATAAATTCCGTAAAATACCGTTTTACTGACTATTTCCTTATTTTTACGGACTTTAATCCGAGCTGGGTCGGAAATTATTCCGGTACGATAAGGGCAACTATTTTTCCTATTCCTACTGGAAAACTGGCAGTATTTTTTTTTTTTTACAGTGTAGAGTTTGTTCTGGCAAATTTACAGTGTTTTTTTTTTTTTTTTTTTTTTTTTACTGTGTAGCTTTAAATTTAAGTATAGCAAAAAGGAGCATATAACTGATATTAAATATATTACAAAACCCCCAGCCCTAGCAAAATTACATTAATAAGAAACCATCCAAATAAATGTCAATGAAAGTGAAATAATTTTCCCTCCAGTCTATACTCTCCATCCATTATAAGAGAAACTTTAGTGATTGTAATACGCAAAAATTCAATATGTAACGATGCAACATCATTTAACTTGCCAAAATTATGGCTCGAGCTACTCAATGGTTACTAAAGTAAAACATCCAAGTAAAATAAAAAATAACGTGCATAGTATGAAAAAGTACGTGGAAATTTCAATGATAGCGTTTCATAGACCACGCAATTTTAGAATATTTTTATTTATTTGTTTTGAAAATGAATCGGGTAAAATCGAAACATGTAAACTGTCGAATAAACCTATTTTTTCTGTTTTGTATGTTTTATAAGATTAGTATGTTATTACAAATTGTTATTTTTCTATATATTTACAGCTGAAAGGATAAAGAACTTTTCGTAATTGTTTGTAACTCAGAAGAGGTTATTGTATTTTCTAGTTCGAGATTCTTTCATATTCCCATAAATTAGGAAACATTTTTCTTTTCTTCGAGTACGTATTGTTCAATCTATCAGTCCCTTTAGCAACAGATTAAGAAAAACAATTTTGTTAACAGTTGTTTTGTCCTATCTTATATTTTTTCAATATTTTCTTTGTAAGAGTTGATTATGGGGGAAAATAATCGATACTGTTCTGTGTAATATTTTTAGCGAAACAAATTTTTCATCGTAGTTGGAATCAAGAATGAAAAGACATTCACCGGACATTGATTACAAAACACTTTCCAACGAAAACAAAATATTACTAAGAAATATAATTTTTTATTTCACAGAACGAAATGAGATCTCTAAATAACGAAATTAAAGCACCCATATCTCAGTAAATATTCATTACGGGAATTGCTGTCAATGTCCGTTACAACATTCGAATTCTTTGTCTCAGTATGGCTTACGGAAATTAAAAAAACATCTTAAGTGGACCTTGGACCTTTAGTGAAACAAAAATTTACTAAACAAAATTTTTCTTTTTTATTAATACACTTTAGTCTTAATTCCATCACTTGCAAAAATCGCATGCAACGACAACGATTCCTTGCGAAGTTACAAGCATTCCAAATTTGTACACCGTAATTCCGTTACATTAAAAGTAAAATTTTAAATCGCGTTCTCTCAAAACGAAAATTTTTGTCGAGTTAGTATATTCAAAATGTTCCGTGAATCTTATTTTTTGTTTAATTTTCATATATACATTATCGAACAAACACATGTCCGTAAATAACGCTGGCGTAAGAAAACTTGACTGATACGATTTCCTTGTTACTGCATTTTTTTTTCTTAATATCACATAATTTCAATTTTAACATCTTCAATTGGGGGAAATGTTCTTTGAAATGCAGTTTGTTTGAAAATTATATCTCAATATACATAATGTTTATAATTCCGAAAATTAATTAATAGAAAGCTATTTTAATCTATCTCCATCATGTACAGCCCAATCACAAAAGATTCGCCCTGTTGCACAAAGCAATCAGAACGATCAATAAGTAAATAAAACAATAATATTAATAAAACACAAATTTATCTGCCCTGTAATTCAGCTACATACTTCAGAACTGATATTATTAGATTCAAAAAGGCTGCACTACATAGCGATCTTTTTCAATTTCATCGGCTATGGAATCCTGCCATTATGCTAATACGAGTGTATAGCTTTTAATAAACTTCAAAACATTATTGTTTATTGTCATTTAAAATGCTTTTTGGTGTTGTTAATGGGCAATCTGAAAAATTTCAATCTATGTAAAAAGAAAATATTTTTGAATTTTCAAAAAAAAAATTGTTTTTACCTAATTTCTGTTATCCGGGAAGCCGGGGTGGGGAATTCTAGTTTATATAATTGAAATACCATTAAATTTTCTTTATAAACATATGATTCAGATCTTCCATAACACGTTTAAATAATTTTAAAAAACAAATATATTACAGAGGTTGTATCCTATTATATACGTACATCCTAAGTTACATTACATCAATTAAAACACCACTGAAGAAAGGTGCCAATTGAGCCGATTATGAAACAAATCACAATCATTATCTACCATTTTTCTCAACTACATCTACTAAAGATTAGAAGTATTATTTTGCAGCAGATAAAAAATCTGACAAAAACCTCTTGCAAAAGTTTACACGCATTTTTTAAGTGAAATACAAAATAAAAAGTACTCTTATATACCATTAAAAATATTTGATTATCTAGGAAAATATAATAGAACCACAGAAGAAAATATATAACAATCACTTCAGATTATTCCACGATTCCAAAAATTGTTCATTATTCTTTAGAAATTTCAGAAAAAGCTATTTGTTTCGACAATTGGAAAAGCATTTATAAAGACAACGTTTATTTTGCTACTTCTCATTATCGTAAATATTTTCGTGCAGTTTTTATGGTCTGTTAATCAGTTGTCTTAAGTTGCAATATAGGTTTTGAAGTAGTACTTAAGGATGCTATGAATCCCCAAACAAACATTTTCCCATTCAACAGACAAACATGGTAAATTAAGAGCATTAAAATTAACATTAAAGTAATTATTATTTTGTTACTCTTGTATTTGAAAATTCCGTTATGGAGCTGAAAATGTTTAATTTCGAATTCATAGCATTCTATAAAACGTCATTGTATTTTGAGTACGGTGAAATGTCAGTTTTATACGCTACAAAAGTATTACAATTAATGCACTTTAAAAATTACTCAAAAAGGTTTTCAAAAATCAGTAACAACAAAACAAGCTGTAATTTCTTATTAAATTTCCCTAAAATATAAAATTAACTTTAAAATTATGTCAATATATACAACACTAGGGGGCTCGGACCCCTACGAGCTACGCTCGCCAACCCCCGTTTAGACACCGCAGTTTCTAAAAGCACGCTAATTTGGTCGGCTTTAAATGGATTTTGAAAGATTGAATTATAATTTAAAAAACAGTGGCGATCTCCCTATAAACGGGTTTCTATTCATTTCTCTTTGATTGGGGAATTTTAAGAAAAAATCAGCTGCTGTTAAAAGATACTATGACTCTTTTCCTCTTTGATTAAATAAATTCAGTTAAACATTTCAAAATAAGCTAATATAAAATGAATTAAGTAAACAGAGTCTTTGTCTCCCGGTATTTTTTAACAAAGCGAAAAGAAAGTTCTTTTAAATAAGACATTTTAAGCGGGCTCTCACATTAAGCACACAAGTCGTATGTTTGTTGTTCAATAAATAGATAAATAAATGAAAGACATTTTAAATGTATCGTTTTTAATCTCACGCAATTTTCATCAAACTTTTATTTCTCTTTTTAATACTCACGTGAAAATACTTTTGTTAGAAATGAAATATTATTTGCACTGTCCCAACAAAAATAGTTGAAATGTTCATCTCGAAATATCAAATAAATGTCTCGCGCAATTTTTAAATTTGAACTGTTTTGCAATATTATTTTTTGTTCATTATTACGTAATAAGTGTAACGTGACATAAATGTGACTTAATTTCTCCTATTTAAGACTTCTAACGCATGTTAATGAATTTATTATTTTATAATATCATTTCTCTCTTAAAATTAACGTGTAAATATAGTTTTTACGAAGTAATTTTCAATAAGTTCCTGCTTTTTTTATGTAATTATTTAATTCTAATTTGAAAGTCTTTTTCTGTTTATAATAGTCACGTGTAAATATTTTTTTTTAATTTGAAGCAAACATTATTGTTTGTGCTGTTTATACAGTTGGCAACAGGTTAAATTAATACAATTTTCTAAAATAAGTAAAAAATATCTCTCGAGATGTTGAAAATTTGAATTTAAAATAGAAATAAAAGCTCAATAAATGAGTCAAATTTAAAAAATAAATGCATTCTGCACACCGGGCCATTATAACGTATAAAATGGTCTAAAAATTATTAAATTCCGATGTATAGTTTTTGCTCCTATAAAACTTTTTTAATGGAACGACTTTGTCCAACTTTAGCCTTAACTATCTCTTAAAATAAATAGAGGGCTCGGCACCCTACGAGCTACGCTCGCCAACCCCCGTCCAGACACCGCAGACTCTAAACGCACGCTAATGTGATCGGCTTTAAAAAGATTTCGAAAGATTGAATTATAATTTAAAAAACAGTGGCGATCTCCCAATAAACGGATTTCTATTCATTTCTCTTTAATTGGGGAAATTTTAACGCCAAATCCGCTGCGGTACTACATGATTATCTCGTCGACTAAATTCGCCAAATTATATAAATCGCCAAATTATACAAATTGACATAATTTTTATTTTAAATAACAAAAGAACAAATAAATTAGTACAACATTAATAAAAATACACATAAAACGTCGAAATAAAAATAACTTGATGACGTAGACACGTGTAACAACATTTCAAAATAAGCTAATATAAAAGGAATTAAGTAAACAGAATCTTTTTCTCCCGGTATTTTTTAACAAATCGAAAAGAAAGTTCTTTTAAATGAGACATTTTAAATTAATCGTTTTTAATCTGACGTAATTTTGACCAAACTGTTCTTTCTCTTTTTAATATTCACTTGAAAATACTTGTGTTAGAAATGAAATATTATTTGCGCTTTCCTAAGAAAAATAGTTGAAAAGTATCCTATCAAAATATCAAATAAATGTCTAGCGCAATTTCTAAATTTAAACCGTTTTGCAATATTACTTTGTGTTCATTTTATGTAATAACTGTAATGTGACGTAAATATGACGTAATTTCTGCTATTTAAGACTTCTAACGCAAGTTAATAAATTTATTATTTTACAAATTCCTTTCTCTCTTAAAATTCACATCTAATTATAGTTTTTATGGCGTAATTTTTAATAAGTTCCTGACTTTTGTACATAATTATTTAATTCTAATTCCAAATGTTTTTTTTTCTGTTTATAATAGTCACGTGTAAATAAATTTTTAATTTATTACACGTATAAATATATATATATATATTAAGCAAACATTATTGTTTCCGCTGTTTATACAGTTGGCAACAGTTTAATATCACTTTCTAAAATCTGTAAAAAATATCTCTAGAAATGCTGAAAATTTGAATTTGAAATAGAAATAAAACCTCAAAAAATTAGCCAAATTAAAAAAAAAAAAAAATACATACAATCTGCACACCGGGAACTTCAAACGTATAAAATGATCTAAAAATGATTAAATTCCCATGAATAGTTTTTGCTCCTATAAAACTTTTTTAGTGGAACGATTTTGTCCAACTTTAGCATTAAATATTTCTTAAAATAATTCTTCGATTTAAAAACTGTCTGCATCAGCGTGTTTGTCAAACATTTCTGTATAACACTACCGATTTTCATATTTTTGTATGCATTATTTTTCTTAATATTAACGAAGAAAGACCTCTGCCGCAAAAAATTCAAAACCGGCGACGGCGGTGACAGCGGTAGTTACTTTTTTTTAAGTAGAGAGGTTCTTAGATTTGAAAACTGACTGCATCAGCGTGTTTATCAAACATTTCTCTATAATATCGCCGATTTTCATATTTTGTATGCAACATTTTTCTTAATATTAACGGAGAAAGACCCCCGGTCACAAAAAATTCAAAACCGGCGACGGCGGTGACAGCGTAAGTTACTTTTTTTTTAAATTTTCCTAATATATAATTAATGCATCTGCTTCTTTTTATTGTTTCTAATACGTATAAAAAGGTAAATAAATTATCCTTTTAATTATTCGTTTCTTTTTCTTATAATATTAAAATACCGCTGTACCACACAATTTATGAAGCTTTCCAGATTAATATATTTCAACCCCATTTCCATATTACTATATTCTAGCTTATGACCTGCTTTTCTAAACTTTTGCATCATTAACTTTTTAATATCTGCCTACTGGCTAGGTATTTCGCTTAAAATATGACTTCAATTAAAATAACTTGAATTAGCAACTATCAGTTTTCTTTTGGCTTCACTTAAGTACCACATAAAAAGTACATTTAAGAGTAGTTATTTTATCGATAGTTTCATACAATTTATAAAATGAAAGAAGTACACATTTATAAGAATTTTTCTTTTGATAGCCCATTTTAACATTTAATGAAGATCCCCAAACGAAACAAAAAGGAATACGAGGAGACATTTTAGACTGGTAAGATATGTTATAAAAAAATTAAATTAAATGTAAATAATGACTTTTAACGTGACTGAAAAACACAGGCTATTGTACATAAAAATCTCTTTAAAGTAGCCTTAAAAGTTTACATACAATGATTTTGTATGGAATCGCGGAACTTACTTTCTTTTCGAATAAAACAGGTATGTTTTAATCCTGCAACTATCGCACTTTAGTACCCATTTATAGGGTACTAAAGTGGGTAAACCGTCCCACCCTGGGAGCTGAATGTTCATGAGATGTGTAAACAATAAACAGAAATGAAACCGTGATAAATTGAAAATTCTTAAAACTCTTCTATGATTTACCAATTTATACCAAACTTTCTTGCAAATTCATTTTTTTAACGTCTCATACTCTTATCTGAGTGAGATTTTTCAATCGAAACATATATGAACGTACGCTTTTATAAGAATTAGATGTTAACGTTGCCTTAAGAACATTCTTATTCCCATGAATACAAAATTTAAGAAAAGGGAATTTAGCGGTTTGTAACAAAACTGTGCTGTTATCAAGTATAAAATATTGGTTATAGGTGAATTAAATTTACGATCTCTATCGTATGGTACTGTATAACAGTACATACGTTTTGAGATTATCCTCTAAAAATACATAATTATTTATATATAGTATAGAACATTAAAAAGCGACATATTCGATTTTGTCTGTGATTGTTGAAATCAAACATAGGGATGAAGTTGATTCGATCAACGATTTTCTTCTTAATGTCAACTTTGGGAAGAATGTTTACATATAATAGGTATTGCTTTTGAGCCAAACCATCTTCATCGTAACAAAAAAAAAATGCTATGGTGATGGAATTATATGAACTTTGGTAGAGATTTTGAAATTATAAGAGACTGTAATTTTAAAATAGTGTTTAGTCTACACGCATTGGTTTCATGAATCAGATCATGAAGTTTCAAATGAAAGTCAGATGTACAATATAATATCTCGTATCCTCATCATTTTCTATACTAATGCACTTCTAACTACATTTGGGACATTTTCAGTAGTCTGTTTCTTTTGTTTTAAAGTATCTGTCTATCCATCTGTTATAAGACAAACAATATACCGGGTGTCCTGAAATGAACTGGCTGATTTTAAAATTCAATAACTTGCAAACGGTGACAGATATTTACAAAATTCTTGCAGGAGGGTTATACATAAGGTCAAAAGTTTTTTTACAGTGATGACGAAATGAGAATGAGATGACGCTGTAGGCAATAGGCGCTAAATACAGGCTGGATATTTTTGGCCTTTCTCTTCTTTAATGCAGAAAAAGGAGATAAAAATGTATTTAGTTGGTCCCGAAATACCAAAAAAAGATCCTGATTTTAGCGTCTATTGATCTATTGATCATTTATTGTTTTTAATTCGAACTATAAAATCGAAAATCACTGTAAAAAACTTTTGACCTCATGCATAACCCTCCGGCAAGAATTGTTTAAATATCTGTCACAGTTTGCAAGTTATTGAATTTTAAAATCCGTCAGTCCTTTTTAGGACACCCGGTAGATTGAAACACGTAAAAATTCCATATGTAACGATGCAGCATTATTTAGTTTACTAAAATTCGGCTCGAGTTATTCAGTAGTTACGTAAATAGAAATAAATATTCATAAAAGTAAAATAAAAAAACTAACGCGCGTAACATGGAAAACTAAATTACACCGTTATAGATCATTGTATCATAAATATTGCAATTTCAGAATATTTTTATTTCTTTGTTTTGAAAATCACTCGGCTAGAGTCGAAACATGTAAACAGTCAAATAAAACTACTTTTACTGTTCTTAAAGTTTTAATCTTACACCTTTTAGCAATTAGATATAGTATATTATTACAAGGTGTTAACATTTTATATATTTACAAAAAAATAATCATTTCAATTTGCACATTACAGAAACAATCCAATTGTACTCCTTGCTATATATAATGACAAAAACGTTGATACAACATAAATATTACTAGCCGATCCGCCCGGCGTTGCCTGGGCAGACTGTCATTGAAAAATATAACAGTGGAGTGGACTTCATTAAACAAAAGACTGAATAATATTTATTTATACTAAAAACTTGTAAAAAAATTAAATAAGTGCTTCAATCCGAAACGTTTAATTGAGTAATTTGGATATCAGAAGCAAACCGTTCGTGCATGCGACGGTTATTAAGGCTGGTTTGGCGATCGCTTATGCTTTGTGTTCTGGATCCATTCTGTTTCGATTTTCTCTTCTTAATGTGGCTCTTCTTCACTTTCAAGCATTCGCCGAGATCTTTTACGGCCATTTCTAATCATATTTTGAAGCTCCATAATTGCAGCGAAAGAGTGAAACGTAAAAATGAAATCCGATTTATCTCGGCCTAATTCCTGCAAAAGGACTTTTACACAATAAGCAATGAGGTGAGTTTCATTCGGGCGTTGCCATTAAACAATTAAAAAAATAATCACGATTTCTGAGCCCGTACGATAGCGCAATATATATATATAAATATTTTAGTTTAAAACATGGGGTGTTATACCATTTTTTTTCTATGAAAATACGGATGAAAGTGTTAAGAAGTTAAGGGGAAATTACTGATATGCCAACCGCCGTAAGTAAAATCCTTCAATTTCGTATATGAACATGCACATTTTCTTTATTAAATGGCTAATGACGGATGATTGCCTTTTAATCCATTTAATTATTTCAGAGCTTGTTGTATACAGAGAAATTAAATCAAATTATCTTTCTGAAGGGATAATTTAAAGTTAGTCTAGACTAAATTTAAAAGTGAAACTATACCCTTAACGCGCCCCAAAACCAAATATAACTTATATATTTTTTACAAATGTATCGTTTTGTTTTCACTGAAAAAAGTAATAAAAAAATTATCCAAATTTCATGCCATCAAGTACGTGACGCACAAATTCATGATCACACAATAGCAACAAAAAACCATCAGACATTTGAAATCCAACAAATATCAATTCAAAATTTTAATTACTTTAAAATATAGGAAAAAAATATGTTGTTATTATAATCACAAAAGAAGATCAATCCTTGCTTTGTTGAAGCATGCAGAAAACTTTGAAAGCTCAAACCATATACCGTATTAGAAAATCTGAAACATATGGGACTTTTTTCTATCATTATATAAACTCATCTAGATCCCAATATTGGTGCCACGGTACATATACACTTAAAATATCAGGCTGGAGGTCCTTTCAAAGACATGTCTCACAGAGGTGACAAATGGGACTTGGCGGAAAAATAGTACGGGTTAAATAGTATTTTCTTTACACAACTGATGGCCATTCAACAAAATTTGGGAAGAACTTCATTTTCATCCGATTAGTTCCCAAAAGATAAAGTAATTTTACCATGTTTTGGGTAGAAAAATGGGGCATTTTAATCCCAGGAAAGATGGGGGGTCCATCTTCCGGTCCCAGGCCCTTGCAGGTCCATGTGTCTACGTGCGGAAAGACCTCCGTTCCAAACCCCGCGGCGCGTCCCGAAGGTCGCCGCCAGGAGTGGCCCGTTAGGGCCGATCCACACGCAAACTCCGGTCAAGCCGGTGCACTGCCCAGCGCACGTCACACCGGTTATTCCCAAGAGGATGATTGGTCGCGTGCGACAGATCCTGCCACTTAGCTAGAGGAGCCAAATGGTTCCTTCTGTTGGTTCCCGACCCGGGACGCCCCGATAGCCCGCAGGAACCGAGCACCTATAGAGGAGTCGGGCCCACGAACCGGTTCGAGGTTACCGAGCCGGAGTTGATGTACGGAGGACCCTCAAGATCAAATACCATTCTGCGGCAAATACATTTATGAGGTTTAACCCCAGGTAAGGGGAAAAATTCAAAAGTTTTTAACTAGGTCAAATGAGGTATCGTTTCCTATGCATTTTGTAATTCTGGAACGAATGACACGATCTTAAAGACATTCATTAAAAATTTAGGATAGGTTTTGAGATTAATAGTCCCAAAATAAAGTTCTTCCCAAATTTTCGGGAATGGCCATCAGTTGTTACTGTAGAAACCTATTTTACCTGCATAAAGCATAATTGTCGACTTTGTATTCAAAAAACTTACCGCAACTTTTTAGAAAATGATGGTATTGAATTCCGAATGGTGTCATTCGATTCAGAATTTAAAATACATTGTAAACAGTATCCCACTTGGCCAACATCAATTACCTCCTACCATGAGGTAAGTCCCGCCTCCCACACACACACGCAAAAAGGGCAAAACAATTATATTTTTGGGGGAGTCATTAGATCTTCATTTCTAGTGTCAAAAAGAAGTTTCCCCAAATTTTGGTGAATGGCAATCAATTGTTTCAAAAAACCCTATTTTACCCGTTCTATTAAAAGTCCATAGACGTCAGTTGTTACATATTACTCAATTTTCGATCTTTTTGCCTGTACTTTAAACAGTCGTTTTAATGTGTTTTATATTTGTAGATGAAATTGTCGACTTACTTTTACAGAAGATATTATCAAGAAGGAAGTGTCGCGCTTTTTCGACATTTTTGGGTTGATGAGTATTTGTTAACAATTCTCTCCGTGCGAAGAAAGTATATGCTGTTAGTATATAATAATTAGAATCCATACATCGCTTTTATTATTACTGCATTTTGTATCTTAACTCTATTAACAAAATAAATATCAATATTATTTAAATTTTTTAGCCTCATTTATTTCACTTATGTCGTACATAATCTAACTAACAGTCTGGTATTTATTACTGTATATAATTTGAACTCATGAGATATAAAAGCAAAATTCACGGATCATGATCATAATTACTTTAGACTTTGAAAATCAGAAAAGAGGTAGTCTCTTATTTTACCATCATTCATGAAGCATTGGCAAGCAAGCTTTCAATAAATGCGAATGCCTCTATTAGTACTAATTAGAATGTTCTGTAGATATTGTATAATCTAATGTTGTAAAGTGTTAATTCTGGTATGTTTGAAATAGATAGTTAATTCTAACGCATTTCATAATTAAATATCTTCAAGGAATTAAATTCTTGTTCGTGTGACTTCTGTTATTATCTGGCATTCAGTTATTATTTGAATGTGTCAATAAATTAACGTTTTGCACGTCACCTCATAATATCTATTTAATATATATTAAAAAAGTAATTTATAAATTCATAATACATTAGCACAATTTAATTAATTTTAGAAAATTTTACAGTGGTGTAATATTTAAAGGTGAAAATTTTTTATATAGATTCAAATTACTTTTACAAAATAATATTATAAGATGCAGTGGAATATGAACCATTAAACTTGAAATGCGGCTTAATTAATAACATTCAAAAAATGATGTATTGATATATGTTGTATTTCTGAAATGGGATTAAATGACACATTGCGCTGAATCATTTCGAAATATTTTAAGTTACATAATCAGAAATTATTAACAAGTAATGTTTGCAATGAATAACTGAAGGATTGTATATATTATGAAATTAATGGTGATACGTTATATCCAGGATACCATAAGTAAATCCAGATAGATTTTCAAATATGTGCAATTTATGAAATAAGTCATAGAAAGTTGTAAATGGTCATATCATTAAAATATTTATAAAATTATACAAAATATACTAAATGAATATTGGTATAATTACAAATAAAAACAAAAAAAATATTTTATTTTCTATCAATCGGTTATTCTTAGAAAGAGTTTACTGATATAAGTGCCATTTTTGTTTTAGACTACCATTAAAAAAATATCGATAACAATGCTAGTACTTTATATAAATCAAGATTGTACAATAATTAACTTATTGTCCATTTTTTATATACACTGTATAGCAATTAATCACCAGACACTTTCAATTTTAGACATTTTGTCAAATATTTAAAAATATACTTGTCGTATTCTTCTGGAACTTCAGGATTATAAAGAATATGTTTGACGTTATAGTCATCAACGTCTATTTGATAAGGAGGACAATTAGGGGACCAACAAAAAAAATCAAACAAAAATATTAATTTTTGGGATCAACCTAAAAATTAAAATACACGAAATGATTTATCGCTGCAGAATACAAATTTGCGGATACTGTAGAACACGTTTACTGATTTGTGTAAGAATAACAAATATATTCATGGAGATATAGCAGTTTGTTTTAAGTTTAAAGAATTCTTGTTTGTTTTTAGCTTATATCATGTAGTGTTTTCAACCAAACTCAGCAGGAAAATTAGCTAATAGTAGTAGAAATAATATAAAAGTATAATGTCTAAATATAGTATAATAATATAATAATATAGTATAATATAATAATATAATGCCTAAAAAATTTAAAGTGTCCTTTGATTAATGGCAATATAGTGTATAATGAAAAAGTATAATAAATTGAACTATTCTTATAAAAAAAATATATATATATATATACTCAAAATATTCTTCTCAGAACTGGATTAAATTGTGCTATAGAAATGCTGATGTCATATTTACCGAGGCAACACGTGACCTATAAATTTTGCTTTCACTGCAAATTTTTAACTTCTAATCATGGCACACGGTTAATTGTTAAGTCGACAATTTAAAAATAAAATGTAGTTTCAAATGAAATTTGTTTATAAACCCATCTCAATTTATCATTTTAAAATTATGCTTAAGCATTTAAAAAATCTATAGTTTTTGCTTGCAGCCCGATTAAGAAAAGCTAAACCGCTTGCATTTAAAATCGTGTAAAAAATGTGCTTAAAAAATATAAACTCTGTATTTTTTCCGGCTGATATCCGATAACGAAATGAAAATTTTCTTCATAAAACAATAAAATTGTATAAAAATTACAAATTAAGCAGTTATGTTAAAAGAACAATGCGCTTAAATTATGCTTAATTATCAAAATCACAAGGGCCCCTGGTATGTGGCAAATACGAAAGTGTCGCTTTGAAGCACAAACAAAATTTTATTTTAATAAACCATTGATAATTTTCTTATAAATATGCTTTTCGATGTCGTTCGAAGGGAATCTAAAGAAATAATTAAATGTGAAAAATCTATTAGGGTTAAATGAAAAAGGCTTTACCTATGTGCAGTAACCACAGTTTGTATCCCTAATGTTTTTGAAAAGTAGAAAGTATAAGGTAGTTTGGGATATTCGAAAATTGATTATTCCAAAAAATTTAAAAATTGCAATAATTTCGTTCTACTCGATTCTCGCGGATTAGACAAAAGGCTCATCTAAGTAAAATGGTTAAGATTAAGTGTGAGGAACTTACCTTTAGCGAATATTATGCTTTATCAAATTTCAATTTAATTAAGAGCGTGGTTTGGTTTAACTTATTACTATATTTGGCACATCAGCTCATTATTACAGCAATTTAACTGCTGCAAGTTAAAAAGTCTTTATATTATTATCTTTATATTTTACTAGGGGGCTCTGCCCCCTGCAAGCTACGCTCGCCAACCCCCGTTCAGACACTGTAGAATCTAAAAGCACGCTAATCTGATCGGTTTTAAAAAGATTACAGAAGATTGAATTATACTGAAAAAACCTGTAGCGATCTCCCTGTAAACGGGTTTCCATTCAATTCCCTTCGATTGCAAAAATTTAAGGTAGAATCAGTTGCTGTTAACATATCCAATGGTAGTTTTCGTGTTTGGTTAAAGGAGATCAGTTAAACATTTGAAAAGAAACAAAAATAAAATGAATTAAGGAAACAGAGTCTTTGTCTCTCGGTATTTTTTAACAGCGTTATAAAACGATTGACATAATACAATTACTAAAATTTGCTACTTTAACCCCTTCAAAGGCAGTGGTTCATTTTTGAACCACATAATTTTAATTCTTAAATGCCACATTAGCATCAGAATATTAGGATGAAAATTTCCCTTTTATTAAGTAAGTGAACAAAAGCATTTTTGTATTTCGAAATTTGTTTGTAAATTCTGGTGCCATTGACTGATTTCAAGATTTTACGAATAGAAGTGCCTTGTCCGTGAAAGGGTTAAACGCATGTTAATGTATTTATTATTTTTAAGTTTCCTTTCCCTTTTAATATTCACGTGTAAATACAATTTTCAGAAAATAATTTTCAATATTTTCCTGCCTTTAACATGTACTCATTTAATAGTAATTTAATTTTTTTTTCTGTTTTTAATAGTCAATTGAAAATAAATTTTTAATCGTTAGGAAATATTATTCTTTGCGCTGTTTTTAAAATTGAAAACAATCTCTATAATAATAGCCTAAGTCATGTGACTATCATCAACAGCTCAAGGCGGATCCCTTCGCTTTTTATATTCCAGGCGGCCATTTTGGTACTTTAATGTTAGCCAGCCACAGGTGTGATAAGTCGTCGAATATTATTCTATCCCTATTATTTCGTTTATATTATAATAATCCAAGTCGTGTAACTGCCATAAACAACTGGCTGATTCCTTCGCTTTTCATAAGAAAGGTTTCCATTTTGATTAAAGAATCAAACTTATTTTTTTGAATAAAACTACATAAAAGTTGCCATGATCACAAAGAATTCCTGGTACTTTTATGTTAGCCAGGTGAAAATCTCGTCAATAGTTTTTTTTTAACTCGCCAGTTAGCATTTTTTTATTTTTCGAGTGGTAAATTAAATCTGTGCTACTTGGTTATCCCATCGACCAAAAATCTGTCGCCAAGCTATAAGATTAGATGTCAATAATGGTTGATCGTAAATGTCACCATCACTTGACTTTAAGGAAGTTACACATGTTCACGCCATCAAGTGATTTTTATTAATGCTATACTAATTTATTTTTTCTTTTGTTATTGTAAAATAAAAGTTGTTTTTGTAAAATAAAAAAAAAATGTCAATTTGTATAATTTGGCTATTTATATAATTTGGCGAAATTGGTCGACGGGAGAAGTAATAACATTAAAACGTTGTTTTGAAGTGGAAATTAAATCTCATGATTTGTTGCATTGTCACATACGCACCGGGTTTGGCGTGATTTTTTTTTTTTTTTTTTTTTACGACAATTTGGCGAAAACCTCGTTTTCAAAAAATACCTGTTACATATGTATTTTTAAATTACTTTCTGTTATTTTAAAAATGAAATAACAATAAATTAAAAAAAATGAATTAATAACTATAGAACAAAACAATTTATAACATTTTTTGTAAATAAAAAGAAAATAAATTCGAATAAACATATATTAATAAATAAGCAACAATAGCCGGGTTGCCATTTCAGGCAAAATAACGCCATTTTGACGCCAATTAGGTACCCCGTTGCGTATATGACATCTGTGTCTAATATTTTTCGTTTCGTTTCGTTTAAAAAAAACAATGAAGTAAAAGCCATTTATTTTAAAGGCTTAAATTTTAAATGAAAGTTTTGTATTAAATAAAATAATAATGAAATACAAATTGAATTCTGAATAAAAGTAACATGATGCATTTCTTAGCATACATTTAAGGGAGGCCAAAATCGTCGCCAAATTAATTTAAAATAACCTTTTCTAAAATATGAAAAAAAATATATGTTATTATTAAAATTTGAGTTGCCATCATTAGAAAAAAAGTATTTAAAATTAGAAAAAAGCTAATATTTCAAAAACTAATTCTAATTTTAAAATTCTAATACCAGTTTTGAGATCTGTGGATCAATGCGGATTTTTGGTGCTAATTTCATCGCAAAGTATTCCACATTTTAGGAGAAATCGCTGTGAAAGTTAATCAGTTTTTTAATCTGTCGTTTCATAGAATCGTTACATAAATTCGTTTCAATTCGATTCATTAGGATTTTATATATATAGGGTAGAGGTAGATTTCTCGGGTTTCTTTGATCATATAAAAAATCATTTAAGAAATTTTGGCTTATGTTTGATCGCGAAGTCGCCTCCGAAATTAAAGATGCTTTTAAATAATAAAATTGATCTTATTAATAGAGATGACCTCTCAGGAGTTTATATGATTCCATTTATTAGGGAGGGAGGAATCAAAAATCATTACATAGGTATAACCCAACGAAAATTCAATATCAGATGTAAAGAACATATAGCGGACATAAAATACAATAGAGGTAATACTGCTTTTTCCGGGCTAAGTCAAATAGAGAACATTAACATACATTTTAACTAGAGTAAAATAACTACAGGTCTAATTTTTATTTACAATTATTCATAAGAGATTTCATTGAAATTTATTTAAGAGGTTCAGGAGTTTGTAACAATACATTATCTTTTAGTATCCCGAATTTATGGGTTGAATGTTTGGACAAATTACGGCATCGCGACATAGAGGGAACACGAGCAATCGAGGAAATGTAGGGCGCGTTACATGATTACTTGTTTATTTTCGATGATTTTTTTCATTTTTCATATGCATTTGTAATTTTCTGTTACACATTGTGACGACGACTCAGAAAATAAGGTGAAACATATAAATATAGATTTTTTATTTACTTTTAATGTGCTTTTATGACGTCTTTTAAGCAAATAAATATTTTAATATTATGATATGTCTTTATATTTGTCAAACTGTTATAGAAGAAATATAAAGTTTGGTTTATATTTTGAAATTTATTTTGGTATTTAATTCAAATTTTGAAAAAAAGGCTAATCCTCTTGCATTTCAAATCATGTAATAGCATCGCACTTAATATAATATAAATTGCTAAATTAATATAAAAATAAACGGTCAAGTGCGAGCAGTACTCGCATACAGAGGGTTCCGTAGAATAAATATATGAATTTGTAATTGTATTATTAAGAAAAAAAGTTGCTAAAAGAATACTAAGACTTTGTAAAAAACTATACAACGTAGGGTTGGGTATAACTGTATATATTAGAAAAGTGTAAATGCGTATACCGTGAAAGTTCAACGATATATGGAACCTAAATAATATCAAATATAGCTATTCGTATAACTCTTTTTTTAATATTATCCTAATATGTTTATGATGAACTTAATTAGGTACTGACAATAAAAGCTGTGCATATTTACATTTCATTTGGCATTTCATGAAACTAAATTCAGCGTAGTAATAACCTTTATTTCTACAGTGTAGCTAAATCAAAACCTTTGTTCAAAGTTTAAATTTAGTGAGTTTTAGTTTAAATTAAGTGATTAAGAGATGTATGTTGTCATCGCCCAAGAATAGGAATAAAACAAATATTTCTTTTCAGGGGAAATGAATGAAGTTATTTGGGTTTTTCTTTTATCTCTTTTTCTCCACTTCCCCATATATTATGAGTTTCATAACAAATCCCAATAAAAACATATTTTTTACACTTTACTGAGTGTTTCCATTTCTTATCAAAGTCATGATATGTAACAAGCACAGGGATCTGTTTAGGAAAAATTGGGTTCTTTAAAGGACCCCTCACAAATTTTTTCATTTCAAAACAGGACCCCTCACAACATTTTTCATGTCAAAACTGGACCTTGCACAAATTTTTTCAAATCAAAGCAGGACCCTTCACAAAACTTTTCACCTTAAAAAAGGGACCCTTCACAAAATTGTCATAAATGTAGGCTTTTTACAAACTCTTTCACCTGAAAACTAAACTTTTCACATATTTGCTGAATCAACGCTTCACTGAATGTTTTATTTTCATTTCTTAGCAAAAGTATAAGATGTATGTTTTGATTTTAAGATTTGTTATTGAACTTTGTTTCATTTAAGGAGGTTCGGGACATACCTATTTTAAAATAATTTTTATTTATTGAGTTACTATTTTGAAATGTTTTGTGATGCTTAACCATATAACATGATAAAACTTATTAATCGGTATAACGCGAAATGTTATATGTAGAATTTAAACTTTTTTCATTTAAATAAACAAAAATATAAGTTTTAATTTTGATTCTCCATTTTTAAAATTGTTATTGAACTCAGTTTGCTTCATATACAAATATTCAATGTTTTCATTTATTATTGTTGACATTATTGGGCGATGACAACGTACATTTTATACCTGACTGCATGTCCATTCTTGGACGATTATTCTGAAACTCCAAATTTGTCTAATCGCCCCAAGAATCGAATGTTTTATTAAAACATTCAGTAAATAATTTCCGTTCTTGGGCGATTAAGAGTTCATTCATGTGCGATTCTTATGAAACTCCATGTCACAAAATGCACATCTTAACTATTTTACGCACTCAGAATTTTCCATTTTCAGTTCTTTTCCTTTTGTTAATCTTTTCTCTCCACTTTCCCACTGATAAGAAATACTGATAATGAAAACATATCTTGCACTTTACTGAATGTTTTCATAGTGCCAGGTCCAGTAGCAGAAAATTCAAGATGGGAGACAGGCGTCACAGATTTTCTTATCTCTTTTGCAGATTATTTTTCCATCAAACCTTTTATTATTTCACTTTACAATTATGTTTAGCTCTTTATTACTTCATACAAAACTAAGATTATTATGTATAAAAATTAATAAAATGCTTAAAGACATTGCAGGTAAGTGGTGGTTTGATTAATTAATGCTTCAATTGTAAAATATTTTACCAGCAGATTATTTTCTGCCACTGAAGTATCTGTCACAGACACTTGGAGAATTTTCTGCAACTGTGGTGCCAGGCATAGCAGTTTAAAGTTTAGGTGTAATTCAGTGAAGAGAAATTATGATTTTTTTTTTGTTGTTCTGTCGCCATTTGTCAAAGTTCCCGACATTTCTCAGCGACAGATTGGAAAAATTCAACGTGTGCTTCTGCACTCTTTTGTCAAAATTTGCTATACATTTCCGCGATCTTTTGATGAAATTTGCAATTTATTCCCTCGACTGTTTATCGAATTTTGTGTTTTATTTTTATAGTGATTGTTTTTCAAGATTTTTCATGAAATTCGCGTTTTTTTTTTTTTTTTTTTTTTTTTTTTTTTTTTGTGACCATTAGCCAAAGATTAGACAAACTTTGCTATGCGTTTCTGCGATCTTTTGATGAAATGTACAATATCTTTCTTCGTTTACTGAAATTCACGTTTTTTTCAGCAATCGTTTCACAAAATGCACGATTCCCCCCCCCCCCCCCCCAAATCGTTTCACGAAATTTGCAGGGTTTTTTTTTTCACGATTTTTTAATTTGCAATATTTTTCTTCGTTTACTGAAATTCACGCTTTTTTTTTTTCAGTGATCGTTTCACAAAATGCACGATCCCCCCCCCCCCCCCCCAAATCGTTTCATGAAATTTGTGGGGTTTTTTTTAACGATCAGTGACAAAATATGTGTTTTTCTTTTCCGCAGCCATTTGACAAATTTCGTAATGTGCACTCTTTAGACAAACTTTGCTATGCGTTTCTGTGATCTTTTGATGAAATTTGCAATTTTTTTTTGTTGTTCACTGAAATTCACGTTTTTTTTTTTTTTTTTTTTTTTTTTTTTTCTGCGATAGTTTCACAAAATGCACAATTCCCCCCCCCCCCTCCCCAAATCGTTTCATGAAATTTGCATTTTTTTTTTTTTTTTCAACGATCATTGACAAAATTTGTGTTTTTCTTTTCCGCGGCCATTTGTCGAAGTTCCTGATATTTCTCAGTGACAGATTGGCAGAATTGGCATATGCTTCTGCACTTTTTTGACTAAATTTGCCATGCATTTCCGCGATCTTTTGATGAAATTTGCAATATTTTTCTTCGATTGTTTACTGAAATTGGCGGGGTTTTTTTCAGCAATCGTTTGACGAAATTCGCGTTTTTTTTCGCGATTTTTTTTAAACGATCAGTGACAAAATTTGTTTTCCTTTTCCGTGGCCATTTGTCGAAGTTTCCTATATTTCTCAGCGACATATTGGCAAAATTTGTAATCTGCACTCTTTAGACAAACTTTGCTATGCATTTTTGCGAAAATGCACGATTTCCCCCCCCCCCCCCAAATCGTTTCATGAAATTTGTGGGATTTTTTTTAACGATCAGTGACAAAATTTGTGTTTTTCTTTTCCGCGGCCATTTGACAGAATTCGTAATGTGCACTCTTTAGACAAACTTTGCTATGCGTTTCTGTGATCTTTTGATGAAATTTGCAATATTTTTCTTTGTTTACTGCAATTCACGTTTTTTTTTCTGCGATCGTTTCACAAAATGCACAATTCCCCCCCCCCCCCCCCCCCCCCCGCCTCAAATCGTTTCATGAAATTTGGATTTTTTTTTTCAACGATCAGTGACAAAATTTGTTTTTCTTTTCCGTGGCCATTTGTCGAAGTTTCCGATATTTCTCAGCGACATATTGGCAAAATTTGTAATCTGCTCTCTTTAGACAAACTTTGCTATGCGTTTTTGCGATCTTTTCATGAAATTTGCAATATTTTTCTTCGTTTACTGAAATTCACGTTTTTTTTTTTCAGTAGAAATGTAGTCAATAATTTTAACAGGAAGATAGATTATAAATAACGAACACTCAAAATTTTCGCTTTATTGAATTATGCCTAAACTTTACACTGCACTTTCAATGTGAAAACATTCAATAAAGTATAACATATGTTTTCATTAGGATGAGAAAATATTAACAAAAGAATAAGAACTGAGTGAAAAATCCTTGAGTTCATGAAATACTTAATATGGTGTGCATTTTGTGATATATTAGGAGTCTTATAAGAATCGCATGTGAATGGACTCTTAATCGCTCAAGAACGGAAATTATTTACTTCATAAAAAGTTCAAGAAACACGTTCCATGCTTGGGCGACTATGCATATGTAAATTGCCATTAACACGAAGAACGAATACAATTGAAATTAACTTACGTGAATGATAACACTTTAAAATTTTAAAGAAGGTGGGAGAGTTGAATTTCCAGTTTGGAAGGCGGGTGACGATAATTGTCCTTACAACTGTAGCGTTTTCTTCGATGAGTATACTTTATATGTTGTTTTCTGACAGAGGTCGTTTTAAAGCTTATGGCTTGTACATTACTAAGCACTCACTCCTCTCCTCTTACCTAATTTTTTCATCAGTAGAGGGTGTTTTAAAATTTTAATTTGTTCATGACTATGGCATACAGTTTTACAAAAATTTATGAATAAAATTTGCATAACATCTCAATAATTTGCAACTGCTTCTCCCCCATTTTCACACTGTGAGTGGGTACGTATTTCAAAATCGAGTTACATATAAAATCACATAAATTAAAGGTTTCTTTATAAATATTACCACGGACCCAAGCAACGCGGGGTGGGTCAGCTAGTTTAACAATAAATTTGGTTAATTCAGTATTGAAGTGTACGTTATGTGTCGCTAACTGCTTTGCCTGGGCATGTGTGACATTGCCTCGTCTCTGAAGCTAAGAAGTCTTTTCTCGTAATGCATTTTTACCTATTTTTCCTTGATCGCAGCTTCGTCTGATGAAGTTCTTATATGGTTGATTCAGCTTTTGTCCCAATTTTAAAGATTTTTTCCATAGTCTGGGGATGAATTGCAAACGAGACTAATGATTACTCTAACATGGATAATTTATTTATGTCGTCTTTATTTTCTTTTGATGAAAGACTTTTGGAGGATCACTGATTCAGGTTGAGACATAGTCGACGCTGTTATATTACTCAGTGGCCTCAGAGTACAGCTTTAGAACCTGGAACTTTCGCAATATTTTTTTTCTTTGAATTGCGGCCTTTTCAAATTATTCTCCATACTAATCTTTGAAATGTTTTGTTACTTTATGACGATATCTACAATTTATGCTTAAATCAAACTCCATTCTTTGAGGGCGCTGGTGCAGATCTATTATCCGTTTTTGAACATTTATCCATTTTCATTGTCCTGACATAGTCTTTGCAACGGCTTTGATTGTTTTTAAAACAATATTTCCGATGACCATTTTGCAAACAGTTTTAAATATTGTAGGAATTCCATCTGTCGTTGTGGAACTTTACGCCTAAAATCGCAGCGACAATTCTCTAAGTCTTTACTCATACAAATTGCAATGTCTAAGAGAGACGTTTCCACGTGTCTTACGAATTCTGAACAGGTCTTCCTCTGTTTTACGGCTGCATGATTAAGTGATTTCTCCAACGATTGACACTTGTTGTTGCAGATCATGATATTCGGTAATGGTCCGTTTGAAAATTACTATTTTGGATAGATTTATCCAGAATTTAATATTATTTTCCCCAACTTTCTTAAGATCCTCTCCTGGGTGAAGGTAAATACCATAAATTTCATATGTGGTTTTGTAACCTGTAACATGATTACAAGTATCGCATGATGTCAGTATAACTTAGCAATTGCAAGTCTTTGAATTGGCACGTTGTCCCAAAATCTATTTTTCTCACTATCAGATATCTTAACACCGCCCTGACCCCTCGCTGCCCTCGCACAAAACAAAAATCGCACAAAACACAGTAATGGCACGTTAAATGATTCACAACAATATTGCAAGAGACAAATGTTTCACCTTCATGCCAATAAATCTCGCAACCAAACTTATCGCAGAAAAGAGCGCGTTCCGCATCAAACATTCTCTTCTTCTATTTACTCCCTAATCATCAAGATAACTCATGTGTCAGTATTGTTTGTTTATGTTTCACTCTAAAATAAACACCATCACACCTTCTACTCTCCTTCTTACTTGCTGTTGTTCATCACCCAAACATATGACACATCGACGCATTGAAAAGAGGAAAAGAAGGAAAAGTGTGGAACATAAAGATACAAATGAGAGAAATTGGAGGAAAATTTAAAAAATACATTTTTTCCCCACTTATACACGAAAAGCTATAATATTAATTATAATTTAGAAAAGCACATAGGAATTAAATAGCATAAAATCAGAGCTTATTTATGTATTTAGCACACTAAATATGATTATGCAAGTAAACACAATCAAAGTAAATATAATTTAACCCATTAAAAAAATTTCCTTAAAATCTTCCAAAGCGAGTATTGTAGGAAATTTTTAAGAAATTTTCGACAAATCAAGGATTTGCGCTAAAATCTGAAATTTTGTGTGTGAACTTAGTGGCAACATTCAGTTCCTTTTCCGCACTACCCATTATCGAAAATCGGAAAAAAAAATTCAGCCCAACCTAATTCAGTATTATTAAAAACAAGAAAACTAAATTTAAATGATACTTACACATTTAAAATAATATTTATGCTCCAATTTAGGTAAAAATGTTACAGAATTTTCAATGTTGTATTAAAATGTAATATCATATTAATAATACTTTTTAATACAAATTCACATGAACAAACTCGATTCTTGATAATTCTATATATAATTTAATAATATCTATAAAAATTAATTGAACTTTAAAATATTATATAAAAGATAAAAATATCATATTTTAATGAAAATTTTTTCTGAAAAAAAGCATAAAAATTTTCATTTAAAAAATTGTGATACTCTTTTGTTTGGTAAAAAAAATTATTATTTTTTTTTTTGGAAATGTATTTCTAAGCACAAAGTTATTTCTATTCTGTGTATTCTAAAGATAAAAATAAAATAAATGTTATTAAATTCGGATAAAATGTTTGAATAACATTGAATTACTTATCTTTTAAAACTCTTATGAATATGATTATATAAAAGATACGGGAAACAGCGTTAAGTAATTGAAGTTTGTTTTAGATTTTTTGTTACTTGCAGAATGGAAATTCAAACATGTCTTTCAAATGTGTTTATTTTATTCATTCTGAAGTATATATATATATATAACATTTCACATATATTAAGTAACCTTTATATTTCGCTTCAAGAATTTTCAAATTATTTGGAATTTAAAATTTTCAAGTGTACTTTAGTGTTTTATTAACTTATTCTATTTTTTAATATTTAGATATCTTGTGTCTATAATTTTATCTTAATTATTTTCATGTAAAGATGAAAAATGCTTATCATAATATTTTCGGCTAAACACTTGTTTTTAAATAAAGCAATTTAAAAAAACCTTTTTAGCTGTATTTAGCAACCTGAAATAATATATTATTAGGGTGGAGTGAAAAAATCGAAAATCGGAAAATCAAAATGTAATACCTCGCAAAACTTGGGTATGGTCCTCAGAAATAAAACTGCACAATTTTTTCGAAATCAAATTTTATCTTCCGGTGCCCCACGGACCCCAATTTTCGCCAAACTCCTCAAAAATGCCTTGTACAAGTTATAAATTGAAATAAAGGTAAAGCTAGAAAATAAAAATTTCATACCACACAAAAGTTGTGTAAGGTACGTAGTAATATACCGGTACAGTTTTTTCGAAATCAAGTTTTATCTTCGATGCCCCCGGTCCCGCCATATTTTGAGAAATTCGTCAAAAATGCCTTGTACAACTTACAAATCGAAATAATCATAAAGTTGGAATTAAAAATATTATGCCGCGGAAAAGTTGTAGATGGTACGTAGTAATATGCCTGCCCATTTTTTTCGAAAATACGAAATGTCTTCCAGGGACCCAGTCGTTAGAAAAAAAAATCCGTAAATCCACTTTTATCGGCTGTACATGTACAATATAATGTATTATACAAGAAGCAAGTGTGCAATACAAACATTTTACCTGTGAAAAGTACACAAACAATTAATGTTCAAGAATGAAAACAAACATTTAAATCTGTTAAAAGTGTTCAAAAAATTTAAAATTCTATTAAATCAGTTTGTGCTAGACGCATGCAGCAGGGTGTCATACAGTTATACTGGGCTGATTGGGAAAATGTTGGACAAATGTGAATCTCTTCCCATCGTTTCTTTACAGATTATCAACATTGATTATAACCTCGAAACATACATAGCAGACAGGTTACCACCGACAGCAGAATTTTGAGACTCTATGTGTGGATTCCGGATACAACGTTAAATCTGAATATAATAACGAAGCCTGTAGTCGATGTATGCACGTGTTGGGTTTGCTACTAAGTGCAAGCCACCTTTGAAAAATTGTTTATTTTTCTAGGGATGTGCCCCAGGCAGTTAAAGTTATAATTGACCGAGTAATCCAGCTCAATGCCATTTTTGTTCATCCTGAAAACCTGCTTATTCGCATCATAACTGATGATCGGAAACACATCCTTGAGCTAGGATTTGATAAAATCCTTAAAGCGCAAAGTGCGAACACTAGTGGAGAAGTCAGGCAGTTCCAAGTTCCTGCGATCAATTTTAGCGCAGCAGATTATATTGATCTGGTTCAGTGGGATAATGTGGAAGTTACAGAACCACCTATTTTGACTAATATTTCATGCGATGATTTAAAGATATACATTGAAAAAACGAGATCTTGAAGATTTCATTTCGTTTGCTAAGTTTCCATGCCACACTCAAAGTGTAGAAAGTTGTGTCAAAGTGGTCACTGAAGCTGCCACGATAGTTTGTTGTGCAGGCAACAAGGATGGATTCATAAGATCCATTATGCCATATTTTGAGACCAGGTCAGATTTTAAGGTAACAAAACTCCAACAGCACCAACAATAAACACCAAGTCCAAACATTTCAAATATTTAGATTTTGGTTTGAAGAGCATGAACAGATTTAATTGAACTTTAAAATTTTTTAACACTTTTAACAGATTTAAATTTTTGTTTTTCATTCTTGAACTTTAATTGTATGTGTATCACAGATAAAATGTTTTCACTTCACTCTTGGTTCTTGTGCGTTGCATCCTATTATACATGTACAACAGATAAAAGGGAATTTACGGCAAATTTTTCAAAATTTCGAATGACCGCATCCCTGGAAAATATTATGTGATTTCGAAAAAACTGTGCATGCTACTACGTACCATACGCAACTTTTCTGCGGTATGCCATTTTTATTTTCCAAATTTATGGTTATTCCGATTTATAAGTTGTACAAGGCATTTTTGACGAATTTCGCAGAAATTGGGGGGGGGGGGGTATCTGGGGAACAGATAGATGAAACCAGATTTTGTAAAAACTGTGCACGCATATTACTACTACCATACACAACTTTTCCGCTGTATGAAATTTTTATTTTCCAGCTTTAATTTTATTTTCATTTATAACGTCTACAAGGCGTTTTTGACGAGTTTGGCGAAAATTGGGGGGCCTGGGGTCACCGGAAGTTAAAATTCGATTTCGAAAAATCTGCGCAGTTTTATTACTGAGGGCCATATTCAACATTTGTGCTGTATTACATTTTGAGTTTCCGATTTTCAGTTTTTTTTCAGTCCAACCTAATATATATATATATATATATGTGTGTGTGGGGGTGTGGGTGTGGGTGTGTGTGTAAGTATGTGTGTCCGTGTGTATCATTTGTAGCAAGTTTTTATTTTTTAAATAAAAGGAATAGTAATTTAAAAATCCTTATGGACATTAAAATTGAAAACAAATGTACTTATGATGACATACTTTGGCATTTTGCGCAATAAATATATCCTTTTTTAATCCTTAATGCAAATTATATGGTGACTCATTTTTTAGAGTCTCTAATTATTTTCAAATGCGAAAAAAACATCATGTTTATCATATCCCGGTCATGTAAATAAACCAGTGTAGGCACCATTGTTACATTGTGGACGAAAATTTTACTAATTTATTTTGGAGTGCTATTAATCATAATAAACATTAAATGCTGCCAATATTAACATCAAAATAATAGCTTTGTTAAGTCCTAGTTCATTCAGGATAGTAGTAGGCTCGTTGCTAGATATCATCACTTCAATTTGTTAAAAAATTGGTTGCCGTATATGCTGTTATTTGGTTACGTTTTTTCTTACCAATAAGTATGTGTGTAATAATGTGGAAAGCAGTATATAACATCTATGCATAACCATATACATAAGGAAAGGGTGTTCGTAAGACGGGGATATTACATTGAACATGGTGAAAAATAATAGGTATAAAGCAATCAAAGCGAAAGTAATTTAAAAATTAAAGCATATTAATTTTGCCTACTCTAAAGCGTACATAATATTTCTAATTTTTATTTAATAATCTCAAATAGTTCATCAGAAATTCTTATGAATTGAGTTTTTTAAAAATGAGTTTTATATATATATATAGATACTTTCAGACCCGCTTGCGGATGCTCAGAATTTTATGGAAGATATAGAATTTTAACATGTACAAAAAATAATTCGCTTAATGTTAAGATAAAAGTGACTATCAATATGGCATTCATTTCCGGTACACGGTACACTCATGAGGTGAAGTGAATAGAGGTACTTACCTTAGCAGACAAATTTTGAAGATAAACATGATACGATATTATGCGACAAACATTATTTTTCAGAAAATGTAGTTCTACAAATGGTATTGAAATTAAATTTATCTTTTTATTGCTGATATATATTGATAATTGTACTTCTAAAATGTCTCTTATTCCTATTTGATTGCCTAAGAATTTCTGCTCACACGCTCACACCATTTATATTAACACAGATGTCATTCCCGGTAGCCTTTATTAATATCTTTAAAAAAAAAGAAAGGGAAGAAATGCCATATTACAGGAAGAGCTGAAACCAACTGTAAACGGCTGAGGAGGCGGGATGGGAAAAAAAAAAGAGAAAATAAGAATAAAAAAAATAATCAGACATACTATGATTAACTAGCAAGGTTCCACTTCCGTAAAAAACTGAAGAGAACACTAGATGGAATAAATACAAATAGAAATCCTGAAATTCAAAAATAGAGAAAAAAACCCTCAGCCAAACCACAAGCCAGACAGTTAGTCAAACAAGGATAATTTATTAATTATTTAAAATTTAAAAAAATGTACGTAAAAGCTTGCATTTTTTAATAGCATAACTGTTCCCAAATGTGCGTCACTCGTTTGATGGACAATGACCATTGATTATTAAAAAAAAGATAAGTGCCCAGTTAAACTGATGGAATTGAGCTCACAGGCCATTCACACTAATTGTATATTATACTCTTATTTCAAAGAATAATGTCCCTTGAAAAATAACTTAAATGGGGATTAGTAACTCGTTTCCCCCCTTTATACTTAACCAATGAACCTGTATAGCAAATTTTAAGCAAATCTGATAACTCTGCAATAAAAACCCATTTATATAAATTAAGGGGAGCGGATAGCCCCCCCCCTTAATTAAGAAAAAAAAACATCATAAACAATTTTTTTAGAAAATATGTACAATGTATACATTATTCACCAACAGAAATGACATACGGAAAAATCTCTTTTTTTTCAATAGTAAATATTAACGCTATATTTTTTAAACAAAAAATTCTTTTGCAATATAAAAAATGCCGTTAAATTTGTTTTCTTATTCTTGTAATTCCGTCGAAGACCGGGAGATTTCGAGTGCAAGATGCAGAAACATGAGCTTGTACTACGCATGTGTTTCAAAATTTCGTAATTTCCGAACATGAGAGAAAGCGATCTTAATGAATACGTTTTACCGAAAATTGAAGCTCATTATTTAGCAGTCGAAGATGGTGTTTTATTAATATCTCGGCTAATTATCAAACAAAGAAAAAATCCGAGTCTCAAGTGTATTCGGGACCAGTCTTCGTTTATTCTTATCCAAATTTACAGATCTCTTCGATAGATTTTCTTTACATAGCCAACGGACATACACCCACACACCAACACAGAGAAGCAACTTTCTTTTTACTACACACTACTTGTTGAAAATAAATTTTAATTTGTTGAATATACTGTTCTCTTTAAAGTTGAAAACAAATGAACAATAGTGTTTTTTATGTCAATTGTATGAAATGAAACACCATATTGGCATTTTCTTCGTCGGCTAGTACATGAAATATGGCATTTTAAGAAACGTATCAGTTGCCACGTAACGGAGACATTTTGGAATTTCGGAGTATAATTGTGATTAAAATTCATGTTGCACCAGTCATTTAATGAGTATTCATATTATGGATTCAGCATATGATAAAAGGGTATACAAGACTAACAGGCAATTTTTTAACCATTTGGAAAAATGGTTATTGTCCACCGTCAGGGTAGGAAATAAAAAACGTATCTGAAGCGTTTTCTTGATTGAATCCGCATTTTATTCGTTTTCTGGTTGGTCTATACAGTAATCTGTATTTTACCTTTACTTTCAACAGAGATGGATACTTCTGTTGCCACTATGACAAAAAAGTAAAAACTACAAAACAAAATTAATAACTCAAAAACAAATTGAGATACAACTTTCAAACAAATTGCATTTAAAAGTACATTTTTTTCTCTATACGACGGTGTAAAAAGTAATATTGTGGGATGGTTAGAAGTTTAAGAATGAAATTTCATTTAAAATTGGTCCCGGAAAATTAATGTTTAATCCATGGCGTGCGTAATGTATGACCAGCTCCGTAGAACTTAAAAAATTTACAGTACCGAAAAATGTAATCCATGGCGTACATAATGTATGATCAACACCGTGCGATTTTTTATGTCTTAAATTTTAGTCTTTAAAAAAGTCATTTTCCAAATGGTCGTTGCAATTTGTTAAATTGCATTTTATCTTATTGTAGACTCGAAAAATACCTTAAAATGAACCCATAAAAGTCTGATTTAGGTTTCAATACTTAAAGTTAAACTTAAATAAGCTGTTATATTGCTCATAAAAGTATAACGAATTTACATTTTACGAGAGAAAGACATTGATTTATGTCTCCTCCACACAAGATTCAAAAGGGGTCAGATTACTTCAATAGACGTTCCCAAGACGTATTTGTCATGTAATGCTTAACCCTCTCGCTGTGTAACTTTTTTTTTCTTTTATCAAAATAGGTTCAAAAATTGCGCATTTATTTTATTACACATATCAAATCTGTATATATTTTAGAGTTAAAATATGTATTTTTTTTTTCTTTTCTTTTTGTAAAAGAGTCATTTTTTAATATTAAATTAGATCATAAAAAAAATTCTCAAAAATCGTGCGTTGTGCGAATTTTGCTACTTTGAAGTTTCCTGTGGATATCGTGGGATGCGAGATGACAGGGTTAATAAGACATCAGTTGTAATCGACATTGAAATTGTAGACGGGTTTTCTTCTAAAGATTAGAAACTAAAAGAAAAAAAAAAGTCTTCAATTACTTGATTTTATATTAGCGCTTTATGTACTGAATTATAAATTCATGACGGTTTTATCTTTCAAAGCATTTTTCATGAATTGTTTAAACAACGTTAAACAATTTACATAATCATGTAATAAATTTTAGAAGGGATTTAGAAGGAATGAAGGATTTAGAAGGGTTAATTAAATATGAATTTATAGGGATTTTGTGCAATATTTATAACCCCACTCAAATCTTTTATTTTAAATATTTTTCTTAGTATTTTATAGAATTAGGAAATGTAAAAAATAATGTTCTTACAATAGAAATGTAGAAATATTTCCGAATTGAAAATCCCCTCCCCCTCGCTGTCGACGCCAAAATTGGTAAAAAGATGCAAAGGTAAAAGAAATCATCCTTTTAAAAATACTTTTCTTTTGTTTAACAATGCTGTTCTTTTGTTTAACAATAATGCTTCTGGAACAAGATAAAGTAATGTATCTATTACTCATTCTAAACTATATTACAACTAACGATATGATATAAATTTATAATAAGTTATTTTAATAGTACTTATAAGTACCGTCAGTAGATAAAGGGTTAAATTCCAAAATTTTTCAGGAACATTTGGCCCACGCTGTATTATCATACACATATCTCCACATTAAAAATATAGTTCACCAAACGGAGCGTGTTGAGGAAAGATCTCCTCAACATGCAACAGAGCGAATGTACCGCAGAATTCTCTGGTGAATTTAAACTCTTTATAATTTTGATTTTTCTTTTTACTAGTAGCTAATGCCATAAATATTTTTCCCGATTAAAACATTGCTTTTTTTTTCACCTGCAAAAATCTTAGAAATAAAACCTTATAGAGAGGCAGGAAAATCGCAGGGTAGCGACTTTCTCTCCAATCACATAGCGCTACATCTCTTGATGAAAATAGATTAAAATAATTTTTTAAGAAGTTATTTTATTTTTGTATTTATTTGTAATTTCTTTAAAAGTATTGAAACTATTTTGATGAATTTTAAATGGGGCCAATTCGAGAGTATCGTCTTTCAATTGAAAAGCAATCAAGTGAATCTTTTCAGCAGTTTCGGAGTAATTGGTGAGCATAGATGAAAAAATACATACGTTTCAAGTTGCGAACCTCCCCTCTTTTTAAAGTATGTTAAAAACACGGATCATAGAAAATGCCATCATTATTTATGAAAGATAAAGTTTAGATATCGGAAAATGGTGGGTAAGAAATAATAAATAAAGAACCAATCGAGCTTCATTGTTTGATGGATATTTTTTTAATCGCTCGTACATTTGTGAGTTCATATTTCTCAATTATTCTCGCAGAATGAGAATTTTACATGTTATAGAAGCAATGAGGTGGCTAATTCTCTTCAGACTCCTATTAGAATTTCATAAATCTTTTAGTAGTAAAGATCTCCTTGTTATATATTCAGGCTCTTCTTCATGCCAGAATAAAAACTGAGTCATATTGCAATTACAAATTATTCATTCAAGTATATTTCAATGTGACTTTGCATTTGTTTACGGATATAAGACAGCGCATCTTGATAGCAATCAATATTTGTGAAGGACTAAAGAAAAAAATCGCGAAATATGAGACCATATTTCCGCCTGAGCAATATTTTGAATTTATCCATAAGGATAGCAGAAACTATCGGATTACTGAAATAATTTCTCAATTCTGCTTTCACAGACGAGGTAAAATGTATTATGGAGTACAAAATTGGTTCGTACATATATAAGTATCAGTGGCGTGGCGTGAAAATTTTCGGTGGTCATCGCAATTATTTAAGTTTGTGGTGAAAAATTATTAACTCTAAAATTCAATGGTTGAATGTTCAAAAAAGAAACTTTAAATCTTACCTTCACTTATACATGAACTCCAAATGTTCTGCTAAAACTGGATCGTAGAGTTTTAAAAGCTTATTAAGAGTTTTAAAGTATTGCTTGGTCATCGCCGCCTCCAGCGATGACCGGACGCCACGCCACTGATAAGTATCATAATAGGCTTTTAAAAGAGCTTTTTCAGAAAAGCAGAAAAGGCGTGGTTGGTTCTGCTTTGCTGGAGATATTATGATGGATTGAGAAAACCTATTACCAGACAGAAGCTGTAAGCGGAAAAGATTAAAAACTGAAAATTACATCTCCTTTACATAAAAAAAAAAATTCGAAATATTTTATAAGAATCTATAAAGCTAAAATGAAAAGTAAAATCCCTAATCATTGGTTTTGGTGTTTACTTTTATTGCTCTAGACCATTTTTTTGTGATCTTGTTGATCAAAATTCAATTTGTGTCATTTTCATGTCTGAACAGTTTCAATGCCACTTCTGTGTTCACTGTAAAAGAAAATGGTAACGTTCCATGTAAAATCCAGGAACGTTTCGCCTTTTCTCAGGTTTTCAGAATAATTTAGCTCCTTCCTGTGAAATTCTGGTTTTCTTATCTGAAACGTTCCTGAACAAAAGTTGGAAACAGCAAAACGCTGCGGCCGACATTTATTATTTTTTTGCTATAATCCGTTGCTCGCGCGCGAGTGTCGAAAACGAATTCCTTAAATGAATGTAAAAAAAAATCAATATGGAATTCAAATAAATCAATAGACGACATAATCCATTACGTCTCTATTGTCAAGACCATTCAGATGAAAATACAATACCTCTGTGACATCGCTAAAAGATTATCTCTCGTACTTGTCTGTGGAATGTTTAACGAGCAGACCGTGTAAAAAAAATACACCTATTATTTGGATCTCCATTAACCAGGGGACCATCAAACATGATTCTCACCGATTTTGATTAATTTAAAGTATGTTTTAGAGTTCTTATCTCTAATTATTCTTGTGAAAGGATTTCTTCAAATGGGCCTTAGATTTTCAGAAATTAGATGCGGAGGTTTAGCATACGTTTCAAATACCTATTAGTTTGCAGCTCTCAATGTGTCTTTCGTGGTGTGGACGCAGAAGGCTCGCACGCCACCCGTACGGCCCGAGTTCGATGCTACCTCTTGACTTTTTTTTTTCTTTTTTAATTAACTTTATATTTTAACACTTTACAATTCTATTTAAATTTGATATATATTTGACACTTTGAATTGCTGCAAATTTGATTTTTTTTTATTTTCGGAAAAAATATACAATTACGTTTAGGATTTTTTTTTTTTTCAGGAAAATTTATATGTATTTTATCTAACTTGTAAACTAACATAATTACTGACGAAAATCCAAAATATTTTATGTCTAGATTTTTTTTCTAATTATTATTTACATTTATATGTTTTTATATTTTAAGCAAAGTTCAGAAACAATATATCATACATATATTTACTTTATTGAATTTTAACTGAAAATTTATTTTTTCATGTAAATTATAAATAATAATTTTGATGTCAGTTTCAAACATTTTTTCATTCCAACAAATAATGATAATAAAGCGAAAATTGTCAATTGGAAATGTAAAAATCGTCTGCGGATCCCGCATGCTGTGAAATGTCAGTAATGTTTTGCTGTCAACAGAAATATTCCTGGTATTTCGCAGGAAACTTACTGGCATTTCTGTAAAATGTTTTTAACATATACAGTAAAGTTCCAGTCATTTTCAAGAAATGTTTCTTCGAAATAATGGGCAACTCAGCTGCCCATTTTTTCCCAGGAACGTTGTGGAATTTTTTTTAAAGTGTTGTTAGGTGTCAAAATTACGCAAAACGCGCCAGTGTTCCTCGTGTTATATGCCAAAATTGCGGGAAGTGCGATGGCTCTCCTGTTGCTTTATGCTAAAATTGCAGAGAGGGTGATAGTGGTACTATTTGTTGTGACAGTATGGTGTGCATTTAAGCTGGATATCGGGTATACACGTATAATGCTCTTTAAAGAATTAAAAAAAAAAGATTAACTTTACAAAGGATGAAGTGCATATTATGTGAAATATAAACATTAAAATCATCACTTGTTAGTGTGTGTGTGTGTACACATAAGTGTTTCCTTATGTCAGTAAAACTTCAGCATTTTGAATGCTATTATTTAAAAAGTATACTGGTTGAGACTGGGAATTATTTACATAACAAAAAATAAAGAATTCTATTGTAAAAGAATAAAAAACGTTATTTTCTGAAATTCACTAAATGATCACTTAATATTAAAATAAATAATTATTGTTTATCCTCTGATATACGATTTAAAAACAAAAAATATATTATAATTAATCAGACATACAAGTAATAATTACATGAATACATTTAATATAATTAAAAAGAAAACGTTTCGAGCTAAATTTTAGCCCCTCATCAGTGCAATAAATAACATTCAAATGACCAGAATGGGCTGAAATTTAGCTCCAAACGTTTGCTTTTTGATTGCATTAAATGTATTTATGTTATTTTTACTTGTATGTCTGATAAATTGCAATACATTTTTATGATCCCTTAACATGTTTATCACACAACTTTTCAATTACTTCAATTAATAAATGATGACTAGTTAAAATTTAATTATATTATATATGAAAATAAATATTCAATTTATAGCCGGCGCACGGTAAAAATTACGAAGATGTATGCAAAAATTTAAGCTCAATTATTAAATAAATAATGTCTTGCTAATTTAATACGTTCAGTTATTTAATTGTTTTTACACTGAATCATAATATTTAAATAATAAATATATTTATTTTCCACACAACTTTTCAATTACTTCAGTCAATAAATGATGACTAGTTAAAATTTAATTATATTATATATGAAAACAAATATTCAATTTATAGCCGGCGTACGGTAAAAATTACGAAGATGTATGCAAATATTTAAGTTCAATTATTATATAAATAATGTCTTGCTAATTTAATACGTTCAGTTATTTAATTGTTTTTACACTGAATCATAATATTTAAATAATAAATATATTTATTTTATAAATAATATCAAATGAATATAAATTCTGAAGTAAAAATAACATAAATTATATTAAATTATATTTTAGTACTAAGACAAGAAATAAAATAAAAATATTTGACATGTTTCAAATAAATTATTCACGTATATTTTAAATAACAGAATTTAAAACGATAAAGTCACTGGGACATAACAAACAATGACAGAATATTTATCTATTTACATTTAATCAATATAATTTATTTGGTAACTTAATATTCTTTGCTTAAAAGAAAATAAATATTTATATTTAAATCTTTAAAACGAGCTACCGAAATAATGCAAGACAATGAAAAATGTTCTACAACTGTTTTGAGGAAATTACGAGAAATTTAATGAACAAAGCGCAAATTTTCAATATAATTAGTTATAATAAAAACAAAGGTTTTGAATATTATATACTAGTTTTAACTATGTAAAAAATTGGTAAAAAATGTGTTATTAATTGATAATTTATAAAACAAATGCTGTGAATGATTACTAAAAAGTTGCGTTTTTACTTCTTTCAATAAAACAATAAGCATATATTTTCTGTTATATTAATTATTTTTATAGGATATTTAAATAGATTGTGCAAAGGTTAAACAATGTTTAGAGTAAACACATGCTGTCGTTATTACAATATTTTATTATTACAAAAAGCACATTAATGATGAAAAAATAAAGTTCAAGTCCTCAACTGATTAGTTTAGGTATAACCTTTGCAATACGTTATGTACCGAGAACAACGCATTAAAACAAAATCTTTACTAACCTTTATATATAAAAGCGAATGTGCATTTACTTTATACAACCGATTTGGCCAAAACTTGATATAAATACATTTTTGAATCCGTTTAAAATTAAAAAGCTCTTTTAAAGATTCTCACTTTGTCCTTTTTTTCAACCACTTGTCATAATGTATCTTAATATGAAAGTATTTTTAAATTATTCAAAAGCATTTTTTATGTTGTTGCTGCAAAAAGAAACTGCGTATAGATAATACTTTTAAAAGTAAATAAAATCGCTACTCAATCGCTAATGTTTTCGCATCCAAAATAAAGTAATTCGGATCAGGTAATGCATATCTATAGTGTATCAAATAAAAAAAAAATTACTTTAAGTACGTTAAAATTATATAGTATTTTCTTTTAAATATATCTGAAACGGAAAAATCAAGCATATTTTCCATATCAAGTATATTTCTGGGGAAAAAAAACCAGTAAATAAAGAAATGTTCAATTTTGATGGAATAAACTTAATGCATATTTAAATTGGTGCCCAAACTAACTAGATAAAATAAAAAAAAAAATACAAATTTTCACTGTAGATTTCTTTTGTCTAAATGAAAATGACAGTTGCTAATTAAAAATTATGTTGTGTTATCAGTTGAGTGATCTTGCTCGAGTCAAACTCATGTCTCTTGTTTAAAAAGTAACGGTTTTATTTACAAAACATTTTAAGTAGAATGCCACTAAATGCTTAGCAATTTGAATGTGTTTATTCCATTAGTTTTCGCTTTGTCGGGAAAATGTATTTTTCTGTCACCCGGTCTAATGAAATTGTGCATTTACATGTATAAAGATGCGGAATATTGCTAGACTTGCGTGAATGATTATGAAGATGGAATAACAATGACGTAAATTGTGCAATATAATGAATAAAGATATATGTTTTCATAATACAGAACTATTTAATCTCTAGTGAGATCAATTTTATTACTTTAATATCGATAATTTTCATAAATCGAATTTTGACCCGCTAGATTTGCAAAATCTTACATTGTGCGGCGGAGCGATTGGGTTCGAATCCAGCCTCTTCCGTCTACCATCTTCGAAAGCAGGAGCTCTCGACCACTGGTGAGGCTATTTAAATTAGGATCCAACATAACTAGATAAAAGGAAAATAAAATACTAATTTTCATTGTAGATATAATTTTTGTAAATGAATACACCATTTGCTAATTTAAAGTGATGCTCTGTCATCTGTTGAGACATCTTGCTCGAATCAAATTCCTGTCCCTTCTCTATAAAGTAACGGCTTTATTTTCAAAGCATGTTAATTAGACTGTCGCTAAATACTTGGCAATTTGAATGTATTTATTCTATTAGTTTCACTTTCTCGGGAAAATAGTATATTTCTGTCACTCGAGATAAAAAAAAATTGTGCATTTACATATATAAAGATGAGGAATATTACTAGACTTGCGTGAATGAAGTGGAATTATAACCCTAACTGTCGCTTTAACGATTTATGAGCGAAAATGTTCAAAGACACTTTATTGTATTTCACCGTTCTTTAGGATATTACTATTTTCATTAGCTTACTAAGAGTATAGAACAAGTAATATTTATACGTAGTTGTTTAGAGGGACGCCCAAGAAAATTACAGTACACTATGATCTATACGTATAATGAGTTTACGTTGCATTTTAAAGATGATACGACACTTCAAACATAATGAAATGTATTTAACAATTGAGGTAAAATACAACATGTGTTCTATAGGTTATAGCATGTATATAGTGCATAGCATGTATCTTTCACTTACATGGACTGTCGAAAAATTCGGTTACAGAAGGCAACATGATATGTAATTGCTAAAAGTACGTCTTAAACTATGTATTTTTAAATGTAACAATTTTTTAGTTTACTTTGTGCCGAATTTCTATAAATCACATACAAGGATTAATAAAACATTATTAGTTCACATTACCGGATATAGACAGCAATTTCAAAACACTTATTTGTACTGAGTTATTTGTTTTTTAATTAGTATTATTAGTTACATAACTCCATTGTATGAAAAAAAGAACATTTCTTAAACAATTTTATTCATACGCAAAGATAAAAAATGCTATAAAAGAGATATAATATCTTTATTTATATTAACGCTTGTTTCATCGCACAAACGGCGACATTTTAAAAATCATTCATGATATAAATATTTTGCAAACAAATTTTAAAAAACAATAACTTGGTAAATAATGTCAAGAGACTTCATGCATAATAAAATTTGTGCAAGTATAAAATGAAATGAAATCGGATTTTTGTGAGCGTGGATGTTTTTTTTAATTATTATTATTATGCATGAACTCGCTTTAATCTAAATAAAGGTATTATATCACTTTTATAGCATTATCACTTTTATAGCATCTTTGTTTCATTATACATATTTCATTATACATATTATACACAGCATACATATTTTTATAATTTTATTCATGTTGCAAAGTGTACCCTAATCAATGCCTGATGCATAATTTTTTGTTCTTGCTAGCAGTAAAAAAGACATGTCTCTAAAAATATAAAAGATAAAATTTACTTATTCTACATGTTCCATGTATTTTTATTGTATATGTAAAGAAAAAAAAAAAAAAAAAAAATCTCCAGAAACTTATTGATTAGAGATAATGCTATAAACGGTAAATATCCTATATACCTCGAGCTTTGCAAGGGTGTTACAGTCGATGATTATTTAGATAGGTTACTCATATAACACATATCGGAACTTGGTGAAGTCCCAAAGCCACGGTGACTAACCTGTAAATAATGACAGATGTTTCTTAATACAGGAAAGTGTAATATAACCACCAACAAAAATGTACAACAACCTTTTGCAAGTTACGCGCGATTGGAAAAAGTATTATTTATCTTTAGAAACCTGAAAAAAACTAATATATTTCCGAAATTTAAAGGCTAATGTCAGACGGGCGTCTTTTTGCACGCTTTTTTTCCTTATTTATTATCCTTAAACAATGCCCCTAGCATTGTGTAGGGATTATACGTAAGGAAAAACGCGTGCAAAAAGACGTTCATCTAAAATTAGCTTTAGAAGCATTTATAAAAAGGGGAAAAAATGTACAGCACTAATTATCGGAAACGTCTCCCGTTATTTTATAATAGTGCATTAATCAGTTTTGTCAAACCCTTTTTTCGTTCAGTTTCGTCTCTGTTTTTAGTATCATATGAATTCTCAAATAAACATTTTCATGTTCAACAGACATGTAACATCAACAATGCAATCATCATAAATTAACACCCTTAAGATTAACATTAAAATTAATATTATTGTGTTACACTTCCATGTATAAATTAAATTACATTTCAGAAAATGTTTAATTCAGAAGTGATAGCATGCTATAAACTGATATTCCAGTTTAAGAAAACTGATTAAAAAACTATATAAATCATTGAGAAACGTTTGCGAGAATTACTGGTAGCAAATAAACTTTGTTTTTATAAATTATTTTCCAATCTGGTAAATATATTGGTTTTTCTAGTTTCTAAAGAGAAAAAACACTTTTGAAAATCCATGGGTGACTCGGAAAAGATTATTGCATATTTTCGTTTGTGATTACAATATATTTTCTTACATAAAAAGAAACATTGAATTTTTTAAATTAGAGTTTGGGGTCATTCCATGCAAAATGAGCAAATCAGCTGTGGCAGACATGTCACAGATTTTAATGAAAATCAGTCTATATGTAGATCATATCTATTTATGAGTAAATGTAAAATAATAGATTTCAGGATTGTTTAGTTAAGTATTAAAATATACATTAAAAGTGCATGCAAAATCGAGGTATTGTCTACATGCTTAAAATTTCAATTGTGATTATTAGCCTTAGGAATGGAAAGACTATATTAAAAATTATTTATATTTAGGAATGAATAATAAGTAACAGATTGCCGTAAGTTAGTAATTGTATTTTTATTCCGTAATGAGAAAAAAAAATCTTTCAAAAATTTTGAGGTAAAAATGCAATATTTAAATTGCACATTTAAGCCGAAGGAGAGCTTTGAGATTTTTACATTTTTTGGCGTTATATCTAAAAGTATATATTTTAAAAATCGAAAGTTTCATTCTTGCGTTTTTAATCCTTAATGAGAAAAAAAAAATAAATAGAAAATATGTTGAGGGTAAAATGCAATATTTCTATCACATCTTTTTATGTGAAGAAAGGCTTTATTAAACTTTTAAATTATTACATATTATAGATAAAAGTGTATATTTTAAATATAGAAACTTTAATTCTTGCTTTCAGTTATTTTTGGCTATTAATATATTTATTTTAAACTACAGTAAATATATATATATATATCTTATGTTGAACAAAAAAATTATATATTTATCCTCTAAATCCATAGATGGCAGCACTGCGTCTTTTCCCTCTTTGAAATCGTGCAATATTGTAAAAAAACGCGCGCGTATTGAAAGAGTAAAGCTCTTGGAATGCAACAAATATTGCTTTTATATCCAAATTTTGTGACGTTAGGAATCAAAAGGCAATCTTGATTTTTTTTTTTTTTTAGCATATCATGGAGTTATTGATATTTATGTCTGTGCAATAACTAGAATATTTTCAATATTTTATTTGCCTAGCAAAAAGAGGAAAAATTACGATTTTGTCATTCTTTTTAAGTTTCTAGTTTTTTTTTTTTTTTTTTTTTTTTTTTTTTTTAAATGAAGGAAGTACATGGCAACTTAAAAATTTTAGCAATTCGATCTTAATATGTAACACTACATCAGGCATTAATTTCACAAATGTTTTTGAATTCCTTTAATTTTTATAACATTTTTAATTTTTTCAAAATTGACAAATTTTCAATTTTTACGACAAATTTAAGATTAATCATGACGTTACCAAATTATTATTATTAAATAAATATGAAGATAATTTTCCAGAGCTTACAATATTATAAAAAGATTTAATTTATGTTAGATAGATTTCAAGATACAGAACTTCAAACTTCCAACTTTGAACTCTTGTACACATGCTATTCTATGTCACAAGTTTTCTAAATATCCAGAACTTCCAATTTTTTTTTTTATTTTTCGGTCAAAATATTTTGCAATTCTCTATTTGAATATGAATTGAATCTCTGAATCAAATTTTAATAAAATCGGTTACTATGCAGCCACGACTTTTTACCCGACTGAAAAGAAGGGCTATGTGTTTCGCGCGTATCTGTGTATGTGGATTTATTTATACCCTCGAAACAACCCAACGGCTGGATGGATTTTTATGAATGAGGTCTCTATCGATTCGTCTTAATCTTCCGATGGTTATAGGATAGGTTTTGTGTTTATAAATTTAAAATGGTGGCCGTAAAATAAAAAATGGCGGTAGATACGAAAAAAAAAATTACGCACAATATTTAGTTGCATGTCATTGGATAGGTATTTCAAAATGAAGACGATGTTTTATTGACCATTTTGTAGTCAGAAGCTCTGTTTAAATATTACTCAACCTGGAATTTGTGTACTTTGGATCACTACCTTTACTGTAACTCTAACCTTCATAAGAGACATCTATAGGCCTCATCAAAAGAGCATTTGTAGATAGGAACTAATGATTAAACACAACTTAAAAGTAATCAATAGAAGTAAATAAAAAAAAAAGGCAAGTAATATAAAAAATAATTTCATATTGATGAGAAATATTTAATTAGTTCGCTTTTTACGCAGTCAGGTCTTTTGATTTTTTAAATTTAATATATTATTTTAAATTTTTGCTTATTTTGTGTGGAGTGACCCTTTGCAAACATATGTCATAATGTGAAACGTAAAATGGTCAGTATTTCGCAATTTGTCAGTTTGACAAAATAAAAATAAATATAAATACATTAAACTATCTGTAAGGCGGTCTCCGTGCAAGACGAAAGTCGGTCTAACTTGGAAAGATTTTCAAGTCCCTGCGAATCCATAGACATAAGACAGTAAAATTTGTCTGAGGCGGAATATTGTCTACTACGTAAAATTTAATAAATATATAATAAATATAAATATAAAAAAAAATAAAGAAATTAATAAAAAGTATATTGTGTTGATGTTAAAGATTTTATTTGATATGAAAATAAGTTGAGACTAAAAATTGTTTTTCTTTGAATATCAAACAAGACAAACTGTTTTAACTAAGGATGTTAACATATCAGGGTTGTAATGCAAAAATTATGTAAGTTTAATAATAAATTAAGCAAACCGAAGTTCACTATTTAAAATAACATTAAAAATTTGATATAAATTTCAAAATGTAAATATTTATCACTCATAATACATTTTTAAAGAAATTATATTATTTAAGTTATAAGTAAAAGTATTATTTATCTCTAAAGCTCTTTAATTTATTTTATAAAAATCATAAGTCGTGCTTTATAAAAACTTACTAAATCTCATTATATATTCTTTTGAAATACTATTCGTTTAAAATGTGTCAACAGCCAGTTATTTCAATAAGGAATTCTTGGAATTTTCTTTTGATAGCATATGATTAAATTTTTAATTTTCTCTTAAGATTATAAGAGAATAAGATGTGTAAATTTGCTTTTAATTAACAAAATTTATAAAGAAGCATTCATTCACATAAATTAGTTATTTTTTTTTCATATTAAATTATTCCAGTAATTTTATTTAAATGTTGTTTCATTTAGTCTATGTTTTATTTATTTAGATTTCTATATGCATTTATATACTTTATTTGTTTATTCAATTACAAAGTGCAAGATATATGTTTTATTGTAATATGAACAAGGGCACACTGTTAAAACTTTCTGTAAAAACACAGAAAAAACCGAGACTCTCTGTAAATTTACACTAGTTTTCGGTTAAATACATTCGATTGAATTTCTCGGTCAAGACTCTCTGTAAATTTACACTAGTTTTCGGTTAAATGCATTCGATTGAGTTTCTCGTTCAAGACTCTGTGTAAATTTACACTTGTTCTCAGTTAAATGCATTCGATTGGGTTTCTTGATCAAGACTCTCTATAAATTAACACTAGTTCTCAGTAAAATGCATTCAATTGAGTTTCTCGGTCATCGTTTTACAGACATTTCCCTTATCTTGTATCTAATTCCTTGATTCCTTGCAGGGATTTCCAAGCCTTTCAATGAAATTTAGATAGAGTAGAGAAATAGTCGAAGTTAAATATTTTCACAAATTGGTAATTTTCTTAATTTTCATAGTTATAATATTTCTTTAAAAAAATTATTGATAACTGAATGCCACATTCCACATATTGACCCATAAATCCTGAGTAAAGATTAGAGATACCTGCTTAACATTGCCGTTTGCTGCTGGGTTTTGTTCCTCAAACCTAGCGAATCACGATTTGGGGCCAATATCTCATTCTCGGTGGTTAATGACAGCAAACAGATTACTGGGACTGTATTGTATATTTCATCGGATACCCCACGAGAAAATCTCATCAACATTGCCACGTACATTATACCAGTATGCGTACCACTGTGGTTCGAAATTAAGACAAGATATTCAATAGTTGAGGGATCTAAATATATTTTTGAAAGCATCAAATAATGTAGAAGCAAGCTTACCTGCAAAAGTCCAAGAAGTGGTGAAGCTGGTCTTATAAACAAATTCTTTTTTTCCCATCCAGAAAAACTCCTTCTTTCAATAGTAGTGGATGATAGCAGCACGTTCGAGAGCTGGGATTTTGTCCTGTATTGAAACCCAAGTACACTCCCACAAAGGGCAAATCCGTCAGACATTTTCTAGTTCGGACCATAAATTTTAACACCAAAGACATTATAAATTATTCAGAAAACAAGATTACCTGTCCACCTCGTTTGGTAAACATTTCTTCAGCTGAAATTGCAAACTTCATTTCCAATTTTGAAAAGCGAACACTTCCATTGAGTGTAACAGACATACCATGTCATACGCCAGACGTAGAGAGCACAGTGTCAATTTTGTAACACAGGCCTCATCAAAAGCTTATGGGAATGAGCGACATGATGGTTTCATAAAAGCCACCCTCTCTTCTCGAGATACCATGCTAAAATTTGACACTAAGTCAGAATTGGCAGTACCTCAATCCGCATGTGCATCTGGATAATTCCTCAGGCCCAAATTTTGATTGGTTGGTTAGGTAGGGTATGGATGGGACTGCCGGTGCAACCACCTTCCCGTGGTGAGTCTTGAATGGCTCTTAGAAGGACGGGCCAAGAGCTGAACAAATTCGAACTCTCATACCCATCCGAGAAAAGGACGAACGGGACTAGTATTTTTTCTCCTTGTAGCCTCAAGGTTGCCATATATACAAAAAAGTAGGACGATTGGTCAATATTTACACCTCCTGTAACTTGAGTCAATTCTACGAAAATTGGCCATTTTGACCCCTTGAAGGGGTTAGGAGGGAACAAAGGAGGGAGTGTGTGTTATTTGCCCCATCCATTCTACACTTCAAGCATATACTATTTACAAAATATGAGTTCGATCGGACAAAAGATGCACCTCTGCGATTTTTCATTTATTTGTTCAATTTTCGTTCAAATTTGAAAACTTTGAACGCGATGCGCGAACGAAAGATATTTTCCGATTAAAAAATATTTTTCTCATGTGTTTGTATTTACGAGTAGAAACCTTTCCGCACTATTACGATTGGATTCACAAAATGTTTTGTGCTTCGCTCCTTACGGATATCTCAGTAATGAGTAGGAAAGCGAAAAAATGGAAAGAACTGAAGATTCAAGAAAAACACGAAGTTATTCAAAAATTAAAATCAAAAGAATGTTAAAGGGAAATTCACCTGAGTTTGTAACTTTAGTATGGCAAGTCAACGCTGTCAGCAAGAAAGAGAAAGAAATTACATCTGTGTTTGAAGCAAATGAACCTTCCTCAAAGAGTAGAAATTTCTAAAAGAAAACTGGAAACGAGAACATAAGCGTCCCCGCATGGAAGTTTGTTTTCCAATTGAGAACAAAGCATCTTCCTGTCACTGGACATCTGCTAAAGCAGATTGCTTTGGATTTACCATAAAATGAGAAAATCACGGAATTTATGGTATCAGAAATATGGTTGACTCGCTTCAAAAGTCAGCATGACATCGAATTCAAATTAATCAATGGTTATATTGTGCAGACGTAAAATCGACACTCTAGAGGAATGCAAAAGAAACTTCCGGATATAACGATGGATTTCGACACCACTGACATTTTCAATGCCGACAAAACAGGCCTGTTTTTAGAGTTCCTCTAAATAAAGTCCTAGCAGAAAGAAGCGAGAAATGCGTTGACAGTCAAAAGAAAGACTTGCCGTCATGCTTTGTGTCAGTGAGAAGCTCAAACCACTTATGATCGGGAAAAGTGAAAAACCACGATTTTTCAAAAATGTGAAGATCGCATCATTGCCAGTGCACTATAAATCAATTCGAAAAGCCTGGATGATATTCACAATTTTCTCACAATGGTTGGAGGGCTTTAACGAGATGATGGAGAGAGAAGGAAGAAAACCTCTTCTTTTGTGAATAATGCCAGATCACATACAAACATGCAGTTGAGCAAAGAGCGGAATTTCCTGCCACCGAACTGTAATCCGATAATCCAAATTCTGGATAAAGTTGTAATGAAGGCCTTTAATGCTACCTACCGAATCCATTTTCCGAAGAAAATTTCCCTAGTGACTGGTGTTACCAGGTCTCCTGTACAAATCGGGTCTCAAACTGCTGTGAACACCACTATTTTAAAGTAATTTTCTTACCCAGCGGCTGAATAGTTTGCAATTAAACGTAGCGAAATAAAATTAGTTAAAATTAGTGGTATCCAGAGCATTAAGAGACCCGATTTATACGGGAGACCTGGCAACACTACTGGTGACGGAGGAGGCAAATTCGGCAAACGAACTAAAGAAAGCCGGTGTCATGGGTGCTGTTCAATGGATAGCAATAGTTTGGAATGAAGTAACCTCCTGCGCCATTGAAAGAAGCATCTACAGAGATAGATTCCCGTATGAGAATGAGTAATCAAGAATACAGAACCAAGAAGCAACAACTGTGAGTTACTTGGGAGCAATTTTTATGATCTTAATACTAAAATTGAACCTATAGCTTATATCGAAGCCGACGGAAGCCTTCCGGTTTGCGACAAGAACATCGTTGAAGAGGAAGGGTATAGTGAAAATGCAGCAGAAAGAAAACAGACCAATGAAACAAGAAGTATGATTACCTTCAAGTAATATGGCCAAAAGATTCAATACCTCTTGAACTATGCGGCTACATATCACCCGGAAGCTTTTCCACTTCTTAAACATCTAGATGCACGAGCATACACAATGCAAAAACAGACTAAAATTACTCTCTTTTTAATGTAATGTATCGATTATGTTTTCGAGTAATGTATTGCATATGTGTAATTGTATGATTTGTACAAAAAATTTTATTTAAAATATGACAAACAACATTGTACTCAAAACTCTGCTATCAGAATTAAAAAATAATAAAAATTGGATGATAAATGAGCAGATTTACTAAAAAATATTTCAATGTGCATCCGCAAATGCAATCAAAATATAATATGCTAAATTTCCCAAGCTTAGTATATAGAAGTCATTATTTGAAAATTCTGAAAATTATCGTCGATAGAATAAGCTCGAAATCCGTTGTTCCCAAAAAGAAGCAAAAATATGAGGGTTTGTATCAAATATCTGTTGATTAGTGCCAAGATAGCGTACACAATATTGCACGTACTACCATATTTGGGTACTACTATATTTGGTTGCATTCGAGCATGCGCAGTGAAACATTTTTTCGTAAACCTGCTCACTTTTCATCAAATCTGTATCATTTTCTTTTAATTCTGATTGCAGAGTTTTGCGTACAATGTTGTTTATCATATTTTCTGAAAATAACTTTTTTTTTATATTAAGAACTCTGCAAATTATAAGCAAACAACTTGGCGAAATTTAGGACTGTTTTTATAAAAACCTTAATTTCTCTACGAGTATGCATGCTATCCTCATAAAAAGGAACACAGTATATAACAATAAGCCACGTACTAATAATCTCGAGTTTTAACATATTTGTTACATTAGTTTTTACAGGGTTGTCCAAAAGATATTCGCTCATTTTCAATTAGTTGCCGGTCCCCTATGGGGTTTCGGGAAAAAAATCTTCGCAGAAATATATGACCTATACTATACTGTTTACACACTTGCAGTTTCAGGTTAATTCCTCATGTATTTCGCTAGATATTTAACAAAATGTCTAAAATCGAAAGTGACCGGCCACCTTTGGCCATATAGTGTATATGGAGCTTAGTGAACGGAGGTGACAAATAAACAGATGTGAGTAAAAGACACCACAAATAAAAATCCATGTGCGTGTCGTGCAATCAAGCCAATCCATTTGCCTAGTAACTCATTATTTAATCAGTATGTCACAACTATAGTTTAGTGAATCGGAGATCCGCCCTGTTGAAAAAAACAACAACAACAACAACAACAAAAAAAAAAACATGTGAATATGAAGTTAGGGGCAGTTCATCCATGAAATCAGGAATAACCATATTCAGAATCACGTTAACATATATATCTTAATGTTCATTGACTGAGCCACTTCTAAGTTTCATTCTGTAATTTATCATGTAAAATTTTAATTTATTTTTTAGGAAGCATAGTTTTGTAAATTTGTAAACAAAACTAAAGATAACAACCATCCGTAAACATTTACATTTTAATTAATGTTTACGCCCTCACCATATTTGCTAAATATATCTCTTGGACTCTCATATTAAAATTCTGAAATTTTGTGCAATACCTTATTAGTGTATAGAGCAAAATTTAATTATTAGGAATTTTTTTGTTCGGTGTGTGTGTGTGGGGGGGGGGGGGGTCTACATAAAAATTTAAATTTGGTATTTTTTGTAATTTAATCCCGTGAAAGTTTTATTCGATTTCGTAAAATTTCTGTGCCTTTTTACGTAAATTTGTAATTTATAATATGTGACTATGATTGATATTTAAGGAATAAAAGCCGTGCTCAGGGTTATTAGGGGACCCTGTAAATTCATACGATTATTAACGTTAAAATTATTCACAGTAATCTTTTTATATATTAATAGTAGAAATTTACTCTGATACCTACAATTTAAGACACGTTTTAAAACAAAAAAAATGACTAAATTAACGTAAAAAAAAAAAAAAAAAAAAAAAAGATGAAACTGCAAAATGTGCTCTAATGCCGTTAAAAAATTAATTTTCAACCATTTTCACACGAGCTTTTAAAAGAATCTAGACGGTAGTATGATAAATATTAATTAATAAAAAACATGGTGGATTTATAGGAGCTAAATAGATTTCGGTTATTAAATTGTTTATGAATGCATTAAAAATTTCGTAAAATATTTAAAATGATATGTTATTTTTCTGTTTTAGTCTGATTATAAAGAAGATGTCTTTGAAAATTTAGTTGTGAATCAAAAAATGAGCTAATAGATGTTTATATGTAGCTCCAATAAAATGAATATAAAAGAAACTCGACATACCTTTAAGAATTTCGAAACTGATTTTTCATATTGGAAACTTTCTTTTAATATGTTTGCTTTATATTTAAACTAGCGAAACACGCGGCTCTGCTCGCGTAATAATCGAAATATGCCAGAAGTTATTTCTGTACTCATTTTTATTAGAAGGAAATATACTGCTACGAATAACTCAAAAATTACTAACGAAACCAAAGTTTCACAAAAATTCCTTATTACACTTCATTAAGCAAAATTGAGACTTAAATTAATTAGTACTCAACTAATTCTAAATAAAGATATTTTATAATATATTTTGTAGCTTTTACGCTCATTTCAATTTTCATTTGAAGTTTAGAATGTTTAGAATCCTTTCTAAGCAGGTTTTTACATGTTAAAAGCAAATATCACTCTATATTCCAACTTTCTAGTCAAACGGTCTACAAACTCCCGCGTAGTAGTGGCACCAACATAAAATATAGCCTATTTTGGAAGAATGGACTGTCAGCATCAAAAATTAATTTAGAAATCGGTTTGCTATTTCATAAGATTTCATAGAAATCTTAATTTAGAAAGTTTTAAAAAACGTTTTTCGCTCATTTTACCCCTTAAAATTACGAATATATTATACATTTTTAAAGAACGCTTACATATTACAAGTATCTGCAATGCCAAATTTTATTTTTGTATCTTTAACAATTAAATGGAAATCATTTTTAGAATAGTTTTCTCTTATTTCACACTTTAAATTTCGATTTTTTTTGTTCTTGAAGCGCATTGATATCTTTCAAGTAACTACCAGGACAAATTTCGAATTTCTAGCGTCTTCAGTATCACAAAAATCGGAGCAACGCTCGAGTGGTCGTCACAACAATATGAAATAAAGCCTATTTTTGAGTAGATTTTGTTACCATCAATTTTTAATCAAATCAATCTTTTGAAATCGGTTTGTATTTTACAAGATTTCATTGCAGAGGTAATTCAGAATTTTTTTAGAAAGCTTTTTGCTCATTTCAGAATTTCAAATTTGGATTTTTTTTAACTGATTTTAGAGAGTATTTATATCTCTTAAGTATCTACCGCTACAAATATCAACTTTCAATTTTTAGCAATTGCCTAGAAATAGTAATTTAGAACGTTTTTAGACGGTTTCCGCGCATTTTCACTTCCTTAAATTTTCGAAAATTTTTTCGACTGTTCTGAGAGAGCATTTGCATCCTATAAGTAACTACCATGCCAAATTTTAAATTTATATTCCATTCAGTATCACAAAAATCGCAATTTAGAATTTTTTTTTCTCCTGCAATCCCCTGGATGTACTGGCAACCACATAAAATATAGCCTATGTTGGGACAGTCAGTGTCACCATTAATTTGCAAACATCACTTTTGAAATAGGTTTTGTATTTTATGACATTTCATACACATCGTAATTTAGAACGCTCTTCGCTCATTTCACCCTTTTACATTTGGATATTTTTAGGAAATGTGATTATACAGCATTTATATCTTATAAATAACTTCCCTGCAAATTTTCAAGTTTTTATGTATAACAGTTGCATATAATCATAATTTAGAACGTTTTTAGAACGCTTTTTGCACGTTTTCACAACACTTAAATTTCGAATGTTTTCGACTGTTCTTAGAAAGCATGTACATCTTATAAATACCATGCCAAATTTCAATTTTCTAGATAGTTCAATATAAAAAAAAATCGCAATTTAGAGCGTTTTTACGTCTGCAACACACTGGTGGTAGTAGCGACGACATAAATTACATCCTTTGTTGTATTAGGGACTGTAATCATCAATTTCATAATGTTAATTTTGAAATCGATTTGGTATTTGCTATGATTCTATAGAAAGCGTAAATTAAAAATTTCTTTGAACTCTTTTCTCGCATTCTCACCCCATTTAAATTTCGAATTTGTTTGACATTGTTCTTAGAGAGAATTTTTTTATTATAAGTAACTACCATGCCAAATTCCAAGTTTCTTGGCATTTCAGTAACTCAAAAGTCACATTTTTGAAACTTTATTTTGCTCTTGCACCCCTTTGGGATATTGGCACCGACATAAAATTTAGCCTATGTTGGAATGTATGGACTGTGGATGGATGGTTGGTGTGAAGGACTGTCTCCATCAATTTGCCACCATTACTTTTGAAATCTGTTAGCCAGTTCCTGAGATTACCTCCTACAAACACACAATCAAACAAACTCTATTTATTTATAATATTAGTATAGATTATTTTAAGCATTTTACATACATCGAATCATCTGTAAAACCTGCGTTCATGGAAACAATATGTTTTTTTTTTTTTTTTTTTTTTTTTTTTTTTTTTTTTTTTAATTTAAAGTTACCATTGCTGATCAGTGGCGAATTTTGTCGCCTTTCTTTTATTCTTCTTTGAAAACTATCTACTAATTTCAGATATGCGTGGTAGCATATTGTGTAAGTTTATGAACGTCTGCAAAATTCAATCAATTTCGTGCAATTTCTGAGACAAAAGGGTCCGGGACACATTTTAAAATAATTTTTATGTATTGAGTTAAAATTTTGAAATTTTTTGTGATGGTTAACCATACCATTTGTAAACAAAATCACATGATAAGACTTCTCATAATGTTTTCGTTTTTAAATTTAAAATTTAAAATTTCTTAAATAAATATATTTTGATTATAGATAATAGAAATATTATTTGTATAATTTCAATTTGTTTTTAATTAAATAAACAGAAATATATAATTTTAATTTAGATTCAGCATTTAAAAAATATTAATTAAAAAAATAATAAAAATATTTAAAATAAAAATTAGAAAAAAAAATGATGTAACTTTTTTAAAAAAAATCATATTTTCAAAAGCAATTTTTTCTTTTAATTTGCTGAATCTAAATTAAAGTAAAGCTTTTGAAAAATATATGTTCCAAGTTTGAACCATTTATCTGTAACGGTTCTTGATTTATAACAATTTAAATATGAGTAATGGTGAAAAAACCCTTCATGAAGAAAAACGCAATTTCACAAGAAGTCGTTTCCTTGACAACCATAGCTTGAAAGGTAGATTTTGAAAACAAACCAAAACGAAAAAATTAATATTTCCTGTTCTAATTAAGATAGAAACATTATTTAAACGTCATTTTAAGCAGTAAACGGCAGATAAATTTTTAATCGAATAAAAAAAGTTTTGAAAATTTGAAAAATTTTGTGTCCCGGACCCCCTTAAAAAGGCAACAATTTTTTCTGAAATAGTGAAAATTAGCAATTCAAGTTAAGCACTTTGTAAAGGAAATATTGCAAACTCTATCTTATATTTATGAATGCGACCGGATTCTGCTTAATATCAAACATTTGCATAAAGAAATGAAAATAAATATGAAACTGCTTATTCTCTGGTGTTTTTTTGAAATTTTCGAATATGTTTAAAATCGATACCTGCTAAATCTAATGTTTCTCATCTTTCTAATGTTCTAATGTTACTTAAAGCATATTCTATCTTAAAACACGAAGAATTATAGTAATATAAAATAAATAAAGCATTGTTTCAATAAATGGAAGATGATGAAGTTTTAAAATATATATTACACGATGTTGTGAGATAAATTAAATTACAATGTTTTTATTTTGCACGATAATGGTGAGTTGAATATATTTGAAGCACACTGATATGTAATTCTGTAAAGTTTTACAGTGATAAACCAGTTGTTTAACCCTTAAATGCCGGGTGTTGCTTCGCGGCAACATACCCAATTTAGGCCTAAAATACTATTAGAATACTATTGAAGCTATAATGCCTAATGTTGCCAATAAAATACATTCTGAAAATATTATTAAATCGATTTTTAACATGCAGATGGCAACACTTGTGCTGTTTAAGAATAAAGATAGATTTATTTTTTCAATTGTTGCTACTTGTTCTTTTTGGTTTATTTGGAAGCTTGCGAAATATCGTATTTTGGCCTGCAGTGAGCAAGTAAAATTTATTTCTTATTATAGTTCCTAAAATTCTTGTGTGTTTAATATTATAGAATTTTACCAAAGAAAATTATTTTTTAAATTAAAGACCAGTATTGCCGAATAGTAACACACTATTTTTTAGCCGTAAACCGTACTTAAAACAAAATATGATTTTTAAAAGTATTTTTCCCATAATTTATTTAAAAAATGAAAGCCGAAAAACATTATTACAATGATTTTTGAAAAGTCAGGCATTTAAGGGTTAAGAGTTTTGTGGAATATTTTTTTAAAAAATTATCAATCCGCGGAATATCAATAAATAATGAAAATTTCGAAATTTCTTATATATGACTACTACGGTAATTTTTTAAACGGGTCTTTAAAAAAAAAAAATATATATATATATATATATATATTAGAATTCAGGTATTTAATAAAATAAAATAAATCCTTATGTAATGCAACATTAAAAGCATAAAATAATAACATCATAACAGCGTAGGTTTTTATTTGTTGATCTTAAGTAGTGTTATCAGATGTCATGCGCAAAACAGAGCTCCAAATGATCCGGACACCACTAATTTCTTATAGATTATTTCGCCAACTTTAAACGCAGATAATTCTGCCATTATGAAAAGCGAAGAAAATTGCTTTAAAATACTGGTGTCTATAGCATTTGAAGCACAGATTTAAGCGGGACATATGGCAACACTAATCTTAAGGGGCATTTCTATTTGATTTCTGTTAATCTTGGAAAAATTATAAATATTTATGGTTTCAGTCATATGAAAATTGTCATTGAAGAATATTGTTTTTGTGATGATTATGTATAAATAAATTTTCTAAAAGTACAAATATAATAAGTATTTATCTACCTTTTGTCTTTAGAAAACATCAATAATGTAATTACGTGCCACTAAAAATAGATGTTGAATATATGCATACATAATCCATCTTTTCACAGAGAGGTATCATAATGTCTGATGTGTTTTTTTTTTTAATAAACGACAGTCGAACCTCGTTATCCCGACATTCTAATGACCAGAAAAAAGTGTCGTCATTAACTTAGTGTCGCGGTAACCGGAGTTGGAGAAAATTATGTTTATGTAAAGCTGTATTTTTAATTAATGTAAGACAATTTTAAATTCATAACTGTTCTTGCAGTTTTAAGCAATAAAACATTATTATTAAACAAAATAAACAAAAAAAAATTGAAAAAAGATAAAAATCATATTTATGATGGCTTGTTTTTTTATTGTTACATGACATATTGATGTATTAAGGTTTGCTTATCCCTAGATATCCTTCCTACAATTCTTTTTTTAATATTATACAATGAATTGCAATCTATATTCGTTGTTTCAGAAATGGATTTCATCATTTCCGGTCATTTTAATGCAATGCAACGCTTCGGCTTTAGACGGATGAAAATCGCCGTGCAACCTCAAGAAAGCGCCCCCCTGGCTAGGACAAAAAGACCGCGAATAGACTGATATGTCTATCTGGAATTTAAGTGGGTCATTCAGAGTATGTGGGTTTATTTATTCAAATAAAGGATCCAAATGAAATTTCTCATTTAAATCAAAGGGTATTTTACACACTTTTGTCAAAAGTTTGGCTAAGCCGTTTGTTACCGCTTAACTTCCGTTCTTATAAGATGAATTATAAAAAATTGACAATTTTCCCAAACCGTTGGGAAATCCGGAGATGAAAAATATTCAACGATGTAAAATACGGTGTTTATTTACATTAAAATCACATACAGAAAATCGAGAATCCGAAAAACTGACTTGATAAGAGGAGAGGCGTGAAAACCGGGTGTTGGGATAACGAGGTCAGACTGTATTATATAATTGTGTTGAAGATAAACATCACATATAATTAAACTAATATTAAAAAAATGATATTAGAAATGTTATCTTTATCATTGACCTATTTCTATAGCATCCCATTTATTATATTTTTCCAAATGTTACGGCAGTGTATATTTTAATAAATAAAGATATTTTGCTCAGATAAAATTTATAGTTCACCGATTTCAGTGATCTATATATATATATATATAATATCATCATCCATATATACAGGGTGCAAAGGAAAGTCCCTTTAACCTGAAAATACTTGCGAATAGAGAGAGCTACAGCTATGCAAGTGAGGTAACGGTATAGTAAAGCGACTACACCCGACCTAATGCAAACGACAGCAGCGCCCTTAGTGGCAAAATTTGGAAGATAGTAATTGCAAATCGAAAACGAAAAGAGAAAGAGCAAAATTTCCAATTAGAAAGTTTTAGAGCATCAATTAATTAGTACGAAACGACATTTGGCTCACACGGGAAGATAAATCGTCGCCTGTATACCCAAAAATATCCGAAATCGATGAGCGATGATTCTACTTTGCATATTCCCATTCCGGAAATGTAGCAGTGCGCAGTTGCAGATTGTGACGTTGTACTGTGCTGTAATGTCTGTAAAAATTTAATTTCCAATGCATTTAAAATTTTAGATTAACCCTTTAAAGGGCAGAAGAATACTGTTTGTAAACTGATGAAATAATTGACTGACACCAGAATATTGAAACCAATTTCTTAGAAAATAAAAACTGGCAAATTTGCACTTTCATTACAAAAGTAAAATTTTATGAAAATATTCTTGGTGCCATTTGATAGTTTTTGAATTAAAATTATGTGGCTAGACTGTGTAGCCACCGCCCTTGAAAGAGTTAAACATATGTCCTCGCATTGAAGAGGCTGGGAATAGACGTTCCATGCTGAAAAATGTGCATGAAGAATTATACTCTATATAATAACGTGTATCGTGAGCAATGGCGAACTTTTCGAACATACTTAATATTAACTTTTTTATCACTGTGAGACAGTTTGATTTTTTTTTGTTTGTTTTGTGTGATATTATCAAAATGTATTGTTATAGGTACGTATTTATACCATAAATTGTGCGTATTTTTTATACTTCTGGCTATTACATTCAAACGTTTACAAAAAATGGAGTGCATCGATTTAGGACATTTTTGGGTATACAGGCGAAGATTTATCTTATCCATGTAAACCAAATGTCATTTCGTACTAAGTAACTGATGCTCTAATACTTTCTAGCTGGAAATTTTGCTCAATCTCTCTTCGTTTTCGATTTGCAATGGCTAACTTCTAAATTTCGCCACCTGCGGCGCTTCTGTCGTTTGCATTAAATCAGGCGTAATCGCTTTACTATACCGTTACCCCACATGCATACCTGTAGCTCTCTCCGTTCGCAAATATTTTCAGGTTACAGAGACTTTCCTTTGCACCCTGTATATATATATATATATATATATATATAGTATGTATCTGAATTTTGTCATGTTGTAACTCTCGAATTTTTGAACCGATTTGAATGAAATTTTTCATATGCAGAGTGCATACTAATTTCTCGACCAAGTTCGTTAGCCAGCTTCATCCACTATTTTGTTTCAAAATGGTGGCCATTTTAATTTTGTGAACACGTTTGGAAATTTTTAGATTTCCTAACTTTCACTTTAAAATGACCTATGTTGTTAAATCACACTGTGTGACTCTTTAAAATATCTTTTATTGTTTCTAACATTCTGTTTAATATGATACGTAAGAGTTTGCAATTTCTGAAACGCAACATTTTCTACAGTGGTGGTCAAAATTATAAGGACAACGGAAAAATCGCCAAATCTTGGCTACATTTGGCCGGAAACTTATGCAAATTTAACGGACGGAAACTAAAAGAAAAATGAAGAATATTTTTATAAGTTTTTATGGAAATATGTGGAAAATTCATATTCATAAAATGTATTATGAATTTATACAGCCATCTGATATGGACAAAATTATAAGAACAACTGTATGTTTGTGTTCTAAAAAGTAAAATTTGCATGTTTTTTGCTCTGCACACGGAACTCAGCGATGATATAAAGGCGTAGTAAGCGTTTGGGATTGTCATATTCTATTTTTCAGTTATGCCGCTAGGTACAAAGCTTTCGGAGTCTGAGAAAGGGAAAGTGGATGCATTTAAAAGTTCAGGACTTTCTGTACGCCAATTTGCTACAAAGCTTAATAGATCAAGAACGGTTATTTACAATTATCTTAAAAATCCCGGTAAATATGGACGGCAAAGACATACAGGTAGGCGATCTTCTGTTTTTGAACGGGAGAAAAGAATGATAATAAGGCAAGCTTGCTCCAAAAAACAAACGTCAACAGAAATAAAACGTGAATTGAACTTAGAATGCAGTGCTCAAACTCTTCGACGTGTTTTACAAAAAAAAAAAAAAAAAGGTTCGCTATGTTAAACATATGTCACGACCGCCTCTTACAAAAGTTCATAAGAGACTGAGGATGGAGTTTGCCAAAAAATGCATTACTATGGAAAAAAGGGGATGATGTTCTCTTTTCAGATGACAAAAAGTTTAATTTGGATGGACCAGATTGCTTTCGCTACTTCTGGTATGATCTCCGTAGAGAAAAAGAAATTTTCTCAAAGCGTGCATTTGCAGGTGGCTCAATAATTTTCTGGGGAGGTTTCACAACTGGTGAACTACTCCAATAGTTTTTGTGCAGGGTAGAATGAATTCTTGAGAATTATGTTGATGTATTAGGGAATAATATTTTACCGGAAGCACCGTTAATAACGAGTGGAAACTATTTTTTCCAGCAGGACAATGCTTCAGTACATGTTTCTCAAACTTCAAAATCGTGGTTTGATGCTAATTTCGTGAAACGTCTGAATTAGCCGTCCAGAAGCCCTGATCTGCATCCAATGGAAAATCTGTGGGGTATTCTGGCACACAAAGTATACAAAAATGTTATAGAATATGAAAGCAAGCAAGAACTCATGTCCTCCATCAAAAAAGTCTGGTCAAAAATTTCCAAGAACGTTCTTAATGAACTGTCAAACTCCATGACGTCAAGACTGATCAAAGTGATTGAGAAGAAGGGGGAGATTATTAATTATTAGTGTGTTTCAGGCAAAACATTCATTGTCCTTATAATTTTGTCCAATTTTGACAATAACGTATTTTGGTAATTATGGCAAAACATTCATATTTTGCATTTTCTAATGTTTTGCATTCTATAATGATTTCTAGCATAGAAAAGCTTTTGATGCATAAATTTCACTTTATTTAGTTCAGAAATATTTTTTTTTGTGGAATTCTCAATTGTTCTTATAATTCTGACCACCACTGTATAAGTATACAATGTTAGAAAACATAAAATATTTCAAATATTTCAATGGTCGCCAAATTGGAAGAAATTGGCGGATGATGAAGCTAGCCAACAAACTTGGTCGAGACATTAGTATGTACTATGGATATGAAAAATTTCATCCAAATCGGTTCAAAAATTCGAGAGTTACAGCATGACAATTTCAGATATAAATAAATATATATTTATATGGATATGTATATATGTTACATTATTAGATCTAATTCCGCGATTTCCTTATCTTATTCCAAATTACTACTTTATATTCACCAAATCCTTATCCTTAAATAATCTCTATCGTTAACTCTGTTAAATTTCCTTTAATTTAATGTCTCATTTGTCTTAATCGCTTAAATATTACGCTTTTAGTATTCTTAAATTAAATGTTCCATTCCCGCGCTTTTTTCTTTCGATATTATTCTTTTAGCTTCCATTTTTACTTCCCGCGCATTTTTGATGTTATCCTTTTTTCCTCCAAATTCATCCGCTAGTTCTGTTCGCACTCTTTATATGACGTGACATTCTTAATTATTCATTGGTTGAGAGCGCGACCTACGTCATATTTGTATCCATACATTGAAGGAACACAAAGTTGATACTCGCTGAGTTTCAGCAGATTTGAGTCGTATTTCCAGTTTACATCCATCCCCTGGTCACCGTCCTGTTATTCTATTATCTGGAACTTGTTTAAACCTAATTACTGCTACGGAGCGATGGCTAATTATCTTGGTGGAAACTGCACTTTCTGAAAGATGTTCTAATAAAGTGCTTAGTTGATTATGAGTTGATTTCAATTTCTTCTGGGAAAACTTCACGGAACGATGCATTCCATTGTTTTCACTCGACAACTGCATTTCAGCAATTGGTTCTACAAAAATAACAGATTCGAATTATCTGTTCTGACCACTTCTTTTACGCCATTATCGCTGCATGTGATCCACAGCTACTATCCTGACAGCCAGTACGGCATTTTCAACGATAAACCCAATCCATTGTTGCTAGAATGCAACATATATATATATATATATATATATATATATATATATATATATATATATATATATATATATACATATATGTATAATATATATACATATATATATATATATATATATATATATATAAAACCACAAACAAAATATCAAAATCCATTACTCACCATAGCTGCATTGAAACTCACATAAAAAATATTCTAATAACCAACATAAACTTAACTCTTAAAATCAAACTGAATAACCAAACTAAAGAAAATATATATAATTGCAAGACATAACAGAATAGAACAGAAGGCGAGCGGTATGGCTAACGACATACACTGCAGGGTTAAGTCAGACTTTACGCATGCTACGTCCCCCTTCACTCGCCGAGACCAAAATTGAAAAAATGAAAAACTATGAAAACTAAACAGAACTGCAACATCCACCAAAATATCTCTCTAACTCATTAGATCAATCAACTCATCAAAACCTCCATTCTCATCCATCACTGAGTTCAGTTCAGTTCCGTACCTGCTACTCTTAATAAAATCACAGGTTATTCTCCTGATGAAATTGAGAGGATAACCATGCTTGAATCCCAAGCGACACCACTCTAAAATATCCCTAAACATATCTTTAACTCTAGTACTCAGTCTTTCGATTCGTATTAATCCATTTCTAAGTACATTTCTTTTAATCGAAACATGCACATTGGAATCAAAATATATCAGCTTTAAGGTATTAAAGTTGAAATCATTTCGCTTGTCAAATATCTTAGATATCAAATTTTCACTTTCTATGCTCAGGTTCATATCTAGAAAATTAATATTTTTGCAATTCTGGGATGAGGGTTCCAGACTCAGAGACGTAAAATAATATGTAAAATCAACATTTTCAATATCATTGTTTAATTTAACTATCAAAACATCATCTATATATCTGTAGGATAATGTGTTACTGTTTAAATTATTATTTCTTTCATATATATGTAAGTAAATGTTTGCCAAAATGGAACTGCAACTCCCCCCCATTGGAATACCCCGAATCTGTTTAAATATTGTATTTCCTTCGTAAAGGTAGTTTTCTTGTACTACTAACTGAAATAAATTTATGAAAAAATCATAATGAACATCCAAAGTACTATTTGTATTATAAAAATTTACTATTTTATCTTTTAAATCTGTCAAATCAATTGTATTATAGAGGTCTGCAAAATCGTAAGCGAATAAACCAGTAATATTTTTTAATTTTTTCAGATTATCTAATAGTGTATAGCTATTTTTTATAATAAAAGTCGTCTCTCCCCCCATCACTCCGTCAAACACCCCCTCCAGCACCCCCAGCAAAGCCTTGCTAGCGGCACCAATATATGAACCAAATCCACAGGTCACACTCCTGAATTTGATAGGGGTTTTATGGAATTTAGGCACTAGTATGAGATAAGGGAAACTTTGACTCATTTGTTTCAGCTTAACTTTTTTATAGATGGCTTTAATCCTATTTTCTATTACTGCAGCTTTCGAATTCAATGGTAAATAGCTATTTTTATTATTGTAGCAATCATTCAAAAGTTTACCGTAAAGTACCTTACATATCAGTGCATAACTTGTATTTGCTTTATCCACATAGGTGATTATAAAATTTTCCTGAATCTCTTTAATTGAATGTGTAAGTTTGTTGTATTTCTCTCTATTAACTCCGTCAAAATCTCTGGAAAATTCTCGTTTAAAATCTCTTAATATATAATACTTCCACTCGTCAAAAACACTGGATGGCAAATTGTATCTATACATTAATTTATTTATAAATATATCTATATTAATAGTAAAACGTTTAATTGCAACACATTTAGTGAGAGTACGTTTCACACGATATTTAGTTCTGTACTCCATTAACCTCCTCAACTCCTCATCCTTTACTATCTTTAGATCTCCAGTAATAACATGTCCATAATACTTGTCTTTATAATTAACAAATTCAGAATCATTGCAATGGCAGATACTCCCTGCAATACTTTTCTTTAGATCTTTAGCAAATAAATTATAATTAAAAATAGTTCTCCCCAAAGGCTTATCATATTTAAAAGCCTTAACTATTTTTATTTTACCGACTGGTAGTAATTCATTGTATTTATTCAGCATTTTATTGTAAATTATATGTATAAATTATATGTATAATTTATACATATAATACATGTAAAAATATATGTATATATATATATATATATATATATATATATATACATATAATTTTTACATGTAAAAATATAATACATGTAAAAATTATATATATTAATATATATATATATATATATATATATATATATATATATATATATACATATAATTTTTAATATTACTAATATTTATTGCTAATTTATTAAAATTAAAACTTTGAATATGGTTAAATAAAATAAATGATTGATTTTTGTATTTTATTATTCTTTTTAATTAAGTAAATTATTATCTTTGTCAAAATACTTTTGAGCGCTACTATATTAATATATATATAACTAATATCAGCTTAAAGTACAATATTTAAAATGTGTATTTCATTACTAAATAAAAAGGAGTTCTGAAATTAATGAAAAACTCGTCAAATGAAATTTAATATTTATATGATGTGATAAAATGATGCTTTCTTTCAATAACAATCATTATCATTAACTGAATATATTTAAGTTACATAATAAGTTCATTTATTTAAGTAAAAATATATATATTGAAAGGAAACTGCATAGATTAATTTTCTTTATAACACAACGAATTTTAAATTTAAATATGATCAACAAAAAACATTTATAATACCCATTTTTTATTTTCGAACTGAGTGTCATCGTGTTTTAATAAAATATGAACAAAATATAATAATTTCCAAATATTATTTGTTGTAAATATTTGTTAACATAAAAAAAAAAACTGAATAAGTCGTTTGCAAAATCAGAGCTTACATTTTTTTTTTTTTTACAATAACAATGGAAAACATCACAACTAAATGTTTTCATAATTCTGTAGCAGATAAAATATTTGAACATTGTTATGCAAGCAAATGGCACATAACAGCATTATAAGCAAGCAACTGCTGCAACAGCTGATTCCACTCTGTTAAAAGGGAAATACATTAAGGTATAGGTGCTACAAAGGAAAGAAAGTACATTTGGGTTGCTGCCAAAATCAATTTTCCCCTTGCCAAATTTGTTAACTTTGTACATTAGAAAATGTGTTGAGATATTTATATACTTACTGGCAATACTTGCTGGTATATACTTAATTAAATTGGTTAATAATTTTCAATTTTGAAATAAAAAGGGTAAAATCTTTATGATGAAGAATTTCAGAACATTTCTTTTAAAATAATTTTTTTCGCATTATCAAATATTTCAAATACATATGAACATGCAGATATTTTTATTTCTAGTTTCTATACGGCAAATTTTTGTTTCAATTATTAATAATGTACAAATGCATGAAATTAAAAAAAAAATAGGTATGTAGAATAGCTTATTTCTAATTTTTATTTTCCATTCTTTGACTTTTAAAAATATTGATGAAAATATTTTGATAGATGAAAATTTATTAGAAGCATATGGAATGAATTCATTCGCGTAAAATTAAAAAGATAAGCAATTCATTCAATAGGTTAAATTTTTGCTGATGATAATTAAAAATATATATTTCGTATCCATCCAATTAACTACGATTATTAATATGTCTTTCAAAATATTTTTAATTTACGGTATCATGAGAAATGCCATTTAAATACTCAACGAGTTCATAATCTAATGCTATAAAGGAAAAAAATGGGTTTAAAGCCTATAGTGTTTTATAGTGGCAGTGATTTTTTAGCTAAATTTTTTATCACATATTTGAATAAAAATTTCAAATGGTAAGGATACAACCATTTTTCTGTCTCCTTGTTAGAACTTTTAGGAAGTCGTCTCTCATAATATAAACGCCTGTTATGAAAATAATATTTTAAATTGTTATTTTATCTTTATTACTTTTTTACGCTTAAATTTTATTATTGAAAACTTGTTTGTTAGGTACACTGTAAAAAAACCACTGTAAATTTGCCAGAACAAACTCGATCACACTGAATGTGCTGTATCTTTCTTTGGTTTCCTGACTATATTAACATGGAACATAGAGTAGTTGCGTAAAAGTAACAGCACAATGTGCTGGCAATCTGGACGCATTTTTTTACAGCACAAACTGCTGGCGTCAAAATTGACAGCACATTGTGTTGTTAATTTTATGTAACTACTGTATTTTCCATATTTATATAGTCAGGAAACCAAAGAAAGATACAGCACATTCACTGTGATCGAGTTTGTCCGCGAGATGAACAGTACATTGTACTGTAAAAATATCGTTTTTTTTTACAGTGTATGATGCACATCCCAAGTTACTAATTTGGTTGTCTCATTTTACTAATAAATACGTTTTATGTTTCATTTATATTCTAAGTGTCTTTTCATGATGGTTTCTATAAATAACATTATTTTTTTAATTCACGATATTGTTTAGAATTTCTCTACCCTTACAAAAATGTCCTATACAATTCTTTAAAAAAATATATAGAAAAGCATTACAGAATCTTGTAGAATTATGGCTCGTTTTTGTATAAGCTAGTTTAAATAAAAGCTATAGAAATATCTGTAGAAGTTCAATAGAAATGTCTGTAGAGCTTCTATAAAAATATCTATAGAAATAATATTCGAATATGTTGTATAAAAAAATTCGAATTTCGCCAACACGCAGCTATTTCTATGCGGTCACCGATCCACGTACTAACCGCTTCCACCTTGGTGATCAGTCTTGAACAGGTACTTCCAGCTGGTTATGTCTATTGCTACTTTTTTCACTCTTATTATACTACTTGAACTTTGTTTCTTTTGTGATTTAAGTGCCCAATCACTAAACCCGTACAGAATTTATGCTGATTCTCAAACTTCGTGAAATCGAAACCATTTGTAACTTAGAAAGGATAAAAAAGCCGTTAAAATAAAAAATTTATTTATTTATTTATTTATTTATTTACTTCTTTACTTATTCTGTTGCTGGTGTTCTTAAAAAAATTAAATAACCATAAATAAACTAATAAACTATAATTTAAATCAGCAGTTCGACTGATATATTATTACATTAACAATTGAATAACACTCTGTATGAAAAGAATTCAATTAAAATAATATTGAATCTTTGGATTACTATTATATGAGATTGATGTATTACAACATTAATCTTTTTTTTTCAATATATATATGTAAATAAATTAGTACACACAAAATTTTAAAACACTATTATATATATATATTCATAAAAAATTATAGAATAATTAATCTATAGAAATTCTATAACGTTTATGTAGTACTCTATAGAAAAATTGTTCTATAGAAAAGCAAATTCTACAGAACTTCTATGAATTCTATAGAAACATTTTCTTTAGAAAAAGTAGTTTATAGAACTTTTTAAAACTCTATAGAAATAGTATTCTATAGAAATGCTATTCTGTAGAAACATTTTCTTCACAAAAATCATTCTATAGTATTCATCAAATCTATATAGAAATAGTATTCTATAGAACTTTTAAAGAATTCTATAGTGAGTATTCTATACAGCTTTATGATCTATTCTCGTAAGGGTAAACATCCACTTTAGATGGAATAAAAAAGATATTCATGCATTAAAATGCATGAATGCCCTTTATTCATGCATTATTCATGCACTTTATTCATGCACTTTATTCATGCATTAAAATTTTGCTTTCTTTAAATATCCAACTAAATTTAATTCTTTATTCTGCTTTTTAAATTTGTGGTGCAAAAAATTATCTTCAGAATGATTTCCTTATTGTCATGTATGTGTCAGAACGTGTAAAGTTTGAGATAGTTCTGAGCAGTCCCGTGTAATACTTTTAAGTAAAAAGGGCAATCTAAAAATTATTTCCACGGATTCGAAAATGTTTCTATTCAGCTGGTATATGTAAAGGTTCGCTATACGTATTAACTTACTATAATCTAGACTAATTATCTTATTTTTCTGTCTTTATCTTATTTAATTAAGAGGGAAATATGAGGCGATGGCACAGTATTAAGTCATCTAAATTTTGTTTGGTTAGGCACCTTCAAACGCAAAAAGTGTCACATGTGCTGGACATTTAATTATGTTTATGGAATCATCAAAGTTGTAGGATAATCGATTTGTAATTATATGCGGGTCTTTTTACAAATAGACCGTTGAGCTATATAGAAATGAATTATTTGGCCTGCGTTAAAATATAACGCTCCGTCTTAGCATAAAAATTTAGTTGGACCATTGTTGGGAAACGGTTCGTTGAACAATGGTACGGCAAGGTGGGCATTATACCGGTCGACCGTGGCGTTGGACAAATAGCCAATATTTGCCCAACCATATTGTCTTACATGGGTACTCTTGTAATTGTACAATAGCTTATTTGTATATCGTTAATTTTAGACATATAATCTCTATTGTACAAAAATTTGACATATTGTTTTTGTTATATCAAAATCTATTTATTTAAAAGTAATGTATTATTTTTATATTGCAAAATTAAAATTTTTATACTGTCTATGGGCCCCAAATTAAGAAAACTTTCTATTTCATCTAACAAACTAAAAACCCGTGGCTTTACAATCCATGAAGGATCAGAGCCTACAGTTACCGATGCTGTTTTACAACATATGGCACGTTCAGGTTGTCAGCATAACGCGCAAATCTCAGTGTTTACTTCCAAAAAGAGTTTGGTAACCATTTTATCTACCCCAAAAGGTTGAGTAGATGAAAGACTGAGTGAATTTTGCCCAGCCTGGAGCCAATTTTTTGGACATTTTGTGTGGTACCCAGATACACTGACAACTACGTTACTGCGCTTAGTTTCCTCTAACATAAAAAAAAAACCCATTTCTGAAGGATCAAAGTTGATCGAGTTGTCATAGGCAAAGCGAAGTAATACGAAACAGCGGAAATATGACATGGATCCCCTCTTTGCAAATTTTTAACAAATATGAAATATGCTAAAAGTAGTTTTTAACGTTAATATATCATTTTTTATCCAATAAAAAGGTAACATTATTTTTTATCGATAATTTTTTTTTCAAAGAAAAATTACATAGCATTAAACTACTCATAATAACTCACATACATTGTTCACAATAAAATTTGCTATCTTAAAAACGGTTAATATTTTAGATGTAATTCAAATGTTTGCTTTTGACTAATAAGACGATAATTTATTTTATATTTTATAAATCACGAAAACGTATTTTTAGGTACATATTTTTCGCAATTTCTGTTTTACCCTTATTATAACTTTGCTTCGGTAATAAGAGAAATAATTTATTTTTTTCCTATTTCTCTATGAGCTACTTTTCAGATTTAGTCGCTTATTCAAATTGCGACTAAAATATGTGCATTCTTCTTTTGCATCTGCCATGTATTTAGAGCTGTATATTTGTTTTGTGGTTTTCAGGAAAAATAGTCTTTGTTTTGTAGAAAAAGAAAATCTATGTTTTACCTTTTTGCACTCAAAAAGAAAATATTTCATTTTTTTTAGCTTTAGAGGGGCTATGCAGAATGAATATATATATATATTATCACTGTATAGAAATATAGTTGAATAGAATGTTTTTATGAATGTTGAAGGACCAGTCTCTTTTTACTCTTCAGAAAGTAATAAGAACACGATTTCTCCAAAACTAAAAAATATTTTTAAGCTCCAAAAAATGTCTTAGAAATTCTTGTAAAAAATTTGAAAGCTATATCATAGTTCTGGAAGTTAATCTATTTTTGAAACAGATTTCTCGTAAAAAAAAGATAACTTGTGTCTCTTATTACTCCACCTTACTCTTATGACCCCAACATCCTTTACATTGTAAAAAAAGTAAAGTTACTAAAAGTTTTCTTGGATACAGGGATTCCTAGAATATTTTGTGTAACCGCAACAACAAAAATTCATGTAACATATACACATTTGCAATGTAATTCAAAAAATCTGCAAGGTTATTAAGAATATTTTAGGAAACTGTGATGCCTACAACATTTTATGCAACTGCAATCCGAGTTACAGATAAAAGTTTAAGATTACTGTCATTTTAGTAGATTCTTTTGTAAAGCTGCACATTTCTGTAGCTTTACAAAAACCAGGTTTGTAGATTTACATCTTTTTTTGTACAGTGTATAGATAAAATTTTACTACGTAAATCTGTATATGTAACTTTACATCTGTAGAATTACAGATTTTTTTTTCTACAGTGTACTTCGTATTGTTACATTTTCCGTGTTTAAAAGAACTTAAAGCTGAAAGACTCGTTTTTAATCTAAAAAAATTAGGAATTACTTACATGATAAAATAAATAAACGCACATTTCTTCACAATCATGTAGCATCCTCTTTAAAATCAACGCTTAGCTTTCCAGCACATGTTCTCCGGTAAAGGAAAATAATTCTATCTGCGAGAAAGGCAAACACTTTATTACCTTTGTCTGCTTCAGACGCGTTGTATTTTCGGAGTACTGTCAATATCCATGCGGAAATAGACAACTTTATAAATAAATAAATAATAATAATAAATAAACAACTATAACAAACGATTAAAAAATAAAGTGGCGTACATATGATTGTTATAGAGTAGGATTCGAATTATATTCCGGAGAGCAGGGGTACGTTAGAAAATCGAAACCAATTGGTAACCCGGAGTACGAATTTATATTGAAAATCTCGATTAAACTAACATGTTATAATAAACTTCCTATGTTGATGTTATTTATGACGGCCGATTATCTGCACCAGGGATACAGGGCCTAGGGGGTCTTTCCCGTAAAGGGGAACCTATCCCGTATTTACCAAAGTTTCCCAAGGTTTGAAGAAAACCACGAAAGTTTAGGACGACGGGCGTGATTGTGTTCGAACCAAGCACTTCCCGTCTACAAGCTTGGAGAGCAAAAACTCTCAGCCACTGGTGGGGCAATAAAACAGAGATTATGCAGGAATTGAAATTTACTTATGTAGTAAATTTCTGATACTCCATTTGTAAAAAAGCAGGCAGTATTAAGAAGTACTTAAACTTTAACGTTAACAGATGTCACTATCGCGAAATAATACACAAATGCAGCAAAAAGATGTCATCATTAAAGAAACTCAACGAAAAAAAAAAAAATAATAAAAAACGACTGTCTGATGATTCATAAGCCTTCAAATAGCACGTATTTTAATTACCTTTTCTTTCGGTTGTTAAGAAAGAATGGCAACAAAAATATATAATTAATATTTTACAGCTATTTTTCCTTTAGTTTCTACAGAAATGGAGTACTTCCGTTGTCAATATTAAGCAAATAGCTCCAAAATCTACAAAAAAATTAATATTTCAAAAATAAATGGAGATGCAGTTTTCAAACAAATTGCATTTAAATGTACTTTTATTTCAATACGACGGTCTAAAAATTGAAAATGTGCGATGCTTAGAAGTTTAAAAAAATGCTATAGAGTATTTAATCGTTGTGCTTTTTTCTCCGGTTGGCTTCTGTAAGGTAACGTTATTTTTTTGGAGTCGGCACAAAATAAGCTGGGAGAAAGAAATAGCATACCCTACCGGGGGGCTAATAATAATAAAAATAAATTTCTTGCGCGCGAGAATGTTTTTACGATTTTTATTCGCTGCAGTTTTTGCACTTGTTTATTCTTGTGACTTTTGTTGTGACTTTTTAACTCAGAAAGATTAGTATTTCTATTTTACTGTTTTTAATTCGAGGAGCAGATTTTTTTTAATCTCAGTAAGCCGGAAAATGTTGCAATGATGCATCTTTTCATTGATGTTGCACATATGAAGAGTAGAATATATTAAGATGTAAATCACGACTTTTCTTACAAATTATAAATTTTTTTAAAAACAATATATTTTTCAGTGATATATGTGGTTGATACTCGGATCCCGCCCCCCTCCCCGCATGAATACTAGGCCTGAGAGCTGGCACAAAAATGGCGGCTGCCAAAGGTAGATTTTTTTTAACGTATGTACACTCCCTTGAGTTTAGATACCAGTCTCTAATAAGAGATTTCTTTGGCTTTTTCAATCGCTGAAAAATAAAGCGGAAAAAACTTTAAAAAATTATTTGTACAGAAATTAGAGCGATTGTACACACACTGAAAAGAAGTTGACTTCGGCAGCCGCCATTTTTATGTCAGAGCTCAGGCTTTGTATTCAGGGGACGGTGACATGGCCCTTTTGTAACACAATATCATGAAATCCTCTACCAACACATAAAGGTTTACTGTTTAGCTCGGACCAGCAAATATTTCATTTCAACGTTTGAATACATCTTAATGCTGCTTGGTATTCCACAAATGAGGTATCAAAAATATACTACATAAGTAAATTTCGATTCCTGCCAAAGCTCTATTTTGTAGAAATATTTCTCTCTAACATCTGAAATCCTTCAGAGCCATAGCAACAACAACAAAAAATAAAATAAAATTTGCGCCAGAATGTTCTTACGATTTGTATTCGCTGCTACGAGGTATATCCACAAAGTAAGTTCCGTTTCGTTATATAAAAAAACATGTACAGATACCAAAAAAAAAAAAAAAATATATTGTACAAAAATCTACAACTGTGAAACTACTTTTCTACATAGCTTCTGAAATTTTGTAGCCACTTGTCGTAGCGTGCCACAAGGTTTTGTATGCCTTCTCCATAGAAGGTTGCCGCCTGTGTTTTCCACTATGTGGTTACATGTTCTTTCAGTTCGTCATCATCGGTGAAGTGTTGACCACCAAGGAAAGATATGACGTGTAAGAAGAGAGGTTCAAAAACTAAAGTGCACTGCCCATCCGTTGTTTTTGGTGTTGTTCAGTAAGAATTTTGGGTACCCAACGTGAGCAAAGTTTTCGAAATTTCAGTTTTTCCGTAAACATTTCATGAATTAGTGATCGTGAGATTTGCGGAAATTCCATAGCAAGAGCACTAATTGTAAACTTACGGTTTTGCTTAATCTTCTCTTAGATTGCGTGAACCAGTTCATCAGTAACCAAAGACGGGCGTCCACTTCGCTTTTCATCTTACACTTGATCACGTCCTTCATTAAACTGTCTGACTCATCTTCTAACCATTGAATCACTCATAGCATTTTATCCGTAAACCTCGCAGATTTGCCGATAAGTTTCACTTGGTTTAACTTTCTTTGCATTGAGAAAACGAATCACAGATTTGATTTAACAAGCGGGGGCATTTTCAATTAAGGCTGACATTCTAAAGAAGCATTACAAATAACACATCGGCAGCAGCGATCTGAAAATGGCGTACATTTCTTCTCCTTCAGTCAGAGTAACTGCCGCGCATGCTCGGAACTGCGGTCGGAGCGCTGCTGCGGATAGAAATAGAAACGGAATTTACTTTGTGCATATACCTCGCATATTTGTATTTCTTTATTCTATTTTTCTGTATTTTTAGCTCAGAAAGATAATTAGGATTTTTTTTTTTTTTTTTTTTTTAAATTTGAGTGACAGATTTTTTTTTTAAATCTCAGTAATCCGGAAAATGCCACAGCAATGCATCTTTTCAATGGGGTTGCACAAATAAGTCCAGGTAGTAGAATAAATTAAGATGTTTTGAAAGAGAGTCAGGCATACCGATTTGAATTGTTTTTAATGTGCAAATCTACCAAATATTATTTATATATAATAAAACTATAATAAAACTAAATAATATTATAATATAACTAAAATTTACAGAAAAAAATTCGCTCTGTAGTGAAACTTCAATTGTTAATTCCAAAAATGAAAACATATTGTGAAATCACATATTATAGTTCAGGAAATTCCTGCAATTCTCACGTCTACAACTTTTGAATACCGACTTGTATAAAGACAAAAATGGTTTCTAGTTATATTAACATCCACGTGCTCGAACAGCATCTGTACTGGAATATTCTTGAAAGAGTCTCTGTGAAAGGACAAAGTGATTAAGTGCTCTTCGGTGAGCATGTTTATAGAACCCCTGCCTTTAAAATTTTGAGTTAGTATTTTACCCCCCCCCCCCCCAAAAAAAAAAAAAAAAACTATAGGAGGTAAAGTAAACAGTCAATTATTATGTTGAAGAGCACGGTTGAACGAAAGGATACCTCAAAAACATGAATGTTAATAAAAGAATGGATAAAAAGTTTTTTTTTTTTTTTTCAGAATTTCAAATACTGCAACGTAACAACCTTTAAAAAAAGTCTCAGATACTTAAAAATATTTTTCAGTAGCTTTATTTATAATGCGTTTTTTTTTTTTTTTTTTTTTTTTTTTTACGTGTGTTTAAATTTACTTTTAAGGTAAAATGCGTTAAAATAACTACAATAAAAAGCCCGTTTTGGTGAAAATTTTCAGAATTTTTTTTTTTTTTTTCGAAAGAGTTTTTTTTTTTTTTTTTTTTTTACGATTCCAATTGTATTTTAGTTTTAATAATACGATTAATAGAACAGGAATTAAGGACTACTAAACAGGAAGTAATGAGTCAAATACTTAAAGTGGGCAAGAGGAATGTAAACATAAAATGAGCTCATTTCTTAATTTTTTACATAAAAACTCTACTAAACATTAATTGACACTTCTAGATTGTATTTTATACACAAGAGATCTTCTTTGCGATTTCTGGGAAATCAATTTTTCCGTTTTTTCCATGTTCGATGAATCACGTTACATAAAATGTTTTAAAATATTTTGGCGAATTTTTTTTAGAATGCTTCCCATGTTACTCGTTATATTCTTAAGTATAATCGAAGCACTAAGCTCTGTCATATAATGTAATTATTTTATATATAATCGAATATTAAAAAATGGTAATTATTTATTAAATAATATGAATTTTTGACATATTTCGAACAATTTCAGTTAATTTTTAAGGTGTTGTATACCTCCCAGCTCAGTGCAGAGGTAAGTGTCGTAATAGTTTGTAGTACAATTGCAATTGAAATATATTTATTTGAATTAAGTTTACGCTGTCTGGCATATGCAGATTTAAAAAAAATGCATTTTTTTGTTATAAGTAATGGAAACGACCCTACTTTAAAGTTGTCTACAGACAAAACTATTGTTCACAAAGGTATGAATTTTGCTGTAAGACATAAAAAAGGAATGGGGATATCTCTCTATTCTAAAAAAAGTAACTACCGCTGTCACAGCCGCCGCCGCCGGTTTTGAATTTTTTGTGACCGGAGGTCTTTCTTCGTCAATATTAAAAAAACTGTTGCATACAAAAATATGAAAATCGGTAGTATTATAGAAAAATGTTTGATAAATACGCTGATGCAGACAGTTTTCAAATCGAAGAGTTATTTTAAGCGATATTTAATGCCAAAGTTGGACAAAATCGTTCCATTAAAAAAAGTTTTATAGGAGCAAAAACTGTACATAGGAATTTAATCATTTTTAGATCATTTTATGCGTCAGAATTTCCCGTGTGCAGATTGCAGTTAGTTTTTTAATTTGAATAATTTTTCGAGGTTTTATTTCTATTTTAAATTCAAATTTTCAGCATTTCGAGTGATATTTTTTACAAATTTTAGAAAATTGTATTAATTTAAACTGTTGCCAACTGTTTAAACAGCGCAAACAGTAATGTTTGCTTCAAATTAAAAATTTATTTTACACGTGACTATTATAAACAAAAAATATAAAAAGCAGGAACTCATTGAAAATTACGTCATAAAAACTATAGTTACACGTGAATTTTAAATGAGAAAGAATATTGTAAAATAATAAATTCAGTAACATGCGTTAGAAGTCCTAAATAGGAGAATTTACGTCATATTACACTTATTACGTAAAATGAACAAAAAATAATATTGCAAAACAGTTTTAATTTAAAAATTGCGCGAGACATTTACTTGACATTTTAAGATGATCATAATATTTCATTTCTAACAAAAGTATTTTGACGTGAATATTAAGAGAAAGAAAAGATTGGTGAAAATTACGTAAGATTATAATTGTCAGATTCAAATTATAATTCAGTCTTCCAAAATCTTTTTAAAGGCGATCAAATTAGCGTGCTGTTAGAGTCTGCGGTGTCTGAACGGGGGTTGACGAGCGTAGCTCGTAGGGGGCAGAGCCCCCTAGTGTTAACTAAACAAAAGTTGTAAATTTCACCACCAGAGAGCGAGTTTTAATAAATTTCACATTTAGCATTACGATAGTTTAGAAATTTTATTTATTAATTTAATATGATTCTAAAGACAGCATTTCACGACATGTTTCTAGCATTTTGCAGAACACACTGCGGTCATCTATGGAACATTAGGGTGGTCACAAGAAATCAATTTTCGAATTTTTTTCCGGCGGACCCCCCAAAAAGTTTCCATTTGCCTAGAAAAGGAGATTGGCAAAGTTTCCGCTCATTTGGATAATGTTAACCCGTGCATCATTCAGGTCAAAATTTGAAAAAAAAACGTGATTTTTTTGTAAAAACAGAATGCTGTTTTTACTTCATAAAATGCATACAATTAAACCTAGAAACATAATACTGGTCTCATTTCATAAAAAAATGTTTTTGTCTTGAAGAACCACACATCATATTTTGTAAAGATTTATACATTAAAGATTAAACATATAGGCGCATTTTTCAGGACCAGATTCGATATGAATCCTAAAAATTGACTTTTTATGAAAATGCGAAAAAACATTGTAACATTCCTTTTCATCTGCTTTTCGCCTTTTTGTTTTCATTTTGCACAGAATAAAGGGTTTAATTAAAAAAATCTCAACGTAAATGAAAAAAATCGAAATCAAAACTTAAAGAATTAAAAGAAAAAAAAAAGGGCAAAGAAAGTATAAAAATGAGAATAAATAATGTTCAAATGCATTTATTATTAAAGTTGTGTTGCAAGAAAGGAAGCATTATAAAGAAAAGAAATTATTATCCTTACAATTGTCACAGTAGGATAGTAATGGCTTGGATAAGGGGGCTTTTGAAGAGTCTTGAAATTTTTTCTACATTCAGATACAACTTTTAGCAGAAACTGTTTCTGTTCTTTGTATTTTGTGAAACAGGAATTGAAATCTGAGATTAATTCCATTGTCTTATCAGCTGTGTCATTGCCAACCTTAAAACTATTCACTATTTTTTTTTTTTTTTGCTTTTAAATAATGTTTATTTTCACACCATACATTGTGATCGGTATTTAAAAATTGCATATTAATATAAAATCTCTTAACATTTACAGTTTGAGATGAAACAAAAACATCAACTTATTTGTCCAATAAATAATCCACTTCGTTGAAACCTTTCGTTGTTAAAACCATCATCATAATTTTCTTCTTCAAATGACAATAATTAATGACATTAATACATCAATTTTACAGCTATGCTTATTTTGACTTTTTTTCCAAAGTATCAACTAAAAATGAAAATGCAACTTGATCCTAGTTAAGATACCAAAGGCGGTTTATCATTTTAGTGAGTTCTTTGTCTGTAGCCTATTTATCAATTTTTCTGTAGTCAACAAATCATTTTATTAATTTCAGCTCTTGATTGCGGTCAAAGTGACAGTGGGAGCATTGAACCATGATTTGACAATAAATATTGATTATAAATAAGCAAAATAAGCTCTATACCTTCTTTTTCTAAATAGTCTGTGCCATCCGTCTGACATGATGAATAGTACCAGGTTCTCTGAAAAAATGTCTTCGGAAGGAAGATGTCTTATAAAAATTACACAAAATTGGATAATTTCTTTATAATCATCCCTGCGCAGTTCATTTTTTAAATGTTCTGTAAGAAAGCTGGATATTTCTTCTGAATTACATATTTGAAATTTAATATTTCATCTTCAATAGCATTTTTATACTTGGTCTGAACTTACATTAGACCGAATATGAAATTATTTTTAAATATCTGGCTGAGGGGCAGTAATTGTGCCCACTTTACAATAAAAATCAGCTTTTAGGATAATTTACAAATTATGATGGCGACATGGTAAATATAGAAAATATTTTCTTTAATAATTGCTACAGCAAAATGCAGGTTCCTCTGTGGCAACCAGTGTTTACTGCAGTGGTATCAAAACACATTGCCTGGATTTTACCAACTTCCTCCCACTCTTCAACTGCTGAAAATACAGCTTTTGCCTGAGTTATTTCGACACTATTTTCAAACTGAAGAATTTCTATTTACTGTTCTTCATCTTCACAACTAATTAAAACTGCTATCCTCTCTACATTTTCTTTATTCAAAAAATGAGGAAGTAGTTTTTCATCACCCCTGTGAACAACAGCTCCCTCTAAATCAGAATTTTAAAATCTGTTTTTGATGAGTTCAGTTCTATGTTTTCGAAATAGTTGCTTGCGGTGTCGCATTACAATTCAACTTAAAATTAAATTCTGTGGTTAACTGGTGGGTATACTGTAATTCTAGCAGCTTCTCTGATGTTCAGTTTCACTGGGCGAATATTATAAAATAAAACACGTAAAACTTTACAACTACTTGGTAACTTACTGTCGGTGATTTGATGAGACATGTGACCAATTTAAAAAAATCTTGCATTCCTGCCATCATACCGAAAGGAGTGGGGGGGGGGGGGGTGCAGGAATGAATGGAAATAGATAACGCTAGTAGGTAACAAAAACAGCCTTGTAATAAGAAGAGAAATTCAGATGTTCCGTTTAAATACGCTCCAACTGCAATACAAATTGAGGAGATCTTTCTTTCCAGGCGCAGACCTAGATAATTTATCTATATCTACCCTATATATATATAATCCTAATGAAATATAACGAATTTATGAAACGATTCTACGAAATGACTGATTAAACAACTAATTATGTTTCGCTGCGATTTCTCCTAAAATAGGGCATACTTTGCGGTGAAATTAACACCAAAAACTGTATTGACCCGCAGATCTCAAAACTGGTATTAGAATTTTTAAATTCGAATTAGTTTTCGAAATATTAATTTTTTTCTAATTTTAAATACTTTTTTCTAATGATGGCAACTCAAATTTTAATCATAACAGATTTTTTTTTTCATATTTTAGTAAAGATTATTATTTGAAACTAATTTGGCGACCAGTTTGGCCTCCCTTAAATCTATGCTAAGAAAAATGCTTTTTTTTTGTATTATATTATCATTTTATTTAAATCAAAACTTTCATTTAAAACTGAAAAGTTTAAAATTAATGGCTTTCACTTCTTTATTTTTTTTAAACGAAACTAAAAGAAAAATATTAGGCGCAGATGTCATACACGCACAGGGATACTTAAATGGTTCCAAAATGGCGTTATTTTGCCTGACATGGAAACTCGGCTATTGTTGCTTAATTATTAATAAATGTTTATTTACATTTATTTTTTTAATTAAAAAAAATATATAAAATGTTTTGTTCTGTAATTATTAATAATTTTTTGTTTATTTATTGTTATTTCATCGTAAAAATAACAGAAAAAAAAAAAAGAAAATGCAATTTAACAAATTACAACGACCATTTGGAAAATGATTTTTTCAAAGACTAAAATTTAAGACATAAGAAATAGCACGGTGTTGATCATACATTATGTACGCCATGGATTACATTTTTCGGTATTATTCTATTATTATAGAGATTGTTTTCAATTCTAAAAACAGCGCAAAGAATAATATTTCCTAACGATTAAAAATTTATTTACACGTGACTATTAAAAACAGAAAAAAAAACTTTAATATTACTATTAAATGAATAAGTTTTAAAAGCAGGAAAATATTGAAAATTATGTCTTGAATATTGTATTTACTCGTGGAGAGAAAGGAAAGTTTAAAATAATAAATACATTAATATGCGTTTAACGCTTTCAGGGGCAAGGTTCAGGCTATTCGTAAAATGTTGAAATCAGTGAATGGTACCAGAATTTACAAACAAATTTTGAAAAAGGATATGCTTTTGTTCACTTACTTAATAAAAGGAAAATTTTCATTCCAATATTCTGTTGCCAAGAAGGCATTTAAGAATTAAAATTAATTTCTCCAAAAATGAACCACCGACCTTGAAGGGGTTCAAGCAGTAAATTATAGTAAATTCTACTATGTCAATAGTATTATAACGCTGTTAAAAATATCGGGAGGCAAAGACACTGTTTACTTAATTCATTTTATTTTTGCTTATTTTCAAATGTTTAACTGGTCTTCTTTAATCAAACACGAAAACAACCATTGGATGTCTTAACAGCAACGGCTTCGGCCTTTAATTTTCGCAATCAAAGGGAATTGAATGGAAACCCGTTTACAGGGAGATCGCTATAGATTTTTTCATTATTAGAGAATCTTCTCTAATCTTTTTAACATCGATCAAATTCGCATGCTTTTAGATTCTGCGGTGTCTGAAAGTGGGTTGGCGAGCGTAGCTTGCAGGGGGCAGAGCCCCCTAGTATATATATAATAGTCTAGTGTGTGTGGGTAAAGTCAGACTTTTCTACATGAACACTTACTGCCACCCACACGCGGTTGGTGTGGTTAGATAGTCCTTGGTCTTCTGCTGTTAGTAAGGCAGTTTGGTCGCGGTGGGTGGAAGTGGAAGATTACAGGGACACTCAAAAGAATTCCATTACATTACGGCCTATGGGGAAAAATCGTTTAAGACAGTTTTTTATTATGTTACAGCCGTTCCAACATAATGAAATTGAAATGCTTTTATGATAATTATTTAAATATACATTCTGTAGCATAAGCGGTGCAAAGAATATTTATTATTCATTTACAGGGCCACACAAATGAATTCCGTTATATTCTGAGACAAACTTTTGATTTGTTTGTTTGCTTGCATGTTTATTTCTCGGGGGTAATCTCTGGAATTACCAAACCGATTTCTATAGTAATAGTAACAAAATGATGGTGTTAGTCCCTTCTAACACAGGCTATATCTTATGTCGATATCATTTAGACAAAGTGGTGCAGGAGCAAAAAACCTTATAAAAATGCGATTTTTTGTGTTACTGAAGCGCCTATAAACATGAAATTTTGGCATGGTAGTTATAAGATATAAATGATCTCAAAAAACCTTTCATAATCGAAATTAAAAAGGGGTGAAAATGAGAGAAAAGCGTTCTAAAAACGTTCTAAATTGCGATCTTTACACAATCTCAAGAATTCCCGAACCGATTTAAAAAATAATAGTGTAAAACTGATAGTAACAGCACTTGCTCCAAAATAAGCTATGTTTTATGTTGGTGGCACTACACCATTAGGGCTGCAGGAGCAAAAAACTTTCTAAAATGCATTTTTGTGTGACTAAACGGCTTTTAAACATGAAATTTGGCATGGTAGTTGCTTATAAGATACATAGGATCTCTAAGAACACTTCCTAAAAAAAATCGAAATTTAAAAGAGGTGAAAATGTACGTAAGGCGTTCTAAAAACGTTCTAAATTGCAACTTCAACGCAATCTCCGGAAGTATCAAACCGATTCCAAAAGTAATGGTTGGAAATTAAGGAATTTGATGGCGACAGCTCTTACTGTAACATAGGCTCTCTTTATTCCGGTGTTACTGTCCCCTGGAGGTTGCAAGAGCAAAAAACTTTCTAAATTGCAATTTTTGTGATACTGCAGGGGCTAGCAAATTGAAATTAGGCATGGTGGTTAATTATAAGATATAAACGACCTCTATGAACATTTCCTAAAAAATCGACACCTAAAAGAGGTCAAAACGCGCGAAAAGCGTTCTAAAAATGTTCTGAATAGGGATTTCTATGCAATCTTACGAAATACCAAGCCAATTAAAAAATAATGGTTTCAATTTGGTGATTATATGATCTGCTCAAACATAAGCTATATTTTATTTAGGTGCCACTACCACTAGAAGGTTGCAGGAGCAAAAAACGTTCTAAATTCTGATTTCTGTGATACTCATGAGGGTAGAATCTTGAAATATGGCATGGTAGTTACTTATAAAATATAAATGCTCTCTTTGAACCAGTGGAAAACAAATTCGAAATTAAAAAGCGGTGAAGCGAAGGGAAGCAGTGAAAAGCGTTCTAAAAATGTCCTACATTACGATTTCTATGCAATCTCAAAAAATAATGATCCTATTCCAAAAGTAATGGTTGCGAATTAATGGTGACAGTTTCTGATACTACACAGGCTGCATTATAAGCCGGTGCCACTACTACTTTGGGTTTGACAGGAACAACAAGTGTTTAACAAACCTTTAAAAACTTTCTAAATTACGATTTTAAAGGAATATTAGGAAATACAAAATATACGTAGATACAATCATTGCTTTCAAATGAGTTCATTCGAGGCTACATCAATATGCAGCATAGAAAATTTCAGCCCAGTTTTTAAAGTTTAAGGGCAAATTTACCATCGAGTAGGCTCGCTAATGCCTATACCAAATGAAACACCGAAATTCCTACAAATATATTTTGTTACTGAGAAAAAACTCGAAATAGATTAGCGTTGCACTCACATTCTGGGGCTACAAAGAGAAATTATTCAGGGGTTACAGCGTCTATTCCTTAACCATAATCAAGTGATCAATGTGTTCAAGACTAGAACGAATGGTTGCAGACAACTCTAAGATCGTCATTCTGGCCGACAAAAGACCAGCCGGTGAGAAGGAACAAAAATTTAATGCACCTCAAGTAAATGAGGTTGCAGTGATAATTGTGGATAAAAAATATAGCCATCGTGATATCTTTATTCAACGCCGAAGCAATGAACTACTGAAACACATCGCTTATGGAGACTGGCCCTCATGTCATATTCTGACCCGGACAACGCCGGGTATTGCAATTAGTAATTAACTAAAATTCATGAAATATTTTAAAGTTACAAAAATTGTTCAATTTCTTTTGCCTTTTAATTCAAATAATACAAAAAGGTTATCAAAAGTAATCAAAATTATCCATTTATCATTTTTCAATTCTTTTTCAAAAATGCAGAGTTTGAGAGTATGGTTCACGAGCAAACCTGAAAAATACTAAATGGCATTACATATAAGATTTGATGAGAGTGAAAATACAAGGCAACACCATTTTATAAAACAAGAATCAAGAAATAAAACAAGAATCAGATTTTAAAAGCAAATAGTTTTCATTTAATGAAGGAAAAACTACAATTTTTCGCCATAAATCACGATTTTTTATGAATTCAACCTCTATGAGGCAAAGGTTATATTATTCAATTGAGCTAAAACTTTGCCAAACTCATTTTCTAACTAATTGGCAACTTTTAGGGGGGGGGTGTCCCCCATTAGAAAAGATTAAAATAAATTTTTCCAGCTTGTGACCACCCTAATGTAACATGCTATCTTAGGATTCCAGATGTTTGGTTATAACAAAATTTGTTAAATTATCATAAATGTATGCTAAATATATATTTCGCTAAAAAACGGCCTCGTATTTTATTTTCGCTTAAATTTCCATATCTTTATTATGTCCTCCACAAAATTTCACAACATTCTGAACAAAAGTTTTGTCTGCAGACAACTTTAAAATAGGGTCGTTTAATTATGAACAACCTGTCAATAAAATTTCTAAACTATCGTAATGCTAACTGTATAATTTATTAAAAATATCCCTCTGGTGGCGAAATTTTGAACTTTTTTCCTTAAGGGGTGTCCGGGTCACGAAAATCTTCAAATATTGTAAAAACATTTTATTTCATTAAAAAGTTCTATTTTTGCCTACTTTTAATGACTTGTAAATCATTTTTCTCTCTTAATTAGAACAAGAAATATTAATTTTTTAGTTTGTTTTCGAAATCTAGCTTTCAAGCAATGGCTGTCGTGAAAACGACTTCCTTTAAAAATGTGTTTTTCTTCATGAATGTTTTTTTCAACATTTCTCGCATTTAAATTCTTATACGTCAAGAACCGTTAAAGATAAATGGTTCAAACTTGAAACATGTCCTTTTCAATTATTTTACTTTCATTCTAATTCAGCATATTTGAAAAAAAAATATTCACTTTTAAAAATATGATTTTAAAAAATGTTGCACCATTTTTTTTTAAATTTTTTTGTTAAATATTTTCATTTTTTTTAAATTAATATTTTTTAAATGCTGAATCCAAATTAAATCTTATATATTTCTGTTTATTTAAAAAAAAAATTAAACTCTATTAATAATATTTCGAGTTATAACGATTTTAAATTACCCCATTTTTTTACAAAATTTTAAATTTTAAATAAAAAGAAATATATGAAAAGTTTTATCATGTGAATTTGTCTAAAAATGATATAGTTAAATATCACAAAGATTCAGAATTTTAACTCAATAAATAAAAATTATTTGAAAATGTGACCCGTACCCCCTTATAAAATTTTCATCTCTTTATTATGTTTTTCACCAAATTTCACAACTTTATGAACAATAATTTAGTCTGTAGGCACCTTTAAACTAGGGTAATTTAATTATGAACACCCTGTATATTGCTAGAATTTTTTTTCATTGTTCTGTATCAGAATTAAACTAAAAATATGATTATTTATTCAATATTGTACATTTTTTTAAAAAGGATCTTCTAACGTAATTAGATACCTTAAATTAGGGAAAAATAGAGTTTTTTTCTTAAAGAACTACGGGGCTCGGCCCCCTACGAGCTACGCTCGCCAACCCCCGTCCAATCACCGCAGACTCTAAATGCACGCTAATGTGATCGGCTTTAAAAAGATTTCGAAAGATTGAATTATAATTTAAAAAACAGTGGCGATCCCCCTATAAACGGATTTCTATTCATTTCTCTTTGATTGGGGAAATTTTAACGCCAAATCCGCTGCGGTACTACTTGATTATCCCGTCGACTAATTTCGCCAAATTATATAAATCGCCAAACCACTCGCCAAATTATACAAATTGACAAAATTTTATTTTAAATAACGAAAGAACAAATAAATTAGTACAACATTAATAAAAATACAAATAAAACGTCGCAATAAAAATAACTTGATGACGTAGACACGTGTAACAACATTTCAAAATAAGCTAATATAAAAGGAATTAAGTAAACAGAATCTTTGTCTCCCGGTATTTTTTAACAAAGCGAAAAGAAAGTTCTTTTAAATGAGACATTTTAAATTAATCTTTTTTAATCTGACGTAATTTTGACCAAACTATTCTTTCTCTTTTTAATATTCACGTGAAAATACTTGTGTTAGAAATGAAATATTATTTGCGCTTTCCTAAGAAAAATAGTTGAAAATTATCCTCTCAAAATATCAAATAAATGTCTAGCGCAATTTCTAAATTTAAACCGTTTAGCAATATTATTTTGTGTTCATTTTATGTAATAACTGTAATGTGACGTAAATATGACGTAATTTCTCCTATTTAAGACTTCTAACGCATGTTAATAAATTTATTATTTTACAAATTCCTTTCTCTCTTAAAATTCACGTGTAATTATAGTTTTTATGACGTAATTTTTAATAAGTTCCTGCTTTTTGTACATAATTATTTAATTCTAATTCCAAATGTTTTTTTCTGTTTATAATAGTCACGTGTAAATAAATTTTTAATTTATTACACGTGTATATATATATATATATATATATATATTTTTTTTTTTTTTTTTTTTTTGAAGCAAACGTTATTGTTTCCGCTATTTATACAGTTGGCAACAGTTTAAATTAATATCACTTTCTAAAATCTGTAAAAAATATCTCTAGAAATGCTGAAAATTTGAATTTGAAATAGAAATAAAACCTCAAAAAATTAGCCAAATTAAAAAAAAAATACAATCTGCACACCGGGAACTTCAAACGTATAAAATGATCTAAAAATGATTAAATTCCCATGAATAGTTTTTGCTCCTATAAAACTTTTTTAGTGGAACGATTTTGTCCAACTTTAGCATCAAATATTTCTTAAAATAATTCTTCGATTAGAAAACTGTCGGCATCAGCGTGTTTATCAAACATTTCTGTATAATACTACCAATTTTCATATTTTTGTATGCATTATTTTTCTTAATATCAACGAAGAAAGACCTGCGGTCGCAAAAAAATTCAAAACCGGCGGCGGTGACAGCGGTAGTTAACTTTTTTTTTTAGAATAGAGAGACTATCCCGAGTAAATATGTTTTTGAAACGACACGGTCAACGGAGGGTTACAACAGTTAAAAAAATTTTGTTTTATGAAACTTTAAGATTTTTCTTTACAAGTTTATATGTAATACGTGGATTGAGTGATTTTACAAAAATCTAAAAGAAAATATGTAGATTTTTTATGTTATATGTATTTTTTTTATACTGTTTCATTTAGCTTAACTCGGCATTTGTATGTAGATTTAGAATTTCGTAATAAATTTTTCACTCGCTTCCTGATATTTTAGAATTTAAAAACATTATGTATAAAAGTATGCTTCGGATGAGAATAAAACATTTAAATATTTTCATTTAAATATATCAGAAATTATTCATTAATAAATTAATTTAAATTATTTTCCCATAAACAGGACTCCTGTGACTAATCTATAAATAATCTATACAATTACAGCTGTTTATGAGTTACAAAATTAATATGGCTAATGAAGTGCTAAACCATTCTCGTAAAAATAAGTCAATTCGTTGTGAAACTACAGTAACGAAATACATTAAACATTTATATACACATATAAATAAAAAATAAATAGTGATATTGGGTAATTGAAAAAAATAATTGTGTTAAGTCATTTAATAGTTAATTTTCATTAATTTATTTTTATATAATGCAAAAACAATTTAGAAACCCTGAATATATATTGTAAATAATGTTTTTTTAAAACACTGCTGTCATATCGTAAAAAAAGAAATAGAGCAAAAATTAAATTAACGTAATGTAATGAAATTTTTTTGAACTAAATGACTTACAGTTATGAAACTAAGTGTGGTATTTAAGACAAATATTGAATGTTTATAAAAGATTATTTGAAAAAATATCCCTACTTTTATGCGTATTCAACAGTTAAGTTAATCTATATGCTGTTTACACAATTTTGATAACGCATAATTTTAATACACAATTTCACCGACGTGATTAAAAGTTCAAACTGTCCCTGACGTTTAATCCTTCACTGGTGTGGGAAATAATGTAGAGTCATTAATATATTTTGGCTGTAATTAAAACCGTAGTGAAAGCCATTATTTTCAGTTATTCACGGTTCAACGTTTTAGAAGAGAAATTTAAGAGACATGTTAATTGAAGCTATGAATTAAGATTTCCTTTAAATGAAAGGTATTGAAATCAAATATCTAAAGTTTAAAAAGTGCAGGCAAACTGTTCTGTTTTTAGGGAAGGTCGATTATATTTTCGTCTTATCATGAAATGTTTTTGTAAAATCTGGTATCTTATTTTATACACGATATGCTATGTTGTTTATGGTAAAGTATATTTTACAATGCTTCAAGTTAAATACTAATAAATAGAATATAAAATATGAAATTCAGAATAAAAAATAAATCTACATTAAACGTATATATTACAAGATTCTCAAACTAAATAATTCTATTAGCAAACTAATAGCTCAAACTATAAAGTTTTTCAGGAAATATAAGTTATTGCCTCGGTGATATTTTTGTGAGGATTTGAATATATGCTAATGAATTTATTTACATTTGAAGGGATATTTTAATGCACAGAAATGTACATAAAAGTGCAGTATGCAGTGTGATTTGAGAATTGCACATAAGTCCGTCATTCAACAGGTAATAAATGATTGCACAACAAAAACATTTTGTATGAGATATAGTTTCACAATTCATATATTTATTCAATAATATATAAATTTTTTTACGAAAAATAAAACCGACTTCAAAAACTACTGCAAAGTAAAAAGCGCACTTTTTGCTTTTATCGTGCAATCTGATTAAAATTTACATGTTCTCATTTCTTGATACAATTCAGATGTTTTCATGTATTAATTTAGTTTGCTTCTGTATTATTTAGCATTTTAAATAATGGTTGGCAATTGAGAATTGTAAATATGACTGCCGATTAGAAATTGTGAAGAAACATATTGGAGAAGATCCATTAGTGAATTTGAATGGGAATATCGCCAAATTAGTCAGTTACAGCCAAGTTGGCTTCATTTATGACAACTTATTTTGGTCGCCAAATTTGACGATATTTCACCAAATGGCGCCAAGTCTGGCGACAACTTGGCGATAACGCATATGAATACATAGCTTTATGCTTATGAATGAAAAACCGGTTACAACAATGAAAGATAATTTGCGAAAAATCCTTTATTTTATTGGTTTTTGTTGAATTACTAAAAAACTACTCAACCAATTTCGATGAAACGGAAGTGGTACCAATTCGAGAGTATCCTCTTTCAATTAAAACCAAAATCACATAAATCGGACAAAAAGTTCCGGAGAAATCGGTGAACATACATAAAAAAAAAAAAAAACATACATACGCGTCGAATTGATAACCTCCTCCTTTTTTCGAAGTCGGTAAAAATGCGTTGTAACTCACTTTAATTTGAACTCTAATTTTTATAATAATGCTTTTTCCTTTATTAGTTACCCATCATACGTAGTATAGGGTAAATCTTGTAATCGTATCAAAAGTCGAAAAAAAAAATTCATGAATTTAAATGTTTCAGACAATGGAGCTTCCGAAAAACACATTTTAGAATAAACAAAATTTTGCCGTCCGTCTGTGTGTATGTGTGTCTGTAAACGCTCTATCTCCCGAACAAATTAAGATAGGGACTTGAAATTTGATGTGTACTTAGTATGTAATGATGGGAAGAAGTCTATTAGATATAAGTAATCTTGATTATCCGTAACTATTTTTTTCGGACTCTCGAAATATTCTTTCTGATAAAAGGTATACAAAAATCTTCAAAATTGTTTATTTTAAGGACCGAATATAGACAATGAATGAATAAGACAATTAAAAAACATAAATTTTGCATAATAAATATAGACGATCGTAGAATTAGTCGCTGAGAAATTTATAATCATAATTTTCATTCTTCGATTTTTCATGACCTTGTACTTCATTCAAATTTCGATTCAAAGATATATTTTAATTGGAAATGAGATGCTTAATCTCAAGCATTAAATTGTTAGTTAATATTATTATCATTTTTGGAGTTATAAGGATGTTTCTTTACCGCAATTCGATACTATTTGATTATCCCGTCGACCAAAAAACTATCGCCAAACTAATGAGATAAAATGCCAATAATGTCTTATTGTAAATGTCACATTCACTTGACATTAAACACGTTACATGTGTTTTTTGCGTCATCAAGTGAATTTTAATTCGACGGTTTATTTATATTTTTATTACTCTTTTGCTAATTTATTTGTTCTTTCGTTATTTAAAGTGAAAATTATGCCAATTTGTATAATTTTGCGAGTAGTTTAGCGATTTATGTAATTTGTCGAAATGAGTCGACGGGATAATCAAGTACTACACTCAGTTCAGTAATAGAGCATTACTATGTATTAAAAATATTTAAATATATGTTTAAATTTTATTTTGGAATTGCAATGCATTTTATAAATAGTTTACACATGTTTTATTAGCCTCGGTACGGTATGCTATTTCTTTCTCCCAGCTTATTTTGTGTCCAAAAAATAACGTTAGCTTATAGACGCAAACAAAGTAGATGTATCATTGTACAATTAAATGCTCTATAGCATTTTTTAAAATTTCTAAACATCGCACATTTTCAGTTTTTATACCATCGTATTGGGGGAAAAAAGTACTTTTTAATGCAATTTGTTTGAAAACTGCATCTCTATTTGTTTTTTGAAACATTAATTTTTTTGTAGTTTTTAGCGACATTTGTTTCATTTTGGCAACTCAAGTACGCCATTTCTGCAGAAAGTAAAGAAAAAATTGCTGAAAAATAGCAATTATATCTTTTTGTTGCCATTTTCTCATAAAATGGAAAAAAAATAATTAAAATAAATGAAATTGAAAAAAAAAATTAAAATACGTGCTACTTTGAGAAAAATATAAATGAAGGATTTATGATAAAACAGGGAGCTATTATAAACTACATTTAATTGTAAGTTTCTATATTAATGCAAATGACGTCATTTTACATAAAATAAAAGCGTGTGCTTTAAGTCTTAAAACTGAAATATGTTTTGCAGTAGAGTACCGATTATCCGAGTCACGCTTAACCGAGTTATTTTCTTCTGATGGACTGGTGGCTTCTATTATTATGAAACAGCCATTATAAATGAAGCGTTAGGTGAAGATGAAAGAGCTGCCGTAAAAAGTTAAAACACTGATTTTCTGGTCAGAATGGAAAAAAATGGCCATAATTTTTTTTAACGCTTCATTTATAATGGATGATTCATAATAATAGAAGCCACCAGTCCACCACAAGAAAATGAAGTAATGGAAATGTCGGGGCGACACTAAATTCTGAAAAAGCAGAATTCCTGTTTTCTAGCTATCATATTTTATGCTATGCATATCCGAGATGGGTAATCCCCAACGACTAGTTGATTTTCCTTTAACAACAATTGTGATATTTGAAACAGAGTTGCTTTTCTCTGCGTAAATTCCAAGGATACCGCCAGATAAATTGGAAAATTTTCCATTCTCTACATCCAAATAGCGCTGAATCATATGCTAGGTATTTCCAAATATCATTGACATTTCATACTACTTTATAAAATAGAACATGCTATTTCACATACCTAAATACTGTACTTTTCTATCATTTTTCGTGATTTCGTTTATTTATATTTTTTTATTTTTTAAAGGTAAGTAGGTTAAAAATAATTTAAAACTATTTTTATTTTCGTTAAAGTTATGAACAAGTATTATGAACATTAATTATGAACCTTAGCTATGAACAATATTTGACCCTTGTTTCCCTTATAGAGTTATTTTGTTGTAGAGTAATACCTCAACTTACGTCAGTAATTCGTTCTAAGACTAGGATGTAAGTCCAGTTACATTTAGTTAAGCAAAAAAAGGATAAGTAATAAAAATTCTTCAAAATCTAATGACCACATTCTATTGTATTCAGGGACAGATATGGGCAAATATGTAATTGCAATTATCTGCAATGTATTTACAGTTTAATTTTATGTAATTAATTACAGTTAAAATTACATGCCGTAAAAAATTCTTACAACACTATAACCGGAACCGCCCCCATCCCATTATTTGACAACATTTGTGTTATTGAATGTGTGTAGGGGAGATTGGGGATGAAAGGGACACTCAAAATTTCCGAAAGAAAATAAAATGTACAAAATTCCAACATTTGCTCAATCGTTGACGATACTTGTTCTGTCTTAATAATCCTTAAAACTAACATCTAAGATTGCAGCGTTGTAGGTGATGAAAGCAAAATATGTTTTTGATATAAAAAAGTAAATTTTGATGTTGCTTTTTTTTTTCTCTAAAAAAGTAACGTTGTGTTTTGCATTATACTATTTATGTTATTTAGAACTGTAAAGTATGCACTTGGGGGGAGAATGGGGGTGAAAAGCTGATTTTTAGCTTATGGGGCTAGATTTGTGACAGTGGATGAGACCTAACTACTGACGTTTGGACTCGGGATCATAGTGATGTAACCACATCTCATCCACGGTCACAAATGTAGCCTTATAAACTACAAACCAGCTTTTCACCCTCACCCCCGTCCTTAAAAACTCCCCCCAAAATAGGTCTTTAAAACTTCACCCCTCCCTCCAAAAATATGTTGATATAGCAGTTACGGTTCTGAAATTGAGCATACTTAATAGCATACTCCATTTAAGAGACTGGGTTTCGATATTCCACATCAACCACCGCAGTACAAATATCTTATATACATTAAGGACAATAATTATTGAACCACCCACGTATATATAAATAAAAAAATGTTAAATGTAATATCAGATGTATCTAAAAATCCAGGGTCAGTCTTGTGAAATATACATTTGAAATAAAAAAAAGGGGGGGCTGTGTGCAAAAATATCAATACTTTAAAAAAATTAGTAGTAGGGATTTAATGAAATTCAAAATTTTGTTAACTTTTTCAAAATTTCAATTAAATATGCAGTTAATTAGTTTAATGTACTTTTAATTGAACGTCGAAATACACCGAGTTCACCATCAGAAATATATATATTTAAAAATAAACAAAATTGTTGAAAAGGTAAACTGTCCGTGAAAAATAGTGAAAATTTGGTCATATATTAAAACTATACGTTTAAAAAATTTTCATTCCGGAGAATTTAAATGTGTCGTCACAGCTACCAATTTTGTTCATATATCACATCACTTGGTACATCATAAATACAGGTAAATGTAAGCGCAAAATACTTTCGATTTATTTTGTACGAATTGCTCTTAGATAAATACATTTTTAAAAATCCGGTTTCTCATCTATATAAATAAAAATGTTTAAATGATTGTTTGTACAAAATCGCTAATCCGAAAGTTTTTCACCGATTGCTTTGAAATTCACGGATTGAGTTGCATGCGAATACGAGCATGTTGTTATATACTTAATATGAATCTCGCTCCTCCCTCCCTCAATTCCCCCACCACCACAGGGTGCTTTTTAATCTATTTTCCGACACTCAACATGTGATATATCATTAGAAACCACTGTTTTATATTATGCACCTCCCCTCGCTGACCCACTTTCCACCCGGGAGGCACATTTTTATATAAATAACAATGAAGATGTTAGTTTGCACAAAATCTTAAATTTCCGAAAGTTCTTCACCGATTGCTTTGAAATTCAAGGATTGCGTTGCATTTGAATTCGCACGTATTTTAATATGCCTATGATGAACCTCACTTCCACCACTCCCCAAATTTTCCCTATCCGGGTACAGTTTTTTTTAATTTTTTTGCGACACACATTATGTGGTATATCGTTAGAAAAGCCTTTGACCATTTTTTCATATCATGCACCTGCCGTCCCTCCTCCCCTTACTTTGTCCCGTAGGGACGGGGGACATTACTAAAATTTTTCGACAGTATTTTTTTTTGTTTACTTTGCTTACTTCCTTTTTAGCTCACAGGCTATTAAACCTGAGAGCTAATGTGCTAACAGGTTCTGTGTGTGCGTATGTATGTGCGTATTTATGTATATATGTACGTAATGTGATAACTCTTGATAGAAATATCCGATTTAGTTTAAATATTGTAAATAATTTCATTCAGATAAGGTGCTTCCCTGATTCGTTTTGAGGGTTCAATGGTTAAGTATAAAGGGGGATAATGGGGGCTAATCCTCACACTTAATTTAGATAAATCGTTTTTTCATGCAGAATTATCTGACTTTCTTCAAATTTTGTAAATAGGTTCATTCTGAGAAGGCACTTCCGTGATTAGTTTTAGGCGTTCATTGTTTAAGTATAAAGCGAGACGGGGGGCTAATTCCCCTTAATTTAGATAAATGTGTTTTTCATACAAAATATTTGGATTTGCTTCAAATTTTGTAAGTAGGTTCATACTGATATGGTGCTTCCCTGATTAGTTTTGGACTTTTATTGGTTAAGTATAAAGGAGGATAACATGCGGATAATCCCCCTAATTCCTTTTTCAAGGGGCATTCTTCTTTGAAACAAAAGTGTAATATACCATTATTATGAATAGACTGTGATCTCAATCACATCAGTTTAACTGGGCACTTTTCTTTTTTATTTGATTTTTGCAATTTTATATGCTTTTATTATAACATTCTTTCTTCTTTTTCAGTGCAATCTATTTGCTTCAGTTCATCCAAATAATGCCTCGTATAATATGAAAATTAGTTCGTAGTACTGGCGGAGCGGAAGAAGTGCAACGAGTAACTGGAAATAAAACTGAGGAAGAAGGGTCAAGCAAACAAGCGAAACAGACAGAGAATGGCTTAAATATGTACCGAGGGAACATCAGATCGACGTACCTCCAGACTTGGGCAAGCGCATTCTGCAACTGTAGATGGGGCATTCTCACAATCTTTTAACTTTCATGTCCCTGAATAATATTTTTTTTTTATTTAATACACTTTTTTGTGCTTTTTTTATTTCATATACTTGGGAACATCCCATTTCATGATTGCACAACAATATTAACGATATAAATAAGTTTTGACCCATGTTGGGGGTCCAAACACATGGAAAACTCATCTACCGTCCCGTGTCCCTGATGATGATTTTGAAGTTTGGAGCTGTCTGGATAAAATTGTTTCAATAAAAATAATTCGATGTAATTTGTTTCAGAAACTGGAAATATTTTTTTATATAAATATGTAGCTAAAAATTAAAAGGCACACAGTTTTAGGGTTGATATTATTTTTTGAACTCTGTCCCTGGGTTTTAGATTTTTTACCATCCCTCTTCTAAAATTATACAGAAAATCACTTCAGATGCAGCGACAGAATTTTTTTCACGTTTTTGCTCATGCAGAAGTATGCTAGAGAAAGAATATCTAAAATTATTTGACAGGACATTTAAAGCAGAATATAAATCAGCGTTTAAATATCAATTTCAAGCAACGTGGCTTTATTGGTAGTCTTACCGTCCACAAGGTTTATTCCTGCACTTTTCGACGTAAATTAAAAAATAATAATAATTTAATCCAGTGTTAACAACTGTTTCTAAAAATCAATGAACATTGTGGCTATCACTTAGTCTTAACATGATTTTCCTAAAATTAGGTGGTAATTTTCCTTACCGTTTCATCCTTACCGTCTCTTTTTTTACTATTTCGTCCCTTTTTTAACCTTACCGTCCCTTCTTTAACACCCCTTTAAGACAATGTTATACAAAAATTCTGTATTAAAAGTACTACATTTGTATTATTTCTTATTTGAATTTCCTGTAGGTACTATGCAAATTCATTATAAGTAAAAATTTAGAAGAAAATAAAAAGTTATAGGGGTAAAATGGTAAGGAAAACTAAACTCGCAAGTTTAACCTAAACCTCAGTTAAATAAATAATTTTCCGCTGCTGACCATTTTTTCTTTATTGTGAATCATTAAGGCATTCGTCTATCAGATTAAAATGTTATTTTAGCAAGTTTAATTTCGCCAATTTTTTTTTCCCAAAAGTCAAAAGATTGTGAGAATGCCCCAGATCTGCTTCGTTCTCAACAGAATGAAAGCGACAGAATGAGAGTGGCTGAAAGACGTGAACGAGAATAAGCAGATAAGCACCAAACACGACTCCGTTCTCAGCTATCACAGCTTATAATCGCCTTGCATTCCGGTACAACTTAGCTGATGATTATAATTTTATCCGGAATGCTCTCATGGGCAATATGACTGAAGTGTGTCCTTATTGAAAGCTCTGAAATTAAATACAGAAACTATAGGATTGTGTTGCGCCTCTAGAAAAATTAAACTGTCTCAACTTGGAAAACCATTAGAGCCTTTAAAAATTTTGCTTCCGGTATATATCGCCGAATCAAAGACATTCCAATCTAAAATTAGGAAATACAACTCGTGCTTCCAAATGACTTCGTTCATTGCAGAAGTCGTAACAGCTCTAATCATGCCATCTTTTTATGTTAAAGGACATATTTATGACAAATCCGGGTCTTTGCTTCCGTTCCCAGATGGCCATCATAAATTCCTAGAAATGTATTTCATCAGTGAAGGCAATGATGAACTCAATGCACGCTGGTAGCGATGGATAAACTTTATACGGAAGCAGATCAGCAGAAGATGGCGCTAAACTAGCAACCATACAAATACCAAATGGTAACATTGAAGTAGATAACCGTTGGGTTGTTCCATGTTCACCCGAGGTATCCCAAACAAACAAAGATCATATAAGCGTGGAATATTGTAACTCCGTCAAATCGATCAAGTACATTTGTAAGAACGTGAACAAAGGCAACGACAAGGCAGTTTTTGGCGTGCAACCAGAAAAAAGTGATAGGAATGTGGTAGTGCATACAAATGAAATCGCACATTATCCGGATGGAAGATATAGAGTAGGTGGGGGTAAAGATACGCTAGGGGAAACGATACGCACTGGCTGATTTAATATGAAAAAATATTTCTATAATCATGACCGCTCGGTCGTAGTTTGTTCTGAAGTGTAGTAGTTGTGTGTTCAAACCTTGTGAAAAAAGTACCACTCCGTGCCAAGAAATTGAGGTAGGTTTAAATTTTCGCATTTTGACCTAATATTTTTTAAATTTCACTTTATTGTTTAGCTGACAATACTTAGAATTTTTACAAATCCAAAAATTCAGTGGAGAACGGAAGCTCTATAACTTCTAAATGCCGTATAATTTACCTCGATCCCATTTGTTTAAACTTGTCTGTAGCCGGTTAAGTAAAATACTGCAGAATGGGGTAAAAGTACGCATCCGTCTTGGGTAAAGATACACACAAGTTTAGGATTCGGGCTTCTGTCCTATCGTTCTAGCTAGATGCAAACCTTTCCACAATGCGTTGTGGAAAGTTTTATTTTTTATATTGTATAAAATATAATAGTTACTTAACTAATATAAGCTAGTTAACTACTTTTTCCTTTTTCTAGTTAAGTTTTTTTCAATATAGAATGTAGCTATCTACGTACTTTTAAAAATCAGTATTGTTTCATAAAACGAATTTGTTTTAAGTCTTAGACCTTAACTTATGTTAACAGTCTCACAGACCACTGTTATATTCAGTTTTCATTGCTTAACTTGCAAATTTCAATTTAACTATTCATGTTAGTTTAATTTTGATTCGTATGGAAACTTAATAGTATCGCTAAAGACTTATAAATGAAGAGAATTTTTATTATAATAGACCTTTACATAAAGTTTAGCGCAAAAACAGTATCTTATGAGTCAGTCAACCCTTTTGTTCATTCTACGATCAAGGGGTCTTTGGGGCCGCTCACAGTATTTATGCAACAATTTTTGTCACAGTAGTTAAACGTTAACTGCTATTTGCGATCTCACAGACCGCTGTTTTTTCTTTCTTTTTTTTTCATGGTTTAACTTACAATTATCAGTTTAACGATAAATACTAGTGAAGTTTACTAATGCTTTTGCATAACTCCTTCTAAGGAGTTCTTTATCCTCCATCTATTAAAAATGGGGCAAAACCCCCACAGTAATGGGGCAAAAATATGCACTGCGTATCTTTACCCCAGAATTGCGCACTTTTAGCCCAACCGATGGGGCAAAAATACGCAGAGCAATATTTTTTAAAATTTGCAATTTCTCACAGAAATACAATTTGACAGAATGTCGGTTAATGGTGACATTTGCCTAAGGATCTAATCTAACATTTTAATCACTCATCACATAAATTTAGACCAATGTGTGCGTTAAAAACCAAAATGTATGGAAAGTGCGTATCTTTCCCCCCGCCTACTCTATAAGCGGAAATGAAGCTGTATTATGAATTCTTTCGTTTCCCATACATGAACGAAGTCCAGCCGTTGTTCACTTTTCAGTACATCTAGAAAATCGATAACGTGTTCATTTCTCAACTACAAATTTTCACCAAAATAGCCCTGAATCCACCGGCTACAACTTTACGAATAGTTTTCTTCCTCAACAGCGACCCCCCCCCCTTTGTTGTTTTCGTTTTTTTTTTCGGTAAAAATTAACCCTATCAAAAACTTGTCAATATAAAAGCTGTAGATAATACTAAGAAAATTTATAATACATTTAATTGGATTTGATATCTTGAGAATTGGCGAAGTCATCATTTTTTTCTTCCCTAAACCTTATTTTTTCGCCCCATCAGCCCATTTTTAGTTTTATCAAAAATCGGTCATACATAAATTTTCAGTCTATTTTTTAGAAGTAAAAATAAATTTATAATGAGTCGATATGTATTATAACTAAGAAGTTATGGGGTTTTTTTCTTCCCTCCCTATTTCCACCCCCTTGATCAGATTTTGCCCATTAACGAACTTTACCGTGATTTTATGCCCCTTGATTTTATGTATCAGTTTGGAAAATATTTGTGCAGAATTATGGAACTTATCCTGTCCATAAAAAATTGATATTTATATCTATATGTATAACGTTTTTTACTGGGGGTTGATTGGGGTTCTGGTGGTCATGATAGGTATAGATGTGCATACATTTTTCCAAAATTCCAACATAGGTAGATCCCAACAGGAAGTATTTCAGGTGAAATTTACCTAATGATTCTTTATCCCTTTAAGACTGGGAGGTTTTTGATAGAAATTTAAAGTTTTGGTGGTTTTTGTTAATTAATAATATAATATTTGATTGAAAAACTATTTAAAAAAATACCCGATGTCAGATTATGCCAAGGGAGTATTACCACAATTGTGTGGGTGCAGGCTCGATTTTAAATTGCACAAAGATAGGAAAATGTTTTAACCCCCGATGTGCTATTTCGTTCGGCCAATAATTAAAATGTCGTCCCTAAAAAATAACGTTCCTTTACGTAAGTGAGACCTAAAACGAAGCAGATGTATCATTGTGCGGTTAATTACTTATAATCTCAACTGCAATTTTTTAAACTTCTAAACGTCGTATACCGTCTTAATGAAAAAAAAAAGTGCTTTTAAATGCAATTTGTTTTAAAGCTGTATATTAATTCTTTTTAGAAATATTTTTTTAAATAATTTTTAACATCATTTGTCTAATGGTGGCAACTGAAGTACTCCTTTTCTGTAGAAAGTAAAGTAAAAATAGTTGGAAAATAGTTGATTATTATATCTTATTGTTGCCATTTTCCCATAACAACGAAATAAATTTAATTATAATACGTGCATTTATACAAAAATATTAATGAATGATTTCTGATAAAACTTGGAGCTATTATAATGTATATTTAATTTTGAGCATCCATATTAATGTCACAAATAAATGAAGACATATGAATCATTTGAGAGACGATTTTTTTGCCGAGTTCTTTGAATGAAGACATCCCAAATAGTATCGTAACACGAAACGCAAAATTTCCCCTTGATTCAACATAAAATAAATAATGTGAAAATTAAAAAGGTCAACAATCTTACATAAAAGACGATTAATGTAATGAAAAAGATGTTACAAGCTTAAAATATATATTTTATTTAAAACTTCTTTTTTCTTTCAAGCCGTCCAGGTTCATCATCAGAGAATATATTAATAACTAAATGTTGTTTATTTATACAAATACGTCGCTTTGTTTTGAAAATGAGAAAGCCAATAATTACTAGAGTTGACAGTAGAAGTAGCAGTAGCAGTTTCTTGGATTGAATTTAATTAGAGGAAATATATTATTATTATTATTAATTGCAGTTCCATTTATTTTATGACATCACTTTGTTTCTCACACGTCGCTTTCCATGGGTAGAAGAAAATATTTAACTTCTGTACTTTAAATACGTAAATTTCTGTACGTTACATACTTGATTGCTTTTACACAGGATTTCTATTGATTCTCTTATACTGGATGCGTAATAATTAGATGTTGGGAATATGATTTTTGCCTGATCAAAATCTATTGCGATATTCTGATTGAAATTTAAACGAGGGAGAGCTGTAGATTGACGACAAAATTTTGTCTGCTTTATGTTCTTTTATTCGAGTTTTCTTTTGGTTATTTCGGTGTACTCCATTAGTCTATTGCTGTCAGTTTTAAAAGGAATGTTATATACACCACCTAATTCATCTTTTGGTGTTGGATCTATTTTCGTACAAATTAACTAAAAAAATTGCGTTGCGTCTTATGATATTATTTGCAACGTAGTCGATACTGGATAAATGGAAATGGAATGCAAGAAAACCTAAACTAAATACAAATACGAGCGTCTTCGTTTGGACCGGGAGCTGATGAATTTAAAGTTTGTACAGTTATGTAAGCATAATAATTTAATTCGAAATTTTATTCGTTTCAAGAATTATTTTATTCAGACGAATTTTATATCACTTAAACATTTTTTTGAAATAAAGTGTTTAAGTGTTTGCATTAGAATGAAATTTAGATTGATCGAATACATCTTTAGATTTGTCTTGCACTTATATGGTGTTCTAACAAAGGTTTTAAACACTTCAGACTTTGATGAATACATGGGAATTATTCAACAATACAGAAATATCGAACAAAAATCTAAAGAAATACTCATTAGCCGGAAATTTAATAAGTTAAACACAGAGAATAATAAGCAAAGAATTATCAGGAAGCCTGTCTCATATGTGAATATGTCTGATAGAGTTTGAATGAAATTGAAGACAGAGTTTTAACAATTGGTCCAAAATACATGTTTTATGATACATTTAATACTAGATCACTCGTCACAAACTGCGAGCAAATTGTACAGTCACTAGAACCGGGCAAAAGAGATTAAATCAGAGAAATCCTGCATACCAATATAAAAGCGTTTATAAATAAATCCAAAAAACGGAAGAAAAATATTACGCAATAATTAAAAATTTTAAAAGAGATCCTAATATAGATATTACGTAAACAGATAAATCAAATAATATAGCTGTTTTGAATAAAGATGTGTATGTAAGGGAAATGGAAGAGTATATAAATGATATGAAATGTAAAGAACTCAATAAGGATCCAAACAATTCAATTAATACGAAAACTCAAAATCTGATAAAAAATGGAACATGCACTGCAAATAGAGGCATCTTAAATTTAGACACATATGTGACTGAAAAAGAATTTCAGTCACTTAAGTGTCTGAATCTGAAAATTCAGACATAACAGACGTCTAAATTTAAGACACATAAATGTCTTACTATGATCATGCTATAAACGAACCGAGAAACATGTGTAAATTATCCAACAACCGTCTGATTTTAAGACGGTACGCTCCAAGCGATAGTTAAACATCATCTTTGGTACTATTCTTAACAGCCAATCAGAACGCTGATTTCCGCGCGTGTCATCTACAGCACCTTCGTGAGATAAGAACAGAAAGAATTAAATTTTCACCGCCGCCATTGCTTGGATTAAAAGGATATGTGTTAATCTGGGTATTTATAGAACGAACGAGTAAGTCATATTTAATTCTAATATTTTATTCCGATAGATTTCTATACCTTTGAATATGAGTGAAATCGTTTATAAAAATTTATCTCTTTTCTATAGTTTAATGCTAAATTTTTGATTTCACTAACGGTCGTCTGTTATATGCCTTCTTAATGTAACGGAATGAAATATAATTGTTTTGAAAATTAAATAGCAATGCTGTAATTCTATTTGCTTGACGTTTGTAAATAAACGAATGAGTAATAGTTTAATCTTCATTTTCGATAGGGTGATGTGAAATAATTATAATTTGTCTTTGCTCAAAAACAAAACTTGCAACATAGGTTTGAAAAGTTGAATGATTCATCGCTTCATTTATCAGAGATAAAAACATTAAATTGAAGCCATTTGTAACTGTGTTTATTCTATGTTTTTTACTGTTTACTGACTATAAACGCTTGTAGTATATGACATCAGGCATGTATTTTATTTTTTGTTATTATTATTATTTTAGAGCTAAATATGATGATTCATATTATTATGATATTAGGAAAAGTTTTCAGATTGAAAAAAAGAATTAATATTGTGAAATTTGACTGTATATATTGCAGTTTTTAATCACGGAAAGATTTATTCTTATTGATTTTTTAATTTATTATTGAAAATCGTAAATTTTGATATCCAATGTTTCAGATTTAACATTTACCAAATTTCTAAAAATAATATGAATTTTTTATATCATCCAGTAAAATTTTCGAAACATTAAACAAACGGAGAAACATTTTATTCATATTTTGCAGTTTACGTTGCTGTTTAGCAGTATAATTATAAAGTTTAATTAATATTTTTTGTGTTTTTTAAATTGGTATATTAATTTTTGTAATTTATAAGCAAGCATTTTTTTTGCGATATTTTGTTCATGATTTAAAATTTTTAAAATTTAGTAATGCGAGAAATAATTATTAAATTTCCTTTTACTGCAATCGAATTTGCAACGGTTCTGGTACAAGTAATTGTTGGCACTAAAAAAAATTACACATGATAATTTAGACATAAATAAAGAGTTGTTTATGCCTTGATATGAAGTTTATGTATAAAACTGCCTTATATTTTTAAAAGTTCGTATTTACTTATATGATACAGTATTAAATATATTTTTAAGCCATTTAATAACTGCTTTTTTATGTTCAAAACGTTTTTCAAACAATTAAGAATAGTACGTATACTGTCTGATGTATTTTCTTTTTTTTTTTTTTTTTTTTTTTTTTTTTACTTTCTATTTTCTTCTGTTTTTTGTTTTTTTTTTCTATTTCTTAGATCATTATTTTCTTATCAAATATATAAAATCTATTTAGCTCATATTCAAAGGATACAAATTTTACAGGAATAAAAAATAAAATAAATTAAATATGACTTATATCGTGTTGTTCCATAAAAAAGAATAATAATGATATACATTTTTAAGCAATAGCGGGTGAAAATTTTAAATTGAATACGGAATATGTTTAAAGAAAATTATATACATATTCCGAAGAATGATATATAAAATTAGATACCAAACTGGTGTTTACTTTTAACTAAGCATGACAAATTACCACATATTTAAAAAGAAAAAAAAATATTACACATGTTTACTACTTAAAATGACTTAACTATTTTATTTATATGTACTTAAATGACAAATACAAAAATGGCTAAGTTTTGAAATTAGAAGTAATTTTTTTTTCTCAATGCTATTAAAATAGAATATTTATTTACTATTTTATTATTTACTCATGGTTATATAGCTGTTGTGATTATCATCTGATGCATATGTAAAATTGCCTTTGGGGCAAAATCTAATTTTTAAATTATATGAATTTTCCTTTTTTGGGGGGCGGGACGGGAGGGGGATTTTCTTGCCCATTTTCGCGTACACGGGATTTTTTAAATCTCTTTCGACATTCCACCGACTATGATAAATATTTTGAACTTTTAGAGTAGGACAAGATAAAAAAAAAATATATATATATATATATATATCCATATACCTTAAAAACCCTTAATAGCGGACACTTCGGGACCGCGAAATTTGTCGGATAATCGGAGATGCCTGCTTTTGTGAGGTAAAAATAATACAAATATGTATGCCTTGCGGATCAAAAAAGTATTCGCTAAATCGAAGTATCCGCTATTCGGGAATGTCCATTAACCTCCATAACGGATACTCCCGAATACCGGGCATCTGTATTTAGCTAACAATACTGCAGGGTTGCATTTTTTGCAAAAGGACTCCTTGATTAAAGCATGGGTAGTGCCCCGTTCTCTTACGATTTTAGTTCCCCCAAATTTCATGTGCAATATTTGCGAAGCTTATATTTTAAATCTGTTTCGAAATTGTACTGATTATAATCAATATTTTGAACTTTTAAAGTAAAGTAAGATTAAAAACAAAATTTTAAAAAATCTAATATTTAGATAAATATTTTCTCTTTTTAATCTTATTCTACTCCTGAAACAAAATACTCATTATAATTAGTACAATGTCGTAAAAGATTTAAATTATCAGCTTTATGAAAATTGCATACTAAAATTGGGAGCACCAGAAAATCAGGCGGTATGGGGGTAGAGGGGGCAGGACAACGGCCAGATATTTTCCCAGTATTCAGCGTGGTCAAACATGGCTACATAAAATGCTTACAAAAAATGTCTGCGATTCAGACGTTTCAAGTGTCTGAAATTCAGTCGCAAAAAGTGTCTGAAAAAATTCAGACATTTTAAAATGTCTGAAAATTGAACACTCCGTTTCAGACACTTAAGTGACTGAATTTCAGACATTTTAATTTACAGTGTGGCCACATTTTATGAAAGACCTTATTAAAATTAATTATACTACAATAACACCAGGACTAATCGGTAGACTGAAAGATCATAAAGATAACATCCCTGCAACCCATTGTAACCGAATGCAACAGTCCTACATACTTTCTTGAAAAAGCTTATGTAAGGTTTTTGAAAATCATTTTTACTACATTCTGAATATGTTTTAAACTCTATTAACAACTTTATCAATAAAATAAAAAATCTAACAATTACCGAGAAAAGCATTCTTGCAAGTTTAGATATAGTATCATTGTATCCCTCAATTAATGTGCAAGAAATAAAATCATTCATAGAAAATTCTCTTGATAAAGGTCCAATATCGGATGTACAGATAAAAAACACAATGCAATCCCGTTTAAACCTCATTACGAATAGCAATGTTTTCATTTTTAACGGAAGATATTATAAACAATGAGAAGGAGCTCCAATGGTTTCTCCAAAATCTGGTCTTTTTCCCAAAATTAAATTACGACCTTTAGAAATGAGAATTTTAGCTGATCTTTATGTAAAGCCAAGAGTATGGTACAGGTTCGTAGACGATATTTTTATTATTTGGGAACATTGCTTGAATGAATTACACCTTTTTCTAGATAAAATAAATAAATTTGATGATAATATACAATTCAGTCTTGAAATTGAGAAAGATGGAAATTTACCTTTTTCCGACGTTAAGTTAATTAAAAACAACGAAAACCTCAACATTGACAGAAATGTATATAGAAAACCGATCAGATCAAATAATACGATCCCACATAATACTTCATCACCATTTTTATATAAAATTTCACCTTAAAAAATTTATATTAGACGAGCTCTAATGTATGTTCGGAAAAATATTTAGAAAAAGAGCTTAAAACATTTAGGGATATCGCTGAGGAAAACGGCTTTTCAACAATCCTCATCAATAAACTTATCTATGAATTCAGTTTTCAGCACAATATCAAAAAAGAAAACCATAAAGAAATGATATACAAAAAGTCCTTCCGGCCAGTGCCGGGAGGAAGAGGTAGCTTTCATAATCCTTATTTTAAAAAAGCCAACTTATATCATGCAAACACACGAAGCTCAATTTAGTGGAAACCGAATATAGGAGATTCAATACTAATTTTTATCAATATAATGAATGAAAATTTCGCGAAATTAGTCAGATTTATCCAAGCTGCTTTTCTTTAAAGTAACTTATATTCGGCTGCCAAATTCGGCAATTTCTTAAAGTGCCTGTCATTTTAAGACAACGTGGTGGATGATGCACGCTTAGTAATTGCTGTGCACATACTCACTCACATCGGAATCGGTTAATATATAGGAGTGCTGTCGCATGCAAAAAATCAGATTTTTCAAAATGTCACCCACAATAGAAATTGAAACTGCTATACCTGAGCCATTTTTTAAGGTAAAGACAAACAAAAAATGCTCCTGAATCCTTATATCAAGATCAAATACTTAAGAAAGAAACCTTTTTCAATTTCTAATTTTTTTGCACCTCTATTTAAATAAATATATATTTTTTAATTTAATGGCCGCCATTTTGAAACAAGATGGCTGATGAATCTGGCCAGCGAACTTGGTCGAGGTGTTGATGTATACTATCCACATGCCTTCTTACATCGAAATAGGCGAATACGTGTGTTATCGCGTGACAAATACAAGATCGTTTCAAAATGTTAGCCATGCTAGAAATTCAAAGTGCTATAAATCAACCATTTCTTAAGATATCAACAAAAGAACAAATTTTCAGAAACAAAAACTGCTCCGGAATCTTTGTATCAAGGCCAAACACATAAAAAAAACCTTTTTCATTTTCCAATTTTTTAATACCTCATTTTGAATTTTAAATTTAATTTTTTTAAGTGGCAACCCTTTTGAAACAAGATGGCAAATGAAGCTGGCCAACGAACTCGGACGAGACATTGGTTTGTACTATGTACAGACCAAGTTACATCCAAATCGGTTCATAAATACGCCTGTTATCGCGTGACAAAAATCAGGTCGTTTTAAAATGTCAGCCACAAGAGAAATTCAAAATGCTATTACTCAGCCATTTTTTTTTAGATATAGACGAAAGAAAAACTGTTCCGGAATCTTTGTATTAAGGTCAAACACATACAAAAAAAAAAATATTTTTCATTTTCCAATTTTTTGGTATCTCATTTAATTTTTTTTATTTTTTTATTTTTTTAAATGGCCGCCATTTTGAAACAAGATGGCGGATGAAGCTGGCCAACGAACTCGGTCGAGATATTTGTATGTACTATGTACACACCAAGGTACATCCAAGTCGGTTCTTAAAATATAGACGAAACAAAAACTGCTCCCGAATCTTTTTATCAAGGTCAAACACATAAGAAGAAAATATTTTTTCAATTTTCAATTTTTGGTACCACATTTCAAATTTAAATTCTTCTTAAAAATTTAAATGGCCGCCATTTTTAAACAAGATGGCGGGTGAAGCTGGCCAACGAACCCGGTCGAGACATTGGTATGTACTATGTATAAACGAAGTTACATCCAAATCGGTTCATAAATACGCCTTTTATCGCGTGACAAAATTCAGGACGTTTCAAAACGTCAGCCACGCTAGAAATTCAAAATGCTATAACTCAGCCATTTTTTAAGATATAGGCGAAACAAAAACTGCTCCGAAATCTTTGTATAAAGGTCAAATACATAAGAAAAAAATATTTTTCCATTTTCATATTTTTGGTACCACATTTCAAATTTTAATTTAAAAAAAACATTTTAAATGGCCGCCATTTTGAAACAAAATGGCGGATGAAGCTGGCCAACGAACTCGGTCGAGAGATTGGTATGTACTATGTACACACCGAATTACATCCAAATCGGTTCATAAATACGCCTTTTATCGCGTGACAAAATTCAGGACGTTTCAAAATGTCAGCCATGCTAGAAATTCAAAATGCTATAACTCAGCCATTTTTTAAGATATAGACGAAACAAAAACTGCGCCGGAATCTTTTTATAAAGGTCAAATACGTAAGAAAAAAATATTTTTCCATTTTTAATTTTTTGTTACCACATTTCAAGTTTTAATTTTTTTTTTAAATTTTAAATGGCCGCCATTTTGAAACAAAACGGCGGATGAAGCTGGCCAACGAACTCGGTCAAGACATCGGTATGTACTATGTACACACCGAATTACATCAAAATCGGTTCATAATTACGGGAGTTACAGTGTGACATATGTCAGATATATATATATATATATATCAATTTTGAACGGAGGGTGGTTTCGGGGTCTGGGGGTCATGATCGATGAAAATATACCAAAATTTTTTGAAATCGCTTTCCTCCGAACGGCTGCAATAGGTAGCTTTTTATGTAAAGAAAGCTACCTAAAAGTTTAACTATTCCCCTGCTCTTTACGAAAAATTAAGATATGCTCTACTGAAACACAATATACATTTAATAGCCTGACAACCACGAAAATTAAAAGAGTTAATTTGTACGAAAATAGATCCAATACCGAAAGATGAATTAGCTGGTGTAAATACTCTTCCATTTAGAACTGACAGCAATAGACTGATGGAGTACATCGAAATGACCAAAAAAAAAAAAAAAAAAAACTCAAAGAAAGTATAAAAGAACATAAAGCAGACATAAAATTTTGCCCTCAATCCACAGCTCTCTCTCGTTTAAGTTTCAATCAGAATATTGCGAAAATCATATTCCCAACATCCAATTATTACACATCCACTATTAAGAGAATCAATAGAAATCCTGTGTAAAAGCAATCAAGTATGTAACGGCGCCCTATCGTACAATATCCCTAGTTTGTGGTTCAATATCCTGAAAATAAATCCTGAAAACCTGAGCAAAGTGACGTATTAAAATTTAAAGTACAGAAGTTAAATATTTTCTTCTACCCATGGAAAGCGACGTGTGAGAAACAAAGTGATGTCAAAAAACAAATGGACCTGCAGTTAATAATAAAAATAATATATATTTCATCTAGTTAAATTCAATCCAAGAAACTGCTACTGCCACTCCTACTTTCAACTCTAGTAATTATTGGTTCTCTCATTTTCAAAACAAAGTGACGTATTTGTATAAATAAACAACATATAGTTATTCAGATATTCTCTGATGATGAGCCTGGAATGTTTGAAAGTACTAAAAAGTTTTAAATAAAATGTATATTTTAAACTTGTAACACCTTTTTCATTGCATTAATCGCTTTTTAAGTAAGTTTGTGGGTCTTTTTAATCTTCACTTTATTTATTTTATGAAGACATGCCTTTTCGTTGAGTTTGTGTATTATTCTGCGATAGGGACGTCTTATGCATACTTTTCTGTAGATGTTGTCTGAGACTGGATCGTAAATATGGAATTTTTCAGCGGATGCTAATGACATCATTTTATATAAAGTAAAAGCGTGTGTTTAAGTCTTAAAATTGAAGATAATAATTAAAGGAATGTTTTGTACTATCCATATTTGTATCTATACATTTTTGTTTCATAGGGGTGGATACTTAATTCTGAAAAAAAAAAAAAAAAACAGAATTTCTGTTTTTTTTTATTTTTTCTTTTCTTTAGGATCACCTTCACAATTGTCTATGCCATGTCTTAAAATGATTATCAGACATTTTTAATTGTAATACATTCAGATGTCTGTTAAACCGGCTAACGGATTCGTGTTAAAAAATGTGTGCAACACATCCTTTCTGTAATTAAGTTCTGATGCTTATGCATTCGAAATAAAAATTCAGGTTATATTTTATTTAAAAACCAACTAAATCTGGGAACAATATATATGTGTGAGGTAGCTTTAAATTTTTGTGAAACGCCATGCTTAAAATATATATTATCTATTAATAAAAAGTACGCAATATGTGCTATAAAAAAAGGATTATAATTTGCTACACAAAAAAAAAAACATTTTATTACAAAATTCAAGCTGTAATAAAAGTTACTTATCAGTATTTTAAAAATTCTCCGTTAGAATAGATTACAAACATACATATATATATTTTATCAAATAAAGAAATAAAATATTTAAATAAAAGCGAAGAAATAAGCTTTTCTTGAAAACTGATTTTTTTTTTATTTTAAATAATATGATTTAGTACATTACAGCTTTGTCCAACGAAAGTTAGTTTGCATGGCGCAGAAATAACATTCTAAGACGTGACCTACACAATTATGTAGGTGATCCTAAAAAAAAGAAAAAAAAATCCTATTGTGCGATTTAAATTCGAGCCTATTGCCATAGAAATGCGTGAATCTCCCCTTGGCATAACCTGATATCGGATATATTTTTTAAAAATATGATCCTATTAATTAAGGGAAACAACCAAACCTTTTCATTTCTACCAAAATCTGTCGTCTTAAAGGGATAAAGAATCGTGCTCTTCAGTGGAAATACTGTAGAGTCATTAATAAATTTTTATTGTAATTAAAAGTAAAGTAAAAGCCATTAACATCATTTATTCATGATCCAATTTGCTTAGGTGAGAAATTTAAATGACATGTTAATTGAAGCTATCAATTAGGAACTTCCTTAAGTTGACGGAATTACATTGTTTAAAGCAATACCTATGTGCTAAATGATATTTATACACAGGAAATATAATTAAAGAAATTGCATGGGAATACTATTTAAGATATAGTATAATGTTTCAAATTCATAAACTATTTTGACATTATATAATAAGGTGCGTATTTATAACTGAAATTTTCGTGAATCAGTAATAAATAAAGCACAACTCAAACTGTTTTTAAAAATCATTAAATTTAGTAATGGCAATATCCCTTGCACCATAGAAAAATAAATATATAGTATGATTTCAAAAATCCGGCATTCAGGAATCCGGCAACTTCAAAAATCCGGCATCAAAACCATCTTTTCCCACACTTTTTCTTTTACACTTTCAAGTTATGGAAGAAGAAAAATAGGAAATGTTTATGAATGAAAAACTTCAAGATCTAAAGCAAAAATGCAAAAAAAGAATTTCCTACTTTTTTTCAGCGTCAAAGACTTTCACGATTGCTTGGCACAATATATGGGCGAAACGAATTTTTAGCACAGGCGATATCGATGAGGAGCAACAATTTCCATGCTTTCAACATTTCTCGTGAAAAGATCGTAATTTATGAGCTGATTGAGCACGCAAAATATGAAAATGTATTATGTTTCCAAAAAGAGATATAGATGGTTGGCGATGCAATTGGTGAAAATGCACCAACAACGAACAATTTAACAGACAGCGAGATTCCTGACGCTGTGCTAAATACAAGCACCGGTAACGCTAGTAGCAGCTCAGAAGAAGAGGATGATTAATCGGAGAAGAAAAAGCGCTATTAGAAAAATGCATAAACATGACTGGAGAATTAATATTTGCTTTAGAGAAACAAGACTGTAGTTCCGAAATAGGCATTCTTAATTTATATAAAATACAAGAAAAACTTTCTAAAGAATGACCAAGATAATTGAAGAAAACAAAATTGACATTGATGTTTTCGAAATTGCACCAGAAGAAAAAAATTCACTCTTTAGTAGATTTCTTTTTCTGTATCATAGAAAATATCAATTAAAGTAATTTTTAGTTATATTTAATATTTCCTTTTTCTTACATAAATATCACTTAATAATGAATTAAATTATGACTAAAGACAATATTTAGGATATAGCACTACTTCTGATATTTCTAGTTACTACTTTTGATACTTCTTCAAAAATCCGGCGTAGTCTCGGTTTCGATGATGTCGGATTTTTCAACTTATACTGTAACTACATCTTTAGTACAAAAGAAAAAACATGTCCGTAATTAACGCCTGGTTTATAGTGACGGGCGAAAAAACCTTATCCATAAACATCGCTTTTAATGCAATTTTTTTAAACTTCGAAACATCGCGCAATCTAAATTTTTACACCATCGAATAAGAGAAAAATATGTTCTTTCAAATGTAATTTTCTGTACATTTATCTCAATTTATTGATTTTGATGGTTCTTAAAATAATTTTCAAGCATTATTTTTTTAATCTACTTTTATTCCGTCCAGCCCGACTACAAATGATTAATCCGTTTTCACTTAAATCAATTTAAATGGTTGATAACGAAATTAAAACTTCAACGATAAATAAATATAATAGTAAAATAACATAAAAAACACATATTATACTATTTCTAATTGCCGAAATGGTGTAAAATTAAAACTTTAAAAACAGTAAAATTGTTTTATTTGACTGTTAAATGTTTGGACCCTACACGAGTGATTTTCAAAGCAAATAAATAATGCTTTTCTGAAATTGTACTGTCCATGATGCAATGATCCGAAATGCCATCATTCAGTTTTTTATGTAACGCACGTTATTTTTTTTATTTTACTTGGATGTTTATTTCTATCTTCGTATCTATTGAGTAACTCGAGCCACAGTTTGGTAATTAAAATGATGCTGCATCGATGATGTTCAATGGTTACAAAAATAGCTATATTCAAATAAGGAAAAAATCGTACGTTACATGAAAAACTGAATGATGGCGTTTCAAATCATTGCATCATAGACAGTGCAATTTAAGAATATTATTATTTATTTGTTTTTAAAATGACTCGGGTAGGGTTGAAACATATCAACAGTCAAATTAAAAATTATAATGTTTTTAAAGTTTTAATCTTGCACCTTTTTAGCAATTAGAAATAGTATATTATTACAAGGCGTTAATCAGTTATGTAGTTAAAATACGTATTAACAGACATGTAATTGAATATCTTGCTTAATCCACTGAAATTATCAGAATCCAAGTTATTAGTATGATAAATCAGTGGCGATGTCTTCTGTTATTACGATCTATCATGTCAGTAAATTTGACGTTTGACTACTAATAAATATAAAAACTTTATTTCAATAAATTATTGATTAGTCTTCATATAGTAATGCTTTTGGTGTTTACATCTACTAATATTTTCATTTAAAAATATGGTTTAGCCTATCTTCTGCTATCCGAGAAGACCAGGTTCGATACTCGAGTGTGAATTAAAAGCAAAACTATAATAGGAGTCTTAAGAAAACATTTTCCAGTTCTACCGAGGTATAATTTTTATATCATATATTTCTAAATTACGACTGAGAATTGTAGGATATCTTTTTATTAACCTCATGCATCTATTAATTATTTTTTCAAATTAATACTTGTAATCCACATTTTATCCATATGAAGTTTTTGAGCAGAAAAATAATATATACCAGTTTAAGTTGAAGGTGTTTTTAATCACAAAACAAACGCACAACGATAAATAAATTGAAGTATTAATTTTTCAAAATAAATTTCATTCTGAAGAAAGGTTCGTCACAATACCATATAACCTATTTGACATGCAACAAAGTCTGAATACGTCAAACTATTAAATTATAAAAATCACGGTTAAAAAAGATATATCATCTTTTAAGTAAAGATCATAAACATCAACGTTGAGATGGTGGTGGTTAACAAAATTTTCTTAGTCAATTCACTAGAAAGTCAATTCACTAGTCAATAGTGCTTAGTTCCGGTCTATATTAAGGTTGGTTTTACTGAACGTTTTATCGTAAAATTTTGATGGGTATGGTGAGATCCTAGATTTTGTACATTATGCTACTAAAACGACAACTTTACATCGAGCTATGTTCATTGGAGAATTGTCTTTCAAAAATATGATTATCACTTAAAAAAAAAAAAAAAAAAAAAAAAAAAAATGAAACCTTCATCATAAGATGAATCTAGTGATAAACGTTCTGCGTAGACAATTCCAGATACTTTTTTTTAAAAAAACTTTACAACATGTACTGCAAATAAACACAAGATAATCTATACTAATAAAAGAACAAATCGCTCTGTATGTCTGTGTGTGTGTGTGCGATGGCTAACGAAAACTACTGCACGTAGAAGTCTGAAATTTTAGGCGAGGTTAGCCCAAGACATGTCCTGATGCACCTGAGACTCAGAGTTTTAATTTTTTATGGGCGGGGGCCCCTGGGCCCCTTTAAGTTTTTATGCACTAAATTGTTAATAACATACATTTTTTCTATCCGATCTTCATCGTTTTGGGGGTGAATTCTCCTTTCAGTTTCTGCCCCATATCTACGTTTCATTTAAGACACTGGCACCCTTGCAAGGGGCCCAGTAGAGGACCCTTTGAAGTTTTAGTGCACTAAATTGTTAATAACATGCCTCTTTTCTGTTCGATCTTCTTCGTTTTTGGGGTAAATTCTCCTTTCAGTTTCTGCCCCATCTACATTTCAGGTAAGACCTTGGCACCCTTGCAAGGGGCCCAGTACAGGGCCCCTTGAAGTTTTAGTGCACTAAATTGTTAATAACATGAGTCTTTTCTGTGAGATCTTCGTCGTTTTTGCGGTAAATTCTCCTTTCAGTTTCTGCCCCATTTCTACATTTCACTTAAGACCCTGGCACCCTGTCAAGAGGCTTAGTACACGGCCCCTTGAACTTTAAGTTCACTAAATTGTTAATAGCGTGCCTCTTTTTCATCCGATCTTCATCGTTTTTGGGGTGAATTCTCCTTTTAGTTTCTACCCCATTTCTACATTTCAGTTGAGACCCTAGCACCCTTGGTAGGGTCCAGTAGAAGGACCCTTGAAATTTTAATGCACTAAAATGTTAATGAATTGCTTCCTTTTTTATACGATCTTCATTTTGGGGATACTTTCTCCATTTAGTTATTGTCCCTTTTCTACATTCCAGTAATGAAAATGGGGCTGTCTAGGGTCCCGTAGGGCCCGGTACAGTGCCTCTTAATTTTTTTGTGTGCCATGCGTTTTTCACACTCAAATTTTCTCACCTTCGCAATGCGTAATTTTAATGTTGAATCTTGAACTCTTTTCCATAGACCAACACTCGCATATTTTTATTAGGGCCCTAGGGCCCCTTTTTAACCCCTTGAGGGGCAAGTGATTGTGTTCCTGTAATGTTGAACTCACACCGGAATCTTTGAAAAATTCTATTTCAAAATAAGTAAAAACAATTTTACGACTTTTTTCCACCAAAGTCAGAAAAGTAAAATTTAATAAAATTTTTCTGGTGTAAAACTTCATTAATCGTAGGTGGTATATAATATATACCGGCGCCCCTCAAGGGGTTAAGCATTTCCATAATTTTTTGCACATTTCTTTCGAATTATATTCTAATGATTAATTCATACCCTATGCTTAATCTTGACTAATCGAAGTTCTAAAACGCTAAGTACTAAAGAGTTCTAACATGTTTTCATGTTAGGGCCCTGTTCTCAACTATCAGTTGGCCCCTTTTGGGCCCGCTATTGTAACTCCCTTAAAAATAGTCCGAATCTCTAGCTTTTTTTTTCTAACAACATCTTAGGTTTACCAGCTATTACATGAACGACAAAAAAAAATATTTCAGACTTCAACTGTCACCAATTTTGAATATAAATCGTCTTCTTGGGGTCCTTGGTGCATCTTCTTTTAAAATGATCCAAATTCCTTACAATTTTCTTTACAACAGTTCTAGCGTCCTCAGACTATATTAAAACTACTAAAAAGTGTATTTGTACCAAACTACATGCTACTTAAGTCCCATCCCCTTGGGGCCTGGTAATTCATGAAACAGTAATTCATGAAATTTACAAGGTGAGGAGGCATCTTCCACTGCTTGATGGCGTGTTATTTCCTCTGGTTTAAGGGCCCAATTTCAACGGGATTTGCTTCCTTCAACTTAAATAACAATTCAGCTGCTTTCTGTATTATGAAATTTTATCTTAGACTTTAATTACCTACATTTTCTAACATTAATGGTGCATTCTTTTATTTATTTATTTTTTTTTATTCTGTGGGCTTGATTCCTACGAGGTTTGGCTCACTCAACTTGGTTTTCGATTGTCTCCGGCACGTGCGGGCACTTCCAGTAAATGCTGCCATAGGTAGTGGGGATCTAGATTACAGGTTCGTTCGGAAAGAAGTTTAATTGAAACACACTAGACGCTGAGGAAGGCAATGGGGCCTCCGAAATTAGGTTCATTTAAAAGAATTTCCAAAGATATAAAATCATTCAAACTTAAGTTTTGTTAAGATCAAACCCCGGGCAACTCCGGGCGGGTCTGCTAGTTATTTATAATTATTTATAATTGTTGGAACCCCCCTTTTTTTTAATCATTAAGAACTTTTACCATTTAAGAACTTTAACCATTTAAGAACTTTTGATCATTTATTACCATTTTCCCAAAGCAGAAATATTTTTCCTTCATTTAATGGCACAAATGCTTTGATTGAATAATCAAAACTTTTAAATTAAAATATACTGGTAGAAATAATCTATTATTTTGAGCATTTCTCATCCCAAGTATATAGGGCGCTCGTCGCAGAGAGATTAAATCATGAAACATTCACAAAGATTAATTCTTTGAATAATTTATGAAAATGTTAAACTCAGAATAATTTGTTAATGTTTAATATTCTTATTTACTTACCATGTAATTAATATTTTATTGTGTTGGCATTAATTATTCACAGAAAATTATATCCTCTTCATTCAGTTAAACATTTTTATATATAAATTGTAAATTGTAAATTTATATTTAAAAAAGGCTTATATATCGGATCGGAGTCTGTAATTAGTTTAACATAAATAGACTGCAAGCATCTTTCAGTTTACGTGTATTTAAATTTTCTCATTATTTTACGAATTGAATATTTCCAACTGAACAAAAAATGCTCAAGCCGGGAATCGAACTCGGATGCTTGGCTTACATTGTCATTGCGCTACCATTTAAACTGCCTGGGATAACAACCAGTGGGCGAATTTCACTCAGATAACCTTATTGGTAATAACATATGGTCTGTCATATAGACAAATCAACTGAATAAATTGCAGGTAAAGGAACTCCATATAAATGATGGGTAGATATACTATTATTTTAACACAATCAAACTTATTGATAAAGTTATCTTAAGAAATGAATATTTCCAACAGAGAGAAAAAATGTCCAAGTGTAGAATTGAACCCAGCTCCTTAGCTTTCATTGCCAATACTCTACCATTTAATCTACCTGGTTTTAAACGGTAGTCCAGGTAGCTGTTTTAAAATAATTGTGTTAAAATTATAGTACCCTGATTATTTCTTTAAAACTTTTTTGACTACGCTTAGGTAAGTTTAAAAAAAAATTATGAACCATATAATTAAATAAAATGTTTAGGCACATAAAAAGAAAACAGTCTTGTAGAAATAATCTCTCTTACTGAATGTTCAAATAAAGTATTTATTTTTTGTTTTAAATTTACGATGTTATTTTCTATTAAACCAGAAAATTAATCATGAAACATACAAAATCGGATTCTCCCTTTTAATTGCACAATATAACTTTTAAAAGAATTCTTAAACTTCAATAAAAGTTATTATTTGTCTGATTCGAGATTTTTTTTTTTCACAGACACATATTAGCTTTAAAAATACTTGTTTATTTTTTTTTATGATTATGGCATATTAAAAATATTTCATTTTCTTTGCTATAATGAGCGATTGTCATTCGCCTAACTTTTTTTTCTCATCTGTCAAAAAGGAATTCTTATAATACAATCCCAGTAATGACAAAGTGCCAAGTAAATCCATTTTCTTAAACATTTTCTGCAAATAACAGCTTATTATCTTAAAACTAGCACTAATGAAGTCAGTGTATGACAAATAATTTCAATGGTCCCTTCAACCTGTTAATAAATGTTTCACATTATATTTTGCAAATAGTGAAATTTTTTACTGAAATCTATATTAAATTTGATGAAATTCATTACATTTCGCAACCTTTCGTCCTTTAGAAAATACATCTAAATATTATAGCAATTCATAAAAATACTACTATAAAATCTAAATCATTAAAAAATTTATTTATTTAATAGTTAAATAATATGCTTTAACGTGTTCGTAAATTTGATGGTCAAATTAAAAATCATTATGATTTAACACTCATGAAATAAACTGCATTTCAATGAATAATGTGATTTGAATATATTTATACAGGATAAAATTATTTTATGTACCATTAACCGATTTTAGGATAACAGGTTCCCATTTAAATTTGTCGGTACGGCTTGCAGAAAACATTAGTCCATTGAATCTCACCAATATAATTTCTAAAATAGTTTTCTGTTATTGTAAAAGGAAATTTATATCTAATTCATATTAATTATTAGAGATTTTACAATTTTCATATTGTTCGCTTGATCGAAAAAATTGATTATTCATCAATATTTTGAAAGTGGAAGTAAACTTTTTAAATGTCTATAAGTAACTTAATTACTTTGACATTTACACACACACAAATATATAGATATATGCGTATATAAATAATGCTAATAAAATAGATAATTATGAGCCTAAATGAGCTAAAAAAGTAAAGTATGTTATACAAAATACAATGAAAATAAAAATATATACATATACAAACGGACACTTTTATTTAGATTAGATAAAAGACAGGATGATGAAAAATGATATTCTGCTCAATATTGTTGAGTTAAAGATTAAGCAATTCCAATTCGTCATATGTCGTATAATTAACTTCTCATGGCACTTACATATTTTTGCCTTTAGAAGAGTTTTAAACTAAATTCACTTCGCAAGATGCATTAATATAGACAAAACATTTCGTCTCATGTGAATGCTACTTTTGCGCAAGCTGCAAGTTTGGATTCAATAGGAGTGCTACGATCCACATATACAGGGTGACAAAACTAACTTCTAAAAATGTTTTATCTTATAAGTCATTTAATAACTACAGAAATCAAATCAGTGTGTTAAAACACAAAGCATTGACATATAGCTTACAGAAAAACTAGAAGTTTCCTATTTAGCCCATTTTTACCAACAGAAATCGTTGGATAACATTTTCGGTAATGGGTCACCATTATTTTTTTCATATTCTACAGAAAATTTTTATTCAGAGATTTTCTAAACCAAAGTGAGACTAAAAAAACCCACTTCTCTTAAATGTTCATGATTAATAAAACATCAGTTAAAGATCTAAAGAGTCCAGAGGCCAATTTTTGGAAGCTCAAAAAATTTGGTAGATAGAAATTGCAACCAGGGTTACCAGGTTAATCATAAATTTCCTGATTGTTATTGATATTGTATCAAGAAACTTATATCCTGAATACTGAGTACCATTCCTGAATATATTTCCTGAATTCACTTTATAAATATAATTTTGAATGTGACTATTTTCGTATGCCATCAGGATTTAATTCTCTGTAACTTAATAAAGTGAATATTTCTATAGAAAAATGCTGGTATTCAAAATAAACTTTTAGTACGTTTCTGCGAACCGTGTTTCCACCTTTCTGAAAATTTCTTATTATACGTGCTTAAGAATTTTAAATATTTTAACAATACGTTTGATGACCAATTTCGACGCATTCACAAACAAAAAGTACTGCTGTTTTGCTAATTGAATAAATCTCACCCGAAACCATGACGGATGGAAGGTTTTAATTTAAAGGGTATTGAATTTAATTGCTGTATCAATTATGACACAATCCGACTGCGATAAGTTTGAAAAAAAAAAATATTTTGCTTCTGATCATAAACAGACTTTTTCTTTAGTGCTATCCTTTTAGGTAGATTTCGTAAGAAATACTACCTATTGCAGTCGTTACCATGGTGCGACTTTTGAAACATTCCTTCATAATTTTTCATTATAGGACCCCAGGAACCCAAAACCACCCCCACCTAAAAAGTTTATATATATATATATATATATATATATATATATGTATGTATGTATGTATGTACTAAATTTTGTCCGCACGATAAAAGTCGCAATTATGCACGAATCATCTTCAAACTCGCCAACAACTTTGAGATGGCTAATATCTCGGCGGGGATTGAAAATGGGCGAAATCGGCCCAAGAGGGTGGAAATGGGGAGGGTTCAAAATTTTGAATACTGTCTTAACATGATTCTGATAAAACCAGCTCTTACACAACAATGGCAGGAAAAAAATAAAAGTTTTTCGTTATAGCAGTTGCCAACAATTAAAAAAAAACAAATAATAAAATTCTCACCACAACAATTACTTTTCTTTTGCAAAATTTTCACGTGTAAAATTAAATAGTTTGACAAATTGAAAACAAATTGAATATTACGTCATAAGTTTCCTAGAGCAAGATTTCAGCATGAAAACTCAAAATAAATAGTTTGACGAATTAAAAAAATATGTATATTGCGTCATATTGGAAATATAATGGACCTCAGCAGGTGAATATGTAACGCCATGTAAGTTTGAAGAAACGTATTAAAACATGATAAAAACCCGACTATGGAAATATTAACATATTTTAACACTTTAAGGTTCTCTGAATTTTTTGCAGCCATTTTTTAAACCTATTCCATATATATGTGTGTGTGTATTCGTGTATATTACAATTTTCACAAAAAGTTTAGTTCCCTACAGCTCGCTCTTTGTGAAGAAACTGGGTTTTATCTCTAATCTTGATTTAAGTTTTGTTGGAGAATTTAGTGCTTAACATCGAAATCTACCTCCGCCTGTAGGCCCGAGCCGGCAGGGATTTTTTGTTGTTGTTGTTGTTGTTGTTTTGCTTTTTAATTTGCCAGCGTAAGTTTCTGGCTGTGATTTAATTTGAAAGCTGAGTTATGGCATCCGATGAACTTTCACACACTTTGTCTAATCGTTCCTGTTGATGTTCATATTGATTGCAATTTTCTCTTCTGAACATTATGAGTACATCGAGTCATATTTATGGTCCCTTTTTTATGGAAACAATTTCTGTTTTTTTTTTGTTTTTTTTTTTTTTTTTCACCAGTTTGGATTGTCCGTATTATGGCTTTTAAAACTATTGAATGACATCTGGTATAATCTATCTTTGAACTTTCAACACATGACGAAATCAATGTGCATTGTTCCCGTAGCAGCATTTCTAAAAAATCACATTTTGCGGGGAAACATGTGTTACCAAGCTTAAAAAAATCTGTTTCAGTAAGATCAGAGATTTATTTCGGAGCAAAGATGATGAAATTCATAGAGGGGATTAGTTGTTTTTGTAAGTTTCAACTTATATCTTATCCTGCATATTTATTTTTTTAAATTTGTAAAATACTTTATCTTTTAAAATATGAGAATATTGCTTAATAATTTCTGTCAAAGATTTAATTAAAAATATGGTCCAGATTTTTCAGTTATATCAATAAAATAAAAAATTTAAAACACTGAAAAGGAAATTTTTTTATAAATGAGTTTAATATTCTAAGTTAAACATTATATCTTTTTTTTCAGTATTAAGATCGCAGCTATGGACTAAATTCATCAATGTTATGTCATAAAATATTTTAATAAGGATGTAAAATTATATTTTCGATTCAAATTCCTAGAATAGCATGCACTTTTGACAGGTGTAATATATTTTATGTCACCGACAAATTCTTTTGTTGTAGATCAAATTGTGAGAAACAACTCTACTGATAAAATAAATGAATTACATATTCAAATAAACACATACTTGTAACGTATAATGGGATACGTGAACGTCTCAGGGTTCGTACGCTTCAAGGACTTTGAATCACCTTTTAGCAGAATGTTTGTAAAGTAATATTTGCCCTATTTTATGAAAGAAAATTCTATCGTCAGGTATAGCTACCAGTACTTTCCGAAATTTCTGGCACTAAAACAAGTAAAATCGCCTGAATAAATTGATGCGTACGAACCTTGCTTCTGTTTTATGTCATTTGCAATACCATGAATAAAAATTCTACAATGTAAGTAGTTTCATTTTACGTTCTCAGTGCATTAGTATCTGAGTAAAATATCAATAAAAATGCACACTTGCCAAATAAAATTTTATTTGAGATTTTCTAAACATATAAAATGTTTTTTAAACACATCGTTTTCAAAAGCAGTCCCTGAATTATTTCACAACAATAAATTCGGACGCTGCGAATATTTTGTTTTCATAATTCTGCACAAGATAAAATCTTTTACATTTGCTATGTCAGCAAATTAGCACATAAAAGTTTTATAAATATTAAACATTGATTTTCATAAATTCTACATCTGTATTTGAATTAAATGACAATTTTTACAGTTGCAATTTTATGTGAATCCGATGAACATAAAGAAAAATGCCATGCGTATATATATATATATTATAAAAGTCTCTACAAATTATTTTAGAAAAGTCAGATGCAACAGCGGAAACCATTTATTATCTAATTCCACAAAGGAAAAAGCCTTTTTATTTTATTGCAGAAGGAAAGCTTCGTAACCTAGTGAACAAGTGAACCAATTTTGGTTTGATTAAAATATACTAGGATTTATTTTATATTTCATAAAATTAAATTTTAAAATTTATTTTTACTGTAACTTAATCACACATTTCGTAAACAGGATGTATTCACATTTTCGTTTTAAAAAATCTTCTTTTTGCTAAAATAATTTTTTTTATTGAAAAAAATAAAAATCGTTTTTAATTTCTTTTTAATAAAAAACTCATTTTTGTACATAGCAAATTTGTATGATATTAAAATAAATTATGAATAACATATATGACTGATCCTTAAAATACAATTTATCGTGAAAGCTTCTAAGTCATACAAAAATGTAGATTTTATTGTTCATAAAAAGTCCAGAAATTATTTTAGAATTTTAGAAGATGCAATGACGATAATTATTATTTGCATATTTCCACAGTAAAGAAAATATTTTAAATTTATTAAGGCCAGAAACTGCATATAACAGCTTTATAACGGGGCTAGCAAACATTGTAACAGCTGATATAATTCTGTTACAGCGAAAATACAATAAGCTGCTAGCAATTCTACAAAGTGAACAAGGAATATTTTGGATTGTTGCCAGAAAGCATTTTCACTTTAGGATAACACAGTTCGTAAACTATGTATTATATGATATAGTTAGAGGATTCATTTAATTTAACGGGATTCATTAATGGTGGCATATTTCTAGATTAAAAATGACAAGAATTTAATGTACGGAAAGATTTCCGAATATTTGTGTTAAAATAAATATGAGTGTTAAAATAATTTCTAACGTTCTTTTCAAATTTTATTCTGACTCGCAATTTTTTTTTTTAAGATTATGCAGCAAACATACTGAGAGATAATTTTTTAATTATCTATCATTCAATCTCGTGTTTTGTTGTGTCAAACATGCAAAATATGTGCAAATAGATAATATGGTAAAATGAATTTTTTAAACAAACTCAATTATCGAGTTCGTATTAAAAAGTTCTATTTTATTATCTTGGAACGATAGTAGATGATATTAAAAAAAGCAATTAATCTAGTACGGTCATGTTAAAAGAATGAGTGATAAAAGGCTACCAAAAATCACATTTAATTATAAAACAAAATAAAAACAGGAAACGGGGAAGACCATGAAAGAACTGGATAAATGATATTGTAAAGGCAATGGGAGAGAGAAATCTGGAGAAAGAATGGATCCTTGACCGGAAAAAATGGAAAAAGACTATTGTAGATTCTTCAGCTGGCGACATCTGACACCATAAACCGAGTTCTTATATACTTTATGCCCAATGAGATCCGGTCACTTGCGATTTTAGACGTTTTGTTAAATATCTAGAAAAATATATGAGTAATTATCCTGAAACTCCAGATGTGTAAACAGAATAATATTTCCGCGAAGATTTTTCTCGAAACCCGATAGGAGACCGTCAAAAAATTGAAAACGAAAGAATAATTTTGGGATAAACCTGTAAGAACTAATGTAGAAAAAGCGTTTAAATTTTCGAACATGATTAAAAGGTTTATTGTAACTGTTTTCATTTTTATGAGGCTAGCATGTGTACTAGTAGAGAAATTAAAGTTTTTATAAAAACAGTCCCAAATTTCGCCACATTTTTTGCCTATAATTTGCAGGGTTCTTAATATTAAAAAAAGTATTATTTTCAGAAAATTTGACAAACCACATTGTATACAATACACTGCAATGAGAATAAAAAAAAATAAAATAAAATAAATAAATAAAAAATAAATAAATAAATAAAAATTGGATGAAAAATGAGCAAGTTTACTAAATAATGTTTAACTACGCATGCGTGAACGCCAAATTGGATTCTTATACAGCAGCTTATTTTTGGTCACCAAATATGGCGAAGTATTGGCAATTTTGGCACTATTTTGCCAAGTTGGTCAAAATTTGGCGCTATTATGGCAACTCTACCATTAGTACTTTTCAAAAATTACTTATTGTTGAAGCTGGTGCTGATTTCTCCATAGGAAGCCTAACCTTGACATGTTCGCGATCAATCAGGCGGTCCAACCGGAATTGTGAGGGACACAGAGAGACTTGAATTTTACATAAATAGATAATATACAAGCTGCACCTTTTATTTAAATTCAGTAAAAGAACTTTATTTTATTTGACAACTATAATTATGCAAAAATAAATATGCTCACGATTACAGGGAAATAAAAATCAACGAATAAACAGAAATGTATTACATTTTCGATTACTAAAGATTTACTGAAATATACTTGGAATATATAAGATATTTTTGGTTTCTCTAGAGAAAACATTGGCATTTGAGCAAACATTGAATGCAAACAGATCAACGAAAATACTTTATAATGAATATTTTACAGGTATAAAATTTATTTATACATTTTTGGTTCCAAGGATGTCGATAAAATCTTTTTTTGGAAATTACGTTAAAACTGATCTAAGCATTATTTCCATAATTCTAAAGCGTAAAATATCTATTAATATGCTTCAGATGAAAATGTATATTAAGGCTTTATACCTAGGAAAATATTGCAGCTAATGATGGCATTTTGTTACAGTAAAAGTATAATTAGTTACTTACTGTACAAAGAGAAGAAAGGATATTTTGGATTGCTGCCAAAATCCATTTTCAAAGTTAGGGACCTTAAGTTAGATTTCAAAGTTAGGGACCTATTAATTGCATTTATATTTAGAAGTATATTTTGACAAGAAAAGTGGCAAAAAATAGATTTGCTGTGCGATATTAGTATATTTCTGTCACTAAAATAATGTCTGTAGTAAAGTAGTGTCTGCTTTTGTAATTATTTTTCAGAACGTATTTTCGGAATAGGTTGATTTCTTAGTATCTGTAAAAAAACGAAAGGAAAATATGCATATTTATTTATTTTTAAACTCATACATTTTTTTATTTGTAAAATTATTTAGGAATTATTTAACAAATATATTTTTAAGGAACCGATCTATATTTTTTTAATGGACTGGGTTTTGTGGTCGAAAAATCTTTATTATTATTAAATATATAGGGTAGCCTGGGGTAATTTTCTACCAAAATAAATCTTTTGGAATTAATCAGGAATCAAAGACCATTTCTTTCAACCTTTTCTTGGTAAAATAATCACATGACTGGTGATTATTTTGAAGCATTTTCAGATAATTAGCATTAATAATAAGAAAATAAAATTAATAAAATCCCGTCTGAAAATTTTCCCGTGGTTTGGGATAATTTACGGACACCTAAGTGGTAAATTCCAGACAGCTATTGGTGGGGCTATTTAAGGGTCGAATTTGAACGCCAACTACGGTAATTAAGAGACGCCATTTTAAATGTTATGACACAAAATTGGGTATTTATTAGACCATTCCGAATACAGAAAAAAGCATGAAAACGCAATTGTAACTGTACACCTGAAATTCATTTATATTTTTTAGAAGAAAAGTACGTTATATGGTACTTTTTCGCGCATAGCTTCTGTATCTATATAAATTTCTGTTTTATATAAATTTTGTAAATCAGTGAAGAATTTCAGACTTTTAAAAAAGTTATGATGGTTGAATAAAAATCAACATTAAATAAGAACATAAAACTGACACCAATTTCGGTTAAAAAATAACAAAAATAAAAATAAATAAATGTTTTAGTAGCCTAACCTGCTTTTCACACTACACTAAAATTTTTACACAACACTAATTTCGACTGCCCTAGCCATTTTAGTGTTCTTTGACAGTAAGGATATCACTGTAAAATTTTTTGACATTATTTTAGAATTCTTTCACATCTTTCATATAGTTTTAACATGGGAAGGTTTGGCTTAGTCTTAATAATTCCAAAAAAAAAAAAAAAATACTTGGCAACAATTTCAACTTGATCATTTTTTTTTCTTGGCCACCAATATCGATCATCCCCAAACCGATTTAAAAATTTCATTTGAACTTCCAACATATTTTCCTCATTGTCATCTTTGTGGAACAACTTTTTTACCTATTCCAGATAGAATAATTGGTCATAATATATTTTAACTTTCAAATGGCGTTTTGAAGTTATATTTTAATATACACCCCATCTTAAATCACTCGCAAACAGTTAATTTACCATGTAAGATCAATCAAAACACATTTTGTATCGCATATTAGTATCTAGAAATTTCCCCGAAGGCTGTCTACTAATTACGTCGGTGTTTCTTAAAAGCTACACTTTTTTAAAAATTCAATTATTCTTCCAGATGGACATCCAAATCATCACATCGTTGATCATAATCGTTGTTTCCAAAAAAGATAACATACCCTAGTATCCAAAAACGAAGTAGCATTTGTGCTAGAATTGCCACACCCGAGAAATTGAAATTTGAAATCAGCGAAGCAAAATGTTGAAGAGTAATTTTTTATAGAATTTAGGAAAACAATTTTCTACAAGGTATAGTACGCTGCTAATTACTAAAAAAATATTAATTGAAATAGAAAAACAGTTCATTTAACTGAAATGAAAACTGTGTTGGCCAAATTCCGATTAATGTGCGAGTATTACTCCTGTCTGTTAATTACCCCAAATTCCTCTGTCTGAAAATTACCCCCAAATAAACCTAGATATATTTATGTGCATAATTTGATAAACTTAAGCATAATTAAAGTAAATATATATAATGATTTTAACTTTTTTGTCATGAGTTGCATTTTTATGATGTTTTGGTTATGTAAAAAGAGTTTAAAAGCTATTACAGTGTTTTCTAAAACTATAGTTACAAATTAGTATACATACATTAGACAGACTTGACTACACTTAAATTAAAAAATATATATATAAAATATAATTAAAATTAATTTTTTTTAAATTTTTTTTAAAAATTTAATTGTAGTCAAGTCTGTCTAAAGTATGTATATTAATTTAAAGATTTTAATTCAGACGTTAAAATGCTTGTGTATCTAAAGTTACAAGTTGTTAAAGTGTGTACCCAGTGTAACACAAATCATCATATACTCCACGCTCTGAAGTTAAACGGTTTAGCGTGTCAGTAGAATGCAAATGCGATATTAGATGATCCAAAAAAAAAATTCAACATAAGATATTGCACATTAATGTCTTGATTTTGAAAACTAATAATTTAATATAGCAGAATTATATCGTAAACGAATGAATGCTTAGTTATCGGCAGTCGATAAAAATTTGCATTTTTAAAACAATGCCCCGCCGCTGTACTGAATTTAATATGCCGTGATCTCACATAAATAAATAACCTAATGAAATTATACAAAACAAAATGTTGCAAGAAGCAGCTGGAGCAGAGATGAGGGATTTGAGAGTTAAAACATGCCTAAACATATTGAAGAGCTCATAAATTTTATACCAAACATTGCATGCTACTATGATAACGCTGGATATACAAACCAGTGTTAAAAAAGCCTAATTAAACAAAAAATGTAGTTTATTTACTTCTACTCTACCTGCATGCTTCTATGCTGATTTCTTTTCAAATCAGATATATGCTACATATATTCTAACTATTTGAGCTTCTGTATTTCTTTTTTCAAATCCCATATTCACAAGAGATTCTATTAGTACTTTAAAATAAAGCGAAATTATGCATTGTGTTTTGACTTTTTTCGACAAAATTACAGATCGAAAGCATTATTGTAAACCCGGGTGAACTGCAGTTGTATTACTTATTAATAAAAACATATAGAGTAACTGTAATAACAGTTTTTAAATTTCCATGAAAATTTGTAAAAACATAACCAAAAAAAAATCTTAGTTTTAAATCTTTAAGTCCAAATATGTAATTTTGTTTCAGATGTAAAACTTCTTTCAAATAAAGCAATGATACCTAATACCTTAGTATAGATTTGAACTACCACGTATGAAATATTTGTTCCTAGTAGCTTTTTCTTTAAAATTTTCAGAGATTTCTTGTTTTTATATAGTTATTTTTTATGTATCATTGTGTTAAAATAAACTAAAATGGAAAATCTAATACGCCGACATTTTTTTTTTTTTTTATCAAACCCCATTAGACTGACTGCAGAATTAAAACCTGTGCTATTTTTCATATTTATACTACAGTAAAAATTTTGCAACACATATACTAATTGAAAATTTAGAAATATCCAATTGCATTAAAATTTAAAGCTACGAATATATATATGTTTTTAATTACACAACACAGATAACGTTTTACCTTGAAATAAATACTTGTACAATTTTCCCCCAAAAAAACCTTAGTAGTTAGTATTTATCATACAAATAGCTTTGATTTAAAGTATACTTTGATCTCAGCAGTATTTTGATAAGGTATTTTTAAAATACGGCAGAGCTTTAGTTGCTTCCGGTTCAGCTATTGCTAAAACGTAATTTTAGCATTTTACTTATGATTGGCGTATATTAAAATATTTTTATTTTATTCCATCTTCAACAGAAGAAGATATTGTAATTAAAAAAAATTTCGACGGATTTATACGTTAAGGGATCAATAATCCCCAAAATCATGTTTATACAAAATTTCTGTCTATTCATGTGTCGTCTTTGTACCATCGAAAAGTGTATGAAGTTATGCATAGAATTGAACCAAATTTTTAATCATTTGAAAAAATCGTTATTGTCCTCGGTCAGGGTAGGAAATCAAAAACATATTTGAAGCGTTTTATTAGTTGAATACAGCATTTTATTCGTTTTCTGACTGGTCTATACAGTAATCTGCATTTTCCGTTTACTTTCAACAGAGATGGATACTCTTGTTGCCACTATGACAAAAAAGTAATAAAAACTGCAAAAAAATTAATAACCCAGAAACAAGTTGAGATACAGCTTTCAAACAAATTGCATTTAAAACTACAGTTTTTTCTCTATACAACCGTGTAAAAAGTAATATTGTGGGATGTTTAGAAGTTTAAGAATGAAATTTCATTTAAAATTGGTCCAGGAATATTAATGTTTAATCCATGGCGTACGTAATGTATGACCAGCTCCGTAGAAGATTAAAAATTTACAGAACCGAAAAATGTAATCCATGGCGTACGTAATGTATGATCAACTCCGTGCGATTTTTTTATGTCTTAAATTTTAGTCTTTGAAAAAATCATTTTGTATATGGTCGTTCTAATTTGTCAAATTGCATTTGTTTTTGTATGTTTTTCGCTATGGCCAGTAAATCCTCCTCCATTTGGAAATATTCCCCGGGAGTGGACGATGTAATAGCGATTTGTGTGCCATTTTCATTCTTATACCATCGAAAAGTGTATGCAGTTACGCATAGAATTGAACCAAAATTTTTGTGCATGTTTTTTACAGCGGCCAGCAAGTGCAGGTCCTCATGAAATTTGAAAATATTCCATCGAAAGGGGACGCTGCAAGAGCGATTTTTGTGCCATTTTCTTTACTGTACCATAGAAAAGTTTATGAAGTTATGCATAGAATTCAACCAAATTTTTTGTGTATGTTTTTGGCTATAGCCAACAGGACCTTCTCTAATTTGGAAATATTTCGCCCGAAGGGTCCGTTGTAACAGGGATTTTTGTGTAATTTTCTTTATTGTACTATCGAAAAGTGTATGAAGTTACGCACGGAATTAAACCGATTTTTTTTTACTATAACCAGCATGCTCTCATGAAATTTTGGAAATTTTCCGTCGGAAGGGAGCGCTATAATACAGGGTGGTTATAATTAAACTTCCCCTATAAACAGCATCCTACAGCGCAAACGGGTGAACGGAATACAATGAAATTAGGTATATAGACTATACATGAGATACGCTCACGGAATTTTGAAAAAAAAAATAGTTCTAAAATGTCTACCAGAGGGCGCCTTTTCCGGAAAAAACATTAAATTTAACAAAATAAACGGCCAAAACAGCCGGTTTTACATTTTATTGCTCATAATTCTTGTTCTGTTTTGTTAATATTGTTTCTGTATTCCGTTTTGGTCGTTTATTGTGTTAAATTTAATGTTTTTTTCCGGAAAAGGTGCCCTCTGGTGGACATTTTGTAACTAAATTTTTTTTTTCGAAATGCCATGAGCGCATCACGTGTATAGTCTATATACCAAATTTCGTTGCATTCCGTTCACACATTTGCGCTGTAGATGCCGTTTTTAGGGGAAGTTTAATTATAACCACCCTGTAGTTATTTTTGCACCATTTTCTTTATTGTACCATCGAAAAGTGCATGAAGTTATGCAAAGAATTGGACCAAATTTTATATTTATCTTTTTAGTTATGGCAAGCAGGGCCTCCTTGAATTTCGAAATCCCTGTACTTCGCCGAAATCGCCGAAAAATGCACTGCAATAGCGATTTTTGTATAATTTTCTCGATTTTTCTTAGTTCTAATGTAGATCGGTGGCTCGTGCAGCGACGGGACCGAGAATGAAAAGGGTTTTCATTACTTTATAAAAAACATTTTCCGTGCATTTGACTATATACCGATGCTTTTTACTCTTTTTTTTTTTTGTAAACTCTAACAAAAATACGAGACACCCCTCAAATATTCGTGAGTGCAGTTTGTAAAAGAAACACATTCTTTACTTAATGTGAAGAATTTTAATATATCATTTCCACACAGTATGAAATATTCAACCTGTTCGCAACACTTAATCTTCCACTTAATTGGAAAATACAGCAGGATAATTAATATATTTTGAATATAATTAAAGAACAGGTGTAAGCCATTATTTTCATTTATTCATGCTCTAATGTTTTTAGCATAGAGAATTAGAGACCTTTCAGTTGACGCTATCAATTAGAATTTCCTAAAATGAAATGAATTGCATTGTTATTTTTTTAAACAGCTATACAGAATTGTGTACACTATTCATTATTACTGTTAGTTTTTATTGGTAGAAAAGCAGGGATTAAACTAGATTGTCCATATAATATAGACGGTATTCTATACTTAAATGTAATTATTAAAAACATTTCCGACTTAACAAAAAACTGTGCAAAAAAGGGGTAAAATGTTTTTAATCTATGAAAATTTTATATAACTAAGTACTAAAAAATAAAATAGCCCTTTCTTAGTTCCCCATGATTCCGTAAAGTGTATTTTATCATTAGAATCTCCAGAAATGTAGTATATTTTTGAGGTTTAAAATAACATTTGAAATAACAAAGTTTCTTTGGTAGCCAAAGTTTTTCGGAAACGTTTCCTAAATGTTTTTATAATGTATTAACCACGTTTTCCTAAATAGGAATGTCAGTTTTTAGGATGCTGTCAATTATTAATAAAACATTTCCTGTTGAGTAATTGAATTTATGCAAGTAAGATTAACAAAAAAAGTACTTATGTTAAATAATGCTATAAAAAGTGATAGAAATATCTTTATTAAGACTTACGATCCTTTCATCGCACAATCGGCGACATTTTCAAAATCAATCATAATAGAAAATATTTTCACATAACTTAAAAACAATAATATAGTAAACAATGTCACGAGACATGAAGCATAATGAAAATATTGCAACCATAAAATAAAATAAAAATTAAATTAGCTATTTGCGAGCGTGGATTAATTTTCACATAATTTAAAAACAACATGCTAAACAATGCCACGAGATATCAAGCATACTGAAAAACATTGCAAAACATAAAATAAAATAAAATTAACTTGGCTATTTGCGAGTGTGGATTAATTTTTACTATTGTTTCTACAATTACTTAGTATCTCTTTCCAAATTCTAGGTAAATCAAGGGACATAGAATCATTGCAAATATTCTCGTTGCGTAAAAATATTTTTATTTATTCTCGGACTATGGATGGTAAATAAAATCTTGATGGATAAATTAACTTGCTATTTTTAAATTCAATCTGTAAAGGTTCTTCGCTGCATAATCTGGCCAAAGCTGTGGTTCTTCTATTGTATTTGATGTCTGCTATATGTTCTTTGATTCTAGTTTTAAGTTTTCTGCTTGTCATACCTATATAAAACTGCTTTGTTCCATCTTCTTTGGTGAAAGGTATTTCGTATACTCCTGCTAATTGGTTGGACTCAATTTGATCTATTTTCTTGCATACTATATTTTTTTATTTTCATGGATGGTTTTGCGACTAGGAAGATATTGAATTTATTGAGTTTAAATTTTAAACGTTCGAAGAAACCAGGAAAATATTGTAAAGTGGATAACGTGGAATTTTGTGACTTGAAATTTCTTATCTTTTTGTTCTTCAAGCTCTTAATTAATTTTTCTATGGTGCTTTCTTTGTATCCATTGTTTCTTGCAATATCATATATTTTATTTATTTCGTTATTTAAATGTTCAGGGGTACAAACTGTGAAAGCTCTCTGAATAGAATTTTTGCCCAACTCTGATCATGTAATTAATTCAACTTATGAATTCATTCAATATTTGAATAACATTAATTTGCCTCAGAATTATTTAATTGCCAGTCTAGATGTAGTCTCTTTATACCCATCTATTGATACCCAAAAAGCGTTACTAATATAAATAACTGCATCGACCACATGGAGAGTATTAACGAAAATATGAAAATTACTCTAAAGAGTGCTCTTAATCTCATAGTTAATAATAATTACTTCAATTTCGACGGCAAAATGTACAAACAGAATAACGGAGCTCCAATGGGTTCTCCTATATCAGGATTATTAGCTGAATTCATATTACGTCCTCTTGAAATGGATATATACAATTTGGATTATACCCCCCCCCCCCCCCATGAATGGATCAGATACGTAGACGATATTTTCATCGTATGGCAACATGAAGAAACCTTGCTCAATAACTTTGTGAACCAGATTAATAATCTTGATTCTAAAATTAAATTTACATTGGAAATAGAAGAAAATGGTACGCTACCGTATTTAGATGTATTATTAATCAAGACACACCAAGGAATAAAGCGCACTGTGTACAGAAATCCCATAGCCAGTCAATCCATTATCCCTAATAATGCGCAAGCACCTTTTTCATACAAAGTTTCTGCATTTAGACATTCTATTCAGAGAGCTTTCACAGTTTGTACCCCTGAACATTTAAATAACGAAATAAATAAAATATATGATATTGCAAGAAACAATGGATACAAAGAAAGCACCATAGAAAAATTAATTAAGAGCTTGAAGAACAAAAAGAAAAGAAATTTCAAGCCACAAAATTCCACGTTATCCACTTTACAATATTTTCCTGGTTTCTTCGAACGTTTAAAATATAAACTCAATAAATTCAATATCTTCCTAGTCGCAAAACCATCCATGAAAATAAAAAATATAGTATGCAAGAAAATAGATCAAATTGAGTCCAACCAATTAGCAGGAGTATACGAAATACCTTTCACCAAAGAAGATGGAACAAAGCAGTTTTATATAGGTATGACAAGCAGAAAACGTAAACTAGAATCAAAGAACATATAGCAGACATCAAATACAATAGAAGAACCACAGCTTTGGCCAGATTATGCAGCGAAGAACCTTTACAGATTGAATTTAAAAATAGCAAGTTAATTTATCCATCAAGATTTTATTTACCATCCATAGTCCGAGAATCAATAGAAATATTTTTACGCAACTAGAATATTTGCAATGATTCTGTGTCCCTTGATTTACCTAGAATTTGGAAAGAGATACTAAGTAATTGTAGAAACTATAGTAAAAATTAATCCACACTCGCAAATAGCCAAGTTAATTTTATTTTATTTTGTGTTTTGCAATGTTTTTCAGTATGCTTGATGTCTCGTGACATTGTTTAGCATGTTGTTTTTAAATTATGTGAAAATTAATCCACGCTCGCAAATAGCTAATTTAATTTTTATTTTATTTTATGGTTGCAATATTTTCATTATGCTTCATGTCTCGTGACATTGTTTACTATATTATTGTTTTTAAGTTATGTGAAAATATTTTCTATTATGATTGATTTTGAAAATGTCGCCGATTGTGCGATGAAACGATCGTAAGTCTTAATAAAGTTATTTCTATCACTTTTTATAGCATTATTTAACATAATTTGTTTATAAGTGATTATTATACATGTTTTTATAAAAAAAGTACTATTATTATTATTTTTAAGCATGTACATCATACGTCTGAGAGATACAAATACCCGATAAAAACAATTTAAATTCAGACTTTTTACTTAAAAGCATTTTAAAAAAGTAGATCGTCCTTCATAAGTAGTAGTACATCTTTCATCAGTGCACATAACGTCGTGACCGTAAAATATGTCAATAAGAATAACTATCAGTTACGAAATATACATTCCAAAATTTAAAATACAAATATTAGAACAATAGTAAGTTTTCATTTGGCACAGTGCTTGCTTTAAAATCTCGACAATCTGGTACACCATCGCTCTAAAAAATCCATCTTACGTGAACATTGGAATTAAACCTGATGACACTAAATTTCGCAAAATCATTACAATGGGTTGTGTCCAAAAAATTAACAACAGTTTTTGTGTTTAAGCTGCCTATTTTGAAGGTCTGCATATGCACTTTCAAACGGGTCTCAAAAGTACAAACTCTGTCACCAATGTATAGAGAATCACATTGTTTACAGGGAATGTATTTTTTTTTTTGTGTGTGTGTGTGTAACTTCAAACAGAGGCTCCATAATCACCATGATAAAAACTTCATATACAATACCTGTAAATAAAGTGATTTTGTATACATTGGTAAAACAGGTCGTACTTTCGAGCCCCGCTTGAAATTGCATATGAAGGCTTTTATGCTAATCAGCTTAATCTCAAGAATAATTGTACTTGCTTTGGACACAGATTAGTGATCCGGTTTTCGGAAAACAAGAGTCATATTGGCGAATTCTCTGCTGAATGAAACAACACCTGTTCAACTTGAATACGCAGCTTTGTTCTGATATTTACTTTTTAACTTTTGGAATGTATATTTCATAACTGTACTTATTGTTATTGACGTATTGTATTGTCATTTCGTTATGTGTACTTGTGAGGTGTCTCATAACCCGAAATGTCTACTTTTTAAACATGTGTTTAAATGTCTGAATTTTAATTGTTTTTAGTAGTTAAAAAAATTATTAATCTCAATCTTCCTGTTAATGCAGTTAATTTATCATTCTTGTCTGTAAAACATGATTGATGAACATTAAGAAGTTCTTCTTGAGTATTGATATCATTCGAATAACCCATCTCCCGGATTGAGAATTCATATCGCATAAAAACTATATACAGACGTTTCCAAAAAGCATTAGCAACGAAAGGAAATGTGTTTCTATAATTTTTTTTTCAAAATTTTAAAAGTATATTTATTTCTGAGGTTTATAAAAATACAGAATGCTTTTCTGAATCATTAGTAACTCGGAGGGTTCATTTTGTATTCTCGTTCACGGTAATATTACATTTTCCTAAACTGAGAAACATTTGTATTTTTTTTACAGTGGATGTGATTTTTTTATAGCGTCACTGCACTATGTTGTTTAAAATTGTAAATGTTTTCTACGTTAAGTATTGCAAGGCTGACAATTGGATTTAGTTAGTTAAGTACCAAATAATTTTAATCAATATGTTCTTTCTTTATGTTTATTTTTATACATGTTTTAACGATTAAAAACGTATCTTTTTTACTGTCAAATATTTTCGCTACTAGATTTTATTACATTTCGTAATAAAAAAAGACATTTCTATTGAATACAAAGAGAAAGTACAAATAGAACAATATAACTTCAAAATAAAAAAAAAATAAATAATAAATAAATTAAAAATTGACAACGTGAAATAAAATACAAATAACTAATTGAACACAGCTCCTAGATTAACACTGGTATAAAGATTTTTTTTTTTTAATTAGGTAAAAATATCATTAACACTTGTATCTTAAATATGGTTGTTCGATGTATTAAAATTATTAAAAAAGGAATAAAATCAATTGACAAGCATTAGCTTTATTGAGAAATCAAAGAGGATAAAATAGTTTAGCAAAGAACACACGATGCATTGGATTAAGTGTAACTGCAAGCGTATAGAACACTGGCGAAAATGGAAAGCAAGAGATAAAGGGATGATGAATGCAAAAAGGAAAAAGAGAGAATTTGTTTATGTAGGAAACATAATGTGAAATCTTTTGATAATTTTTTGAAGTATATATGAAATCGCTTAATATCAACCGAATTAGTACCAAAACAAAAATATCGTGCCAAAATTCCTGTAAATTTAATAATAAATTAGTGATTTGCTTTGACTAAATTGATTTTTTTAAATATTATTTTCTGTCTATACAGGGTGTCCGGTCTCAACGATGTCCAATGGCTAATTCCTAAACCGTTAGTCATAGACATATAGTTCCAATTACAAAAATGTTTTAAATCAGGTAAAGAAACATTTTAAAAGCGATTTGGGTCAATAAAAACATTTCTTAAAAAATTACGAAATTTAAATTTTTATACGGTCCCCCGGTCCTATAAGTTATATTTAGTAATTTTTTTCCTATTACACTGACAAGTAAGACAAAAAAAGTCCCATTCATATAACGCTAAAATTGAGTGAGTTATGAAACTTTAAAAATGCATGACTTATGCCACTTTTCTACTCTGAAAACAAATGAGTTCGGCTTGGCTTTGAGGGATCATATACCAAGTGTTTAAAGTATTCGAAGAACTTACTGTATCTGCGCTTTGAAAAAAAATCCTACAAGTATTATGATTAAGTCTCAAATTGGCTAAAATAACATATGTTTTATTTTGTCAGGATTTGAGACTGTTTCTCTTATGATTTCTTTTAACAAAAATTATGTTTTTTTATAAGTTTTTATGTTACTTCAACAATCGTATGTATGTTTTTCCAGTTCAAAATTTGTACTCGAACTTTAACCCACTTTTAAACATCCGATCGAGATTGCATTTTACATACTGGAGCAAATCCAATAACAATCTAATATTATTAAGATTTTCGGTGGTTACCATTTATACTTATTTTACAGGATAACACAAAAAAATTCGGATAGATTTCTGCCAAGGAGTTTACGGAAAAAAATTAGATTAGATAATACAAGACTGCGAATGTTGAGTTTTTTAACTTTTGTGTATTTTTTAGCACTGGACCCGAAAATTACCTTAATTTTTAACCATCATGTCAGGATTTTTCGCAAATCATAAATTTTCAAATTTACAGAATAAAAAAATCGAATACTATAAAGTAGAGGAGATGGTTGTGTTTTTTAACTTTTGATAATTGATTTTTATGCACTTTTTAGCACTGAATCTGAAAATAACTTTCATTTTTAACCATCACGTTACAATTTTTTTGCAAATCGCAAATGTGTAAGTTAAAATATAGCGAAAATCTCATACTATAAAACCTGTGTAAAACATTTATTATTTTATTTGATTAAAAAATTTATTTGATATTTTTGCTTATCCTGGGATTCTTACAGCTAAACAGCTGAGTGGTCCGATGAGATGGGGGAGGAAATTCAATTTTAACATTGAACTTCTTAACTTTGAAATTTGCAATTTGCGAAAAATCCTGATATGATAGTTAAAAATGAAGGTCAATTTCGGATTCAGCGGTACTGAATATATAAGAATCAATTATCAAAAGCTAAAAAACATAACATAACCCAACTTTTGCAGGCTTGTGCAATCTAATAATATTTTAAAACACGTATCGTTTTGTAAAGAATTGAGGCTGTTAATTTAGAATCATTTTATTTAACAAAAATTCTGTTTTTTCTTTCTTCTTACATGTTTATTACAAATTGTATATTTTTCATAAATATGCCAGAATTATTAAAGATTTCAAATTTATATTGCAATGTTAATTTTACTCCCAAACATTTTTTATATCTGACGAAATTATATTTCGACTAAATTTATGTGAATGACCCCCAATTTGTAGCAAAAAATATGCTCCAACTTTAAACAGCTATTACTCGGTCAATTTTAATCGTAGAATAACGGGACTTTTTTGTATTACTTGTCAGTGTAAAAGGAAAATTTCACTAAATATAACTTATAGGACAGGGGGAGCGTATAAAAATTTAAATTTCGTAATTTTTTAAGAAATGTTTTTATTGACCCAAATCGCTTTAAAAATATTCCTTTACCTGATTTAAAACATTTTTGTAATTGGAACTATATGCCTATGACTAACAGTTTAGGAATTAGCCATTGGACACCGTTGAGACCGGACACCCTATATATTTCAACAGAGACTCTTTTCGTGTTTGAAAGATGCTTTTATTTTACAAGTTTGTCAGCGAAGCGTAAACCAGATTGCAAACCAGATTGCAAACGAGATACTTTAAAATATGTTAAACAGGAAAAGTTTTACTTTTCCTTTTAGACTCAAAACTGGGTTAGAAATTAAGATCTCATCAAAATAAAAAATAAAATGCAAACTTAAAAGTTCATAAAGAATTAAAAGTAAATTTTATTTTCTAAATGCGTGTTTTATCAGTAAATATACTAATGTGGTTATTCCATAAATAAATAAAAATTATTTTTTAACAAATAATACTAAGGTGACAGAGTTGTATTATTTTCCAAGCAGCATATTTCGTAAATTTGTGCGTTAAATCAAATAATTACCATTTCCTATTGTCTGTGAACGATAATTAAAAGAATTCTTGGGTAATTATTTTATGAAGTGAAAAATGCGAAATAATGCTGTTACTTCTTAAATTGCTTAGTTCCCATAAAAATAAAATGTATACATTTTCATTCAAAAAAGTTATACAAATCATTGATTTCAATGATAATGTTTTTATAACTAGTAAATCTGCAGATCAAGAGCCTCAACGTCATCTCTGCAACTCATTGTTTTTATCAAACTTTGCGTAATATTAATCTTTCTACAAAAACAAAATTTAAACTATTTAAATTACACAAACATTTATAAAAAGAAAAAAATATTTCGATGGTTTCAGACATTAAAAGCGTTAAATTAAACACGTTGTTATGTAAGGATATTCTGAAATTCTCACGAGCTACTTATTCTAGTAATTTTTATATAATAAAGCAAATTTCTTCAGGGGGGCTCTGCCCCCCCTGAACCCCCAGTTGTGTAATTTATTTTGCATTTGTAATTTTCTACTGATTGAGTTAATGATTACCCTATATCTTAGATTTCTTTTTACACTGCGATTTATAAGGATAAGCAATAATTCGGTCAATCATTTTAGGTTATCCCAATATCCATACAGCAGTATTTACTTGCCTGCTAACCACAAATACCTGTATCTAATGGATAAAGAACTTTTGGAAATGTAAACAGAAACATCTAATTTAGAAATCTAATACCTTTATAAATTTTGTTTATAAAAAAATAATTTTGATTACCATTCTGCAATATTTATATCTAAGATCTAATCTAAATATCAAAAAATGTACTCGGTAGCATTAACTTACTAAAATCACCCTAAAGTAGGGGGGCTTGTAAACCTAACAGTTAATAATTCATCATCGTTAAATAGATAAACATGATTTGGCGCCTTTAAGTATTTTTTGTGATTTTCTTTTCATAGTATCTACATTTAATTTAAAATCGTGATGTTACAAATACCGTTGAAATTTGACGCAAACCTATGTTCAGGTCAAATTACGAAAGGTTAACTAACATTTCATTTCCCTTAGTCGGACTTTCTGTTTCATTTTTCGTAATAAGGATTATTTTAATAATTTAATTTATTTTACACTCTGCAAGCTGTTACACGGACGTTGTTCACGTAGCATTAAAATAGAGATAAATGCATTAAGTAAAACATTTCACTCCCCACCAGACATACCAAGTTTCAAGCTTTTTGCACATCACTATTATCTTAGAGAAAATGTTATTTTAAATCGCGCAAATGTTTCAATTAAATAAAGTAACATTTTCTGTATTAAAATACTGGTATCCAGAACGCCGGAGGCTTGGCAGCTCTGCTCCACTTAATAAAAACATATATGATTAACCAACACTTTATCACATTTTATAGGAGACAATACGGAATTTCTTATTTGTATGACCTTACATATATCTCAGTCATAAAAATGTAAAATTTTGTGCCAATTAATGCACGCAATTGCGAAAATGAAATCGCAAAGAATGAGAAAAGGAAGGCCAAGTAAAATCGTGTAAATCGAGGAATCTTTCTTCGTAGTGCTGGGTTAATACTGCTACAAAAACTATTTTAGGTGGTATTTGGTGTGAAATGTTTATATGTATTCATTCCTGTCCTATATATCCTTTTTTTTATTTTTTATTTGCTTATTCCATTTTTCTTTTGCACGTGAAAATCTTACAAATTAAAATTAACTCTTTGGGAGAAATTGTTATTCATTTTTTTTTTGGCAACAATAAAGTTTATAAAATTTAACAGAATAATGTCAGTTTATTCTGTATGAAAATAACGAACTTTTTCATTTATAATCAAATAGTTGAATAAATAAATGAAAATATTATTCTATATAGTATATAAATACTATTTTCATTTCTGCGTTTAAATAAATCTATATGCAAATATCTATACAAAGGCATTCATTAATTCATTCCTTTTGCTTTGATTTGACTTCAAAAAACCATACATACTTTCACATTTATGATATTTTTAGATGAGATGCTGTTGCTACGCAACGGTTAAAAGAAAAATGAAATATAAGTAAATTCATAAAATAAACTGTTTTATATTATTCGAACCTATGTATAAAATTCTATCATAAGTTATACACCTAATTTAAAAGCTCTGACAAATGGTTTGACAAAATTGCAAACTAATAAGAATAATTTAATACTCTTATTTAAAAATTTCAGCATCCAAAATTTACCATTTAAATCTATTATTCATATGAGCGATTTCTTTCAACAAATGAAAATTTGAAAATCGTCTGACATCACCATAGAAAAGCATTATATCACAAAATAAAATGTTCTGTATATATCCGAACGAATGAACCAAATTTAACCCAAAACTATACAGCTAAATCCGGGGAGCTCATCAACATGCCCACGGAATTTCAAGCCGATCGGATGCTTTTTGCGGCAGTTATCGCGGAACAGACAGACAGACTAACAGACAGACAGACTAACGGAAACCAAAACTTTTCGTGTCTCCACAGTAAGCCTTCACTGACGTTTCCGCAATTAAACGCGAGAACAAGTACTAGTAAATCTGCAGATCAGGAGCGTCAACGTCAGCTCTGCAAGTCCTTGTTTTTAGACACACTTTGGTAATATTCAGTTTCCTGCAAACCGCAATTTAAAGTTTCCAAATTTTGTAATTATTTATAAGAATAAAAAATACGAAGTTTTCAGACATTAGAAGCATTAAATTAAAAACGTTATGGAAGGATATTTCGAAATTTTCATGAGCTGTTAATTCTGGTATATTTTTTAAATAACAAAGTAGATTTCTTCAGGGGGACTCCGCCCCCTGAACCCCCCGTGGTATTATTAATTTACATACGTAACTTTTTATTGATTGCGCTAATGGTTAGCGCAAATCTTAGATTTCTTTTTACACTTCCGAGCCTTATTTTGCAATACTGGTAACACAGAAAATGATTTACATTGACGCAATTATATTAAACGTTTACGTTTTATGAATAAAAATGTAATTTCCTTTAAAAATAAAATAATTTTCATTCATATTTTATGAAATGAGGCGGCATTAAGAAGTAACACCCGTCAAAAAACATTTTTTCAGGCAATCTAGTTAAAGCTTGGTTTTTAAGGATGAAAATATTTATTTCCCGATACAATGACGCCATTTTCGACAGCGATAATTTTGCGGTGCATAATTTTGATATTTATATATTTGCTTTTCAAAAGTTTTTTTTTTTTTTTCTCATTGGAATTTTCGATTAAGAATTCTGTGTGCAGACGATAAACCATGAGATATTAGTAACATTCTTTTTATTAATAATAATTAATATCATAACACAAGCCCCTTTTATTTCAACCTCAAAGCGTATTCGTTTTATTTTTGATATATGAGATCAAATTCACCTTTTTTTCGTATTTTCACTTTATTTCTAATATGAAAGCGTATTCGTGTCTATTTTTTTATTTCATTTTCCTCTCGCACATAAAAATCTTTCAAATCAAAACTAACTGTTTAGGATAAATTTTTATTCCGGTATTGAATTTTCGTGGCAACGGCAAAAAAAAAAAAATTGATTGTTAAATTTCATAGCAAAATGTCGATTTATTCCTTATTAAAACAATGAACTTTTTAATTTAAAAGAAAAATATTTGAACAAAATAAATAGAACATAGTCTTTCTTTATTTCTGTGGTAAATTCCATCTATATGTAAAGACATAAAGGCATTAATTCGTCCCTTTTGACTTTGATTTAACTTCAAACAATTACACATAGTTTCACATTTACGATATTTTTAGGTGTAGTTCGCTGCTAGGTAACAGTTAAAACATAATAAAAACAATTAAATATGTGCTTAAAAAGAAAATTTATATTAAAAAAATATTTTATATTATTGAAACACATATATAAAATCCCTCCATAAAAGTTATACACCGAATTTAAAAGCCCCACCAGTGGCTGAGAGGTTCTGCTCTCGAAGCTGGTAGACGGGAGGTGCTGGGTTCGAACCCAATCGCGCCCGTCGGCCTAACCGTTTAGGAGTTTTCGTGGTTTTCTTCGAAGCCTTGGATTTTCCATGCTTAAATACGGGTTAGGTTCCCTTAAAAAGACCTACACGAAGGGTACTCCCCCTAGGGCCTATATCCCTCGAGTAGATAATCGGCCGTCAACAATCAACCCAACCCAACCCGAATTTAAAAACTCTGACAAATGTATACACAAAATTTCAAACTAATATGAATAATGTATGGTTCTAATTAGGAAATTTCACCATCCTTAATTTAGCATTTAAATCCTTCAATCATATGAGCCATTTCTTTTCAACAAATAAAAATGGAAAAATCGTCTGAATTGCTATAGGAAAGCATTAAGTCGCAAAATAAAATGTTCTATATATTCCGAACGAATGAACCAAATTTAACCAAAAACTATACAGCTAAATCCGGGGATTTCACCAACATGCATCCTTAATTTTAAGATAATCGGATGCTTTTTACGGCAGTTATCGCGGAACAGACAGACAGACAGACTAACAGAAACCAAAACTTTTCGTGTCTCCACAGTAAGCCTTCACTGACGTTTCGGCAACTAGTAAATCTGCAGATCAGGAGCCTCAACGTCAGCTCTACAATTCATTGTGTTTAGCACCCTTTGAGTAATATTAATCTTTCTACAAAAAACGAAATTTAAAGTTCTGAAATTACATAAACATTTATAAAACGAAAAAATATTTCGAAGGTTTCTGACATTAGAAACGTTAAATTAAACCCCTTGTTATGTAATGGTATTCTGAAAATCTCATGAGCTACTTATTCTGTAAATTTTTAGATAATAAAGTAGATTTCTTCAGGGGGGCTCTGCCCCCCTGAACCCCTTCGTAGTGTAATTTAATTTACATTTGTAATTATCAATTAATTGTGTTAATGTCCTTTAGTAAATTCTACCAATAGACGGAAACGTACATGAATTCTTTTCTACAGCCCTGTATATTACGTGAAGATTTTTACGAATCGTCTATAACATTTAAATTTAATGCAGACAAAAAACCCTCTTAAAACTGCTCATATCACATTTCCGGGGATTAGTATGCATAGTGTGCACCATATATCCAGTTTCTGCGGAGTCCTGTATATGGTTCTATTTAAATTCTGCAAACATTTGTTAGTATACTAAATGTAATTGGGCTGGGAAATACATAACTCAAAAAAAAAAAAAAAAAAAAAAATCACACTGAAGCAATTTGCGCTCATTTTCATTTATACTTACGAATTCATTTGTGTATCCCTGTACATGGTCTATACAATATTTAAGCACTACTTATTAAGCACAAATTTACTTAACGTTAAAACGCACACCATAATCGAAAATGCTCTTCAGCAAACATCCCTAATAGACCAGAACTGTATCCGAAATTTTTTATGTGACCCTATAAATGAACGATAAATGCGATACAAATCATATTCAAGCTTCTTGTAGTCAACCACAGTAATGTAATTTAATTTCATAATGTTTGAATTAGTGCAACACAATTAACACACTGACGACAGGCAATTTAATTAAATCTGGGTTTAATAACAGTAGAAGCTCCTCCCTCTTCTGAAAGTGTCTCGGAAATTGTTTCTGAGATATGTTTTTCATGTTTATGCAGCAGTAAATATCTTTCAATGTACGGATGTAATATATAATGCCTTACAATCTATAAAACATATGGACAACACAATATAAACGTCTTTTCTGTAAGGTAGAAGTCACTCCCTTAGCCAATGATGTATTCTGAATAAAAACGAGAATTCTCGTTTCCCGTCGCTAATGTGTTAAAATAAGCTGTGAAGAGTTTTTTTCCCCCGTAGACCACATTTTAATTGACCACTTTTGTGTGACCCTGAAAAAAACATATGCTTTGCACCCCATATACTACAAAAATGTTTCAAAAATACATATCAATTTTATTATTTTGTAACAGAGTAACATCATTTAAAAACGTCACAAAAGGATTTTCTTCAAAGATTGTAATATTATGAATACATTTGAATTCCCTGTACGCATGCTGTAAGTGCTACACATAACATATTTTATAGTAACCAGGTTCTCGTGCACCTTAATAAAGTATATAAATTTCATTACGTTTAAAATTGTGTAACATTATTAAAATACACCGCAGACGATTTTCCCCAAAGACTATAATCTAACGGAATAGTTTTGAGTGCCCTTGTAATTAGGCTATGAATGCTACACTCTTCATTTTTAATACCAAACATACTTTGGCAAACCTCGATAACGTATATCAATTACATGTAATCCCGACTATATTTACGCGAGTTTGAGCACGTAGAGAAACACGGCAGGCGACAGATTGAAAAACTGAAGTCATAAATACTTTTCATCCATGTTGGAAAGTGTTAAAAAGGATTTACATGCCTTTAACTGTACTTTTTTTTCAGCATGGTTAAACATTAGTTTAAACATCCTAATCCATGCGATAGCAATAACATATTAAAAGACCCCCAAAATATGCATATCTGGAGATCTATAAATCTACTGGAAAATAATTCATTATCGTGTCCACTGTTAATTGCATAAATTGCATCGATTTGGCGCGATAAAATATTTTTTGTGATAGCCTTTTAATAGTACCTGCAACAAAATTAACGTAATTTACTAACTTCATTCATATTTGACGCAATGATAGGCTACGAATAACAGTCGCTAGGCAACGAAGAAAAGGAAAAAAAAGAAATATGTATCATGTAAAACAAGAAAATTAATTTTAAAATTCTTTATATTATTGGAATACATGTATAAATGTCCTCAAAACATTATACACGTAAATAAAAAAATCTGATAGATATATTGATAAAACTTCAATATAATAGGACTAATTTAAAACCCTTATTTGGAATTTTAGTATCCATAATTTGACATTTAAATCCATTAATCAAACGTGCCATTTTATTTCAACTAATCGAAATTTGAAAATCGTCTGACTTGCCGTAGAAAAGCATTATAAAGAAAAATAAAATCTTCCATATTTTCCGAACGAATGAACCAAATTTAACCAAATACTATACAGCTACGTCCGGGTATCTCACGAATATGCCCAATTAATTTCAAGCTGATCGGGTGCTTTTTGCGGCAGTTATCGCGGAACAGACAGACAGACAGACAGACAGACGGACAGACAGACAAACGGAAATCAAAACTTTTCGTGTCTCCACAGTAAGCCTTCACTGACGTTTCGGCAATGATCCTTGAATGGATTTTAAAAAGGAAACCTGAAATAGTAAAAAGAAAAGTACCCAGATAAACTGATGACATTGGGATCACAGGCTATTTACACTAATTGCATATTATACTCTAATTTAAAGGAATAATGCCCTCATAAAATAAAGGAAGGCGGATTAGCACCCGTTTTACCTCTTTATACTTAACCAATGAGCCTCCAAATCTAATCAGGGAAGTTCCGTAACATAATAAACCGGTATACCAAATTTAAAGCAAATCATATAATTCTGCATGAAAAAGCCATTTCGATAAATTAAGGGGGGGTAACCCCCCCTTCCGTCCTTTGTACTTAACTAATGAGCCTCCAAATCTAATCAAGACAGCTCCTTAACATAATAAAACGGTATACCAAATCTAGAGCAAATCGAATAATTCAGCATGAAAATCAATTTATCTAAATTAAGGGAAGGGACTTGCCCCCTTCCCCCCTTTTTATACTTAACCAATGAACCACCAAATTTAATGAAGGAAGCACCATATCGGAATAAACCGGTATATAATATTTGAACCAAATCGAATAATTCTGCATGAAAAACCCATTTATTTAAATTAAGGGGGACTAGTACCCGCCCCCTACCTTTATACTTAACCAATAAGCCTCCAAATTAACTCCAAATCCTTTGCATAATAAACCGATATATCAAATTTGGAGCAAATCGAATAACTCTGCATGAAAAAGCCATTTATCTAAATTAAGGGGGGGGGGGGTGTCTAGCTCCCCTTCCCCGCCTTTTTTCTAAACTAATGAACCTCCAAATCCAATCAAGGTAGCTTCTTAACATAATAAACCGGTGTACCAAATCTGGAGCAAATCGAATAATTCTGCATGAAAAATCCATTTATCTAAATTAAGGGGGTGGGGGGCTATCCCCCTTTCCCCACCTTTTACTTAACTAATGAACTTCCAAATCTAATCAGGGAAGCTCCTTAACATAATAAACCGATATACCAAATTTGGAGCAAATTGAATAATTCCGCATGAAAAAAGCATTTATCCAAATTATGGGGGAGGACTAGCCCCCTTTCCCCCCTTAATACTAAACCAATCAACCCCCAAAACTAATTAGGGAAGCTCCTTCTCAGAATGAAGCTTAAAAATAAAAAAATTGAAGCAAATAGGGTTTTTCTATCAAGAGTTATCGTGTTACGTACATACATACGTACATACATACATACAGAACCGGCGGGCACTTTGCTCTCAGGCTTTGATAGCCTGTGAGCTAAAAAATGAAAGTCACTGGAAAGTTACGTAGATGTAAAATTTATTTTTAATGTCACAGTGCAATGTTCTGTGTGATGCCATTCTATTATTATACTGAAATATGCACGAAAGAAATTTTGCAAATTTATTGGATTTCAAAGAAAAGGTGGAAAGTTAGAAGGTCATTTCGTAGAATTTTGCTTAAATGTCAAAGCATTTTTCATTTCCGAATACTCCCCAAATAAATCCTTAATATTTGAAATATGAAGTTAAACAATAAAAGATACCCTTTAGAGATTCTTCAATATCGAAAGTGCTTTAATCGTAGGGACACCATGTAAAAATTTAAATAAAATTATTAACATAAATTTAATACACATAGATTTAAAAAAAATAATTTTTAAAAGGAATTTTGGATATGAACGTTTATTTTTTAATTTAACCTTTAGAAACTAAGAAAGCTTGTATATCAGAAAAAAATATGATTTTCTGAAGAATATGATACATTAAAAATAGTTGCTAGGCCGATTTTCTAGCTTTTACTTTCAAAGAAGAATGTAATTTTATTTAAACATGTTTGTTTATATAAACAACTTTAAAGATTTTAGTGATAATTAGTTTAATTTTCTGTAGCGTTTAAATTACCGCACATTGTAAAATATTGCAGATTCTTTCCTAAAGCATCAGAAACGCTGAAAAAACTTCAATGTTATTTCGTAGTTAAACACAACTCCGGGAAATTTTCTTTTTATGTTCGAAAGTATCCAGATAAGTGTAATCAAAATTGTTAGACTTCAGAAGTTATCTGTAAGTATATCCTAAAGTATATAAGCATTCGTACACATATATGAATTAAAAGTTATCTGTATTTTATTCTATCATTAACCAGCCTGTTCGCTAAATTTCGCAAAATATGCTTTGACTGCCATGAAATAAAATAACGTTTTTGAATTTTATTTTGCAGTCCTTACTGAAAGTAAAACGTGTTGCATTTATTTTAAATTTGTAGAAGCACACAAAATAATTCCAATACATTTTAGTCCAAGGATTTTGGATTCTATTGGATCAAGGATTCTATTTAAAATAAATTATAATTATGGGACTTGTTCATATGATATGTAAATATTTCATATTTTTTATTTCATTATTTTTTAATATTAATATTTCATTTTTCATTTTTTTTAGCTTTCAAAGGGTATAACATGGAAAATAATATGTACTTATTGTTCATTTCCGGGGGGGGGCTTCATTTCGGGGGATTTGTTCGGTTGGATTGTTTGTTCAAAAGCAATAATTGTTTGGACCACCATTTAACGTTGCAGAATTATTTTTAACATAAAGAAAATGAGATATATTATTGAGGTTTTGATAGTATCTCCAGAAAATGAACATAACATTTAATATTCTTATATATGGCCACGCTAAAAAATCAGATGAAAACACGTATTTTGGCGATTATTGCAGGAGTGTATTTTAGACTTAACTAAAACTTGGAGTATTATGTTGTGTGTATATTATGTATAGATAATTTACATGGCTGAAAATAAATGCAATAAATTGACGATAATTGCTGAAGTGTGTTGAAAATCTGTGTTTCACTTTTCTTTGATGAAGTAAAATTTTCCGAAGTATGTGTGCCTGTACTTATAAAGTACACTGTAAAAAAATAATGCCAGTTTTACGGTAGGAATCGGAAAAATAGTTGCCCTTATCGCACTGGAATAATTTCCAACCCAGCTCGGAATAAAATACGTAAAATCGGAATAAAATCCGTAAAATACCGTTTTACTGACTATTTCCTTATTTTTACGGATTTTATTCCGAGCTGGGTCGGAAGTTATTCCGGTACGATAAGGGCAACTATTTTTCCGATTCCTACCGGAAAACTGGCAGCATTTTTTTATAGTGTACAGAGTGTGTTTAATGTACGTGCATGCAACACGCCCACGTGTTTTGAATTTTAAGTTTCATAGAATTATTTTTTTATTAAAAATATATATTTTATAATGAAAACAAATAAATCTTTAAAGGTTTTTTAAAATTAACATGTGTGGCCGTGCTTTTAGGAAATATTTCTTCTGTAAATGGAAATTCTTTTAGGTTATTCATTGATAAAGTTTATATGAAGCTGCATTTATTACACTCATATATAATTTTTTTAATTATTCTCCATCTGGAAAATAACGTGCTATCAACGTCTGTTTGTTTACTAAAAAAGGAGAAGAAGCAAGAAATTATACTTGTATATCAAGGAAGATTGATTCTTTTACCTTGGAAACGTTTTACCGGAAATTGTGTAATCAAAAATCAATACACAAAAGAATTAAACAAAGTTAATCTGGGTCACGTTAAGGGGACGGTGGAGTTTAAAATCCTTAAAAATAATTTTTTTTTTTAATTTTTGTAAATTTCACCTTAAATATTAATCAAGGGTACATTATATGCATTATGACATGCATTTATCACAAAAAAATATATATATTTTTGAGAAAAAAATGGAATTTTACACGTCGTCTCAGAAATCTTCGAAATGCCCCCTGCATCTCCTATATCAATGAAAATCCCCAATATTTTTTTTATAAAAGTTTGGTTTATATATATATATAAACAAAATAGAGCATCGAATTTTATATATTTGAATTTAAAAGTAAAAAAAAAAAAAATAAAATAAAATAAAAAACATTTTTTTTAACCTTTAAATTCAAATATATAATATATAAAATTCAATGCTCTATTTTATTTCTATATAAAAGCCAAACTTTTATAAAAAATATTGGGGATTTTCATTGATATGGTATGCGCAGGGGGCACTTCGAAGATTTCTATGACAACGCGTAAAATTCCATTTTTTTCTCAAAAATAAATTTTATTTTTTATTTTTTTGTGATAAATGCATGCCATAATGCATATAATGCACCTTTGAATAATATTTAAGATGAAATTTACAAAAAAAAAAAAAAAAAATTAAAAAAAAAAATTAAAAAAAAAATTAAAAAAAAAAATTAAAAACTTTGAAAATTTTTCGAAAAAAATTTCAAAAATTTTCATTTTTTTTTTTTACCTTTAAATTCAAATAGATAAAATTCGATGTTCTATTTTATTTCTATATATAAACCAAACTTTTATAAAAGATATATGGGATTTTCATTGATATGGGAGACGCAGGGGGCATTTCGAAGATTTCTCAGACGACGCGTAAAATTCCATTTTTTTCTCAAAAATATTTTTATTTTTATTTTTATTTTTTTTTTGTGATAAATGCATGTCTTAATGCATGTAATGTACCCTTGAATAATATTTAAGGCGAAATTAAAAAAAAAAAAAAAAAAAAAAAAAAAAAAAAAAAAAAAAAAAAGGATTTTAAACTCCACTGTCTCCTTAAATAAACGCGAAAAAAGAAATACAACATACTAATGAAACCCTACTGTCTCAGTACATCTGAGGTACGATAAAATGTCCGATAGATCACATTTATATAAAAAAAAAGTTACAGTGCCTTTTTCAGATTGTTTTTTTTTTTTTTTTTTTTTTTTTTTTTTAATTCAATCAAATGTACGACAATTTAGAACGTTGATGGAAAAAAAATATAGACTGTCACATTTTTCCCAAATTTGTTTTGTTATACAGGGTGTCCGGTCTCAACGGTGTCCAATGGCTAATTCCTAAACCGTTAGTCATAGACATATAGTTCCAATTACAAAAATGTTTAAAATCAGGTAAAGAAATATTTTAAAAGGGATTTGGTCAATAAAAACATTTCTTAAAAAATTACGAAATTAAAATTTTTATGCAGTGTCCCGGTCCTAGAAGTTATATTTAGTAAAATTTTCCTATTACACTGACAAGTAAGACAAAATGTCCTATTCAGATAACACTAAAATTGAGCGAAATATAAAACTTTAAAAATGCATGACTTATGCCACTTTTCTGCTCTGAAAACCAATGAGTTCAGCTTGGCTTTGAGGGGTTACATCCCAAGTGCTTAAAGTATTCGAAGATCTTATTTCATGTGTATCTGCGCTTTGAAAAAAATCGTACAAGCATTACGATTAAATTAACATTTATTAAGTTTCAGATTGGATAAAATAACATATGTTTTATTTTGTCAGGATTTCAAACTGTGTGTTTTATGATTTCTTTTAACAAAAATTGTTATTTTTATAGTTTTTATGTTACTTCAACGACCGTATGTATGCTTTTGCAGTTCAAAATTTGTACTCGAACTTTAACTCACTTTTAATCATCCGATCGAGATTACATTTTACATACTGGCTCAAATCCAATAACAATCTAATATTATTATGATTTTCGGTGGTTACCATTTACACTTATTTTACAGGATAACACAAACAATTTCAGATAATTACCTTCAAGAAGTTAAAGAAAAAGTTTTAGATTAAATATTACAAGACTGCGATTGTTTTTTTTTTGTTGTTGTTGTTTTGTTTTTTTTACTTTTGTGTATTTTTTAGCACACAATCCGAAAATTACATTTATTTTTAACCATCATATCAGGATATTTTGCAAATCATAAAATGTGAAATTTAAAGAATGACAAAGATCGGATACTATAAAGTAGAGGAGATGGTTGTGTTTTTTAACTTTTGATAATTGATTTTTACGTACTTTTTAGCACTGAACCTGAAAATGACCATCACGTTAGATTTTTTTTTTTTTTTTTTTTTTTTTTTTTGCAACTCGAATTGTGTAAGTTAAAATACACCGAAAATCTCATACTATAAATCATACGTAAAACTTTTTTTTATATTACTTTATTTTATTTTATTTTATTTTATTCAACAATTTATTCGATATTTTTGCTTATCCTGGGATTATTACAGCTAAATAGCTGAGTGGTCCGATGAGATGAGGGAGGAGATTCAATTTTAACTTTGATCTTTTTAACTTTGAAATTTCCGACAAATCCTGATCTGATGGTTAAAAATGAAGATCAATTTCAGATTCAACAGTACAGAATACATAAGAATCAATTATCAGAAGCTAAAAAACATGACATAACCCAACTTTTGCAGGCTAGTGTAATCTAATAATATTTAAAAATACGTATCATTTTGTAAAGAATTGAGGCTGTTAATTTAGCATCATTTTATTTCAGAAAAATTCTGATTTTTCTTTCTTCTTAAATCTTTATTACAAATTGTATATTTTGCATTAATATGTCAGAATGATTAAAGATTTCAAATTTATATTGCAATGTTAATTTTACTCTCAAACATTTTTTAATATATCTGACGAAATTATATATCGACTAAATTTGTGAATGAACCCCAATTTGCAGCTAAAAATATGCTCCAACTTTAAACAGCTATTACTCGGTCAATTTTAATCCTAGAATAACGGGACTTTTTGTGCATTACTTGTCAGTGTAAAAAGGAAATTTTACTAAATATAACTTATAAGACCGGAGGACCGTATAAAAATTTAAATTTCGTAATTTTTTTTTTTTTAAGAAATGTTTATATTGACCCAAATCGCTTTTAAAATATTTCTTTACCTGATTTTAAACATTTTTGTAATTGGAACTATAGGTCTATGACAAACGGTTTAGGAATTAGCCATTGGACACCGTTGAGACCGGACACTCTGTATAGATGACGATTTCTATCATATAAAAAGCTTTAAAGATTCTAAAATAAAGTGCACATATAAATGTTAAAAGTAATTACAGTACATATTTAGAGCCTTAAAAACATTTAATGAAAAACTTGTTTCGTACAGTCCAACGGTGCATTAAGGTCCGCAAGAGATTAAATATATATACTAAACTATAGTTTAATCTTAGATATATAAAATATTGTTTCTCAATATTTAATATTTTCTTCTTTATTAATTAAAATAATATTTTTTAATAATGTTATTAATTTTAATAAGTTTTTTCGATTGAGTATAGTAAAACCTATTAATGTTTTAAAGATAGGCTCGATAATATGGTAAAGATAGTAAGTTTCTAATTAATCTAAAAAATATATATTTTTTTTTTTTTGATAGCCTAACATGGACTGCTCAGACAAGGAAACCAAGTCTGTAGAGCAGTGTCCCTCCCGGTATCCTTTATCGTGGTCTTAAAAAAATACAGTTTTCAGACAGAGCTGAAGCCGCAAGGAACGTGACTGTGGGCGGAAATTCCCTAAATTACGAGTCACGGCCGCACCCGGCAGGTGCAAAAGAACCTAACGCGACAGAGGACGGTTGATAGAAGATAGCTGAGAAATTAACAAAATAAAATTTCTTCCGCAGACGGAACAGATCCCCTACTCGACAAGGGGCGAAGAATCTGCGAATAATGCTGTGGATGGTGATGTGAGTATCAGCTGCCGAGATACGAAACTGATTTAGCTTGTTTAGTAGGAGGTTGTGTGTAAATATATAATGGAGACAGTCAGCTGGTGGAGATGCTGGGCGTTTTAAGTACCAGCATCGTGTGGGCTCACAGTGGAAGTAGGCATAGCTTGTCGTGCCCACCTGACCACACTCACACAGCTTGGAAGAGGTGCACTTGAATCTGTCTAGATAGACCTTGTAGAGTTGAAGAGAAACTTTAAGAATGAATTCGTGTGTGTGCCTACACTAAACATTATTCTTAATTCTATATTAATAAAATAAAAAATTCGCTCTATCTCTTTGATGTGACCGCGGTGGCTAGCGAAATCTACCACACGTCTAAGGCTGAAAATTTGGATGAGGGTAGTACAATTCAGGTCGGGATGCACCTGAGATTCAGAAATTTAAAATTTTATAATTACCTGGGATACTAATTAAAAACTCAAACTAATTAGAACATCAAACGGCCTAATTATAAAATGCATTTCTTTCCTGAAAAGCACAATCTGACTAGATAAGAACTCTGATGGAGTCTCGCATGACTATTCAATAGAAATGCTCCCCCCTTGAAATCTCATCGAGGGTAGAGCTTTCTAGAAGGACAATAAACAACAGAAGAATAATTAAAAGCAAGGTTGGGATTTTTGAAAGCATATTTGAATTAAAAGATGTATTTGAGTTATGGATTAGAAAATGTCCACACATACTAAAAGGAATATTCTCTTTCATACATTCGAAATGTCGAGAAAATCGATTGAGAAATTCCACTGGTATGAATTGAAAATCAATAAACAAAAGCGATAAACTTTTAGACTGAACACATGTAAGGGGTTGTATTAAATTTAGTTTGTGTATAATTTCGTATAGGAAAGAGATTCAAAAGAGGCAGCGAGAGATATTTAGGCATATGTAAATGTTTAAAACATTTGATGGTAAGGATTTGAAAATAGTTACATATACGTAATATAATGTTTTATTTCATAAATTCGAAAATTTAACAAAATCATTTAGTAACTTTTTTTCTTTTATCAAAAAGTCGATATTTTCTTAACCCTTTAGAGGGCGGTGTCCTTAAATAAAAAACACCTAATTTTAATTCCAAAACTGACAATCGACACCAAGAATATTTAATTAAAGTTTTCATTTTATAATATACGTGAAAATAAGCAAGTTCATATTTTCTAATAACTTCGTTTATAAATTCTGGTGTCAGCCCATTATTTCGTCAGTTTATAAACAGAATTACTCCGCGCCTGAAAGGGTTGACTGAGCCCTATTTTCCTATCTAAACTTGGATTACTCATAATTCTTCGAAACTAATTACAAATTACCTTCAAATCTTAATTAAAATCTTTCAAAGTCATAAAGTTAATTTATGAGTATGTGTTAATACTATTTTCTAATAGTAATTTCATCAAAATGTTTAAATTATATTCTTGGCTTATCCGACGGTGCCAAATTTTGACAAATTACTGCAGTGGTCTTAATTAGCCGTTTCTCAAAGAGCACTTGCATCTATTCTCCATCCTCCATGAATTTCTGATTAACTGAGTCAAATCTTAATAACTCAGCTTCTATTACTCATAACTCTTCGAAACTAATTCCAAATGACCTTAATATCTTATTTATCAATTCTCACAGTCTAAAATAAATATATGAGTATTAGTTACCACACTTTTTGCATAATAGTAAAAAAATCTTATCTTCAATTATGTTTCTGGCTCATCTGCCAGTGCCAATTTTTAACAAAGTATTCCGTAGTCTTAGTTAGGAAAAGCTCTTGCATATGCCCCCCCCCCTCTACATCGTCAATATTTCTTAACACAGGCCTATCATAATAACTCAACTTCTATTACTCATATCTCTTCAAAACTAACAAGAAATTACATTAATATAATAATCATCATCTCTCACAGTCTTAAAATTAATTTATGAGTAGTAGTTACCACTATTTTCGAATCGAAATTTTGAAAGGCTCTCTAAATTATGTTCCTTGCTCATCTGCCAGTTCCAATTTTTCACAGAGTGCTACGATCATTCGTTGAAGAGCACTGGCATCTGCTCTCTCTCCCCTCACCTTCGCGGATTCCTGCTTATTTGAGCTCATCTTAATAACTTAACTTCTATTACTCATATCTCTTTGAAACTAATTCCAAATTCCATTAATATCTTAATTAACACTTCTAAAACTCTTAAACTTAATTTAATAGTAGTGGTTAGCATTATTTCCGAATAGTAAATTCAAGAAATTTCTTCATTGAGCTCTTCGACTAACATATCTACGTAAAGCTTGAATAAGGAGATTCGTTCGGATGTTTGTTTAGATGAGAGAGTTCCTCCTGTTGGTGGAAAGTCGAACTAAAAGATTTTGCAGAGCATTAGAATTGCATTTGGCATAGAGCATGCGGCATTTGGCTCTTTTAACTTCATTTTCGGGATCCTTCCACCTTCCACCACCATGAGTTCTTCATATTTCGGTTTTGTTGGCCCGACTACACAGAATTTGTTTGTTTTTTTTAATTCAGTTTAAGATTCTCTAGAGTTTCTCCTGACGTGCGCAGCACGCCTGCTATGCGGGCCGTAGGCAGTTTGAACCAGTGTCAGAGGTTCTTTCAGAGAGGTTTGTTTCACTCACATTGCGTAGCACGCCGGTCTATGCTACCGAAGATAGCGGGACATATTGCAAAGGTTCATTTGAGAAATTATTATTGTTTTTTTTTTTTAAATATGAATTAAGGTTTTAAATATTCTCGATTCATTTGCATAAACCTACGAGCCCAGACAAAACAAGGCGAGACAGTTAGTATTAGTAATTAATGTTTTGTAGTTAATAATTAAAATAATAGAAATAATTCGTAGTAATTTGTAATCATTAAATGTCAATCAGTTTTCTTAATAGAGTTTAGACGATTATTAAGCTCGGAGCTGCAAAGGTTGACCGATGACTTCAGGACCCCGAGACCATCCACGCCTTTCGATGTTTTTAAATTGACGAATTTCGCTTTTAAATTTGTACGGTGGGGTCTCTTTAATTTTTTTCTTTCCGGATCCGGTCAAGTGTCGCAAAGGGAGTGGGGACCTTTGACGGGCAAGTGGAACACCTCGCTCCGCGATTTCTGTGGCGTTACTATTAATATTTTAAAGATAGGTTCCGTTATAGGCGATAAAAACAAAAATGCTCCAGCTGGACATTTATATGTAAAACATTATTATTTAATAGTTGAACATTTAAAAAAAAAAACTAATTGAATATAGATATTTTCAGATATGTGAAATATTAATGTTAACTTTTTTTTCTGATAGAGCTTACTATTAGCTGTTGGTATTTTAATGATATGCTACTGAGAAAGAAAGTAAATCAATAAAATTTGCAACAAAGAGATTATTTTTTAAAATTTTCTTGAAATGTAAATTTTGTAATGTACCATCTTCTTCCAGTAATATCTAGAATAATGTATATTTTTTTTCGAATCTCGATTGGGAAAATAATTTTCTATGCGATTCTTTGATTAATAAACTGAAGATAAATGAATGCTGTAAATCAACAAAGTTTGAATACCTTATCTTGGGGATAATTTTTTGGAAAATTATGTTATACAAAACCAATACGGATTAAAACTCAAAGAACTAAAATAGGGCCAATTTATACGAATTCTATAGAAAAATTCAACATTATTAATGAATATCTTCAGTCACATAAGCCTTGAGAGGGAATATAATTAATTAAGATGTCTGAAAGGTAAAAGTGATCACATTTATTCAGAAATATTTTTTTGTCGTAATATTAGTTATTCCAGATTGCTTCTTTCTAAATTTTAAAAACGTTTATGTTTACCATTGAATTACAATACAATGTATGAATGCTTTGTTCTTTGTTTCTCAATTTGGAAAATAATTTTATTTGTAAAAGGAAACATCTGCTTGATTAAAATATTTCAATAGAAATAAATATTGTGAACAAATGCATATTGTTTTTTTTATGGTGTCCAATTGTGTGGTAGATCTGCATTATGCAAAAAAATATCCGAGTATTATATTAGCCTTATATTAACTTAAAAATACATTTAACTTATGCTGTTTCATCTCGATTTTTTTACTTCTAAACATCGCACAATTTTCTTTTTAACACCATCGAATAGGCAAAAAAATGTTCTTACAAATATAATTTGTTTAAGCACTGTACCTCAATTTACAATTTTAATGGATTTTAAAATAACTTTCAAGAATGATTTTTTAAACAAAATCTTTTTCTACCGGCTGTAACTAACGCCCCTAGGTATTTGAGAAAGACATCACTCAAAGAAAAATATCATTTATTAGCCAATGAATGATCTTTTTTCTTTGTTTTGCCTGTTTTGTGTGACGTTTTCGGGGCGCGTGTCAAGGCCTTCTCAAATATCTAGGAGTGTTACTGTAACTCAATTACGATTTATTGATCCGTGTACACACAAAACACTATAGGTATTTCAGCATTCATTTCTGACTAATTAACTATATTGAAATTCAAACTTTATTAATAAATTAAAAAACAAATAATAAACTACCTCATTAATCACACTACGCTCTTAAATCACTGAAATTATCAAAACGAAAAAGACTGCTGTAAGTAGCGATCTTTCACGGTTTCGTTTGTTGTTATCTTTTTGTTTACAACAGATATAAAACTATCGATAAACTTCAAACCATTACTTTGATACATTATTTATATTTTCTGTCTAAAAATTCGTTTTTGCTGTTGCTTGTGGCAATCTTAAAAATGCATTGAATGCAAAATATCTTTTAAAGTTTTCAATAATGAAAAAGGTTAATCTTTAATCTGTAATCTTTACACCAGGAATTGCAGATTGGATCTTTTTGTTTTCTAGTATCTCCCCTTGTATCTCTATAATAACAGCGAAAGTCAGGTGACTGTCATAAACAATTATGGACTGACCACCTCGCTTTTCATATGCCATGGGGAAATTTTCAATGAAATTATTTTTTTTTTTCGAATAAAAGTGCATAAAAATTTACTTTTTAATAAATACCGTTCAAAAACATTTAATGCTTGAGTGATGAGTCACATTGAAATATGTGTATATTCTGAGATATCTTCAGTTGAAATGTAAGTTGGCAGCCGAATATCTCATTCCAATAAGTAAACAAACACAAGAGATTTAACAGTTCAACTTGAACGATAAAATATTAAACCATGAAGGTAATCATTCGTAAAGAAAGTCTCCCCCGATGAACTCTAGTGTCAAAAAAATAATTCGCGTCTGTCATCCAGTTAAAGTTTAGCGTAGTTCTGTTAGGTGAAAAGCTTTGCACATCAATTTCCTTTACGATCTTTTCGTGGCAAAGTAAAATGAAAACAAACAGATATCATAATATTTAAAACAAATTTCAAAACAAATCGTCACTTAATGTGGTATTTATGCATTATCTGTGCTCGGAAGATAAATTACCGAAAATATTTGGAGCATTTTTCTATCAATCATCTTTACAATTGTCAATGGCTTACATTTAAAATCAGAAATTTCATATATATTTATTAAGTACACAATATCATAAAAATGGTAAAAGATGTAGAAGCAAACTAAAATCATACAAAACAATAATTTAGTGTACATTTATTAAACACATAACATCAGATTGACGCCTTTTAGCTAAGATATTTACGATGGTATTTTCACTTTTGTTTTTATGTTATAGCCGGATGTTTCATGTTACATCCTATCTGAACTCGGGTTGATGGTAATAATGTAAACAAAAATAAAAATACTACAAATAAAATGTAACGATATATACCTCATTCGTTATGAATCGTGATATCATCATGAAAAATTCTGGGAAACAGAACGCTCATGCAATCGGTGGTACCGTATGAACTGGTAATCGCAATCCAAAATGTGAAGCGTGAATTGCATACTGCTGGCGCGAATAATGCAAATTTCTACCACTTTTTCTAATGTTATGACATTTACAATAAAAGTCAGTATGTCTATTAAAAATTTCATTATAATATACTTCAGTTTTCTGAATGTTATTAACGGCAACCCAAGTTGAATTTGGATAGAGCAACCTATATTTTGATTAAATAGAGACACCATGTTCCATTGCAATTTCTGTTGCTCTTGATGCCTACTATAATCCCTCTGAATTTTTATGTTGAATTCTGCAACATTCTGTATAAGACCATTTTAAATTATGCATATATTTTTAATTGAATTTTATGAAAATATAAAACATTTAGAAAAATATAAAACATCTGAACTTTTCAAATGTATACTTTTGCTATTTCAAAACGTGACACAAACAAAATTTATTAAAATAATTCTTTTATTGTAATTTTCCGATTACGTAAAATTAAAGTAAACTATAAAATAACTAATCTTCAGTGATTTAATAAACGAATAAAATTCACGTCAAACATTAACAACGATAGCAACAATATAGTTTTAAATGTATTTAGAAAATATTAGAGAAATGTCACAAAACGACTGTGTTGTGCAGATCACATTCCGTAATTTAATAAACGAACAAGAATCGCGTCAAACATGAACAATGATAGCAGCAATGTAGTTTAAAGTGCATTTAGAAAATATTAAAGAACTGTCACAAAACCACTGTTTTGCGTAAATCACATTTGCAAAAAGACACCATTTTACATTGAATCTGATTATGGAAGATGGCTCTATAGGTCTGAATGCCGAGAAACAAGTGAATGTGTTGAAAATAAATTGCAAATGATAATTTTACAACAACAATGACGAAATGAATCAGTAAAGTATTTTATTTCAATCTGTATACTGGATAGCTGAAGTAATTAATAATCCATAATTTATGATATTTTTTCATGATGATAGCGTATTCTTCTTGTTGCTTCTCTTTTGTCCTGATTTGGTGGAGACGGTAGTATCTAAATTGATCTAAGAAATTGTTTTGTAAAAATGCACAGTGGTTATAAAAAATGCACAGTGGTGATCAAAATGCACAGTGGTGATCTAGATGACATCTCAGGGGGATATTTAAACTAGCTAAATTACATAGATATAAGTCTCTCATGTGAAAAGTATGTCCTTATATGTATTTTTTAGATGCGATTTTATCCAGCTTTTAGAATGAATGCCGTTGATTTGTTGCTGACTGATGTGGCAGTATTTAATTAGAAGGGATAAAATCTCCCCGATAACACTTATTATAATAAAATACAGATTACAACGCAATCGTAGATAAACTAGAAAGTTGAAATAGGGCAATTATTGGCAATTGACACAGCGGCTAACAGGATGCGTTCAGAGCTTCCTGAATTGATTTACATTTTTATTCTAAAGAATTTGAACAATAGACATCTAAATGGAACAATTACATGGAATCGTATCTAATATAACAGCTCTTAAAATTATATTTTCTGAATTAAATTTTCTGGAAAACTTATATGCTTGGAAATATACAAATATTCTAACATTACTAAATTATGGTTTTCCTGATTTTTGATATTTTTAAAGTGAGATGAAAATTAATGCTTTGTGAAACTGACGAAGAAGCCCATGATTGGTTAATTTAATAACAAGATTATTATGATAGCTTTAAACAGATCAATTTTTTACTCATTTACCCTTTCATAAATGCAAATTATTGCATGATACCTTAAACATATATTCGTCTGAAAATGTATTTAATCCTTTCATTCTGAGTTAAAATAAAATAACAAGATCTATATTCTTACAACGTAAAAATGACATAAGTACAATATTTCCTGTCAACAGAATCTACATATACTAAACGCACTGCGATTAATTCGATAACATTATAAAAGTTTCGGATCATGCTTTGAAGTAGTATCTTCACCTTTCGTGAAAATAAGTTGTTTGATAAAAAAAAAAGAGATTTTAATACATTTAAAAGCAAGGAAAGAACGTACAAAAAATAATCTTAACGACTGCAGTTTGAAACTTTCGTACAAGTGTACTTGTATAAAATTAATCACATTTAATTAATACGTGGAATTGACTATTTTCTTCAAATGCAGCGTAAGTAGTCCTTGGTTTTCTTTTATAATACACAGCTGCACTTACGTCTCAATAATATTTTGTAAGTATGACGCATTGAACGCAAGTCATACGTATGTGAAAAATTACTGTGATTGCATTTTTTTTTTTTTTTTTTTTTTTGGTAACTGTGGCTTTTTATATAGAAGAGCGGCTGTGGCTTTAACAAGAAACTTGTTCTTAAAAATCATTTTACACACAATTTGCTTAAAAAGTTCTACTATTTCAAGAAATTTAATCGCCTTATCCGTTCAGGCTTCATTTACTTCTTTCTTGTTCTAGTATTTTTATTTTTTTAATAGATGCTAGATTTTTTATTCTTCTTAGCAGCTGGAAAAGTCCTAGGTAATTTGAAACTTTTTTTTTTAAATATGCATATTAATGTTGGTTTTATCTCGGTCAACAAATTAAATTAATAATTTTTTTTTATAGAAATAAAAAATAATTTTCTAAATTTGATGTTTTTATTAAAAACAGAATGAAAGCGTGTAAAACTTTGTTATATATTATTTTATTGTTCAATTTAATAGTTTAATAACTGTACATTACAATGCTTTCAATGCACTGCTACATTTCACATTTTATGTTCCTGAAATTCTTTTAATTTTTATGGATATTACATAAAAATATTTTATATTTTAAAAATATACTAATTTATATTTTATTTAATATAATATTATTTTAATTTATATTTCTAATAATATTTTGGCAAAGTTACAAGTTGATTAATTTTATACACAAACAACTTTTTGGCTCTTTAATGATTTTTCAACGTTTTAAGATATTTGAAATACTCCCTGCTTCATAATTTTTAATCAAAATTCTTTAAATTGAGAAGGTAAAATACCTGATATTGCTTACGAAGAAATTGTGTATGAATTTTAAAATGCGATTTCATTAAGATAATAAATCTGATTTTTACTTTATTAAAAGGCAAAAATTTGATGAAAATCAATATGGAATTCAGAAAAAAATTTCAAAAAAATTAACTATTCGAGGGATTAAAACATCGATACACAAATTTGTTTGTAATAGTGTTTTAAGGGACTACAATGTAAAATCGACGAAATATGTCAGACATTAAGACGCATGGAGCATTGTAAAATTTCGTTTTAATTTTTTAAATTTTTAAAAAAGCTTAAAATTTTAATAAGATTAGAATTTTTTTTAAGCTCAAGATTTCACATCTCTATGATGATAATTAAAAAAAAAGAAAATTTGAACGTCCACATTCTCCTTAAAATTAACATTAATTAAATTATATTTTAATTATTTTTTAAGTCAATCTAATACACAATTAAATGAAGAAAAATGTTTGATGGGATGCGTAATTACTTTATTATTAATCACCTTACTTTGTGATACCTATTAATAGTTTATAATTACTATTTCGTAAATTAAAAAAATCATTGTAATGATAATTCTATTGTATACGATGTAATTTCTAGTTCGAAAATTAAGATCATAAAAAATCCTTTCATATGCTACAATAAAGGATGAATTTAGATCTTGGTCATGAGTAACGTTGACATTCGAAGTGTGGAAAAAGCAAGGACAAGAAGGCTAGAAAAATTGCAAAGATGATGAATATGCAACATTAAAAACATGCTTTCCTCGGAGAAGTTTATTGCCGCAGATGAATAGAGAAAAAGTATTCTTTTGGAATAAAAAATGATAAATTATTTAATAATTTCGGCCTTTATCGCATACAAATAAATCCTACTAATGAAACTGTTAATTTATAAATTTATAATTGTTTTAATTTAATACACTGTAAAAAAAAAATAAAATAAAATAAAATATGTAACGTTAGTGAAGTTTTTCTAGGAAACAGGGATTCCTAGAACATTTTTATGTAACGGCAATAACAAAAATTCATAAAACAGATACACTTTTTCACCGAAAATCAAAAAATCTGTAAAGTTACGAAGAATTTTTTAGGAAACTGGGATGCCTAGAACTTTTCATGTAACTGCAACCAGAGTTACAGATTTTTTTCACCGTACATGTAGTTGGGGGGATATTGTTTTTAAAGTTTTTATAGTTTTTACACTGAGGATGTGAGTCCTAGTACTCACGAAACGTATACGTATGGTCAAATCTGCTTGGTTTTTTTTTGTTTTTATTGTGTGTTTAAACGTTGTTTTCAAATAATTTATATTTTCACACAAGTTCTGTACTTATTGCCGAAACGTCAGTGAAGGCTTACTGTGGAGACACGAAAAGTTTTGGTTTCTGTTAGTCTGTCTGTCTGTTCCGCGATAACTGCCGCAAAAAGCATCCGATCGGCTTGAAATTCACTGGGCATGTTGATGAGGTACCCGGACTTAGCTGTATAGTTTTTGGTTAAATTTGGTTCATTCGTTCGGGAAATATGGAACATTTTATTTTGCTCTATAATGCTTTTCAATGGCAAGTCAGACGATTTTCCGATTTTCATTTGTTCAAAGAAATGGCTCATATGAAAAATGGATTTAAATGGTAAATTTTTGATGCTGAAATTTTTTAAATAACATTATTAAATTATTCCAATAAATTATGTCAATATATTTGCGAGATTTTTTTAATTAGGTTTATAATATTGGGGGGCATTTTATGCATGTTTTCCAATAATATAAAGGATTTTGTTTTATCAAATTGACATAATACATATTTCATTTTTTTCGTTTTCATTCTCTGTTGCCTAGCAACGTATTTGGTCCTAATAATATTAGTATAATTGCGTGTATAATGCTTGAGTAAAGCCAACGTCAAAATAGATGAATTAATGCATTTGTATCTTTGCATATAGAAGGATTTTAGCCCAGAAATAAAAATAGGCAATATTTTTTTTTTATTTTATTTATTTTATTGAAATATTTTGCTTAAAAATACAAAAGTTCATTATTTTCATAGAGAATAACGTAACATTTTCCCATAACATTTACCAATATTTCTTTAATTGTTGCCAAGAAAATCAAAACCCGGAATAATATTTTCTTTTAAACAATTTTCAATTGAAATGTTTTGTCGTGAAACAGGAAAATGAAAAATAAAATTAAGAATAGAAAAATTAATATGGCGGCATATTAAAAATAAAAAGAAAACTCTCGAGTATTTCTTAATATAACAAGATAAAAAGTTTTGAGTAAGTACGCATAGCAGGTGAATTAGACGTCATTTATCGAAAACAAAGATGCTGGAATAAAAAGATCTTGGGTAAAATAAAATTAACTATTATTCACGGAGGAAAAAGATAGATGGAGATGCAGTATGCCGTAAAAACAGTTTGCAATACGATGTGCGTTATCGCTCAGATTTAAATGCCCTCATTCGGCCCAAACAAAACAAGCACGTGGAACAGGAACCAAATTCTTTGACTTCATCCCTTTTTTTTTTTTTTTTTTTTTTTTTTTAAGCACGTTGTTGTGTTGTGCCGAATGTAGCGGATTTTAGGGTTACATTTTTGGCGTCACTTCAAGATTTATTGTCTGTGTACGGTTAACATGAATATTTTATTTTAAATTTAAATTTTATTAATTTATAAAATAACTTATGCTTATCCTTATAAATCACAGCGTAAAAAAAATCTAAGATATACTATAACCATCCGCACAATCAAATTTAAATAGACTACGGGGTGTTCATGGGGGCAGAGCCCCCCTGAAGATATGCAATTTTTGATTTAAAAAGTTACCAGAATAAGTAGCTCATCAGAATTTCAGAACATCAATGTACAACCACTTGTTTAACACTTTTAATTTCTGAAACTTTACGAAGTATCTTGTATGCTCATAAATATTTAAGTAATTTGAAAACTTTAAAAAGGGATTTGTAGGAAGTTGAATATTATGCAATGAGTGTTAAAAAACAATGACTTGCAAAGATGACGTTGAGGCTCCTGATCTGCAGATTTACTAGTTATATTTGGTTGCAACGGACCTATTTGGGGGTTTTTATCACCGTACATGTAGTTGGGGGGATATTGTTTTTAAAGTTTTTATAGTTTTTACACTTAGGATGTGAGTCCTAGTACTCACAAAACGTATACGTATGGTCAAATCTGCTTGTTTTTTTTTGTTTTTATTGTGTGTTTAAACGTTGTTTTCAAATAATTTATATTTTCACACAAGTTCTGTACTTATTATATTTGGTTGCAACGGACCTATTTGGGGGTTTTTATCATGTCTGATCTTAATCGTTTTTACAAACTTAGATTAAGACGTGAAAAATTTTTAAATCATTTGAACTTTTTATGTAGTTGTAAACGTCGTGGTGTTGTTCCTGGTTTTATTCGCTTGGGTTTTAAACTTCAATTAACTAAACGTCTTTCGAAATCTTTACACACTTGCAAGTTAGTGTTACTTCGTGCCATTATTCAGGATACTCGTAGTAAGCTCGCTTTTATTGAAAAAGAACTTTTTCATTTACATCTTTCTCTTGGAAACTCAGTGTCAAATTTTGACACACTTGATCGGTTATCATGGTACCGGTCTGTCAAGTTCTCTGCTTTTCATAAACTTTCGTTAGTAAAAAAACTTTCTAATTTACTACCTCTCACTGCTACACCCCCTCCTTGGCTTCCAGAGGTGAATAATAATGCTATTGTAAACCTTTCAACTTCACAACTGTCACCTACACAGGAGAAAGCTCTCAAACTTAATTATAATTTTTCTGTTAGCAAACGTCCAGATTTACCTAATCTTATTGCTCCAGTTGAAAGAAGTTTCAAATTTAGCAAACTATCTAGTTCTCAAAAGGATTCCATTAGGGTTCTCATTAAAAACACAGTTGATCACAATTCTAAGAATTTCAAACCAAACATAACAAAGGATCTTAAAGAAGCTTTATCCTCTGTAAAATCTAATGATGACATTGTTATCTCTAAAGCTGATAAGGGAGGTCAAATAGTGGTACAGGATAAAACAGCTTATTTGGATAAAGTGCAAAATCTTTTACAATCCAGCCCATACAATAAATTAAATCGGAATCCTTCTGACAGAGATTTAACAAGTACCAGGAAACTTATAAAAACCTCTCCCTGTATTGATGACAGTTTTAAAATGTCATTAATTCCGTCCATTGCTAACTGCAGTCGCTTTTACGCTCTGCCTAAAGTGCATAAAATTGGTGTTCCCCTCCGGCCTATCGTATCCAATATCGGTTCTGCTTCATACCCTCTTGCTAAATATTTAGTTAAACGCTTTTCATTCCTTTCAAGTTCTAATATTTACACCATTAAGAATTCTAGTTCTGTTGTTAATCGGATTAAAAACTTCACCCCTCCCCCTCTTTACGCATGGTTTCATTTGATGTTACTTCTCTGTTCACCCATGTTCCAGTTCAAGGTGCACTACAAAGTCTCACTACTAGATTAAAAGAATTTCATTGCACAGATTATGAAATCAACCACATTATTGAATTATTCAGTACTTGTTTAAAACAAAATTCATTTCAAATTTCTAATCAATATTATTCTATGACGGATGGTTTAGCAATGGGTAATCCCCTTAGCCCTTTTTTTAGCAGATTTATATATGCATTACTTTGAGGTTAAAATGTTTAACCTTATCAAGTTCCCATTTTATTGTAGATATGTAGACGATTCCTTTGCACTCTTGGACCTTTCTCAATTTTCTGTTGACAATATATTAACGATTTTAAACTCAATAGATTCAGTCATTCAATTCACTTATGAAGTTGAAATTGATAATAGATTGCCATTTCTGGATGTGTTGGTTACACGTCAACCTAACACCTTTGACACTTGCGTTTACCGTAAACCTTTTGCTGTCACACTCCCCCCCCATTTCAATTCATGTCACCCCCCCTTCCCAAAAAGCTTCGGCTTTTCATTATTTGATTAACAGAGCTCGCTTAATTTGTTCAGATAATAATTCACTTATTACAGAATTAAATTACATTAGATCTGTGGCTATTGATCGAGGTTTTAGTTTATCTTATATCAATAATTTAATTTCTCATAGTCTTAATAAACATGTTAATAATCTTGATTCTCCTGTTACTGCGGTTTCCATTTCCAACCTTATCATTTTACCATTTTATAATAGTATTAGCTTTAAGATGGCTGATATCTTAAGACATTATGATTTTAATGTGGTTTTTAAGCCGGTTAATAAATTATCTTTTTCGCAACTTAAGGACCAAATTCCTCCACATGATTATTGGGGCATTTACAACATTCAATGCCAATGTGGTTTGTCCTACATTGGACAAACTAAACGTAAACTCCGTTACAGAATCAATGAACACAGAAACTATGTAAAGAAAAAAGAATTACAGAAATCCTCTATCGCCTCTCATTGCTGGGGGGGGGGGCATAATTTTAATTTTGACTCAGCTACCATTATCAAGAAATGCATTACTCCTCTGGATTTAGACTTTTTTGAGGCTATTCATATCCATAAATTTAAAGACTCCTTGGTTAATGATTTATCTAGTACACCATACATCTCAACTTTCTGGATGGATTTGTTGTGTCACGACACTTCACTTCCGCATTAATTTCATTGGCTGTTAGAACTTGATGGTCTTTTGGTATCATGTTTTGACATTTGGGTTTTTTTCACCGTACATGTAGTTGGGGGGATATTGTTTTTAAAGTTTTTATAGTTTTCACACTGAGGATGTGAGTCCTAGTACTCACGAAACGTATACGTATGGTCAAATCTGCTTGTTTTTATTGTGTGTTTAAACGTTGTTTTCAAATAATTTACAGATAAAACTTTAGTAAGATTACTGTAATTTTAGCAGATTCATTTGTAAAGCTACAGATTTGTAGCTTTACAAAAACTAGTTATGTAAATTTACAGCTTTTTTTGTACAATTACAGATGAAAGTTTAGTAAGCATGTAACTTTACATCTGTAGAACTACAGATTTTTTTTACACTGTATTCAAAATAATTTTTGCTTCTTGTACTCATCAAAATTTTACTCATGGTAATATACTGTCACTGAACACAAATTAGGTCCAAGCAATAAGTATATTTCCTTCCGGGTATTAAAAATACAATTAATATGTAAAATCCTTCGGTAAATTGTCGATTAACATCATGCATTTGTCTTATATCTTATGGCTTAAAACTGAATGATGGAGAAATTAGCAACGCCTAACTTATTTAAATAGATGAAAACACACAGGCGTCTTTTCATTAAGATTAAAATTTAATCCAGGCATAGAAAGCTAAAGTATATATTATATGTGAAAAACAAATTTTTAAACATAGAATTTTAATTAATACTGGGACTAACAAAGGAAACTTCATACATTCCCTAAATCAAACAAAAACATAAATACAAACAAAGGAAACTTAATACTTTCCCTAAATCAAACAAAAACATAAATAATGAATTATATTATTTTCTGAAGCATTACCACACCATTATAAACAGCTAGAGATAAAATAAAAGGCTTACCGTATATGTATTTTTCATCCATGTAAAATTAAATAATTAAGCTTTTTTAAACAGATTTTCTTCTGAATCTTATTATCATATTGCAAATTTCCTTGTGTATTATATAATTAGTTTTATCTTAATTAAAACTGTAAGTTTTTTTGTTCACACATTGTATATTAATATAAAACTAAATAAATACGTAAAATTGGTTTAATATATATTTTGTTTACATGAAGATGATTTTTAGTCTGTTTAAAAAGAATAGTGTGTAAATTTGTGTTTGAACATTGTTATTTAAACTAATTACCCAAAATTTATATATTCCTACTGATATGTTTATAAGAAACTGGTATATTAAATCTGATATAATTTAATTTTTATAGAAGTAAAATGAAAAAAGAATAAGCAAAGGAAAAAAAATCTCACTCTGCATTCTTTTAGCTAAAAATAAAAAATCCAATATAGGGACGATTTTTTTTTTTTATGTTATTAACCAAATATCATACGTTACAAATAATTTACTGTATGAATTTCTATTTCAAATTAATAAATAGAGTTGACCAGATTCTCGAATTTCGCACTAATACTATTAATTCGGTGATCATTATAAAGACACATTTCGTTTCACAGAAACAGTTAAAACAACAATCACTAAATTGACACAGTGTGTATTTCGTCCACAATAAGGTGTTAGAATGACAATGTATATTGAAAGCTCCTCGCTATAACAAATATATCTGAGATTCGCTCTTATAAGTACTTAATACTGCGATCACCATAAAATTGAGTTCAAAAAAAGAAATCCATTCGCGAATGTTTATAAAAGCCATTTCTGCATTTTTATTTTATTCCATCTCAATTTCCCGCCAGCCTGGCTAGCGTCAGCCAAATTACATCGGAATCCCCCCGTCAGCAGAGCTGGGGCTCATTTCCATGACGTTCCTCGCTCGCTCTCCATTGGTTGAGTGACGGATCACAGTTTCTTTCCTGTCTCGCTCATGAATTTGTTTGGTTAGTCTGATGTTTACGTTTCAATCGAATTCCTCCGCGTATTCTAATAAAACGCTCGTACATGAGTTAAGAAGAATTATTTTTGTGCTGTTTGATTGTTTATCTAAACTGTTACCTGGTCTCCGAAGTCACGTAGAGTATTTAAATCGTTCTTTAACATCTTTCCAGCATGAATAATTAGTTCGTGCTCAAGCATGATGGCTCTTATAAATTCTCACACTGTGGGAATTGTTTACGTTGATATGTTGTAATTGAATAAACAGTTTTCAATGACTTCATCCTATGTTTTATTGGGAAAACCGTGGATTTCTTCATCATTTTTTCACCACTCAAGTGGCCTAATCTGCCTTGACTGTATCATGAATCAATGGTTGTTTAATTGGACTTCACCAATCTCATCACTATCAACTTTCGACAGAGTTGATTAAATAAGCCAAATGGAGTATTCTATCTGTCCACAGCTGCTACTGTACCACAGTGTTGGCATCTCTAATAGCAATGCTTGCACTAAGTGGTATGACTGTTATACAATCTCACCAATGGCTGATTAATATATAGTACTAATCCATCAATCTCTCTATTCTAAAAAAAAGTAACTTACGCTGTCACCGCTACCGGTTTTGAATTTTTTGTGACCGGAAGTCTTTCTCGGTTAATATTAAGAGAAATAATGGATACAAAAATATGAAATTCGGTGGTATTATAGAGAAATGTTTGATAAACACGCTGAGGCAGACAGTTTTCAAATCGAAGAATTATTTAAAGAAATATTTAATACTAAAGATGGACAAAATCGCTCCATTAAAAAAGTTTTATAGGAGCAAAAACTATACATGGGAATTAATTCATTTTTAGATCATTTTATACGTTAGAATTTTCCGACTGCATTTATTTGACTCATCTTTTGAGGTTTTATTAGTATTTTAAATTCAAATTTTCAACATTTCGAGAGATATTTTTTATTTATTTTAGAAAATGGTATTAATTTAAACTGTTGCCAACTGTATAAACAGCGCAAACAATAAATTTTGCTTCAAATAAAAAAATTATTTACACGTGACTATTATAAACGAAAAAAAACTTTCAAATTAGAATTAAATAATTGCGTATAAAAAGCGGGGATTTATTGAATATTACTTTTTAAAAACTATATTTTCACGTAATTTTAAAAGAGAAAGGATAACGTAAAATAATAAATTTATTAACATGCGTTAGAAGTCTTAAATAGGAGAAATTGCGTCACATTTACCTCACATTACACTTATTACGTAAAATTAACAAAAAATAATATTCCAAAACAGTTTAATTTAAAAATTGCACAAGACATTTATTCGATATTTTGAGATGACTTTTCAACTAATTTTGTTAATACAGCGCAAATAGTATTTCATTTCTAACAAAAATAGTTTCACTTGAATATTAAAAAGAGGAAGTGAAAATTATGTCAGATTAAAAACGATATATTTAAAATGTCTTATTTAAAAGAACTTTCTTTTCGCTTTGTTAAAAAATACCGGAAGACAAAGACTCTGTTTACTTAATTCATTTTATATTAGCGTATTTTGAAATGTTTAACAGATTTTATTTAATCAAAGACGAAAACAGCCATTTTATCTTTTAACAGCAGCTGATTTTTCCTTAAAATTCCCCAATGAAAGAGAAATGAATAGAAACCCGTTTATACAGAGATCGCCACTGTTTTTTAAATTATAATTCAATCTTCCAAAATCTTTTTAAAGCCGATCAAATTAGCTTGCATTTAGAGGCTGCGGTGTCTGAACGAGGGTTGGCGAGTGTAGATCATAGGAAGCCGAGCCTCCTAGTAACGAAAGAAGAAATAAATTAGCAAAACATTAATAAAATTAAAAATAAAAAGTCGAATTAAAAATCACATGATGAGTAACAAAAACGTGTATCGTGTTTAACGTCAAGTGAATGCGACATTACGATCAGCGTTATATTTCAATTTATAAGGCTAAAAATTAATTGAAAAATTAATTAAAATTATTCTTTAAATTATTTTCAATTCCTAATTAAGTAATCATGTTTTAATACTTTACTTGTTAAAACTGCAAGCTTTCTTAAAAGAAACAGCTTTAATCTTTCCATTCAGATTTATTTTCTTTCTGTCAGCTGTAAATAAACGGATGTTCCGGTGTAAATAATTCCATCGTAATCATTAATCACACACTTAGATTTTTTTTCTAGTGTAAGTAGATCGTAAAGGTGGGAATTGTTACGCAAATTACCTTCTTCTGATTTTTATTTAGTGAAATGTTGTTTAATAAATAAAGAAAGAAAACTGAACTTATAAATAAATGTTTAATTTTATATATTTTTTTAACTGAATATATGTGATGAATATTAATATATAAATATATCAATATATTTTTTAAACGTTTTTATGTCAAATTAGCTTAGCTTAGAGGGAAAACCTACAGTGAAATGCTTAGAGTGAATTTTTGTTATTTAACTATACGCAGTTTTATAATTTTAACTGTATTTTTTGTATCAATTTTAACTTTTATTTTTGTATGAATAATGTTTTAGTTATGGATATTAATAGATTTGTTATGATTTTAAAAACTAGATAACAAAAAGTTAAATATTGTTAATAAGTAATAACTTGATAAGTTTGCCCCACTTATTTAGCAATCTTTGTACCTACATTATTCTGTTTTACTGAAATGTATAGCAGAATATACACAAAAACTGGCATATAATAAATATATAATATAATCTCAGAAACCATTAAAACAGAGAAATTAATGCAACATAACGTCGAGTTTTGATATTAGTTTAAACGGAAAGACAAAATTATATGAGCTTAGTTAAAAAAAATTAAACAATTGTTAGAGGAATTATTACAGGAACTCTTCTAAAATATACAGGGTGTCCACGTATAACATGGGTCATAGATGCATACTTCCAAATACAAAAGTCGTCAAAATTAGATTAAGAGTTAAAATTTAAAAAAAACAAACTTTGAAACGAAAAAAAGAATTTGAAGAATTACAGAATCTAATTTTTTATAAAGCCCCCAGAGTTATATTTAGAGACATTTTCTCTATTCAAAAGTTTTGTGACGAGTCTGTTTGTAGTTTGTTTGTAATGAAATTTCTAAAATCGAACCGTCTATCTTCATCTCCAGGCAAAAACGGTTGTACCAATTGCGGTCGATAAGGATGTGTTTCGTATATATTTAAAACGCTCCATGCATGGTATTTTGAGCACACACAAGCTTCACTAATACCCCTAACACTGTGGATACGCAAGAGTATATCCCAAAATCTCCACGTCAGAGACATGCGTACTTGAGCTTTCAGATAGAGGATATTTTTTAACGCTACCCGTTTCTCGTAAGCGCTTTACAACATTTAAAATCGTGTTTTTAGACGGATAGTTATCATCTGGAAATTTAATGGCGTATTGCCTTGCAGCCTCTCGTCCATTTCGATTGTACTGGCCATAAAGTAATATAATTTCTACGTACTGTTCCGTGGTGTACATTTTAAATACAAGCATTGAGGTATCAACTAAATCTGGTGTAAGTCACTTTTATTCAGAAATGAAGTGCTTACGTCATTTTTTGTTTACCAATCGGTATACAGTGAGTAAAATTTGCATATGAACCTGCAAATCCCACAGTACTGTGTACAGCTTTGTCATAATAAGTATATGAACAATTCAAAACGCGATTTCGTCTTCAAATAAATGTGGTCGTTGGGTTAAATAAAATGAACACTGTTTGAGTTAATAGTTAGATCGTTAATGTGAAGTAAAATCGACTAATCTTAGTTTAACTACTGTTTTCCGATACGTAAGGAAAGCCTACTTTCCGTGTTATAGCGGCTAAATGACCGCCCAAAGTGATAGGAGCGCGTTTTGGCTGCTTACAACTACCTCCAGGAAACACAACACAATAGCCTGAATTTTCCCAGCCTTCAGAGATTTTATAAGGTATATAATCATGCAAGCTCGACAGATTTCCTCTACGATTAAAACTGACAGAATAATAGCGGTTTCAAGTTGGAGTATATTTTTTGCTGCAAAATAGGGCATTATATTCACAAATGTAGTAGAAATATAAATAATCGTCATATATAACCAAAAAATAGTTGGGAACAAAACTAACATTGCAATCTAATATAAATATGAAATCTATAATCCTTCTGACATATTATTGCAAAATACACAATTCGTACAGAACATATAAGAGGATAAAAATAACAGAATTTTTGTCAAATAAATGGATGAAAAACAACAGCATAAATTCTTTACAAAATGATACATTTTTTTTTTAATGCTGCTAGATTACACTGTCATTCAAATTGTGGGTTGTGTCATGTTTTTTAGCTTTTGAAAATTGATTGTTATGTATTCTTCAGCGCTAAATCCGAAAATGACCTTCATCACCCATCAAGTCGGGATTTTTCTCAAATCGCGAATTTCAAATTTAAAAAGCTCAAAGTTAAAATTCTTTCCCCCTCCCTTCCCAACCTCATCGGACCCCTGAACTATTTAGCTGTAAAAAACCCATTATAAGCCAAAAAATTTAGTAAATTATTGAATTAAATAAAGTTAAACTGAATAAAAAAGGTCTTACATATATTTTATCCTATCAAATTTTTCGCTATTTTTTAATCTTGAAATTTATAATTTTCGAAAAATTCTGACATGATGGTTAAAACGGAAGGTATTTTTTTATTCAGCGTTAAAAAATGCATAAATCGTAATTATAAAAGTAAAAAAAAAAAAAAAAAAAAAAAAAAAAAAAAAAACACAATCATCGCAGGCTTATATTATCTAATCTAAAACTCTTTCTTAAACTTGTTGACGTTATTCCATCCGAATTTTTTTGTGTTATATTCTAATATTAGTATATATAAGATAGTAAGCTTCGAAACTCATAATAATATTACATTTACATCGGATTTAAGTCAATATGTAAAATTTAACTTCGATCGGACATTTGAAATTGAGTTAAATTTCGAGTACAAATATTAAACTGGAAAGAAGATCGTTGCAAGTTAAATTAACAGTTTGGAAATAACATAATTTTTGTTAAAAGAAATCATAGCCTCAAATCCTTATAAAATAAAGCATATGTTAAAATACAATTATTTTGACTAATCTGAAACTTAAATAATAAAAGTTAACTCAGTCTTAATAGTTGTACGATTTCTTTCAAAGCACAGATATCTTGAAATAACTAAGTACTTTATACGAACCCTGAAAACATGGCCGAAATAATCTGTTTTGAGGTGTAAAAACGTGGTATAAGTCATGCATTTCAAAGTTTCATAACTCGGTCAATTTTAATGTTAGAGGAATGGGACTTTTTTGTGTTACATGTTAGTGTCACAGTAAATTTGTAATAAATATCACTTATAGGACCGGGAGACCGTATAAAATTTTAATTTCGTAATTTTTTAATAAATGTTTTTCTAGACCCAAATCGCTTTAAATATAATTCTTTACCTTATTTAAACTATTTTTGTAATCGGAAGTATGCATCTAGGACCAACGGTTGCGAAAATAAAGTTCGGTTAGGTTATACGTGGACACCTTGTATAAAAAAAAAGCAAATGAGAATTTCATTCCGGCTGCTTGAGTTCTGCTGAATAGATTTTGATGGGAATGAGAGTGTTAGATACGTTTTCTGGGAAGGCGTTTCCTATTCATTGCATATCATTCATATTTACTTAGTATTTATTAGTATTAGAAATAGTATTATGGAGGAAAGTTCTATATATAAGTAATCACGATTATGAAATATTAATCATTCGAAAAAATTATACTTTACGGATTGTATTGAGACTTGTTCTACAACCTTTAGTTATACAATTATGGGGGAAAAGTTCTATAATAAAGTGAACCCTGTTGTGAAAGTGACTGAGGGGTGGGGGTGGGGGGTGGGGGGGTTGATGAGATTTGCATTGCTTGTTAGATAATTTATTCAATAATAGTTTAACTTTATTGCATATTATTCTATATATCTTTACTATATCCTTCTAAATGTGTAATAAACAGCCCACATATTGTCTGACACACTAGGAAAACTATTAGAACAATGCCGTTCGTATATTTTCAGTAATGTAGAAATTGTGCAGCGTAGCGTACTAATTCCCTTCCATCACTTAAAGTTTGAATTTATTACATTAATGAAGAAGAAAATAGCAGATTATTTGTGCTATTAAACATGTATTAATAATTAATAGAAAATATTTCATTTTTAAGCTCATTAATTTCTGTAATGCTATAAAAGGCAGCATTAAATTATTTCAAGAAAAAATGTCTAAAATTTACGGAACTAACAAAAATTCCAAGATTTCACCTTATTATAATTGGAAGAATACATATGAAAACAATGTAAAAAAAATCCTGATATATTTTTTATAGGTAACGGAATTATAAGCGCCCTTATCTGTCAGAAAACTTTCCTGTGTCTTCATTTAATAGAATATGAAAAAAGTTGAATGATTTTCTTCTCTGTCATGAAAATTTTCTTTGTCGATTCTGAAGCGAATCTTTCATGACAAGATCATTTACTGACTTTTAAATAAACATTTTCTTAAATATGCTGTTGAATAAAGTAGTTATCCTTTTAATAGCGAACCCTTTTCGCGTTCATAAACTTCTGTTTGACACAAGAATTATTTTCTATAAATAAAATAAAATTTGCAAGCGTAAAATGAAAAAAATAAAATCAAGAAAGATTCATATCTTAATGCACTGATTTATTTTTGTAAATTTCTCAGAGTTACATACTTTTTGTTTTAAAAAATTCTCAATAATTTAGGATAAGTATTCAATAATATCGTTGAATTTATTTCACAGTGAATTACTAGTATGTATGTGAAAAACCATAGTTACGTAAATTTTAGACAATGTACAGTTAGACAATGAAAAAAAAAGTAAACACCCCCTACTAACTCCTCAACAAATTATCATAAAATAAAGTTACTGGTACCGAACGATTGGAAATAAAGTCTATTTTTAAATGATGTATACAAAATTTTCTTAGGGGTCATCTACATATTAAAACGAATCCAAACTTCATTTTTTTCAATAGCAATACCCAATTTTAACGAGATATTTCAAATCTTCAGTTCAAACTATGCATAGACACCAAATTTCAAGTCATTTGAATGATAAGTTTGTGAATTATAAACATTCAAATTTTAGTGCTTCTAATGTTAAATTACATTTCATGTTTTTATCAATATTTCCTGAAATTATACTCCTAACGTGCTATTTTTTTTTTAAGCAGTAATACTAATATACCCAAACATAAATACGCAGAATTTGCAATTTTTATAATTTTGTGATATGAATTATGAAATTAATATTCGAAAAAATTATGAATTGCAACCTACATTTTTTTATGAATTTAGATTTATTAAGCTTTATGGAAAACCAAAATTTCACATTTTTCTTCCATGTAGTTTTCAAATTACGCTTAAAAAACGGCAAAATGGTGGTTTCAGGGGCCGTCTATGATGGAAGTGAGTAGATATTTTGGAATTTCTTCTGCCTTCGTGTAATCTAGCAGGCTTCATTGACTCCTTGAGTAGCGCTTAAAGTGCCTTGATCAAGAAAGACGCTCTCTCCGTTAACAATCGAGTATGGAACTTCAATTTGGATACAGCCCTTAAAATACGCTCGTTTTAAAATAATTAATTTCTCTGAAACTTATGGTACGAATTACATAAAAATTCTTTTTTAGGCTAATAGAAAGGTGTGGAGTTCATTTATGCTGTCAGAATTGTGTACTGCTATTGAAAAAAATAAATTTATATCTCGTTTTAATATGTAGATGCCCCCCTAAGCAAATTTTATATACATCATTTAAAAGTAGACTTTCTGGACCGAACGATTTCCAATCGTTTGGTATCAGTAACTTTCTTCTACGGTAATTTGTTGAAGAGTTAGTAGGGGGTGTTTACTTTTTTTTCCACGACTGTACAAAGATTTTAGGAAATTGTCTCACGTTTAACTATCAAAAAATTAAACTTTTCGTTCTTACTTTAATGCATTACCTTACTAAAATCATTATCAGAACACCTAATATTCAGCTGTCACTGAATATTGAAATTTACGTGATTAATGACAAATGAGAATCAGTAAACTGATTGTGTAATTATATCACGTATATTCATTTGCTAGAATTGAGATGTTTCTACTTAAATCAATTTAAATTACCTTAAGGGGACCGGGAAAGCAAAATTCAACCAAAAATTCGATTTTTAGTTCTCTATATTATTAAATATTTTAAACTGTTATCTTTCCAACGATGTGTCACACCTGTTTATATATAACAAAAATAAGTATTGAAATTATTCATTCTTTCTAAGAGTACTTCACAGCTTAATAGCCATTTAAATCTTTAATTGACTTTTTCTCAAAACTTGGATCTTTCATGATTATGTTCCTTTTTTTATTATTATCTATTAAACTTAAGAACTCACATTTTTTTAATACTTATGTTATATTGTATACTTTAACACAGGTATTTAATGATTTGTTGAGAATTATTTATTTTAGGCAGTGAAATCTTACCAAAAATGCTAATTTAAAAATGACTTCCAATAAATAATTAATTAATCTTGTGTTTCACTTAGAAAGAAAATGGTCTGGTAAAATACGTAAATCATGTCATTCTAACTACTCTAAAAAATTTAGACCTTTATCTTTTACCATTTCTGAGAAAAGGTACATAAAGTTGGGGAATTTAGCATGGCGAAGATAGGGCCCCAGTCACCTTAAAGAGTCGTAAGTTAAAAAAAAAAAATGTTTAAATCACGAAAGTGATATATTTATATATATATGGAAACTATTCAAGTGTTTCCAGAATTTCTTTTTTATTTTAAATTTAAAAAAAAATCTTTTTACTTTGTTTCTCATTTTTAAACATTGACGTACACTATGACGCAAAAGTTTAGACAATGAAGAAATTCTTACATACTTTGAAAAATATTTATTCAATTTTCAAATCACTGCTTGAAAATAATGTGCTGTACATATAAACAATATTTATAACAAAGAAAAGTGGAATTGTGCATATTGCAATAAATTAAATGGTAACAAAAATAAACTGCTGTCTCAAATGTTTAGACACAAATTAAATAAAATCGAAATAAACAATTTTTAAAACCTGGTTGCGCATCCATGCTTATGTATTACGTCATATACACGAGATTGCATGGAAGAAACTAAATCTTGGATAGTTTGTGGATCGATATCGTAACATGCATTCTCAATAGATGTCTTAAGTTCCTTTTCAGAAGAGTATTGTCTAGCGTTGCTATAAACTTTGCGACACATGATGCTCCAAAGGTTTTCTATAGGGTTAAGATCTGGGCTACATGCTGGCCAGTCGAGAACTCTTATATTATGGGAATTAAACCAAGATTTTGAATGTTTTGCAGTGTGAATTGAAGCATTGTCTTGCTGAAATTCCCTCTGAGGACCCCCTAGAAGCTCAGCAAATGGCAGTAGGTTTTCTTCTAATGTCTGTGTATAATGCTGTGAAGTTTGACGACCACTGGTGAAGGTCAGAGATACTTGTCCATTATAGCAAAAGGCTGCCCAAACCATCACCGAGCCCCTCCTTGTATGCGACTAAAAAAACGTCGAGGTTCCTTCCGCAAGTCATGCCAATACGATAAACAACCATCTGGACCATCCAGATTCCACTTTTTTTCATCGCGAAATATGACTGACTGCCATTTCTCTCCATATGACATATGCTTTCGAGCCCACATAAGTCTTTGTAACTTATGATGTGGTTTCAGAGCTGGTTTCTTCTGCATTTTGCTATAAACGATTGTTCCTTTTTCCAAAATTCGTCTACGAATCGTATCCTTTGATACAGAGAGTCCCGATGAGCTTTGAACTCCACGTACGCTCATTTGTTGAGTACTCGCTAGTCTTTGTATCAGGCGATCCTCTCGTACATTTGTCACACGTGGCCTCCCAGACCAACATTTTGCTTTATATTCGGAACCACTCGATAAAACTCGATAAATAGATTTTTTGACCTATTAATAATAGCAGAAATTTCAGAAACGCTCTTCCCTTCACCTTTCAACTGCCAAATCCTTGAAACCTCATTCACTTGAATTTATTTAGCTCTCGGCATGTCGACTATGAAGCGCAATCGTTTGCAGAACTTAAGTACTCCAAATTTGTGACATCATCGATTCTAAATTTGCATATGCCAGCGAATATTCAAAGAAATTTAGAATAGTGTCTAAACTTTTGCGACAAGCACATTTGAATTTTTATGAAAAAATTAGTATTATAGCAAATAAAACGACTGTCTTTTGTACATAGCATTTTAAATCAGTTTTTGAATATATTTACAGGTTTTTGTAATTCTGATGTCATAATTCTACATTTTAAAGCTGAATGACGTCATTGTCTAAACTTTTGCGTCATAGTGTATTTTCCTATAATGAATACAATGGTGCTAAATTTCTGGCAAGAGGTTCTGTGTTCAAGATCAAGTTTAATATTGGTCGTTTATAATGTACCTTTTTTCACTTTGAATATATAAAATTATCAGTGGCGTGGCGTCCGGTCATCGCTGGATGCGGCGATGACCAAGCAATATTTTAAAACTCTTAATAAGCTTTTAAAACTCTACGATCCAGTTTTAGCAGAACATTTGGAGTTTATGTATAAGTGAAGGTAAGATTTAAAGTTTCTTTTTTGAACATTCAACCATTGAATTTTAGAGTTAATATTTTTTCACCACAAACTTAAATAATTGCGATGACCACCGAAAATTTTCACGCCACGCCACTGAAAATTATCTATTTGTATATTGATAAATATAACTGTGGAGGGGAGAATTAGTAAGAGAAAGAACGAACGTTAAATTAAGTTTGAATGAAAATTACAGTAATTATATTTTTTCAATAAGTATTTTTGTTTCATCCAAAATTTTATAAACATGCATGATTGTTATGCAGTTGAACTATAAAATAAAAATTCAGATATGTGTTTTGGAAATATTCTGTTCCGAAATTAACATATAAATTAAAAACTTTCATTTTTTTTTATTGTAACTTATGACATAAAAAAAAAAATAATAAAACTAGTATGTTGTGGCCATCACAAAACTTTCTTCTATATAAATCACATCAATTAAATCATTTAAATAGTATAAGAAATTACATCAATTTAGAACCAATTCGTATCAAAGTATACATGAATTCGAAGTTTGATGAAAATTCGTGCATTAGTTATTGAGATAGAGCTGTAGGGGAAATGCTGAAAAATTCAGCATAGCTACGCCACCTGTTGAGTGATTTGCACCAAAACACAAACAGCACTAATTCATATTAAGGTATACCGGAATCTGAAGTTTGATGAAAATCGGTGCATTAGTTCTGGAGCTAGAGCTATTGTGGAAATCACAAAAAAGCAGCACAGCAGCGCCACCTGTTGAGCGATTTACACGAAAAGGTACAAAACATCATTTCATGTCAAGGACTAACTGAATCTGAAGTTTGATGAAAATACGTGCATTAGTTCTGGACATTGAGCTATTGTGGAAATCGTGAAAAATGCTGCATAGCAGCGCCACCTGTTGAGCGATTTAAACCAAAACATAAAAAACACTAATTCATATCCAGGTATACATGAATCTAAAGTTTGTTGAAAACCCAAGTATTAGTTCTTGAGATAGAGCTATTGCGGAAATCTCAAAAAATGCATCATAGTAGCTCCACCTGTTGGGCGATTTACACCACAAGGGGGAAAACGTCAACTCATGTCAAGCACTAACTGAGTCTGAAGTTTGATGAAAATACGTGCATTATTTCTTGAGATTGAGCTATTACAAAAATCGTGTAAATGCTTCAAAATGCAGCATAGCAGCGCCATCTGTTAGGCGATTTGCACCAAAACGTTACCAGCACCAATTCATATCAAGGATTAACGGAATCTGAAGTTTTATAAAAATCCGTGCATTAGTTCTTGAGATAGAGCTTTTTCAGAAATCCTGAAAAATGCTACATAGCAGCGCCACCTGCTGGGCGATTTACACCAAAAACTAATCAGCACCAATCTATATAAGGGACTACCTGAATATAAATTTTTATTAAATTCCCTGCATTAATTCTTGAGATAGAGCGCCCACAAAATTTGTGTCACATACAGACAGACAGACAGACTCACAGACAGACATTTTGTAAAAACATGTTTTTTGGAATCTCTGACCCATAAAACGTATAAATCCGTCGAAAACTGGAATTCCAAAATTTTCATGTAACCAATACTTTCTTCTTGTCAAGATAGAAGAAAGTAAAAACATAGTAAATACCATAAGATAAAAAAAGTAATAAAATGTCATACTTAAATAAAAATAGTGTTAGAATAGACAATCTCATTATTGATATATTGATCATCAACAAATTTTCCCCACGGATAAATATTTCAAGCGTGTAACTGAGTTCATTTAGAAACAACAAATAGAAATGTAACAGTACTCATTTTTGAATTTCCTCCTAATTATTGCGTTTATAAATAAAGCGCTAATCCAAATAAGTGCCTTCTCTTCTTTGTCTACTTATTTGCTTTGTTTTTTACGATAGATAACAAGCGTGTCATAAAAATATCTAATCAAATTATCCGTATCTGAATCAACGAAGCAGATTTAGCATTGATTTGTGTATTCAGACACTTTGTTATCAAGATCATTTTTCGCTCTGGAGAATCTTCATTTCTCGAAAAATTACTACCAGAACTTTATTAGCAGAAAATTTTTATTTAATTATTCTCGTAACGAGTAAGGTAAAGCGGTATGTGTAATCGTAATCGCCCGTTACTGAACTTTTGTTTCTGAAATTAAATACATATAATGTAGCGAAACACAAATAATAAATTCTGTAGTTATATATAAGAAAATAAGTTTTGTTAAGTAATTTTTACATTAATGGGGAATTTTAATTTAGGAAAAAGTAATATGTGCCTCTGAATTTCCGCCACATAAATATCACAAAATAATATCGTATATTCATTAAATAAACTCTTTTCATGGAGTACATTTTTTTGTAGTAACAACAAAAGAAAAGCTATAACTTCATGTTTACGGTGTAATTTTAAGGTTTGTAACATTTTTTGTGAAGAGGTGTGAATCATATGTGTATCATATGTGTGAAAAATATTGTTACCAGGGGAACATCACGTGCTAGAATTTCAGAAACAATAAAACGCTAATTATTATTAATAATATTTTATTAATTGAAACATACGAAATAACATTGAAAGAAGTGTTATGAATCGTTTTTAGTATTACAATATTGACATTTCTTTGCTGTGATAAATTTTATGAATTGATCAGAAAATGTTATGTGTTGCATGTTTGAATCACAAAAATTTGCAAAAGTTATAATACACTATCCGCATCCGCTATTCTTTCTTATATTATGCATCAAATACTACAATTTAAGCCTATAATATTTTAACAAATTGCTTTAGTATATTATTAACTTTTTTCTCCGAACAATATAACGCTTTGTTGACACAAAGCAAGTTTAAAAAAAAAATAAATAAATAAATAACAGTTGTAACTAACGGGGTTATTGTAGAAATATATAGTTAATTGAAATTAAATATTTAAAATTGCATTCATGATTATTTTCTTCTTTATTTAAAGTATTGCACAAATATTTTTTAAGGCATTCATTCTTTGCTTTATGGTAAAATCAGATTTTCAAAAGATTTACATCTAACTTTCTCATTTTCGTAACTAAATCTTTTCTCATCTATATCTTTTAATACAAGTGATTCCACAAGTATAAATAAAAGTGGAATTAGTTTTTGCTGTTTTTTAAAACTTAGATTTGGAAATGTCCTAAATAGTGTATAACATTTGACGTTGTGTACATGCATTTCATCAATCAACTTCATTATAAAGAAAAAAAAAATCTTAAAAAAACATTTCCAGATTTACTTGAATTTTTTTAGATATTTTTTAAAATGTCTGAACAGATAAATTACTTAAAATAATAATTTTTAAAGTAGTTGAATAAACTGCAATAATTTAAAAACCTCATGTTGTCACTGATCAATTTAAAAAATAAATCTGAGACTGTATCTCTTCGTTTTCAATATACTTCAAGAGATTTTCCTGATAAAAATATGTCCAATTATTTATCAAAACTAAAATTATTTTCTGAATGTACGAGTTTTTTCTGAAAAGTATGAGAAAAATATCGTTATAATGTCGTTAAAAATGTCATTAAATTTTCCGTTTAAATCTAGTTTAAAAATGTATAATATTTTGGAATAGTGTAGACATTATAATTGTTAAATTTAACAGGTCATATAGAAGATATCTTGTAAGACAATGTGTAATTTTTATAGTGTGTTTTTGCACCTTATAAAAATATGTGTTTTTAATGTTATTTGTTGTCTCTCTGTAATTAATAAAAATAAGACGTTCGTTGCAATGTCGGTATTGCAAATGTAGATATACAGGATTGAAAAAGTGGGCAAAATTTTACAAAAGTGATAGAACGCAGCTATACAAGCAAATTTCGTCATAGAATGTATAGTTGGAACGCAAGCGGTGAGAAGTTTAAAAGTAGTTTTCCACTGTCCCAAGGCGATGGATTGGTCGAAGTGGTCCCATAATTTGGCCATCAAGATCGCCGGATGTCTGGACTTTTTCCTGTGGGGCCATGTGAAAAGCTTAATGTACGAGTGCCCCATTGAAACAGATAGGGATCTAGTCTCCATATGCCGTTGTTGCTGGCGATATTCATTAAATGACTGGTGTTTTCGTAAATATGCGTTAGTCCCTATACCTCAGGTGTGAAGAAACAGTAGTAAACAGCGCAGCGTGCATTACATCTGGCGGAAGATCTTTTGTGAAGTTTCTTTCCTCATGTACATTAATTACATTCCTGTTAATAAAATGTTTTCTGAAGGATCTCCTCTCATTCTTGTGTTAATTATTTAAATGCGACAGTAGAAAACAACCATTTAACTTCTTACCGCTCGCCTTCCATACATTCTATGACGGAATATTAAAAAAAATAGGCCATATATAAATATATATAAAATTCGCTATTAAATCAATCTTCGGAGCCGAAAAGATTACACAAGATTAAAAGAAGACATTCTGTGTCTTTAGTTTAATGCCTGTTTTTAATATATTATTATTTAATATTCGTAATTTTTTTAAAAGGGTACATCTATATTTTGAAATATAGTAAATTATTATAAATTATATATATATTTATAAATAAATAAAATAAACGTAAAGCCATAAAGCTTATGTGAAGATTAAAAGAGAATATAGAGAAAGTATATATATTGATAAAAAAAAAAAAAAAAGATTTGTCTTGACTTTGAACTACATGATATTACTTCACCTTTTCTATTGACATAAGAATGGAAATCATGCGCGTAGTCTTCGACAAACAACAATATGTAATAATGAGTGATAATAAATTGGAAACATAAATAATAAAAAAAATATATACAAATAAAAAAAAATGCTTGGACATTGCACACCATAAACTAATCAAATATGTACTTGCAATGAATGGTTTAATTCTTGTACATATTGCTTGATCCTATAAAACTTCTTAACAGAACAATTTCGATTGATTGCAACATTAAATAGAACTTAAAATAATCCCGAGACTTAAAAATTGTCTACATTGAGTCATATATAGACAAACTGTAAATGAATTTTTTTCTAAATATTCCATTATAAATTTGATATTTATAGAAACAAAAATTTATATTCTTATCATTGCAATTTTTATGCAATTTAAAAATTCTTTCAAAAATTTATAATCTTATGTACTTCAAAATAGGAATAAAAAGAATCATGAATCTAACCTGTTTCTTTTCATTTTGATGGCGTATGTGAAAAGTACGAAGTACGATGGAAAAAGCAGGGTCGTAATGTGTTTGCATTATTTGTTTCATTTAATGAATATTTTATCAGATAAATATAACTTATTATAAATTAAATAATTTTATTGGTTTTTACAGCATTAAAATATTTCCCTTTGTAGCAGAGCAACACTGAACGAATACTTTTGGATAGCTATAGTTTCATTATATATTGGGCTCTATTGGCAGTAATGGTACCTAATAATTTTGGTCTTTACACTTTGTCAGTGTAAGTTTAATATTGGCAACAAATAGTGTATCAATAACTTATTTTAAATATTTACAAAGCAAGTATTTTGCGATAATATTATTTTCATTGCAGATTTTTTTTCTGTACGACATTACTGTAGTCGTTACATTTTCTTGCAAATATATTTAATGTAAATCCCATTTATTAAGCTAGTGATTTTAATTAGTGCTTTTGGAATCATTCCACTATCTGTAATAAATACTAAACCAAATTTTACCAATGCAAATTCTGTTACGAATTAGTAAGCTTGAAGCTGCAGCGGTTGTCCGAAATATAAACGCCCCGGACAAACACCACCTCCTGTTCGACGCGTTAAACTTAGCATTTAAATTTTTCTGTTGACAATTTCCGTGATCGGTTCTGACGCTTTCCGTATTGGGGTAGTATTGAAAGTGTGTAGGGAGCTCCGATACGAACTATAATTATCTCGCAGCCGCAACGGTTGTCGGAAGTATTAAACACCCAGGGACCACACTGACCCCTGGTCTTGTCTTTAATTTAATGAATTTAACTTTTAAATTTTGCCGGTGACATCTTTCGTGATATGGTCAGCCGTTACCATTACAGTCAACTGTCCGGAAGGAAAATAGGGAAAAGACCCCTGACGGGTGCGACACCACCTTTTCCGTGAAATAACCTTGAGATGTTTTCAACGAAATTTGAATTGTTGTCATTTGTCGTGATTTCGCATTTATTAGATTACTGACGAGGGATTTTAAACAACTCCAAAACTTATAATGCTACAGAAAAATTATATAATTTTATATTTTTTTAATTATATTATATGTTTTTATGTATTACTTTAAAACTATATTAATTTTCTATTAGAGCATTTTCCTACAGAAATGACAATTTATACATTTGTTTTAATCTTGAGTTTGGAGTTTGGATAAAAATTATAAGATATCGACGCAGTTTTCTTTAATACGGTGAGTGTATCGACCATAAAATACAGTATTGCCCGATTTCTATTTTTATTCAAAGTGTATCCGTGTCAAGAATTTTATATTATATAATTCTTTAAGGATAATTGAATTATTACCGACTGCCATGAAGAGTTATGTGTTTCACGCGTATCTAGGTATGTGGATTTCTTTATACTCTCGAAAGATCCCAACGGCTGGATGGATTTTAACGAATGAGGTCTCTATCGAATTATCTTAACCGTCCGATGGTTATAGGCTATGTTTTGTTTTTAGAAATACAAAATGGCTGTAGAGACGAAAAAAAGTTACGCACCCTATTGAGTGGCATATCATTGGATAGGTCTTTCAAAATGAAGACGATGTTTCATTGACTATTTTACAGTCAGAAGCTCCGTTTTAATATTATACAGCCTGGAAGTTGTGTAGGTAAGATCTCTACCTTTACTGCAAATCTAACCATCATAGAAATCTATAGGCCTCATAAAAACAGTGTTTATAGATAGGAACTAAATAGTTAAACACAACTTAAAATTCATCAATACACGTAAATAAAAATAATAGGTAAGTAATATAAAGAATAGTGTCACATTGATGAGAAATAATTAATTAGTCCGCTTTTTACGCAGTCGGGTTTTTTGATTTTTTAAATTTAATTTTATATTTTTATATACAAGATGTTTTAACTTTCCAGCAAATGCATATTTAAAACTGCATGCTTAAATGACTGTTATTTTTAGATAAAAAAATGGAATATTTTATTGGATTGGAGATTGTTAGAACCTGATGTACTCATATAAGAAGAATTTTATGAAATTATTAGGCAATATCTTTGCATTGCTCCTGAATGAAAGTACGCAAATTTTACTAAAAAAATGTAATAATGTCTACTTGTTTTATTGTAGTAGTAAATAAGCAGATAATGAAGCTTAGCATATGAAATGGAAATAAGCATTTCGTATTTATTGTTTCAAATACCTTTACAAAGTTCACCTTCTTCGGGACTAGCATCCCATACACAAATTTTACTCGGTTGACAAAGTTTTATTCTAAACAAGTACACTTACTCATTTAAGCTCGAAAATGGCCTAATTTAATAAGGTAAGTATCATTTTTCTTTATTACTGGTAACAAAAACAAACGCTGCATGCACCTTTTGAAGCTTTATATATGCACCCAAAATCACGCAGAGTGAATTTTAGAAATTTCATTTTTTAAATTTTTTAATAATAAGTAAGACTCAAAAGATGCAAATATTTTCAATTGTTAGTTTGCATGCCCGCTCTGTGTTGGATTTGGGGTGGGGCTATGTAGCCATGATTTTAAAATTTTAATCCCTTGGTTTTGTAACTTTTGAATATACAAAATATATATATTTTTCCAATATATATAAAATCATTAAAAGTTTTTTTTTTTTTTTTTTTTTTTTTTTTTTTGTAAATTTATCGATAAACACCTTTCCCATGAAACTGAAATATGTTAATGAGAGGCCGATTTAAAAATAAATCTTTAATTTAATACGGAAACTCAAAAAAGAGTTTAAAGCGGAATGTCATGTGCGCCTTAACTTAACACTCTAATGCCCATGGTAGCATTTCTGCTCCCATATGACAGCTTAAATTTTTAGCTCGAATGTCATAAATAATGTATTTTTGAAGTGATTAAAGAAATAATTCCACGTTTATGTAATATTAGTTATGAAGTTTGAAAAAAAAATACCAGAACTAAATAAAGAAAAAATTAATTTGGAGCAATATGTCCGAGAAAAGGGACAAAACTTCATTTACAGTGGTAAGTGCTCAATTTTTCAAATATTTTATTGAAACAAAACTGAAAGCAGATTATATATAGGTATAAAAAGAGTTATTCGTATTCTCTGCACAAAATAGTTGAATGTAAGATTGCTTTTTAAAGCTAAAATTGTGTTATCTTTGTATTTAAGTTACTTGTTTCACTTTTGATTCACATGATCATGTTATTATACGAATCCGAAATAAATTAGTTGAGATTTAAAATTTCCATATGCAATAAAATGAAATTATTTTTGTTTTTACACTTTTGAACAAAATAATAAAATTCCCTTTTTATTTATAAGTAGACAAAATTATGAAGTTAATCAGGAATGAATATTTTGAACATTCTTCTAAACTTTCTATGTTTCTAAATACAAATATAATTAAGAATATTAAGTATATTTTTTTAATTGAGACCTATGGCTCAAATATATTATGTTTAGTATGTTTGTTCTACGTTATTTATTACACTAACAGATCCCGCGCTGATCAACTGTGCGATAATTTACTATATTTGTATATATAGTAATTCATATATAAAGTAATTGCATGATAAAAAAAGATTATATTTATATTATAAAATTTCCAATGATTCTCTAATTTTTGAAGGAAAAATCATCCAGAAAAATCATACACGAATTCTTTTGTGAAGCCTGCATATGATCTATGGAATGTACACGCACGTAGAAATATGGAAAAACAATGTTAAATGTATAAACACATACCACTATTGAAAACGCACTTCAAGCAATTATTGCTTATAGACAGTGTTGTATAACCGAATTAATTTGTGTGTCCGTGTAAATGAAGGATTAATAGTATTCACACCACATTCTATAATACTCATCTTGTAATGCACCACATTGGTCTGCATCAATTTCACGATGCTTAGAAAAATTAAAACCTACTGCAAACGGTTTTTCACATAGACGATAAAGTAACATAATTCTTTTGAGTGACTTTGTAAACGAACTAAAAATTTACAAACTTCATTTTCTACACCCAGCATGCCATGGTAAGCCTCAATAACATTTCTGAATAACATGACAATCCAAGAATATTTACGTCAGTTAGGTCACAGCCAGACTGACAGACAAACCGAATTTATAAACAGTTTTCAAGTATGTCAGAAAGATTGTCTCTTATCTTATGTAAATATGCGGATTAGTCTGTTTTGCAGCAAGCACTGTTTTATCCCTGCTGAAAATTTTCGAATTATCCTTCTTAAATCAAAACTAAAGTCCTTCTCATCTGAAACATAGATGCCCACTAAATTGGTTTCATTAGTTATAAAACGGATGTACTATAGTTGAGCATAAGGCAGTACAGCTTTAATCTTCTATTTTTTGAGTTTATTAATAGAAATGTATTTTCCTGAAAATAACTTTTATTTTTGATAAAAAAAATTGTTTTAATTTGCGTTTATATAAATATTTACAGCAATTTTTATCAGAAGTGACTAGCTTTAATATGTAATAAAACTAAAAAAAATGAGCAATAATAAAAATGTATAACTATATTACTTATCTTGTTTATTTTTCTTTGTGCAAATAGATTACAAACACAATACAAATATTTTTTAATTAAAATTATAATAAGATTCCTTAATAATGTGTTATATTTTTAATGCGAAGGGAATTTTTTTCAACGTTTTTTTTATAAACAGCACAAAAAAAAAAAAAAAAAAAAACATTTATTACTCGGAGTTTCTCTTTCGAAACTAGAGTTAATTTATGTAAAGTTTTATAAAAGTCCGTAGAGAAAAATACAGAAACTAAGTTATATGATGGAATGAAAATAGACATTTTCATGAGAATATATATATATAATTTTTTTAAGCGGATATCTAATTTACTTTCTTTATTTCGCATATTTTTTACAGGAAATAGTCATTAACGAAATAAAAAAATTAATAAAGATTCTTGAAACATTAATTATAAAAAAAAAAAAACCTACTTCTCCCGCACTTAAAAAAATAGCAAATAGATATTTGTCTAGGTGTAAAACTAGTTTCCTGATTTATTATTGATGTCGTTTCCATCAAAGAATTCTTTTTTTAAAGATGGAAATCATCTTTGTATTTTAAAGTGATTTATTTTAGTTTTGATTTTGTGTAATGAATATTTCATTGATTAGTCTGAACTATATTAAGTGTCTGAATCAGTACTTTTCTCTGTAAATGATTAGGAGAAAAAATATCTTATACATCAAACAGAAAAGCGAACTGAGTAAAAAGAAAATAATAAATCCGTTTATAAATAAGCTCTTACAAAACCAGTTAGAAATTTCATTTTTTGTAATACATATTGTAAATTTTAGATTTTAGTAAAAATGTGTATAAGAAGGCCATTTAAAAAAAAATAATAAGTTGAAAAATAAGTAATGTTAAAAATCTGAAATATAGAGAATCTAATGCAAAAAGTGAAATTTCTCAATGATTTTTGTGCACTTATTTATAAGCTGACTTATTAGTTTTTAAAATTCATTTCTGTTTCAACTTTAAAATATAATATAATATATTTTTAATCAGAAATATATTTAATGATAATTTTAAAAAAAATTGCAAAATTATCTCGAAAAATAAGAAAACCCCATTGAAATTGGAAACATGAGATATTCTAAAAAAAATTATATAATTTGAATTTTTATCATTTCACTTATTTCATTATTTATCATATTAAAAACATCAATAAAGTACATAAAGAAGAAAATATTACATTTATATTTTATGTAAAAAAAAAAAAAAAAAATAATAATAATAATAATAAATCAAATTGTACGAACAACTGTATGTGAAAGCTTAATATTGTTTTAAGATATCGCGTCGTTTTGTTTGTTTGTTTTATTGGACACATAAATCTGACTTGTGTGCTTGACATCTAGGTCCGCTTATAAGTCATCGTCGATATACAGGGACGAGATAGCACAATGAAATTTACAACACAGAGAATTTTTACATCCGGGAGCTCCACAAAGAGTGTGCAATGGATCCAGCGTGAGTCGAACCCGACAAGCCTCCTACGTTCTAAAGCGATTAGCAGCGTGGTGTCTTAACCACTCGGCCACGGAGGCCCCATCTCGCCGTTAAAGCATTGTCTGTTTTCACCATGCAATATTCAATACAGAATACTGTGGCCATCTGAAAACATTCTTACTTATCACTGTAACATATTGATTTAAGTACCAGGTTTCACATCAAGAAATTTCAAACTGTCGATTGAATATTAATAAACATATATGCCTAAATATTATAGTGCTTTTTTAAAAATTACTCATAATTGAAATGTTTGGTATACACAGCAGACAAATAAGGTAGGGAAGGAAATCGTCCTGTTTCGTATTCTGATTCAAAATTGGATGAAAATACGTATTTTAAATTAATGTCATCAATTAATAAACTGTGTTATTCTACCCAATAGCAGAACTAAAATGTTTACTATTAAAGATATAGCAGTGGCATCTTTCGAGGGATTAGAGAGAGAAATTTGATTGAGCATGATTTTTAGGGTTCCGTACATAAAAAATAAAAACGGAACCATTATAAGATCACTCCTGTGTCTGTCTGTCCGTCTGTCACAGCCATTTTACTCGTAAACTATGAAACGTGGAAAGTTCAAATAGGGGTTAAATAATAAAGACTATTGACCCACATATTTACAGATTATTAAAACTTTACAAACATTTTTATTAAAATATGTAGAGGGGCTAACAACATTACTTGAAAAAATAAACTTCTATTGGTATATCATGTGGGGTATTGTGTGAAAGCTTTCGTAACGCTGAACTCAAAAATACATTTCTTTTAATTTTAGGTATTATATTTTCAGAGATATCGTCGCAAATGTAGTGCAAAAATATGTTCACCCTCCCCCATCTATTTCTGAATCTACTGAAACAAAAATTATGAAAAAATTAGAGATAGTAAACGTTAATTTAAAACTTACAGGAAAATTATAGCGATTACCCTAGGTGATATAGTTTTTGAGAAAAGCGCATTTTTTCGTTACACACAAGTTTCGATTTGCAGGCATTGAGCAAAGGTGTTGAGGAGCGCTGGAGGTACCTATCGCAGCAGAAGTATAAAAGCATTGTTGAGATAATTTTTGAAAAAAAAATCGTCGATAATTAGCCGAGATATTAACCCTTAAAAACACGGACGGTTTGGACATACATAATGACAGTGGTAGCGTACTCTATATACCATCGGCTTTTAAACCCTAGATAACAACTTTTAAGGATACATTTCTGTAAATCAATGTCCAGTAGTAGTATAAAAGCAAAAAACATCAAATTGATAAAACTTGACTCATTTAATTAGAATTAATCACATAAATACTATGGTGTTCGCCACTAGTTTACATTGAGGAGATCCCTCAATACGCCTCCCGTGTCTTTAAAAGTTGTCTGGAAAAACGCGGCACGGACCAAGCGGCATTACTACTTTGCGATCTCCTTTTGAAGCGCTTTTAGCAAAATGCCAAGTTTGAACTTTGAACAAGGGTTTTGTTTCGCTAAACTATAAATGAAAATGCTATTACGACGCTGAATTTAGTTTTATGAAATGCAACATGAAGTTTAAATATGCACTACTTTATTGTCAGGGCCGAATTAAGTTAATCATAAACAAATTAGGACGAGATTTAAATAAGTGTTATACAGAATTGAAATATTTTATATAATTCAGGTATCGTATTTCTTTGAACTTTTACGGTATACCCATTCATAGTTTTCAAGTATATATACACATACAGCTATACCAAACCCTACGTTGTATGGTTTTTTACAAAGTCTTATTTTTCTTTTAGTACCGATTTTATAAATAATACAGTTAATAATTCATTGATTTATTGTACGGAATCCCCTGAGCGCAAGTAATACTCGCACTTGACCGTTTATTCATGATTAGCATCACAATTATAACTTAAGCCGAATTCTTTCTCTTAGAGTACAAGAAATAACGATCACGGAAATTATGAAAAATTTGGCATAGCACTTACACTTTTTGAATGACACGCGCCAAAAACTAGTCATCACAATATTCATTCATGGTCTAACTAAGTGTGATGTTTTATGGAATTCACATTAGTTACTTATCAACTTACAGGCGAGAGACAGGAGTTTTTCTAAACAGATAAATTGTATTTAGAAAATCCCGTTGCGTATAAATTTTTAAAATGCCGGAAGTCTAAAATTTTCATGAATCCTATATTTTTATCTTCTATTATATATATAAAATCCAAACGGAAATTTCGTTCCGAACGCCGAGATTTCGAGTTCTACCGCATGGATTTTTACGGAACTTATACCGTTAGATAGGTATTGTTCCAGGGAAGGTTTTAAGCTATAACACATCATTCTACCTAGATTAGTTATAGAATTATTACGGAAAATTCTATTATTTTGGACTTTGTTACTTCATATTTCCTTAAATATCTGGGCTCCTATTGGTCGTAGAGCTTAGATCTCGCGCCAAAAGTAGCTCCGACGCACCCAAGCAAACTTTTCCCCGCGATTATTTTGCCGTCTTCCGATTTCCTCTAACTCTATTAGGGGCCCGCGTAGAGCCCCTTTAAAATATTTTTCGTAGTAATTTCAGCAATTATCTTAAATTATTGGTTAAGACCGCCACCCTCCCGATTCATGCATCTACGGAAAGGTTGCATGAAGGAGTTTCGTTCAGATACGCTTTCGTTAAGAATAGAGTGCGCTCCCTGGTGGTGGAATGTGGAACTAACATAACGCGATATTGTTAAAATTAGGAAATCTAACAATGCGATCTGTTTTAAACTTTAAGATAGTTCATAACACATAATCTATTATCTATTCTATCTATTATATATATAAAATCCAAACGGAAATTTCGTTCCGAACGTCTAGATTTCGAGATCTACTGCATGGATTTTTACGGAACTTATATTGTTAGATAGGTATTGTTTCAGGGGAGGTTTTAAGCTATAACACATCGTTTTACGTAGATTAGTTATATAATTATGACGAAAAGTTCTGTTATTTTGGACGATAAGTTTACCATTTTATTTCTTGGCGATGTTTTTTGTTGTTGAAAAAACTGAAACGTCTATTACACCTAGAAAAATAAATGACAAAAACTGTTACTAATTTTATTTAAAATCTTAAAAAAAAACAATCCATTTTAATGAGTGATAATATTAAAAAACGAAAATATTTAATTTATACATGAAAGAGAATGTTCGTAATACTTAAAAAATTACTCAGTTGAAATATTGCAATTGAAATAATATTTGGCGATTTATCTTTTGCATCAGGTTAAGAAAAATGCATCTGAAAAAGTGATAAAATGATATCAAGGAAGTTCCCCATAAGCGCATGCTCAGAATTATTTGAAAAAAATTATGGAATATTCTTCTCATAAGTATATATATCCATAAAAAAATTGGCAAAACCTCTATTTAGTATTCCTAAAAAAATAATGAAAATTTCATTTTTTGCGATTTAGCGCCGGATGGCGACAAGATAAAATTTTGAATAATACTATGATAAATATTTTTTAAGAAAAACTTTTTCAACTCTCGATACGAAGTTAGTTTAAGTAAGTTTAACTTAAATAAATACTTATTTATAACTGCAGTTTTGTCATATGCATTTATATATGTAATAATGAAATTTAACGATCGTATGTATGCGTTTACAACGAAATTTAAATGGATTAAAAGTGTTTCAAACTCAAATTAAGGTCCGATTCTGAGCATTGGCAATTTGACTTCGATATTATCAGAATATTGTCGATTAGTCAGAGACAACAAGAGAGTTTTATTGCCATGGAAACAACAATTTAATATCGAAATGGTTAATGATAGCATTCTTAATTAAAATACCCTTAAAACTTATCCAGCCGGTGACACCGTATAAAATGAAATAGTTTAATACAAATAACACGCAATTTACTTATATTATATAAGCTTACAGCAAAAATAGTAAACTAATCCACAGTTTAAATTTAAATTCATTGAGAATTAGACATTTAATTACTTATTTAACAAGGAATTTATAAATGTATTTCAATCTCTTGCATTTGGCGAGGAAACGTATTGGTTCGCCAAAGAGCATGGAGCGTTCGTCTTTTCGCGCCAAATACTCGCAATTTCTTTTTTTTTTTTTTTTTTTTTTTTACATATTTTCTACTGGGATTCTACCGCAATATTTTTACCGATCTTTTTTACATACTTGAGTAATTTTATTAGCATTTCTTTTTCAAAATATTTTGAGTATGCGTTTTAAGGAGACCTTCCTTGTGAGTAACAATTATTATTATTATTATTATTATTATTATTATTATTATGTATCTCTTACAGAGAAAACTAGCAGATGTAATTATAAAAATGACGATATTATATAAATAGCAGTTAATATTATAAAAGTGGGGTCAAATATTTAAATTTTAATGCATACGTTTGCCCCCTCCCCCTCCCCCCACACACACATATTATAAATAATTTAATTTCAGATATTTAAAATATTTTTCGCGTACTTTACTACGGAAACATGCTATTTTGTTTTTTCCCAAACTTATGACTTTTATAACCTCGAACTCAGATCAACGAATATTGTCCACTTTTTTTTTTTTTTTTAAACATATATCGCCTATTTCCCTTTTAGAAAAGTCTAATGTTTCAAATGTTAAGTACTAAAGATTATTCTTAAGAAAATTTATGCAATTTTGTGTTATTAATACCACAAAAGAAAATATTTTACAATAAAAATTGCTTACTGAAATAAATTTTCGATTATCTTTTTAATTCGTCATCGCTTTTTCAGTTTTTTTTTTTTTTTGAAGGTTTTTGATATTGGATTAATCTTCCGTAATCAGGTTACGCTAATTAGTGTATTTACTGAACTATTTGGATGTTTCTTTTATATTTGAAAGAGTCTCTGGACAGTGATCGCGATTGCAGAAGATTACATAAATATTGTACTTACCGATTAGTAAATTTATGTTTTTTCATTATGAAGCAAACGGAGAACAGAAGATTTAGTATTATATATTTTTTATTTGCAGTTATTTTACTGTCACTAAAAAATAAATACTTGGAAAAAAATTTTGAAATTCCAATGGTGGCTGGTGGAACAATATTTGTTGATTTATCATTTTAGCCTAGATAAGAAAAAAAAATTACCTGAAATGCAGATAAAATTGAAAATAGAAAGCATTATAAAGCAAGTTCTTCTGACGCACAATCCTATTCGCTAAACTGAGGAAAAAAGTAACGATTTTAGGTTTATTTAGGCAGCAGACTGAAGAATAATGTAATTTTGAAAATAAAACGTGTATTTAATTCTCCGTGTTATTGTACTCTTTAGAGAAATGAAAAAAGGTCTTCGGTACATCAAAAAGATTATTTCGCTATATTATAACGTGTTAGGTTATTATGTTTTGTATAACTGACTTTATTTGTCATTTACAAAGACTATTTTTGGCGAAAGATCTATATTTCAGCCAACAGCAATTTGACTTTATTTAATGGAATGTAGTTTGGCGCATAATTACGCATGTTTTACGTGTGTTAACTCTGGTAAATTTGTAACCGTATAGTTTGCAAACACTTCTAATATTTTCCATAAAACTTAGCTGTGCACTCGATTATGGAAGATTGGGAAGATTTTGATTGGATGAAAACAAGAGATTTATTTTTCTATCATAATCAGTTATCGACATTTTTTTTTCAGGTTAACAGCTACATAATTTCAAGTGGTATATATAAAAAAAGGAAATGGTAATGAAAATGAAAATGACATTATTTTAATTTTATTCAAACACTTCATTTTTAAAAATCCACTTTTATGTGATTCACATTTCTTTTAATGAAAGTTAAAGACTTTTTGTGTGCAAACACTTTATTACATTTTTTTACCGTATTTACTCTGTTGTAATCCGAAGATAGAAAACTGCAGTAGACCTGCTAGAAGACGTATATTACAAAATATAATGCAACGTAGAGAGAAATTGTATTTAAGCTACCAGAACCACACATAGCACCAAGCTGAGAAGCCCGGAGTTCAAGAACTATCAAACGAAAGTGAATAATCCGAACATAATTAATGTTCAATGGTCACTCTCTGCAATCATTGTAATTATCTCTCATTTTAGTAGTGTGGTAACTAGAGAACATTTTAAAATTTCTGATTATCATAACGGCCGTATTTTCTTCCCAACCTCTGCTTTAAATATATACTGTAAAAATAGAGTTACTTCTCAACAGCCCGAATTTTGCCTAACCCATAAGATAATATAATAGCTAAATAGCATTCGCATAGTATTCAGCAAATGCGGAAAGATTTTCGGTGAAGGTCCATATTAATTTAAAATACAAGGCCGAATTCATAATTTTCTTTGATCAAGGATCATTTGGAGAATGGACCAGCGAAGCGGGTGTAGACTGCTAGTATGAATATAAAATAATGTAAATGTTTATTAATGTATAACAGGCTTAAAACATTTTCTGTATTTTCAAATACTAAATGAAACAAATATTTGAGGTTCTGAATTAAATAATGATAACTTGCAATATTATTTTACGTAATAAACGTTAAACACATATGCCTAAATATACCCGCACTCAGAGAATGTTAATAAACACATTTGGCTAAATATTACATCACTCATAAAATGTGAATGTGAACTTTCTTATGCTTATTAATTATAAATAATCGAACACAGCACACATACACAACCCGGATCCTTGTTTGTGCCACACTTTGAGGAAAAAAATATATAAATGCTAATGCTAGAAACATTTACACCTTTGGGCGAATGCTGACAATGTAATTGAAGCAACAACTCTAATAAAATATTAATTTAGCTGCAACTTAATTAGTTATATTAATTACGAATTTCGGATTTTTAAAAATAATATCTTGTATGAATTTTACAGCTAAAGATTTTGATATATTTAAAAAAAAACAAATTAATGTCTAAAGTTACATTCGAAAGAGAAGTCTTACAAAATTTAAATTAATAATTTGTCAGAGTTAAAGAAAATCATTAAAATTACAGCCAGAAACTGTTAATTTTTTATACATGTATTTTAAATTTTATAGATTTTTCAAATAAATTCCATTTTTTTTTTATATAATTTTGTTTCTAAAACATAATTTTCTAAACGCTAATGAATTATAACAATTTAAAAAATGCAATTTTATTAGGAGTTAAAAATATAAATACAATGTCTTTTCTCATATTCATAATTCTTTATTAGTAATTCAAGAAAAACTATACAAAACATTGTTATGTATGGCAATTGAAAATATATTTCGGAAACTATTTTTTTTTAATTATTAATTTATTATTATACATAACGTAACATTAAATAAAATTGGCACCAAAATTTACAATTCATCATTAAAAAGGCCGAATTTATATTTAACCATTGCACTTGAATGGGTGTAAATAATGTATGTATTTAATATTACATTAATATTCGAAGAAAACTAAAGAAATTCGAATTGTCATCAACATAAATTTAAAAATATGTAAAAATATCTTAACACTATTTTCTCTAAAGAAAACAGTCAAGAAAAAATATAAAAAAGTTATGTATTATCAAGACTGAAAGAAAATGTAGAATATTATTAGTACAATTTTTTTTTTGTTATTTATTTTTTAATATAGGGTAACTCCGGGAGAGTCGCCTCATCCGGGATAGATGCCGCACCCCTTGTAGTTCTTGTAATTATTGATAGATGGCCGTCAAACGCACAGTATAGATGCGCAATGAGATTATTTTAACCAGTGTATAGCGTGAATCACAGTTCAATGTTTTCTTGTAGAAGTACAATCCTTATTTTGACGTAAGTGCCTGATTTCACTGTCCAAAGTTTAACACGTTATGTTTAAATACTTTTTATTCACTAATTACTAAATGCATGCATGATTTCGAAGTCAAAACTAAGTGTAGCGTTTGTATAGAGAACTATGTGTATAGTTACGCCATTTCCCTTAGCGGTGGCAGGTAACTGTGAGGGCCGACGTCTGCACCATGCAAAATGCGATTCATGCCGCACTGTAATTCCGGTATACTTGCCGCAGTTTCCTTTGTACGGGATGAGTAAGTGTTATTAACTTTTTCTTTTCTTTTTGCGCAGCCTAACCATGTTAGGCATGTTACCAAGTTTACTAAAACCAAAGGAGAAATGGGGAAAAATTAAAAGTAAGAAGGGCAAGACAGATGCAAGCCAAGATGACAAAAACGAAAAATTGGCTTACGTGTAACGCAGACGTTCTTTGCAAGTAATGTTTAGAAAACTACTCCAAAAAAGAGGAAGTGTAATTGGCTTCGTTACATCATGTGTCAAATGTAGCTACATAAAGACTGTACTTTTTTGAAAATTTTTCTGTAGATTGTAGTCGAAAAAATAATCTCTTAACCGATTCGGGACCATAGGTGCATATAAGCACCTTCATAAAGAGCATACAAAATTTGTTTCTGGCACCAGTAAAAAAGAAAAGTAATATTTGCTTTCTTTAATTTGAGCATTTTCATGAATATTTAAGTAAAGGTAACGTCTTTTCCTAATAAAATTTGTGTAAAAGACACCGGTCCCAAAAGGGTTAGCAAATAAGTTATGTAAACACAATTTTACTTTTTTCTTTTCCCTCTCTAATGCACTATTGTTAAGTTATTGCTGAAATAACAATTAAAATTTAATGTAAAAAATAGTCGATAATTTTAATAGTGAAAGTAAGCAAACAATTATTAATTTGAATCTACTAATACGTTTCATTGTACTCATTTAGTTTCATTTTGTTATTACATCGTTAATTATAGTCCAGATATGAATATTTTTTTCAATATTTTTATTTATAATTTCATTCTGTTCTTATTACAAGCGCGGTATAACTACCACACAAGTGCGGCATCTAAGCCTGAATGTACGGTTGACACGCCATAGTGTAATGTTTTAGAAAAAATTGTTAAAAAAATATTAATTATTTGTTTTGAATTTTTTTGTCGCAGTACACGCGTTGTATATTTAACATTAAATAGCACAGCATGAATTTTTTTATTTTATGTCCACAATGGGACTTTATACACAAATTCAAAAAAATGTGCGGCATAAATCCCGGAATTACTGTACTATCTAAAAATGTATACATTGATTCTCAGGTTTACAAGCACGTTTTTAAGATAAATCTCAGAGGAAAATAACGGAAAGTCTTATAGTGTAAAAGAGCCTTGGTATTTTTGATTTTGTAGGGCTTCATGCAGAAAGAAATCTCTGATGATTTGATTTTATCGTATTTTCGCGAAAAGAACGTGACATGAAATAAAATAAGTGTTCTTTGAGGTTTTTTATCGCTGAAATATTTTACTGATACTTATATAGCATTTGATGCTGTTTATTCACATTTGTTTAGTACTTTGAAATGGAATACGGGTGTATCTCTTTTTTAAAAACGTTCTCTTATTTACTGAAACTAAGCAAAATTAATGCTATAATAAATTAGACTTTTTATATTTATTTCAAATGTGTCAGGAAAAAAAGTGTATTATCACTCCGTGACGCGCATTTTAAAACATATTATAAAAACTAGTATTTATTATACAGGAGTGCGATTTGAATAAAAATTGTTTTCATAATACATGTTTTTTACGGAAATTAATTAAAAAAAATGTTTTTTTTTTTCCCTCGAAGTTTGCTCATAGTTTGTATTGTACCTTAACCCCCCCCCCCCCCCCCCCCAAAAAAAAAAAAAAAAAGAGTGTGGAAAACTTTAAAGAAGGAGTTACAGATAATTTATTTTATACCATTAAATACAACATTTAATTACATGTATGTTCTTGTTACTCCGTCCAAACGCACTTCAAATCAAGTTGAGAACATGAGTTCCAAAACTTGCCTTATCCAAAATATATTTTAAAAAATCGTATTTTCTCTATCCGTCCATTCTATTGGTAAACCTGCACACACACACACACAAAAAAAAAACCCTCAATCTGAAAATAAAAGTTTATCCTGTATCCCTGACATTGTAAAATTTTGGTTTACAATGAAAATCAATTGATGCAGTTAGATGTTTTTCACGATTACCCAAAATTTGATTTTCTGGATAAAGCGAGTTTTGAAACTGACGTCATAAATTGTAGTGGTAGCTCAAATTAATTTCCGAAAAGAATGAATTACACGCATGTCGGGTGAAATGAAGTAGATGATTGCTATAGCCTTGCAGAATAAAGCATAATCTTTAGGAAATGTTTCGAAGTAAAGTTTTAATTTGTCTAAACCGAATTTTAAAAATTCACGGGATACGGCTGTGATTTAATGAGAAGAACATGTTTATTTCTGACCTCATTTTCGTAAGCACATCGAATGGTTTTACAATCAATTTTAAAATGTTTCAGAGGCAACTGATAAACTTTCTTTACACACACTCACACACACACACACACACATATATATATATATATATATATATATTACACTCTTAATTACCACTCACTTTTGTAATGAGACAATTCAAAATTGTTTTTAGAAAGAATATTTTTATATATCATTTGGTAAATAAAACTTAGCAACATTATAATGGTTTGGAGTAGCTATTGGATATGGCGACCATTGGAAGAATTTCCAGATATAAAAATATGGATTATATGGATATAAAAATATGGATATTTCCACCTGAGTGTAAAACTTTACAAATGACACAAGTTTCTGTGTTCAAAAGAATAAAGTGTACCTGTTATTGTGAAAGTCAGAAATCTGGAGAAAGCCAACTTTCACCGGTGAATGTCAAGATTCACATGGTCGCTTGGTGAGCGTCCGAAATATTTTCTAAATATCCTTATTTCTTTTTTACACCGGCAAATGCCGGCTATCACCATACACTAATGGTGAATGTTAAATATGTCGTAGATTTGTATTTTTGGTGCGATAAAACGTTACAAAGGTAACGTAACTTTTTCGCCTCTCTTGCTGAGAGGAGTGACCAATCACGGTGAAGAGCGGTACTCGTCTCTCTATAGAGCAGTTTTCACTGTGGGACTAACCCCGTAGAATTTAAATGCCGTGATAGATTTAAAGGGTAGACAAGGATTGGTCTTTTTGGACATGTAGCTTTAGATTTTAGCATGAGGAGAAATAAGAATGCTTGATATTACTTGCCTTCTTAAAAATGATAGCAGATATACTTGGATAAATGTTAAGCAATTAGTATTTTAGTTTTAAGTTTAACCAATAGATATTTTGGGATTTATATCGTAGTGTAATTTTCTTCTATAAATCATACTTTATTATTAAAACACTTTACGGTATGTGTCAAAATAGGAGAAAATACATAGGAGGTAACAGCACTTGTAAATACACTTTTCAACTTTAAACAAACAGTACATTCTAAATCTTATACTATAGTGCGAGCAAAAATTGTGTGTGTATGTATGTGTGTGTTTGTGTGTGTGTATATGTAAATTTTATCTTAAAAACGGCTCTAACGATTTTGACGAAATTTTGTATTTTACCATTTTCGGGCACGATAAGACTATTGGGCTAGGTCACTTGTTCGAGAAAATTCGATTAGTGGGTCATTTTGGGTCATAATAGATCAGGATCAAGCTAATTATATCTGAAAAACGGTTCAATTGAGTTTGACTAAATTTTATATCCAACCGTTTTGGGGCACGAGAAAACTATTGGACTAGGTCACATGTTCAAGAAATTTCGATTAGTGGGTCATTTTTGGGTCACTTCGGGTCAAGCTAAATTTATCTAAAAAACGGCCCTAACGATTTTGACTAAATTTTGTAGTCTACTGTTTTGGATTACGAGACGACCAATGAGGTAAGTCACATGTTACAGAAAACTCGATTAGTGGGTCACTTTTGGGTCACTGTGGATCAAGATAAGTTTATCTAGAAAGCGGCTCTCTCGATTTTGACGAAATTTTGAGTTCTATCGTTTTCGGGCACGAGAATACCATTGGGATAGGCTGTATGTTAAGAAAATTCGATTAGTGGGTGATTTTCAGTCACAATGCGTCAGGTGTCCATGTAATTGTATGTAAAAAACGAATCAAACGATTTCGACAAAATTTTGTATTATATCATTTCTGAACATAAGACCATTAGACTAAGTCACATGTTCGAGAAAATTCGATTAGTGGGTCATTTTTGGGTCACTGTGGGTCAAGATAATTGTATCTAAAACGATTCAACGATTTTCGCAAAATTTTGTAATATACTGTTTCTGGACATGAGAAGACCATTGAGCTAAGTCGCATGTTCGAGAAAATTCGATTAGTGGGTCATTTTTGGGTCACTGTGGGTAAAGCTAAGTTTATCTAGAAAACAGCTCTTACGAGTTAACGAAAGTTTGTATTTTATCGTTTTCGGGCACGAGAATACCATTGAGATAGGCTGCATGCTCAAGAAAATTCGATTAATGGGTGATTTTGGGTCACAATGGGTCAGGTGTCAAGCTAATTTAATCTGAAAGAAAGGTTCAAACATTTTGACAAAATTTTGTAATATACCGCTTCTGGGCATGAGATCATAAATGTCAAAGTTAAAATATAACGAAAATCTGATGCTATAAAACAGATGTAAAACTTTTTGTATTTAATTTAATTTTATACAATTCAATAATTTATACAATTTATTGGCTTATACTGGGATTCTTACAGCTAAACAGCTGAGGAATACGATGGGGTGGGGGAGGAGGTTCAGTTTTAAGTTTGAACTTTTTAACTTTGAAATTTGCAATTTGCAAAAAATCCTGACTTGTAGGTTAAAAATGAAGGTCATTTTCGGATTCAACGGTAAAAAAGACATAAAAATTAATTATCAAAAGTTAAAAACACAACAATCACATCTGTTTTATAGTATCAAATGTTCGCTATTTTTTTTTTTTAACTTTAAAATTTATGATTTGCAAAAAATCTTTACGTGATGGTAAAAAATGAAGGTCATTTTCGAATTCATACAAAAAAATACATAAAAATCAATTCGCAAGAATTAAAAAACATGACATAACCCAACGTTTGGAGACTAGTTTAATCTAATACCATTTTAAAATATGCATCATTTTGTAAAGAATTGAGGTTGTTAATTTTCATCATTTTATTTAACAAAAATTCTGTTTTGGTCTCTTCTTATATGTTTATTACAAATTGTATGTTTTGCATTATTATGTCAGGATGATTAAAGATTTCAAATTTATATTGCAATGTTAATTTTACTCTCAATCATTTTTTAATATATCTGTTGCAATTATATTTCTAATAAATTTGTGAATGGCCCCAAATTTGCAGCAAACAAGTAATATAAAAATTTCGTTTTTAAAGTCAATTCCTACTTAGGCCATCAAAGAAAAATTTAATATAATCCCTTAAGCTAATATTAGTTGTTGTTGCACTAAAATATCTCAATTTGTTGATTTTCTATAAGCAAGTAGGTTTACGATGGAACTCTATGGGAATTTCGCAAAACATTAGAGATATCGCCAAGTTGACGTCACTTTTGGCGGCTCATTTTGCTCGCCAAATTTGCAATATATCGCCAAGTTGGCGACAAACTTTGCGGTATTAGGCGACAGAACAGGGTCCCCCCTATGGTATTTTTTTACTCATTTTTTGAGGTTTCATTTCTATTTTAAATTCCAATTTTCAGCATTTCGTGAGATATTTTATGCATATTTTAGAAAATTATATTAATTTAAACTGTTGCTAACAGTATAAACAGCGCAAACAATAATGTTTGCTTCAAATTAAAAATTTATTTACACGTGACTATTATAAACAGAAAATATAAAAAACAGGAACTGATTGAAAATTACGTCATAAAAACTATATTTACACGTGAATTTTAAAAGAGAAAGAATATGTAAAATAATAAATTCATTAACATGCGTTAGAAGTCTTAAATAGGTCACATTTACGTCATATCACACTTATTACGTAAAATGAAAAAAAAAATATTGGGAATCAGTTTTAATTTAAAAATTGCGCGAGTCATTTATTTGATATCTTAAGATGATCTTTCAACTATTTTATTAGGACAGCGCATATAATATTTCATTTCTAACAAAAGTAATTTCACGTGAATATTAAACAGAGAAAGAAAAGTTTGGTGAAATTACGTCAGATTAAAAACGATACATTTAAAGTGCCTTATTTAAAAAAACTTTCTTTTCGCTTTGCTAAAAAAATACCGGGAAACAAAGACTCTGTTTACTTAATTCATTTTATATTAGCTTATTTTGAAATGTTTAACTGATTTTATTTAATCAAAGACGGAAACAGACATTGCACCTTTTAACAGCAGCTGATTTGTCCTTAAAATTCCCCAATCAAAGAGAAATGAATAGAAACCCGTTTATAGGGAGATCACCACTTTTTTTTTTAAACTTATAATTCAGTCTTCCGAAATCTTTTTAAAGCCGATCAAATTAGAGTACTTTTAGAGTCTGCGGTGTCTGAACGGGGGGCTGGCGGGCGTAGCTCGTAGGGGCATCGCCTCCTAGTACTATTACAATGTGTACTTCATATTTAATATAATAAAAAAAACTATCCTTATTACTCAATGAGTAATAAGAATAGTTTTTGTTACTCATTGTGAGAAAAAGTATGCTACCACAACCATAGCAAAAAGTAAAGAATATACAGCAAACATAAAATAATTCTAAAATCGCAGTCCTATTTGTTTAATCTTTACAAGTTTAAATTTTGTTTTACCCATAATATGCATTTTGAACACATTCTAGTTATCTAACGTAGAGTAATTATCGGGATTTATGACGCACATATTTTTTTAAGTCCCATGGTGGACAGAAAATAAGAAAAATCATGTTGTGCTATTTAATGTTAAATATTCAACGCAAGTATTGCGACAAAAAAAAAAAATTCAAAACATATAATCAATTTTTTTCTAAAACATTACACTGCGGCGCCTCATCCGTACATTCAGGTTGAGACGTTGCACTTGATCGGGAATTATGCCACGCTTGTAATAAGAACAGAATGAAATTATAAATAAAAAAAATATAAAAAAATATTCATATCTGGACTATAATTAACGATGTAATAACAAAATGAAACTAATTGAGTACAATGAAACGTATTAGTAGAATCAAATTAATACTTTTTTGCCTACTTTCACTATTATGGAATTACTTTTACATTAAATTTTAATTGTTATTTCAGCAACAACTTAACATCAATGTATTAGAGAGGGAAAAGAAAAAAGTAAAATTGTGTTTACATAATTTATTTATTAACCCTTTCGGGACCGGTGGCTTTTACAAAAATTTTATTAGGTTTGCACCACTTTTTAAAAAAAAGTTACCTTTACTTAAATAATCATGAAAAAGCTCTAATTAAAGAAAGCAAATATTACTTTTCTTTTTTACTGGTGCCTGAAACAAATTTTGTATGCTCTTTGTGAATGTCCTTATATGCACCTACGGTCCCGAATCGGTTAAGAGATTATTTTTTCGACTACAATCTGCAGAAAGTGTCGAAAAAGTACTGTCTTTATGTAACTACATTTGACACATGATGCAACAAAGTCAATTACACTTCCTCTTTTTAGGAGTAGTTTTCTAAACATTCCTTGCTAAGAACATATGCGTTTCGCGTAATCGAATTGTTCATCTTGATTATTATCATCAAATTATTATCATCTTGACTTGATCTTTTTTGCCCTTCTTACTTGTTATTTTTCCCTTTTTCTCCTTTTGTTTTAGTAAACTTGATAACATGCCTAACATGGTTAGTCTGTGCAAAAAGAAAAGGAAAAATTAATAACACTTAATCACCCCGTACAAAAGAAACTGTGGCATGTATACCGGAGTTGCAGTGCTGCATGTATCCCAATTTGCATGGTGCAGATGTCGGCCATCACAGTTACCTGCCTTCGCTAAGGGGAATGGCGTAACCATACGCACGGTACTCTATACAAAAGCTACACTTAGTTTTGACTTCTAAATCATGCATGCATTTAGTAATTAGTGAAGGAAAAGTATTTAAACATAACGTGTTTGAAAGTTTGGACAGTGAAATCATGCACTTACGTCAAAATAAGGCTTGTACGTCTACATGTAAACATCGAAATGGGATTCACGCTATACACTGTTTAAAATAATCTCATTGCGCACCTATACGTTTGACGACAATCTATCGATAATTACAAGAAATACAAGGGGGCGGCATCTATCCCGGATGTGGCGACCCTCTCGGAGTTACCCTACATTTAAAATATAACTAACAGCATATATAATTATGTCTAATCATAATAATTTTTATGACGTATCTGAGCATTCTGAATTCGTCTATCGCCTACTACTACAGTAAAAACATACATGAAACGAGAGTCAAATAATCTTAGGAAGCGGGATAAAAGAAGAATTTCAGTGTTGTTAATTTAGCAGGATTCAAATAACTACCAGTATTTCCAATTAGTACATTTCGCCTTATTTAATCCGTTATAAAATAAAATAAATATTACTATTCGGAAAACTGTTTTTTCGCTTCTTGATCTTTGAAACTTAAGCGTGTTTTTTTGCTTCAAAAGTCCAAAAATCTATCGCGTATTAAACCGGATAGCTCAATAACTGCTCGCGTAATAAACGTGATATTTTTGAATTAGAGTTATAAGCGATGTTTAAGGAATCAGAAAAAATCGCGTATTAACGGTGAGCATGTTAACCGTGTCCCACAGTATTTTATTTGTGTTCCGAAATGTTAAAATTATTTTTTAAAGACACGGCAGATAATAACTAGTTTAGGTTTGTCACCTATAAGAACTTTTGCAATATCCATCAGAATTTCAGTGCCTTTAACTGATGCTTTTTAAACAAGTTTTCAAATAGCATGTTTTAAATTGGTAAGTCTTCTTTTCTCAATGTCGATCGAAATCAAGAATACTTTTTATCATTTTTTCCATAAAAGATATTTTATTTATAGACTTATAATGTTATTTGATCAACAAAACGTATTAAAATTCTTTGTAGAATAAAATGTTTTTCGGTTTATCATAAAATTCATTTATAGAATTATTAGTAAAGTAAATAATATAAGTGCAACTAAGCAATAGGCTATATGTAACCACTACAGTGGAATATTTAGAACGACTTTAATATCTTTGACATTTTAAGATTTTTACAATACAATACACGATTGGAAGATAATACAAAGAATATATTTCTAAAATACATTTATGTATATGAAATAAGATAAAAAAAATAATATTCAGCATCAACATCTGTATATCATGCCAATTACGGTCGAAGTGATTTGTTAAATTAAGATTCGATTCTCACCACTCCTCACAATCAATCTGAGATTTTTGACAAAACGAATATTTATATAAAATTAAAAAGAAATGTGTCTTACCTGTGCAGAATTTAAAATGCGCATCGACTCAATATTAGTTAAACTGGTAACATTAGGGCCCAATATTCCGCCAATACTGCATTTATCGTAAATGTCTTCAGTGAAATACAAACGTTAGATAAATATTGGCTTTGGATTGGTAATATTGTGAATGAAATGGAGAAAATTTTCCTGTAGATATTCACACAACATAGGTAAAACATGTTTATTATTGATGTGTTTAACATCATAGATGCGGCTGATTTCAGTACCCAACATAGTTTAACAGACACACGAAAAAATGTTTCTGTATCTTATTCTTTTTTCTTCTTGATGAAATTGTCACTCGGCCATGTGAATTTTTATTACGATAAATAAATTTATCTGAAATAAATTTTTATTTTAAAATGGGAAACGCGTACGGGTTTCTTTTATTTCGAGCATTAATAAAATATTCTTCATAATAAATTAATTCTTGCAAGAGCATTAAATTAAAATAACATATGCGGTAGCAAGCACCTTTTTATTGCGGCACTGCATTTCTATTAATTGAATTAAATATTTTGCTTACGTAAAGGAGAAAATGTTAAGTTTTGAGTTTTTTTAATCCCTTTAATATATCAGAAAATAAATATTTAATAGGCATATGTTCTAAAAATTTGTTGATTAACAATTTCTTTCAAAGTATATGTATAATTACATTTTTTGTTCGTAAAGATTGAGTAAGTATTAAAGGAATATATTTAATCGAAATCAGTTCTCGTTCTCTTTTTATTAGCAGCAAAGTATAAGGTAAAGTGGTGCCGTTATGCACATTTTAGCTATTTCATTAAATAACAATAAATGAAGGGATTTAAGGGATTCTGTTACACATTATGCATAATGTTAGATTATTAAGCTAAAAAAATTGCTTTCATCAAGTTATAATGAACACTTTCGGCATTATTTAAAATAAGATTATACCTCTAAATGCGCACTCCTGTACTATCGTTGAAGGAAAGAGTGCGCAAGCAGGTGTGCAACAGTGCGCAATATATAAAAAGGAGCGTTTCACTTGGAAACGACACATTTGCGGTGACCACGACCAGCGTACTCCGTACACTCTGCGTGCCACCTGTCTCCGCAATGCAGTCTCTCAAATACGCTCTATCCAATCCTCTACAATTGATTCTTCATAGATTTCTAATCAGCTGGATTTATCCACGTTTTTTTTTCTTTTGTTCACTTTTCGGCTTCTTGGGTTAACTTTTACTCTTTGTTTGGTAAAGGTTTTGGGGTTGTTTTTTCCTTAGCGTCATCTTCCAGATTCCTTTTGTGTGGTAAACTGCTTAAAATTTCCCACTTTCTGCATCTGATATTATAGTATCTGAGCACATCAGAATAAAGTGACAACTCTTTTAATTTGACGCAAAATTTGGTTTATTTCGCGATGAGTGTGAGTCTTTTCTTTGCATATCTTTCCTGCCATTTCTAAAATATCATTTTCTATTGAAATCAATTCTTTTTCATACTCATTTTCAGTGTTCTGAGGTTCAACTGGTTTTCATAGTCTTTCAGTGACCTTGCCGATAAATCAGTACTATATCAAAAAAGTTGATTTTTGAAAGGCTATAGAACTGTTACTTTAAATCCCGCTTTAGCAACGGTAGCAATTTTTACAAAAACAGGTGAGCACTTATGCAGAATTTGGCATTGCGCACTCTTGCACACTTTGGAATTGCGCACACTTTCACTACCGTCACTAAATATATTTTAAACGTCAGCAATACAATCTATTGATAAACAAATCCAAATCACTTGGGGTGACAGATAGTGCAGTAATAACCTAATCCATAAAAAACAAAAATAGTAAATTAGCTGTGTAATCTTTATTATGATCCTGTTTTCAAAGATTATAAATATTATAACGAGAAGGGCAAAATCACACTTTCTCCGCTAAATCATTATTATTATTATTATTATTTATTTTTTTTTTTTTAAGCGAAAAAAACAGATGTTATAGAACAAATTCCCATTTGTGGAAAAGCCATCATGCGAGAATTCCGTGTTTTAATGTTTGTTTTACGCCATACAAATTAATGCGAATAAGACCTTTATTTTTGACATCTTAGATCTTTATTTATCATCACCAAACAAATTTTTACACATAATATTTGAAATAATACAACACAGATTAAATTTTGATTATTATTATTTCTTTTGAGTGTGATGTATTTCGAAACATGCAATACAAAGTCCAACATGACAATCAGCGCCAAAAACCAAATCCAAACGCTAATATTCAAAGACTTCACACGGAAATGCCAGTTAAATTTGTCTGGTTTCAGAATTTTTTACAGCAATAAATATCCAGCCCAGAAACATGACGGGCACGAGAAATAATGAACGACAACTCAGCCCGTGATATTGACGAGAGCGAGAATTACGGGGTTAAGAAAAAACATATTGAAAATAAAACTATGGAAAATTTTACTCCCATATTACTTATTTAAAATTCGATTTTATTTTCTTAAGTATCATGTTTTAAAAGAAACTTGTATAGTAATATACAAATTTTTAGCCCCTTTATTTGTAGAATAACATGATTATAGAGTTTTTAAAAATAATTTTACCCTTTTAAATATCAATTTTTTTTGCGAGTATTTAAGTTTTGAAAGTAACAATCATATCAAGTTTTATGATTTAGCCTCAACAAATTAAGAAAAATCGTAATTTTAGGAAACCTTTTCCTCTTACATTCAAGGCAGGTTACAGAGAGAAAAAATTTCACCAATTTTTAGAAGAGATGTCTTTTTTGTCTTTATCATTATCCTGAATTGATATTTAGTGCGAGGATTCACATCATAAATGTAATCATACACGCTAGATTTCCTATGGTTATCTGCAACAGTATGACAGAAATTCCTATCCAAACTTTCAATTCTAGTGACATTTTATAAATAAACTAGCTGTTTAACCCGTTCAATGCACGGGAGTTCATGAATTTAATTGTAAAACCAAAATTAAAAATAACTATTCGATTTAGTAAGATATTTTTCTACTACTGCGCATTTTTCTATTTAATTTATCATGTTACTATGGCAGCAGACGATGAAACGATATCTTAGGAATAAGGGAATAAATAGAATATAAAGTTTTGTTGACGCTTGTGATAAAATGTTTGTCTGTATTTAAAAAAAAAATTGTAATAATTAAGCGCAATTAAATAATAGCTGATAATAATCTCAATATCTTAATATCCGGTGGAGATTTTTTGTATTGCAGCGTGGCGTACATAATATGTATATCTCTAATTATTTGCATTTGAGATAAAAGAATTATCTTCTCGCTACAGCTTTGTAGTACTGCAGCGTGGCGTACGTAATATGTATATATCACATTGGTTAAAGAACTCGATTACGGGTTGAACATAAAATAAAATGTTTTTATTGTGAATGTTTAATTGTTGGTATCTGCTAAAACAAAAAAAATTAAATTTGATAGGGAATTGCTGTTAAATTTGTGGCTTTTTATTAATTAAAAATTAACTATAAATTGTTTCGATTCCGGATTGCTTTAGTTGTCTCGGCCGGGTTTTAATACAGTTGTACATAACGTTTCACAATTCTGGCTTCCAAATTGTGGATTTGTATATCATTACAAACAGACCATTTTTCATTTTTATGTATTAGATTATATTTCAGTTTCTAAATAACTTGCTAAATGCTTATTTTGTAAGTGAAGATAATATTTTATGTATTTAATTTTACTGTATTATTAAAAAATGTGAACTTTTCTTTTAAATAACGTAAAAAAAGGGCATTCTAAATAAATTAATATTAATTTAAATAAGCAATGATCAACTTTATACATGTATATATATTCAAAATCATACTTTTATAAAACTAAATACATTTTCCAGTGTTACTTAAGAGGGAATAAAAAACTTAGGGAATATTTTAACTTCAGAATTCTTAAGTATTGTTTTAAATGATTAAAAAAATGTAATTAAAGGGCTTTTTCTACGGATCTAAAAAGGATTAAAAAACCATTATCAAAATTTGTTAAACGGAAAAATTATGTCTGCTGAAAAATTAATCATTAAGCAACTGAACGAGAGAAAAGTTATAAAAAGGATGATCAATAAAGGGGATCAACTGAAGACTTTAGGGATTTAGGGACTTTTTATATTTTTTCAACCAATTTTTATGATGTAGGAGCTTTAAGAGTGTCTAGTCTTAATTCAATAACTATTTTGTTCTGTTTTTCTATCGAAAATTTCCCTTGCCTTCCTATTTTTTCTTCTTTTTGAACGAATGAGATCAGGCATTTTAAATATCCAATGACACCTGCCTAAAAAATGCATTTAATAACTTTTTTTTAATTAAATACTTTGCTAATTACGTTCATACTATACGTTATTTATCTGTGAGTACTATTTTTAAATTCCTGATTTCTGTAGCATTGTGATAAAAATTGATCGAACATTTTTATAGAAAACAACAATTATGTAAAGTTTGTTTTACAATAAATATACATTTGTCCGTCTAAAAGTAATATAAAAACAATAAAATAGCACGTGGCTGTATTTTTAAATTCGTAGAGTGTAAGCTGTTCATTATATTCTCCTTAGGAACTATTTAAGTAATAATTCAGATCATCTCGTGTTTACATTTTGTAGATCTAATATTTTATTTAAAGCGTGATGAAAATTATATAATATAAATTATTGGAACATATGCTAAATTTTATGGTTATTCTATTTAAAAAAGGATAAACATTTTGAAAATATTTCAGCCTTAAACTTTTATGAAAATCTATTACAGATATATATTGTTTAAACAAATATGGCGGATTTTTTGTGCCTATTGTAAATGGAAATGTTGAAGTTATTTATTAAAAGTATCGGGTATCATCGCAGAAATTCAATCATGATGAATAGTTTGAGATATTTGTCTGTTTCCTTTCACTCTGAAAAATGAAAGTTCGTGTATAAAATTTTAAGGTAATTATATTTATAATTATTTAAAGTATTTTACTGTTATGTATTTTGCTTCATAAAAAAATTCTTTAACTCTAAACATGAAAAATTTTCGAATCTTAAACTAACGACAACTAGAAATAAATTTCTTAAATATGCTCAAAAATGTTATGAATTATGATACTATCGACTATGTAAATTTTTGAACCAACAAATCTTCAAAATTATCATTCAGCATCCAAGTATTGCTTTATTTTACGTTTGATTTACATTTTAATTTAAATATTTTGCAAAAATAATACTACTGGCGCTATTCGGGATTCAGAAAGGGAAATTTATTTCGTTTGATATAAACAGCGTTGAAAACAAAACTCATGAACTTTTGTGATTGCTTATATATTTACAAGGTACAAATGTAAATAAGTACGAGTAGTAAGTCAAAATTACGTCTATTTCTAATCATATCATAATATTAAAATATTTATTCGCTTAAAAGACGTTATTAAAACACATTAAAAGTAAATTAAGGTATCTGACTACCTTGAAAATGCAATTTTCGACCAAAATTTTCAAATTTATTTTATTAAAGACCAACTTTTTACCTTTCCAAAACTGTATTTATTTTTATTGTACGATAAATAGATCCGGAGTTATAGCGGTTTTAAAACTACTCAACAGCTGTCACTCAAACCGGAAGTGCTGTTTAAAGGACTTTAAAATTTAAAATTTTTAAATTGGTTTTAAAGGGTCATATGTTTGGAGAACTTTCGCGATTTTAGATGCATTTGTTTAATAATAAGAAATGTAAATAATATGCTCCAAGAAATTTAGATATATATTACTGTAAATTCTTGTAGTAAAACATAAATGTAAACTTTAAATGCATTTTTTTGGAAAATGTAATTCTCGGTGAAAATTCCATACGCAAAAAATGATTTATCAAAAAGTTATTGGAATATCACTATGAAATTTAAAATATATGTTATTTACACTATTGTGAAGGCAATGAACTAAAGATTTAAATTTAGAATAAATATTTTTTTTTTTATGGATGTTTTTGTGCTATGACATCGATGAATTTTATGAAAATTAACATGTAAACAGGTGCGATATGCTATAAGTTTTGAAATACTTAAAGAATCTCTTAGATGTTAGTTCATTGCCTTCACCAATGTCATAAATATGAAGTGTAAAAAGGAAATTAAGATACATACAGTAGAATTTCCTTTAGAGCGTTTTGCGTTTCGGGCCAAATTTCACTAAATTTTACTATAAATTCCTCCATTTACCAAATTTTTATCAATGAATGAAATATTTTCTACTTTTTTTCATATTTTCTAGTCCTAATCTTAGAAAAAAAGTTTAAAAAATACTTAAATGCCTTTTTTTGGAAAAAGTTGCTCCGTACGTAGGCAGGCACCTTAAAAACTCTTTATTTACATGTTACAACTCATTTTCTGAGTCGTCGTCAGAATGTATAATGCATTTGTAATTTTCTATTGTACATTCTGTCGACGACTCAGAAAATGAGTTGAAACATGTAAATAAAGAGTTTTTAATTTACTTTTAATGTGCTTTTATAACGTTTTTTAAGCAAATAAATATTTTAATATTATATTTACAAGGTGTTTCAGCACAGCGGTTACAAAGTTTATGTAGAGATATAGCACACCTAGATGATGGGAAACCACATACCAATGTATGGCCGGAAACGCTTTCCTGCCGTGGTAGTGATGATACAAAACACAACAAAGGAAGGACAAGAACTAAGGGATAAACATGTTTATTACTCTTAGTACTCCAAAAATGCCGGGGAAATGCTGGAAAATGCTGAGAAACTTGTCGCGCGCATCGTGGTAGCTGCTGGGGAAGTCCAGGACACGCCTAGTATTTTCAAGAACATTAGATATGCCATGCGGCGTGATGTGAGGCCTGCATCACGACCCGTATCCGTAATTTCGAAAACCAACATTCATAACGATCGTTGTCTCTCTTTTTGTTCTTATTTCTTAGTTTTTTGCGGTACTAAGAATAATAAACATGTTTTCTCACCCTGTTCATGTTCTTCCTTTCTTATTCTTTGTTTTGTCATTACCGCGCCAGAAAAGAGTTTCCGACCATGCATTGCTACATGATTTCCCATCATCTAGGTGTACTCTATATCTCCTAAAACTTTGTAACCGCTGTGTTCAAACACCATACATTTATATAATCTAATTAGTGTCCCGGCCACGCGTTGCTGTGTCTTAATCTGGCTAAATGGAAAAGAAAGAAAAGAGAAAGTGCACGTTTCTAATATGTTTAATTTCACAATGCTTGTGGGTATACAATATTTTTTGTTGTTAAATTGTCTGTGCAGATATACAGATTGTCTGATTTTCCGATTCTAGAACACGAAACACATAATTGCCCATGTGAGAAGCAATTCATGTCTAGATCTAAACAGCAGAATTTTAAAGCTTAGCTCTAAGCTTTGTTGATGGCGATTACGAACGCCAATCAAATAGATAATTGTAATCTCTTAAATTGAAATTGCCCATCGGTTGGAATCAAAGGAATGCGAGGAATGAGGACATCTTCTCTTTGAAAGGTCCTATCAAGATTGTTGCTTCTACGAAGCCGCTCCTTATTTTTTTACTACAAGCCGCGTGCTGTTGCAAAGATTTGGCTTGTGAAAATTTCGCAACATCATAATTGACAGGCCGATTGTCAATTGCAGTACGTGCGGTGGCATACCTGGCAGATCGAGTGAATTAAGAAGATGTGTGCCGAGTTAAACTTATGGCACTGAGCCCACAGGCTATTCACACAAATTATATATTATACTCTTATTTCGAAGAATAATGCCCATTGAAAAATAATTTAATGGGAATTACCCTCCGTTTCCCCCCCCCTTTATACTTAACCAATGAACCTTCAAATCTAATCAAGGAAACACCTTATCAAAATAAATCTGTATACCAAATTTGAAGCAAATCCGATAATGCTGCATGAAAAACCCATTTGTCTAAATTAAGGGATTAGCCCCCGTTCGCCCCTTTATACTTAATCAATGAACCCATAAATCAAATCAGGGAAGCGTCTTATCAGATAGAACCTATTCCCAAAACTTGAAGCAAATCGAATAATTTTACATGAAAAACCAAGACATCTAAATTAAGCGGGAGATTTAGCTCTCCGTTCCCCTTTTCACAACCAATAAAATACCAAAACTAATTAGGGAAGCACTTTATCAGAATGAACCTATTTCAAAATTTGAAGCAAATCAGTTACTTCTGCATGAAAAACCCATTTATCTAAATTAATGGGAGATTAGCCCTGGTTGCCCCTTTTATGCTTAACCAATGAACTCCCAAAACTAATCAGGGAAACGCCTTATCAGAATGAACGCATTTACAATATTTGAAGCAAATCGGGAAATTCTGCATGAAAAATTCATTTATCTAATTTAAGTTAGGATCAGCCCCCGTCCCCCTTTTATACTTAACCAATGAACTCCCAAAACTAACAAGGGAAGCGCCTTATCAGAATAAAGCTATTTACAAAATTTGAAGCTAATCGGATATTTTTACCAAGAGTTATCGCCTTGCGTACAAACAGAATCTGCGGGCACATTAGCTCTCCGGCTTTAATAGCTTTTAAGCAAAAAAGAAAAAAAACACGAACTATAAAAACAAATAAAAAACAAATATCATAAAAAATATCGACGAAATATTTCAGTAATGTGTCCCTCCAGAGGACATAGTGAGGGGAGATGCATAATACGAAAGAGTGATCCAAGGGTTTTTCTAATCATATACCACATAATGGATGTCGAAAAATATTAAAAAAGTGCCCGGGTGGTGAAATTGGGTGAGTGGGATGCGAAGTTCATAATAGTAATATAAAAACACGCGCGCATTCAAATGCAACGCAATCGATGAATTTCAAAGAAATCGGTGAAGAACTTTCGGAGGTTTAAGATTTCGTACAAACGAAAATTTTTTTTAAATATAGAAATGTGCCCCCATGGGAGGAAAGTGGGATGAGGGGGATGGTAGGTGCATAATATGAAATAGTAGTCAAAGGGTTTCTCATGATATGTCACTTTATATGTGCCTGAAAATTTTTTTAAAGCACACCCCGGTGGGTAGACTGGTAAATTCTGTAAGGGGAGAGCGAGGTTCATAATAGTAATATAAAAACACGCGCGCATTCAAATGCAACGCAATCGGTTAATTTCAAAGCAATCGGTGAAGAACTTTCGGAGGTTTAAGATTTTGCACAAACGGACATTTATATTTTATTTATATAGAAATGTACCCCCATGTGGAGAATGTGATGAGAGATACGAGGGGCGTAATATGAAGCAGTAGTCCAAGAGCTTTTTAATGATATATCACATGATGGGTTTTGGAAAAAAAAATTAAAAAGCTCCCCTTGGTAGCGGTGGTGTCATTAGCAAATGGGCGCATGAGGTTCTTAATGAGTATATTACAACACTTCCGTATTCGGATGCAACTCAACCCGTGAATTTCAAAGAAATCGGTGAAGAACTTTCGGAGGTTTAAGATTTCGTACAAACGAAATTTTTTTTTTTAATATAGAAATGTGCCCCCATGGGAGGAAAGTGGGATGAGGGGGATGGTAGGTGCATAATATGAAAGTGTAGTCAAAGGGTTTTTAATGATATGTCACTTGATATGTGCCTGAAAATTTTTTAAAAGCACACCCCGGTGGGTAGATTGGTAAATTCAGTAAGGGGGAGAGCGAGATTCATAATAGTACTATAAAAATACGCGTGCATTCAAATGCAACGCAATCGGTTAATTTCAAAGCAATCGGTGAAGAACTTTCGGAGGTTTAAGATTTTGCACAAACGGACATTTGTATTTTATATATATAGAAATGTACCCCCATGTGGAGAATGTGATGCGAGATGCGAGGTACGTAATATGAAACAGTAGTCTAAGGGCTTTTTAATGATATATCATATGATGAGTTTTGGAAAAAAATTAAAAAGCGCTCCTTGGTAGCGGTGGTGGCATTTGCAAATGGGCGCGTGAGGTTCTTAATGAGTATATTACAACACTTCCGTATTCGGATGCAATTCAACCCGTGAATTTCAAATCAATCGGTGAAGAAAAAATAGATATAAAAATAGATAAACGGCTTCTTTATATGTAGTAAGTTGTATAAATATTGAAAACATTGCTTGTATTTACCCCTTGGGGACGAGCGACTGTTATTCATGCCGCGTAAGGTGCTCAAAATCAATGATTATTCTCACCAGTAAATTTTTATTGTAAATTTTGCCTTATTTAATCCGAGCATTTTCCAGATTCAATGAGGCAAAAATTTCTGTTTAAAAAAACCGGTGATAAATGATTAAAAATTCTGTAAAAGACGCTCGTCCCGAAGGGGTTAAAGAGACAATGAATAAGTTGTCAGAAGATATGCAAGAAAAAAATTCCTTCTCTAGCCAATACCATTTTTTCTCGTTTGCCAAGGCACCTACATATTTAGACACAAATATAAAAATCTTCAGTTATCACTACCTATCCTTTAACCATTAATTATGGTCATATTTAACTAATCAAGTAAAAATATATCAAATCTGTTGTCATTCGTGTTTTCTATTTGGGTTAAATATATGTCTCGTATGAAAAATGGAAATAAATGCATTTTAAACTTGAACTCACCATGTTAGATTTATAGTTATTGGAATTACGGCAAATGTATGTAAAACTTCGTTTGAGATGTTTGAATTAGTGATAAAAAAAACTGTAATGTTAAAGCTATGTAACAACAATGGCATACATAAAAGTTACAATACATTTAAAATGTAAATAAATTCATGTCATAAATTAAATAGGCAGATATAAACAATGGTGCACCAGTCATTAGGATAATAGGGCTTAAAAATGATGAAATTACACACAAAAAAAAATGTTATTATAGAATGCTGAAACCTGCAATACACTAGTCTTACCATTCTGAATCGTGGCAGTATCTTAACATGAAAATACAAAAAATTTCGTACCGAAAACTACCACTGTTGACAAAAAATACGTTTTTTGCCTTTCTTTCTCTATTAGCGTAGCTATTACACAAACGTTAGTTGAAAATATTTGGTCAAACATTCTATCCACTAAGAGAAGGCTGTTGAATCAGAGTTGCCTGTTTGACATACACTTTTATTCAAAGCTTTCAAAATCTTACAAGGAATTCGGAATATATTTTTTTATTTAATGTATTTGACCATTGAACTAAGTAAAAATTCTACTTTCAAAATTTTGCATGGTTCGAAATTTCTGAGTAAAAAAGAAGACCAAACTGCTACCCAGTTGGACGGCTGTTCCTGTTTCAATAAACTACTTACAGATGCATGTGCACACATTTCATATCCATTCAATTTTTTTCCAACGTTTCATTTAATTTGTATGCTTTTAGAAGAAAATTTCAATTTCAGATGGTACGTTATGCGAGTAAATACACACCTCGTGCAACTTTTCTGCCTCTCTGAATAGAGAAGAAAAATATTGTTAAACCTTTCGCGGGTGGTGTCCTTAAAAAAGGACACCTACTTTTAAGTTTATGTCAACCAATAATTTTTAATTAAAATTTTTCTTCTATAATGTACGTAAAAAATAAGGAAGGTCTTATTTTTTAATAAATTCCTTTGTAAATTCTGGTGTTAATACATCATTTTTTCATCTTACAAATAGAATTACTCTCCGCCGGAAAGGGTAAAGAAATATAATTCAAATAAAACATAATCTCTATGATAATTTTTCGCATTATAAAAAATGATTAATTTAAAATTAATAGTATTGAAATGTAATTCTGCTTTTTGTTTATTCTGTTAAAGTAATAAGAAAAATTTTGTTATGAAAATCCTTAATAATATGCACAAGCCTCTAAAAGTAAAAATACGACATCATTTAATTCAATTTTTAAATGAACTGATAGAAAAACTTGCGTTCGGAGTAACTCTGTGTGATATATTTATTTATTGCATTGTGCACTAATCTGAGATTATCCTAATAGTACAATACAGTTACATAACCCTTTGACATAGGAAACGCAACTACAATGTATTGTGAAAATAATTTTGTAACTAAACAGTAAAGAACAATATATCCACATCTAATACATGTTAAATTCAATTTAAAAAGTTAGAAATCTGGATTTAAACAATATAAATGTTTTTACCAAGTACAAAATATAGATGAGAGATTCTTGTCCATGGTAATAGGAACCCTTCAGGATAGACAATTTTATCTATCTTTAAGAGTAGTCCAGAGCAGTGGTGCGGAAACTGTGTTTCGCAAGAAAGTTTTTGTGGGTCGCTAATTTCAAAGAAATTCATTTGACGACAAATATATATCTATATATATATAAGGCTTTCCTTCAACAAGTATCATATAACAATGATAGTAATATTAGGTTGAGCAAAAAGTTCTGGGAAATTTTTAATTTAATAGTTACCAGAATTTGTATCGTATATAGGAGTACTAGGGGTATGTATATCTATAGGAGTTCAGGAATTTCGGCTCCAAACAAAAGGCCTAAAAATCAGTATGATTTGTGTGCGTTGATTCGGCATCATTGGAAAAAAGACGATTCTGAAAGCCGTCGATGACATTAATGAAGGTGAAGGTGCGGCGACAAACGTACTTCCAGCAATTCCGGAATCTGGCAGAACGATGCCAGAAAATACGTGGACTATGATGGTCTGTACTTTGAAGAATAGTCCTTGTTGCTTTTGTTGTTAATTTGCGCATAACAAAGCAACTTTCACAAATTTCTCAGAACTTTTTGCTCAACCTAGTGTCAGTGAAGTAGTGAAATGAGATAATTTAGAAAAATATAACTATATATTTTTAGGAGAATAATTGTCTGTATTTGTACATAATGCTTACACTACAGCAACCAATAGGCGGATACACTTAGTGATAAAAGATAATTCTCAATTTGAGATGCTGTTTACTTCCTTTCTGTTTGTATTCTTGTCCAACTTAGGTCGGTCTGACGTTCAGTAGAGGCCATTTTTTCTGCAGCTTTTACAATATCGGTGTCGCCCTGCTGTCTGTGTTTTATACTATAGTCTCAAGGGCGATATGCAGTGCACTCTTTCTGTGCCTCAGTAATTCGGTTTCGCTGCATCTTACGTTCATCCAAGTGCTTCTATAATTTTATTTATATGCTACTTTTGTCAACTGGAAGTTGTTATTGTAATTAATTACGTTAAAAGCACTAGCCTAAACATAGTAATAAAGACACTGTAATGATATGCATTCTGTGTATGATACATTGCTACATACCGATCTCAGATGGCTTTTACGCGGTAAATACTGCGACGTATTTTCGATTTGAGAAATAAAGTTTACATTTTATTGCAGAAAAAAACGTATGATGTTAAGTTTACTCATTACTGAACATTGGCTCAGAAAACGCAGTCACATGGTTGACTTTTTCTAAAAATGTAACGATTTAAATTTAAGTCAACAAGGAGACAGTAAAAACATTTTAACATTGATCAGTAAAATTGAAGCTTTTAAGAATAAGTAGATACTTTGGCAAGGAGGATATAATAAAATTGGGAGAAAACTTTGAAGATAATGAATTAAGTTGGATAAGTGATTCATTTTCGTTTGATATTTTTAAGTCCATTATCCCCATAAATTAAAAGGAACAGGTAACCGATGTGTCAAGTGATGAAACACTGTACATTCAGTTGTCACCGACTAGCCAAAAATGTTAGTTATCAAATGGAAATGAATATGCTGCGCATATTTGAAGTAAAATACAATATTTTGATATAGTTCTTTACGTGAAAACCGTTTTTAAAATTAGTTGACATTAAAATAAAATGTCGATCTCGAATCCCAACGATGACTTATGGCTAGTGATTTCTAATACAGATTTGAACATTAAAGCTATCATGAGCTCTTTGTAATCGCACACCACTCATTGAATTCTGACGATGCAAAGCTTTTTAATATATTTTCAATATAAAAATATTTATACCCAGTACATAAATAAAGCACTGCTTCATGAAATGATACGATTTAAACCTCTAATAATTTAGAAATATAAGCTGAAATACCCCAAAAAATCAATTCCCAAAAGTAAACTATATTGACGATTAAAGATTCTTGTCTATCCAGGGGTCGTGACCAAATTTGATAAAAAGTGGGGGGTCGGAAATGAAAATTATTTCCGCACCACTGGTTTAGAATGTGTTATATTTAATTCAATCCAGGCTTTATTAAATTAACATATTTACTTTTAGAAGGAAATATTCAGCATATTTTTTTTTCTCTAATTAAATAAAAATTAGAAAAATACACTTATTAAAATTTAAATTATGTAAAAATGATGTAAAATATAAAGTGTTTGTGATGTACCCACACAACACAGATTCGTCCAATTTTCGCCTAAAGTACGTAATTTGGATGAATGGACGTGTCCATTTGAAGTCTAAAAGTCCTCCGGACTTCACCTAAATTTCGTCAAATTACGTCCAAATGTCACCCCCCTTTACGTCAGAAGTACGTCTTTTGGGCCATGAAATGAGCATAAAATGAACATAAAATGAACGAAATTTGGATCGGCCAAAATTTGTCCATATTACGTTCAAAAAATACCTCCATCCGGACGAAATACACACGAATTTTGGCTGTAATATAGACGTCCAAAATTTGTCCATATTACATCCGAAAACACCAACCACATTTGGACGAAATATAGACCCCTTTTAGCCTTAATATGAATGTGTTTATTGATCCAAAATACGTAGTTTGGACCAAAATGAGACGAATCTGTTATCTCCCCCAGGCAAGGATGATGTTATATTAAAAAACTGAAATAACAAAAACTTTTAATATAAATAATTTTGATAGAAATTTACTTAGAACTTTTTTTCCCAAAATCATATTAAATACTTAAATATTTTAAATTCCTTGCCAGGACTCATTCATATAAATCAGTAAAAGCATATATATTTTATACATATTGCTAATAAACTTTTTTTTATGATACTTTTAATTTTCTAAGATCTTTAAAGAAAATACATTAATTCCTAAAGTATATGTTATAGCTTGATTTGAAAAACAGAGGCTATACGAGACTTTAATCCGCTACATTCGGCCCAAACACAACTACGTTCTTTCACGAAAAAAGAAGAAAATTTTTAGTAATACAGTTTTTAATTCATAATACAATTAAATGCTACATCAGAATGCTTTAACATAAGCCGTAAATTTTTTAAACTTAAATGAAAATTTTGCACTACTGGAAAGAAATGAATATAATGGATAATGAATACAAGGACATTTAATCATTTGTTTTGACGTTAAGTACAGCCAAACATTTTCAAGCTTCCACATTTATAATATTAGGATTAGTATACTATGATTACTACATGGAGGTAATAACAAAACTAATCATTAAGATAACACTCTATGAATTCAACAACACTCAATGAAAAGAATAGCGTCCTATTAAAAGAATTATGTTTTGTGCATTACTAGATTCTAGAAATCTATGCATTTCTGCTATTCTTCACATTTTTATTTTATATACTTTTTCTCGTGGAAAAAAAAAATATATATATTTCTTGGTTTTCTTTTATATTATCATTGGTGATGATAATGCTTCTAAAAAGGTCTTATATTTGCATAGCTGCCAACTGCTACAATTTTTAGCTAGCACTAATTTTTAATGGAAATCTTCGCTTTACTTAATAACATATATCTATAATTAAATCAGATGAAGATTTTTAAAAGAAATTAGTGATGGCTAGAACTCGTAGAATTTTGCCGTTGTATTTTGAAATTTTATTATATTATTCATTAGCATACAATATCGTCAACTGCAAAGTTTTACATTTTGTGAACAATGGATTTTTTCTCTTAAATTCTTTGTAAAATCAGTGTTATTCAACTACTCCACTTTTTTTTTTTTTCACTTGAATTAAAATAGCTCTAACAGGGAATATGATTTTCCTTTTAAGGATCCACTTAAGAATGGAATGCATCAAAGAAATTGAAAATTTTGAGTTTTTCAAATGCTGCTAATTCATGGAAGAAAATGTGATATTCCCTAACAACTTTTATGTATTGTGAATAAAATTTTACACACTGAAATTTGCATTTGTTGCCAGGTGTGCAAAAAAAATATTTTACATTTTTAATAATAATAACAAACATTATTTTGAAATATCATTAAAGAAATTTAAAATGTAGTACAAGCGTGAACTTTGTTTTTCATAAGCAGACCTACTCCCTACTGCTCCATCATAATATGTAAAAAAAAAAATATCCCTAGACTGCAAGATTAACTTTCCATTACTCATGCATGGATTATTAAAAATAGTTCCATTTTATTTATTTTAGTAATTGACTTTTCACTGATTAATGTAAAAATACATACTGTATATTCTGGTATGTAACAATAATTTTTGATAGAAGAAAAATTATCAAAATTTATAGGTGCATATTATGAATCAATTTTAAAAATAAATTATAAAAAATATGATCATAAGAACTAAGATTTTTGATTTAATAAACATGCAATTTATGTTTAAAAAATGTTGCTATTAGAGTATATGAAAAATAATAGTATTGTACTTTAAAATAATTTAAATCTTATTTTTCACTATGTATCTCATGAAAGTTTTTGCGAACAATCTGCACAACATATGGCAATTATAATAAAAAATACAAAAATTAAATCTAAAAGTATATGTATGTGTTACATGCCAGAATACAATATGAGTAAGAGTACAAAATTTAGTATATGATCAAAACTTATTCATTAAAATACTGATTTTTATTTAGGTTATCACCAAACTAAGTCTTAAAAAATTAATCTATGCTCTTAATTAAATATCATTCAATTAAATACTGAATAATTATTTATAAATGAATTTACATTTTGTACAATTAAATATGTAAATTATCAAATATATTTCAGATTAACCTGATTATTTGTAGTACATTATAAAATAACAAAAACAATACATTCAGTGTATTTAAGTAATGTTTTGAAATCAAAGTTTATTTAAAACATTGCTTAAGCATAAAAAATGAAATTTATCAAATATTTTCATGCATAAAATATGGTTAAAAATTATGTACAAACTTTTAGTTTAAAATTATTCAAAATCTTTAGTGAACAGTGTACATATATTATCATTGTTATAAAGGAATATACAATAAAGATGCAAGAAATATTTTCAAAAATGAAGTTTTATTTATTTATTTTCCAATTTGGCTCTTGTTGACAACAATATTTTCTTTTTACGATTCATATATAAAATATATTTTTCACAGAAAGGCAAAAAGGGTGCTATATTTCATTACTATAAAGTAGGCAGGATGATCCTGCGGAAACTGTTTGGGGAAAACTCTGTTTTACGTTAATGCTTCTCAGACTTATTTTCAGTATATTTAACAGACAGCAGCTTCAAAGCCTATAAATAAAAAGAATAATAATTCATTAAATAGCACATATCAATAATTCATAACGTTAGATGCAAATTAAAAATAATTTAATTTTAGTTTTAATTTTTGCTTACAGATAGATAGCATCATCAGACATCTTGTATTATTTCATAATAAAATGAAGTTTTTTCATCCAGCTTTGAATGATATAAAAAAAACCTTTATATATTTTTAAAAATTACTAGCCGGTGTTTAATTTAATCTATTTATCAAATTTTTATTATTATTTTTTAAACAAACAACTACTGATGCAATGTTTACAAAATATATAAAAAAGTACTTTATAATGTTCAATTGTGTCCTTTATTTTGAGTATTTAAAGATCTATATTTATATAAAGTAAGGATAAGAAAAGAAAAATCAAAATTTGGTGCTTTCTCGTTATAGCAGCCTCCTCATTTACAATTATGTCAAGGTAGCAGTTTCAAATTTGCAAAAGATCAACACCAAGCTTATACAGTACAACCTCGATATCTCGAATCTGTGGGGAACTGAAAATAATTCGAGATATAGAGGTTTCGGGTTATCAAGGTTTTGACAAAATTTAATCTCACAAACTGCTTTTTGCTGTAAAAAACAGGATTCATCAAAAACGACACATAATCTATTAATAATTAACAAATTACACTTCTCAAAGCCTTAATAATTTCAAAATTGTGTTACACACAAACTTGTTTCGATTAAATAATATCCAATTTGTCATTAAGAAACGCAAGCAGTTGTTTCGGAAGAAAAAGTTCTTAATTGAAGTCTGCCGTCTCGCAGAATCTTTTTGCAATCGCACAGTCTCCTCTCACATAGCAATGGTACCAAATGCTGATGTTCTGATATTTTCATTTGATTCAAGAAATCTCCGCAGCAATTAAACTTCCGTCTCAGTAGAACTCTTTCACTGTAATTTTTTCATGCTGTTGTTGATCATGTAAGTCTTTTAATTTCTTCATCAGAAATTTCTGCATTAATACTCGAAACAATCTCCTCATCCATCATAGTGTCGCATGTTTCAAGCTCATTGTCTACATTCAAGAATTCTTCGAATGAAATCTCAGGGTGACACTCTTTTTTTATCGATTCCCACTGTTCTGGATTCAGTTCTCTTTCTTCAGTTGCTTGCTTAATGGAATCAACTTCCTCAGTTTCACTGAAAGTTACATATTCTAAAAATTCTGCTATTATGAAACAATTTCTTATTGTTGTTTCTGTAACATTTTTCCATGCATAGTGAGCCATTCGCATTGACTGTAAGATGGTGATAGGTGCGCTAGAAGGTTTACCTTCACCGATATTATTCAGAAGTTTCTCACAATTTGAGCTCGATAATCAACTTTGAAGCTAAGGATTATCTCCTGGTTGAATGGTTGTCCTGGTTGAAGCTTCGAAATCTTGTTTGGCAGCAAAAATTTAAGTGATATTTTTTAGCGTTGGAAGATTAGAGTGGTCTTTACAATTGTCTATGAATAGGAGAATGCGTATTTTACTTTTAGCCATTGTTTTACGGATTCCTGTCAGCCAATCAGCATTAATTGCGTTTGCCATACAAGACGTTATATTTGATCTGTACAGCATTAGAAATTACTTAATTTTAGCAAAGCACCTTGGATTTTAGATCGTCCTATCATAAGAGAAGGAAGCTTTCCTTTACCACTTTGATTTGCTGCCAAAAGCACAGCTACACGAAGTTTACTGTTTTCCATGTCAGATTTCTTCACCTTTAAATGCAGCCGTTTTGTTGGGAAAACATTGGCACAATAATACACTTTCATCTGCGTTAAAAACACATCATCTGCCTTATCGTCCTTTAAAAGAGAAGGAAGTTCTGAAAGCCACTCCTCACAGGTAGCTAAAAAACCTGATGCACTTTCACAGCAAAGTTTCCAAAAAACGATGTTGCCCAGGCCTCTCACTGGTCCATTTTTTGAAAACTAATAATTTTTTAGAAAGAAATTCGTGGAGGGTTTCTGCAACAATTACAAGAAAAACGCACTTCCCGGTAGGTTGCTGCGAAATTTATAAAGAATATTTTTCTTTAAATAAAAGTGGTGTTCAAAAAACGGACTGAGTGGGAGCCCTGTGTTGTCCCTTTTTCAGTTTCAAACGCCTTCCATTCTTACACTTTAAGTTCTTTGTATCAACAAAGCGATAAAAGAATGTGAAACCAGCATCCAGATCAAATTCTACAGCTGACAATAGCCAAAAGTAAAAAGTCGAACTAATTTCTGTGGAAAAAATTTTGACATATCAAGGGTTTTGAAAAATATTTTTCGAGATAAATATGGAAAATACATAAGAATTTTGATGAAAATGCAGGGGAAATTTCTTTTTTCGAGATATTGAGGGTTTTGAGATAAGGAGGTTCGAGATATCGAGGTCCGACTGTATATACATCATACAAACATCATGCACAATATGTATAAGCCAAATGCTCATATATGAGCCATATAAGTAATATTTATATCATATATCAGTCATATAGATCATTAAACAAAAACATAATTTACAGAACAAAAAAAAAAAATTATTTTACACATTGTTTATGCTCGAGAAGGGATAGATACAGCAGATTCGCTCAAATCCGCACAGCTTGGGACCAAAGGTTGTGTAGATTTTAGAATTTTGTGGATTTCTGGTTTGTTTACATTTTTTAGACAATAATTTGAATGTAATAATGCAATCAAATGTATAATGAATGTTTGCAATACAGCAAAATATTAAAATAATTAAGTAATAAACTAAAATAATAAAAAGTCAGATAATTTAAAAAATGATTAAATTATTAAAAGTAAAGGTCAAATAAATAGTAATTAATAATGTATAATTAAAATTGCATAATAAAAATGAGATACATTTTCCTTGAATCATTCAATGACACTTCCCTCATAAAGGTACCCTATTAATTAACATCAAAATCAAAAAGTAAGGAAGATTTATTTCAGGTTTGCCAGTGTTAATAACTATAGAAAAAAAATTGATTAATACATATATATATTTGGTAAAAAGGCTGATTAGCAGTGATATCAACAATATCCTTTTTTTTTCAGTGATAAATTTATATTTCCTTCATGAAAAACAACGAGTTTAGTCTCATCATATTATCGAGAATTACATATTAAAATACATACGAAATGATATAAAACTAAAAAATCCTGTTACTTTGCCTCTACAGCTTAACTGAAATTTTCATTGTTTACATCTGCGATGATGTGCAGATTTTAGGCGGTTGCAGATTTGAGGGAGTCCTGTATTATAATTTTTCTTCAGCTGCTTCTACAGTTAATGTTAAAGTCTTGCAAAAAATATGTTTAAACCAAATGAATTTTTAAAAATAAAATTCGAACAATAGGATACTTAAACTACCCTAAAAACTTAAATTACAAAGATACATGGAAAATGCAAACCTTTATAAAAGTTTCAGCTTTATTTCCATTTCATTCGAATGGAATGTAAGTTTTTAGATTAGTTTAAGTATCATATTGTTCGAATTTTATTTTTATTTCTTTAAGATCAATTGGTTTAAACGTATTTGTTGCAAAACTTTAACATTTACTGTAGAAGCAGCTGAAGAAAAATTCTAATATCTATCACTTCTTGGGACTATACAATGCATAAAATGAGGGTTTTTTTTTTTTTTTTTTTTTTTTTTTTGTTGTTGTTGTTGTTTTGCAAATTATGTTTTTTTTAATATGTCAAGTTTTATAACTAGTGCAATTCAGAGGAACTCATTACAAAATTAATAGAGGATGTTATAATTAGGGTTGGATATATAGGGTATTGCATCACAATTTGTGATGTAACTAAAATCCATAATAAAAACAAAAAATTCAAATTTACTTAAATTTGGTTATCCAATTTTCCACTGGTAGTGGTCTCTATGAATGCAAAAGTAAATTGTGTTGCATGTTTGCTGGTTATTTATGCTACTATGAACGGCAATTCTGCGGCACTGAAACATTTCACCTCTGAACTGGGAAGGCCGGTGAGTGAATTAATTTCTTTTCACCAGTCTCTGACAGAGGAGTTAATTAATGGTAATATTAAAGAAAGTTGAAATCTTTTTGAACTGCTTAAAAAAAAATATATATAAATAAATAAAATAAAATAAATAAATTTATCTTGTAATCAACACCATTACATTTTAAGTTGTCCTATCAGAGCCTAACACCATTTGTCAGTTTACTGGTTCATAAATGTCAGTTATTGAATACTTGCATTATTAATAATTTAAAACATGAAATGAGAGACACATCTATAGTATTGTATCATATATAAATAAGGTTTAAGTAATTTGTTTTTATAATAAATATTTAAAGTATTTTTAAAGCATAATTTTTTTTTTTTTTTTTTCGTCGCAAGTAAAGTGTGAAACACTGGTTCATTTTGTGTCAGTTATTGGTTTTTCAAAATGGGGTTGTGTCAGTTACTGAAGTTATTCACCATATTTATGAAAAACATTTATTTTTAATAATACAATATATAATTTTTCAAAATTTTGTCAACAGTAATTTTTAAATGTATTTCTACCACCCATTCAAAAAAAAAAAAAAAAAAAAAAAAAAGTGTAGAATGGATTTAAAATTTTGTAATAGTGATTTGAACACTAATTAGGTGCGTTCGTAATTATATAAATACGTAGCACCTATAGTCGTCGTTCAGTCCGTCTGTCTGTCCGTCCGTCTGTCCGTCCGTCTGTCCGTCCGTCTGTCCGTCCGTCTGTCTGTCCGTCCGCATATAATAGAGCAAAAACTACCCAACCGAATGGTCTGAAATTTTAAATATATGATTGTTGTAAAATTTTGTCGAGCCATTTCAAATTTTATGAAAATCGGATGCATAGTTAAATTACAGGGACAGTCAAAAGTTTTTCTTTACATTACGGCCAATGGGAAAAATTATTGCACGTGCATTTTAATGATGTTAAAGCTTTCCGAATGGTCTCAAATTTTAAACATATAATTATTGCGACATTTTGTCGAGCCATTTCATATTTTATGAAAATCGGATGTATAGTTAAATTACAGGGACAGTCAAAAGTTTTTCTTTACATTACGGCCAATGGGAAAAATTATTGCACGTGCATTTTAATGATGTTAAAGCTTTCCGAATGGTCTCAAATTTTAAACATATAATTATTGCGACATTTTGTCGAGCCGTTTCAAAATTTATGAAAATCGGATGTATAGTTTAATTACAGGGACAGTCAAATTTTTTCTTTACATTAAAGCCAATGGGAAAAATTATTGCAAGTGCATTTTAATGATGTTACAGCTTTCCGAATGGGCTGAAATTTTAAATATATAATTGCTGCAAAATTTTGTCGAGCCATTTCAAATTTCATGAAAACCGGATGTATAGCTTAATTACAGGGACAGTCAAAAGTTTTCCGTTACATTTAGGGGAATGGGAAAAAAATTATTGCAAGTGCATTTTAATGATGTTACAGACTATGCACTTATGAATTGCAAATAAATACACATTCAGTACAATATGGGGTGCAAAAAATAATTATAAAACTAGTTATAGTACGAACGCACCTCATTTGCCACGTTTGACGAGCAATTTCCAACTTGTTTTTAATGTGTTAGTTACTGGGGGTTTCACCCTAAATCAAGCAATAAAGAAATTTAAACAGATTATTAAATAGAACATAAATTTGTTTTTAATACTTTTTCCATTTTAAAATTTTAAACTATGTATGCATATATAACCGAAAGTTATTTTCTTTATTGGAAAAAAAACTTGGTACTCAACTGCCGAATATTTGGTATTTGGTTATTTGGCCAAATCACTATTTGTCCCATCCCTAATTACAAGTTCTTTGATTCATTACTGTTTATTGATTATTTTTAGATAAGGCAGGGAGGGGGGGGGGGGGGGGGGTTGGCACGTTACAGTTACATAAAATATATTTTTGGAAACCTTTGGCATGCGAATGTGAAAAGGTTTGCCATCCCTGAACTATTATTTATAATTGCATTACATTTAACTATTCACTCTCACAATTTTAAACAATTAATTTTAATATCAACATTTTTATTAGTTTGTGGGCTAAACCTTAAAATTCAGGCACGCTACACCTGCTGAAATCCCAACCCCCAGGCATGTAAAATTGTTTTATGTTTTTAAATTTACGTATCCAAGGACTACATAAAATATTGGCATTAAAATATTATTTAAAAATGGAAATGCTTGCATTTTTTTTTTTTTTTTAATATATATATATACTACCTTCCAATATATTTCAATTTAACCTTAAAAAAATATACTGTTTATTCTCCAAACAGAAATTTTTATGAGTTATAAATTATATATGTTTTCCGAAATTGAGATTATACACTGTGCTGTAAGCGGGTGATGCTGCCCGCCACAAAATTGAATAATTTGAATTTAAATAGCCCTTTCTTTAAGTATCTCAATCAAAAAATTTAAACATAATATCACATTAGAATTGATAGTAGATAGATAGACACATTCACACACATATGGTGTTATATAGTAACAGAATATAAGAAAAGAGATTAGAGATAGAAAAAAATAGTTGTAAATAGAGTTGTAAATAATAAATAAAATAAAACAAAAGATTTTTTTTCACTCATCATTACAGTTGAAGTAAAAAGATTTAATAAGAAACAATAACACAAACCAAAACATTTTATTTCAATTTCTAATCGTTGTTTCTAATATTTACTATGTGGAAAAAAAAGTTGCTACTGGCAAAGAAAAAAAAAAATTCTGTTAACATAATTTGCACCTGACTAACATAAAAGTACCACATTATTCATTTTTTATGCAAGCTGACAATTGTAAAATCAAATACCCACAGACATATAAATTGAAAATTTTATTTAATAACAGCATTTATGGACTTTAACTGAAAATTTACCTTACTCAAAGTTAAATCATGCTTGAAAAGAGTTGAGTCCTGCTGAGTCCAACTTTTACTCAATCAATAATGATACCTATCTACAAAACAGTTGTTTTTCCAAAGACAAGAAGCTTGTATCTACTGGGAGAAAAAGGCGGAAAAAAAATGAGTGGATCCAGTATAATCTTATTTTAAAGCAATTTTAAAATGCATGAATTTTGCAAATATTGTGATTACTTTAACTCATGCACACACACATAAAAAAATAACAACATTAGATTAATTTGTCTAATTCACCATTTTTTCTTCTCTGATCGAGAATCAAGTATTGATCGATTCTCGATTGTCTTGTTCACAAAAGAAATTAGCAACGGATAAATGTGCTTTCCACAACCAATGTTTTATGTGCATTGTACTATAAAAGAACATAAAGCTACTCAGTAATGTAATGATTGTGTTGACTCTAGGCCAATTTGGCAGGGGTCGGCAGCCCTTTATGCACCTAGTGGCCCATTTTAATTATTTTATATCTATTGATTATAAGAAATATTAATTTAATTATTTGGTTGCAGGGAAGTAACGTGAAATATATCAGATGCACGAAACAAAAATCAAGATACTCATCCATAGATCTATCACATAAAAAAAAAAAAAAAACCTTGATAGTTTTGCCAGTACTAAGTCAAAGGGAAAAATTCAGAAATTCACCAACTGTTCATGTAAAAGAAAATCATGAAATTTGCGGATTAGTCGCAAGAAAGATCTGCAAAAATGAAAAAAAAACTGCGAATTTCACCAATCGGTCATGAGGAAATAAAAAAAAAACGCAAAATTTGACAACTGGTAGAGATAAAATATTGTGAAATTCATCAATTGGTTGCAAAAAAAAAAAGCGAAAATTGTCATTTACTGGTCAGAAAAAATCACGGATTTGCCAGTCGATCCTCAGAAAAAAATTGAGAAATACTTCAGTTGGTTGCTTTAAAATATTGCAAAATTTGCCAATCTGTCACAGGAAAAAAATCATGAAATTCATCAGTCTATCGTTAGAAATATTGAAAAATCAGGGGTCGATCCAGACAAAATTTGGGGGCCTATTTAGGGCCCCTTCACAAAAATAAATTTAATAAAATGGGCCCTTTCACAAAAATAAACTTAATAAAACAGGCCCCTTCACAAAATTCCTTTTAATAAAATAGACCCTCTATGTAACATTCTTTTTCATAAAAACTGTTTTAAAATGTGTAATTTGTAAATAAAACCACGTCACGAAAAACAAAAACTTTAGCAAAGGGATTTAAAGTATGTTTTTGTTCATAAATTCTGTATTCGAATTTTAGAACTGGATTTCAACTTTCGTTACAAAATGTTATTTTTCACAAAAATAACTTCTACTTTACACAAAATGGGCCCCAAGAATAAAAGTCTGCATCGACCCCTGAAAATTCATCAGTTATTTGTAGAAAAAAAATGAGAGATTGCTCGATAGGTCGTGGGGAAAATCACAAAATTCGTCAGTTGATCAGGGGGTAAGGGGAGGGATCACAAAATTCAATCGGTCACTGAAAAATATCACAAAATTCTACTGATAAAAGGTAACTTTAAACCAGTTCAATTTTTTTTTTCTTTTTGACGAGCTATAAGAGTGCCTTTTTGAAAACAGTATGGCCTTTTTTAAAAATTACCACCTGATGACATTTTTTTACTAGAATCAACACCAACAGATGCCACCACTTACTCTTGTTATATAATAACAATCATATGTAACTTGATTCATGAATTTAATACTCTTTAGAAAGGGGTTATGAAAATATTGAAATAAATTATCTGCAAAATGCATGAGTGACATAACTTTACTTAATTACTTGATTGCTTATTTAATTACTAATAATGATACCTAATAATGATAATGTTGTTAAAAAATATATATATATTAAAATTTTCTTTTAATTGCATTAAAGGCTTATAATGCTTCATAACATAATGTTACATTATTACACAAAAATAGAAAATAACAAAATTATGTTATTCAAAAGTAAACATCTATTTTTTTTTATTTAATTTTTTTATACTTTTGGGTTAAACATAATGTCCCCCGAGAATGAATCACCAACCCTGTGGCAGAATGTGTGCGACACCGCGACGAGCGTCGCAGACGTTTTAGGGCTTCTGCAGACTAAAAACATATAATACACAGCGGGATAGAGAAAAAAAGAGGGGAAAGCGATATTTTTATGAAAAGGTTGATTTTGTGACGGCCGATTATCTACACTAGGGATATAGGCCCGAGGGGGAGTGCCCTTCGTGGGGGTCTTTCTAAGGGAACCTAACCCGTATTAACGCATGGAAATCCATGGTTCGAAGAAAACCACGAAAACTCCGAACGATTAGGCCGACGGGCGCGATTGGGATCGAACCCAGCACTTCCCGTCTACCAGTTTCGAGAGCAGAACCTCTCAGCCACTGGTGGGGCTATTTTTATGAAAAAGCCAAACAGAATTCGCTAAGTGAGAACGGGTCTATGGCAGGGACAGTTCGTCTCTGAATTTTCTGAAAATTAAAAAAAAATCGGTTATCGGCCCGAACATTCAGAAATAAAAAAGAAATCCCTGAAAAATATAGTGAATTATGACAACTGATTGCAAAATAAGGCCTTTCTCGTCAATCATTCGCAGAAAAAATCGCCAATTTCGCCAAAGGATTGCTGGGAAAAAAGCAAATTTCGGAATGCGGAAAAAACGCAGATTTCGGCATATGACCGCGAAAAAACACAGAGTGCTGCAAACCACAGCGGGAAAACGTAGATTTTGGCAAAGGATCGCAGTAAAACGTGAATTTCAACAAAGAATCGCAGAAAAATAACAAATTTTGTCAAATGATTGAAAAAAAAAAAATGCAAATTTCTTCAAAAAATTGCGTAAAAAGGGGCAATTTCATGAAATGCAAATTTCGTTAAATTATCTCAGAAAAATGCAGATTTCATCAAATAATAGCAAAAAAACCCACGGATTTTGTCAAATAATCTCGATTAATCGCTGAATTCGTCAAAGGATCACGTAAAAAATGCAGATTTCGTCAAAGGATCGCAGAAAAACACGAATTTTGAAAAGGATCTAGGAAAAGCACGAATTTCATCAAAGGATTGCGGTAAAACGCAAATTTCGTCAAAAGGTTGCAATGAAAACGCAAATTTCGTCATAAAATCGCAGTAAAAACACAAATTACTTCAAATGATCACAGAAAAAATGCACAGTTCGTCAAAGGATCACGGAAAAAGTGCGAATTTCCTAAAAGACTAATAAAAAATGCCAATTTCATCAAAGAATTGCGTAAAAAATGCAATTTTCATGGAATGATCGCGGAAAGAGCGTGAATTTCGTCTAAGGGTCATTAATGCAAATTTAGCTGAAGGATCGTGGGAAAAATGCAAATTTTGCAAAATGATCGCAGAAAAAATGCGAATTTCGCCACAGGATCGCAGAAATCACGCGAATATTGTAAAAAGATTGTGGTAAAAACACGAATTTCGTCAAATGATTGAAGAAAAAATGCGGTTTCGTCAAAATATCACAGAAAAAACATGAAGTTCGCAAAAGTCTCGCATAAAAAATGACGTCAAAGAATTGCATATAAAACACAGTTTGAGAAATGATCACAGAAAGAACACAAATTTCGTCTAAGGGCCGTTGAAGAAAAGAAAGTTTAGTCGAAGGATCGCAAAAAAAATGCAAATTTTGTAAAATGATCGTGGGAAAAAGCGAATTTTGTCTAAGGAACATTGAAATAATTTGAATTACATCACAGGACCACATAAATAAGGTGAATTTCGTCAAAGGATCGCAAAAAAAAAAAAACACGAATTTCTTCAAAGGATCACGAGAAAACGCAAATTTCTTTAAAAGATCGTGAAAAAAAGTGAATTTCATAAAAGGATCACAGAAGAAACACAGCGGTCTCTTTAGAAAACAGCTTATACACAAACATCTAGTTTTATTATTATAGATATATTTAATCTGAAATAATACATACTGAACTAACTTTTGAAAAATCAAGTTACCCGAACCCAACCAAACACAGAATTAACCCGACCTGCAACAAAAGTAATTAGCGCTGGGGGAGAATTCCCCCCCCCCCCTTCCCTTCTGCTGAAACATTTCTGGAAATATATTATAGGTGAAAACTGGGAAATTGAGTTAGTAGCCAGTGGCCGGTAGACTCAGTTTCATTAGTAGCCACTTTTTAAAGTTAGTGGCCACTATAATGTTTCAAACTTTCTTGACATCTACATAAACTATAATTGTTGTATATATACATATTTTTCTATAAGTCAGAGTTTTATACACACCAATTATTCATGATAAGAATAGGGAAGCAGTCAAAATTCAAGAAAATTACTTTAAAACCACAGAATCTGTTATATTATTTTTTTTTTTAGTTTCTTTGTATTTCATATATATATATACCATCAAAGCAGAATATGCTTATAAATGTGATGTACATCACAAAATATTTCAAATCCTCATTTTCAAGAAAATTCACCATTCAGTCTTAGAAAAAATTGTGAAATTTGCACTCAATGGCTGGAAAAAAAAAAAAAAAAAAAGCAAAATTCTTTAATTGTTTATTTAAAAAGATTGTGAAATGACAACTGGTCACATGCAAAACTCGTGCAATTCGTCAGTTCATCATGGAGAACAAATCATGAAATTCTTCAGCCTGTTGTGGGAAAACAAAAAATTCAACAAACAGTTGCAGGAAAAAAATCCACGATTTTCGCCAATCAGTTGCAGATAAAAAACCGTGAAATTTGTCAGTGCACCAAGGAAGAAAACTGTAAAAAAAAAACATGATTTTCTCTAATCGATCTCAAGAAAAAGCCTCAAAATTTGCCTATGATGCAAGGAAAAAAAATCGTGAAATTTGCAAATCGGTCACGGTTTAAAAAATCGTGAAATTCGTCAATAGATCGTTGGAAGAAACTGCGAAATTCATAGATCAGTAGCAGAAAAAACTCATGATTTTCTCTAAGTGGTCTCAAGAAAAAGCCACAAAAATTTGCCTATTGGTTCAAGAAAAATATTGCGAAATTTAAAAATTGGTCACAGGTTAAAAAAAAAAAAAAAAATTCATCAGCAGATTGTCAGGAAAAATCAGAAAGTCATTGATCAGTCGTGCACCCCCCCCCCCCTCGAGATTTGGCCGATGAATCGCAAAAAAGCAACGAAGTTTTCCAATCGACTGAAAGAAAATGTTGCGGAATTCACTGATCTGTCGTGGGTAGAATGCAAAATTAGTCGATCAGTTGCACTCACAAAAAAAAAAAAAATAAAACATGATTTTTACCAATCGTTCGCAAGAAAAAGCGGAAAAAATTGCTAATCAGTAGAAAGAAACTAGTGTGAAATTCATCAGTGTCTCGTCATAAAAGCTGCAAAATTCGTTGATCAGTAGCAGAGAAAATGTACGATTTTCTAAAATTGGTCGCAAGAAGCTGCTGCAAAATTTGCTTATCGGTACAAGGAAAATTTTTCAAAATTCCCTAATCTGTGATGAAAACGGCCTGTGAAAATCGTCAAAGATTGGAAATTCATCGACCAATCATGGAAAAATCCACAATTTTTGCCAATCGGTCGCAAAAAAACCGACAAAGTTTGCCAATAAGTAGAAAGTAAATATCGCAAAATTTGCCAATCAGTCGCGGCTAAAAAATTGCAAAATCCTTTTGTTGATCTTTTAAACAAATCAGAAAATCGTTGATTCAATCAGTCGCAAGAAAAAGAGAAAAAATTTGCCAATCGATAAAAAGAAAATATAATGAAATTTGAATCAGTCACGTGTAAAAAAAAATTGTCAGAAAAATCACAAAATTCTTTGATCAGTCACGAAAAAAACAATGATTGTTTCCAGTCTGTAGCAGGAAAAAGTTGAAACATTTGCCAATCAGTTGTTGGTAAAAAACATGAAATTCATGGATCAGTTATGTGAAAAAAAATACGATTTTCACCAAACGGTCAAAGAAAAATATCGCAAAATTCACCCACCAGTTGCAGTTAAAAAATGCAAAATTTGTCAGTGAATTGTAGAAAATATCTCGAAATTGTTCAACCAGTTGTGGGGAAAAAAGTCCCACAATTCGATGATTGGGTCCGAGAAAAAAAATGTCAAATCTGCCAGTTGACAGAGGGAAAATTCTGAAATATTGCGAAAATCAATTGATTGTCGGAAAAAACAGTGAAATTCATCATTTGACCACAGTAAAATCACAAAATTTGCCAATAGTTTCTTTCGGTTGAGTATGTCAGCATTTTACAAAATGTATTTTGCATTCCTATAAAAGATCCCATTGCACTTCTTCATGTATTAAGAAAATCTCCCTGCAATTTTCTTTTTTTAAATTCCCACAGAACATTTCTGTTCAGATGAAGTTTGTTGCAGAACATTGCAAAGTATTCTGCTTTGGGGATATATACATTTTTGTATGAAACGACAAACAAAATCTTCACTTTGTGCCCCCCTTCGCCTTTCATTCTGGCACCCGGAGCATATACCCCCTCTGCTTCTCTGTACCCCCCTAGTTTCAGCCCTATATAATAAAAATATGATATAAGATGTATAAATGGCATCCAGGAAGTAAATAATATGCATATAATGATACATATGAGACACATATATATGAGCATTAGTAGTACTGTTTCTTTTAGGCCATCATTTAAGGGCGCAGCACCCTGCTTATTCTAAAATTGACAAAATGCATCCTGTCCTTTTTAAAAATTGTGAAATGAACCTCCAGTTGTATCTAGAACATACTAGTAAAAATTTTCCTCATACATTTTTCATGCACACAATAATAAAACAATTCATGTTGTTCAGCAAAATAGTTCAGACTTTTTTTTTAAATTATTAGTATTAAGTAAATAAGTTCACATTACTACAATATGATAATGAATGAATAACATTTGAGTAATGATCTTTCCTTAGAGCACTAGAAAATTTAAAATATAAAAAGTCTGGTGTCTTAGTAAGAACTGGATATTACATAAATTTAAATGTCAAAAAAAGAAGTTGCTATCAAATGGGAAGTTTTTAGAAATTACGTACTTGCAACACATAATATATTAATTGTCAAAGAATTGTTTTTTTTAATATGCCCCTAAATCAATGTAAAATTCGTTTCAACCCAATAAATTTTTATTTACTTTTTATAAAACTGCATTATGACCGAGAAAAATCATGTAAACAAAGCATTCTTATTTACGTAATCAAACGCTGATTTCTCCTATCAAAAAGTCCAGACTAAAGTCAAAACTATTGATAAATTAAATAAATAACAAAACACAGAATCGTGACAGAAATGTTTTATGTAAAGTATGCACACAAACACAATAAATCTAGAAAACAAAGTCAATTTGCTTACCAGCATTCACACTCATTTTCACTATTTCGGCATGGTTTTGAGTTGGGTAAGCTTTAGGATCTATAGCAGCAAGGCTTTTATCCCGAATGATCCAAAAATCCAGTCACAGATGAACACTCTAGCACGAGCAGTGGAGAAAATAAGCACATGAATCACTATTTCGGCATGGCTTTCATTTCCGCGATGAGATAAACAAATCTTCCACACGTTGATTGATTGATGTGGAGCGTAACTCCACAATGTGATATTCTGATAAAAATAAATGCATTAAATTCCTTACTTGTTGAAAACTGTATAAAAAATTAATAAAACAAACAAAAATAAATAATACAAGTTTCGGTCAATTAGGCCTAAGTCTGTATATGCCGCCATTTTAAGATGGCGGTTGATAGGTTAAGTTTTTGTCCAGATTATGTCCGTACATGGCGAGGTCAGGTTTTTGTCCCGGAATTAACGAAAATTAGATTAGTACTGTTTTCATCCAGTTTAAGTTATTAAAACAGAAAATTGGACAAACAGGTGAAGGTTTAGTTTGGGAGTTGACGAAAATTGGATTAGTTGCGTTTTCATCCAATTTATGTTCTTAAACTGATGTCCATATTTTGTAGTTATTTCGTAGTTACGTCTATGTCAAACATTCAACAAATTCTGAACGTATTTTAGCTCGCTGTATACGTCCAAATTACATATATAGACGTATTTCGGAAATGGTGGATGAAAACTGAATATAATCTGGACGTATGTGTTGTGTGGGTAAAAGCAGTATAAAATACAAATTATGTTATACTATTCAGCATCATACTAATTTATTTAGCAAACAATATTTTGAATTATAAACTCAATAATTTTCGTTACAATTCCCAAAAAGAAAGGCATCAGCGATTTAAAAAACTACATAAATACAAAGATTTAATATTTTTCAAGAATTAATAGAGACTGTGCTGCACCACAATGTTAGATATTTTAAGAACATTGCGGCACACACTATTTTTCATAAATCTATGAATATGTATGTCGGTTGTCAGTTATTTATTTATAAGGATTAACAAAAAAATCTAAAAAATCCTTTGGGCATACGTTGATTTCGCAATCAATAAGATTTATTAGTCTAAAGACATATGGAAAAATGTAATAAATCACTTTTTGTATTTGGTGTTTGGGAAAACAGACATAAATCATTTACGCGTGCACGAAATAAAAATCGCCTTATAAAATCGCAGACTTCTGATATTAAATAACTCAAAAGTGATAACTCAGATGTGAAAATATTCAAAATATTTAAATCTTTTCACCTATTCATTAAGTCACATATTTGTATCATCGTGTTTGGTCTTATTTTGTTTTTGTTCTCTTGTTGACCAACAGTCCAGGGGAAATGTACATTTTACCTTGCAAAAAATCGGGTAGAAGATTTGTTTTTCTGAATTGTTTATAATGATGCCAACGTGGAAAAACCAAGTTTTCCAACAAAATTTCTTAATGCTAAATTTTCTGTGACCAAAAAACAACAAAAGTTTGGGACTTTTTTTGATTTTTTAAAAAATATCTCGATACCTGTTGCCGTAGCATGATTTTTGTCAATTACAATATTAAATAAGACAAAATTTTCTACAACTTTCATATTTACAACTTTTTTATACACTCAACAGCAAGCGCAATACGCCGTTTCAAAAATAAGACAATTTTTTCAATTTTCTTAAAAACCGTGAAAACGTAGTTCTCCCCCGGTTATTCATATGTTTCCCACGGATTTAATCACGTATGTCAACTTCTAAAAATTGGTAGCAGTAAATTAAATATTCTTTGCACACCCACGTCTTTGTTTTCATCGCAACATACATTTTATATTCAATAAAATTATATAATTTTAGAAATAGGATAGTGTGTAGATGAATAAAACAATTTTCGTATCGACAGTAATTTTAAGTGTGTATAATGTTAATTTCGAAGCATTGTTTAAAAGAATACTTTAGTATTTAATAACTTATTGGTACTATAGTTTCAATTAAGAAAGAATTTTTGTTTAATTTTAATAATTTTGTAATTGTAATAATTTTTGTGTTGCATGCATATTTTTCCAGGAAACAATGGGATAGATATGAAAATTTGCGAAAAACATACTTTATTTCACATATTACACACTTAACATACAATGGTATATTTTATTTACCAATTATTGATAACATATATTTTTATGCTGTATTTTTTAAAGATAGTAAACAATGGATTATACTTCCATATAAAATGGGGGAGGAGAGGCACTCAGAAAATAAATATATTTCTTGTAAGAAATGCTTTTACCTTATAAAATAGCTACAATAAAAATGACAACAGGTTATTTCACTAACTGATGTTATATATTTATCTCCTGTAAAATTTAAAAATTTTGTCAATAACATATTTGAGATCACTATAAAAATATTTAAAAGATTATTTTTAATAAATACTGTCGGTTTTTTCCTACTTATATCAATAAATAGAACAAGAGATTATATCACTTTAGCATGCAAAAATATATAAAACTTTAAGATTATCTATTAATTGCTTTAAAGTTTAAACAGAAAAACTTAGTTCGATTGTTGAAAAATACACTTTGTGGAATATTCTAATTTTCTGTATTATGCACTGGTTTGAAACTATGTCTGTTTAATGATCTCAATGATAGCATTTATCAAATGAAATGCCAATTTACTTATGATTGCAGACCATATAAACATTTTTATTTTGGTATTGATCCACTGTCGCATTCAACTCCACTTTTCCTACACAATAATAAAGTAAGGTACGTAATATGACTTAATAAGCTAAATGAAAAAATATATTTTAATAATAATAATTTTTTACAGGCTATTTAACAATTTTTTTTTCTCTTTGATGACACTCCGCAAAAGAAATTTACAAAAAGAATTTTACTAATTTCTAATAGCCGAATTATTTTAAAATTTATATGTAATCATGAAATACTTAATGCTGAACTGCGTAACCAGCTTTGTCTAATATTGATTCATTAAAACCTTTAAAAGGGAACCCAAAATATTCCGCTTTATACAGGTTTCCCTCTCAGCAGTTGCAATTGCTAGTATTATTTCTGTACTTTTTTTCATTTAAGACAGGATTCCGTTATCCTATTTTAATGCATTTGTTTCAAATTTTCTTTTGGATTAACATGTAATTTTTTCATTTAAAACAGGATTCTGTTATCCAGTTTTAATGCATTTGGTTCAATTTGTATTTTGGATTTTCCGGCTGTGAGACAATTTTAGCCAAATTTCATACTATATATTTTTTGGTATCAAACGACAAGAAAATCTTTATTTGGCGCCCCTTCGCCTTCCACTCTGGCGCCCGGGCCACATGCTCCCTCTGTCCCCTCTAGTTTCGGCCCTGATATATATATATATATATATGAAATTTGGATAAAAATGCCTCGCAACCGGAAAACTGACCAAAAATAAAAAATAATAAAAACTGTAATCAAAATAGAAAAAGTAAACACTAATACGTTTGGAAATCAACGTCAGCACTTCTAAGCCCCTCAAAAAAAAAAAAAAAAAAAAATCATTTCAAACTATTAAATTGCAAACGTGAAATTGTAAAAGGAACGCTTCCGTAGGTTTAACCTTAGCATTCCAGTTTCTTCGCGTGAGTAGTGAAGTCTCACGCGAAAACATTTGCACGCTCATGTTAAACCTACAAAAGTGTTCTTTTCAGAATTTTTGCTTGAATTTTAATATTTATTTATTTTTTCATATGATACCGAGGTCGATATCTAACGATGTCTTTGTATGACTAATTTAGTCTCATAATTCATATAACTATGACATTAAACGCCTCAATACTACAACTAACATAAAAATTTTTAAAATAAAATCTTCATATACGGAATCCAGTCCTTAAAGAAAAAATTATATATTTTTAAGAGAAAGAATATGACCAGTTATACCTCCTAAGATGGAAATCTGTTTAAAGCGGAATATATTTCGGTTCGGTTTTCAAGGTTTTAATGAATCCATTTTTGAAAAATCTGATTACATATTTAATGATTACACACTTAAAATTTTCAAAATCTGGCTATTAGAGATTTATTAAAATAATTAACGACGGGTGGGGCAAAATATGCATGAATTTTGCCCCCCCCCCCTCCCGAAAGGCTAGTTTTGGCCCTCAAATACATAATTTACTGCTACCAATATATAGAAGTTGACATACATGATTAAATCCATGGGAAACATATGAATAATCGGGGGAGAACTACGTTTTTCACGGTTTTTAAGAAAATTGAAAAAATTGTCTTACATTTGAAATGGCGTACTGCGCTTGCTATTGGGTGTATAAAAAAATTGTAAATATGAAAGTTGTAGAAAATTTTGTCTTCTTTAATATTGTAATTGACAAAAATTATGCTACTGCAACGGCTATTGAGATATTAAAAAACAATCGAAAAGAGTCCCAAAATTTTGTTGTTTTTCGGTCACAGAAAATTTAGCCTTAAGAAATTTTGTTGGAAAACTTGGTTTTCCCATGTTGGCATCATTATAAACAATTCAGGAAAAAAAATCTTCTACCCGATTTTTTGCAAGGTAACACCCCCTTTTTTTTTGTACATTTCCCCTGGACTACAACCGAAATGTCTTGTTTTTTCATTGACAAATGTTGTTTTTGGAATAAACGAGCAATTTTAGAGGCAACTAAAAAATAAAACTAAGTAATTTTGGTCTACACATGTGAGACCACCCTCAAGGAGTTGTTTATATCAATAAAATGCATTTCTAAATAAAGTACATTTTGCAATCACGGCTTGATTAAAATACTATATTTTTGCACACACCGTAAAACATTTCTGTAAAAACGCAGAATTAAACACACATTTTTAAAATTCTTTTACAATTTTATTAAACATATTAAAAAAGAAAATTTGATTTAAAATTGTTTTTTGTAAAATTAGAATATTTTAAAAAGAGAAAATTCGTCTCTGCGGAGTTTGCAGAGATTTTTATCGACAATCACTTTAGAGATGTTTCATTCACAATGTGCATGAAGTTTGCTAATATTAAAAGTAAATAAAAAGTATTTCCCCACTAAATCATAAAGGACATTACCTGCATACGGTAGTAGCAGCTCCTGCAGCACATTCAGTAAGGTGTTCGTCTTTAACCCATAGGACTCGGGATTAAATCCCGCGCCGGCTAAGAATAAACCAAAATTAAATGCTACAAAAATTCGCTCGAAAAATTCTAGTTGAAAAGTTCACTAATATAAAAAAAAAAAATTGTTATTATTAAAAATAAATTTACAGAGTCTACTGTAAATCTACCAAATAATTACTCTGTTGTTTAACAGAAACTCTGTTTTTCTAAACTTTGTAATTTTACATAAGGCTTAAAATAATTGATTACCAGTAGGTTCTCTGTAATTTCAAAGCGAAATTTTTAACAGTGATGCTGGTTCTACACAAATGTGAGTATATGGTCAAATACTAGAAATGTAATTTTAACTGCAATATTACAATTCTATGCAAAAAATGAATTATATCAGACAATAATATCACACCAATAGTTCATATACAGTGCCCAGTACTGTATTCCACAGAAATATTTAAAATAAATTAATGAATGTTGTTAAATATGTAGTTCATATTGAAAATAATTTGCAATATAAAATGCCACTGTTATAGGAACATGGCTTTTATATTTAAAAATAATTACAATGACTCTGCAATATTTTTAAAATATTGGTTCTAAAAATATTAAAAATAAAAACCCACAATCGATCCAAAATTCCTAGAATGTAAAGAACCAACCGCTAATGTAAGATTGAATTTAAATTAGTTTCTGATTAATAAAAATGTCATTTGGTATTCCATTCATAACAAATACGACCACAAATCTTCATTTTGTTAATTTTAATGAACTTTTATTGTCTTTTTAGTAAAGTTTTCGGTAAGCGGCATCTTTAAATTATAGTTGCTGACCGTGTATTTAAACAAGGCAACAGAATACTTGAAGGATACATTTACTATTGTATTTCTCCCAAAATTTCAGCTTATCATTTAATTACTCATTCAAAACTTTTCTTCTAGCATCCAAATATGAACAAAAGATTCTGTTTGCATTGTATATCTAACCTTTGTTACATTTGCACTCATTATTTTTAAGTGGACATTAAGAAGTAAAACTTTAATTGTCAACAAATAAACAATTTTTTAATCATGGCTTCATAAGCTTTATCGTCTTTTTTACTGTAAAGCCATTAAAAAATTTTACAAATTTATTTAATCTAAAATTAGAATTTTTGTTATTTTAATAATTCTTCTGTGACTTTAAGCATGTTATTCAAAAATAATATGAGAACCATTTCTTTTTTTGTAATTTTAAACAATGTTTACTTTCTGATATGCCTAACATATTTATTTAATAGCGAAAGTTTGTCTTGAGACTATGACTATGTTAACTTATGATGTATCATTATGTTATCCATAAAAAATGCATCATATTATTTAAAATTGTGTAAAAACAATGTGTCTGAAACAAAAAGCGTTAACGAATGCTTTAATAAACATTTAAAAAGATTTATTGTGAAGACCGTTATTTTTATAGAGTCTACATATAAAAAAATATAATTTAAATATTCATTACTGTAACATAACTGGCAATATGTTAATGGCAAGCAGAAATCTTTCTTTAATTTCCTTCTTAAAATCATAATCACTTCTCTCTGAAAATTACAAAAGAGGTTTGCCTAAAAGGTATTCTTGAACACTCATTGCGCTAATTTACAGTGATAGAAAATTAACAGGAATATTTCAAGTATACTAACAAACATTATGAAAATTAGATGAGTTGCAGTTGAATGAGATTTTACTAATGATGCTTTAAATTACTTCCTTTCCTTAAGATTAAATAATTTATAAAAGTGATGGATAGAGAAATCAAATTTATAAAGATGCAAAATAAGAAATATTTACAACTGATTAAATATATTGTATAATTGAAACTATAAATATTGAAATTTCCTATACAATAATATTTTTAAATGTAATTTTGAAGAAAAAAAAGAACACCTATTTGCATTTTCTGGAATAAGGCATAAGGTAACTTACTAATAAAATAAAAACTGTGTTTTTTAGATCATTTTCACTATAATGAAGTTGATATAGTATTGTTCAAGAATAACGATATCCTTAGTCTCCTTTATTTCAAATTTCTCCATAATAAGAAGCGATAGTAAAGATTTATTTTAAACTTAAGGTGACCTGGCCAAACAATCAACGCACGCCCACCCCTTCTGGACTCCACAGGCTATGAATACACCAATGTGGTATTATATGTTTTAGAAGATAAATAGGTTAAAGAAGATTGAAAGATAATATCAACAACAATAGCTGTCTTCCGTAATCTGGTTGTCAGCTTTGAAAGCCACATCCATTACTGTCGCGACATCTGATGGCTCTCTTCGTTATTTATTAAGAAAAATCAATTACATATTCAATTACAATACTAAGTAAAGTAAAAGGCTTAGCTGCCTCTCGAACTATTATAACGCAGAAGAAAGTTTTATTTTTAGACAGTATAACAACATTATTTCAAATATATCGTCTTAAATATCATGCAATTTTCACTACCAAATGCTTTTCGGGCGTAATGACATAATTATTTAATTTCTTTTTTCTACATTTATGTGTCAATATATATTTAGACAGCGTTTGAAAATATGTTTGGGGAAGTTTAAAATCTGGCAACAGTAGATAAAAACGGTTTTTTCAAAATATGAATTAAATCTCTATTCAGGTTATGAAATTTTGAATAAAAAACTGAAAAAAAAAAGACAACAAATATATTAGCCATTGCGATTGGCATTTCAGGAGACTTCAATTGCTTTGGATAGCTTTTTGTTCTATCAAACTTATCTAACTGAAATATTTTTACTGATTTCAACACTAAATAACTCTTAATATAATCCTACGATTTAACCCTTTAACGCTCGATTTAAATTACGGTTGAATAATTCAAATTGCTTATTGGCACCACTTTTATGAAAAAAGAAATATTCACCTTATTTAATGACAGTAAAAATTATACCAAAATATACCCAATTTCACTATTTTATAAAACTGGTGGGAATCAAGCAATTTGAGTAAAATACACAGCCCGAGAATATGAAGAGATCGAGAATTAAGGATTTAAAAAAAAACGTCTACTTCCTAGTGTTTATCAAACATTTCTTAAAACTACTGTTTTTTATGTTTTCTATGCAATTGTTTTTTCACGATGCCGAGAAAATGAAAAATTCGCAATAGACGGAGCTATATCAGTTTAAGCATTAGTGATTTCTTTTAGAACAGAACGATGATCAAATTTTAAGCTGGACTACTAAAAGAAAGAAAGGGGGGTGCTATCCACTCACAATCGTCTAAATTTTAGCACTAGCGTTAAACAAAATAGCTACGCTAATTATATTCCATAACCATAGAATAGTTTACTTTAGCAAGCTACTAAAATGTCACTAGTAACTCTTAAATATACCTTTTCAAAACGGCGCTGAAAAATGTGTCATTATTACTATTTCTCGTGAAAACCCCGTGAATGCCAATATACTTTTGTTTTGAGTATCTAATGTAACACCATACGGCCAAAGCAAAACTTGCTGAAAAATCTCTACCAAACTCAGACAAGATGCTGACGGCACGCGGATGGATGAAGATCAAAACTAATCTTGATTTTCGACTTAGAGACGTGATGCGACAAACTCCGGCGATTTACCTTTCTACCACCTCATTTATGCAGATTTACGACGGCAGATTCCTAAATATCATATTGCTACTCAAAATAGCCTAGAAATTTTCATTCCCGGGTATTGCAACACGCTTTTCGAAAATAAAAAAAATAACAGTAAATGAAGCTTAACCACACCCAGATGTTAGAATTCACAATGTTAAAATTTGCAGCAAAATGTAAAGTCATTTGAACGATTTTATACAAGATGATTACATAACAGTAATATAACTTTATTCTGACCGTAATATGATCAATTATATGGCCAGATTCTCTTCATAATATGGTCAATTAACCGTTACCTTTAAAAACGGTCGATTGACTGCACAGTTTGATGCATAGTTTTTACAGTGCAGCACACTATGATCGCCTGCAAACTCGGAATCCACTCGACAGCTGACTACCTTCATAGGAGAGTATTAGCTAGACCCAAATGCTAGAAGATTACATAAAATCTTGCTAATTCTAAAATAAATCGTACAAAAATATTTATAATCCTTCTCAGATAGATAAAGCAACACATTAATTAAAAAAACATCTGATGCACTCCTACATTTTTTAAAAGTTATTATTACTTCATTCAATGTAAAAAAAAAAAAAAAAAAAAAAAAAAAAAAAAAAAAAAAAAAAAAAAAAATTTCTTGTTTAAAGCATGATTAAATTTATAGCGCCAAGAGGCTTTTGCACAACTGGTTTATTTCACATACAGTTTTAATGACTCACTTTAATTGCGTGCTAATACAGAATGATAGAAAATAAGAAGAAATATTTCAAATGTGTTAAGTGACTTTCTGAAAATTAGATAAGTGTTGCATTTCAATAAGATTTCACTAATGATAATTTATTGTATTACATTCTGCTTGTCATTATTTCTCCGTAAATGTAGGCTATTTCCAAAAGAAGTACCTTGAGTAATCTCAATTAAAAGAAGGTAAATTAGAAAGGTTTTGCCGAAATGAATACAGTGCATGATTTTCACAAATTTATTCCTACGTGTATTTTTGAGAACCGACTATTTTTCAGTATAATAGATTATTATACATTTAAAACGTTATTTGAATGTTCTAAATAGATACTTGAATTAGACATACTAATATAATTAACACTGAGTTTTCTAAATACATTTTGAGTGCCTTGAGGAGAGTGTTTTACGATTTTATCTTTTTAAAATTATCTGCTTCATAATTAGATTTTATAAAAAAATTTTTGAGTACATGAAAAATCTCAAAATCATACATCTGAAGAAAAAAAAAAGTTTCTAAATCCCTTTACCACATCATACATGAAACAGTTTATTAACGCACAAAATAAAAAAAAAGTACCCATAAGTAAAAACAAGTGGGTAAGTGTGATCACAGATCCCACAGAGTGTTTCGTTTAACATTCCTATCAAAATACTTTATCCTTCTGAAAAATCTGTTAGTTTTACATTTCGCTACCAGGGGCGCACCCTATTCTAAACAAACCTCTATCCGAACGAAACTCCGTTTTACATACTATCCGTATATATATTAGTCGAAGGGATTGGGCCCATAGCACTCGTCATAAGTAGGTGCCCTGGCGATAAAAAGTGGAACTAAAATATGTAAGGCTATGGTGCATAATATGAAAGAATGGTCAAAGGGGTGTCGCCAAAAGTTGGAAAAGTGCTCCCCGGGTGAAAAGGCGGAGGTTAGAAAAATTGCTAAACATACAGAAGTGAGAGCCCGAAGCGGTAAAATAAAAAAAGTTAGAGCACGGAGGATTAAATAATATAAGACTTTTTGAAAAAATTATGATTTGTCGTGTGGTCTGAGGTATTCAGCTATACGTATGCAAAAATCCACGTCTCCAACTTAATTAGGGGTTCTCTTTGAAAGAATTGCTTAAAATACATATGTAGTAGCTCAAAGGGTTAAACGTAAGACTTTTTCAAGATTTTATTATTTGTCGCCTGGCCTCAGGTGTTCTGCTATAAGTATGCAAAATTTCACGCCTCCAACCTAATTAGGGCCTCACTTTGAAAGATTTGTTTAAAATACACATGGGGGAGCCCAAAGGGTTAAATGTACGACTTTTTACAAAATTTTATGATTTGTCGTTTGATGTGAGGTGTTCAGCTATAAGCATGCAAAATTTCACGCCACCAACCTAATTAGGGTTCCCTTAGCAAGAATTGTTTAAAATACACATGTGGAAGCCCAAAGGGTTAAATATACGACTTTTTCACAATTTTATGGTTTGTCGTTTGATGTGAGATGTTCAGCTATAAGTATGCAAAATTTCACGCCTCCAACCTAATTAGGGGTTCACTTAGAAAGAATTATTTAAAATACACATATGGGAGCCCAAACGGTTAAATGTATGATTTTTTCAAAATTTTATGGTTTGTCATTTGACGTGAGGTGTTCAGCTATAAGTATGCCAAATTTCACGCCTCCAACCTAATTAGGGACTCACTTAGAAAGAATTGTTTAAAATACACATGTGGGAGCCCAAAGGGTTAAATGTGCGACTTTTGCAAACTTTTATGTTTTATCATTTTATGTGAGGTGTTCAGCTATATGTATGCAAAATTTCACACATCCAACCTAATTAGGGGTTCACTTAGAAAGAATTGTTTAAAATACACATATGGGAGCCCAAAGGGTTAAATGTACGACTTTTTTAAAATTTTATGGTTTGTCGTTTGATGTGAAGTGTTCAGCTATAAGTATGCAAAATTTCACGCCTCCGACCTATTTAGGGGCTCACTTTGAAAGAATTGTTTAAAATACACATGTGGGAGCCCAAAGGATTAAATGTACAACTTTTTCAAAATAGTATAGTTTGTCGTTTGACGTGAGGTGTTCAGCTATAAGTATGTAAAATGTCACGCCTCCAACCTAATTAGGGGCTGACGTCGAAGAATTGTTTAAAATACACATGTGCGAGCCCAAAGGGTTAAATGTACGACTTTTTCAAAATTTTATGATTTGTCGTTTGATGTGAGGTATTCAGTTATAAGTATGAAAAATTTCAAGTCTCCAACATGCATAGTTTCTGAGAAGGGGATCTGTGACTGACAGACGGACAGACAGACAGACAGAGGAGCGAGACGAATAGGGTTTCAACAGATGAACGAAACTCTAAAAAACATATATTTAAAGGAAAAAAGCTTTTAAAAGTTTGGTTAATTTAAGGCAAATTCCATTAACTAAATATTTTCATTGCTATTTATCTTTCCTTTCTAAAACTATTATAACATTCTGGCAATTTGCTTTAAAGAATATTTAAATAGAATGGTTTTCAAGATGTATTTTTTTTTTACTCTCATTTTCAGTATTTGAGAGATAGAAAATGAAATGGAAATTTTCAAGAGTGTTAAGAGACTTACTGAAAAATACATAAGTATGTTAATCGACCAACATTTCACTAAAGATATTTGAATCTGTTACATCGCTTTAGCTATTATCTTTCCGGAGTAGAAACATAGTTTTAAAAGATAGAGCAAGAAGAAACTCAATTTTGAGAATAGAAAAAATGTTATCCAAGTGTGCATAATTTTGAATGAACACAACGACTATAATCCTGCAGGAGTTTATTAAAATAAAAATTGTCAGTTTGACGCTTATTTGCATTTCTAGAGAAAATTGAAATTACTTGATATTAATAACAATCTCTTTCTCAAGAAATAGAGATAGACTTAAGTGATAAAATTTACGATTGCGTAATTTCAATCTAAAATAAAAGTTTGTGTATTTATTTAGAAAATAACAAAAAAAAAAAAAAATCTAGATCATTACTTATATTCAAACTAATGAAATTAGTTTTACAAAAACGTTAAATGAGTTACGCGTATTTAATTCTTAATTCCGATTCGCCACCAAGAATTGATGAACTGACATAGCTGTAACCTCTGTTGTCCAGTTATAGTAAAACGATTATGAAATGTATAAATAATTTTATATACGGTTAGTAAAAATATGTTGTATGTGCAAACTCCAACAACATACACTCCACAACATACTACCTTCATTGGAGCGTATTAGCTAGACTCAAATGCTGCAAGTTTACATAAAATCTCGCACATATCCACGTCTAAAATTAAACTGTAATTAAACCTTTATAATCTCTCTCGGATATGTAAAGCAACTCGCAACTCATTAATTACAAAAAATAAATTTTCTCCTGCACTTAAAAAACATTATTACTTTATTCAAATGCCCATACGCAAATATATATATATATATTACGAAACAATTTAATGGATTGAGTCAAACAATCACGTCGTGCTTGTTACGACATATTACTGGATTCGTACCACATTTTAATCAGTCGTTGGTGAGGTTGTATAGCAGGCGTACCACTTAGCGCAAGCATCGCTAGTGGAGGTGTCAACTCTGTGAAAATTTAGCAGCTGTGGAGCGATGATAAGATTGGTAGAGTCCAATCAAAACTCATTTATTCATGATGAATACAAGGCAGATTTAGGCAGCATGAGTGGTGAAAAAAGTAAAGGCTTATGAAGAAATCTGGGGTTTTCCAATAAGACATAGAAACGCAATCATAGGAAACTGTTTATCCCATCAGAATATACCAACATTAAACAATTCCCACAGGATGAGAAATCAGAGCATTCCGCTTGAGCATGAACTAGTTATTCATGCGAAATAGATGTTAATTAGCGAAATGAATATTCTACATGGCTTAGGGCACGAGGTAACAGATTATGTAAACAATCAAACAGCACAAAAAATCTACTCCTGAGCTCATGCTCTAGCTATTTATTAGAATGCGCGGAGGAAAATCCGATTGAAATGAAAACTTCAGGCTAGCCAAACAAAATCACGAACGAGACTCGAAGTGAAACTGCGATCCGTCACTCAGCCAATGGAGAGCGATCGAGAATCGTCACAGAAGAGAATCCCGGCGCCACTAATGGAAGGTGTTGAGAATGCCAACTTGGCGATGCTTGCCATTTTCTGTTAGTCGGCACTGTGGCAAACCCCTTTTTATTGTTTTCCGATTTTCTTTTCAGTGTAGATGTAAAGTTTGTTTTGAACCGGTCTGACGGTAATAATGGAACTCTCAAATGAGAGTAATAATAATATTAATATACCTATATATTTGTAAATAAAATGTACATAGTTGTTTTTTAAGAAAGAAGTTTAATTTGAACTGTAGAGTGTGTTTACTTATTCAAGTTACGAATTTTATTTACAATATATTAGAACTAAGTTATGAAGACGTTTTTATTCTTCGATGCATTATGAAATAATTTGAATTTACCGAACCTGCAGTCTCACCGACAACGCAACATTTTTCTGGCGTCAAAGCTCCAGGATGTCTGGATTTCATCATCGATTGAGGTAAGTACCTCAAATTAAATTATATTGAATAAATAGAATTATGAATACATTTATTAACTGAACTGTATCGAATAAATTGAATTCTTTATTTTATGATGGATTGCGAAACTTTGAAAAAAAAAAGAGCTACGATTCGTAGTCAAACTACGAAAATATTTGATAAAATAAGGGATTTATTAGATAATACACAAGAATTAGAGCTTGAGAATAGAAAATCACAGCTGGATCTTTTGAAACAGCAATTGAATGACAAAATGAAAACTTTAAAATCATTAAATTCTGAAATTGAACCACTGGTTCCAAGTACTGAATTTGAAAAAGAAATCGAGAAATCGGAATCTTATAATGAGAATATTATTGAATGGAAATATAAAATTTCCAAATTTTTAAATGATAACACAGTTACTCCTGAAACTAAACAAGATTCTTCAGACATTGAAAGTGATAGTAGTAGCAACAATAGTTCTCTACTAAAAAGTCAGAAAATTCTTAATCAAAATTTGATTAAACTTCCTAAACTTAATATATCTAAATATTATGGTGATTCGTGTTTATGGCTCGAATTTTGGAGTCAGTTTTCGAATGCGATTGACAATAATGAACATTTAACTCCGATTGATAAATTTTCCTACTTAAAGTCACTTTTGGGCGGAAGTGCTGCAAATACTATAGCAGGCTTTTCGCTGACTAAGGAAAATTATGCTCATGCTATAGAATTATTGAAAAATCGTTTTGGTCGTAATGACCTGGTAATAAATAGTCACATGACTAAACTGCTAAATTTGAAACCAGTACGAAATTCTAGTAACATTAAGGCTTTTAGAGATTTGTATGATGAATGCGAAATTCAAATAAGAAATCTTAATTCTTTAGGTGTTGTATCAGGTTCATATGGGCACTTATTATGTCCGATTCTTCTGAAACTTATTCCATCAGATATTGCACAAGAATTTAATAGAAAACGAATTAAAAACACTGACTGGGATGTTAATGAGCTGATAAGTTTCATTAAAGATGAAATTGAATCTCGCGAGACCACTGTCCAATTAAACCATTTTGAAAAAATCCCTGGGAAGCAGGAAAATTATAAGAAAAATTATAAAAAATTCATTCCATCAGCTTCTGCCTTAACCACAGATATTAAAAATAACTGCATATTTTGTAATCAAACTGATCACGATACTGAAAAGTGTAAGTCTTTCACCATTCCGGAAATGCGAGAGAAATTAAAAAGGGAAGGAAGGTGCTTTAAATGCTTCCGTAAATTTCACATCGCGAATTTTTGTAAAATTTCGAATGAAAATTGCAAAGTGTGTGGTAAAACATATCATCATACTATACTTTGTAATTCTAATAAAAAAACAGAAGAATCAAAAAATTCAGGTATTATTATTTCCTCCGTATCTCATTGCAAAGGCAATATAAATAATATCAGTAGAGAAGTAATATTGCAAACAATTCATGTAAAAGTGGAAGCGGGTGAAAATTCAGAAACTGCTCTTTGTTTATTTGACTCTGCTAGTCATCGAACTTTTATTACAGAAAATTTAGTTTCAAAATTAAAACCTGAGGTCATTATAAAGGAAAAATTAATTGTCTATACTTTCGGTTCGAGAAAATCTGAAGAACGATGTTATGATGTCGTTAAGCTAAAGCTAATTCACTTGACGAACAGAAAACGTAGTATAATAATTGAAGCATTAGTCACACCGCTAATAACTAATTCTTTGATACAAATTCCTCCTCTTCCAATCAAAATTAAGAGAAAACTTTCCAAATTTCGTCTTGACACGTGGGAACATTTGGAAAATAGTGATGTTGATATATTAATAGGAGCTGATTATTTATATCAAATTAATGACAAAACATACCCCATAAATAAATCATTGTTCGTCTGTGAAAATTTATTTGGGCATTCCCTCTGCGGGACAATTGACGTAAATAAAAATAGTGAGAGTAAGCAAGCTGGGGTCTTGTCCACTCAGGTTATGAAACCTATTCAAAATGATTTGAAAACATTGTGGGAGTTAGAAACTTTAGGGATGAACACTGAAGAAAATATTTCTGAATTAGATAAAGAGATAATCGAAAAATTCGAAAACAATTTGCATTTTCTTGAGCACCGATACGAAGCTAAATTGTTATGGAAAGATGATAGAAGAGATTTAGGAAGTAATTATAACAATGCTAGAAACCGATTTATTAACTTAAATCGAAAATTGCTTAAAGATAAGGAATTATTGCAGAAATATAAAGAAATTGTGATTGAACAGGAATTAAATAACATAGTGGAAGCATGTTCTAATAAAACTGTAGATAGCGGTTATTTTAAGCCCCACCGACCTGTCTTGCGAGATGATAAACCCACAACTAAAGTTAGAATGGTATTTGATGCTTCCTCAAAAGAAAATAGCAAATCATTAAATGATTGTTTGTACGGTGGCCCAAATTTGAACCCCGATTTATTAGAAATTATTATTAATTTCTGAAAATTCAATACTGCGTTTTGTGCAGATATTGAAAAGGCCTTTCTTCAAATTTCTGTAGCTGAAGAAGACCGAGATTACCTTAAATTTCTTTGGTTCGATAATGACACAAACAACTTTTTCAAAATTTTAAGATTTAGACGTGTACCATTTGGCGTTACATGCTCACCATTTATTTTGGCTGCCACAATTAAACATCATATAAAGAAATATCGAGATCAACATCCAAATGTTGTATATATGTTAGATAATTCCCTCTATGTCGATGATTTAATTTCCGGATCGGATTTAGATAACGAAGCTTATTATTTATCAATTACAGCTTCTGAAATTCTTAAAGAAGCTGGGATGAATTTGAGGAAATTAAAAACAAATTCTATTAAACTTAGGGAAATGTGGGAATCTAGTAACTTAGGTATAAGTGAGGAAAACACAGGTAGTATCTTAAAAGTGCTTGGACTGATATGGAATACTGAATCTGATATTTTGATGTTAGATGCGCAGCCCTTTGAAGAATATTACATCGATGATCCCACGAAGCGAACAGTTCTTAAAATGTTACTGAAAATTTATGATCCATTAGGATTTGTGAATCCATTTGTAATACGTATTAAAGCCTTGTTGCAAGAAACATGGCAAAGAGGTTTAGAGTGGGACAATAAATTACCTGAAGATTTGAAATGCGAGTGGAACACCTGGTGTTCAGAAGTTGTACATTTACGCACATTTGAAATAACCCGAAAATATTTTCCTAATATGATAAACATTTCTGAAAATTCACAAATTCACATATTCTGTGATGCTAGTCCCAAAGGGTATGGATCAGTTGCTTATTTGCGTTCCATTTCATTAACTGGCGAAATTCAAACAAGTTTTGTTTGGAGTAAATGTAGAATAGCCCCCCTCAAGAAGTTAACTATTCCACGGCTGGAATTGATCAGTGCAGTAGTTGCCGCTAGAATGTGGAAATATTTAAAACAAAAATTACATATTTCGAATTTAAATATAAAGTTATGGTCGGACTCAGAAATAACTATTTGGTGGATTAGGAGTTCTACTACAAACTGGAAACCCTTTATTTCCAATCGTGTAACCGAAATTCAGTCATTGACAGATCCAAAGGACTGGAATTATTGTCCCTGAAAAGAAAACCCTGCAGATCTGCTTACGCGAGGGGAAAACTTATCGAAGTTAATGGGTAATAATGTATGGTGGTGCGGCCCACCTTGGTTATCACTATCAGAAGATTTGTGGCCTTCAAAAAGGGCTATAGAAATGGTTCCCGAAGCTTTTAATGAAATGAAAGCAAAACCAAATTTAACATTATTGTGTAACGAATCAAACTCTATCCCTAAGCCAGTATTTGATATGGCAAAGTTCAGTAGTTTAAATCGCGTGTATAATATTACTGCTTGGATAATGCGTTTTATTCATAATGCCAATTCGAAAAATCCTAAAATTTTAGGACCTTTAACTACCTCAGAAATAGAAATAGCAGAAAAATACTGGATAAAACAAACTCAGGAAACTTCATTTAAAGTTGAAATAGAAGCACTTAAACAAAAAAAACCACTTAATAAAGATTCTTCTTTGTACAACCTTAATCCACAATTCGATGAAAATGACTTACTTGTTTTATCCGGAAGACTTCAGTTTTCTGAAGTTACAGAGCAGGAAAAACATCCGTGGATACTTCCTAATAAATCTTATTTTCTAAAATTACTAATTAAGGATGCTCATGAAAGAATGTACCATTTTGGTGTAGCTGTCACTTTAGCTCACCTTCGTGAAAGGTATTTTATATTAAAGGGAAGAAGATTTGTAAAATCCGTCTTAAGATCGTGTATGATATGTCGAAAACTTAATGCTTTTCCTGGAAAGGTGGAAATAGCACCTTTACCGAAAGATAGAATCATCAAAACGCCAGTTTTTGAAACCTCTGGTGTCGATTTTGCCGGTCCGATTTATTATAAAACTTCTGAAAGCACTGGGAAGGCTTATATTGTCGTATTCACATGTACTGTAACCAGAGCGATTCATCTAGAGTTAGTCACCAATCTAAGTACTGAAACTTTTATCTTAGCACTACGAAGATTTTTCTCTAGGAGAGGTTTCTGCAAAATAATGTACAGTGACAATGCCAAGACATTTTCTAAGGCTGATTTGGTGTTAAAAGATGCTTGGGAAAGAATTTCTAAGCAAGAAATTTTTGATTACTTGAGAAACAATAAAATAATATGGAAGTTTACAATTCCCAGGGCTTCCTGGTGGGGCGGCTTCTGGGAAAGGATGGTCAGATCAGTTAAAACACCTTTAAAAAAGGTTCTAGGAAAAACTTGTCTCCGTTATGAAGAGCTAGAAACAATACTTACAGAAATTGAAGCTCTGATTAATTCACGTCCCTTATGTTACCTCTACGAAGAAAATGCTGAACCATCACCTTTAACGCCATCTCATTTTTTAGTTGGTAAACGATTAATGTCCTTACCTTCTTATGGATTACCAGTCTGTACGCAAGAGAAATCCAATAAGATTTTGTTGACGAGAAAATATAAATATAAGCAACAAATTACTGACCACTTTTGGAAAAGGTGGAGAAACGAATATTTGTTAGAACTTAGATCTGCTTTTCAAGTGAAAAACATAAATTCATCGCCTCAGTTCAAAGTTAACGATATAGTGATAATTCATGATGAAAAGCTCCCAAAACATATGTGGAAGTGTGGTCGTGTTAAAGAACTCATATTTGGTCGTGACTCTAAAATCAGATCATGTGTATTACAGACTGCAAAAGGCGATCTTAAACGACCTGTGCAATTGCTATATAATCTTGAATTGGACTTAGTGGACTAAAAGACACTAAAACTCTTACACTAAAAATAAGAACTATTATCGAACATTTAATTTGTTTTGTTACTCATATTTACCCTTATTATTGTTTAATTTTCATACAATTCATGTGTTTTATTTTCTTTCGTAGATTGCAGCATTCTTATTATTTTTGCTTTTATATCTGTAGCTGTATGTAAGTATGTATCTGAAAATTTGTCATGTATGTAAGTATATTCTTATGTTTATTAAATTGTTTAATATAGATGCTGAACTAAGTGTTCAGCCCGGGGCAGGATGTTAAGAATGCCAACTTGGCGATGCTTGCCATTTTCTGTCAGTCGGCACTGTGGCAACCCCCTTTTTATTGTTTTCCGATTTTCTTTTCAGTGTAGATGTAAAGTTTGTTTTGAACCGGTCTGACGGTAATAATGGAACTCTCAAATGAGAGTAATAATAATATTAATATACCTATATATTTGTAAATAAAATGTACATAGTTGTTTTTTAAGAAAGAAGTTTAATTTGAACTGTAGAGTGTGTTTACTTATTCAAGTTACGAATTTTATTTACAATATATTAGAACTAAGTTATGAAGACGTTTTTATTCTTCGATGCATTATGAAATAATTTGAATTTACCGAACCTGCAGTCTCACCGACAACGCAACAGAAGAATTTCGATGAAAAAAGGCGGTCTCCCAGCTGGCGGGAAAATGAGATGAAATAGAATAAAAATGTAAAAATGCTTTTGATAAACATTCGAAAAATAAGTAACTGCTTTCAGAACTTTACAGTTTGGTAAACGATAAAAATTAATGAAGGGATTAAAAGTTTAGATTACGTTTTGGAATAAATCGATTATTAAGATACGCGTTTTAAATTTATAGGAATTTAACTAGAAATAAATAATAGAGCGTATAAAAAAAAGCAAACAATGAATATGCAGGCAATTTAGAATAATTTAAATGGATAGTAAAAGTAAAATTTTTTATATAACATATATATATATATATATATATTTCTCCTTTAAATCATGACCAACTTTTTAGTGCCAAAAAACATTTTGCGCAACTCGTTTTTCACAGATATCCTTAATGGGTCACTATAGTTGCGTGGTAATATAGAATGATAGAAAATAAGAAGTATTTCGAGCGTGTTAAGTGACTTTCTGAAAATTAGATAAGTGTTGCATTTCAATAAGATTTCACTAATGATACTTTATTGCATTACATCCTGCTTACCATTATCTCAACGGAAATCTGGGTTATTTTCAAAGGAAGTGTCTTGAGTACTCTGAATTAACAGAATGTAAATTTGAAAGGTTTTGCCGAATTGAATACAGTGCATGATTTTCACAAATTTATTCGTTCGTGGATTTTTAAGAATAGACTATTTCTCAGTATAACAGATTTTTATACATTTAAGACCTTATTTGAATTCTATAAATGTATACTTGAATTAGACATACTAATATAATTAAATTTCTGTTTTCTAAATACATTTTGAGTGCCTTGAATATAGTATTTTCCGATTTTATCTTTTCAAATATTTATATATATATATATATATATATATATATATACAGGGTGATTCATAAATATCGAAACAATAGGCTATTTCTTTAAATAGTGCCCCTAGACCCATACTTCCAATTGAAAAGTTTCATAAAAAAAGGTGCAAAATTTAATGACATAAGTTGCAACTCCATGCGGGGTCTATTTGAAAAAATACGAAAATTAAATTTTTTTACGGTCCCCGTATAGTAAAATTTCCAATTAGGAAAACTTTCCCTATCTATTCCTAAATTAAACACAAAAAACTGCCTCTTCATATCTGCAAAACTCGCAGAGTTATGGCCGTTTAAAAAATTCACCAGGTTTTAAGGGATTAGACACAAATTGAAATGCGTGCAATCCAACAAACAATGTTACTTTAATAGTTCTATGAAACAAGTAAAAAATATATTTCTTGAGTTGGAATTTTGATTTTTTTTTCTTTTTTTGTAATGGTTAACCATATAATTTGCAAAAAAAAATCACATCCCAATATTTCTCATAAAGTTTTAAAAAAAATTTAAATGATTAATATTTTTTTAAGCGGATTTAATTTAAAATCTTTATAACTCGAAACATTATTCATCGGATTTCAAATTTCTTTTCATTTAATTAAAGAGGAAAGTATAATTTTAGTTTTGTTTCAGAATTTTTTTAAATATTAATTTTAAAAATATTAAAAATATTTATTTAAAAATTATGTAACTTATTTTAAAAAAAATCACATTTTCAAAAGTAATTTTTTTTTTCAAATTTGCCGAAACAAAATTAATATAAATTAATCAAAAGAGACATGTTCTAAGTTTGCACCTTTTTTATTTACGATTCTTGACTTATATGAATTTAAAGACGATAAATGGGAAAAAAAAAAAAGAAAAAGAAACATCATGCAGAAAAACGCATTTAAAGTTTTAAACATAGATTGGCTCCTAATAAAAGGATGTTTAAATGCTTTTTTTAAAATTGCACGTGTAAAGGTAACTTCTTTATGTAGCTTAAACTTCCGATATAATTTAACTTTTGCCGGATCCACCTCGTTTTTGTACTATTTCAATGTTCATAAATACATCTGATATTGTAATAAAAATGTGTAATTTGAAATAATGCTTTTTCTAACATGCCAATTAAGTGTTTTTCATAATCTTAGCCCTCACAACTTCCGGCTTTTTATCGTCCCGGTGAGGCCGTTAAAAAAGGCTGTATTCTGGGGCCGGACCTGGCCAGACCCGGGACTGGCTTCCTTATTCCTAGGTCTCCACGGGGTGAAATTTTCAGTCCTGGTCTCGAGACAACCCGTATTAAAATCATTATCTCTGACTGACCTAATCCATGCAAAAATAAGTAAAATTTGGCTCAGCACAAAAACTTTTAAAACAAATGCATATATTTTTAAATGGCAATTATTTTACAATAAAACTTTAAATTCATATTTTTAAAGGATAGTAGATTTTAAGGTAAAAAAATTTAAAATACAGTAAAACTAGTGAAAGAAAACCTGCCTACGACGGAATCCTTTCTGAAACGGAAAAATCTGTTGATCCATGGAAAATGAATATAATAATACCTGAGAAAAAAATAGACTACATTTACAACTCCTAAGAAGGGAACTTGTCTATAACGCTTTTTTTTTTCTTTCCTATGTGCTTCCGTCTTAAAAGATTTTACTTTATAGCCTTTTTCAATGTCTCCAACACATGGAATATGGATTAACGATATTAAAGGAGAAGTGAATCATTTTCACATCAATAGAGATTCATTAATAAAACAAATAATCACAGCTTTTGACCTTCTTTAATAATAATAATTATATATGAAAAAAGAAAAGCCATAATAAGTATTTTTGGTCAGAACACCTCTATACGAAACAACTTTTAACCATATCAATGTAAAAAACTATGTAGAAATTCAGTCAGGCCAGGCCAGGCTACGATTTGAACTTTTTTCTAGGGAGGGCCGAACTTTTTCTCCTATGTGTCGGTTCGGGACCGGACCTAGATATTTCGACGCGTGCAGACCGCTAGTGCAGACCCCCAGCATATTTTGTAAGCAGGTTTAACGTAAAAACTATACGCTGCCTATTTTATGTCCAAAAGAGAGGCACTGTCTTAAATCGACTTTTAATAATTTACAATTTGTAGATGATCCCTGTCTTGCATTCAAAATGAGTCAAAATCTCGTCGCTCAGAGGCATGGATAAATGGTGTAGGTCACGAATTTTGGATTTTGATATGTCTGCGAATTTTGAAGATATCGAGATTTTTTTGTGTTTAATTCAGGAATGGATAAGGAAAAATTTCCTAATTGGGAATTTTACTATACGGGGGCCGTATAAAATTTAGTTTTTGTATTTTCTCAAATAGTCCCCCCCCCCCCAAGGAGTTGCAACATATGTCATTAAAATTTGCACCTTTTTTATGAAACTTTGCAATTGGAAGTATGGGTCTAGGGGCAATATTTAAGAAAATAGCCTATTGTTTCGTTATTTATGAATCACCCTGTATATATATGTATAAAACTAGTTTGATGTGCCAATCCCAAAACTTTCTTCTATCTCATGTATATTAATATTTCAAAATGTTGTTACAAATACCAATAATTCATTTTTTATTAGTTTTATTAGTATTTTTATTAGAATTAAGCATTAACTTCATACACTTTTAATTGGTACAATATGGAAAATTCCAGAAAAATCGCTATCCTTCCGGTGGAAAATTTTAATATTCAAGGTGAACCTTCTTGCCATGATCGAAAGCATAAACAAAAAATTTGGTTCAGTGCTGTGCTTAACTTCATACACTTTTCGTGTTGCAATAATGAAAATGGTACAAAAAACACTAATACAGCTCCCCCTACCGTCGGAAGTTTTCCAAATTCAGGGAGGCCTACTGAGACAACTTGAAAAGGCAGGGCCAAGGCTTGGAACCAAGAAATGGAAAAAAAAGAAAGAAAGTCCGCAATCCTAACTGATACTGCCAGAAGCTTTCAGACAAGAGCAGTTAGAAGCGAAAAAAAAATGATGGCGCAACAGAACAAAAAGAAAAAGTTACGTAAAAATTTACTAGTTTCTATGGAAGCAGAACAAGAAGACAGCAAAAGAAAAAGTATTAAACCAAAAGCTGCAAAAAGTAAAAAGTTATTTAAACTCCGGAGAAAAGAACACAGTGAATGAATCTGATGACGAAGATAAAAAATGTGTGTGTATTTATTGTTTGAAATCGTACAACCAATCCAAAAATCACAAGACTGAGTTCAATGTCTTAGATGCAAAAGGTGATCCCATGACAAGTGTGCAAAAGGAAATACTTATTTTTGTTTGTTATAATTGTAACACTGATGATGATGATGACTTAATAGTTTCTGTTTTTATTTAGCAATAAGCCCTATTTTTTTTCAATTCAGTCTATAAAATGTTCTTTAATTAATTCTCTTTTTTTAATCAGTGTTTAAAGTTATAAATAAAACATTTCAATTTGATTAAATATTTATTTCACTTACTCCTTCATATCACTTATAATATATGTAAACATGCCCCACTTGCAAAAAACTGGGAACTAAAAAAAAAAAAAAAAAAAAAATACGGTTAAAAGCACAAATATGGCAACAACTGAATACACAAATTTTTGACTTTATTAACTGCTTTATAAAATTATTATTTTTATGCTTTATAATTTTTTGGTCTAAAATTTCCTAACTTCAAACATAAAAATTAGAAAATTTATATATAAAAAAAAAAAAACCGCGTAAACGTGCTCAGTTCTACCCTATAATTACTATAAAATTAATATTCTAGATATAGAAGCTCTTTTTTTGAAAATACTTTTATGCTTTATAATTTTTTTTTGTCTAAAATTTACTAGCTTAAAACATAAAAATTAGAAAATTCATAAAAAATACGCGTAAACGTGCCCAGTTCTATCCTATAATTACTATAAAATTAATATTCTAGATAGAAGTTCTTTTTCTGAAAATCCTTTTATGTACCCTTTTGATAATCTAATGTTTGCTAAGTACTCGTTTGCTTACTTTTAGACATAAATAACTTATAGAGAGATAAAATAAACTTTTTTTAGAAAAAAAAAATAAATATTCATATTTCCGGAACCTCAGATCTATCGATGCAACTTTTATTTCTCTTTACATACTAGTAAATCTGCAGATCAGCAGCCTCAACGTCATCTTTGCAAGTCATTGTTTTTTAACACTCATTGCGTAATATTCAACTTCCTACAAATCGCTTTTTAAAGTTTTCAAATCACATAAATATTTATAAGCATACAAGATACTTCGTAAAGTTTCAGAAATTAAAAGTGTTAAACAAGTGGTTTTACATTGATGTTCTGAAATTCTGATGAGCTACTTATTCTGGTAACTTTTTAAATAAAAAATTGCATTTGTTCAGGGGGGCAGAGCCCCCCTGAACCCACCGTAGTCTATTTAAATCTACATTCGTAATTTTTTATTGATTGTGCGTATGGTTATAGTATATCTTAGCTTTTTTTTTTACGCTGTGATTTATAAGGATAAGCATAAGTTTGTTTGTTTTTTTAAATTAATAAAATTTAAATTTAAAATAAAATATTCGTGTTAACCGTGCACAGACAATAAATCTTGGAGTGACGCTAAAAATGTAACCCTAAAATCCGCTACATTCGGCACAGCACAACGACGTGCTTAAAAAAATAGAATAATATTTTTAGTAATACAGTTTTTAATTCACAATACAATGAAATGCTACCTTAGAATTCTTATTGCTTAAATATAAGCAGATCATTTTCATTTTACAGAAAAAATGCACGGATGAAGTCAAAGAATTTGGTCCCTGTTCCACGTGCTTGTTTTGTTTGGACCGAATGAGGACATTTAAATCTGAGCGATAACGCACATCGTATTGCAAACTGTTTTTACGGCATAGTGCATCTCCATCTATCTCTTTCCTCCGTGAATAATAGTTAATTTTATTTTACCCAAGATCTTTTTATTGCAGATATCTTTGTTTTCGATAAATTACGTCTAATTCACCTGTTATGCGTACTTACTCGAAACTTTTCATCTTGTTATATTAAGATAATCGAGAGTTTTCTTTTTATTTCCAATGTGCCGCCTTATTAATTTTTCTATTCTTAATTTTATTTTTCATTTTCCTGTTTCACGACGAAACATTTCAATTGAAAATTGTTTAAAAGAAACTATTATTCCGGCTTTTGATATTCTTGGCAACAATTAACGAAATATTCGTAAATGTTATGGGAAAATGTTACGTTAGTCTCTATGAACATAATGAACTTTTGTATTTTTAAGCAAAATATTTGAATAAAATAAATAAAATAAATGAAATATTGCCTATTTTTATTTCTGGGCTAAAATCCATCTATATGCAAAGATACAAATGCATTAATTCATCCGTTTTGACGTTGGCTTTACTCAAACATTATACACGCAATTATACTAATATTATTAAGACCAAATGCGTTCCTAGGCAACAGATGAAAGAAAAGGAAAAAAGTGAAATATGCTTTATTCCAAATTGATAAAACAAAATCCTTTATATTATTGAAAAACATGCATAAAATTCCCCCCAATATTATAAACTTAATTTTAAAAAATCTCGCAAATATATTGACAAAATTTCAAACTAATTGGAATAATTTAATAATCTTATTTAAAAATTTCAGCATCAAAAATTTACCATTTAAATCCATTTTTCATATGAGTCATTTCTTTCAACAAATGAAAATCTGAAAATCGTCTGACTTGCCATAGAAAAGCATTATAGAGCAAAATAAAATGTTCCATATTTCCCGAACGAATGAACCAAATTTAACCAAAAACTATGCAGCTAAGTCCGGGTACCTCATCAACATGCCCAGTGAATTTCAAGCCGATCGGATGCTTTTTGCGTCAGTTATCGCGGAACAGACAGACAGACTAACAGACAGACTAACAGACAGACTAACAGACTGACTAACAGACAGACCAACAGACAGACTAACAGACAGACTAAGAGACTGACTAACAGACAGACCAACAGACAGACTAACAGACAGACTAACAGAAACCAAAACTTTTCGTGTCTCCACAGTAAGCCTTCATTCACGTTTCGGCAATAATAAAACAGTAAATTAGAGATACACAAATAATACTAGATATAAAACTTCTTATTCAAAATTTATTTAATAAGCACTTAAAAACAAAAACAAAAACAAAAAAAAAATGACTCAATAATTTGTTTACTTGTTTTACTTCGTAAATAAATTACAATCAGATATAATGTATCTGGAGGAGAAAAAAATATACAGGTAATTGCGAAAACTTTTCCTTCTTTATGTACCCATTTTTAATTAATAATTACCTAAATTAAAAATAATGTTTTAATTTTTATTTAAAAAAAAGTGCTTTCAAATCCATTTTTCTTACTTTTACTTGAGAATTACTGGAAACTAAATGTCTGTGATACGTTTTTCGTATTAGTCTGTTATTTATAGGACATTTTAACTTTTAGCATCTTTCGTAGTAGTATGCCTCTGCAAGAATGTTTCAGTTAATATTTATCTGCCTTTCTTTAAAATGATCGTTTGGGGAAATTTTTCGATTTTTTTCTCTTTAAAAGAGCAATATTTTACTATTTTATATCTGTTTTTGTTTTATTCCTATGATTAATATAATAGGAGTTATGGTCAATTTAATAAAAAGGAAGTAATGAATCAAATATAGTAAGTGGGCGTAGGAAGGCCGGTAGAAATGTAAACAAAGTTTCTAATGCATAACTTCCTTACGTACAATATCGGTATCGCTCAATTCTCTTTTATCACGATAAAAGAAAATCATTTATTACGCAACGTTATTTAAAGTTTGCTTTCTTAAAGAAAATGTTATCATAACATAAATGGTTGTAAAAGTGGTAGCAAACAGACTCTAATATAAGAAGCGGGGAAAAAAAAACTTGGATCACGGGTAATTTTAAATACGTTACAGCATATTGTAATATCTTTACGAAACGTTAAGATATCTAATCTGCCTACATTAAAATGACCGTTTTGGTGAAAAATTCCGAAAATTGTTTTATTGTTTTATTTAAAGAGCAAAGTTTTATCATTCCAAATCTGTTTTTATTTTACTCCTTATATTACTAGAAGAGTTTTTTAAAGAAAATGCTATCATAACATACAGGGCACAAAAGTGTTAGCAAACATACTCTAACATATGAAACAACAAAAACAATCATGGACCACACATAAATTTTTAATACATTACAGCATATTGAAATATCATTAGAAACACTTAAGGTATCTAATCTGCTTACATTAAAAGTCCGTTTTGGTGAAAATTTTAGAAAATTGTTTTATTATTTTATTTAAAAGAGCAAACTTTTATTATTCCAACTATGTTTTTATTTTATTCCTATATTACTAGAAGATTTTTTTTAAAGAAAATGCTATTATAACATAGAGGGTATAAAAGTGTTACCAAACATACTCTAATATAACAAACAACAACAACAAAAAATCAGGGATCATGCATAGATTTGCATACACCATATTTCAATATATTTACGAAACGTTATCTAATCTGTCTACATTAAAATGGCCGCCTTGGGTAGGGTCTTTTGTATGGTCTAATGGATCTGGAAACATTATTTGGTCCCAGGATGGACAACTCGCAATCAATAAAAAAATCCCCAAAATACTCTGGAAATAAACAAAATGTTTGGCCTAGAGGCACAGGGTGATGTACACAAGACCAGAAAGAACGCCACACTGAACAGAAGAACCCGTGGTCACCCCCTTTGTTTATAAGTTTTTTTTTACTTTGTTTATAATAAGTTCTTGCATCAAATTAGGGATGCAACAAATATCTGAAGAATTTGTTTACTTGCTTTACATCGTAAATAAATTAAACCCAGATGTAATATAAGTGCGGGAGGAAAAAACTACTGATATTCTCGAAATCTTGCCTCTATTGATGCAACGTACTTTTTTATTTCTTTTAACATAAATCAAAGCAAACATAGCATAATGCATTTATAGCTCATTTACAGGGACACTCCAAAGAATTTTGTACATTACGGTATACGAAGTAAACTCGTTTGCAGTGTTTTTTATTGACATTATATTATTTCAAACATATTCAAATTGATATGTATAGTTATAGTTCACTATTAAACGCTTATTTTAGATTATGGTGTGCATAGTATACTATACATCATCCATTTACAGGAACGCACAAAATATTCCGGTTTTAGTACTGTCTAATAACAATAACTGTTGGAAATACGTTTTAAACTGTGGTACGCGTTTCTAAATCAAACTGATTTTTTGCCTATTACTTGGCATGTACAAATTATATAGATCATATACAGAGCAGCGTAAACGATCTAGAGTATATTTTCATTTATTCTCGTAAACTGCTAAAGTGGAATTTATTATTTTGCTATGCGTTTTCTAGCCCTCTATATTTTAGCATACTATGTAGTATAATACATACAAATCTATACATCATATACACGATGCACAGACAATTCGCATATTTTTCCGACTACTGATGGTAATTTCTAAAATGGGTTGTCAAACGTGTTATGCGTTTTTCGAATTTTTTACTTACAAGGGAACCACTTTAGGTGTTGCTCGCACCTAGAATCGAGACCTGGTGCATTTTGTAGCCCTATGCATAAAAGTTAGAGAACCGATAAAAATTCTTTATTAAAATCATATTTTATATATTTTTTTAATTTTTTAATTTTTTATTATTGGATTTTTATTTGTTAATTTTACACCAAAAGAGAGTTAAGTCGCCAAATAGGGCACTTCAAAATTTTCACTAGCTTTATACCTGCAATAGGTTTATGTCCAAACCATTACAACACGGTATGTAGCGAAAATACTGAGCTAGGGTTAACGGAAAACTGTACGGGACGAAAAAGACGCCAATCTTTCCCCGCCAAATATGTAAATATAATATTGTATTTTTTGTAAATCAAATCCGTAGGTTCTTGAAGGAATTTTAAAACTTTTTTCAACATTTTATAGTTATTATTGATTAATTTATATTTTTAACTATTTAAAAAAAAAAAAAAAAAAAAACTTACGCTAAAAGCCCGAAAAGTGGTCTAGAAAATTGCATTTTCAGAAAGTTAATCTGCTGTAAAATCAAAAAATATTATTTTAACAAAAATTTTTTATCGATTCCCAAATTTCCTAATACAGAGCTTTAAAATGCACCAGGTTTCAATACTAGGTGCGAAAAACACCTAAAGTGGTTCCCTTGTTAGATTTCATATTTAACCTTATTAAACAGTGAAGTTATGTTAGAGTATTCTGGAAGTGTTGGAAGATGTTTCCTAATCTATGCTTGATACATGATTTTTCGTTCTTGTTTAATCTTTTGTTCCTATAATTCTAAGGTAAATAACCTTTAATCTATATTTCATTCTACCAAATAATAATTATATTTCATTAAACTTAAATACTCAAATATATAATATATCCGGTGTTTCAAAAAATCGGTGCGAAAGTATAACGCGATAAAATATATATATATATATATATATATATATATATCTACGGGTTGGAGAGACATGTGGTTTGCAGATAAATATTCAGAGTGGTACGCGGCTTTGTATGACACCAACAAAAATTAGTTCAAAATCTGGACAATAGAGGGCGCTACTGCAGATATTTCCAAGGAGTAATTCAGTATTGCTCACAACGCAAGATTTGGATACAAGAAAGTGTACATGCAGTATTCTCTAATATTTTTTATCCAAATCTTGCGTTGCGTGAGCTATACGGAATTATTCCACAGAATTATCTGCAGTAACGCCCTCTATTGTCAAGATTTTTATCTAATCTTTTTTGTTGGTGTCATAAAATATCCCGTACCACGCTGAATATTTATCTGCAAACCGCATGTTTCTCTGACGCATAAGGTAAAGCCAAGAGAAATCACGAACAAAGAATTGCGAGGAGAAAGAGTAAATTGATCGCGCAGCAACTCCAGGTAGTTGTACAACAGCATTAGTGCAGTGCCTACATGGATGTGCCCATTGATTGCTCCAAGCGTCTTGGATAAAGCATTGTTATTTTGTTCTGTTTTTCACGTAGTAGGTTCAAGTAAGTGCTTCAATTTTTATAACTGTTCGTCAGAATTTTATAGAATGTCAGTAGTAAAAGATATTTTGAACTTAAACGATTTCTTATAAGATACTAACGTAGACTAAGCATACGAAAAACAAAATTCATTTTGGAATTGGCCCTGTTTAAAAAAAAAGGCCGCGCAATCTCTCCTACCAAAATAGGGGAGTTTGCGCAGCTGCTACTAAGGAGAGGTGGCGCATTTCCCATAAGTTTTAGTGCTAGGAGAGTTTACGCAGCTTACTGGTAAATTTTCATTAATTGAAAATTACGTGTAAAACATATGAATGAATAAATTTTGAAATAATTTTTGGAAAACACATAATTATTGAAACTAATTTTGACAACAAAATAATTTGAAAAAAAAAAATATTTTGCAGATAAAACTTTTGTTAATAAATGAATAATATAGTTGTCATTAAATTAATTTTATGTGATCATTTTTGTTAATAAATTAATAATACATTTGTTAATAAATTAATTAAATATTTTTATATACATTTTTATTTTCTGAACATTAATTTGCTAATAAAATAATTTTGTTATCTATAATAAATTTTCTAATGACACCTACAATGTTTTGGAAAAGCTTTCGACCATTCCAAGTAATTTAATGCGAACTAATATTTAACGAAATCAAAAAGGAAACAGAGTACAACTAATGTTACTGATCCACAAAATATATATGAAAAAAGACTTAAGACGAATGCCGCTACGTAAAAAAAAAAAAAAAAAAAAAAAAAAAAAAAAAAAAAAAAGCTGCAAATAAGAATGCTTCCAAAAAAAGTGCTATAAAAAACTGATGGAAACAAAACGAAGGTCAATGAGGATGAGTGCATTGGACATCTGGAACTGTACCAGGAGACAACTTCGACGAGTGAGTGAATTCAATGTATTGCTTGTTGCAGATGATTGCACGAAAGCTGCACGATTTACTACAATAAATGCATTGATTGTGGTCGACGATAACTTCTGTTAGCAAACAAAATACATTAAAAGTGTGGAAATGAAAATGAAGTAATTTTAAAATTAAACATGGCATCAAGTAGAATAATGTTATTTTGTAATCTTAGTAGGGCTTGCTGTTTCTGCTTTTTTTTTTTAATATTCTTCCTAAATTACAATTCTTTAACTATTGTTAAAATTCTTTCTTTTTTTATTATTTAAACATTTCGTTGAAAATCACACTCCTAATACAATAATATTTATTCACAAAACCTTTACAACAATGTCATTTAAGTGAAAATATTACTGTTAACAATTTAATTGTAGTTATTATTAATAACAGTCTCTTCTATTCATGTGCGCAATCTCTCCTACCCATCTACGCGATCACACCTACCCTGTAAGGAGAGGTTGCGCAAAACAATTTTTTTGGTTTTATTAGTGCTGTTATATTAAATTACACCATAACAACAAAATAACTATGGAAATGCATAAAAAACAAATGAAGTCAAAATTATTCATGCATAGTTTAGGTAAAAAATTGATACTTGAATTTTTTATTATTATTCTTTTGAAATGTGACTCTCCTAGCTTTACCTTAGATCTTTTTTTTTTTTTTATCGCGTTTTACTTTCGCACCGAACGTTTGAAAAACCCGGTAAAATAATGATAATTTATTTTTTTTAATAATCTTTTCAAAAATGTTCATATATAATATTTAAAAATAAAGGCAGAGGTTTATCCTAAGCACTAGTTATAATCTTTAAATGTTGTGATGATTTCTTTTATCTGATTATCTTCTCTGAAATTTTGGACATTTGTATCTCTTTAGCATTAAAAAAAATTCCCACCTCTGGATTACTGAGTATAGTTATATGTAGAAATTTGTTCCGCATATTTATAGTTTTAAAATCGTTTCGAAAGATGTGAAAGGAATGTAAAATATATTACTTTATTGTTTAAACGTCCTCTGTGGAATATGAAAGACGTTTTCTCTTGTATATATATTTTGAATATGTTATCGAATCGGTGATGCATACAAAAATGCGCCTTTTCTCTGTTCGTTTTATACATTCTAGCGAAAAGAAAATTCGCTTCCCGAACTAAAGGAAAAAGAGGGAAAAGTAAACAGTAAAAATATTTCCGTTCGTGCTCTTTCTTGCGTTCCAGATTTGGTTTTCTAAATATCAGAATATTTATTTATTTTTTTTTTCAAAACCCTTTTATTTTAACTCTCTTAGCTTTACATTTGAAAAAAATATATAAATATCCTTATCATATATTTACATTTTTAATTACATTCTCATAAGAATTTTTAGATAATTTTTCTCTATCGTTAGTTAAGTATATGCTAAAAAAAAAGAGAACATTGAATATTTTTCTGGAGGCCTGATATTTTATGGACGTGCCTGTGATGTGGAATCACATATAGTTTTCTCAAATTATTCCTTCTCTCTAAATTTTAGTTAAAACTAATCTTTAATTACTTATTGATTTTATCCTTAATTTATTTCAGTTCCGGTTATATTTTTTCCTCGAAAAGAAAAGAAAAGAAAGAAAAGATATTTAACATGTGCCTTTATCGATAAAACGGTTCTCAAATAGATTGAATTCATTTAGATGATTATTTACCCATACTAGATATTTAAAAAACAAGTGGGTAAGTGTGATCACAGATCGCACAGAGGGTTTCGTTTAATATTCCATTCAAAACACTTTATCCCTTTGAAAAATCTGTTAGTTTCACATTTCGCAACCAGGGCCGCACTCTATTCTAAACAAACCTCTATCCGAACGAAACTCCGTTTTACATACTATCCGTAGATATATAAGTCGAGGCGATTGGGCCCATAGTACCCGAGATAAGTAGGCGCCTCTGGTTGTAAAAAGTGGAACTCAAATATGTAAGGCTATGGTGCATAATATGAAAGAATTGGTCAAAGGGGTGTCGGCAAAAGTTGGAAAAGTGCTCCCCGGGTGAAAAGGCGGAGGTTAGAAAAATTGCTTAAAATACTCAAGTTAGAGCCCGGAGGAGTAAATAATATAAGACTTTTGGAACATTTTATGATTTGTCGTGTAGTCTGAGGTATTCAGTCCAGAAGTCTGAGGTCGTATGCAAAAACTCATGTCTCCAACTTAATTAAAGGCTCTCTTAGAAAAAATTCCTTAAAATACATAAGTGGTAGCTCAAAGGGTGAAACGTAAGACTTTTTCAAGATTTTATGATTTGTCGCCTGTCCTCAGGTGTTCCGCTATAAGTATGCAAAATTTCAAATCTCCAATTTAATAAGGGCTCAGTTAGACAGAATTGCTTAAAATACGCATGTGGAAGACCAAAGGGTTAAATGTACGACTTTTTCAAAATTTTATGATTTGTCGCATGATGGTGTTCAGCTATAAATATGCAAAATTTCACGCCTCCAACCCAATTAGGGGCTCACTTAGAAAGGACTGTTTAAAATACACATGTGGGAGTCCAAAGGGTTAAATACACGACTTTTTCAAAATTTTAGGATTTGTCGTTTGATGTGAGGTGCTCAGCTATAAGTATGCAAAATTTCACGCCTCCAACCTAATTAGAGGCTCACTTAGAAAGAATTGTTTAAAATACACATGTGGGAGTCCAAAGGGATAAATGTACGACTTTTTCTAAATTTTATGATTTATCGTTTGATATGAGGTGCTCGGCTATAAGTATGCAAAATTTCACGCCTCCAACCTAATTATAGGGGTTCACTTAGAAAGGATTGTTTAAAATACACATGTGAGACCCCAAAGGGTTAAATTTACAACTTTTTCAAAATTTTATGATTTGTCGTTTGGTCTGAGGTGTTTAGCTATAAGTACGCAAAATTTCACGCCTTCAACCTAATTAGGAGCTCACATAGAAAGAATTGTTTAAAGTACAGATTTGGGAGACCAAATGGTTAAATTTACAACTTTTTCAAAATTTTATTATTTGTCATATGTTGTGTGGTGTTCATCTATAATTATGCAAAATTTCAAGTCTCCAACATGTATAGTTTCTGAGAACGGGCTCTGTGATGGACAGACAGACGGACAGACAGACAGACGGACAGACAGACAGACAGACAGACAGAGGAGCGAGACGAATAGGGTTTCGTCAGATGAACGAAACCCTAAAAAGAGAATAAAGATGATTTTGCTTTCGGTCAGTAGAAATAACACTTTTCTCTGCTTAATTTTTTAGATTAAATTTCTTGTTAATTCAGAAACATTTCCAGAACATGTGTTCTGTTTTGTCTTTCATACTATGTTCCCAAAACTTTGCTCCTAACGTACAACTTGCGTTCGAATTCTTTCTGGCTCATTTTTTAGGACTGCTTTTCTGGTTACCCTGCCCCGAAATTCAAAATTCTCCCAATTGTCCAAAGAGTAACAGATAGTTTTTGTTCATATGATTTCATTGATTTTCATGCGCTCTTTCCTTTCGCCAATTGTATGATGCCAATGTGTGTATTACAGAATGATCATTTGAATTGCTCGCTCTCGCTTCGTGAACTCGCTCATGTGAAAAACGTCTTTAAGGAATGCGATCAGGCATCATCCCTATCCATTTCTGAATGAAATGCTTGATTATATACAGGGTGCAATATGTTATCTATCGCCGACCTTTAATTTCTCAACCGTTGGTAGTAGATATATAGTTCCAATTACAAAAACGTTTCAAATGAAGTAAATATTCATGTTGTGGCATTATTTAAAGTAAAAAATCAATTTTATAAAAATTACGAAAACTAACTTTTTATACGGTCCCCCAGTCCCTATAGTTATATTTAGTAAACGTTTACGCATATCATAACAGAAATAACACAAAAAGTTTGACATCTGTACTACAAAAATTGACCCAGTTATTAAATTTCAAAGTTTGAGATTTTTGCACAAGATTTTGTCTTTCATTGAGGGATCAGTTAAAGGATGAATTAAAGTAATTCGAGATCAAAATCAGGGATCAAAATCAATGTCCTTTTTACGGCGAAGCCACTTTTAGCCGGTATCGTCGGTACTTTTGAATGTTGTTCCACCCATAAAAGTTAGCTCAATTTTTTAGATAAAATAACCCTATTTGGTGATACCGGCTAAAGGTGGTTTCCCCGTAAAACGGACATTGCACTCTGATCAAAGCATATGAGAAAATAGAATATCTTAGTGGAAATAATGGTTTTCGGGAGGTATGAATGTGTTTTAAATCCCCCCCCCCCCATATCTCTGTGCGTATATCTTACATTGATATTCGTTTAAAAATATGAAGTCAGAAAAAATAAAAACAAGTCGGAAATTGTGCGTAAAGCGTGGTATAAATGAGATGCGTTCGTATTATAACTAGTTTTGAAAATATTCAGATCTTGTTGTAATAGCTGTTGCACTCTTATGCAAAAATGCATGGCTACGAAATTGATTACGATTATATATACTAACTTCAGTAATAAGAAAATAATATGAATCCATATTCAGTACGACGTTATTACCTTGCCAACCTAGACGCATTATCTATCATGGAATATAAATGAATTAATTACATATGATAGGATTTAACAGAATGAGGAAATCTTTTATTAATACCTTTTTAAGCTTTGATTTGATATTCATAAAATTTAAAATGGCTCGACACAATTCTGCAAAGATTATATATATTAAATTTCAAACAATTCGATTGGGTAGTTTTTGCACTGTTATATGAAGACAGACAGACCATAGGCGACCATATGTATAGACATATAATTACGACATTTCCCAATGGACCATAATGTAATGGAATACTTTTAAATGTTTCTGTAAAAAAAAAATAATAAAAACTATGAAGGCTACATATTTTATTTTCAATACCATGAATGGCATAGTAAATTATATCATATATCAATTGCAGAGCAATCCGACTATATTAATGCGAGTTAGAGTTCGGACAGCCAGACGGTCACACAACCCGAATTCAAAACACTTTTCAAATATGTTGGAAAGTGTTAAAAACGCATAATAGGTTGAAATTTCAATTTATGCCAGTAGATTAAAGCATACAAGCATACTTTTGTACAGCCCTGTATTTTACATCATTTCTTTATGTACACGCCACTATTTAGCTAAAATTTTAATGACTAAAACTACTGAAATCATACTTCCGGAGACCTTCATCCATAGACGGCGATGTATCCAATTCTTTACGTGGCTTTGTATAACATTTTATCTATATTCTGTAATCGCATCATAGCCTACTAAATGTAGTTTAGCGTACAAATGCATAACTCATTTAAAAAACCACATTTAAGCAATTTTCGTTTATACAGAATAAATCTTACGAATTATTTTGTGTAATGATGATGATGATGTATAATATATGATCTACAGCATTCATACAATCAACATAATAAAAAAAATATTTAAGCTTAAAAATTCATATCACAACTAAACAAATTGGAAAATGTACGTCAAACGTGGCAAATGAAGTACTTTCGTAGTATAACTAGTTTTATAAATATTCTAATATTTCTTCAATAGCTATTGCACTCTTATACAAATTGCATGAATACAAAATTTATTACGATTATCTCCATTAAATTCAGTAATCCGTAAACCTAGTATGGGATATCATTGAATTAATAACGTATGATAAGATTTAGTAGATTGAAGAAAAATTTTATTAATAACGTTTTAAGTTTTAATTCGATTTTCGTTCAATTTGAAATTACTGGGAAAAAAATCTACAACGTTTATATATATTAAATTTCAAACCATTCGGTTGGGTAGTGTTTTCGCTGTTATATGCGGACAGATGGACAGACAGACTGACGGACAGACGACAATTATAGGTGCTACGTATTTATATAATTAAGACATTTCCCCATGAGAACTAAACATCGAGGGTTTAGACAAACAACTCCGCGTTAAGCTGACCACCTGGCCGGGACGTATGCTGCATAACACCACGGAACCCAGGATGAAAAAGAAAAAGAAAACAGGTATGGGCGTTGTCGGCCCATATCCTTCATGGATTTTATAGTCACTGGCTTTTGTTTAATTTAATTGCGACATTTCCCCATAGGACTTAATGCAATGGAATAATTTTGAGTGTCTCTGTAAATAAACTTTAAACGCTACGTGCCTTTATAATAAATACCAAACATGACATGGTAAATCCCAAACCAAACATATTAACACACGATACATTTCGGACAAACGGACAAACAGACTGACAGAGAAACCGAATTCATAAACACTTTTAACTATGTTTGAAAGTGATAAAAACGCATAATAGGTTGAATGCCATGACTTTCAGAAATGTATAACAATAGACGGAAGCAAACTTGGTACAGTGAAACTATCTTCAAAACTAGTCTAGCCCTCTGAGCAATTTGGACGCCTTTTTTCGTTTCCCAAAAACAACTTAAATCTGTTGTAGAAAAAATATTTTAAACAGAATTGTATTTTAAAATGTAAAATCAAATAAAGCTGTATGGCGTGTATTTTAGAAACAAACAGGGAAAGAAAACTTACATTAAGAATATGTTTATAAGCAGGAAATTAAATGCAGGAATGCCCTCAATACCCTCAGAGGGCTAGATATGGGAAAAAGTCAATTAGAACGATGCTCACAGTCGTCGATTTAAAAGGAAATGGCATGCAATATGTGCAAGAATAGCCTAAACCGAAAGATAAATGTCTGACTTTTCTCGATTCCGGCCGATACAACAATTTTGCGTGTCTTTCAGAGTACAATAATGTAAAAAAAAAAATGTCTGGAAATTGCGAAAAAAGATAAAAGGTAAAAGAATCATAGATTTATTTTCTAAGCTTCAATTAATCACCGCCCGTCACAAATCGATCATTTTGGCTGGAGCAATTAAGAGGATTGCCACAGGTGCCCACATTTTTACTACTTTATCTACCACAATTTCGAACCAATAATTTTAGTGGTATATTATACCAGAATGTTGTATTCGGGTTATTGTTTAAATAAGGGTATTTAATAAGGGTTATTAAATAAGGGTAGCCAAAATAGTTAATTACTTTCCCGTGGAATTCCTACGATTACAAAAGTCACACAAACTGATATTCGCACTTTTAATTTTAAATTGAGCCTATTCATGAACACTCAGTGTAATTTCATTCTATATCGCCGACGCTGAAAAAAATTCTGGTTGACTTCTTTCGCATATCGCCAATAGAGTTTCTAACACAACATGTCTAAACTCCGCATTTTGCCACTAAGAGCATTGCGAATAGTCCCATATGTACGCAATACTCACTTGCCTATGTGTAACACCACTTTTATAATCTAGCTATATACTATATGGAACTATAATGAGTTGAAAAACGCTCAGTGTCGCCTGAAGTATTAAACGCCCCAAATCGCCGGTCACGCAAGTTAGATTTAAACTTGTCGAATTTAGCTTTTAAATTTTACCGGTGTTGTCTAACATGATCATGTTTGTCCCTACCGGTCCCATCCACTGTTGAAAGAGCACAGGGGACCGGATGGTCGCGCGGCCGCCTTTTCCGTAAAATAGCAGCGGTCTTCGAGTTCGCTTGTTTATAGGAAGAACTTTCACTGTTAAATGTTTATCTATGCAAACTAGAAACTTATATTATATGCTATAACGTTCGTTAAAATTTTCTAACTATCAATAAAAGTCTCATCAAAATTCGCACCGTAGTGCCTATGAACAATGATAATGTTTCATATTCGTGTTCATCTGATATATCAGTTTGATCCATATTGCTATGATTAAGCAACGTAGCAATATGTACAATAATAACAATATGTACATACTAAAGTATTATCTACAAAAATATCCAATTAGATTGCCAGTGCCGTCGAGATTTATTCTCAGAACTTATATTATGATATAAAAAACTGGTGGAACCAGAGAGAAAAGTAAAGCTCGATCTAAAAATGTTACAGTAAAAAATTGTCAAATAGTTTCAGTTTAAAAAAGTAAGTAGTGCGTAGAAAAGTAATGGAATCAGATTATCTGTAAAGCTCATGAAATTACCCAAATTTTTGTTGTTAGCTGAAAATGTGGATTGAGCTTTACTGGTGCCTTAAAATCAATCGGAGAAGTAAAGGCATTTTTAACTCATTCTGAATTCCAATCATTCACAAGCAGTTTAAAAATTTGGGTTCATAAGAATAGGTTAGAGGTTGATTTGGAAATGAGCGAGAACATGAGAGGTATCGAGAACATGAGAGATCTTTCAGTACGAAGTATGGACCAAATTCCATTCCAGGGGTCACTGATAAGCCTGGAAGATCAAAGTCCAAAGTAACGCCAAAACCCTAAGCATGTACGATTAAACCATATGCTAACTACTTGTCTGGCTTAAGTACATTGACATAAGGCTCCCTTTTCACAGTAATTACATAAATTAAAAATTATTATGCTACATATGTTATAACAGAAATGCTAATAACAACAATTCCTCAACAATTTGACTATATTAATATTATACTTAAAATATTACTCCATGGTTTACATTCTTTTAGCTTTGTGGAGTTTAGCTTGACTTGATGCAATAATGTCCACAATTCTGAGCCTGACAGAAATTTTTTTGCACATAACTACACATTCTCTTTACTATACCCAGTACGCATTTTGAGTGGATAATATAATTTTGAATATAAGGCACCAGTAAAGCTCAGTCCACATTTTCAGCTATCAACAAAAATTTGGGTAATTTCATGAGCTTTACAGATAATCTGATTCCATTACTTTTCTACGCACTACTTACTTTTAGGTAGCTTTCTTTAAAAAAAGCTACCTATTGCAGCCGTTCGGAGGAAAGCGATTTCAAAAAATTTTGGTATATTTTCATCGATCATGACCCCCAGACCCCGAAACCACCCTCCGTTCAAAATTTATATATATATATATATATATATATATATATATATATATCAATATATATATATATGTATATATATATATATATATATATATATATATATATATCTGACCTATGTCACACTGTAACTCTCGTATTTATGAACCGATTTGAATGTAATTCGGTGTGTTCATAGTACATACCAATGTCTCGACCGAGTTCGTTGGCCAGCTTCATCCGCCATTTTGTTTCAAAATAGCGGCCATTTAAATTTTTAAAAAAAATTTAAAATTTGAAATGTGGTACCAAAAACTTGAAAATGGAAAAATATTTTTTTCTTATGTATTTGACCTTTATACAAAGACTCCGTAGCAGTTTTTGTTTTGGCTATATCTTAAAAAATGGCTGAGTTATAGCATTTTGAATTTCTAGCGAAGCTGACATTTTGAAACGTCCTGAATTTTGTCACGCGATAAAAGGCGTATTTATGAACCGATTTGAATGTAACTCCGTTTGTACATAGTACAGACCAATGTCTCGAACGAGTTAGTTAGCCAGCTTCATCCGCCATCTTGTTTAAAAATGGCGGCCATTTAAAATTTTAAGAAAAGTTTAAATTTGAAATGTGGTAGAAAAAAATTGAAAATTCAAAAAAAATATTTTTTTTATATGTTTGACCTTGATAAAAAGATTCGGGAGCAGTTTTTGTTTCGTATATGTCTTAAAAAATGGCTGAGTTACAGAATTTTGAATTTTTAGCGCGGCTGACATTTTGAAACGTCCTGATTTTTGCCACATGATAACAGACGTATTTATGAACTGATTTGGATGTACCTAGGTGTGTACATAGTACATACAAATAACTCAACCGAGTTCGTTGACCAGCTTCATTCGCCATCTTGTTTCAAAATGGTGGTCATTTAAAAAAATTAAAAAAAAATTAAATTTAAAATGCGATACCAAAAAATTGGAAAGTGAAAAAGATTTTTTTTGTATGTGTACTTTTTTGTATGTGTGTGTTTTGTATGTGTACTGTATGTTTTGTGTGTGTTTTGTATGTGTGTGTATGTGCCTTAATACAAAGATTCCGGAACAGGTTGTGTTTCGTCTACATCTAAAAAAATGGCTGAGTTATAACATTTTGAATTTCTATTGTGGCTGACATTTTAAGACGACCTGATTTTTGTCACGCGATAACAGGCGTATTTATGAACCGATTTGAATGTAACTTGGTCTGTACATAGTACATACCAATGTCTCGACCGAGTTTGTTGGCCAGCTTCATTCGCCATCTTGTTTCAAAAAGGTTGCCATTTAAAAAAAAAATGTAATTTAAAATTTAAAATGAGGTATTAAAAAATTGGAAAATGAAAAATATTTTTTTTTATATGTTTGGCCTTGTTACAAAGATTCTGGAGCAGTTTTTGTTTCTGAAAATTTGTTCTTTTGTTTATATCTTAAAAAGAGGTTGAATTATAGCACTTTGAATTTCTATCATGGCTAACACTTTGAAACGATCTTGTATTTGTCACGCGATACCACACGTATTCGCCTATTTCGATGGAAGAAGGCATGTGGATAGTATACATCAATATCTCGACCAAGTTCGCTGGCCAGCTTCATCAGCCATCTTGTTTCAATATGGCGGCCATTAAATTAAAAAATATATATATTTAAAGTGAAGTGCAAAGAAATTAGAAATTGAAAAAGGTTTCTTTATTAAGTATTTGACCTTGATATAAGGATTCAGGAGCATTTTTTGTTTGTCTTTATCTTAAAAAATGGCTCAGATATAGCAGTTTCAATTTCTAAAGTGGGTGACATTTTGAAAAATCTGATTTTTTGCCTGCGACAGCACTCGTATATATCAACCGTTTCCGATATGAGTGAGCATGTGCACAACAATTACTAAGGTCTCGACCAAGTTCACTGGTTAGCCTCATCTACCATCTTGTCTTAAAATGGCAGGCACTTTAAGAAATCGCCGAATTTGGCAGCGAAATATAAGTGACTTTAAATAAAAGCAGCTTGGATAAAGCTGACTAATTTCGCGAAATTCTCATTCATAATGATTTAGTATTGATAAAAATTAGTATTGAATCTCCTACATTCGGTTTCCACTTAATTGAGCTTCGTGTGTTTGAATAATATAAGTTGGCTTTTTAAAAATAAGGAATATGAAATCTACCTCTTCCTCCCGGCACTGGCCGGAAAGACTTTTTAAAACTGAAACTATGTGACGATTTTTTACTGTAACTTTTTTAGATCGAGCTTTACTTTTCTCTCTGGTTCCATCCGTTTTTTATATCGTTTCACATCTTTTTCAGATCCTTTCAGGAACTTAATCAACCAACTTCAACAAACCAAACAACTGCCCCAACTAACCAACCAATGATCCCAATTAACCGGCCCAACCAATTGTCCCAATCAAAAACTAACAGAAACATTGATTCACCAATATATTTCAAAAGCTCTGATGACCCCATACTGATTTCTAAACCCCATATTGGGATATTGACCTATACTTTACTCAGGACTGACCGCCAAACTAGTCCTTAGAATAAGTTTTATACATAGTGTGATCTCTTGAATTTTTCTGCTACGTACCTACGCTCCTCTTGTTTAAGGGACTATGCTGTATCCTAGGACAACCCCTCAAACACACAAAAAGCTAGGGTAAGAAACAGTCATAAGAAATTAATTAAAACTGTGAAAGAAACTATAAAAAGGGAAATTGTCTGTTTTTGGGACTTAATGGGAATTTAAAATTAAAAAAGTCTGAAAGCGACTGAATGCAGAAAAATGATCAAAAGTTATTGAAAATATTATACAATACACCTGTAAATAATATCAGAAATATTACTAATATTGGATATTTATAATAATATTTCGGAGGTCAAACTAAAATATCGCGATAATGACTAACATATTTACATCTAATTGTAACCATTAATCAAAAAATCAGGAAAATTGGAAAGTAGGTGTCCTTTGTAAAGTATGCATTAATTAAGGAGATAAATTACGTAAACGAGTCTATTGACAATTGGCGTATTTGGTACGGATAATTTATATAATTGAGCCTACAGACAATTGGAGCATGTTATCGGGCATCGTTTAGGGCATAATTAACTGAACCGTGAGCCCACGCACCTATTTTTGTAATGTTAACACACGCGTGGGGTAAGTCTCACCTCATTTTGTCTCCCATTATATTTTTGGCTAAATGCGTTTTAAAAACAAGTCTACTCTATATTGTAAAATGCATCAGTACTACTTCTTTTTAGGGAAAAATCAAGCGTTTCATATTTATTTTCTGATTTTATAACAATTTCTGCAAAAATGGCATTTTTTTTTCCTTAGAAAATATGCAACGATTTGTTTTACCTCTTAAAACATGAATTATTTTATAAAATTTACAGTAATTACATTTAATACACTTTCATCAACATATGCAGGTAGCTTTTATTTCACTCTTTCAGTAAAATTATTTAAGTGTGTGTTATCCCGTATCGAATGAAGATATAGAAATGTATCGTTTGTACACGCGCGGGATCATTTAATCCCAAAAGCCATATTTCTACTTTTCTAGCCAACAAAGTAAAGACATTCCTTCATACAACCTTTCTCAACCTTGCTCTTGAAAGTTACAAGGAAGGTCAGAAGTGTTTCATGACGTAATTTTGAAGTTTTTTCACCTGCATAACCTCTTCTCCCGCAGGTAAATGCAACGTCTCTCGCCAGCCAGACCGTCCGTATACATACTACACCATAAAATGGAAGAGCATATAGAAAAATGAGCTTTGCTAAAATGACGAATTTTTGAAGTTTTTTCACCTGCATAACCTCTTCTCCCGCAGGTAAACGCAACGTCTCCCGAAAACCAGACATTCCGCATACGTACTACACCATAAAATGGAATAGTATATAGAAACATGAGCCTTGCTATAATGACGTAAATTTGAATATTTTTCACCTGCATAACTCCTTTTCCCGCAGGTAAACGCAACGTCTCCCGCCAACCACACTGTCCGCCTACGTACTACGCCATAAAATGGAAGAGCATGTAGAAAAATGAGCCTTGCTAAAATCAAGTGACGAAAACGTTGCTAATTCTTAGACCAGGGATGGCGAACCTTTTCACGTCCACGTACAAAATTTTTCCAAAAATATGCTTTACGTGATCATAACGTGCCAACAATAAAAAAAATTAATGGATCAAATAATAATTAATCAAAACTACTTAAAATCTTGTTTTTAGCATTAAAAAAATACAGGTAACATTTGATGTTATACTCTAGAAATTTATTTAAAAATTATTATTTCTGTTGTCTCATCTTAAATGCCAATTAATTTAATAATTTATATCCGCTTCATACCTAGTTATCTTCGATAGAATGCAAGTTTAAATGCATTAACTTGACAAGACGTTTTTAGCTGATTTTTTTTTTTTTTTTTTTTTTTTTTTTTTTTTTTTTTTTTTTACGAAAAGAATGTCTTGCAGAAGAAAAAAGTCAAAATACCAAGCGCCAGAAACTACAGCTTTTAGTGTCTGGAATTGAATCCCAAGTTGTTATAATTTTATAATCAGCATTTTTGCTTATTACACTTTTAATTTTTGTTTAGCGATAATCTTCTAATTCTCAAAATTTCCTGAGCCAATATTGAGCTAGATTCGGATAAATTAAGTTATATTTCAATTTCTTCAATCTGTGTGACAATCACAACCAACCGAACTAATCGGATTCAAGTAATACAGACAACATCTATATTAAATAATGCATTTTGTGAAATTCTACTATATTTTTATGTAAAACTTAAATCTATGCCTTGCCAAAAATAAACTGCACGATTAATAATCGAAAATAATCTGCTACTTATGGCACGCGTGCCATATGTTCGCCGTCCCTGTCTTAGGCTATTACTTTCGTTCCAACAATATTAATTTTTTTTAAACTCGCGAAATTGAATTTCATTTGGCGTTATAATGACGTAATTATAGTGTTTCAGCTTTTAACATTAAAATGCATGTTTTCTTTGGCGTGTGCAATAGGAGTACATGATTTCCTTGGCAACACGCAGTAAAATGCAATAAATACAACTATATGAACTAGCATTTAGCAAAAATTTCTTTCGTATGACTTAAAAATAAATCTTTCACAGAATATCAGGAGTCTCTTTTCAGAATAAAACATCATTACAAAGTTATGTCAGTAAAACAGAAATTGACGTCATACCTAGCAAACGATTTTTTTATTGTTATCTTTTCCTAAATTGTTTTCTTGATATTCAAACTCCTGTATTAAAATAGATTTTTAAACATTAAAAACATTCGAATAAAGATGCTACGTCATTTTAACACGTGTTTAGTTAAAATTTTTACATACATATAGGACATTTTATCATTTTCTGATTAGAATGACGTCGATTTGAAAAATGCAAAAATATAGCGAGAAAATCTGATTTTATTTAAAACAAAATACGCGTGTTATCACTTATTTAAAATTATTGTGCCGCTTTTTAGGATGTGGCAACATGAAAGAAAGATTGAAGGAGATATTTCTATATTGTTAAATTATGGAACGCTATGTAAAGTTTAAATGGGTGCCATTCCCTTAATATTGAATATTTTTTGACCTGACCTTCGAAAGGCACATCGCTAAATTAGAGCTTTCCGACAAGCCATTATTCATCACTGAATGTTTTCTGGTTTGGATTGTAATTGAGTTGTTGTCTTTTCATCATGTTTCAAAACGAAAAAGATGCGGCTGAGCTCTACTATACAGCACTATCGTGCTGTATGATAAGCGGCCGGAATGAAATTCTCATTTGCATTTTGTACATGAAGTACATAAATAAATTCTGAAAATGAGAAAAATTTGCATTGTCTTCGAAAATACACACACGTACATGATATTTATATTTTTATCTAGAAGGGAGTTAGGAAAAAAATGGTTTACAAAATTGTGCATTTACGTACATAATACAAGTTAATTAAAGAGAATAAAAATCAGAAAAAAGTAGGATTCTAATACAAGATAAAATCCCAAACATAATTCTGGATTTTATATTTTATTTTATGCTATTGAATATATTTATGTTAACTCAATATTATTAATTAATAACAAATTATTATATGTTAAATAAACCATTATAAAATTAATGAAGTAAATAAAAATTCTGTAAAAAAAGAGAGACATAAATGCAAATTGTTTAAATATTTAAATTTATTCATTTCAAAGACCGAATTTTTTAAGCAGATTTCCTGAATTAAAAGATGTTTACTTGAATACTTATGCCATTTATTAGTTCCCGGTATGCTATATCTTTCTCCCAACTTATTTTGTGTCGTCTCCAAAAAATAACGTTACGTTGTATAACCCAGCCGTAAAACAAAGCAGATGTATCATTGTACGATTAAATACTCTACAGCAATTTTTTTAACTTCTAAGCTCGCACATTTTCAATTTTTGACCATCGTATTGCGGAAAAAAGTACTTTTTAATGCAATTTGTTTGAAAACTGCATCTCAATTTATTTTTGAATCATTAATTTTTTTGTAGTTTTTAGAGCCCTTTGCTTAATATTGGCAACGGAAGAACTCCATTTCTGTAGGAAGTAAAAGAAAAATAGCAATTATATCTTTTTGTTGCCATTTTTTCATAAAAACTGTAAAATATGTACTTAAAATACGTGCTATTTTGAAAAAAAAAATGAATGATTTCTGATAAAACATGGAGCTATCATAAAATAATTTATTTTAATTTTCTATATTAACATTACAAACAAATGAAGGCCTGTGAATCTTTAGATAGCCGATTTTTTTTGTCGAGTTTCTTGAATGACGAAATCTCTCTTTTTTTTCTTTTTTTTTGGATTCAGAGATAGAGACGTCCTATGTGTACTCTACTGTAGATATTGTTTAATACTGGATCGCAAATGAGGAATTCTTCAGCGGATGCGAATACGTCATTTTTTATATAATAAAACTGTGCGTTTTAAGTCTTAAAACTGAACTACAGTAGAGTACCGATTATCTGTGTTCCGCTTTAACCGAGTTATTTTCTTCTGATAGACTGATGGCTCGCATTATTATGAAACAGCCATTATAAACGAAGTGTTAGGTGAAGATGAAAGATCAGTCGTAAAAAGCTAGAACTCTGATTTCATCTTCACCTAACACTTCATTTATAATGGCTGTTTCATAATAATGGAGCCATCAGTCTATCAGAAGAAAATGATGCATTCCAAAGGTATAAGTTCAATTGAAAAAAAATTCTTTAATAATTTTTTTTTTCCATCGAAGGCGACACTAAATTCTGAAAAAAAAAACAGAATTCCTGTTCTCTAGTTTAAAACTATTTTTTTCACTTTTCTTCCTAAAATGGTAATCATATTTTTCTCATTAAAGAATCGTTTATGTGAATGTTCATAAAAGACATCATTTGCGATTCACAGAATTGTGTGTCAATTTAGAGTAATAAGACAAATACTTCAAGAGCGTTAATTGACTTTGGGAAAATTAGATAAGTGTTGCATGTGAATACGATTTCGCTAATGATATTTTATCGTATTGCATCCCACTTGGCATTAGCTTTAAGGAAGATAAAATTATTTATAAAAGAGATTCTATGAGTAACCTCAGTTCTCAGGATGTAAATTAGTTAAAATTTTACCTAACTGAACACAGTGCATTATCTAGAATTAAAATAATGAATGTAATCCTAGAGGAATTCTTAAGTATACTTGTATTCTAGAGTAAAACATTTCCATTTATTGAAGGATCCTAAAATTAGTATATACAATTAAAATTCTGATTTCCAAGCATATTAAAAACTTTGCCTATAGCAATTTCCGATTAATTGACTCTAAAAGAACCTATAAATAAATAATAAATGCTTTTCACATATTCTACATAATGCATGTTCTAGTGCACCTAGAAAATCATATCAATTTCATTATATTTGTAACAGAGGAACATCATTAAAATAAGCCACAAACAAAATTTTTCATATGCCATAATATAATAGAATTTTGAGTTCCCCTGTACATATATTGTATGTTCTACACATAACATATTCCATAGCAACCATCTTCTTGGGCACCTGAATATTTTATAAAAATTTCTTTACGTTTAAGATTGTGTCACCCTATTAAAATATACCGCAAATTATTTTTCCCTGTAGACTATAATCTAATGGAAAACTTTTGAGTGTCCTTGCAAACGAACTTTTGATTCGATTATCATAAAATTTGAAACGACTAGACAAAATTCTGCAAGTATTATATATATTAAATTTCAAACCATTCGGTTGGGTAGTTTTTGCACTCACTGTAAAAAAAAAGTCCGTTAAATTTACGGCAAAAACTGATGACAGTACTGTTGCAAGCAGTTTTTACGTAAAAATCGCAGCAAAATTCGACGTAAATTTTATCGCATATTTTCCTTCATTTCAACGGTTATAATTATAGTAAATTTCACAGCCATATTGACGTACAAATTATCACAATAAGTGCTATAATTTTAACAGCAAATTCTCCATAAAAGAAGTGAAAGAATTATGTGATTATAGCGACAAAATCTCAATATACAATGGACACCTCATTCAGAGTGCCAGGAGCTTATGCTCAAGGGAACTCTAGTCTCGCTATATAGTCCAGGCAATAGAGACCGTATAGGGGCTCTACCTAGCAAAATTCATGGTAGTTCTGAAAAAGGCTTACTATGTGTTTTTTGGGTCGCTGAATCCGAATTTTTAACTTCCCACCAAAATTTCCCCCGGCAACCCCCCCCCCTCCCCAAATTTTGGTAAAATGCCCCCAAAAAAGGTTTTTATTAAAAAAAAATCAATTTTTTTATTGTTTTAGGGAAAAGGTATCTAGAAATTCAGAAAGTAGAGAAAATTTGCAACAAATTAGATGCATGACATTATGACTTAGGATGAAAGGATCTGCCTCGGAACATGCGCGTGGTGCTGCGTGAACTAAGTTGCGCAATTCCGCTTAACCACTCACACGTTTACATTCGCCTCCCATCTCCCCTCCGAACTTTCTCTATAAGGTTTACTTTAAGTTTTTTGGGTCGCTGAATCGGAATTTTTAAATCCCCCCCCCCCCAAATAGTTGTTTTTATCTTAAATTTCTTGTTGTTTTAAGGGAAAAACATTACGAAATTGAGAAACTAGACCAAATTTGCAACAAATAGGACATATGACATTATGACGTAGGATGAATGGGGAGAGAGAGGGCTGCCTCTGAACATACACTGCTGCGCTACGTGTACTAAGTTATGAAGTCCAGGCAATAGGGGATTTTACGTGGCAAAATTAATACTAGTTCTGGATTTCGACTCACTTTATGTTTTTTAGGTCGTTGAATCCGAATTTGTAACTTCCCACAAAAATTTCACCCGGCAATCCCCCCAAAAATTGATTTTTTGAAAAAATTCGGTTTTTGAGAAAAGCGCGCGGGGAATGTTCCGAGGCAGCCCCCTCTCTCCCCGTTTATCCTACGTCATAATGTCATATATCCTATTTGATGCAAATTTTGTCTAGTTTCTGAATTTCGTAATGCAGAAACTAGAACAATAAACCGAAACTAGAACAATTGCCCCCCTAAAACAATAAGAAATTTAAGTTAAAAACAACTATTTTGGGGGAAAGTTAAAAATTCGGATTCAGCGACCCAAAAAACTTATAGTAAACCTTATAGAGAAAGTTCGGAGGGGAGATGGGAGGGCTAATGTAAACGTGTGAGTGGTTAAGTGGAATTGCGCAACTTAGTTCACGCAGCACCGCGGCACATGTTCCGAGGCAGATCCCCCCTTCCCCTTTATCCTAAGTCATAATGCCATATATCTAATTTGTTGCAAATTTTGTCGACTTCTGAATTTCTAGATACTTTTCCCCTAAAACAATAAAAAAATTGATTTTTGCAATAAAAACCTTTTTGGGGGAATTTTTACCAAAATTTTGGGGGGTTTCCGGGGGAAATTTTGGTGGGAAGCTACAAATTGGGATTCAGCGACCCAAAAAACATAAAGTAAGCTGATTTCCAGAACTACCATTAATTTTGCTAGGTAAAATTCCCTGTTGCCTTGACTAACATTATAATGCGAGATTTGAGAAATCCCTGGCTTATGGAAGCAAGCTGGAATATCTGTTTATAAGAATCTTCTACCTAAAAGTGGTGGGAATTGATTTTTTTGTTTGTGAGTAAAAAAATATCCAATAAAATTATGATATAAATCTCTCATACTTTTCCATCAAAATCGATTTATATTTTTAGTTTGTTAGAAATTTTGTAAAAAAATAATTTAATGCTGGTAAAAAATTGTAAGCAAGTAAGAAATTTCAAAGCTTCCTGTCTTAAAAATCATTTTTCCACTTACATTAAACTCTGAAGAAAAGTTTTAAAAGTTCCATTATTTAGATTTTTTTTAAATTAAAAATATACTTTTTTATTAAATTTAAGTCATAAATATGTGCACATTTTTTCAAATATTGACGCACTACAAACATGTTAACTCGAACATAAGTTAGCAATATAAGTTTACTATTAATATTGTATATATATATATATACATATATGTGTGTCTAATTAAAAACGAATGCCCTACTTTTAAAACTGTACTTGTATTATTTTTATAATAAAAAATAAAATAGCTAAAAAAGCAGTATAAAAATAATATAAAAGGCACAGTAGATGACAGCTATTCACTTTGAGGGTTAGAAAAATAAATAAACATGTATTATAAGAAAATAGCTTATATTATTATCTAGCAATAAATAAAAAGTATTACAAACAAGTTCCGACAAGACAGACGACACTTATTCAAAGCCACCGAGAGCCGTGGTGGGCCCAGGATCAACCACACATCCCCCCTCCCAACACACACACACAATCTCGCGAATCTTTAATAATACCTAGCCGACTCCGGTGACCAATTTATAGACATTTTTTTCTTTCTTTTAAATTATGATATACATAGAAAATAAATATAAAAAATAATAACATACAGCGTGTATTGTAAGAGCTGTGCATTTGTAAGCTCCTAGGCTCACGAAAAAATGTACCTAAAATATGTCCTTGCGCGCACAGACGCCGGTCAATAATGAACGATGTGATCTAATTGGTTGTTCTCATGAAAGGGTGTTGAAATCGGAAACACTCGTTAAACCTACTGCTATATTTGCGGTATTTTTACATACGGAAATATTACGTTGCAATCTACTGCAGTAAATGCAGTGAATTTGACAATCATTTTTTAGAGAGCTGTCATATGCGGGAAGACGAACGGACCATACGGCGGCCATATGTGCTACGTGTTTATATAATTACGAACGCATCTATAAAAAGACACATATTAAATGTTTATCTAAAAGAAAAATTCATTCTTTAAAAGTATTTCTTTCTCTTTTTCGCCTAAAATTATAATAACATTCTCTCATTAAAGAATCGTTTCAGTGAGTGTCTTTCATAAAAGACATCTTTTACGATTCACAGAAACGTGCCCTAATTTAGAGTAAAATGAAAATGAGAAGAAATATTTCAAGGGCGTTAAGTCTATTTGGGAAAATTAGATAAGTGTTGCATTTTAATACGATTTCACTAATGATATTATAATGTACTGCATTTCGCCTGGCATTATCTTCAAGGAAGATAGAATTATTTAATAAAAGTGAGTGTTAGAATAACCTCAGCTCTCAGGAAGTAAATTACTAAAAGTCTTATCTAAATGAACACAGTGCATCATCTCGAATCAAAATTATTACTGTAATCCTGGAGGAATTTTTAAGTATACTTATATTCTAAAGTAAAAGATTTCCATTTAATGAAGTATACTTAAATTAGTCTCTATAATGAAAACTCTGGTTTCCGAGCATATTAAAAGCTTTACGTACGACAATTTCCAGTTGAGTGAATTTTAATAACCCTGTAAATAAATGATAAATGCTTTCACATTGTCTACATATATCGTGTTTTAGTGCACCTCAGAAATTCTTGCCAATTTCATTATACAAGGTGTCCGAAAATTATTGGACATATTTTAAACTTCAATATAAAATCAAATAATTGCCGTACAGGAGTGCGGATTGAACTAAAAGGTTTATCAGGTTGAAAAGTTTTCTTCAAGCGAATGAAAACAATTAATTTCAAATTCCGACCACAGATGGTGCCACTAGATGGCGTCCGTATGTTTACTTCAAAAGAAGCATTTTTTTTCCCTTATTTTTAGATTAATTTTGTCACTGTGACACAGAAATGACGAGTCGTCCATTCTGTATCACAGCGTCAAAATTAATTTGAAAATAAGGAAAAAAAAAAAAAAACGAATTTTTAAAAGCAAACCTACGGACGCCAAATAGTGGCACCATCTATGATTTAAATTTGGAACTAATTATTTTCATTCGTGTGAATTAAACTTTTCAACACGAGAAGAAATTTAGACAAACCGCACTGCTGGACTACAATTATTTGATTTTATTCTGAATTTTAAAATGTGTCCAGTAATTCTTGGACACTGTATTTTAACAGAGTAAGATCATTAAAGTAAGCTGCAAAAGATTTTTTCTTCACAGTCCAAAATATAACGGAATTTTGTGTTCCTCTGTGCTCCTACAGTATGTGCTACACATAACATATTATATAATAACCATCTTCTTGTTCACCTTAATAATTTATAAAAAAAAAAAAATACGTTTAAGATTTTGTAACACTATTAAAATATACAGAAAATTATTTTCCCCCGTAGACCATAATGTAACGAATACTTTTGAGCGTCCTTCCAAACGAACTTTCGATTCAATTTTCATAAAATTTTAAATGACTCGACAAGATTCTGCAACGATTATATAGAGTAATTCCGGATTTATGCCGCACATATTTTGAATTTTTTTTATAAAGTCCCATGGCGACAGAAAATAAAAAAATCATGCTGTGCTGTTTAATACTAAATATACAACGCGAGTACTGCGAAAAAAAAATTCTAAACATATAATTAATATTTTTAACAATTTTTTTCTAAAACATTACACAACGGCGCCTCATCCGTACATTCAGGCTTGGACGCCGCACTTGTGCGGTAGTTATGCAGCGCTTTTAATAAGAACAGAATCAAATTATAAATAAAAATATTCAAAAAAATATTCATATCTGGACTGTAATTAACGATGTAACAACAAAATGAAACCAAATGATTACAATGAAACGTATTAGTAGATTCAAATTAATAATTGTTTTCTTACTTTCACTATTATGGACTTTATTTTTTTATATCAAATTTTAATTGTTATTTCAGTAACAACTTAACATCAGTGTATTAGACAGGGAAAAGAAAAAAAGTAAAATTGTGTTTACATAATTTATTTGTTAACCCTTTCGGGACCGTTGGCTTTTACACAAATTTTATTAGGTTGGCACCACTTTTTTAAAAGAAGTTACCTTTACTTAAATAATCATGAAAATGCTCTAATTAAAGAAAGCAAATATTACTTTTCTTTTTTTAATGGTGCCAGAAACAAATTTTGTATGCTCTTTATGAAGATGCTTATATGCACCTGTGGTCCCGAATTGGTTTAGAGACCTGTTTTTTTTTTACTACAATCTACAGAAAGTGTCGACAATTTACAGTCTTTATGTAACTACATTTGACACATGATGCAACGAAGCCAATTAGACTTCCTCTTTTTAGGAGTAGTTTTCTAAACATTCCTTGCAAAGAATGTCTGAGTTAGGCGTAATCCAATTTTTCATTGTTATCATTTTGACTTGCATCTTTCTTGCCCTTCTTACTTGTTATTTTTCCCTTTTTCTCCTTTAGTTTTAGTAAACTTGATAACATGCCTAATATGGTTAGTCTGTGCAAAACGAAAAGGAAAAGTTAATAATACTTAATCATCCCGCACAAAAGAAACTGCGGCATGTATACCAGAAATGCAATGCGGCATGTATCCCAGTTTGCATGGTGCAGACGTCAGCCATCACTGTTACCTGCCTTCCCTATGGGGAATGGCGTAACCATACACACAATACTCTATACAAACGCTAATCTTAGTTTTGACTTCGAAATCATACATGCATTTAGTAACTAGTGAATGAATAGTATATAAACATAGCGTGTTTAAAAGTTTTGACAGTGAAATCATGCACTTACGTCAAAATAAGTATAGTACTTCTACAAGTAAACATCGTAATAGGATTCACGCTATAGACTGGTTAAAATAATATCATTGTGCATCTATACTGTGCCATTGACGACAATCTATCGATAATTACAAGAAATACGAGGTGTGTGGCATCTATCCTGGATGCGGCGACTCTCCCGAAGTTACCCTATATTAAATTTCAAACCACCCGGTTGGGAAGTTTTTACGCTGTCATATACGGACAGACGGAGGGACCGTACGACGACTGTAAGTGCTACGTATTTATATAATTACGAACGCACCTAAAAAAAGAGACATATTAAATATTAATATGAAAAATATTCAAAGTTCTTTGTTTCTAAGCCCGATGTTTTTGTGCAGATTTCTGAATTAAACGATATTTCCTTGAACATTACTGCTTTTCTAACATAAAAATGCCATTTATTTAAAGCTATTTCTTTTTCTCTTCTGCCTAAAATCATAATCACATTTCTCTCATTAAACAATCGTTTGTGTGAGTGTTTGTCACAAAAGATATATTTTACGATTCAGAGAAATGTGTCAATTTAGAATAATAGAAAATGAAAAGATATACTTCAAGGGCGTTAAGTGATTTTGAGAAAATTAGATAAGTGTTGCATTTGAATACTGGCTTCACTAATGATATTTTATGTACGGCATCCCGTTTGGCGTTGCCTTTAATGAAGATAAAATTATTTATAAAAGAGATTTGTAGAGTAACCTCAGTGTTCAGGATATAAATTAGTAAAAAAATTACCTAACTGAACACAGTGCATGATCTAGAATTAAAATAATGAATGTAATCCTAGCAGAATTCTTAAGAATATTTATATTCTAAAGTGATACGTTTCCATTCCCCGAAGAAGCCTTAAATTAGCATATACAATTAAAGCTTTATGTACTACAATTTCCGATTGGATTTCTTTAAATAACCGTATAAATAAATAATAAGTGCTTCGCACATATTCTACGTGACGCATGTTTTAGTGCACCTCATAAATTCATATTTCTTTATTGTATTTGTAATAGACTAACATAATTAAAATAAGCCGCAAACGATTTTTCTTCATAGACCATAATATAACGGAATTTTGAGTACTTCTGTAGACGTACAGTAAGGACTACACATAACATATTCCACAGTAACCACCTTCTTTGGCATCTGAATAACGTATAAAAATTTCATTTCGTTTAAGAATGTGTATAACTATTAAAATACATTGCAGGATATTTTTTCCATATACCATAATGTAACGGATACTTCTCAGCGCCCCTGTAAATGAACTTTGATTGGATTTATCACAAAATTTTAAAAGATTTGACAAAATTATGAACTGTTAATTACAATAAATTTCAAACCATTCGGTTAGGTAGTTTTTGCGCTGTCATTTGCGGACAGACGGACGACGGACCAAACAACGAATGTAGGTGCTACGTATTAATATAATTACGAACGCACGTAGAAAAAGAGACAAATTAAATGTGAATAGTTGAAACATTTGAACTTACTAGTTTAATAGACCGGTGTTTTTATGCTTATTTCCTGCATTAAAAGATATTTCCTTGAACATTTCTTTATTTTTAAAAGAAAAATTAAAATATTTAAAATAATTTCTTTCTCTTTTTCGCCTAAAATCATACTCAATTTTCTGTCATTAAAAAATTCTTCTGTGAGTGTTCGTCAAAAAGAAATCTTTTATGATTCACTGAAATGAGTGTCAATTTAGAGTAACAGAAAATGAGAAGAAATACTTCAAGGGCTTTAAGTGATTTTGGGAAAATTAGATAAGTGTTGCATTTGAATACGACTTCACTAATGATAGTTTAATGTACTGCATCCCTCTTGGCATTGCCTTTGAAGAAGATAAAATTATTTGTAAGAGACCTTGGTAGATTAAAGTCAGTTCTCAGGAAGTAAATTGGTAAAAGTCTTATCTAATTGAACACTGTGCAGTATCTCGAATGAAAATAATGAATGTAATCCTAGAGGAATTGTTAAAAATGCTTTTACTCTAAAGTAAATCATTTCCATTTCCCGAAGGAGCCCTAAATTAACATATACAGTTAAAACCCCGGTTTCCGAGCACATCAAAAGTTTAAGTGTAACAATTTCCGATTGGGTGACTTTAATTTAAATACAGCTTTAGGCATAATTTTCGAAAACAAAATTCAAAGTAGTACGTCTGAAATTCTAATCAAATGTGATTGTGGATACGTATGAATATATATATTTTTTTTTAAACTGGGGGATCGAACACAAGCTTCCCGGGTAAAAAAAATACAAAAACATTTTTATTTAAAACTCTATTTTTTTTTATTGCGCAATAGCAACGCCAAACAGTATTTTTATATGAAAATTTTCAATAATATATTCAAATAAGAGTTTTAAAATTTAATAAAAGCAATATCTTCGTATTAAAAGGATAAAGGATGTCAATAGCCGCAGAAATTGTCAAATATTTCGTTGCTGATTCCTGTCTTTTTTATTACTATTATTTTATTGCATTAAGCGCGTAATTCAATTAAATATCTTTTGAATGTGGTTTTTATTTATATTTTTTATTTCACTCATTTATTGATAAAGTTTTAATTTCATTATGGTATATTGCCTCGAAACGTACACTGATCTATTTATGTTCTTTTAAGTGGAAACGGGTTAATTAATAAATATCATTCTTTATCAGAATCCTCAATTAATTTTTTTTTCAAATTGTTTTCGAATTATCATTAAAAAACGGGAAAATGATGCTTTAAGGGGCCATCTATGTTGTGCAGAAAATCATAATTTAAAAAACATATTTTACTCCTTTCGTTTAAATATTTGCGTTGGCAATAGTGGAAACATATTAAGCGAATCAAATGGTCACATTGGCAAGAAATAATACATTAATAGAATTGTCATATTCAATCTGTAGCATTTCAAAAATCGAGTACCGAACTTCAATTTGGATACAACCCCTATAAAAGGGCTCATTTTAAAATAATGTGTTGGAAACAAATCGTGCGAATTTCTTGTATGTTTGGATTTAGGCTAATTGAAGGATGTAGAACTTATTAATGGTGTCAAACTTGGGTATTGTTCTTAAAAAAAAAAAAACAAAAAAAAAAAAAAACTTTTTGTTAGTTTTCTTCTGTAGATAGCCTCTAAGAAAATTTTATACACATCATTTAAAAGTAGACTTTATTTCCAATCGTTTGGTACCAGTAAATTCCATCTACAATAATTTTTTGCAGTGTTAGCAAAATGTGTGTACTTTTTTCCCATGACTGTACATTAAGTTTTTGTATACGGAATGTTTCATATAAAATAAATTTTAGACGCAATACTTATATGTAATGACTTTTGGTAATCAGCAAATGTGACATGTAGCGTTAGTCCCCAAACAATTTTGAAGTGCATTGAGACTTATTTTAACCTAACTATTTATAACTAAGACGAAAAGAAGATTTCAGCAAATTATCGTTTATTAAATGCTTTTTAATCGTACAAAATAGAGTTAATACTTCATGAAAACAAGCATTTATTAAACATAAAAAAGCTCACAGTTAGGTTTAGTAATGTTTTCCTTCATACTTCGTAATCAACTAACGAATGTAGAAGGAAATTTAATATGTGTGCTTGTGTAATGCTGATAATGCTATATTTTTAGAAAAGCCCGGATATATAACAAATATATATTAAGTGAAAATTCACTTGTTCCGTTAGCCTACATTCCAAATAGCTTTTCATCTACGTTATTCTCTGGATCAAACAGTATCTCTTGACCGTGAAAGATAAAATATTTAAACTGCTTATTTCTGAATATGATATTTTTATAAATGCTGTGATGTTGAAAATAACATAGCATAACATATCATTAATTATCTCCTTTTAAAATTAAATTTCCCATTTTAAAATTTAATTTCTCCTTTCATAATTATAAAATGAATCAAAACTTCCTCTTCTTTTTAAAAAGGATATATCTATTTCTTCTTCTCTTTTGCGCTTCAATTTTGAAACATTTAAGTTTTCCCAAGTTCACCCAAAGCCATTAATACGTTAAATCAAAAACAAATCTTTTTATCATCCTGAAATCATTTACCGTGTGAGCTTCGGTTAACGGATATATAAAAAAGATATTCTTTGATTATATGCTCCTGTTGAAGCAGTAACTTATGTACTCAGGGTTAATTTTCAGTTTGATAGTCAATACAAATGCCTTTTCGGTCGCAAATATATGCTCTTGTTTATATTAAAATCGGCACCCGGCATCAGAGTTGCTGCTTCTAAATGCATATTTTCTATCAATTAGCTTTGGCATTCGTATTTGTACGTTGAAATTTTAAAACGCCAATCAGCAGTCCGTTTGGCTAGTTTTTTTATTGAAAATTCCATTAAGTTATACATCTTTAGGGTTATAATGGTCCATGGTACCAAGATTGTGGCTCGACACGTTGGCAACAATATCTGACAAATTATTCACTCCATCCCTGTACATCGATCTGTTAACAGCTGACGCAAAGGGCCCCTCTCTGGCACTTAAATTCTTCATGTGTATATCCAATAAAGACATCCTGTCTTCAAATTTGCAGAGTTCTTCTTTTGTACTTGTCTTTAATATTCATTGATTTATGACCCTGGATTACCGTCAACGATTATATTTAAAAAACGCAATAAACTTAACCACTAACATATTTAATCACGGAAATGTTTTCACTATAGATCATGGTCTACAGTTTATTTTTCTAAAAGAAGCATATGGATAATTCCATTGTAACAGTAATAGAGAAAAAAATGTCGTTACATTATTAAAAAAATGATAATTACGTAATTCAAAGATGGCTGCAAATAGCATATGATATCAGGAGGTAAATTAATATAGTATGAAAATAGCTTGAATATAGAATTAATATACACTGCTCAAAACAATTAAAGGATATTTGAAGTTTTATATAAAATAAAGATATAAACGAAATTTTTTTTTTGCCGAAAATAGAAGAAGAGAATCACAAATGCAAATTTTCTGGTTTTCAAACTGTGGAGTATGCAAATTTTGAGTTCGACGTCAAAAACGTCGCTTCAGCGGCAGCGAATGAAATTTGACTTTCAACTGGATAAAAGAGAATGAAGACAAGGATGATCAGCATTCAGTGATTGCTTTGTTTCGATGAGTACGATGCCTCAGCGAAGTCATTTGACAGATTCAGAAGCTTTGAGAGTTGTTGGTAGGTTTGAAGGGGGCCAAACTCAAGCCGAAGTAACGCAAGCCATTGGAGTGTCACAAAGTGTCATTTCCAGGATCTGGAACCGTTTTTTGGAGAGTGGATGTGCAGGCCGAAGACCAGGGCAAGGTCGTAGACGGGCAACAACGCCCAATGAAGATCGGTATTTAGCGTTAACAGCTCGGAGACACCGAACCATGAACGCTACTCTTCTCCAACAACACCTTCGCTCGGCTACAGGCACCACGATTTCAACTCAGACTGTCCGAAACCGGCTCCATGCTGTAGGTCTGTATGCTCGCCGACCGATGGTATGTGTTAGATTAACATCAAGGTCGCGACCGCAGGGAGTGGGCAACCGAGCATGTCAACTGGAGGAGAAATGAATGGAGCAATATTCTGTTTTCTGACGAGTCCCGTTTTTCTGTGCATCCGGATAATAGGCGTATTTTCATCTGGAGGGACCGTGGCAGTAGGAATAATCCTGCGTTCGTGCACGAAAGTGTCATATTTGGCGGTGGAGGAGTGTTGGTGTATGGTGGCATCTCCATTGACGGGCGCACTGACCTCTACATCATTCGAGATGGAGCTCTGACTGGTCGCCGATATAGGGATGAGATCCTCAGACCTATTGTAGTCCCTTACGCTGCAGCAATCGGAGATAACTTCATTTTAATGGACCATAACTGCAGGCCACATCGTGCAAACCTGGTGGAGGATTTCCTTTTCGAGGAAGGAATCGGTCGAATGGAATGGCCAGCGTGTTCTCCAGACATGAATCCAATCGAGCACGTTTGGGACGCTCTAGGAAGACGAGTTTCTGGCCGCCAACAACCCCCACAAACTCTCCAAGAACTGGAAAGAGCTCTTCTGGAAGAGTGGGGCAGAATACCCCAACTCGTCATTAATAGCATCATTGAGTCCATGCCTCAAAGGTGTTCAACGTTGCTGGCCGCCCGTGGAAACCATACTCCCTACTGAAAATGATTTTCTTTGAAGAAAACACCTTTTCTTATTCTTTTTTTCTCATATGCACAAATTGTGTTTTTTTCCTTTAGTACACAAATGCGCAATAAAATGCATTTTTTTCTGCCAAACATGTGTAATTTATTCTCATATAACCTACTATGTCTGTCGACCATGTATCAATCAGCTAAACAGTTTACCAGATACAAAATCCACCTAAAACTGCAATATCCTTTAATTGTTTTGAGCAGTGTAGTATGAATAAATTATTTAATGTAAATAACTATGATTAAAACTTTTTATTTTAACACATACAAACAGGACCCTTGCGATACTACAATGTTTATCGATATTACTTATAAGATGACATACAATTTATTATAACAAAAATGCATTTTCATTTAGAGGGAGTTCAAACATGCGCATTTTACAATATTTAACTGTAGCGACACTATAGTTATAAAAAATATGTAATCTTACCTGTGACAAACCAACATAAATATGTAACAGACAAACAAATAAACACATAAAAATAAGCTATGCTGATTGTAATAGATTTTATTGGTTTTGACAATTCAAAATTTATAAAATGCATTGTAAATACAACAAATACAGATATGACACATCAGAAAAAATGCTATATTACCTATTTAATGTAAAAAATAAAATGCTAAAAATGGTAACATTGGCTTGAAATTGCCCATAATTCAACACTTTTATAATTTGTACCAAATGATTTCAAAATCTTTTTTTTATTTCCGTTTTCTAAAATCATAATTATATTTCTCGTATTAAACTTGATTAGCTTTCGATGTGATTGCGCCCTAAAAGATATGCTTTATGATACACTTAAATGTTTTTTAAATTACTTGTAAAGTTACAGAAAATGAGAACAAAAATGTTTAAACCGTGTTATTTTCTGATAATTAGATAAGTGTTCCATTTACATAAGACTCCGCAAATTTTATTTCAGTACATAGCTTAAATGCTTTCGCCATTATCTTTTCGAAAGAGCATGTCTATATTAAAAAGCAAAAATATGCACCCGAGTAACGTTGACAACATATAGAGGGTGGCAATGATCGAAACAATCCATTTTCTTTTTCCGAAAATTTAATTACTTCTAAATATCGGATTATTTAATTTTAGCTCCGTCGAATGGATTAAAGAAATTACTTTGAACTGAAATTTGTTTGAAAACACACTCCAAATGTAACGGATTGTTGTAATAGTTGAAAAATAACATTTTACAAAAAGAATATTTTAAATCTGCACTCAACCGGATTATGGAAGATGTAGTACCCATTTGCACTTAAAACAATATAAATTGAATAGCTTTAGTTTTCAGCTGATAACCGATAACGAAATTAACACTTCATGAATAAATAAAAAAAATATTTAACTTGAACACAGATTAAACATATACGTAATAGAACTACTAAAAATACAGAAATAATTAGAATTAAATTGGCTTCTTTAAGTAGCGGAATTTACGGCAACAATGTACAAAAGTAATGTATAATAAATGTACAAAAATGTGATAGTTAAAAAAAAATGATTCCACCTATGTTCTATATACAGGCAGTATGTTATGTAACACAAGAAGATGGTGAGTGATTGTCTGGTTATTTGTAAAAGATGTACGTAGCAGATTCTCAATTGTAGATTTCGTAAGAAATACTACCTATTGCAGTCGTTACCATGCTGCGACTTTTGAAAAATGCCTTCATAACTTTTCATTATATGACCCCAGGAACCCAAAACCACTCCTACTTAAAAAGTTTATATATATATATATATATATATATATATATATATATATATATATATATACAGAGAGAGAGAGAGAGAGAGAGAGAGAGGGAGAGAGAGATGAGAGTAGCCATATTTGGACCACCGCTTTAATTGGACCGTTGCCATTCTGCCGTTAATTATAAGAAGAGACTCCATCTACCGCTGAAATTCTACTCACCAGAATGATGTCACTCATGATTAGAAGAAACAGCCGCCTACTACGTGCTGTTATCAGACAATTTAAAAAAAAACTAAAGTTAGCTGTTTTAATATAATTTTTTCCTACTAAACGTAAGTGAATATTTTAAAACTGAGGTCAGTTGTTATGTTTTCATATACATATATGAATTCATCTATTTATTGCGCATATTTTTTACGCGGATATGTTTCATTTCGTTTTTGTTCTTAGTCTTGAAATTAACTGTTTTTAAAAATGGCGCAGTTGCCGTAATTGGGCCAATTTAAGTTGCTTAAATTGGACCAGATATGCGATCATAAATTTGAAAAGTAAGTAATGGATTTGGAGGACGGTACGCTTTGTACAACATTTTTTATATATTTATAATGGATTACTATCTACATGCAAGTTTTTTTTTGTATATCTGGATTAATTGTTTATACAGTTTAGGCCTATAAAAACATAAAAATATTTTTACATGTATATGCAATAAATTTTATTTGCAATGTCTTTTATCTTGTATGTAATTGTATTTATTTTCTCCGAATTCTTTATTCCTACGGAATATTTGATTTACAGAGTTGAATTCAAACATTTTCCTCCTGCAGGATATTTGTGATGGAAGACTTTTTACAGTTCTGGAGAGTGGAATTATACTTTTTTGCCATTAAAACACATAAAATTTCAAAAATTCATGAAAATGTTGAAAAAGATGTAGACAAACTGTCTGGAAGAAAAGCACCCGTGACAGCAAAAGCTGTTAAAGATATAGGAAACAAAAAGCAGACAGTAAGTTGTGAAAAAATTGATCTGCAAAAAGGCTGCAGCTACAAATCCTCCCCAAAAGCAAAAAAATCATTAGATATGTTTTTTCCCTTGCTAAATTCAGTTAAATCAAAATACAGAGGGAGCCAAAAAATAGTTGTGTTAACATCATCGCCATATAAACTAAACCTTGAAATGAAAGAAAGAAAAAAAAACACAAAAGACAAAAAGGAAGCTTTCACAGCTCAACAGCAATTGGAACATCGAGTTTTAAAAAATAGGTGTAATTCAATTAGCTAGAAAATGATCGAAGAGAAAAACTACAGACATAATGTAAAGAAAACTTCTGTTGCAAAAAAAAATAATAAAAAATATCTGATAATTCAGAATCTAAAAAGAAAAATCTAGACAGTGATGATTGATTTTGCCCAATTTGTAAGAAAAATAAAATAGCAGAAAAGATTCGGTGTTCAGATTGCCATATACGGTTCCATATTGTGTGCGCTGGAAAACAAAAACAATAAACAAATTTCATGTATAAGCTTTGCATCACTCCTTACATGATATTCAAGTAACTGACAATTAGTTCCATAATTTCTATTCTTAATTACAGATAACTTTGATTTATATCTTGAATAAATTTTGATTTAAAACAATTACTTTTATTGTCAGATATTTGATTTCTTTATATTTCATTGCTGTTATTTTGTTTAATTGTTTCGTTAATCGCAAACTTTTCTTTTAATAAAATTAGTTATAATCCCTTGGCATTAAAACAACCTGATATTATTTGGTCCAATTTAGGAGACTGGGGGTCCAACTTAGGCGACCAGTTGCTGAATTTGAACCACTTTTGACAAATTTTTCAAATTAGATTTTCAAAAAGAAATTGATATAAATATTTATTTAATTAGTAAATGAATAGATTGATCCTGTGTAATAAGCTTTTGCATACATTCCAAAAATTAAGTGAGTTACACCTGAAAATAAGTAAAGTGGTCCAAATTCGGCTACTCTCCCCTATATATATATATATATATATATATAGAGAGAGAGAGAGAGAGAGATAGATATATGTACATATATGTATATATATGTACATATGTACTAATTTTTTTCGTACGATAAAAGTCGCAATTATGCATGGATCGTCTTAGAACTCGCCAACAACTTTGAAATGGCTAATATCTCGGCGGGGATTGGAAATGGGGAAAATCGGCCCAAGACAATGGAAATATGGAAGGTTAAAAATTTTGAATAGCGTCTTAGCATGATTCAGATAATACCAGCTCTTACACAACAATGACAGGAAAAAATAAATATTTTTCATTACAGCAGCTGCCAACAATAAAAAAAAAGCAATAAAATTCTCAACCTAACAATTGCTTTTCTATTGCAAGATTTTCACTTGAAAAAATAAATTAAATAGTTTGACGAATTGAAAAGAAATTGAATATTACGTCATAAGTTTTGTAGAACAATATTTCCGCATGAAAACTCAAAATGAAATAAATAGTTTGACGAAAAAAAAAAAAAAAAGATTGCGTCATATTGTAAATATAATGGTCTCAGCAGGTAAATATGTAAAGTCATGTGAGTTTGAAGAAATGTATTAAAACATGATAAAAAAAAACCGACTATGGAAATATTAACATATTTTAACACTTTGAGGTTCTCTGAATTTGCTTTAGTCATTTTTAAACCTATTCTATATACATGCGTGTGTGTATTCGTGTATATTAAAATTTTCACAAAACGCTTAGCACCCTAGAGCTCTTTGTTAGTGAAGAAACCGAGTTTATCTCTAATCTTGATTTAAGTTTTGTTGGTGAATTTAGTACTTAACTTCCAAATCTACCTCCGCCTGTAGACCGAGCCGGCAGGGATTTTTTACTGTTTATAATACAAGAAGTTATATCTAGCTAAATACAGCGTCTGTTTGTGAATGAAGTGGATAAATTTTGTCTTAGAATGGTTCAATAGAATGCTAACGTTCTGAATTAAAAATATCTATTTTAATTTATTATAGTAAAAGTTATATTTTAAGTTATCTTATATAATTAAAAATAGTACAACAGAAATATTTTTAAAGCATTATGTACAGCAAATGCCAATCCATGAATGAAATTTAAAATTAATCTCCGAGCTTTAAAGGGTCTCAGAATATAGCTTATAAATTTTCGAAATTTTAATTTTTTTAGACGTTGAACTCCTATCTTTTCTGAACATCTTAGTTTACTTTTTTCCTTAATATTGCTAAAAAAACCCAGAATTTATGGCTTTTAGGATTATACCAGCTCAATAGTTGAAACGGCGTTTCCGAAACTTTGAAGTCATTTTTTCTCCAAATGACGTTTTAAGGGATTAACGCACAGGATACCTCAAAACCTTCTGAATATTTTTTCATTAAATTTTCGACACATATGTTTCATGTTAGTCTTTACAAACTGAGCCGAATATTTCTTTTTATTGTCTAAATGTATTCTTTTAGATGATTATACTGTTGAAATTTTTAAAATTTTGTATTAGCTAAATAAAATTTTGTATTAAAAATATAAAAAATCTTTAAACAGAAATTTATTTAGATTCAGGGTAATTACTACAATCTGAAGTAGAAGTAGGCAACAGAATTTTCATTCTAGTTGCAAAATTTATTTTATAATCTAGCACGGAAGCTGTGCCAGTGTTCTGCTCGTTAAATGGCTGAAAAGCTGAAATTTGGAGCTCCCTATAAATTATAATTCAGCATCATGCTATTTTTTAAATACATGTAAAGCAAGAACACACTTATATCTTTCGTTCCCAGCAAAAATTGTGTTTTAAAACCATATTTTTCATTTTTCATTTTTCATTTTCATTTTCATTTTTCATTTTCACTTTTATTTTTCATTTTCATTCATTTAGAACACTAGTATAACAGTTTACTTGCTGGATTACAAAATAAATTGTGCAACTAAAATGGAAATTCTGTGGCCTACTTATACTTCAGATTGTAATAATTACTCTGAATCTATACATTTTAAGATATTAAATGTTGAAAATCGTCTTTTTTTTAATTTTTACAGTTTTAAGATTCCTGAGACATATTAACTAGGGCGGGTCGAAATTTTTTTTTTTAAATTTTCAAATGGCTGTGGTGGGAAAAGTTGTGTATGGTGACAATAAACTCACACACCAATTTTTATCAAGATCTGAATATGGTAAGGCCTGCCTCAAAGTCATTGAAAGTTTCGTTATTCCTATGACGGGAAATATGCGATTTTCAGTAATTTTTGCCTACTTTTCTCGATTTCTGTAAGGGATTTTAAAGTGTTTGCACTTTTGGAGTTTTTTTAATGATATTGTTTACAAGTGGACAGTATTTTCTCTTATTTCAAAATTTCTTAGTCTTCATAATTGGTCTTTGGAATTTAAATTTGACCATTTTTGGGATTATTTTCGGATTTTCTTTTGAGTTTTTAACAGTTATCTGAAAATAGCTGATATTTAACATCATTTTTTAAACCTTTTTTTATATATAATTATGTAATTCAATATCTTTCAACTTTTGTAGCGGATTTTTAATACTCCCATCATTAAAAAAAATATATCCTGTATTAACGTTACTAATGATTATTATCTTAATATTGCTAATTGGCCATTACTAACACACATATCTTAATTCAGTGAAGTGAAGGGAAAGGGGTTTCATTCACCACGTCAAAAGAAATGCCATCTAAAACTAGACAGTTATCATATGATCCTGTTTTGGGTTACCCAAAGAAACTTAGTAAGTGTAACATTCCTACTTATGAGGATGTGCTCCAGTATTACCTATATGTTCAACAAAACTCTTTGGACAAAAATCACACATTTGTTAAGGTATCTAGTGTGGAGGTTGAGAAAGTTAAGTTCATTTGGAAAGAGGTATCTCTTCCAATTGTATTTCACCATATGTGTTTGATATGATTTATTTGATATCACCCATTATGTTAATGTTTTGTCTTTGCACCCATCAAAGTACAATGCTTACGAAGTGGTACTCTTTTCTGTTTGTCCTGTTTGCAATTATAAGCGCGACTTCTTTCTCTTACGTCTCATCTTGCTCTTATCGCTAACTTTAGATATGTTGCCTTGTGTGATGATGCCAAAATCTTTTAATACAGCATTGCTAATCATTGTTGCTGCTCGATAAGATACTTTGGTCAGCAGTTTTTGCCACTGTCGGGAAGGAAAGTCTCAATTGTTAATTTCCACAACGTGTCTTTATTATTGTTGATGGCAATGGAATGAAATCTTGGTCATGGGGGTCTGATTCATCAAAGCCGTCAGATTCAGATGAACTATTTCTTCCAGTTTGAAATTAAGCAGACTGTGTTTCTGTGACTTTGTATTCACTTTTCGCAATTAGCTGTGCTGCTAATTGTTTCATCCTTTCCCTTTTCACATGTTTCATTGTAGTCTTCATGTCTACATTACCAATGAACATTTTTATGCCTGATATTTCATAAAGAAGGAACCCCTGTTCTAAAACAAGCACTTTTCGTGATTTTTCACAGGTACATGAGGTGAAGATCATACGTTTGCAGGAGGAAATATCAAACAACCTTTCCTTTATCTCTTTTTGAAAAGTATGGACCTTAGTGTAGCCAGATTGTTTCTTCCAATTACACTTTCACCACACTTCCATAATTTCTCCTGATATGATTTTAGCAGGGAGACACATTGTTTGTGAGATACAATTGGAAGAGATGCCCCCTTCCAAATGGACTTAACATTCTCAACCACCACGCTGGATATCACCACAAATGTATGATCTTTGGCCAAAAGGATTTGTTGATCATATAGGTAATGCTGGAGCGAGGGCCTGATTACCAAAGAGGCACATTTACACCAATAAATTTTAAAATAAATGTTCGCCTTACCTAAACGCCGTATTCATATAAAACTTCTGAAATAAATGAGGCACAAATTTTTGTTTATTTTTACTGGTGGGAATGTGCCTCGTTGGTAATTAGGCCCTGACTGGAGTACATTCTCACAAGAAGGAAGGTTACTCATACTAAGTTCCTTTGGGTAACCCAAAACAGGATCATACGATAACTGTCTAGTTTTTGATAACATTGCTTTTGTCATTGTTAATAAAACCCCTTTACCTTCATTTCAACACTGAAGAAACAAGATCACTTCTATATCCTAGTCTGAAACAAGATATTATGTGTTAGTAATGTCCAATTAGCAATATTAAGATAATAATTATTAGTAACTTCGATACAGGAATACAGGATTTATTATTTTTTTTTAAATGATGGGAGTATTAAAAATTCTTTACAAAAGTTTAAAGATATTGAATTACATAATTATATATAAAAACAGGTTTAAAAAATGATATTGAATATCAGCTATCTTCAGGAAACAGTTAAAAACTCAAAAGAAAATCAGAAAATAATCCCAAAATGGTCAAATTTAAATTCCAAAGACCAATTATGAAGACTAAGAAATTTTGAAATAAGAGAAAATACTGTCCACTTGTAAACAATATCATTAAAAAAACTCCAAAAGTACAAACACTTTAAAATCCCTTGCCGAAATCGATAAAAGTAGGCAAAAAGTACTGAAAATCGTATATTTCCCGTCATAGGAATAACGAAATTTTCAGTGACCCGGAGGCAGGCCTTACCATATTCAGATTTTGATAAAAATTTGTGTGTGAGTTTATTGTCACCATACACAACTTTTCCCACCACAGGCGTTTCAAAAATTAAAAAAAAAAAAAAAAATTTCGACCCGCCCTAATATTAACGTGAAAAAAATAAAAAATGTATCCAGGAGAAAAGATCATATATGAATGTTGAGATGTGTAAATATTATTGTCATTTAAAAATATATATATATATTATTGAAACGTTAATTGAAGTACGTAAATAAAACACACACACAGACACACATACACATGTATATATATATAAAATAAGGATGATATAATGATAAGATCGTAGTCAATGAAAAAAGGAGTTTAATGATTCTAGGTTATAGTTTTACATATTAAATAGAAATTATATTTACAAGTACGGGAGGGTAGGGGTTTTTCTGCGGCATGCGCACTCACAGAATCGTCGGAGATCGGCCTCTGCTCTCGTCTAGAGCGAGATACGCCTACCATCGGCCGCGTCAGAATGAGATCTGCTTTTGGTTGTTACTTGTTTCTAAGTGACGAGAATGCAAAACTGCATATCAGCAAATTCAATAACATCTGCTGTTCTGCGGTTACAAGTTCTCATGGAAAGTGCTGATCATATCCTGCTGCTAGGAGTAGGGTTTTATGGGAATCTAAAACCACAACTCACATTCGGCCATCTTGTCCGCTTGTCGTCCTCGACAGCGCGTTAAATAAGCAACAAGATATGTCTAAAAACAAAAAAAGACTATCTAAAAATAATTAAAATCCAAAGGAAAAAAACTATCATTAAATAATTAAGAAAATTGAGCTAAATAAAAAAAAATTAATTCTAAATTTTATGTAAATTAATGCTGAGCTGTCGTGGGATATCTCCAAAGAAAAAAACAAAAGAATAAAAAAAAATCTCAGGATAACATCAATTTGCGTCATGAGGCCGTCTTCCTCATGAGCCATCATTAGGGATGAAAAATATATTCTGAAAGGCCGTCTGCCCATTATATTATCATCAAGAAAACATACTAAAATCTGCCTCATTTTAGGTAGAATTTTGTAAAAAAAAAATCTTTATCCCAACGTCATTCAGGAATTAAAAAAAAAAGAGGTTTGCCTCGTCTAAGCAAAAAAAAAAAAAAAAAAAAAAAAAAAAAGGATTTTCCACCAAAAGGTTTTTTTTTCGACAGCCAGCTCTTACTTCTGTAAAAAAAAATGCGAGGTGGGGGGGGGGGTTAAAACACATACATATATATAGCAATTCAATAAAAAGTTTACACAGTTTTACAAATATAAATGTAGTTTCAAAAGTGTAAATACAACAATATTCTTTTTCTTCTTGTCAAAAGTGAGTGTTAAAAAAATATAGTCCTGTGTAGACAGTCATTTTAAATAAAGTTGTTGTTTACGTAACATAAAAAAGCACGTGTTGTGCAACAGGCAAATGAAAAAAATAAGACACCATTTGCAGTCCGTGATAAAAACAAATTGCCATGCACAAAAAAAAATCACCGCATGGGTTTAATAAAAAAGTTTTGAGCATATATTATATCGCTCAGAGCTATTGTAAAAAAATGTTGAACAAAAGACACATAAATTCTGCTAATATAAGGTGAAAAAATAAAGAATCTGTTGCATATTTCACAAACAAATATAAAAAACACTGTTGATGAAAGTGCTTGGCACACGCGATAACTTCTTTTTAAAAAAAAGCACTTGAAGTTTATCGCACTGAAGAATGGCATGACACACAAAAATACGAAGAAGAAAAAAATGTTCTGGGTTGAAGAATTTCATCAATGATTGGACTCTTGAAATGGTGAGTTACGCTGGTAAACACCTCATTCTAATGTTTCGTCCGAAAAAAAAAAAATCGTGGATGTTTGCTGCAATCGTAAGAAAAACGAAGATATTGAAATAAAGTTACTAAGAAAGTCACAGATAGTAGCAGTCTATAGTCTGTACGATATAAATGTTCTCTTAAATAAGCACATATATGAGTGTCAAGCACAGAATATAAAAACACAGTTAAAAAAAATAGTAGTAATAAGAAAAACACATTTATGATAAATTCGGAGGTTGCACTAGTGACCGATGTACGTGAAGCATATTTCTTTTTGGAAATGTAAATTTACGTTTTCTCTTTTTCTTTATTGATGTCCAACAGTTTCGGCGTATAAGAAATAAACAAGAAATGATAAGGATCTGCCGTATTTCGTTCCAGTTAGTAACGTCACTCGAATCTGGAGATGATTGGGACTTATGGAGTGCAGAATGATGACAACTGAGTCCGTCGGAAGAGTTAAACAGTGATAAACAGATGGTCAATAATACGACCACAGTCATGAACAGCTTGTAGGATAAGAAATTTAAATCGAAGGAAAAGCAGTCTGGCGATAATGTTGCGAGATGTTTCAGATATGCTGAGTCATTCACTTGGTCAATTTTGATGTCAGTAGGAATATTTTCATTCGAAAAATCTTTATTTACTCTCGGCGGTATTAGATCTTGGGGGAAAGAATTTGAAACAAATGTTTCCGTAGTGCATCTTGCGTCGGGAAATGAAGGTACATAGGATTTATCTTGAAATTTCGTTGCAGATACATTATCAGACACAGTAATGCAGCTTATAAAAATACTTGTGGGTGGAGATTTAGTTAAAGTAGCGCCGTTTTTGTCGCATGTGAGAGTACCCTGAAATATGACATCTGTCCCTATAAGTGGCATGGGCATCTGAGAAGACTTAACTACGTAAACAGAAGTAGAAAAAGTGTTATCGTCTACCTCTATATCGGTAGAAAACGATACTATAGGTTGAATAACACGGTTACCGATGCCCGACAATTGTACAGGTGCTCCGGTGAGGGGGGAGACCCAATTTGTTAATAAATGTCTTCTCTCAGTATCGTCAGTGGACTTCCAGTGTCGAGGATTGAATTGATTTGTAAATTAAAAATTTTTACAGGTTTCTGCATGCGCGGATGAGAATGACACATTTCTACCACGTGGATTTGTTAGTCTCGGCTTGGCGACGTCTTGCGTGGAGGGGAGGTGCCTTGAGTCGAATGCTTACGCTCCGGAGTTTGCTCTGTACACTGGTTGGAAACATGACCAAAACGTGCACATTTCATACACTTTTTCCCTTTATTCAAATGCACTCACTGGGTAGACAGGTGCCCTGGGGCTAAATAATTCCAGCAGTTTAATTTTGCAGCTTTCTCCTTCTGGTTAATCTTAGGAGTGTTGGGTGTAGTCGGTGACTTTGATTGATAAAATTTAGAACTCTGTTCACAAATTCGCTCGAAAATTTGGAGCTTGTTTTTAAATTCGGCGAGCGTGTGCACCCGAATAATATAGCTTTATTATGTTGTGTATCGTTAATCCCATTAATTATATAGTGAATTAAAGATATATCATCGATGTTTCCTCTTTGTGCTATTTCTTTCATTTTCAAAAAATATTCCAATAGTTTTTCGTTCGGGCGGCAGCCTCTAGCGGCTAGTAATTGATGTATCTGGGCGGACGAAGCTGATTGTCCAAATTCGCGAAACAATGCTTCTTTAAGCGATGTATATGAAGAAATGCTATTTTCACTACGTACATACAATAATGCTAAACTTTTTAATGCCCGCTCAGCAAACACAAATTTCTGTATGTCAGACAGTTGAAATGACTGGGCCACAGATTCAAATCTCTGAAACCATGTTTGAACGTTTTCCGTTTTATCACCACTAAACGGTGTAATTAAATGATCAATGTCATGGAAAGAAATTGTCTGTTTGGACGCGGAGTGTGTACAGTGTACACGCGCCTGGTCTGGCTGTACTTCCAAAGGGGAAGATAAACCAGTCCTTCCACTACTATTGTGGCTATCATCAAATTCTGTATCCGATTAGGGAACTGCCGTAAACGTGTCTTTAAAATCCGAAATATCAACTAGTGTGCTTAAAATACGCTGTCCGATATCTTCTTTTGATCCATGGATGTCAATGGATAAGATATTAGCGATAGTAATCAATTGTATCTGATCGTAATCATCCAAAATTTCTTTGAGTTTATTCTGATACTCATCGCTTTTGTCGGTAAAAGAAAAACCTTTAAATTTCCTTAAATTCGCTCTATTCTGGCGATTTTTATCGCAACCAAATATAAATTCGCACAGTAGCTTGATTTTATCAGTCTTATCCTATTTCAACTGGCTTTTAATAAATTCTATTTCTTGTAATGCCATATCAAAAGGCAAGAAAGGAAAGAGAGAAAAAAAACTTACTTCAAAGCAGATATCCAATTGAAAAAAAATTCTTCGCCACGATATATTGAAGTAATCCAATTAATGATCCGTAGAAAAAAAATATACTTGCAGCCGGAGATTCATTTCTTGCAAAACCACGTCTATCTTGTAAAAATAAAAACAAACGGAAGATTGAGCTTCAAACAGATGGCTAAGGAGATGAATCACGTCTGCCAAAATGCGAAGGTTAATAATGATAACGGGACGAAAAAGAAGTTCTCAGATTCTGATCGGAAAGAAAGCCTAGGGGATTTTATTCTTTTAATTCATTTGGGATTCAAATCGGCCTAGAGTCCCCATATAATAATAAGGATGATATAAAGAAAAGATCGTAGTTAATGAAAAAAGGAGTTTAATGATTCTAGGTTATAGTTTTACATATTAAATAGAAATTATATTTACAAGTACGGGAGGGTAGGTGGGTTTTCTGCGGCATACGCATTCACAGAATCGTCGGAGATCGGACTCTGCTCTCGTCTAGAGCGAGATACGCCTACCATCGGCCGCGTCAGAATGAAATCTGCTTTTGGTTGTTACTTGTTTCCAAGCGAAGAGAATGCAAAACTGCATATCAGCAAATTCAATAACATCTGCTGTTCTGCTGTTATAAGTTCTCATGGAAAAGTGCTGATCATATCCTGTTGCTAAGAGTAGGGTTTTATGGGAATCTAAAACCACAACTCATATATATATATATATATATATATATATATATATATATATATATATATATATATATATATACTGTTGAATTCGTAATATAAAAAGTGCACGGCTGAAACTCGTAATTTGCACGTAATAAATAGTTCATCATTTATGTCACATGAGGACTTTTATGATTTTCACTAGCTATAAAAGCTGAGTAATTGCATTTGAATAAATCAAATGAAGTAAAATTTATGAGGTTTTGATTCTGAATGCGGCCCTCTGTTAAAATGTGATTTATATATATATATATATATATATATATATATATATACACTGCTCAAAACAATTAAAGGATATTTGAAGTTTTATATAAAATAAAGATATAAACGAAATTTTTTTTGCCGAAAATAGAAGAAGAGAATCACAAATGCAAATTTTTCTGGTTTTCAAACTGTGGAGTATGCAAATTTGGAGTTCGACGTCAAAAACGTCGCTTCAGCGGCAGCGAATGAAATTTGACTTTCAACTGGATAAAAGAGAATGAAGACAAGGATGATCGGCATTCAGTGATTGCTTTGTTTCGATGAGTACGATGTCTCAGCGAAGTCACTTGACAGATTCAGAAGCTTTGAGAATTGTTGGTAGGTTAGAAGGGGGCCAAACTCAAGCCGAAGTAGCGCAAGCCATTGGAGTGTCACAAAGTGTTATTTCCAGGATCTGGAACCGTTTTTTGGAGAGTGGATGTGCAGGCCGAAGACCAGGGCAAGGTCGTAGATGGGCAACAATGCCCAATGAAGATCGGTATTTAGCGTTAACAGCTCGGAGACACCGAACCATGAACGCTACTCTTCTCCAACAAGACTTTCGCTCGGCTACAGGCACCACGATTTCAACTCAGACTGTTCGAAACCGGCTCCACGCTGTAGGTCTGTATGCTCGCCGATCGATGGTATGTGTTAGATTAACATCAAGGCATCGTCACGACCGCAGGGAGTGGGCAACCGAGCATGTCAACTGGAGGAGAAATGAATGGAGCAATATTCTGTTTTCTGACGAGTCCCGTTTTTCTGTGCATCCGGATAATAGGCGTATTTTCATCTGGAGGGACCGTGGCAGTAGGAATAATCCTGCGTTCGTGCACGAAAGTGTCAGATTTGGTGGTGGATGAGTGTTGGTGTATGATGGCATCTCCATTGACGGGCGCACTGACCTCTACATCATTCGAGATGGAGCTCTGACTGGTCGCCGATATAGGTATGAGATCCTCAGACTTATTGTAGTCCCTTACGCTGCAGCAATCGGAGATAACTTCATTTTAATGGACGATAACTGCAGGCCACATCATGCAAACCTCGTGGAGGATTTCCTTTTCGAGGAAGGAATCGTTCGAATGGAATGGCCAGCGTGTTCTCCAGACATGAATCCAATCGAGCACGTTTGGGACGCTCTAGGAAGACGAGTTTCTGGCCGCCAACAACCCCCACAAACTCTCCAAGAACTGGAAAGAGCTCTTCTGGAAGAGTGGGGCAGAATACCCCAACTCGTCATTAATAGCCTCATTGAGTCCATGCCTCAAAGGTGTTCAACGTTGCTGGCCGCCCGTGGAAACCATACCCCCTACTGAAAATGATTTTCTTTGAAGAAAACACCTTTTCTTATTCTTTTTTTCTCATATGCACAAATTGTGTTTTTTTTTCCTTTAGTACACAAAAGTGCAATAAAATGCATTTTTTTCTGCCAAACATGTGTAATTTATTCTCATATAACCTACTATGTCTGTCGACCATGTATCAATCAGTTAAACAGTTTACCAGATACAAAATCCACCTAAAACTGCAATATCCTTTAATTGTTTTGAGCAGTGTATATATATATATATATATATATATATATATATACATATATATACATATATGTATATATATATATATATATATATATGTTATGATTTAGAATAGAAATGTTAAATTATTCTATCATTGGAAGGCTTTACTAGTGAACTAAATAACTGGTTGTTATGTTACCAGTTGTGCAATGTTGAAAATGCAGTGTTAGCTGTCTCGATAGTAGTTGTGGATCACATACAGCAATAATAGAAGTGGTCAGAACAGGTAATTCGAACCTGTTGTATTAGTATAACAATTTGTTAATTGCAGTAGTCGAGTGAAGACTGGAATACATCGTTCCGTGAAGTTTCCCCAGAATGAATTGAAACGACACATAAGATCAGCTGAGCACTTTATTAGAGCATTTTTCAAATGGCGCAGTCTCCAGCAAGATTATTTATTGTCTGAGCGAAGCGAAGGCTAATACTCAGCGAAATATTACTGTCCGGACAATTTACTACTACGATGGATATTAACGCCATGTCCTACTAAAAAAAAAGCCTAATAAAAACCTTTCGTCAAGCATAACTCAAAAAATATTTGTCGGATTTCGTTTCTGATTGCACCAGAAGGTACCTATGAGGGTCGCCTACTGAATGCACCTACTATGAAAAATAAGTTCCAAACCGTTTAAAAATTATGTAGAAAAAACTCTTAAAAAAGCACAATTTATCTGCATACGTCACAGAAATTTGCTGTGCGTCACTTTCACCGGTTGATGTTTTCGTAGACAACTGGTTTGAACACATGGAGCAAATAAAAAAAAATACACACGCAGTAATATTGAATAGATCAGTTTCAACCACGTGATCACAAACCTTGCAACAACCCGTGGCAACCAGTTTTGGTGGGCAAACAAGTAATTATACAGTATTCCGTACCACGGTGACCGTTTTTAGCCTGTTGTATAAAATCTGGCATGTTGTATGACATACAATTGTGGATGATTAAAACAAAAGACATGAGTGTTTATCGATCCGGTAGGTTATCTTTCTCTGGATGTCTGTCTGTCTATCATACAGCATGCTATTTTCTTGTAAAGGATGATATTATTATGCAGTAAAACCTCCATAACGGACACACCCGATTAGTGGACACCTCTATTTAGCGGGCATTTTTTCGATTACCAACCCTTAAATAACTGTACATTTTTTACTCTCAGTAGCGGTCACCTCCAAATAGAGGACAAATTCTGCCCTCCCGAGGTGTTCGCTATTCAGAAGTTTTACTGGTAAAACCTCCATAGCGGACACACCCGATTAGCGGATACCTCTATTTAGCGGAAATTTTTTCGATTACCAACTCTTAAATAACTGTACATGGTTTACTCTCAGTAGCGGTCACCTCTAAATAAAGGACAAATTCAGCATTCTCGGGTGTCCGCTATTCAGAGGTTTTACTGTATATAATATTGATAATTATTTTACAGGGCCGCACAAAAGAATAAGAATATATGAAACGAATATAAACTAAATTCGGGATTGGTAGATCGCTGATGGTAATGTAATTTTAGAACGTTGTTACAGTCATCCGCAGCATGTTTTTAGAGTTTCGTTCATCTAACGAAACCCTACCTGTCTCACTCCTTTGTCAGTCTGTTTGTCCGTCTGTCACAGAGCCCGTTCTCAGAAACTATATATGTCGGAGACTTGAAAATTTGCATACTTATAGCTGAACACCACACATCAAACGGCAAATAATAAAATTTTGAAAAAGTCTAATATTTAACCCTCTGGGCTCTAACTTGTGTATTTTAAGCAATTTTTCTAACTCAGCCCCTAATTTAATTAAGTTGGAGACATGAAATTTTGCATACTTATAGCTGAACATCTCACATCAAACGACAAATAATAAAATTTTGAAAAAGGCTTAATATTTAACCCTTTGGGCTCTAACTTGTGTATTTAAAGCAATTTTTCTAACTCAGCCCTAATTAAGTTGGAGACATGAAAGTTTGCATACTTATAGCTGAACACCTCACACCAAACGACAAATAATAAAATTTTGAAAAAGGTCTAATATTTAACCCTCTGGGCTCTAACTTGTGTATTTTAAGCAATTTTTCTAACTCAGCCCCTAATTTAATTAATTTGGAGACATGACATTTTGCATACTTATAGCTGAACACCTCACATCAAACTACAAATAATAAAATTTTGAAAAAGTCTATTATTTAACCCTCTGGGATCTAACTTGTGTATTTTAAGCAATTTTTCTAACTCAGCCCCTAATTAAGTTGGAGACATGACATTTTGCATACTTATAGCTAAACACCTCACATCAAACGACAAATAATAAAATTTTGAAAAAGCCTATTATTTAACCCTCTGGACTCTAACTTGTGTATTTTAAGCAATTTTTCTAACTCAGCCCCTAATTAAGTTGGAGACATGAAATTTTGTATACTTATAGGTGAACACCTCACATCAAACAGCAAATAATAAAATTTTGAAAAAGTCTAATATTTTACCCTCTGGGCTCTAACTTGTGTATTTAAAGCAATTTTTCTAACTCAGCCCCTAATTATGTTGGAAACATAAAAATTTGCATACTTATATCTGAACACCTCACATCAAACGACAAATAATAAAATTTTGAAAAAATCTAATATTTAACCTCTAATATTTTGTCTCGCGCAATTTTTAAATTTAAACTGTTTTGCAATACTATTTTTTGTTCATTTTGCATAATAAGTGTAATGTGACGTAATTTGTTCTATTTCAGATTTCTAACGCATGTTAATGTATTTATTTTACAATATCCTTTCTCTTTTAAAATTCACATGTAAATATAGTTTTATGGCGTAATTTCCAATAAGTGCCTGCTTTTTATACCTAATTATTTAATTCTAATTTGAAGGTTTTTTTCTGTTTATAATAGTAACGTGTAAATAATTTTTTTTATTTGAAGCAAACATTATTGTTTGCGCTGTTTATACATTTGGCAACAGTTTAAATTAATACCATTTTCTAAAATATGTAAAAAATATCTGTCAAAATGCTGAATATTTGAATTTAAAATAGAAATAAAACCTCAAAAAATGGGTCAAATTAAAGAAATATTAATGAAATCTGCAGACCGGGATCCTCTATTGAATAAAATGATCCAAAAATGATTAAATTCCCATGTATAGCTTTTGCTCTTATAAATGTTTTTTAATGGAACGATTTTGTCCAACTTTAGCATTAAATATCTCTTAAAATAATTCTTCGATTTGAAAACTGTATGCATTAGTGTGTTGATCAAACATTTCGCTATAATACCACCGATTTTCGTATATTTGTATGCAATAGTTTTCTTAATATTAACGAAGAAAGACCTCCGGTCACAAAAAATTCAAAACCGGCGGCGGCTGTGATAGCGTTAGTTACTTTTTATAGAATAGAGAGATATATAGAAATGAAAACTTGTCTATCTGTCTGTTTGTAATTCTATAAAAAATCCACAATTTGGAAGCCAAAATTGTGAAGAGATACGTACATGTGTATTAAAACATGGCCGAGACAACTAAAGTTATCAGGAATCGAAATAACTTATAGTTAATTTTTAATTAATAAAAAACCACCAATTTAACAGCAATTTCTTATCAAATTTAAACATTTTTCGTTATAGCAGTTGCCAACAATTAAAAAACACAATAAAATTATTACTACAACAGTTAATTTTCTACTGCAAGATTTCCACGTGAAAAATGAAAATGAAATAAATAGTTTGCCGAATTTAAAAAAAAAAGGTGAATATTACGTCATAAACTTTTCTATTGCTAGATATTCACGTGAAATATGAAAATGAAATAAATGGTTTGACGAATTTAAATGAAAGTGAATATAACTTCATAACTTTTCTATTTCAAGGTTTCCACGTGAAAGAGGAAAATATTACGTCATATTGGAAATATAAAGGGCATGGTGGATATAGTATAACGTCATATGAGTGTGAAAAAAGTATTGAAGCATGATAAAAACCCGATTAGGGAAATATTGGCGTATTTTAACATTATTGCTTCAATTATAAATTGAAATAAGTTCATTTATAGCTGTATTCTTTTGCGTATGTTATATACATTTATACATTTTTATCTAGCGTTTTCATATGATTCATTCAACAACATTTCGACTGCTTTTTTTAATGTTTATTTTGTGTTGTATGTTAAATTTTGAAATTGATTTTTCAGAACAAACATCCTTCAAATCATGGGCAACGCCGGTACTTTAGTTTGTAACCGATAAATAGCTTTTGTATCTGTACATCTAATGCTAATATTATAATATTATAAAGTATATAATATTATTAATGCTTGTACGTTTGTGAGGTGTACATAGCCAAACTACATAGCCAACTTAAAAAAATTTTGGTGGCCATCTCTGCTCCGAAAAAAAGACTATTTTATGTCAGTGCAAGAACCTACATCGCTGCAGGAGCAAAAAAGTTCTAAAATTGTGATTTCTGCGATATTGATTGGGTTAGAAACTTTAAATTTGGTGCGGTAGTTACTTTTAAGATGTAAATACTCGTAATTACCGCTCTCTAAAAGGTTCAATTTGACGGATAAACGTAAAAATTTCTAGAAAGGTTCTAAACTATGATTTATTTGGAATACTGAAATTTTTGGGATACTGTTGTGGTTAGAAACTAGAACTTTGGCATGGTAGTAATTAATAAGATGTAAATGCTCGTTGTAGAACGAATTCTAAAAAATAGAAAGACTAAACAAAGCGGAAAAAGATCTAAAGATGATCTAAGTAACGAAGAACATGGAACTGTTAGGAATATAAACATGGAAATTGACATGGCTGTATTTATCATGACGTAAATTCTCGCAATAAAACAATTTTAAAAATGTCGCTATATAAAACAGTGCAGAAACAAAAAACTTTCAAAAATTTTCTATTTCTCTGTTACTGCTGAGCCCAAAATCTTGAGATTTTGCTTCGGGTTAGTTTTAAAATATACAATTGTCTCTATGAATGGTTTCTAAAAAATTTAAAATTTAAAAAGATAAAATTAACGGAAAGCGATCTCAATTACCATTAATTTGGAATTATTAGGTACAGCAACTTTAAATATTTCATAATGCTTCATTTCCTCTGCAAAACATGTGATTTAAATGCAACAAAACTGATAGATACCGACCTAGCATTAAATAAATTGTGTAAATATTGAATAAAGACCTGTATGAAACAGTGAGTAGGTTGCCCTAAAGTACTTGTTAAAGTGTTCCTTCTCTAGGCTTTTCTCTCTCTCGCGAAGGCCACTAACAGAGGGAAGTGCCGTTTTAAATGTGATATGAATTTTTTATCCGATTCATTTTTCTAGACATTTTATCATAAGGTCATATTCTCAATAATCATTAGTAGATTTTTTATATATTAACTTATTCTGGTGAAATTTTGTAATCGGGTTCATATTGGCGTATGTTAGCTGGCATGATTTGCTGAATAAATATGTATGGATTTGTAAATTACTTCAAATGACACTTTGACAGCTCAAAAGTTATGCGGATGATATATTCAGATCTTGTGTCATACTTTATGTTGTAATCATTTCCGATTTCTTTTATTTAATACATGCTATATATAGCTCAACTTGTGCAGAATATGTTTAAAAACAAAACAATACAGCGCATGTAGTGGCCAGCATACACTCATCATTTAAATCCGATCGAGCATATCTAAAACACACTCTAACGAAGCATTGCATGCCACTTTTGATGTATTCGGTACTTTGATACCATATTAGATTTTGAGAAGAGAATTCCTTAAATGTTATTGACAACCTCATTGCATTCGTGGAAAACAGATATTGTACAATATTAACTATTCCGGGGGAGCACACACCATATAAAGTATAGTCCATTCTTTTTAAATATCATATTGCCATTTAAAGTTACTCAATTTGGTGCGGAGCGTCTGATTATGCTCTTGACATCATTTTATACAGTTAAAATTCCGATATAAGTAAATTAGTGTTTCATTTTCTATTTTACTTTTAATATATTGCGTACTTTCAATTTTATATCCATGCATGGCTGTCTTGAATGGTTTGATTTCTCATTTTTTAAAACAGTGTATACGAATTTATATATAAGATTTTGTAATTCTACAATTCGTTTATTTTCATCATTTCAATTTTTCGCAGTATATGGACAATTAAAGATAACATCTCATCTTCTTTGCTTCCACATGTTATTATTAAATCTATGTTCTCAGTAATATCGCTCAGACTAATCCCTCTGAGGGAAGTCCTAGTTAGCCATCTCTCCGTAGTAGTAATTAGGTCTAAACAAAGTTCCAGATAATAGAATAAAAGGACGGTGACCAGGGGATGGATGTAAAATGGAAAATCGACTCAAATCTTTTAAAATCTGCTGAAACACAGCGAATATCAACTTTTTGTTCCTCACGTGTAAGAATACAAATATGACGTAGATTGCGCTCTCAACCAATGAATAATTAAGAATGTCACGTCATATAAAGAGTGCGGACAGAGCACGCGGATGAATTTGAAGGGAAAAAGGATAACCTCAGAAATGCGCGGGAAAGTAAAAATGGAAGCTAAAAGAATATTCTCGAAAGAATAAAGCGCGGAAATGGAACATTTAATTTAAGAATATTAAAAGCGTAATATTTAAGCAATTAACACAAGTGAGACATTAAATTAAAGGGAATTAAACAGAGTTAACGATAGAGATTATTTATGGATAAGGATTTAGTTAAAATAAAGTAGTAATTTAGAATAAGATAAGGAAATCGCGGAATTAGATCTAATAATGTTACATATATATATATATATATATATATATATATATATATATATATATATATATATATATATATATATATATATATATATATATATCTGAGTTTTGTCATGCGATAACTCTCGTATTTATTAACCGATTTGGATGAAATTAATTGTATGTATATTACATATCAATGTCTCGACTGAGTTCGTTGGCCAGCTTCATCCGACACCTTTTTTCAAAATGGCGGCCATTTGAAATTTTTTGAAAATTTAAAGATTTAAAAGGCGGTGCGAATAAATTAAAAATTGAAAAATATTTTTTTGTGAAGAGTTTGACCTTAATACAAGGCTTCCAGAGCATATTTTGTTTCGTCTTTATCTTAGAAAATGGCTGAAATATAGCAGTTTGAATTTCTAGGGCGGCTGACATTTTAAAACAATCTTATTTTTGTTATGCGATAACACTTGTATTTATTAACTATTTTGGATGAATTTAATTGTATGCATAGTACATACCAATGTCTCGACCGATTTCGTTGGCCAGCTTCATCCGCCATCTTGTTTCAAAAAAGCGGCCATTAAAAATAATTAATTTAAAAAGCGGTGTAAATAAATTAAAAACTGAATAATATTACTTTCTTAAGAGTTTGATCGTAATACAAGGATTCCGGAGCATATTGTTTTCGTCTTTATATCAAAAAATGGCTGGGATAAAGCAGTTGGAATTTCTAGGGTGGCTGATATTTTCAAACAATCTGATTTTTGTCATTTTTTTCTCTCATATTCATAAACTGATTTTGCATGCATAGTACTTACCAATGTATCGACCGAGTTCGTTGGCCAACATCCTCCGCCATCTTTTTTCAAAATGACGGCCATTTGAACCGTGCACTGCGGTGCAATGCTTAAATATTATTAATATCCGTTAGCCTTAAATTCTCGCCAAGCTTAGCGACACTTGGCGAAATATCGCCAAATTTGACGACCAAAAATAAGTATCCATAAATGATGACAACTTGGCTATAGCTTACTAATTTGGCGCAATTTTCATTTAAATTCAGTATTGACGAATATTCTCTTATCACGTTCGTCGCATAGTAGCTTTTTAAAATTTGAGTAAAATTAGCGTCGAGTAATACGCAAAATTTTAAAACCAAGAAATATGAAAGCTACCTCTTCCTCCCGGCACTGGCCGAGGGGACTTTTTAGCTTTTGCACCACCTTCAAAGTAACTATACAGCAATAGCATATAGCCTACCATATAGCAATAGGCTATCATCATTATTATCCCAAAAGAGGATTTGAAATCGGTTGGTTAGATTAAAAACCATCTTGCAAAACAACATTAAAATAAAAAAAGTGATTTTAGGACGTTTTCTTCGAATTTCAGATTTTTTAATGTAAAAATTTCAAACAAATCATATTTTAGAACATATTTAAATAGTTTTTGGTTCATTTGAACGTTTGAAATTTCTATTTTTTTAGATTCGCTCTTAGCGATCATCACCGCGATAAGTTTTATGTTTTCGCACATTAAAAATTATGTTTTTTTTATATTTGTCTCTCTTGGAAAATTTGATGGCAAGAGCAGAGAGATAAAATGATCTATTTTTAATCCGAGTCTATTACCAGCCTTAAATTTTTTTTAAAAATATGCTTAGTTTGATCAAAAGTAAAAATTATTTTTGAAAGTTTTCAATTCATTTCATACTTTTAAATTTCACATTTTTTTGAAATAGTTTAAAACGAGTATTTACGTTTTGAAAGTAAATTCCATTAATTTTTAGCTTTTAATTTTTATTTTATTTCATTTCACTTGCTAAAATTTATTTCATTTTAGAAATCGTTCTTAACAAGGATTTAAATCTTAATGGTAAAGACTATGTCGAATTTCTAGGTTCTAGTGCATACAGAATAATAAAAAATAATTTTAGAAAGATTTTTGTTCCCATATCCTTTCAAATTACACAGACGACATGATAAAATTAAATCTAGATTCGCTTAAAAAAATAAAGTAAAAAAAAAAAAATAATCAGAAACTTATACAATACGAAATAAGCAAAATTGATCATTTTTGAAAAAGTATGTTTGTGGAACTATGAAATGGTAATAAAATGTTTATTTATTTAGGATTTTGATACAAGAATGTCCTAACATATGGAAATTTTAAGTATTTGTATTTATATTTTCTGACTTTGTTTAGTTATTATTTGATGCTCTGATATTTCATTTAAATTTTATTATTTTATCATTTTATCTTTTATTTAATATTTTTGCTATATTTTAAAACTAGTTAATGGCTATTTCCTGTCTTTCTTTTAATCTATCTTTATGAAATTTATCTCTTAAAATTATATATTTTTAAATATTTTAGGACTGCTGATTACTTTTGTTAAACATATCTCTATATATCTCTCTAAAACAAAAGACATTCCTACTACACTCCTTTGATACATTGATGCTAGTATATGCATTTTCAAATTACTCTAATATAAAGAATATTTTTTTAGAGAATGAGTTTATAAAAATTATTTTTCAATCTTTCGATACGTTGATCGCAAATTCTTTCATAACCAAAGCAAATTGGCAAACGTCTCAGAAATATTTTATGTCCAAGGGAAGTAATAAATTCCCCAAGGGAATCAATGCATAAATTTCAATGTAAATGGAAATGTATTTCAATTATCATATAAATGATACCTAACAAAAATTCCTTTCTTACAAATGGTGTATTTCCATTTTAAATGCAAGTATAATTCAAAAATTCAGTTTATATTTACATTAGAGTGTTAAGGGTGCATATTAATTTATTATTAACAGAGAATTTGTAGTGAGGGGAAAATAGATAGTATTTTCAGTTTTATATGAAGATGTAACAGAAATATTATCGCATGTGCTTTATAAAGAGGACACATTAATATGTAAATTTAATTCTTTCTACAAAATAAAAATAAAAATGTATGAAGAAAATTTTCAGAGAAATATTAAATTTATAGCAGAAACGATGAACATAGGAGAGTTAACAGAAATTATTTTTAAACAAAGTGTCTTCGCACTCCACACCAAAATTTGAATCACCTACCAGCAACCCCACGTTTTCCTTACATATTTGAAATAATATGTTGTGAACTCCCTAAAAATATATTTAAAAAAAGCAATTTAACAAATTACAACGACCATTTAGAAAATGATTTTTTCGAAGACTAAAATTTAAGACATAAAAAATCGCACGGCGTTGATCATACTTTACGTACGCCATAAATTAAACATTAACATTCCTGGACACATCATGAACAAATTTTAAACGCAATTTCAGTTTTATAATTTTCGGTACTGTAAATTTTTAAACTTCTACGGAACTGGTCATACATTACGTACGCCATGGATTAAACATTAATATTCCTGGACCCATTTTAAATGAAATTTCATACATTACGTACGCCATGGACTACAATTTTCGGTACTGTAAATTTTTAAACTTCTACGGAGCTGGTCATACATTACGTACGCCATGGATTAAACATTAATATTCTTGGACCCATTTTAAAGGAAATTTCATTTTTAAACTTCTAAACATCCCACTATATTACTTTTTACACCGTCGTATAGTGAAAAAAAATGTACTTTTAAATGCAATTTGTTTGAAAGCTGTATCTCAATTTGTTTCTGAGTTATTAATTTTTTTGTAGTTTTTATTACTTTTTTTCATAGTGGCAACAGAAGTACCAATCTCTGTTGAAAGTAAATTGAAAATACAAATTACTGTAGAGACCAATCAGGAAACGAATAAAATGCGGATTCAACCAATAAAAGGCTTCAGATATGATTTTGATTTTCTACCCTGACAGAGAATAATAACCGTTTCCAAATGGTTAATAAAAACAACGTTCAAAGCAACAAAGCATGTTATTTTTTCTTGCAAACTAGTTTCAGTAGCCATAGCGTATCGTCATCTGTTCAACATATGATTGCTCGGAAAAGAAAATTCCTGAAATATATGAAGGGGAAGCGGATTCAGTGATAAAGTTTGTTAGCCAATAAAATTGCAGGAAAAAGCCAACGAAAGAGAAGTGAATTCAAAAATAAAGTTTATTAGCCAATATAATCACAATAGGAAATTTCAGAAAACGAGTTATGTGAGTGGGTTCAACGATCAAGTTTATTGGCTCATTTAACAATTTGACGAAGGATATTTACGAGAACTTGAGTAACGAGGATGCTGTAATTTAAATAAAGTAATATTGATTATGGAAGAATTGTAATTGTATTTGTTTATATTAATTTCTTCTTTCTGAACATATTGCTTATGCTCTTTAGTTTTGAAACTTTAAACTGTGTTTGGTTTGTCCAATATCCGAAAGACCACATTGACAACTTATACAATAAATACCCCATGATCACATTTTTGACTTTAGTGCCGAAAACATTATCTCAATTCATCGGGTATTTATAGTCTAAGTTGTCAATGTGGTTTTTCTTATATTGGGCAAACCAAACACAGTTTAAAGTTTCGAATTAATGAGCACAAGAAATATATTCAAAATAAACAAATTAACAAATCTGCCATTGCTAAACATTGCTGGAAAATGAATCAGTTTTTTTACTATATTATCTCAAATATTATCTTTACTATATTATCTCTATATTATCTTTACTATATTATCTCATTATATTATTACTAAAAATTATCTCAAAACACACTTCCATTCATAAACTAGATTTTCTTGAAGTATTCCATATTTATAAAAATCTTTAAAATGTTGTTATTTGTGATTTTGCTATTCCTCCTATGTCAGATTTTTGGAAAGATTATCTAAAAACATCTTGTTCATAAATTAAACTTGCTAGAGGATATAATCCTTCCATTATCGTTACTACTTTATTTTAATTACAGGATCCTCGTTCTCTAAGTTTACGTAAATCCCCTTCGCCAAATTGTTAAATATGACAATAAACTTGATCTTTGAATCCGCTCGCATGGTCCGTTTCCTAAAATTCCCTATCTTAATTCTATTGGCTAATAAACTTTATTTTTGAATCCACTTTTCTTACATTGGCTGTTTCCTGCAATTTTATTGGCTAACAGACTTTATCATTGAATCCGCTTCCCTTACATATATTTCAGCAATTTTCTTTTCTGAGTAATTATATTTTTCACTGAATTCGGTACACTATGGATACTGAAACTAGTTTTTTTGAAGAAATAAAGTGTTTTGTTGCTTTGAGCTTTTTTCTATTTATATTGTACTGAGACAGTAATTCCTAAAAATATGGTTATTTGTTGTGTGTTCATTTGTTTTGTACCTTAAGGGTGTAAGTGGAGTTGTAGTTAAACTTAATATGTCATGTTACAAGTGTCAGTGGATTTATGATTAAACTTCGCATCTCACCGTATATGTGTCAGTAGTGCGCAAAAGGTTAAAACTTTATTTTCAATGTTCCAATGATCTACACATATATTTTGTTTTCACGAATAATTATTACATACCTTGTTACGTTTAAATAAAATGTCACAAACCATCACGTAGATATTTAACATTAAAATAATTGAGTGGCTTAAGAACAAGTAATATAAAAATTTCGTTTTTAAAGCCAATTCCTACTTAGGTCATCAAAGAAAAATGTAATATAATCCTGTAAGCTAATATTAGTTTTTGTTGCATTAAAATATCTCAATTTGTTGATTTTCTATAAACAAGTAGGTTTACAATGGAAGTCTATGGGAATTTCGCGAAATATTAGGGATATCGCCAAGTTGGCGTCACATTTGGCGGCTCATTTTGGTTGCCAAATTTGGCGATATATCGCCACGTTGGCGACAAACTTGACGGTATTTGGCGACAGAACAGGGTCACCCCTATGATAACCTCCCTTATAGATATGAAGATGCATTAAACCCTTTGAACTATTAAAATACATAAAAAAGTGACCTCTATAAGAATTCCAATCACTCAAAAACTAGTTGACCTTTAATTATAGCATTTAAAATATACATTAAGAAAGATGTATTTTTTATCAATCAAAGTTCTCAAAAAGTATACACACATTTAAAGTTTTTAAATTTATTTTTAAATAACAATTTTAAGAAAGAATTATTGTTGCATGCATTGCGCACATGATTTTTGGCACTTAAAATGCTAAATCCAGCCAGGATTTTTTTAAGGGTGCAAAGGACCTTTAAACTTTCAAAAAATTAGTTTTTGGATTTTGGTTTATTATGAATATTTTAAAATTCCTCAACAATATGGAAAAATCTCCTTTAAAAAATCTGCATTATTTCTTGAGTTATAGTCATTTACAGTCGGGAAATAATTGAATGTCCGCAGATATTGAAATTTTAAAAAGCGTTTTCTCAGATTAGTAAATTTGGAGGTTAAACGCACTGTTACTTTTAAACTATGTAAGCTGCAGTTTAAAGAAATTAACCAGATATGCGTTTATTTAAAGTCTACATGCTAAAAAAAAATACATATTTTGCTTATTTATTTTTTGCATTTCAAAAACTTGAAAAAGTTTTTGAAATTTTAGAACTTTTTTTAATGCTAAAATTAAATTTTAAACAAAACTTTTTGCGTATATTTTGGTTTTAAGATAGATTTAGGTGTGTTATGATTCTATTTTGTCTAAATTGTTTTCTTTATGCATAATTGCATAATTCAGAGTTTTATCATGCGCGTAGCACTTAGTTATGCATTAGTGAGGTGAATTTTTAAATTTAAAATTTAAATATTAGTTTTGTACATACAGCATTTATTTTTATGGATAGTGTAGTTAAGGATATATACTTTAGGCAGAAAGGAGAAGAAAGTTCTTAATTGCATATTGTTAGTGTTTTGGTACTTTGAAGAACGCGATGTTTTTAATTGATTCGACAAACTCAAAGGTCCTGTGCCCTCTTAATTCATACAGATAAAATGCGTTCTCTATATGACCTACAATGTAAAAAATATAATGAGTAGTTCCCGAAATTAAAAAAAAAAATCCAAAGAAGTTTTTTTTTTATTTAAAAGTAGTCTTGATTTCTACACTTCTTACTTGAGAAACATAATAATATGTCGTTTTGTGTATCTATACATTTAATACATTGAGTGAAAATTCTATTAAATTCGAGTCAACAATTTTTCAGAAATCGTGCGCCCAATGACCAAAGTCGACTTTTTGAGAAAATTAACTCTAAAGATTAAATTCCGCCCCCGGCCCCACCTTGATCATATAAAAAGAACTCAAAGTGATTTAGACAAAACTTCTCTTCAAAGAAGGAATTTTTAATTGGGTTTGTTTTTAAATGTTCCTAAAGTACCATATCTAATTATAATCTGTTTAAAAAATCGATTTTTGGACAATTTAAAACGTTGTTGATCCATTATCTCATGCTAAACTTGCTATCCTTGCTTCAACGCAAAATATGTTGTGTTGAGCCACATGTCACGGCAAAAGACGGGGAATATATATTTTTTAAATCTGTAAATATTGGTTTATAATTCTGCTTATTCTTACTACAGTCATGTTTAACGTCTTTGTAATTGATTTCTCCGTCGTTAAATTTCCCTTATTACCAGCGATTTCACCGGAGAAAATTTAAAAACCATTTTAGAGGATTTATTTGTAGTCTTAATTTCTAAACCCTTTACTACGTCGTCGACGAAACCAACTTTAGTTTCAATGGAATGTACCACAGTGTAGATGTACTGATTGATGGTATTTCCGCTTCCGACTAATACTGTTCTTCATGTTGAATGTTTTTATACCATGCGTTCCAGATTTATTTATTTATTTTTTGTAAATTACGAAATACGATAATTTATCATTGGAGAGCATAAAACATATCCTTCGATCTGCAACTTGTTAACATGCGCAATTTTGAAAGATAAATAAACCTGAAATTATCACACAGTAAATTTAATTAAAGAACTGTTTTCAGGAATCTTTTTGCCCCAAAACTTACATTTAATAAAACCGTTTTTTAATCGTTCTAACAATGTGTAAAAATCTTGTGTATTTTGGCTCAAAAATGTATATTGTTGATTTATTACATTTATTTTGTTTATATAGTGGAAATTTTACTGAAAGGCCTATGAAACAAAAAAGACTTTCACTAAATCATTTTAGTCAGCACATAAATTTGGCATTAAAATTTCACGAAATTGGAAAGTGAGAAAAAAAACACTATACAATTAACAATATATATACAGGGTGTCTCAAAAGGTCGTTCACAAACTTAACATACTGGTCTGTCATATCATGAGGAACAAAATTTACATAGGAACTTGTGTTCGAAAATGCAAAATGCGACCGCTAGAGGACGATGAGCACATGTATGGAGGGGAAGAAAGAAAGGTTATCGAAAGAGGTATTAATATGGCTTTTATTAAAGAACATGGTTTAATTAACAGAAGGTGTTCAAAATTTCTTCCATTCGCCGCAATGCATGTTTCACAACGTTGAACATGCATGGATTCACGAATCTGTTCAAAATGGACAGGTGTGTCACCGACACGTGCCGCCGCTGTTCGGCCGTTCAGCCCGTTGTTGCAAATACCAGCGTGCGAATGCAACGCATTGGGGATAATCGTCAACGCACAATGCTGTATTCTTTGTAAGTGGTAGGGGTGTTGTGTGTCCACATTCAGTATACGCATAATGCTGCACTGTTAAAAATTTGCAGCATTCTGTCAGGTCATTTGATATTTTTTTTTTCCGAAAGCGGCTACACAACCGTAAATTTAACACTATTCTGACCATATTATTGGCCATTTTATGGTCAGAATATAGTTAAATTATGGTTTAAAACCGTTTTTTCAAAAAACGGTCGAATGACCTGCCAGAATGCTGCAAAATGTTTAACAGTGTGGAACGATGTACACCCAAAACGCGTTTGTTTGCTCGGAGACTTGTTTGCGGGTTCCTGTCAAATTCCCGTAGCACGATTTCCTCTACGACAGGCGTGCGTGTAGTGCAATCTCGACTGATGTGGCTACGTACTTGAAAGGCTCCTACTTCACGTGGTGCAGTTGTCCAAACAAAACATGATTTGGGTGACGTTTGCTTTCGAAGCGCTCAAGGTACATCGGTACCGCGGCTGGCATATTTCAATCCGCGGTGCCATATACGTAATGCATATCGGCCAATTCTGTGTTACTAAACCGATTCATCCTTCTCCTGTAACGTCCTCGCCTAAAATTATTACGCTTTCCACTCTTCATTAAGCCTGTGCTCATCGCCTTCTAGCGGTCGCAGTTTACATTTTCGAACTCAAGTTCCTATGTAAATCTTATTTATCATGATATAACAGACCTGCATGTTAAGTTTGTAAACGACCTGTTGAGACACCCTGTATATATATATATATATATATAGAGAGAGAGAGAGTATATATGCTTTTGAATATAATAATTGCATAAACAAATACACAAAATTCCTCTTTTTCTAATGTTGGACGAAAACAAGTTTGAAACAGCATATCACAGTTCAATTTCATTTAAATTTTGGTTTAAACTCGCTTTATCCTTAAACCTTTCCTATATGGCCATTTATGTTTCCAAAAATCAGTAACAGCAAAAGAAACTTTCAATTTCAAAAATATATTTGTTTCCCAGTTTCTAAACATAAAGAATGTTTTGTGTAATCGTTGGTAACACGGAAAGGGTTATTGTATATTTCCTTTTTTTCATTGTATTGTATTTGCGTACATTCAAAAACATTTGACTTTTTTACAGTAAAGATTAGCATACATTCTCTACATTTAACTTTGTACATAATAATATTCATTTAAAAATATAATTATTTTAAAAATTTATCTACCTTAAAAACTCAAAATAGAATAACGCGTAGCTAGTTACGCGTGGTGTCTACAAGTAAGCTGATGCTATATTAAATCACCCATAGTTATGCATAACAATAACATGTATACTTCATATTAATATGCAAACTAGTACTATCAATTCATTTTAAAGTAAATTATCAGTAGTAGAAACGCAGACACTACTGAAATCTTAATTTTATGATATTTTAATAAGGGTCTATTGCATGCCTGACTAAATACGGTATTTTATGTTATTGTGTTGTTTACAAAGGCATAATTTACAACAAACTTTTGTTTTGATTTCATTACATTACATGGTGTTACATGAGCACTTTATCTGATTCATAACTCTCTATTTTTCCCCATAAATAAGATTATGCTCATTATACACATGTATAAATGGCAGTTTATTGCATGAACAGCTAAGAATTTAACTGTATCAAAATACATTTTCTTTTTAAAATTCGATTTATCTTTTAACGATATTTTTATCTTATTTTTTACCGAGCGTTTTTATATGTTGTTGAAAGATATGATAATATTTATTCTAATGTTGCTTTTTCATTTACACTCTTTAAAAAAATATCCAATTTGCTACCTAATTCTCCTTCTACTCTGTGTTCTTGTGTTTGGTTTATGCTCTTCTGTGATTGGCTGTAGTTTTCTACTTTCCTATTGGCTCTTGATTTACACATTCCTATTAGCTCAATGGTTTCCATCCTTTCACTGGCCACGCCCCACCAAAACATCTGTAAAATCACTATGTCCCCCCCCCCCCCACACACACACCGAATACGTAAATTATGTATTTTATTATTTAAAAAGTGAACCCTAATCACACTGTGAAAATGAAACGGCGTCTTAATAATAACTATTCATTTCACATTTTTTAACTTATCAAAGAGGTGAACATTCTGTCACAAATGTCTTTGTAACATAATTCTATAAATGCAATGAGGCATTGATACATCTTCACTTTTCGATCAAAAACAGTCTTGCTGTTATTTTTCATCTTAACCCAATGTTAAAGGAAAGTATTAGTCTGCATTTTCATCTTCGCAAAGTGTCTTGAAGACCGTCACATTTATCCCTAAAATTGATAATATATTTTCGACATATTTTATAATTTATTTTTGTAACTTATTAAGAGTTAATGAAAAAGCTTTGGACACTCAATTTTCTTTCTATGGATTACAAAGAAAGCATTTCAAGATTCTTATTTTTATCACTTATTTTTAAAGACCCAATATTACCCCATCACAACACATTTTCTCTGTTTTCCCTTTCCCAATATCGTTAGTTGTCTGCCATGTATTATCTGATTTTAAAATTTAAAATGTATATGTCATGATGTAAATTTATTTATTGTGTAGTATGTCTGCACTAGAGTCACAGATATTTACTATATACACATTTCCTTTTCTAATGCTGTTAAAGAGTTATAAGTTTTATGAAGTTGGTAGCACCCACCTCGTTTAGATATTACAAATATTATTTAGGTTAAATATGTTCAAGACAGTCAGATTTATACATACATTTTTAAGTCGTGTCATGTGTAAAAGTTTCTTCGTGGGGCATATAGCAGAGTGAATAGAAATAAACACTCATTCAATATACAATCGAAAGCGTTGCGAAAAATTGTAAAATATAATAACCAGAAAAATAGTAGAAATTTATAATTATAAAAAAAGATGTCGAACAGTTTTAAGGATTGTTCATGTGATTAACTATTCTAGCGCTGATTTTATTTTCAACATTTGATAGGTAATTTTTTTAAATGTAACAAAAAAAAAAATAATTTTGCTAGCATTCCATATATTTTTAGTCGACAGGGTTACTTAAAAAAAGCTTAAGAAAGAAAAGAAAAGAAACTGATAGAGAATGGTTAAGTAAAAAATTTGGAATTGCCCCCTAAAATGTCCAATTGCCCCCCAGTGGGGCGTACGCGCCACGTTGGGAACCAGTGTATTAGATGTTTCTTCAGCAGATCTTTCATTTCAGACTTACTGCTGCTTTCATAGTAGAAGCACGTCTTCGTTGTGCCTGAAGGAGAAAAACTAAGTTTTTTTCGAAAGCCCTAGAACATTTGACAGTTTTTCTAAGGTGTTTTAAGAAGCACTGATAGTTCTTACTCTCATTTTGTTTATTTTACAGATACACATCAAAATAGAAGTATCGTGACATGCACGATTTCTAATATTTGAAGAGCTTGGAAAGTAATTAATACTGTATCTCTTGTATTTAGGGGTAAGTAGGGTTAAACCACATGAACTACGTTGAGCTGCTTCTTGAAGCCAGAATTCTACACATAAATTAATGATGCTTTGCGTACATATACTCCAATTATGCTTTTACATAATATAAATTTAATCTATGTAAATTCAAATTATTTTTGTAAATACATGCTTATTTAGAAAAAGTCAAATAATTAACTTAGATTCATTAATTAGGAAGCTTTACTCATTTATTAATGTTGATGGATTTGGTTTATTTCTATTTCACTCATATCGCTGCGATATATCATATTTCAATAAAATCGTTAAGGAACAAAAACTTGTAGATTGTGCAGATATATTTCATAAAGTAATTCGTTTTATTAAAAAGCATATACTGTAAGTTAGCATATGTCATTATCACTACTATCTATATTTTAATTTTGATTTTCGGTATAATATCTTTATAGTAATATGAAAAATAGACATTTACAATAAATTAGAGTTGCATTCATTTTTATATAGAAATTTATAAACAATTAAAGAAAGACATGTCAAATTGTTTATATTTCTTTTATCAGTATTTCAGTATTTAATATGCATATTACGAGACAAAGAAATTGCGGTATTTCCTTGTTATATCGGCTCCCGCAATTACTATTACACAAAGAATGCAACTCCGATTTCACTAGTCGTCGTCAAACTCATATACACATCATGCACACATCATATTTATGTAATTTACATAAGAGATACTTGCATTCAGACTGAATGTTCCCGACGATGTCTTCCGCTTCAAGATAAAAAAGGTAACGAAACTGCACTGCAAATAGAAGCGTCTTAAATTTAGACACATATGTGACTGAAAAAGAATTTTAGACACTTGAGTGTCTTAATCTGAAAATTCAGACATTATAGATGTCTTAATTTAAGATACATAAGTGTCTTACTATGACCATGGTGCAAATGAACTGAGAATAATGTCTAAAATATCCGCAAACGTCTTATTTTAAGACACTTCATTGCTTTAAACGTGTCTTAATTTAAGACGTTTTGAGTCTTCCGACGCAATAACCACCAGGGGGCACTCGCACTCCCAGTTGCGCACGCGCTTTAGATGTCTTCCTTCGAAGTGGTATACGTTGTAATTCAAACTAAGTTTGTTTTTATGTACGCGTGTATTTTAATTCGTTTTTTGCGAAATATGAAGTACTGTGATTTTAATTCGTATTAACTTGGATTATTTATTTATTGAATACATACATCTGACGTGTGTGCTCGACATCAAATGTCTCTTAGAAGCTGTCGTCGATATAAGGGCGGGATAGACACAGAACAGAAGTAGACGACGGTTGAAGATTACACCCGGAAATTCTACAAAGCGTGTGCAATGGGCTTAGTGTTAACTCGTATTAATTTATATCAATAATATTGTGTTATTCATCTTCGTCCTGTCGAAGCTGGCAAAAAAAAAGAAACCTTTGTCTGGCAGGTCCTGTTTTGAGTATGAAACATCTCATTCTTTAAATATGGCTAGTCGGATGTATTATGGTATTACCTTTTAAACTGGTGCAAGTCTTTCTCCCTCATTGTGGTTGTGGTAGTTTTAAAATTTCAAATCGAGGAATTTTTCTTACCTCTTGCAAACAGCGATTTAAGTAAGTGTTATAATTTCTTTATAGTACTAAAATTAGTGTCTTTTATGATTTTATTTATTGTACTAAACAAAATCTTACATGAAATTTAATTAGTTTTGAATCTTTTTGCAAAAAAAAAATAAATAAATAAAAAATAAATAAAAAAATAATTCTAGGAGTATATATTTTTTAATTTATGACGTTGTCTTTTATTACAAATTATGTATTATTTATTCTCATCATTTTTCTCAAATTTAAAGTAATAACATCACTAAAAAACAGACATATTTAAAAGTTAAGATCATTCCCTTGTTTTGTTTTGTTTTCAATATGGCAGTTCTTAGTTTCAATGACTAATGCTTATCTCATACTAAACGACCACAAGGAAATAGAAAAAAAAATCTTTGAAAGATCTCCTAAAGCTTTCTTACTTCCTAGCTAGGGATTACAATCCCGGATTGATATCCCGGGATCCCGCTTCAGTTTTAATCCCGATTTTCGGGATTGCCTTTTTTTTTTTTTCAATTGAACAATATTTAGCTGAAACTAAAAAATATATTTATAGACTTTGGCTTTTGGAAAAAAAAATCAATTGATTTTTATGAAATTTATATATAATTGAAAAAAGAGTATTTATCTCAAATATTTCTTAGATATATTTCTAAAGCTATTAAATCTTTTACCGAGTAGATTAAATGTGCAAAGCTTTTGACTTTGAAACATAGATGTAACCCAGTCAGGAAAAAGGAAATCATTTGTTTATTTTGATTTTGCTGCATGTAGAAAATATATTTCACTTCGAAGGTCATTTTCCCATTAGACTTTACTGATAAGCATCGCAAGTGTGTATCATAGTGATTATGTGGTAACTTCTTTTTTTGCGGCTTTATTTTGCTTTAAAGATATCTAATGAAAAGTGTTTAATAGGAATGATAACAATAAGCCAATTTGGCAATATAAATTTTTAAAAAATCTAATTTTTAAACGATAAGGATTTTCATTTTTTTTCGGGGAGGGGGGGGGGGGATTTTGTATGAAATTTTCGTAAAGCTGATACCTTAAATCTTGCACTGATTATAATTAAAGTTTTGAACTTTTAGAGTAGGACCAGATTAAAAACACAAAATATAAATAAACAAAATACCGAAGTATTTTTTTTCTCAATATTAACCCTTTGCACTCGAGGGCTCCGGAGCAGAGCCATTTAAAATTTATCTTCAAACTCGAGGTCTCCGCTACGGAGACAATGCAAATAATTTTGTGATACCATGTAATCTTGGCTTTTCTAGACAGGTATCACAAAATTATTTGCATTGTCTCCATAGAGGAGCCCTCGAGTTTGAAGACAAATTTTAAATGGCTCCGCTCCGGAGCCCTCGAGTGCAAAGGGATAAAGTAGAATATTTATTTATTTATTCATAGTTGTGATTATCATCTGATATATATGTAAAATTGCCTATGTGACAATATAAATTTTTAAAAAATCTATTTTTAAATTATATGAAGTAGAGTAGGACAAGATTATAAGAAATATATATATTTATCCATGTACTTTAAAAGCCATCATAGCCCTTGCCGTTGAATTTGTCCGATAATCGGAGATGTCTGCTTTTGTGAGGTAAAAATATACAAATATGTATGCCATGCGGATTAAAAAAGTATTCGCTAAATAGATGCTTTAGCTATTCGGGAATGTCCATTAACCTCCACAACGGATACTCCCGAGTACCGGACATCTCAATTTAGATAACAGTAATGCAGGGTTGCATTTTTTTCAAAAGAACTTCTTAATTAAAGAATGGGCATACTGGGCATACTCACAAATTTGATGTGCAATATTTCTAAAGCTTATGTTTTAAATCTATTTCGAAATTGTACTGATTATAATCAATATTTTGAACTTTTAAAGTAAAATAAGATTAAAAATAAAACAAATTTAAAAAATCTAATATTTAGATAAATATTTTTAGTTTTAATCTTGTTCTACTCCTGAAGTTCAAAATATTGATTATAATCAGTAAAATGTCGTAAAAGATTTAAATTATCAGCTTAACAAAAATTGCATATCAAAATTGAGAACACCAAAAAAATCAGGCTGTAGGGGGGGGAGGGGGCAGGACCCCAGCCAAATATTTTTCCAGGATTCAACGTGGTCAAACATGGCTACGTATGATGCTTGAAAAAAAAATGGATGCTATTAAGACGTTTGAAGTGTCTGAAATTCAGACACAAAAAATGTCTGAAAAAATTCAGACATTTTAAAATGTCTGAAAATTGAACACACCGTTTCAGACACTTAAGTGTCTGAATTTCAGACATTTTAATTTAGAGTGTGCGTGAAGTGGAAATGCAGAAAAAATAAATAGAACGCAGAAAATAATTCGACGACGGCTGTTGTGAAAAAGAACAGCAGAATCCTTTCGGCGATATTAAATAAAAGAGTTAATGAAATATAAAAATCTTAGGAAATATTCAACGACGTTATGTAAATAAAGTCAAAGAATGCTGCATTTAAGAAAAATATTGATTTTTAAAACAGCTATTTTCTGTATTTCTGTTTTGTTTTCGTCTTAATAAATGCAAGTGTTGGTCTTAGAAGTGAGTAATAATCTATAAATAGGAGTCTCGTCCCACAAAGTGGTGATCAGAAGTGACAGTTAACCCACCAATATTATTCATTTGTCAGAATTATCCATTTTACAGATTCAAGTCAGATATTATTCTAACGGTGTGTCCATTGTTCTATATTTTATTATGAAGTTAATTGACATACCTGAACTGGAACTTGCATTTAAAAATGAACGAACGAATAAAATAAAATTACTACATAAATTCCTATTTGATGCTGAAGGTGATCGATCTAATAGAAAGAGGTTACGTGTTTTTACTGGTTTCGGTTTTCAAACCGACAATACCGAGTTTAAAAATAAAACAACTAAAGTTCAAACTGATTTTTTCTTAAATTATCTGATTACAGTATGTAATTTACTTTAAATTTCTAATTAAGGATCTTTAAATGATCTTGTAACCCGATAAGGTACATACTTTTCAGACTTGAGCTTACTACAAACTAATATTATACAAAATGAAAGTGACACTGACTCGGAACTCTCAAATAATACGACTTCAAATAATAACACTGAACTATAAAATGTTGACAAAAACAAGCAACTTCCATTCAAAGTTTTGTGCCATCATCTATTAGTTTTACTGATGTTGAAAGTGTTGTATCTCCTTTTGACGGAAGTTTTTTTCAAGATATTAATGTTTGGCTCAGTAATTTCGACGACATCACAAGTATGTTTAACTTATCTGACTTTCATAAATTCATATTTTGTAAAAGATCCTTACGAGGAAAAGACCAGTTCTTAGTACAGACAGAATTTTATATCAATTCATATGACAAACTTAAACAACTTTTAATTTCAGAATTCAGTACCACTTATAATTCTGCCGAGTTACATGATATATTAAATAAACGAAAATTGTAAGAAAAGGAATCAATAGAAGAAGTTATGAAACAATTGTTATGTATTGACAATGAACAAGTTATGAAACAATTGTTATGTATTGATTGTCTTGTTATGAAACAATTATGCTGGCGTGGTAACATCGCGGATTCTGCTTTAATGCAATACATCATATATGATATACTCCACACTGATTTTAGAAAATCAATATTATATGGATGCCAAGCCATTGTAGAATTCAAACAAAAGCTCAAAATGTATGACAAAATACGACATGACTTTGAGAACACTAAATTTCGTAAAGTCAAACCTGAAATGCCAGTGAAAGAGAAATCCTTTCGACCAAAATCTGATCTTTTTTGCTTTAATTGTGGTTTGTCAAATGATAAATGTAGCCAATGCAGATATAAAAACAAAGTCTTTCAATTTCTTTCAAGTTCTTTCAGTTTCTCGAATTTTGGCCATAAATCGGCTCAATGTGATCGACCAAGGAGGCCTAGAGTTAAGTCTGAAACCTCCAATGTTTCCACAGTTATGTCGACCATCTTTCATGACCAAACAAGTCATTATTTCGTCTGTAAACATTACATCATTGGTAGATACGGGCAGTGAAATAGGTTAGCTAAAGGAAAGTATTTACCGCAAACTCCCTACAATCTCGAACCGTGAACATTCAACCATCGCATTAATTGGATTAGGAAATATTATAATCAAATCCCTGGGTTTTTTCTCTACGCACATTATGATAGATGATTTTAATTATACAACTAATGTTTATGTAGTCCCAGTTTATTCCATATCTTTTGATCATATTATTGGTACAGATGTTATGATGTTATGCAACAAAGTATTTTAGCAATTTCTGGAAATAATATTTCGAAGCAAAAAATCGAGAAAAATGACAATATGTGCAATATTTTTTTTTATTAATGTTGCTCATGTGTTAGACGATCTTAATCTTGCTTTATCTCAGATTACCGATGAAACAATACGTTCAAAATTTTCAGAACTTATTCAAAATAGTTCTCCTAGAAAAATAAGGACAACTGATGTTATATTGGAAATTCATCTGGAAAACGAAACACCTGTCACTTGTCCTCCAGACGTTTTTCGCCAATAGAGAAAACTTCGTCGAAAAACAAATTTCTGAGTGGCTCGAAAAGGGAATTATTCGTAAAAGCACTAGTAATTTTTCATCACCTATTGTCCTAGTAAAAAAGAAAGATGGTTCATTTAGATTGTGTGTTGACTATAAGAAGTTAAATTCTAAAACATATAAACAACTTTTCCCCTCCCAGTAATTGATGACATTATTAATCAGTTGCATTTTGCAAAAGTATTTACTACTCTTGACCTTAAAAATGCCTTTTTTCATGTCGAAGTAGAAGAAAATAGTAGAAAATATACCTCTTTCATAACACATTCTGGTCAATACGAATTCTTATATATGAATTACCGCCTTAGCGATACACCGTTAATTTTTCAAATATTTGTTTGTAATGTTTTTCGAGACCTCATTAATGAAAAAGTACTTATTTTCTATATGGATGACTTCACAATACCCGCTGAAAACGAAGTCGAAGGACTCCAGAAATTACCACGCGTCCTTACAACTGCATCCGAATATGGTTTAGAATTGAATCTTAAAAAAATACCACTTTTAACACAGAGAAATTGATTTTTTCTGTTACCACATTAAAAATGGTCAACTACCCCCATCTCCCTTAAAAACTAAAGCTGTCCTCAATTTCCCAGAACCTAAAAGTATAAAATATGTACATTCATTTGTCGGACTAACTTCATATTTTCGTAAATTCATTCAAGATTACTCTTTAATATCTAAGCCTTTAAAAGATCTCCTTAGAAAGAACGCTAAATTTCACTTCGGTGACCAGTAACGAAATACATAGAAAATATAAAGCACGGGGCAGCTACAACTGGCGTTCCCCGTGCCAATGGTCAAGTAGAGCGACTTAATTCCACCATAATTTCTGTAATCTCTAAAATGTCTAAAGACGAACCGACCAAATGGTTCAAACATGTTTATAAAGCTCAACAAGTCATTAATTCAACTTACCAATGAAGTATTAAGAAAACACCGTTTGAAATATTATTTTTTACAAAAATGAAACAGAAAGAATATGTACAAATTATTGACTTCTTAAACAGTGCAGTTGAAGAATAGTTCATAAAAGACAGAGAAGAGCTCCATAAAGAAACCAAGAAGATTATTCTGGAAATTCAACAAGAAAATCGCAAGCACTATAATTCACGACGTAAGATACCCCGGAAGTACAACCTTGGTGACCTCGTAGCAATTATGAGAATCAAGCAAGGACCAGGTTTAAATTTGAAATCTAAATTCTTAGGTCCGTATAAAGTAACCAAAATGAAGTCTAACGACACCTACGACGTACCCGAAATCTCATCAACCGAAGGACCCATAAATACTAGCTCGTGTTCTGAATACATGAAACCTTGGCCTGACAAAAACTGAAACCTAAAAACATTTTTTTTAAATCTTTCCTTCTTGCGTGTTATGAAAATTTTATAAGTCAATGCTTTTAAAGAAATTTCCATATGATGTTACGCCACTTCAAATAGAGTGAGTGATCTTTCTGACGTGCAGATTAATTTTTTTCCCCTAAGAAAAGTTACAGTTATTTTTTGTTTTTGTTTCTTTTTCAGATTCTATTTTAGCACATGTCGATGCGGCAGCTCCCGATGTCAGGAAGCCGCATGTGGGAAATTTCGCACAAAACTCTTGCATTCAGACTGAATGTTCCAGACGCTGTTCTCCGCTTCGAGATTATAAAGGTAACGAAGCTGCGTGAAGTGGAAATACAGAAAAAATAAATAGAACGCAGAAAAGAATTCGACAACGGCTGTTGTGAAAAAGAACAGTAGAATATTTATGACGATATTAAATAAAAGTTTTAATGAAGTATAAAAATCTTATGAAATATTCAACGACGTTATTTAAATAAAGTCAAAGACTGCTGCATTTAAGCTAAATATTGATTGTGAAAAGAGCTATTATCTGTATTTCTGTTTTGTCTTCGTCTTAATAAATGTCAGTGTTCATCTTAGAAGTCAGTTATGATCTATAAGTAGGAGTCTCGTCCCCCCCCCCCACACACACATATAGAGAGAGAGACCACGCGTATATTACTATAACTTGATCATATACGCCATATATAAATATAACTTATATATGTTGTGCAATTTAACGATGCATCTGCACTGTTAAAAATTTTGCAGCATTCTGGCAGGTCGTTCGATCGTTTTTTTTTAAAAACGGTTTCATAACCAGAATTTAACTATATTCTGACCATAAAATGGCCAATAATATGGTCGGAATAGTGTTAAAATTACGGTTGTGTAACCGTTTTCGAAACAAACTGTCAAATGAGCTGCCAGAATGCTGCAAATTGTTAACAGTGTGGGGTACTTTGAGACTTATTTTCGGGGACCTCTATATAAAGGAAGTATCAAAATTGCATTTTAGAAATAAGACTTCAGAACGCCACATTTGTATCTTGGCAGTTTAATTTATTTTAGTATTTCATTCACTAATGTGAAAAACTTAATTTTTATTGATGTTACCAATTAACCATTAAGGAATAATTTATGGAGCATTTGTTGCAATTTAAGCTGAGCAAGAACAAAAGAATTTAAATTGTAATTTAAAACTGAAGAATAAGAAATACTTGAAATCAGATTTTTTCTACTACTGGCCAATAACATAGCGTATTAAACTGGTATTATTAGTTGAATTTAACTGAGACAGCTAAAAGTTTATTCTTGGATATCAAGAGTTAAAAATAAAAAAATATATCTATACATATTCAGTTTGCTAATTTTTTTAAATTATACTCAAAAAAATACTAATACTCAAAACAATTACAATGAACATTAAAGTTACTTAACAATTCTGAATATAATCTTGATACTTTTAATAGTTCTTTATTAACTATTTCTAACTTTTTTAGAATTGGAGAAAGCAGTTAATTAAGCTGAAAATTTTCATTATTCTTTTGAACATTTTTAATCTCTCTTATTAATTGAAGATTTAAAGCTGGAAACAGAAGTAAAACAAAGATAATTTTATACGAAAAGAAAAATTCCTAGTAACTCGCTTTTTGAAATTTTATCAAATTTAAAATAAATAACTAATCTTTCAATTTATATTGCTTTCCTTTTAGAAAATATATTTTAAAAAATCAGGATTTCATTCATAGAATTATAACATCTTCTATATTTCATGTTAAAAGAAAAATAAATCACACCAGATCATACATACCGTGTGTCAATTTAAAAATTTAAACTTTCATGGCTTCAACTTTTCTTTATAGTAAGAGAAAGAGTGATTTTTTTCCATTATCCGTAATAAGATGTCTTCGGTATAATACAGAGTACAGTTTCTTGTTCCCAAAAGATAAGACGTATGATCACCTGTTAAACCTTCTTTTCATGTCGAGATTTGACATCTTTAATCTCGCCGTAGATTTATTTCTAGACTTCACTTGAAATGGATTAATAAGGTTGATATTTTTTGTCATTTTACTCCTATCATAAATACAGATAAAAAAATAACATTTTAATTGTAAGATAGCATTACAATTGGCATTTGTTAATTCTTAAGGGAAGACGTGTATGGCGTATTGCAAAAAATTTCGTAAGTAGTGAATAATGCAAATTGGTCACGCATGGAAGTGAAACTCTTATTTATGCCGCAAAACGCTTATGCAATAAGATCCTTAAAACGATAAACCATAAATGACATAACAGACATAATTGGGCAACCGATACCATACGATATGGACAACCGATTCCATAAACGACAAGTCACGCTTGGAAGTGAAACGTTTATTTGTTCAACACAATTCAAATCCAATGATATATTTTCCGGGAAGTGAATTATGACGTTCCCTCAAAATTTAAAGTGAAACGCTAATTTGTGAACAAAATGCAGTAGCAATAAGATATTTTCTGGGCGGTGAATAATGTTCTTTCGTCACTATTAGACGTGGAATGCTTATTTCTACAACAAAATTCAGTTGAATGAGATAGTTTTCCTGTTCACTGAATACTACGCCTTCCTGCGCCAAATGTTTGCCAAGTTTGGCGGTATTTGGCAAAATACAGCTGCAATTGGTGACCAAACTAAATACCATAAACATGTCCAAATTAGCGATAAATCGCTATTTTTGCAAATTTCCCATTATGAATTTGGGCATATCTAAGGATATTTAATAATCGGGGTTTATGTCAAAGTGACGCCTTTTTTATTTCAGGAGAATAATGAATGTGTATTGATGTCCAATAACATAAAAAGACGAATGAGTGCCTTACTGCGCCAAATCGTTGCTGAATTTGCGATATTTGGGGCACATGTCGAAAAGTTTTGCAACAAAATTCCTATCTCAGAAACTTGTTTAAAATGTCTATAACTGGCTAAATTGGCAAAATTTCTATTTATATAGTCATGTTGATAAAAAAAGAATATTTATAATCTGGTTCTATATCAAAATGACGTAGTTTGACTGTTAATGTTTTTGGCTGAATTTAAATGCGTTCTTATTACTATGAGGAGCTGTGTGGCGAACATTTATTCTTATATAAATTATAATTTTGATTACATCTTTTCTAATAATTATATTTTATTTGTATTAATAATAAATTAATAGTTTTTCGAGTTTAATTTAATATTATGAATATGTGCACTCTTGTACATAATTCGTAATTACATATCTACCCTATATATAAAAACCTAATGAAACGAATTTATGAAACGGATATTATGAAACGACTTAAATGTAACGAATATGTGAAACGATTCTTTGAAACGACTGATTAAAAAACTAATTATGTTTCACGGCGATTTCGCCTAAAATACGGAATACTTTGCGATGAAATTAACATCAAAAATTCGTTTTGATCAGTAGATCTCAAAACTGGTATTAGAATTTTTAAATTCGAATTAGTTTTCGAAATATTAATTTTTTTCTAATTTTAAATACTTTTTTTCTAATGATGACAACTCAAATTTTAATCATAACAGATATTTTTTTTTCATATTTCAGAAAAGGTTATTATTTTAAACTAATTTGGCGACCAGTTTGGAATTTCTTAAATGTATGTTAAGAAATGTATCATGTTACTTTTATTCATAATTCAATTTATTTGTACAATCTTTCGTAAATCGAAAGATTCTGATAGAGAAATCAAGAACTCAGTCTTTTTATGTTAGCCAGACGCAGGTGATGAATCGTCAAACATTTTCCCCCGTCGCATTTTTTTTCATATTTCATTAATTTCATTTAAAATATAATCCTTTCATTCATATTATTTAAAATACAAAACGTTCATTTAAAACTGAAGGCTTTCAATTCATTCTTTTTTTTAAACAAAACGAAATGAAAAATATTAGGCATAGATGTCATATACACACGGGTGTTCCTAATTGCCGCCAAAATGGCACTATTTTGATTGACATGGTAACCCGGCTATTGTTGTTTATTTAATAATAAATGTTTATTTACTTTTATTTCTTTTTAAAACTCATATAAATTATTTTGTTCTATAGTTATCAATTATTTTTTACATCGTTTTGAAAATAATAGAAAAAAATAAAAAAATACGTTGCTACTTAGTTATTCCATCGACCAATTTCGCCAGATTATATAAATTGCCAAACCACTCGCCAAATTATACAAATTGACATAATTTTTATTTTAAATAACGAAAGAACAAATAAATTAGTATAACATTAATAAACATCCAAATAAAAATCACTTGATGACGTAAACACATGTAACTTGCTAGTCAAGTGAATGTGATATTTACGATCAACCATTACTGGCATTTAATCTTATAGTTTGGCGATAGATTTTTGGTCGACTGGATAACTACGTAGTACCAAAAGTATATATGTAACTGGTATTCGAAAACGAGGCTTTCGCCAAACTGTCGTAAAAAAAAAAAAAAAAAAAAAAAAAAAAAAAAAAACACGCCAAACATGACATTTAATTTCAACTTCAAATCAATGTTTTACAATACCACTCGACAAAAATGAATTTAACCACTCGAAAAATAAGAAAAATGGTAACTGGCAAGTTGAAAAAAAGGCTATTGGCGAGATTTGTACCTGGCTAGCGTAACCGTACAAAGTATTCTTTGCTACCATGGTAACTTTTATGTAGTTTTATTCGAAAAAAAAATGACTTTTTAACAAAAATGGAAAACTTTCGGCACAGATTTCATATACGGAACCATATTCGCGCGATTTGTTTTTGACGCCAATGTCATATATACAACGGGTACATAACTAGCTCGAAAGTATCGTTATTTTGCTTGATATGGTAAGCCGGAAGTTGTTTAAGCTGTTGATGCTTTCCCCCAATTGGCGTCGGAAAAAAATCGCGCCAATATGGGGCGTATATGACATCTGTGCCAAAAACTCATACGAAAGGCGAAGGGATCAGACCGTATTTATTTATGACAGTTGATGACTTGAACTATTATAATATAGATGAAATGATGGCGATTTATCACCTGTGCCTGGCTTACATTAAAGTACCAAAATGGCACCTAGAGTATAAAAAGCGAAGTGGTTCTCCTGGAACTGTTGATGATAGTCACATGACTTAGGCTCTTGTTATAGAGATTGTTTTAAAATACCGGGAGACAAAGACTCTATATACTTAATTCATTTTATTTTAGCTTCTATTCAAATGTTTAACTCATCTTCTTTAATCAAAAACGAAAACAACCATTGGATGTCTTAACAACAACTAATTCGGTCTTAAATTTTTGCAATCAAAGGGAATTGAATGGAAACCCGTTTACAAGGAGATCTGCATAGCTTTTTTCAGTATAATTCAATCTTCTCTAATATTTTTAAAACCCATCAAATTAGTGTGTTTTTAGCGTAGCTTGCAGGGGGCAGAGCCTGCTAGTGAATGTATAAATACTTTCGACATTTTTTAATTTTGACAAATTTTTAAATTGACGATAACCAAAATAGTCAGCTCAACGATGAATTAAAACATAAGAGGTAATTATTTCCCTTCCTATAATATATATTCTACTTCCAGTCGATGGTAGTTATAGAACCTTACAGTTTGACCGTGTGGTCTTAGATTACATTTTTTTTTTCCGCAACTTGAAAAAAAAATAATAAGCTAGTTATCGTCAGTCCCTCAACGGTCATATTGTTGCACCACGGTTTTCAGAAGAACGAATGAAAGTTATTGAAAAGTAAAAAATAAAAATGAATGTCGCTTCATCCATTTTTAATGTTTAGGTTACTAAACAATGTATAATGAATGGAATCTTACACCACATGTGCATAAAGAAATATGTATGCATGTTTGATAAAAGAAAGTTTTTTTTTTTTTTTGCAAAACTGTTGACATTGGAGAACTTTATATTTTATTTTTTTATTAAATCATCATTTAGTTTAGCATCTGATTATTTTATGTGACAAACATTGCTTCTTACCGATATTAGTCATATAGTATACTCATCTGTAATTACGTATCTAACGTTTATTGGAGTTCCATTACTTGCAATGTATTCTGTTAAGCTGATTCATACATCAGACCAGATGCTATGATAAATAAGATTAGCATGAGGAATTAGGTCTTTTAGATTCGCCCAGGATAGCTCAATGGCAGAGCATTGTCAGCTTCATCTAAATGATCTCTGGTTCGAATCCTCGTCCGGATATTTTTCACCCAAATGGAATATTGTACCTCATATGAATTATATAGTTATTTCTTCACACTAACAAATAATTGGGAAATTCTTTGGAAAATAAATACTTCTTCCCCTTAAAATGGAGTAAAAAGACTTCAAAAAGTGTATATTTAATATTTTTTTATTCACTCACTTACATTCTAATTTAAATAATGCTGAAATAAAACAAAACAAAAAACCTCACAAAAACCAAAAAAAAAAAACCAAAAAAAAAACAGTAACATAGTTTGGATATATTTTTTAAAAGAACTTCTTTTAAAATAGACTGACTTCATTTTCGAAAAAAAAAAAAAAATGCAGCATTTCATTTTAAAAAGAATAATTCAGTGAAAATAATACAATTCTGTTAAACTATTTTGCTTTCAACTTTGTTTTTGGTAATTCGAGAAACCGTGATTGGTTTCCATTCTCTATATAAGATTTCTACTTTTGAAAAGACTGTAAACATTTCCCTGCAGATAACATGTATACATTTCTGTTAAACATAAATTTTATGTCGAAATTTGGCTAGTTGGTATATTTCTTGATATTACTTGAAATGGATTACACTGTAAAAAAAATTCCACAACGTTCCTGGGAAAAAATGGGCAGCTGAGTTGCCCATTATATCCAAGAAACATTTCTTGAAAATGACTGAAACTTTACTGTATACCTTAAAAACTTTCCACAGAAATGCCAGTAAGCTTCCTGCGAAATACCAGGAATGTTTCTGTCGACAACAAAACATTAATGACATGTCACAGAAAGTTTACCTTGTTTTCTATGGAACGTTTCAGAAGTGTTCAAAAGGTTTCTGTTAATATGCACTCTTTCAAGGGTACCACCAAACATGATGCTCACCAATTACTCACACTCTTATTCCTAATTATTCTAGTGAAAGTATTTCTTCAAATGGGTCTTAGATTCCCAGAAATTGGGGGCGAAGTTCAACATAAGTTTCAAATACTGATTAATTTGCAACTTTCAACGAGAATTACGTGGAGTGATCTCAGAGTGTTCACCTGCCAGCCAGAGGAACCGAGTTCGATGCTCCCTCCTAACTGTTTATTTTTTACTTTCTTCTAGCTTCAATAGAAGAAAGTATTGTAATCGAAATTTTTTTCGACTTCCGGTTTTCGACGGATTTGCATGTTTTAGGGGTCAGAGATTCCAAAAAACATGTTTATAGAAAATGTCTGTCTGTCTGTGTGTCCGTCTGTCCGTCTGTCTGTCGTTATTGTACCATCAAAAAGTGTATGAAGTTATGTATAGAATTAAACCAAAATTTTATTATAAGTTTTTGGTTATGGCAAGCAGGTCCTCCCGGAATTTTGGAAAAATTCGCCGGTAGGGGTCGCTGATATAACAATTTTTGTGCGATTTTGAATATAGTACCATCCAAAAGTGTATGGAGTTATGCATAGAATTGAACGAAATTTTTAGTTTAAGTTTTTGGATATGACAAGCAGGTCCTCCCTGAATTTGGAAAAAATTCGCCGATAGGGGGCGCTGTAAATGCGTTTTTTGTGCGATTTTGAATATTGTACCATCGAAAAGTGTATGAAGTTATGCATAAAATTGAACCAAATTTTTATTTTAAGTTTTTGGCTATGGTAAGCAGGTCTTCCCTGAATTTGGAAAAAATTCACCGGTAGGGGGCGCTGTAATAGCGATTTTTGTGCGATTTTGAATATTGTACCGTCCAAAAGTGTACGAAGTTATGCATAGAATTAAACCAAATTTTGATTTTAAGTTTTTGGATATGGCAAGCAGGTCCTCCATGAATTTGCAAAAAATTCGCCCTTAGGGGGCGCTGTAATAGCGATTTTTGTGCGATTTTGAATATTGCAACATCGAAAAGTTTATGAAGTTATGCAGAGAATTGAATCAAAAAAAAAAAAAAAAAATTAAGTTCTTGGCTATGGCAAGGAGGTCCTCCCTTAATTTGTAAAAAAATCGCTCGTAGAGGGCGCTGTAATAGCGATTTTTGTAAAATTTTTGTGCCATTTTTAATATTGTACCGCCGAAAAGTGTATGAAGTTATGCATAGAATTGAACCAAATTTTATGTATTTATTTTTGGTCATGTCACGAAGGTCCTCCCTGAATTTGGAAAAATTCTGCCGGAAGGGGGCACTATAATTGCGATGTCTGTACCATTTTCATTATTGTACCATCGAAAAATGTATGAAGTTATCCATATAATTGAACCAAATTTTTTGTGCATGTTTCTGGCTATGGCAAACAAGTCCTCCCTGAACTTGAAAAAATTCCGAAAGAAGGGGGCGCTATAATTCCGATCTCTGTGCCATTTTCATTATTGTACCATTGAACAGCGTATAAAATTATGCATACAATTGAACCAAAATGTTTGTGCTTGTTTTTGGCTTTGGCCAACAGGTTCTCCTTGAATTTGGAAATATTGCGCGGTAAAGGTGCTCTGTGCTAGCGATTTTTGTATACTTTTCTTGATTTTTCGTAGCTCTATTGTGCATCGGCGGGAACTCGCTTCCTGCTAAGTCGGCTATTCGCAAACAGCTGATAACGACAGAATAAGGAAAAATTAATAATTTTAACAAATATCATGATATAGATTAACTCGTTTTTAGTCCGTTTAATTGACTTGAGCAGAAATTTAAGATGAAAATCAAAGTTGGTACAGTATTGAACTAATAATATTGAAGTATTAACATGTGTAACTAGGTTTTGAAATATTAAGATGTATAAGATAGAAGAAAGTTTTGGGATTGGCACATCCAACTAGTTTTATATTAATTTCATATTTTTGACACTTTATAAATTTTAATCAAAGTTGTGAATTTTTAGAGCTTCGAAATTTTGATATTTTCAAAATCGATTTATATTTTTGATTTTCCACGAAAACTTCTATTTTTTCTGTAATTTTTAAACTAACCTGTTATTGACGGAAATAGAAATTAATATGTGCAGAAAGTTTGTTTCCATAATATTATTATTATTTACCTTTTTGTATTTTAAATACAAGTCTCAAAAATTGCACAATATTTTATTAGAAAAAAAAAAATATATTTTTAATGTTTGATTTGTTCAATATATTAAAATATGACAAATGCTGAAATACAAAATTGTTTTCTATTACTGTCTTTGACATTTAAGTTTAGTAAATATACAATTAATCGAGTGACATATGTCGTAGAAATATTCAAAACGGAATATTTATACGAAAAATTTTCCTAGAATAGAGCTTAACTTCTTGCCTAGTACTTGCATTCAAAAAACATGAAATATATCAATATATTTTTTTTTAATTTATTCTGATATTATTATAAAATGCTATCTAATGATTTCTTAAAAAATATATATCATAAGTTATATTTCATGCGGGATCCGCAGACGATTTTTACATTTCCAGTTGATAATTTTTCCTTTATTATCATTATTTGTTAGAATGAAAAAATATTTTTAAACATAATTTGTCTATTTTTATTCATTTAAAGAAAAACACATCTGGACATTTGACATCAAAATTATTATTTATAATTTGCACGAAAAAATAAATTTTCAGTTAAAATTCAATAAATATATATGATATATTGTTTTTGAACTTTGCTTAAAATATAAACATATATAAATGTAAATAACAATTTAAAAAAAATCTAGGCATAAAACATTTTGGATTTTCATCAATAAAGATGTTAGTTTACAAATAAGATAAAATACATATAAATTTTCATGAAAAAAAATCATAAAAATAATTGATATTTTTTACGAAATATAAAAAAATTCCAATTTGCAGCAAATCATAGCCGTACTTAAAAGTTGTTAAGGGTCAAAATATAAAATTAATTAAAAAAGAAAAATAATCAAGAGGTAGCATCGAACTCGGGCCGTCCGGGTGGCGTGCGAGCCCTCTGCGTCCACACCACGAAAAACACGTTGAAAACTGCAAACTAATGGGTATTTGAAACGTATGCTAAACTTCGGCACCCAATTTCTGAAAATCTAAGGCCCATTTGAAGAAATCCTTTCACAAGAATAATTATGGATAAAAACTCTAAAACATATCTTAAATTAATCAAAATCTGCGAGCATCATGTTTGGTGGTTCCTTGGTTAATGAAAATCCAAATGATATGTGTATTTTTTTACATGTGCTGCTCGTTAAACATTTTACAGACAGGTACGAGGGATAATTTCTTAGCGGTGTCACATAGATACTGCATTTTCATCTGAATGGTCTTGACAATAGAGACGTAAAGGCTTATGTCGTCTATTCATTTATTTCCAATCCATATTGATTTTTTGACATTCATATAAAGAATTCCTTTTCGACACTCGCGCGCGAGCAACGGATACAGCAACAAAATAATAAAATTGGCGGCCGCAGCGTTTTCCTGTTTCGAACTTTTGTTCAGGAACGTTTCAGATATGAAAACCACAATTTGACAGGAAAGAGCTAAATTATTCTGAAAACCTGAGAAAAGGCGTAACGTTCCTGGATTTTACATGGAACATTACCATTTTTTTTACAGTGTAAAGACGATCGTTTCTTTTGCATTTCAGTTGTCTCGTGTTTATTTAACACAATGAAAAATATGAAATAATAAACTTTGAATTGAAACATATGATTGCAAATGTCATTTTAATTATTCATCAAAAGAAAAATGCCCAATTAAACTGATGGCATTGAGATCACAGGATATTCACACTAATTGCATATTACACTCTTATTTGAAAGACTAATGCACCTCAAAAAATAAAGAAACCGACAAAGAACCTATTTATATATATTTATTGTAGTTTATTTTCTTTTAGGATAGTTTAAATTTCAGAACCGATTCCAACCGATTCCGAAAGTGAAAGTAATTTTTTTTCTTAAAAATCCGAAACAAAAATCGAAAAAGTAAATATAGCCCTGTTGTATATCGTCCTCAGCTTTCCTATGAAAAAAAATATCATTTAAAAATATTAAAATTCAAGCGCGATATTTGAAAATAACTCTCCCGTGGACTTAACATTAGCTTTTTCGTTTTTTCCCTTAACTAGTGTGGCCCTTAAGTCAGAATTTTGTGAATATATTTGTAAGTTACAAAGGATTAGTTTCATTTTTAGGGCTTATTAAATTATCAAAGCTTTCACCTAATATTAAAATGCTTGTTCCGTATTTCGCACTGAACTTTTTAGTAGTGAGATTTTTTTAATATCATGTATTCTTATAAAACGTGGCACAATTTATTCAAATTTTAAATTGTAAGTTCTTCACCATTTGAGGTTGCAAAAATAATCCGAGTTTTTAAGAATATGGTGAATTTATTTTTAAAATGTTCAAAATTAATAGCAAAATCTTCAGTGGAATTTATTTCGTTCTCATAATGGCAATAAAACTAAGGATCGGACGAAACAGGATTTTAAGACCGAAAAGAACACTGAGAAATAATTTTGGTAATCTTCCTATTTTTGGCTGTAAACGAAAACGAAAATGTCCACAATTTATTCAAGTAATTAATACATACATAACTGTACATAATTATTAATTAATTATACGTGGAATTATAAATGGGGCCCAAATTGGCTGTCCGTGCGTCTGACCAAAACTTTTTATTTTCATATAAAATAAAGTGTATTTAAGTCATAAACGACACAATAGGATTTTCTAATTATACGAATTTCAACCAATTAATTTTTTTATATCTATATACCTCGATTTATCATTTTTAATGATTTTTGTGAATGATCATCCGTTATACTAGAACTTTCTCAAAAAGTATTTGAAAGACTTCTGCTGTTTCAATCTAAAAAAATATTTGTGTTACTGTTAATGGATGCAACTTTTAATGAACACGTGGAAAGCGTCATCCAAGTTTAGTCATATATCCATTTCATGCTTTGTAATATGCTCTCAGATTCTTTAGTCAGACATGTCTGATAATTATAAACAGTGAAGTCCGTAGCACTAATTAAACAGAGGCTCATTTCATATACAGCTCATATCAATGAGTAATGAGTAAAATTTCCGAAGGAAGAAAAGAGATTTTTGGAATACAGATAGTTTCGGTCGGGTTTTGGTTCGGCTGAATTTTCGGCAACATTTTCGCCGAAAGCGAGTTTTCGGCGAAACTCAGATGATTTGGTCAAAAACGAAAATAAAACCGAATTTTCGGTCGATCTCTGAATTATACACTTGCGACATCTTATTTTTCGAAATTTTCTCAAGGTTCTTTTAAAGTAGCACACTCTTTCAATGCTTGCTTTCAATAGTTAAAAAAGTCATATCATCTGCAGTTAAAGCATCTCAGTGATGGAAAAGTAAATTTTATGTTATGAATTAGAATAACTCGACATTTTGCGAAGAAAGTAATTATTACTAATAAATTTCGACTACAATTTCGTGAATCGAGATGAATATGATAATAAATCTCCGCGTAAAAGCCACCAGTAGACCTATTAAAATTTTGATGCAGTACTAATCTTACCAACGACGAATGATGTACTACCGAGAAAATGTGGTGATACAGCGGGTCAAACCTTTAGTAATTTAAAAATACATAATTATTTAGAAAATATACAAAAATAAATAAATACTCATGGATAAATAAACATCTAATGTGCATAGCCAGTGATGTCAGGCAAATACTAAAATAATATTTTAAATACCACTACTTTCATACAATACTTTTCGACGGATTTAATCGCAAATTTTCTGTAATTAAAATAGATGACTCTTTCTCTAGGAAAATAGTCGTATCTAAAATAAGATTTTATATTTCCCTTGCAGCAATATGCACAGTTTATTTTGTGGTTTCATATCTGCAAATATTTTAGCTTTATAATAAATTTTACATTAAGTATTTATTTTCTTATGATGATGTAATATTTACCATAACATAAAATTTAATTAATACATGGAAATTATTCCAGAGAGAAACACTCGCCTTGCATACAATATTTCAAATGAAAACGTGTTATAATCCATGTATTAATATAGTTTCTATAGATGCTGGATTTAATTAAGCTTCGTGTTTGACCCATGTCGGTGCTCACGATAAATATCCCATCTTGTGCTGCGTTTGTAGCCTTGCCAACATATAATGGTGAGAAATTTTCTAAGCTGGATGTCGTTCCCTGTGGTTTAGTCGGTAGAACGTCAGTGCGATATACTGATGGCCCAGGTTCGAGTCCGGCATGGAATCTTTTTTCACTATGTGTGCCTTTGCGCCTTTGCAGCAATTACTTTGAAAATTTCTTTCTCATTTGAAATATAAAATTAATATTAATTGTAAAATCAATATTTACCATAACAAACGGCACTTAATGAATACGGCCTGTATATAAAATATTACATCATTTGGTGTGCATGCATAACTTAAACAAGGATTTCATTTTTTAGACTGCAAACAGATGCGTCTTAAATTCAAACACATGTGTGACTAAAAAAGAGTTTCAGACACTTATGTGTTTTGATACGAGAATTGAGACATTATAGATGTCTTTGCTTAAGATACATAAATGTCTTACTATGATCATAGTGTCAGCGAACTGACCCAACAAACACTCAACTTATGGCCGAAAGGCGTATATGTCGCGGCCAAAAGGAGTTAAGGCCATTTGTAACCAAACAATGTTGTGCCGTAAATGACCCGCCGCTAGTTGCGGCAGCTATTGCCGAACCGCTAATGTTTCGGCATTGAAAAAACTGTTGCATTTACTTTGCCCGGCAACTCTTAAGGGGCAGTTTCGGACAAAAATGTAATGGTCCGTCATTGTCCAGAAAGTTGAGGGCTAATATCACCTAACCCGAATGTTTAATTAAAGAGAGGAAATGTATTTTTCTCTTCATTTCTTTCAAAGTAAGTTTCATTATTTTAAATCTGGGTTTTAGTAAAAATGTAAATATGCTGTGAGATTTATATTTAAAGCAGTAAAATAGATTACATATTTTTATTTAGTTTGAAAATATTTTATAAAAATCAAAAATTGTCCCGAAAATGTACATGGGTGGTTTCCGGCAAAACTGTAATGGTCCGTCATCGTCTAGAAAGTAGAGGGCTAATATAGGCTAACCCGAATATTTAATTAAAGAGAGGTAATGTATTTTTCTCTTCATTTCTTTCAATGTAAGCTTAATTATTTTAAATCTTGGTTTTAGTAAAAATATAAATACGTCATGAGATTTATGTTTAAAGCAGTAAAATAGATTACACATTTTTATTTAGTTTAAAACTATTTTTCTAAAAAATAAATTTTTAAATGTAAATAAACCTTGTACTGAAAAGACTGCTGCTAAAATTTTATTCAGTATCATTTGAGACATTTTCAGTCTAAAGTACAATACTGAAAACAGAATTTTCTGTGTAAAGAAAAATTATAATCTAAAATGTGACACAATAAATAAATAAAATAGAATGTTTTGTGAATCAAAATGTTTAAAATATATATACTGCACACCTTAAATTCCTAATTATAATGCATAAAACAAAAACAAGATTTTATTTATTGTTAAAGGGTTTGACAAATGTTCCATGAAATCCTTATGGATTTTAAGAAGGGGGGGAGGGCAGGGAAAAGTAAACATTGCCCTTAAAATTGTCTATGTGCAAATATGGTTGTTTCAAAATGTTCTGTATAATAAGAAATTAAAGTCAAACGAACTATTATTTTTTTTTCTCTGTGTGTGTGACTGTGACTAGTTGTCAGTTCCAAAAAATAAGTTATTTGACATTTTTCAAAACCCTAAAAGTAGATTTAAAAAAAAAATCCTAACAAATCCTAAAAAAATAACAAATATTGCCTTTACCGGCCCGGCAAAAAGTTACTATATCAAAGTTAGGAGAGCTAGGGAAAACGAAACGAGGTTTACCTTTTCCGACACATTGTTTTCCCCAGCGGGGATTTTCGTAGATATATTTAAAAATGTTTTCGCCTTTGTATTGAAAACTTCAGCTTTTAAAATTATTTTTAAATTACATATGAAATTTTAGAGTTATAAAAATATTGAAAACTCAATTATATTAAAAGATTGTTTTTTAGAAAGGTGTGCAACTTTTGATTTGTGGGGACTTCTAGGGATTTTATGAACTTGTTTACTTCTCAAGTGAAAGAATCGAATTGAATCGCTCCGTTCTGCCTCACGTTACTCGCTGGCGACGTCATGTTTCTGAAGTAAAAAGCTTTATCATCAAGATAAAAGGTAAGATTATTTTTATATATTATTTCAATAAGTTTATTACAGTTAGTTAAAATTAGTTCTCATCAGTCCACGGGACAGATTTGTATTTAAGCTAAAGCAATGCAATCACGTATCGATGAGTAGGCTTATCGGCATGAGTAGGCTTAAATGAGCTAAAGCTGATGTTTTTAAAATAGACAATTTTATTAAAGTCAAAAGAGTTATTAAAAGCTATTCTTTGTTAGATTATTTTTCTATGATAAACTAATTATGTACATAATGGGAGCAGCTTTATATTTATATGTAATTTGTTTAGTATTTAAAAACAGTTTAATTTCCTCCATACTATGTGTATTTCTAATTAGTACAATTAATATATCAAGCAGTTTCAGGAAATTCAACTTTTAAGAATTTCATTCTAATTCTCTACAATCAAAAACAATTAAACAAAAACATAATTTGAAGAACAAATTAAAAACAAACACAAACTTTATTTCCTGCATTGCTTAAGCCTGAGAAGGGATAGATATTAAGATATTTCATTAAATTAGTTCTACATTTAATGTTAAATTTTGTAAGAAATAAGTTAAGCCAATTGAAGATTAAAAATTATAAGTAAAATTCATACAATATGATACTTAAAACACCCTAAAAAATTAGATTCCATTCAAATAAAATTGAAATAAATCTTAAACTTCCACCATTTTTAATTGAAAATATTTGAATTGCAGATTTTGTATTATGTTTATGACAATTGTACATAAAATTTCCTAGTTTTACATTTGAAGTTGGAATTTTTAAATATACATTCAATAATGATGTGGGACATTATTTACCTAGAACAACTGTTGAAAATTAAACTGTACAACAGGTTAGGGAATGAAAAAGCAGACAATCTTACATTCATGCCAATTCTGTAAAATTCTTTATTTTTCATATAAAAATGTGTTATTTAAAAGTGTTTGTTTATACATTATTTTACTGTGCAGCCCAGTAAATAAATGAATTTGTACATATTTATACTAGCATCCAGGGGTGCAGAAAATGTTTCTACTCCCAACATTTCCCCCAATCCACATGATAATTTCCCCAAAATTTTACGGTATGTTGTAGGAGGTAAATGCTGTATTACGTAAGTTCCAATATTTCTCAACTTATGCGCGAGTATATATAACAGGGGTGGTTCTGAGTGAAAAGCAAATACTCTGAAATTCACAGCAAATTTTCTGAAAAGTTACAGCACAGTGGGGGAAAATGGGGGGGGGGGGGATCCACTCCCAGCACTAACTATGTTTTTTTTTTTTTTTTTCGCGGCCGTTTGATGAAATTTGCGATCTTCTGACGAAATTAGCGCTTTTTTCGCTTAAATTCGTGGTTGTTTTGCGATCGTTTGACGAAATTTCGGTTTTTTTCGCGATCTTTTGGTAAAATTTGCGTTTTTTTCGCGATCGTTCGACGAAATCTGCGTTTTTTTCCCGAAGAGTTTTGCGGTTATTTCGTCCCTTTTGACGAAATACGCGGATGTTTCGCGATCTTTTGACGAAATATGCGAGTTTTTTTCACGTTATTTTGATGAAATTCATGATTATTTCGCTATGTTTTGACGAAAATCGTGGTTATTTTGTCCCTTTTGATGAAATTTGCGGTTTTTTCGCGATCTTTTGACAAATTCGCAGTTTTTTGCGATCGTTTGACGAAATTTGTGATTGTTTCGTGATCGTTTGACGAAATTTGTGATTGTTTCGTGATCTTTTGACGAAATTGTGGTTGTTTTGTGATCTTTTGACAAAATGTTCTTTTATTTCGCCTTCCTTTTAGCGAGTTTTGCGGTTATTTTGCCCTTCTATGAAATATGCGGTTGTTTCGCGATCTTTGATGAAATTTGCGTTCATTTCACGCTCTTTGACGAAATTCGCGGTTGTTTTGTGATCGTTTGATGAAATTTGCTCTTATTTCGCGATCTTTTGACCAAATGTGCGTTTTTTCGTGATTTTTTGACGAAATTTGCATTTATTTTGCGAACATTTGATGAAATTTCTGGGTGTTTTTCGCGTCCCTTTGATGAAATTCGCTGTTATTTCGCCATGTTTTGACGAAAATCGTGGTCATTTCGCCCCTTTAAACAAAATTCGCGGTTGTTTCACGCTCTTTTGACGAAACTCGCAGCTGTTTTGAGATCGTTTGACAAAATTTGCAGTTGTTTCGCAAACTTTTGATGAAATTTGCGTTCTTTTGACGAAATTCACGGTTGTTTTGTGATCGTTTGGCGAAATTTGTTCTTTTTTCGCGATATATTGATGACATGTGCGGTTTTTTGCGATCTTTTCACAAAATTTGCCTTCATTTCGCGATCTTTTGACGAAATTTGCATTCATTTCGCGAACATTTGGCGAATTTTCCGGATTTTTTTTTGCGTTCCTTTGACGAAATTCGCTGTTATTTCACCACGTTTTGACGAAAGTCGTGGTCATTTCTCCGCTTTAGACGAAATTCGCGGTTGTTTCAAGCTCTTTTGACGAAATTCAGTTGTTTTGCAATCGTTTGATGAAATTTGCGGTTATTTTGCGATCTTTTGACGAAATTTGTTGTTATTTTGCGATCTTATGACAAAATTTGCGATTATTTTGTAATCTTATGATGAAATTTGCGGTTATTTTGCGATCTTATGTCAAAATTCGCGATTTTTCCGTAATTCTTTGACAAAATTCGCAGTATTTTTATGTCCGAATTTTCAGATTGATGAACGATTTTTTTAAATTTTCGGAACTGCATGCCTTAATTTTTTGGAAAATTCGGAACAGAATCACCCGATATACGGTACATATTATTCTGAGATCGATTTTGTGAATTTCACCATACGGATCTTTTTATTTATAGTGAAATTTTTCTATCTCAGGAAATTATGGAATTTGTAGTTAAAATCGAAATCAGTTGTATTATGTTTCTGCAAAATTTCCCCCGATCCTAGGTCGCCGGATCGGACATATTCTGCACCCCTGCTAGCATCTAGCATGCATATCTCAATGCTGATTTTAAAGTCTAATTTTCTAAAAATGTCTGTGCGTATGTTGAAATGATTTTAAATACTCCTTTAATTTCTGTAAAACTTGAAAGATTTTTTTCATCTTTTGCATTCATCTATTCTAAGTTGAGAAACCATTTGCAGCAACCTAATCCTACTGCTAAAAAACTTATGTTTTGTTACACCAGGTTGCAAGAAAAATAAGGATTTTAATGAAATTTTTAAATACTGTTATTATTGTGTATTACAGTAGACTCTCTCAAATCCGCACAGATTGAAACCACAGGTTGTGTGGATTTTAGAATTTTACAGATTTCTTGTCATGCTTTGTTTACATTTTTAAGCAGTAGTTTGAATAATTTTTAAAATGATTAAATTATTAAGAGCAGAGGTCAAGTAAATAATTAATAGTATATAATTAAATATGCATAATATATATGAGATACATTTTTCTTGAATTATTAGAATGAAACTTACCTCATAAAGGTACCCTACTAATTCACATCAAAATAACAAGGAAGTTTTATTTCAGGTTTAGCCAGGCTTAATAACTGAAAAAGCTTGATTAATACATAAATATATCTGGTAAAAATATTGCAATTACTTGTGATATCAGCAATATCTTGATATATATATATATATATATGTATATATATATTCTTTTTTCAGAAATAAATTTATACTTCCATCATAAAAAAGCATGAGTTCAGTCATATTAACTAGAATTACATATTAAAATATGTACAGAATGATATAAAAATAAAAGTGTGTAATTTTGTCCCTACATCTGAATTGAAAGTTTCATTGTTTACATCTGCAATGATGTGTGTATTTTAGGCATTTGTGGGTTTTTCAGGGTTGCAGATTTAAGTGAGTCTACTACTTACCTTAATAAAATTGATGTAAATTAAAAGCACCGTCTTTTATTAGTTTCATTCTGCCTGCTGTTAGTAAATGATCTAGATACTATTTACTAGTAGTTTCAGAAGTCTAATTAATTTAAAAAATATGCTAGTTAAATTGAAATAACTTTTAATTTTGTATAGTTTGGACAAAATTTCTTTTCTCGAAGCAGCCAATCATTGAAAAGCTTTAGACAGATGTGCGATTTTGGCAAGAATAGCAGTTTCTTCCGCTTGGAAGAAACCTATTTCTTCCATTTTGGAAGAAACTTGCTTGAAATTTGAAGAAAATTTTGGTTTTTTCCATTTTGGAAGAAATTTGCCAATCCATAAATCCAAATTTAATATGAATTAGCTGTAAACCACCTTTTTTAAAAGTAGTGTCTTTTTTTAAGTGGTCAAAACTCAAAACCAAAAAAAAGCCAGCCGGCTTTCTGGGGCTTGGCTAAAAGCTGGCAACCCGGCTTTGGAAAGAGAATATTTTAATACTTCTATCTTCCCCATTTTCTTTAACAGTGAATGTTCAGTTTGTTAACTTCCCTCATTACTTATATTACTTTACTACTTATAAAATGTTTTGTTTTGTGAATAGAAAATTTGTTCTTGCGAGTTGCTATGTTCTACTAACATAATTGAATTGCATAACAAACTTTTATTTTCATGAATTTTAGGGGAGTGCAATGATTTTAAATCAATTCAGAGAGGGTTGTGCACCTTACTCAGCTCTTTTGGCATTCAAGCAAAGGTAAATATACTTGTCAATTTTCTATATTTATAATGTCCCTAGAATTTTTTGCATGTAAAAATGGAAATGCACTGTCACTATTGTATTATATCGTAGGCGAACAAGGGTGGAGAAATTCATCATTTTAGTTGCCACTGGCGCATAATGATCAGTAAATGAATTTTCAGACAGGATGAGTGAATTTTTAGTTAGTCTTTGAAAACTGCAACCTATAGAGATATGCCAAAAACTTTATTTTTTTTTTTTTTTTACTAGTTTTTTGCAACTTTCCAAATTACTGCGATGTAAACATGATACTAAGTTTTATCCTATATTAAACTTTCCTCTGTTATATATATTTCTTAATTTTATAGAAAAATAGAAATGCATTGTAGTAACAGTAATTATTTTTGCAGCCGCATAAATTTTGACATAACAATTTTCAACTGTATGTTGCATCTTGCTGGCTGGTAAGATTTACTAGAAATTCCACACGCCTGGCTATTGGTGAACTTTGGAACTCTTTGTTTGCTGAATTTAAATGTGCACTTTTTGACCATTTTTTACACTTATACAGTTAGAATACTTATTCTTTACACTCTTTTCCAAAGTTTCTCTCAAACTTTCATTTTTCTTTCCTTAAATTATAAATTACTTTAAAGTTGCTTTAAATAAGGATAAATATATTAAAATAATAAAATGTTGGTGGAATATTTATTATTGTTATAGTAACGAGTTCAGTTTCATTGTCAAAACACAAAGCTATGTTTATGTATGTTACAATATTTGTTTGTGAGGTATTCAGCTATAAGTATGCAAAATTTCACTCCTCCAACCTAATTAGGGTTCACTTAGAAAGAATTGTTTAAATTACACATGTGGGAGCCCAAAGGGTTAAATGTACGACTTTTTCAAAATTTTATGATTTGTCGTTTGATGTGAGGTATTCACCTATAAGTATGCAAAATTTCACTCCTCCAATCTAATTAGGGTTCACTTAGAAAGAATTGTTTAAAATACACATGCGGGAGCCCAAAGGGTTAAATGTACGACTTTTTCAAAATTTTATAATCTGTCGTATAATGTGAGGTGTTCAGCTATAAGTACCCAAAATTTCATGTCTCCAACATAATTAGGAGCTCACTTAGAAAGAATTGTTTAAAATACACATGCGGAGCCCAAAGGGTTAAATGTATGACTTTTTCAAAATTTTATGATTTTTCGTATGATGTGAGGTGTTCAGCTATAAGTACCCAAAATTTCATGTCTCCAACATCTATAGTTTCTGAGAACGGGCTCTGTGACGGACAGACAGACAGACAGACAGAGGAGCGAGACGAATAGGGTTTCGATGGGTGAGATGAACGAAACCCTAAAAATATGAAAGGGGAGAAAAAAGCTAAATTGCATGTTTGATATATAATATTACCGCTTTTTACCTGTGATTCCCAATTTTACCAAGTATTTCTTAAAATCTTTCACAACATGATGTTCTGATACTATTAGGGAATTTTCCTCTTGTGTGTATGTGCAGTAATTAGTGTTGGCTCTAGAATAAAAGGGCAGCAATGCAGGAATATCTCTATTACTAGAAAGTAACTAACACTGTCACCACTGCTATTTTTTGTGACCAGGGGTCTTTTTTCGTTAATATTAAGAAAAATGCTGCATGCAAAAATATGGAAATCGGTCGTATTCCCAGCAGCAGAATTTGTTTCTGCAGTCTGCAACAGAAGTAGAAACTTTAAAAACAGTCTGCAGAACTTAAGGACAAATGCCCTATTTCCAATCCCTCATGCACTCACCCCCCCCCCCCCGCCCCAAGTATTTGTGATTAACATAAAAGGAAAGTATTTTTTAAAATAATTTACTTTTGTACTCAAAATTTTTAACATCGCTATCTGAAAAATCTTCATAAAATTTGTCAAAATTTCTGTGAAGTTAGTAAACAGAATAAAAGTAAAAATAACATATGAACACCAATTTCTAAAACTTTTGAAAAGATTGATACAATGTGATAATATCAAAAATTATATATAGATGTGATAATACAGAGATGAAAGTGCACTAAAGCCACTTTGAAGCAGCAAAAAGCCTATATTTTGTAGCAGTAAAATCCATTTTTGTAGCAGCAAAAATTTAATTTTTTAGCAATAAAAGCTGTTATTGGAGCAAATTGAAATTCTTAGAAAATCAAATTTGAGTAATTCATGCAAATACTACAAGTAATTCTAATGCAATGTTTTATTTAGCAATCTTAGCTAGTTGTACAATTCAAAAGTTAACATGCTTTCACTCAAAACATGGCTAACTAATATCTAACCTGCCAGTCAGCTGTAAAAAAATCTCGTGAAAACATCAATGTTGCAGCAAATTTTTCCGCGATTCTTTGACGGAATTCACCTTTTTTCCCTCGATACTTTGACGAAATGTGCGTTTTTTCACGCTCTTTCGACGATGTTCGCGATTTTTCTACGTTGTTCGCGTTATTTCGCGATCTTTCAACGATGTTCACGTTTGTTTTTTTTCGCGCTCTTTCGATAATGTTCACATCTTTTCATGATCTTTCGACGATGTTCGCTGTTTTTCGCAATCTATCGAAGATGTTCACGTTTTTTCGTGATCTATCGAACATGTTCGCGTTTTTTTACGATCTATCGAAGATCACTTTTTTCGCGATCTATCGAAGATGTTCGTGTTTTTCCACAATCTTTCAATGATGTTCGCATTTTTTTTGCCAATCTTTCGACGATGTTCGCTTTTATTGGTGATCTTTAGATGATGTTCGCGTTTTTTGGCGATCTTTCGATGATGTTCGCTTTTATTCGCGATCTTTCGACGATGCTCGTGTTTTTTTTCGCAATCTTTTGAAGAAATTAGTCTTTTTTCCGCCGATCCTTTGAAAAAAAATTGGCGTTTTCTATGCGATCTTTTGACGATATAGGTTTTTTTTTTTCACGATTTCGTTCTTTAGCGATCTTTGCACGAAATTACCTTTTTCCCGCGATTTTTCACCAAAATTCGCCTTTCTTCCGCGATCTCGTGACGAAATTCGCATTTTTCCACAATCCTTTGACAGAATTCGCGCTTTTTCCGCGATCATTTGTCAAAATTAACGTCTTTTCCCGATCATTTAACGAAACTCGCGTTTTCTCACCATCCTTTGTGGAAAGTTGCTATTTTTTCGAAGCCCTTTGACGAAATGGGTTTTATTTTGATTTTATGACAAAATTTTCACCATCTTTTGACAAATTCGCCTATTTTCCACGATCTTTTGACGAAAATCTCATTTTTTAGCGATCCTTCGATAAGATCCGCGTTCTTTCCATGATCCTTTGACGAAATTAGTGTTTTTTCGGCGATCCTTTGATGAAATTTGCGTTTTTCTGCAGTCCTGTGATGAAAGTTGCTATTTTTTCGTAGCCCTTTGACGAAGTTCATGTTTTTTCAGCGATCATTTGACATAAGCCATAATTTTCCGCCAGCCTTTGACGAAAGTTGCTATTTTTCCGCAGCCTTTTGACGAAATGTTTCCTTCTTGATCTTATGACAAAATTTCGTTTTTTCTTCGCAATCTTTTGACAAAATTCACGTTTTCTTCACGATCCTTTGACAAAATTGGCTATTTTAACTGCAAACGATTGACGAAAATGTTTTTTCGTCGAACATGTGTCGAAATTCGTGATATTTACGTCCGAATTTTCAAACTAATGACCGATTTTTTAAAAATCTATAGAGCGATCTGACAGGAAAAATATACATTTTTCCCTTCTATTCTTGTTATTCCAATTACCTTTTCCATTCAATCTTTAACTACATTAAATCTTTCTCATTTAAGTTGGTATTTATTTCTAAATAAACTCTGGTTATATACTTTAAGTTACAATATTTTCAAATCTCATATGTAAACACTTTTTTTTATCTTTATTTTCAGTGTTTAAATATAGTTTTACAATAAATATAATATTCTTATCTTACCTTATTTTTACTTTTACATAAGTTCACTTTCGTTTGTTCATCACGTTTCTTCCATTACCACATGCTCTACGGCATTCAGGTTCTTTCATTTTTCGCCAGTGTCAACACTGTACTGAAAAGTTAGCTCACAGACTGAAGAGTTATGACGGCTATCGGTAGATGGCGTGGCCTGTCCGTCGTGACGTACTCTATCTCGTGTCCGTTCACTGGTCAGTTTTCCCCGAATCGTCAGATGTCGGAAGTAACGTAGACCAGGTGATCGGAAGTCACGTGGGGCGTTCTCGGCGGATGGGCAGTGCTATTTATAGCTTGACTTAGCTTCGTCGATGTCTTGTGCCTGTACGTGTTGGTGTTTTGGGAAGAAGGTGGTTCACACTTTTAAAATGTTTTTATCGCTGCGTTTGTTTTTAAAGATGAAGTGGATGGCATTTTAACTATTATATTTCCCGGTGCTGTTTTTCTGGTCATTTATGCTTTTTCGGATGAAACGTCTTATATCCACTCTTGTAATTTTTAATCGTATTTCAAGTGATTGTGGAGTGTGACAGAAATGCAGTTTCTTTTAGAAGTGTAAACAGAGGATGGATATGAACTGTCACCGTGCATTTGCCTATTTAAGATTCCGTAAGGAATTACCTGGAGATGTACGTATGTGAAGTTCAATCTTTTGGAATTGGGAAGTGTCTGCTGCCTGCCGCACATTTTTAGATAATGTTTCTTTTAATTATTTCTATTTATTGAAATAGTTTGAATTTTATTTACAGTTAATATTCTCTCTCCTTTTTAAAAGTACGTTTTAAGTTCCAGATATTGTTCTGGTTTCACTTTTTGGAATCTTGCCAACTTTACTTTTATAGTGGAGGAACTAGTTGTAGGATTATAATATGGTTTCTAAGAGACCAGGGTTTTTCCCGATCTCTGTGTTGCAGATAGGTTGTGATAGGAAGTTAGTCCGATACACACGCAACAGCGGATTACCGCGCGGTGTAGTCGGAACTGTTACGACTTACAACATCGGAATATTTGTGATTCCTAGGAAACGCTATCAGCCGGTACTCGCTAGGGTGTTTCCATTTAGGCATGCTGCAATTTGGAAATCCACTTATCATTAACTTTCAGTTAATGTTCTGCTTCTGGTCTTTAGTTTACTTTTGAGTGGCAGTTGAGAGTATCTGGAGATTTCAGTTAAGCGAATGATAAATAAGTTGTGCTTGCCTTTTTATATGAAATCTTTTATGGGAGAGGAGAGTTTGAATTTGATTAAGTAATGTAATCTTTTTCCTTAATTATTGTGTTTTTCTTAAACGTTTAAATTGATTATAAGTTTAATTGCAGCTTTTACAATTATAGTAAAATATGATTTCTTTGAAATAACATGTTTATTTTTTGGTGCTCCGGTTCATGTTTCGATCATGTTGATATAGAGTCATGTTAGAGTGCTTTTTAACTAGTAGTGAACTAGAGAACTCGTGTCATGTGTTTGGAAGACTTATCCTATTTTTAATGATTTTATTTCTACCTTTGTTTTATTTAAATGTTTAATAAAATTGTTATTTGTTTGAACTTGGCTTTGTTTCTCTTTAAATATTCTTTTGCAGATTTTATTTCACCAGCTTTAGTTAAACAGGTTTTTGGGTAAACAAAGTCAGCAGATGTTTCCATCTGTGTGTTAACTCATTTGTTTAAGTATTGTCAGAGTAATTAACCCTTTGGTTATTGCTAACACGATCAAATATATTTCTATAGAGCGAGTCAATCCCCTACGAGGATTGACTCATTTAATAATGGGCGTTTCATGATCGCATGTCTAGTTTTCTCTGTGAATTATTATTTATATTTAAAGGAAATCGGAGCTTCGTCAATAGTATGTGGCGTGGATCGTATTATTATGGCACATGGCAAATAATTTTTAACAAAATTGTTTTTTTTTTCTAAATTTTAACAGTTGAAAAATAGTTTGCAGACCTTCTCAGGGGTCTGCGACGTGCGTCACAGCGTTGCGCCGATTCTGCGCCCGGGGTCGTATTATAAAGAAATATTTCATAAACACGCTGATGCAGACAGTTTTCAAACCGAAGAATTATTTTAAGAAATATTTAATGTTAAAGTTGGTCAAAATCATTCCATTAAAAAAATTTTATAGGAGCAAAAACCATACATAAGAAATTGAATCATTTTTGGATCATTTTATACATTAGAAGTTCCCAATGTGCAGACTGCTAATTTTTTTTTAATTTGATTCATTTTTCGAGGTTTTATTTCCATTTTTAATTCAATTTTTCAGCATTTTGAGAATAATTTTCTACATATTTTAGTAACGAGTGTTATTTTAAATTGTTGGCAATTTTAAAAACCATGGAAAGAATGTTTCCTTCAAATTAAAAATTTATTTACACATGGCTATTATAAACAGAAAAAAACTTTCAAATTAGAATTAATAATTACGTGTTAAATGTAAGAAAATATTGAAAATTATATCATTGAACTATATTTACACTTGGATTTTAAAAGAGAAAGAAAATGTTAAAATAAAAAATTCATTATTATGCGTTAAAAGTCATAAATGGAGGAAATTATGTCATATTTAAAATGGCCAAATATTAATGCAAAACAGTTTAAATTAAAAAATATATTTGCATGAGACATTTATTTCAAATTTTGAAATAATCTTTTAAAGTATTGTTGTAAATTCTAAGACAGTGCAGATAATTTTTCCTTTCTAATAAAAAAAAGTATTTTCACGTGAATATTAATAGGATTAAATGATTACATGTTAAAAGCAGGAAAATATTGAAAATTGCGTCATAAGAATACATTTACACTTGAATTTTAAGTGAGAAAGAAAATTTTTAAATCATTATTATGCGTTAAAAGTCATATTACATTACATTAGCTTATTTTCAAATTTTTAACTAATTTTTTTTTAATCAGACAAAAACAGCCATTGTATCTCTTAACAGCAGTTTATTTGGTCTTAAAAATCTGCAATCAATGGAAAACAAATGGAAACCCGTTCACAGAAAGATTGTCACTGTTTTTTAAAATTGTAATTCAATTTTTTTAAAGCCGATCAAATTAGAGTCCTTTTAGAATCTGGGGTGTTTAAACGGGGGTTGGCGAGTGTAGCTCTTTGGGGGCAGAGCCCCCTAGTTTAATAAGAGAAAGGGAGAGGCAATCCTGTCCTGTTCAAAAACATATTTTGAATTGATCTGCTTAGAATTCCCTCTTATCATGGAATTTTGTGATATTTTCTCAAACGACTGGAAAATTTCACAACATAGTTTCAGGATTTGTCCCTGAGGCTTATTGGTGAAACTTTTTTTTAATGCAACTGCTATATGAGTCTCCTTCCCCCTTTTTTTTTTAATTACCTTTTGCTCTTACTGATTGGATTTTTTTTTTTTTTTTTTAATCGATTGGTGGATTTTAACTTTTTTTTTTTCCTTCCACAACCAATAGCAAATTTCACCTTGGCCAATTGACAAAATTTACATTTTTTTTTTTTTTTTTTTTTTACGGACGATGATGTATCTTGAGAGGAAATTAACCAAAAGGATACATGTTAAAAAGAGTAATAGGTACAGACCATTTGGTGCATAGTTTTGAAAGGGGTCTTCGGGTGCTTAAAATAGCAAAAAAAAAAAAAAAGGCTGCCAGCTGTTGTACCTTGTCAAATTGGCTTAGAGTCAACACTAGTAGTGTTCTCTTCAGTTTACTTAATAACTGTTTTTTTTTTAATATCATTTCTTATTACATAATTTCTGAGCTGTAATCCGCAGATCAAACAATCATGTTTCGACCCATAAATTTTATTTAATAATTGGAGTTATAAGTTACATTTTATGAAAATAAGATTTCATCCCCGTAGCAGAAACTGTGCAGCACGGCAGCAGTGCTGCAGATTATTTTAGACCTTGCAGATTAATCTACCAGCTTAAAAATAAATATTGGGTTTAAAAAGTTCACTAAAAATTTACTTTGTTTTTATAGTTGTGTTTCTTAGTGCATTTTCTTTGTAAAATGCAACTTTTGCTTATATTATGGTTTACTGTAAGTATTTATGGTAGTAGCTTGGTTCACCATTGTTTGGTCGCATATGAATTTTAGTTTGCTGCTGACAGACATCGAAAATTCTGCTACTGGGGATTTCAGGAAAGAAACATAATTGTTTGATCCACAGATTATAGGCCACAAATTACATACATACAGATGCAATTTGTTGATAAGAATAATCATTGTTGGGCAGTAAACAAAAAGTTCTGAAATCAATTCTGGGTCTTTGTACAGAGAATTGTTTTAGAATTTACCAAACCCAAAAATATTTTTAAGAGTCCTAAAAGCTGTGACATGCAATAAAGTGCATATGTAGAATTATTATTATTAGTCGGTTTTATCACTTATAATTCATTTATTTCAAATGTTTTATTATATGTATATATATATGTATAAAGTTGCAATTTTAAAAACATTTTTAGCATCAACAAAATTTTTTAAAAGTATATTTACATTTTTATTGAGTTATACCCATTATTAAACCTAATAGCATATTAGTCAGCACGCTACTGGTCGAATGTTCGACTCCCAGCATGCAAAGGTAACTTTTCATTTTCATTCCTTTGCAGCCGATAAAATGAGTACCAAGCTATTTGGAACTAAACACTGAAGTTTTTGCATATTAGTCTGTCCACTTGACCGGGACATATGCTGTATAGCCCTTTGGGCCCCAGGGTCAAGTAAATAGGGATGGGCACTGTAGACCCTCCTTAATGGATCATAAAGTCACAGGTTTAGTTTTTATACTCATTCTTATTCATTACTTTTTACTTCAAATATTTCTTTATAAATTTAAATATGTATTTTTTAAATTTTAAAGATTTTTTTTTTCATCAATGAAATATTTGAAGAATATATTTTAAGTTAGCATTCAATTTTACACATTACCTAATAATTTTTATTTAATCAGTTTTATTATACATATTTCATTTGCAAAAATATTTTAGCGTCAATAACATTGTGGAAATTCATATTTTAAGCTATTTTTCTGTTTTACTCATGATTAATGTTAATTATTCAATACTGTGTTTGACTTTGTCTGTATACTTTTTTTCCCATCAAAATTAAAACAAACTTTCTTTTTTTTATGTAGTATATCTGTATTTGTATAATATGTGTTATAAGGTAACATCTGCTGGTTCTTTGCAAGTTTTATTTATTTTAATTTATTGCATAAGTTTTAATTTATTTTTGTTCGGAAATGCATTAACCTAGCAGATGCTGTTGTTCAGTAACTATGTAATAGAACTGTGCTTTCCATTTTTTTTTTTTTTTTTTTTTTTTTTCCCAGGCCAGCAACCATTTTTTTTAGTACACTAATGATTGCAAAATACTCACTAGTCTTTAATATATGAACATATATAAAAAAAAATACTCAGCTATAGAATTATTTTGTTAAAAGTTAAAATTTTGTTACTTAATAATGTTCACTTTCAGTAAACAAAATAAATAAAATATTTTTAATAAGCAGATTTATTCAGAAAGTTGCCCTTTCGGATTTGAGAACAACCTTAGAATAAAAAAGAAACTCAAGATATGATGTCAAATAAAAAAACATTGAAAAATTGTGTGCTAGCGAAGCACATGTTTACTTTTAACTAAAATATGCAATAACATATATTTAAATCAACTATTGCATAATCCAATCCACTATTTAGATCTGACAAAAAAATGGGGGGAAATCGAGATAAGGTTCGCTTGAGACATAATAGAAAAAAGTTTCATAAAAATGCCTAAAAAGATATATTATTAATTTTTAGTTTAGACATTTAAAAAGTAATATGTATTATAACATAGCTTAGAAAAAAAAAGCCTGAGTATTAAGTCTGATGGCTGTTTAAATGTGTTAGTGGATGACAACTTTTATAAATATACTTTCCATTTTAAGATCAATGTTTTCAGTAGTCTAAAAATCTGGTAAAAAGGTATTTCTGTTTATTAAATGTTGCCTTTTTTTTTTTTTTTTTTTTTTTTTTTTTAACTGGCAGTTTCTCAGAAGTGTCAAATGTCAATACACAATACTTCTTGAAACGTGTAAAGACTCTACTGCTAAATTCAAATCATTCCGGGAATTCTTTATAAAAAGCTTTATTTTCAATAAAAGGTAATTATTCAGGTAGTGTTCTAACAGAAAAATCAGATATCTCAGATGGCAAATAGTTCAAAGAAATTACTTTGAATAGCCATGGAAAAGCATATTATATTTATGAAACTACACCATATTTTTATTTATAGTATTAGTAATCAAAAGATTGTTTATTAAGATTTTCGAGGTATCAGTGTTTCACTATGTAGAACATTTTAGTCATGGAACATAAGACTAAAGGTTGGAACATAAGACTTTTACTATAAATGTTTAAATTCTAAATGATTTCAATTTTCTACATAATTGATTGTAATTATTTAAATTATTTTTAAATGAAGTTATATTACTTATATATCCAACAATGTTTATTTTTATCAATAAACATGCATGTGTATGTAATAGGAAAAAATATATATTTTTTAAAACCCGGTTTAAACCAAAAAAAAAAAAACCCAGTTTTTTTACCAACCCTGCTGCAAAATGTAAGAAATATAGAGATGTCAAGCAATCATTAACCATGAATATCTTGGTATTCGACAATTTATACATTTTACAAAAAAATCTTTTAAAAAATCAATAGTTTGTGTTTCAGAATCAATTGTGAAAGTTCTCTTCTCAAATTCCACAACCTTTTAGACTTTTTGTGTGTAACATCACTAAATCTCGGTACCTGGAATTTTTTCTTTTTTGGTATGGAAAACCTGGAAAAGTCAAAGAAATTTGTAGCTCAGCTGGAATAGACACCCTGAGAAGATGAAATTAAATTTTTGCGCTGTGTCATCAGAAGTGCATTTCTGTATCTGTGCATCATTGCAAATGAGTTAAGGACTAACATTCAATAGGGTTTGGTTTTTGTTTTATTTATTGCTTTTTAAAAAAGAAACGTAAAAAACTTCAGTTATGAACTTAGTTTTAAACAAGTAAAATTGCAATTTATTAAAATGTATGGAAAAATGTTTTAAGCTGTTACTATAGCAGGAACTTACATAGTCATTGAAAAAGAAATGGTTGAATTTGTAAGAACTATTAATATTTATTCACTATTCAGCTACTTGTTATAATGTTTAAGCAGTTTATTTAGCATTTTTCTAATGCTAATAATATTCAGTGTTAAAGTAATTAATAAAATGTGTATGTAATCTGAATTATAATGCAACTAATTTCACTTTTAGATGATACCCAAAATTAGCTAGGTTTTTAATATTGAATGTCTTCAAAACTAATCATTAAAACTTTGTTCATTTACTAGTATGACAATGGCTCGCTAAACATTTCTTTAAAGATATTTAGGCATAAATTCCTAATCATTTGCCTATTCTGGTTTTGCTCTGCAACAATGGCCTCCCCCCCCCCCGCCAAGTCCATAAAGAGTCATAAAGTGCAGCACATTTTTTTAAATTAACAGTATTTAGAGTAAAATTTAATTCTGCGATAGTGTCAGCTTTATTGTTTCTTGCATTCTTTTATTTAACTTGATCTCTGTATTAAGATGAAATTTTGTATTCTATTTTTCACTCACTTCCTGATATACTGAAATTAACGAAACAATGTACATAGGCATGTTTCCAATGGCAATATAATATTTTAATATTATTTGAACTTAATAATTTTAAAAGCAATCTTTTGTTAGCCAGGTGCAGGTAATAAATCACCAAATAATTTTTATAATTATAACGATTTATGAGTTACAAGAACAATTGAGTTAATTATGCTTCAAACCACGCTCTCCCTTGTGGTGGAACTGCAAGACCGAATTATTTCAAGTACTGGAAAGTAGAAAATATAAGTGATAGATAGTAGTGTATCTCCATAATTTGATTTTTCAATATGATTTTTTAAAAACATTTGAATTTTGTTCTGCAAAACTAATTTTTCATTTCTGTTTTTTTTCTTTTGTTTTACAGAAAAATATGAAAATCTGGAAGTAAAGTTCTTTAAGAAGATGGCTGTGAATTTTCAGCTCTTTTATCAACGTTTGTTGACTAATAGCACGATTCTAACAGGAATAATTTTACTTGTAATATATTTGTAATAAATTTGATCAACTTGTAAATAAATTAAAAAATTATTTTTGATTGCTTTACATTTTTGGTGAAAAATAAAATTGTGTGACAAAATGGCATTCAGTTCTAGTGTTTTAATATATTTTCTTTTTAGAAAAGTGAAATAAAAGGAATAAAGCATTTCTCCTTTTTCCTTCTAAGAAAACCACCTTCTTTGCTTCATAACAAAAATGGGGGTTAAATAATAATTAATAGTTTTTATATATTATGTATAATTCAATAAATATCTGGATTTATGTAGATTATATATTTTAAACTTTGACGGCCTGAAAAAGTAATATGGTACAAATTATACATTAGTATTGCTTGGAGATGACACATTAAATATTAACTGCTCTTCAAAAACTGTTATGATTTAAATGAAAGTTTGTCTATAATGAGTGTTGAAATTACAATTTTAATATGGATAATATTGTATAGTGCAATTTGAATTTTTGATAGTCTAGGTAATATTGTTAAAAAATGAAATATAAAGTGCTCATTACTTAATGATCCTTATAGAGTAAGAAAAACAAAGATATATTTTTATTATGAAGTTCATTTGGAAAAAAAACATGAACGATTAGTGCCTGAGTAGCGGTTATATATTGTTAAAAACTGCCACCAATATTTTGGAAAAATATTCTTTGCCTTTAATAAATTCTAAGATTGAATAATGAAAAAAAAAAAAAAAAAACTTTAAAAGTGGTGCCAATTGGCCCTTCTGTCAATTCATAATAATTTTGAAAAAAAAAATTGTATGTTGAAAATTAATTTCTTTTACAGTTCATGAAATGAGGTATGTCAAGGATGGGTTGTGTGTGTGTGTGTGTGTGTGTGGGGGGGGGGGTAAGACCTTAACAGACTACAACAACATATTACATTTTAGACACACTTTTATCCCCCCCCCCCCCCGATTAATTATACACCAAAGAAATTATTGTAATGAAGTGGCATATTTTCAACTATAATTTAAAGTACCAAATTACATAAATAATCTATCTTAAAAAATCGATTTAAATTCTAATGATCAATAAAGTTAACATTTTCTCAGTTTACAAAAATAAAACTCCTGTGGTCTTGTATTTTATTTTCCAGTTGGATAATTAAAAGAAACATCCAGGTAAGAAATTCTGTGTAAAACATGGTACTATAAAAGCGTCGGATATAATTGTTATATAACAATTTTGAATGGAAATGAAGAAACTAGTTAAAAATTGCTCTTTTGGCTAGCATATGTTCAATATTTTTTAAAAATACATTAAAGGCTTTGTTATCAAATTTTCTTTGTTAACTGTAAATTTGGTTCTTGCAGCTGTTTAGGAATCTCAATATTTATAAAAACTAAAGCAACTATAAAAAAGAAATTTTTTAGGTGAATATGTCTCTATAAAAATATTTAAGGTTGAATATTGTTGAACGTTCATTTACTAACAGCAAATTTGAAATTTGTTCTGTTCAAAGGTGATGAGCAGATAAGGCTCAGTTATGCCTCCATTGGAATTATCTTTTAAGGCTGTTCTCAACTGCTCTGCTCAACAAGCGCAAAACCTTTTGACATATTTACAAATTCATTTTTTAATGGAAAGATATAAAATTGGAAAGCCTGACCTTGGAAACGATTTGGAATCTGTGTTTTCGATTTTTTGATCAATCAAATGCCTATCGGGTTATAAGAGATTTTGATCACGTGACTCGTCATTTTTCTCCCCCTACTGACTGGATTTTCTTCTTTCGTTCGGAACTTCAGTTCAAAATGCCCAGTTTGACAGTATTTTCTGAAAGATCTATTGCGTTTACAAGAAAACTGAAAAAACAGTTCGATCGCATAGTTTCTGAACACCTAGTTTCATGCGTATCCGAACAAAAATGAATTAAAACTTACGTCAGAAAGTTAACCCTTTTGATTTGAGAACAGTCTTAAATGTTTTGATAAAATTTAGGATCTAAATGCATTTTGTTCTGTAAAATTTATTCTTTTTTAATTATTTGACTTTTAATAAAAATTGTTTTTAACTTAAGTGTATGTTAAAGTAAAACATGTATGAAAGTCAGGATGGTGTTATGAGAACATATTTAAAAAAATAAAATTTCCTAGACCTGTTCCAAATTTTACATAGTATAATTTAATATATAATATGTGAAAACAGTTTATAATATAAACTGTTTTCAGATAAACACTTCAAAACCAGTAAATTTAGATTCTAATTTTTATCAAAATATTTTTTAGAAGAAAAATTTTCTGTACCCCCCCTCCCCCCCAAAAAAAATCATTTACTGAACTTTTGTGGGGGGGTAAACAATATAATTCCGACCAGCTTCGGGCTAGTTTTCATCCATGATAACCAATAGCGGCATAGATGTGGCTAGTTTCTGGCTCGCATTCATTAATGATGCCCATTGATGGCACAAATGTGGCTAGCTTCCGGCTTGCATTCATTAATTATGCCCATTGATGGCATAAGTGTGTCTGGCTTGTGGCTAGCTTTTATTTAAAATGACCCTTAATGGCATAGCTGTGGCAAGCTTTTATTCAGGAATGCCATTAAATGTGTAATTGTGGTCAGTTTGTGGCTTAATATCAGTTTTAGATGACCGTTAATGGCGCGTTTGTGGGCAATTTATTGTACTTGCGGCCAATTTCCTTCCGCCCTTATTGTGTCCGGCGTGACACTTTTTGACGGAGCCGTTACGGCCAATGATAGCGGTCCGCCATCAGACACTTTCGGCCAAGGCTAACGAACCCATCAGTGGCCCACAAGTTCTGTGTTTGTTGGGGAGACAAAGCTGGAAAAATCAGAAAACGTCTTAATTTAAAATAGTTCCTTTTTTCAAACGTCTTAATTTTAAGACACTTTGTTTTTTCCGTTACGTTATACCCACCAGGGGCACTCTCAGTTGCGCAAGCGTTTTAAATTTATTTTGTTTGAAATTGACATTGCTAGTAATATGAATTGAATACTTTTATGTACGCTTAGATTTTATTTAATAATTTGTTTTGACTTCATTGTTTTTTTTTGTTTTTTTTTTTTTGGGGGGGGGGGGAGTTGCGCAATGTTAAGGCATGGGATTTTATTTCCTATCTAGTTAGTTTATGTATCGGAGACGTACATCCGACTTGTATGCTAGACGCCAAATGCCGGCCTAAAGGCGTCAAGTTGTTGATATAATAACGGGAAAGAAATACTTGAAGATTGCATCCGGGAACTCCACAAATGCGTGCTACGGAGAGATTATCTTACTTTTCACCAATAATATAGCGTTATTAATCTCGTGAAAGCTTGGTAAGCAAGGACTAGTTCCCAGACCTAGAAACAACTTCCGCGGGCTATGTTTTCAGAAGGAAAAACTTTTATTATTTTAACATAGCTAGCAGAATAAGAAAGATGCAAGTATTTTGTATCTTATTCACTGCGACCGCTTTTTTAACTTCAAGTCGAGGAATTTTCCTTTCATTCGACAGAATTTCAAGTAAGTATTGTTGATATTTTGTTTATTGTCTGTCTATAGTAATGTTATAAAAAAAATAAAGCGTGTTTGTTTGTAGAAGGTAATCTCAGGTACTAACGAACCGATTTCAAAAGTAATGGTATCAAAATCATTGTGTAAGTCCCCGTTCTAACATAGACTACATCTTATGTCCATGCCACAAACCCAAAGGGGGAGGGGGTGGCAGGATCCAAAAACTTTCTAAAAATGCGCTTTTCAGTTATTGAAAGGCGAAGAAACATAACATTTGGCATGGTAGTTACTTATAAGATATAAATCACTCTTAAGGACATTTCTTAAAACATTCGAAATTTAAAGGGGTAAAAAATGCGCAAAAAGCGTTCTAAAAAACATTTTAAATGGCCATTTATACGCAATCTCAGGAAGAATCGAACCGATTTCAAAAGTAATGGTTGCAAATTAATGGACCCCTTGTTTTAACACTGGCTACATTTTATGTGAAATACATTTGTGTATACATTTTATGTTTGAAATAACATGTGTGATAATAAGGCTCACATGAGAATACAATATAGAGTGCTTTTAGCCTCTGACCTTGTACTATACTTGAGATAATCGGGGAAGTATGCGCCGTCACTACTATTTTTCAAATATGTTTTTCTCAAAAAGTACAAAAGTTAAAAAAATGAAACCAAAGCTAATTATTGAAGAATATATTAGCTCACATTATATATTTTTTTCACATTTTTACAAAAATTTTAACATAGAAATATAAACAAAGATATTTAAAAAAATTATTAATGTAGTAATTTTATATTTACACAAACCAAAAAATTACAGAATAAGGCTCAAAGTATGTATTTTTAGGGAAAAAAATTTCGTTAAAATCGAAGATGCGCTTTTTGAGTTATAAAAAAATAATTCTAGCAACTTTCTAAAATATACGTAACTTTTCCTGTTTGCATTTGCAGAAAGACGCTACTATCAATGCATTGGTCGATTCGTGACATTTACAGTCAGGCAGAATGCGCAATGCGCCAAAATAAGAGAATGTTTCCATACATACCACTTCCCTCTAGGTTTGTTCCGTGTTTGTAAACATTCTTTTATTTTGGCGTACTGCGCATACTTCTCTCATAATAATATCAAGTCGATGGTGTAGTCCAGTGTGCAGGTGAAGCTATAGGGGTTGTAAATATATAAAGTTATCAACTTTTTGGTAATTCCGGACCCCCTCCCTAACTTCCGATATCATACGTTATCATCAATCCTCGAATCCCCCTCCCCCTAATAATATTGTTATCAGTGTTTAAAAATTCTTTTTATTTTTACAATTGTTTTCTTTTTTTTTCTTTTTATACGTTTGGATTGATATACAGTTATGGTTGTGCATCTTTTATTTGCAGATTTTAATTATTTAAATAAAGAGAAGAAATTCATAATATATCACTGTTATATAAGAAATAACTTTATACCAAATAACATTTTAAAGAAATATTATTTAAAAGTTTTTAATAATAACTCATTATTACATAATACATTGAACTGTAATACTGTCTTCTTGTACTTCGCCCTTGCACGGGGCTAAAGAGAGCTTCTTCTAAATAAAACAGGCGGACAACATCCTTCCCTATCTTTTACTAGCAAAAATAACAAGTATAATTTCGAATCTGGTTTCTATAACAACGAATCATATACGCTTATGTCAGGAGAATATTAATGGCGAACGTTGGGTTATTCCCTATTATGGAATGAAATGTTTTATAACGATTCAATGGTTTTAATTATTACTTTGTATTTTCATAAAAAGAAGAAAACAGACAAAAAAAAATAAGGTAGCGGCCAAAGAAAAAGATACCAAAAAAGTAAATTTTGTTTTGATCAAAAATTATAACGATATATAACGGTATCAAATTATAACCCCCCCCCTTCCCCTACAGATATTCTACGATGCCAAGTGCCAGACACCCCCCCCCTAAACTGATACGTTATATATGTATACTGTTCAGCCCCATAGTTTTCTTCTATGTGAAAATCATCGTAGGCAAATGTTACCATTTTGTTTGACAATTCTTGGTATTATTATGCGAGAAAGATGCGCTGTATGCCAAAATAACACAATATTTACAAACACGAAACAAACCCATACGGAAGTGGTATGTATGAAAACATTCTCTTATTTCGGCGCACCTGCCCGAGTGGAAATGTCACGAATCGACCAATGCAGTGATAGTAGTGTATTTCTGCAAATGCAAACAAGGAACGTTAGGAATACTTTAGCAAGTTGCTAAAATTATTTTTTTTATAACTCAAATAGCGCATCTTCGATTTTAACGAAATATTTTTTCTTAAAAGTACATACTTTGAGGCTTATTCTGTAATTTTTTCTTTGGTGTAAATATAAAATTACTACATTAATAATTTAAAAAAAAATATTTTTGTTTATTTTTCTATTTTAATTTTTTTGTAAAAATGTGAAGAAAATATGTAATGTGAACTAATATATTCTTCAATAATTAGCGTTGGTTTCATTTTTTTAACTTTTGTACTTTTTGAGAAAAACGTATTTGAAAAATACTAGCGTCGGCGCATACTTTTCCGCTTATCTCAAGGACAATTCAAGGTCAGATGCTAAAAACACTCTATATTGTATTCTCATGGTGAGCCTTATTACCACACATGTTATTTCAAACATTGACCGTGGGGGCCATTTCGCCATGCTTATCCGGCTAGACCCTTTGTCGTGATAGTTAATTTTAATAAAAATTATCTCTAAGATCATTTCCTAAAAAAATTCAAATTTAAAAGGGGTGAAAATGCGCCAAAATTATTCTAAATGGCGATTTCTATGCTGTGTCAAGAAGTATCAAACCGATTTCAAAAGTAATGGTTGGAAATTGATGGTAACAGCAATTGCTTTAATATAGGCTCTAATTTATGTCTGTGTCGCTACCACTAGGGGGTTGCAGGAGCAAAAAACGTTCTAAATTGCAAATTCTGTGGTACTAAAAAGGCTAGAAACTTTAAATATGGCACGTTAGTTATAAAATATAAATGCCCTCTAAGAACAGCCAAAAATAAATTCTAAATGTAAACGTGATGATGCGAAGGCAAGGAGTGAAAAGCATAATAAAAAAGTCCTAAATTACGATTTATGTACAGCCTCAGAGAAATAAGAAACCGATTACAAAAGTAATGGTTGCGAATTAATGGTAACAGTCTCTGATCCTGCACAGGCTATATTTTATGCCACTGCCACAACCACCTGGGGTAGGCATTAATAACAAACGTTCTAAAAAATCCTTTAAAATATTTCCAAATTACGTTTTCCATGGAATATTTGGAAATACTAGACCGAATTCAAAATTAATTTTGGCAATTAATGATGATATTTTCTGTTTCAACATACGTAGACATTTTATGTTAGTGCCACTACAAGCACATAGGTGGTAAATTGTTAGACAAGAAGCTTGCAATTGACATGATGATTAATTTTAAGATGTAAATGCATACTAACAACGGTTTCTAAAAAATTCAAAATTTCATATGCATACTGAAATGAGCGAATGAAATGAACATAAAAGCTTCAAAATTCATTCTAAATTACCATTTATTTAGAATTAGTTTTAGTTCTTTTTATTAAATTAACACTCATTTCTGCCTAATGCAGCATAACAATGGAGTTCAGGAAAACTCTGTCTTTATTAGTAATTTTTGAATTATTCCTAAAAGTATAATACCTTCTAATAAAAATTAGACATGCAAGTATCACTTAGCATATTTCACTTTTACGCGAGCAAAGCCGCGGGTTTTGCTAGTGCCATGTAAAATATTGCATAAAAGTTAATTTAGGTTTTAGTCTGTCTGCAAAAAACAGCAAATTCCAGAAATATAAATTCTTACAATCATGCAATTATGCATGTTAATCTAACTGGAAAGATCCCTGTAATGATACACATATATTTATACATAAATTTATACATAATATTGATTTTGGATTAATTTTAACAAAAAAAAAATGAAATTTAAAAAGGTAGAATTTTATATTTATATTCATAACTAGATTTTGCACTTAAAATTGTGGTTTTTATCATTTTATTTATAATCGCTTACATGAAGTATAAGAAAATGACTATTTGTATTTGAGGCAAAATATGTTTTGAAATTAGAAGTAATTTTTTGTGCGTGTTAGTAAAATAGAAAAGTTTTTAATTTTTTTATTTATAATTAAATTAATATCTCTAGTGATTGTAATTTGATGCATAAAAAAATTTCCCCAAGGCAATATAAATTTAAAAGATGAATTTAATTTTTAAATTATGTGAATTTCCGTTAACATTTTTTTAGTGTGGGGTTGGGCTTGTGGAAAAAATGGATTTTCTGTGCAATTCTTCTAAAGCTAATATTTTAAATCTCTTTCAATATTATACCTATTTATACTGAATATTCTGAACATTTAGAGTAGGACAAGATTAGAAACAAAAAAAAATATTTATCCAAATATAGGCAAAAAATAGGCACAGAATAGAGGACACATCGGGACCCCGGAATTTGCTCGATAATCGGATCTGCTGTTGTGAGGTAAAAATAAAGAAATATGTATGCAATCTGGATTTTAAAAGATTTTTGCTACATAGAGGTATCCAGTATAAGGAAATGTTCATTAACCTCCATAACAGTAACTCCCGAATACCGGTCTTTTCTATTTAGCGAACCATAATCCAGGCTTGGATATTTTGCAACAGGACTTGAGTAAAGCATAGGCAAACTGGGTAATGCGCCCTGCACTCCCCATGCAATTTTAGGGGCACAAATTAAATTTGTAATTTTTGAAACGCTTATATTTTAAATCTGTTTCGACATTATAATGATTATAATAAATACTTTGGACTTTTAAAATAGAATAAGATAAAAATAAAATTTCAATACAGTAAAACTTTTGAATTGCGGCCTTTCAGGAATGCTGAATTTGCCTGCATGTTGAAGGTGGTCACTTTTCTTAGATAAAGAAAAAATTATATGTTGAAAAAGGAGTTTCACTGAATAAAAGAGTTTTCACTGAATAAATTTGTCCGTATGAAGTTCTGCAGTAAACTGTCCCTAACAGAAACTCCTAAATTGTAGATACCACTATTTAGGAAACACATTTTTTATTCACAACATGCATATGTTTTATATACAGTGAAATACGTTTAACACTAATTTGAAGGGACCAAAACATTTTTTCGTGTTAAAAGAATTTTTTATATGAGATTCGTAAAAAAAACATAAGTATTTTCGACGTTGTTAAATTTTATTTCGATTTCCTGTTAAACTATTAGTAGGTTGCATCAATTAGGATAAAAAGCAAGTAAAAAAATATATTTTTTGGGAGAAAAAATCATATATTTTTTTTGAAGTTTCTTTTTCAGCATTCTGAGACCTAGCTTGTTTGAATCAAATACGCAAAGCTGTCTCTAAATCTGCGTGCTTAACAGTTCTCATACGTTTTCTCTCTAGCTTAAACATACTGCGCTCAAACATTAATGTAATGGGATCCCTGTTTTTTATTATCGTTGATGAAGTAGAATTGGCAACGCCAAACCTTTTGAAGATGTCTGTTCTCGTCCTTCTTTTTCATCAACTGCATCAGCAGCTTCATCTTCATTTGAAGCGAAACGGCAATTAGTTTTTTCACTGATTTCTCAGCCATTGTGCTCATAAAACATAAGTTAATTTGCAAAAAAACACTAAATTCACTGATCTTTTCTTAAAATTCAGCGGTTTTAACACAAAATTTTGCAATTTCAACTCAAACTAACTAGGTTGAAAGCGAATTTTTTTTCGTGTTAAACGATTTTTTGTCGTGCTAAAGAAAGAAAAAATGTATTAAATTGCATAGTATACTCTCCGGACTGCTATATACTTTCGTGTTAACCGATTTTTCATATTTAGCGTTTTCATGTTAAATATATTTCACTGTACTTTTATTTTTTTATATAATTTTACGTCAGAAAAGCAGACATTTCCGAAGAGCGGAAGAATTCCATCTATTAAGTGGTTTTACCGTATTTACATAAATATATTTTTTGTTTTTAATCTTAATATACTCTAAAAGTTCAAAATATTGAATACAATTATAATAATTTCAAAAAGATTTAAATTATTAACTTTAAGAAATTTGTATACCAAATTTGAGAGCCCCTAAAATCAGGCTGTGTGGGGGAGGAAGCAGACCATGGCTCACTATACATATATTTTTCTGTATTTCTATATCTATATATTTCTATATTTTCTACATCTACATATTTCTATAAATAATTCTGCTTTAGAAAAACATAATTCTCTTAACGTGATTCGGATGATACTACACTTCAAAGTTTAGGGCAGTTACATAAATCTAAAACACGTTGTAAAAAATGTCAAGAAAGAATATTCAGTATATCTCTAAATGAAAACATAAACTTCCCGGTAGTTCACCTTATTTCTTCCTGTTCGTTCTGAAGTCAGTGTCGTTTTCATTTCGATTAATTTGGGCAATATATCATCGTTACTTTGACATAACTTTTTGTAAATGCCAATAGAAAGTTTAACATTTAATAAATATTTCCTTTGGGATATATTTAATATTTCTTTTAGCATTGTAACGTCTATTTGGAAACATTTTTTATTGCCAGAAAATGAAAATAATATATTTTTTTTATCTTTTAGCTATTTGTCTAATGAGATAATCCGTTTAAGATGGTATCATATTACAAGGTCATATGTCATCAGAAATCGTACTAATATTTTCTTCAAATAATAGATTATACATTTTAAAAGACTGTTTTAACGTCACAAGACAGTTAGGCTTAAGTATCTTTTACAATTTGATCACTTTAATATTTATGAAAACATATTACGCAATCGTTTATGGAAAAATAAAAGAAGAACGTAAGAGGTCTTTACAAATATATCCAACATATAAAATCTTATTGTAAAATTGATGTGCAAAATATGAATGCAGCACTTTATTTTTTAGTGAAATTATAATTTATTAAGACGTATTCATAAGCATTTTGGAAAAAGCAATTAACTATTTTTTGAATATTTCATGTATTAAGGAATTGCCATAAACCCAATTATACAACTTAAAGTTATTCTGAGATAAGTAGCTTCGTAAAATGTGGGAATATAATTAACAATTGGCACTTATAATAGCATATCATTTTTTATAAATAACAAAATAACACAACGTTGAGAATTTACCTTTTGAAAATAACCCACGGTAAAATTAACTAAATTACATGCATCATCTTACCCTTGTTTATTGACGGAGAGGTTTAGATTTATCATTTTTCTAATTTTAAATTATGAAGCTGTCTTTAATTCAATCAATTACTTGCTAATTTACCTTAATGTCAATCGGAGATATAAAGTTTCTTAATTATTCAAATACGTTAGGTAAACTGTGCTTTCTGAAGCACTCTAAAGAACTGTCAGATAACGAGAAAATATGAAAAGTTTCTAAGTGCCCATCTTCATTTTTTTTTCAAACTGAGGAAATGCATAACAATTCGAACAGACCCTTCTTCCTTTAATGCAGTACCGGAGTTAGTCGGGACCTGAACACTTTAGTTTTCAGCTGAAACGATTTTTGACACGGAGTAATTAACTCAGATGAAACATTTAAGTGTAACTAATGATATAATTACTAAAGTAAGAATAAAATACAATTTCGAGCACATCCTGATGCCATGCTTCTTTTAACCAAATAAACTTTAACTGATAACAGTACCTTTTTTCCCCCTTCAAAATAAAATGAACTATCTTTTCGTTGCCAGATTTCATTTTAGTGCGAAATTACGGTATGGTATGGTTCAGCTTCCGCAGTAGGAATTTTCGATAATGTCCATATTTGGCTAACTTTCTATAATAACAAGGAAAGAAGTTCGTGTGAGTGTATGCGTGCGTTTGTGGACTGTGTTTTGAAGAGACGCCGATACAGCTACAGAATTTGGAAGGAAGATACATCTATGTATGAAGTTTTGCATCTCGAAGCCTTATTTTCGATTACTTTTTAATCAGATTTCCTTAATTTAATTTTTCATGAGATTTTTAGCGCTTTTACAATTTCGAAGCCATTTTTTCACATTAGTGAAAGGAATACGGTTTCATTCTTTTTACACAATATAGTAAATTTGGTCCTCTTTTAGACAATTTTTATTCGGAAATGATACAGTGATTTTTTAATGTTTAGCGATTTTTTACACGATTTTTAGTGTTTTTTCGAATTAAGCGGCAATTTTTTGACAGTGTAAAAGGAATTTTGTTTCAAACTTTTACGCTAAAGTAAAAAATTTTGCCATCTACAATTTTTGAATTTTAGAGAATTTCAATGAGATATTCATTGCAATTTTGTGATACATGGTGATTAATAGTGATTTTTGGATATTTTGTGAATATCGAATCGATTTTTTTGCGATTTGTGAAAAAACGCCGATTACAATGATTAACGCGATTATAGTAAATTTTGTCCTGTGCGATTTTTTAACATTTCGAGATTTTTAATGCGATTTTCAATGGCATTTTTAGCATTTTTCTCGAGTACCTTGGCGATTTTTAGAAATTCGGAAAAGGAGTTTGGTTTCTAACATTTACCCTAATGCAATACATTTTGACTTCTACGATTTTTGTGTTTCAGCGATTTTAATGAGATTTTCACTGCGATAATGATCTTGTTTCCAGTTTAACTGCGATTTTTTGGCTTTGGAATAGGAATCCGGCTTCAAAATTTTAGCCTAATATAGTAAATTTTCTCCATTTTGATTTTTCGCGATTTTGATTTTATGCGAAATTCAATATAATTTTTAGCGATTTATAAAAATTTTTGAGTTCTGTTTCGAATTTTTGCGGTTTATGAAAAGAATTTTGATTACATTGTTTTACCCACTTTAGTTTATTTCGACTACTGACATTTTTGAATATTTAAGTATTTTAATATAAATTTTAACATTTTTAATAAATTTTGACACGTGCAATTTTTAATACGATTTTTAATGTGACTTTCAATGAGATTTTTATTGTTTTTTCAGACCAGCGGCTATTTTTTGGCATTCGTAAGAGGAATTCGGTTTCAAACATTTAGCCTAATAGTGAAAATTGTGTCTTCTACTATTTTTGAGATTTTTAATGCAAATATTAGCAATTACCCAAGTTCCGCCCTTTTTTTTACATTTGTAAAAGGAATTCGGTTTGAAAAATTTACCATAATATAATGAAATTTGTTTTCTACGATTCTTGGTATTCCGCCTACATTGTTTGTCTTTCATGAAAGATTTACATTTACAATGTTTTCAACAATAATAGTAAATTTTTACCCAGTGATTTTTGAACGTTTAGCCAATTTCTATATGATTTTTGAATATTTAGTGATTTTTCGAGTTTCGAGGCGATCTTTTGACATTCGGAATCTTTTTTTTTTTTTTTTTTTTTTTTTTTTTTTTTTTTCTAGTGTAACATTGCAAATTTACACTTCTCGCTTTTTTGCATTTGTAGAGATTTTAATGCAAATTTTCGATGTTTTAACAATCATGAAAAATGTTTACGATTTAACACTTTATATTTTTTTATAGTTAATTTTTTATATTTTTAAACTATTTTAATAATTTTAATGACAATTTTTTAACGCTTTTTTTAACATTTGTAAAATGAATTCGGTTTCAAACTCTTAGCCTAATATGGATTTTGTTTCAAAAATTTCTCCTATTTTAGCAAATTTTCTCTTCCACGATTTTTGAATTTTAGCGATTTTTAATGTAATTTTGAGAGTTTTTCCCGATGACTGCAGCGATATTTTCACTTTCGAAAAGGAAATTCGGTTTCAAACTTTTAGCGTAATATAGTAAATTTTCTCCTGTGAGATGTTTGATATTTAGGTCTGTTTATTCCGAATTTTAGCGATTTTTTCGCGCTTTACAGCGATTTTTTAACATTTGTGAGTGGAATTAGATTTCAAACATTTATCCTAATGTAGTAAAAATTGTGCTTCCTGATATTTGAAGTTTTTCCAATTTTATGTTACTTCGAGGTCCTTTGCGATTTTTTGACATTCGATTTTTTCTATCTAGTATAATAAATTCTATCCGATTTTTTGTGGATTTCTTCGTGTTCCGCAGAGATTTTTGAGATGCCCCCTGCGAATTTTGAAATTTTAATTGTTTTTAGCGAATCGATGCGATTTTTCCACATTACTAAAAGGAATCTGGTTTCAATATAGTGGTTATTTTCTCTTCACAGTAAAGTTTACATGAATTTCATGCAGCAATTTTTTGGAAAAATTTCGCGATTTTTTATTGTATTTTTTAGTGTTTTTTTCGCGTTTCGCGCTATTTTTTGACGGACCTAGGCAACACCGAGCGTTTTGTCTAGTATTTTAATAAATGTGATTTTTCTCAGAAGTAATTTTAAACACATGCTATTTATTCACATTCACTTCAAGGGGACTCATATCCTTTAAAATTTTCAAAAATTGATTTTTTTCTTTTTTAATTCATTTGACAGCTAATGTTTTTCTAAACACTTTACCACAAACCGCATCAAAATATTCGTAAAATTGCGCTCGTTATTGTAAAAAATGTAAATTAGCCTTGGCCTGTTTCAAGCGAAACATTTATGTTTAAATTGATTTTTCTCAAATATGATATTTTTTTTACTTGCGCACATGATAACTCCAAATGTATTAAAGGTAATGATTCGAAACTTTATAATTATCTTTACTAGATCACTTTCTTCAAATGGAACTAAAATGTAAGAAAATTAACAAAAAGTTATTGAATGTATGGGTATTCGAGCGATAAAAATTATCAAAAGTTTCATACTTCTGTTTTGAAAACTTTAGGAATTTTTTGTGTATTCATTATATTTTAAATCATTTCATTTTTTTAAAATTCTTAAACTTATATTTAAAGTTTCACAATTCTAGAGGATATAGATATTTTTAAATCATGCGCGCAAGGTATATAGATTATCATTAATTTTAAAAAGCATACATTAAACAATTAATATTATAAATTAATTATGCAAGGTTTAATGCAAATTATATATTATAGTGTATCGATAAATTATTTTAGTATTAACAACAGCAACAAAAAAAAATCACTGACGGCTCGGTGTACTGGCGCAGGAAAATTTCGAAGTTAAAAGTAAAATTTTTATTTTAAATAACGAAAGAACAAATAAATTAATATAACATTAATAAAAATACAAATAAAACGTCGAAATAAAAATCTCTTTATGACGTACACACATGTAATTTGCTTAAAGTCAAGTGAATGTGACATTTGCGATCAACCGTTATCGGCATTTAATCTTATAGTTTGGCGATAGATTTTTGGTCGACGGGATAACCAAGTAATACCAATATTCGTTTTTGTTGTGTTAAAATATCTCAATTTATTGATTTTCTATAAGCAAGTAAACCCTATTAGTTTACAATGGAAGTCTACGGAAGTTTGGCAAAATATTAGAGATATCGATAAGTTGGCGACAGAACAGGGTCCCCTCTTACATGTATAGAGATACGATAGCATAATATATGCATAGATTTTTATTTTTCACGTGGAAATCTTGCAATAGAAAAGTAATTGTTGTGGTAAGAATTTTATTGTGGTTTTTTTAATTGTTGGCAACTGTTATAACGATTTTTTTCCTGTCATTTTCCTGTAAGAACTGGTTTTATCATACTCCTGTTAAGGCGGAATTCTATTTTCAACCCGCCCACATTTCTACTGCCTTGGGCCGATTGATGACTGCAATAGGTAGTATTTCTTACGAAATCTACCTAATATTTCTTACGAGAAGTACCTAAAACTAGGTGGTTAGTGTAAAAATGAGTTCATTGGGCAACTTTAAATTCTTGCCTCCGAATTTAAATTTTTCATCTGTTTAGAGGGTATATGTCACCTTAAAACATCTTGTGAAAATGATAGTTACGATTTGAAATGAACTTTAAGTACGGGATATAATATGAATTAAAAAAAAGGGATTTTTATTTAAGTTAGGAAATATAAAAATTGATATTACGCTCCATTTATAGGTGAAAGTATAAGAAACAAAAGTGGCGGCAATAGAACAGGTCGTTGACACGATCAATTATGATGCCGGCGTATCATGCTAATTTTTAGAATATATTTTTAAATTAAGTTGACAACACTTTCGAATAAGAAAGAAAATATGAATATTTAAAGAAAACGAAAAACCAATAAACACAAGTCTAATGATGAAAATTAAATCTGTTTGCTATAAAAATTAATATTCTACTTTCAATATTAATACTTTGCATACTTATAATAGCAGGAAATGAATTTAGAATTTTAGTACAATATACTGACTTTAAAAAATAAATAAAAAGTATGTGCTATATTTCGTATTCCTTTTTGAATTCCGTGTGGTAATAAACGGGCATATTTTCTTACATTTTCTCAAATCAAATTTTATTATTTAATTTAAATGCATTTTTGAATTACAGAGTATTATTTGTTTCCTTATTTAAAATGTTTAACATCTTCTTATTTAGGAAATAGTTTCATAAATCAAATAATTTTCAAGTAAGTCCCATTCAGTTTCTGGATAACTTCTAATTCCATAAATACTTTTTACTTATTTGCAATAAATTACATCTTTTGTGATACTTCATCAAAAATAATTTAGATGTGAATTGAATGATTAAAGAATAAATACGGTATATATATAAATTCTTTTTATTATTTCTATTTTGTTAAGCTTTATTCATCATTTATTTAGAATTCTATAGTAAATTTACAATGTTTCTTTCATAAAATATTGAAGAGTCAAAATTTGTTTTTGATAAATCAAGAAATCCCAGTAAATATTCCGATTTATAACATTTTATTAATAATGATGAAAACGAAAAGAGTTTTAGGCACGCATATTTTTATTTATTTTCATATAATTAACATAATTTATTTCTTCTTACGTGTTTTATTTTATGCGCAATAAAAAAATGAAGTACTAAAATATTTGTTTTTTAAACTTATACTAGTTTTACAGTGTGACAAGAAATAACTTTTACAGACTTTTCATAAAAATAAAATAATAATAATAATAATAACCACAGAAATCAAAATAAGATTAGTAATAGGCAAAGTAAGAACTAAAAAAAATCTACAAGTTTCTGAATTGCGCATTATGCTTTAATAAAAAAGTGAAATCCTAAATTTATAAAAAAAAAAAAAAAAAAAAAAAAAAAAAAAAAAAAAAAAAACGGCAATTGCAAAACATCTCATTTTTTAACACTTAGGAGCATTTCACATAGAAGATATTTTCATTTATTCAGAACTGCTGTGAGATTTAGAATAAATACATTTCTGTAAGATATTCCTGTAGAATATCACATTTGATTATAATCTAGAGCGTATAAGGCCCTTCTATGACTTCTAAAAGTTGTGGCACATGTGACGTTTGATTTTAATACTGTTATCAATAAAAGAAAGCAGAGTATTGCCATTCGAAGAAACATCAACTCAAACGACAATGGACTGGAACTTTTGCTGTCTTTTAATAATAGCCGATCGATGAGCAATTTCTTCAATGGTATTCGATTGCTTTGTCGGTTATTGCCTAGATCAACGGTAAGCATTTTGAACAATCTCTTGCAGTTGATCATAAATGATCCACTTTATTAATACTATTGAATTTTAAAATCTTTTTTTCTGTAGGTCACATTATGTCAGTTTTTAATGGCAGTTTTTAAGAAATGCCTTCATTATGTTGCGAAGAACCCTCCCGATTAGTCCCGATATTCATATCATTTGGGAATTTTATATTCGAATATTTAAGAATGGACCTCTAATATTTACTGACAATTTGCTTTCCTGGATATCTTGCCTGTTCCTTTAGAGATTAAAGCAAACTTTTATTATTATTATTATTATTACTAAATGACAAAACCTAAATGAAGTTATAATAAGAAATGCATAGACGTATACTCTCATTACTATATGTAGATAGTAACAAAAATAATTGTTAAGACAAAATAATGCTCGATGAAAAGACAAGTACTGTTAATTGTACAGCTAAATCGAAAAGGATATACATGTTGCATTTTGATACTCTGTGAAATGCACGTGCATTCTTTAGAAAGCTATGAAAAAGAGAGTAACAATGCATTGAAATACCGCAAAATTTGTTGATTACTTGTAGATAAATGTCTATTAATGAAGAATGGGAAAGTGGTCAAAGATATGCTACATTCTTTACGCGAAAAGCCTTTTTTTTATCACGACTTCTTATAATCAAGCTTGGGTGTTCCCTTTGTCTCCTGTTATATCCTGAAAAAATTACAAAATAATACAGTAATTACTCTATCACATTACTTATAATTAAAGTTGACAATATTTAAAAGAAAATTCAGACATTAAAAAGAAAGAAAAATATCGAACAATATACGCTTTTAAAAAGTAATTTTTAATAAATTTAAAAATACAATTCTACCAATAATAATTACTCTTCAAAAATATTCCATCACTAAGGTTTTGCAAAGAATAAATATGACATTATTAGAAATAAAAATATTTTTATAAAATTTAAATGTAGAATTAAATAATGAAAGTAATAACTCAATAAAATACATAGTAATAGTTTCAAGCATTCGTTTTACATTGCTTCAGTGATGAACAGTTCATTGAATTTGTATTTCAAAGAAACAATTATAAAAATGAATAATGATGCATGATAGATAAATTCTGAAATGAATTTGCTATAATAATAATATAAGCATAAATTTAACACATCTCTCAGTTTTCACCTGGCAGAAATTTACTTATAAAGTCCAATATAAGATATAAGAGGATATAAGAGTTTAATATTTCTCTTTGCCTATGAAATATTTATTTTATAAAACCACTTCTCAACATATTACACCGCAGAAAATAAATAATTAAACACTTAAAATGTACATAAATATTTATTTTAGTATATTTTACACAAATGAAGCACGTAGTTGACAAACATGTTACGTAAATAAGAAAAATAAAACAAAATTTATTTGCAAACGTTTTGCCATAATTTTATGGATTTTCCTTTTAAGTATCTTTTTTTCAACATCATGTATTTCACTAGAAAAATAAGTAACAATTGTTTTTCTGAAAGATCCTTGTTAATCCATGGAAAATAAAAGTAGCTAGAGTATCAACAGTTTTTTAAATTGCTGTTTGAACATGTTTGTAAAGTGAGTTTATATTTATGTATTGCCTATAATGAGTTCTCTGAACGAAATAAAGTTTTTTTTTTCAATTTTGAATGTTACTAATTAATGATACGCCTTAAGAAACTAAACTTTTCAAACAGTAGTCTTAATTACCGTAGGTATTAGAGTGTTACATGTATTTTAATGTAGTTCTGTTGAAACATAAGTCTCTTAATATTGCCGTATTCTGAAGATATATGTCTATGCTTCTATTATTCTTCTAAATACTGAAATCTGATATAATACTATATGCGCTCTTGAGTGATCGATTGCGAAAATGTTAAGTTAAACATGTTACAAATAGAATTTCGCCAAACAAGCCTTTAATTAAATAAGTCCTCTTTCTTTTTCATGATTTATTCTGGACACATCTGTTGACACGTATATGAGTGTATGCGCGCATGTGTGTGTGTATCTACTTGTTTTCATAAAAAATGATGGGGAAATTTGAATAATCAACACTCACATGGCATGTTTTCCTCGTAGTTTGGTGTATAGTTAATTCAATTTTATAACTTTTATGCAGTTGTAATCATATTATTACCAGCATTGACATGGCGCTAGCTTTTCTGGCACACTTTTGTACTTTATAGATATGTTTGACAGTCCAACCCATCTCATCTTAATTCTATATAAACTTAGTCTGCTTTTAATTTCAGTTATTGGAATATTATTTCAATGACTCTCTTCCTTATTTTTACTTAATACATATTTTAATTATTTTTTTTGTTATTTTAATATCAAGTTTGATGTCTTTAGAGTCCCCATTTTAAGTTATTTCCAAATCTTCAATTTATTTAACCATATTATATTAAATTTAAAACTTATAAACTTTTTCCTTCTTGCAAATTCGCTAGCAAAGTTATTTCTCGCAGAATTTATTACATCCTGCCATCTACGGAACATCACCAGCGGCAGCTAGTCAGATGCATTGATAAGTTCCTACCCCCATACTACATCGAGATTTATTCTAGACACATCTGTTGATACGTATATGAGTGTATGCTCATGTATGTGAATAGCTACACATTTACATGAAAATGGCGGGGAAAGTTGTATAATCAAGATTCGCATGGCATGTTTTTGTTTAGTAATCCTCCTCGTAGTTTGGCGTAAGGTAAAGCTAGAAGAGCCTGCGCACATTTCAAATGAATGATAATAAAATATCTAAATATTAATTTTTGCAAAACTATCAATGAATAATTTTGACTTCATTTGTTTTTTATACATTTCCATTGTTATTTTGTTGTTATGCTGTAATTTAATAGAACAGCAGTAATAAAACCATGAAAACTATTTTGCGTTATCTCCCCTTACAGGATTGGTAAGATTGGGCACATGGATAGGAGAGATTGCGCACTTAGGTAGAAGAGATTGTTATTAATAATAACTACAATTAAATTGTTAGCAATAATAATTAACCTTAATCAACATTGTTGTAAGGTTTCTGTGAGTAAATATTATTGTATTAAGAGTGCATATTTCAACCAAATGTTTAAATAATAAAAAAAAGAAAGAATTATAACACCAGTTAAAGAATTTTAATTTAAGAAGTAGATTATACAATGAGAAAAATCAAGCCCTACTAAGATTACAAAATAACTTTAATCTACTTCTTTACAAGTTTAACTTGAAAATTACTTTATTTTCATTTCCACAGTTTCGGTATATTTTGTTTGCTATCCGAAGTTGTAGTCGTCCACAATCGATGCATTTATTATTGTAAATCGTGCATCTTTCGTGAAATCACCTGCAACAAGCAATATATTAATCCAGGCACTAGGCGAAGTTATCTCCTAGTACAATTCCAGACATTCAATGCATTCATCCTCATTGACCTTCGTTTTTTCCCGTCAGTTTTTTCATCCCACTTTTTCTGGAAGCATCTTATCTTCATCTGTTTATTTTATTTATTTATTTTTTTTGTAACGGCATCCTTCTTAACTCTTTTTTCATGCATACTTTGTGGATTAGTAACATTAGTTATACTCAGTTTCTGTTTTTTTTTTATTTCCGTGGCATTAAACTATTTGGAATGGTGAAAGCTTTTCCAAAACATTGTAGGTGTTATTAGAAAATTTATTTTAGTTAACAAAATTAATTTACTAGCAACTTAATGGTTCATAAATTAAAATATATATATATAAATATTTCATTCATTTATTAACAAATATATTATTAATTTATTCACAAAAATAATTACATAAAATTTCTTTAATAACAACTGTATTATTAATGTATTAACAAAATTTTATCTGCGAAAGTGTTTTTTTTACAAATTAATTTGTTACCAAATTTAGATTGGATAATTATGTGCTTTTCCAAAATTATTTCAAAATTGATCCATTCATATGTTTTTCACGTAATTTGGAATTCATGCAAATTTAGCAATAAGCTGCGTAATCTCTCCTAGCATTGAAATGTATGGGGAAATGCGCCATCTCTCCTAAGTAGAAGATGTGCGAAAACTCACCTCTTTTGGTAGGAGAGATTCCGTGGCCTTTTATTTAAACATGACCACTTCTAAAATGAATTGTCGGTATTCGCATCCTTAGTCTAGATTATTATCTTATAAGAAATTGTTTAAGATTAAAATATTTTGTTCAATTGACATTCTAAAAAAATTCTGACGAACAGTTATGAAAATTCAAGCATTTACTTTAGAAGCACAAAAGTAAATAGCGGTTCCTTATCCAAGACGCTCGGAACAATCAATGTGCAGATTCACGTAGACACTGCACTAGTGCTGCTGTACAACTACTTGGAGTCGCTGCGGGCGCACCCTACTCCTTCCGTTCGAATCTGACTTTACGTTATAATTAATTCAATTTTATAGCTATTATACAGTTGTAATCATATTATACCAGAATTGGCATGGCGCTAGCTTTCCTGGTGATCCCATTTAATCAAAATGATTTGTCTGTTCTTCAGCTGTCCAGAGCTCGATTAACTCTATGTTGTTCCGGAGGCAGACAAATCATGTAGGGGTCCCTTTCTCAAAACAATGCATGCATTATTATCTTAAAAAACACTTTTACGAGCAGTTTACAGTTTAAAGCAAAGCTTTACTAAAACGCAATATATCATTGACACAGGCAACAATACAGGGTTTCCATAATTAAACAACCCTACTTTAAAGTTGTCTACAGACAACACTGTTGTTTATAAAAACGTAAAATTTGGTGAGAGACATAATAAAGAGATGGGAATTTGTTTCAGAAAAAAGGTCAAATTTCGCCACCAGAGTGCGATTTTTTATAAACGTCCATAATTAAATGACACGATTTTACAGTTGTTATAGACAAAACTATTGTTGAGAACGTTGTGAAATTTTGTGGAGGACATAATAAAGGTATGGAAATTTGTTTGAGCGAAAAAAAATAGCAGGCCGTTTTTTAGCGAATTACACATTTAGCATACATTTACGATAGTTTAACAAATTTTGTTACATCCAAACATGCTCCGTATGGCCGTCATCATTTTCAGATGCCATCTGGAATCGCAACATAGCATGACCGCATTGTTGACCACAGTGTGTTCTGGGAAATGCTACGAACATGTCGTGAAATGCTTTCTTTAGAATCAAGTTAATAAATAAAATTTCTAAACTATCGTAATGCTATATGTGTAATTTATTAAAAAGCGCTCTCTGGCGTCGAATATTTTTTCCTTTGTTTTTCTCAAATAAATTCCCATTCCTTTATTATTTCTTTCACAACTTTATGAATAATAGTTTTGTCTATAGACAATTTTAAAATAGGTTCGTTTAATTATGGATACCCTGTACATTAATATATATAGAAAAGTAAAACCTTCTGTACTACTACATGGTCTTTATAATGAGCAAAACTCTAAACGTATAAGTATGAATGAAACATATTAGATGTAATATCCGCTCTTCTCTGAATTTCGAAGTTTACGTTACAATTAGTTGTCGTTAGTGAAAAAATCGAGATAGTTAAGTTTACAAGAATAGGAAAAAAAATTTTAATGAACAACAAATGAAAATTTTCATTAATTTGTATTTTCAGAGAGTGCACAAAATGCTTTTTTGTGCCTCCCTAAAATGTGGGTTAATGCGCAACAAATAAATTTATTGTAATGATTACAAAATGACCATTTTACTACGGATTTTTCATAGTACCACTTCCATTAAATTTTCCACCTGTACATTTTTAAAACGCCCTTACTAGAGTAAAATACTTAACACATTTTCTACCTTCCAAATATATATATATTTTTTTTCTTTACAGTTTTTTAATAGATATCAACAAAATGAATCATTACGAACCTTCTTTTTATCAAATTGAGTTCAAAATTTGTTACTGAAGAATGAAACAATGTAAGATTTGTAATTCATTTTTTTTAAATTTCAGTCAATTTGATTATGTGATTTGTAAATATTTACGACAAAACTTGTTTCTTATGAGGATTTATATTAGCATGTACAACGTAAGCATCATTCTGTAAAAACCTTAGAGAAAACAATAATTAAAAAAAGTGTTAAACAGTCATTCGAATCTATAACATTATATTTCACGTCTAGATAAGATATTATTTCTGAAAAAAATGAATACCCAAACTTCCTCTGATATTCGATCAATAATAATTCATATCGTTCATTTAGCCAGAAAAGGACAAAGGAAATTCATTCTTCGTTAATTAAAATTCAGACGGCTTTCAGTAAACATTTTCTGAAACTTTAAATTGTATAACCAATAGGCAGCGTATTTTAAACGATAGTTTATTATCTTTACCATGAAAAATTATTCAGTAGTTTAGAAAATTAAATAAGCGTAAAATGCTGATTAATATGGAAATATTCCTTTTATAATTAAAATCATTATGCATCAATAAATTAACGATACGTGTTGAGCAAAGCGATAACTTTCTAACGCTTTCTATCTTTGAATATCCTCAAATTAATATAATGATATGTAAAAGAATGTAACACAAGGGAAAATTTCAGTTGAATTTAAATAAAATTTATTTTATATTTTCTTTATTTAAAGAGTAATGATACAAACTATTTGAAGTTTAAAAAATTGAGTTAAAATAAAACATATGCATATAAAGTTGAAACAAAGGAAAACATGAAGGTTTAAAAATTGAAGTTTTTATGTGTTCTAAAATAAAAGCTCATTGTACGTATTTGGAAATGCGATAACATTATTAAGTATGCTGGAAATACACAGTAGTTTGGTAATTGACCACGTATATAATATGAACTAACCATCGCATTACTAAAGGGTCCTGTAGCAAACATTCGTAAATCTGAGTCGTGCTCAGAAAGTTTGAGGACGGGTGGTGCTAGGTTTGAATCCATGTCACAGTCGTCGGCCTTATCATTCGGCTCTTTCCAAGGTGTTCTTTGAACGTTGCAAATATTTGATTTAGGTTACTTTAGAAAGACTCCACTGAGGACACTCTCATTCCTTAGCGAGTGTTCTTCGAGCAGATAATCGGCCGTAACAAAAATAAAACACCCAACCAGCTAGAGTCTTGCATCGGGTCGTGTTACCAGATTTTGTCCAAATCCGATCGTAGACGAACCTCGTGTTTCGCAGTTAATTTCTTTAGGTAAAGAATTAAATTATTTGAACAAATTATCTTGGGGCGGAACGTGTTAATTTAAAATGATTTAAGTTCGGGTCTGTTTCGAGTTCAGTTTTGATTGATTCAAATTAGATTCGCTGAGGCCCGACTTATAAAACGAAAGTCCTGAATATTTTTTTATGAAAAAAGAAAGCATATATTTGAATTCAAATGAGTATATATATCGAAGTATATATATAAAATTTATTTTAAAGCTATAACTGTAGACAACTTTACCGTAATTATATTATAATTTGGATTTATTTTTTTTCACTTTGGTTCGGGTCGGATTTTCGAAAAATTAAGAAGAATTTTCATATTCGGCTTGGGGTACAACACGAAATGTGTAGGATTCTTCAACCAGCATTAATCAGAGTTAGTTCCTAAATCAGCGTGATCTCCTACATATATGGTCTTTGAAAACGGATTACTTTTAACGCCACCGATATTTTGACACGTTTCAGAGTAGTCTTTAAAAAGAATCGGGTTTATAAAACCGCAATATCGATTTTTAAAATGCTATCAATTCAATATTTTTTTGCTGCTAGTCGTACACAATAAACAAAATAATATTTATTTATAGTTATTGTTAATGTTGTTTATTTTTCCTATTTTCCATAAAACATGTTTATTGAACATGTAAATGCTTACCTGAGAATTGATAGTATTTAAACGACTGAGAAAACCTATTTGTATACTATAATAAACGGTCAAGTGCGAGTATTACTTGCGCTCAGTTCCGTACAATACATACATGAATTATTAACTGTATTATGAAAAACAATCGTTGCTAAATATATACTATGAATTTGAAAAAAAAAACTATACAACGTAGGGATGGGTATAGATGTATATACAAGAACAGTATGAATCGGTATATCATAAAAGTTCAAAGATAAATGAAGTTTTACATGAATATCAAATATTGTTATTCTGTACAACTCTTTTTTTAATTTTATCCTAATCTGTTTATGAGGAATGTAATTCGATACTGACGATAAAAGTAGCGCATATTTAAACTTCATTTGCAATTTCATAAAACTAAATTCAGCGTTGTGTTAAACTTTTTTAACAGTGTAAATAAAGCAAAAACCTTGTTCAAAGTTTAAACTTGGAATTGTGCTAAGCGTACTTGCGCAAAGGACGTCGCAAACTTGCAACGCCGCCACCGTGGTCCGTGTCGCGTTTTTCAAGATAGGTTTATAATTAACTTTTAAAGACTTGGGAGGCGTATTGAGACAGCAACTCAATGCAAACTAGTCGAGAATCCCATACTATTCACGTGAGTAATTCTAATTAAATTAGCCTGTTTTTATGAATTTGGCGTTTATTGCTTTTATACTGCTAATGGGTATTGCATACACAAATATATCTCTAAAAAGTGCTATCTAGGCTTTAAAAGCCAATGGTTAATAGAGTACGCCTCCTATATCATTATGTATGTCCAAACCGTCTGTGTTTTTAAGGGTTAATATCTCGACTAATTACTGACGAATTTTTTCGAAAATATTTATCAACAATGACTTTATATTTCTGCTATGATAGGTTCCTTCAGAGCTCCTCAACACATTCATAAAAATGCCCGCAAATCGAAATTTTTTTATAACGGAAAATGTGATTTACTTGAAAAGTATGTGACCAAGGATAATCGCTATAATTTTCATGCAACGTTTAAATTAATGTCTTCTACCTCTAATTTTTTCATAATTTTAGTTTCACAAACGTTCAGAAAAAGAAGGAGGAAACATATTTTTGCATTACATTTTCGACGATATCTCTGAAAATTTAAAAGTAAAAGAAAAAGAAATGTATTTTTGATTTCAGCGTCAAGAAAGTTTTCACACGATACCCAATACGATGTACAAATAATTTTTTTTTCAAGTAACTTAATTAGCCCCTCTATATTTTTCCTAAATATATATGCTTAATAATCTGTAAACATGTAGGTCAATAGTCTTTATTACTTCCATCAATTTTAACTTTCCACGTTCCATAGTTTACGAGTAAAATGGCTGTGACAGACAGACAGACAGACAGACACAGGAGTGATCTTATAATGGCTACGTTTTTACTTTTAAAGCTGAATTCTAAAAACTAATCAGAAAGATTTCCAAAAATTAGTGGCAACAAGGAAAACTTCGCTTATATAAATGATTTATGAAATCTCCGAAATATCTTAGTTTCCGAAAGTTTTAACGATATAGTACGCTTTTGGGTATCGTCGTTAAATCAAAAGTTGTTATTGTATATTTTCGTTAATTGTTACATATTCTTAGATTAACGAAAAATTGTCTGTTACTACAGTATAGTAGAAAAACATTTTTTATATATTATTTTCCATTAATTTAAAAAAAAAGATACAAAATAGAAAAACAGTCAGTGCATTCTTAGAATGACTGTTCAATGTGAAAGGTGCTATTCACTTCTGAAACAATTTTTAAAAATAATCAAACAATTTTTTTATCTATATTGTATCTCGATTCTTTGAAGCTAGAAATGTTTTATTGTCACGTTAATGGTCAAAAGAAAACTTTACTTGATGATCAAAGATTTTTGAAAATGTATTTTTTCTTTGCAATCCAATTTGTTTTATGTCTTTTGGTGAATGATGTCTATTTTATTGGACTTTACAAAGAAGACTGCAATTAAAGTCATTATTATTTTAAAACAAACATTTGGCGTCAGAAGGATTCCACACAATGGTTTTAAGCTTAACTATTGTATCGATCGGAAAGTCGTGCCGTGTTGGGAAAAACAATTCGTACCGGAAAATTCTATCATTTAATTATTAAACATTGATTCCGATATCTAATGTCTAATAATTACCGGGCAGAATTTCCCGGTTAGAATTGATTTTCCCAACACGGCTCGACTTTCCGATCGACCCAATATATTAACATAAAATAGAAGAAAAACATTTGTCACGAAGAAATTCATTATTAGTAATATTTTCTATTAATTTAAAAATAGATTCAAAATAGGAAAACAGTCACTCAATTCTTAGAATGACTTTACAATGTGAAAATTATCATTAACTTCTGAAACATTTTTTTCAAAATATATAAAGAATTTGTTTTTCTGTTTATTGTACCTTGATTTTTTCAAGATAGAAATGCTTTGTTGTAAACTTAATGCATAAAGCGAAACTTATTTTATGATGAAATATTTTTGAAAATGTAGTTCTTCTCTGTAATCCACTTTCTTTTATGTCTCTTCACCGCCCCCTGAATACTAGGCCTGAGCGCTCACACAAAAATGACACAAAAATGGCGGCTGCTGAAGGCGGATTTTTTTTAGCGTATGTACGGTCCCTTAAATGTAGACACCAGTATTTTATAAAAGATTTCTCTACCTTGTTTATTCTCAGAAAAATGAAGCGGAAAAAACTTCAAAAAATTATTGGTAGGAATATTTAAGGGACCGTACACACGCTGAAAAAAATCCGCCTTCGGCAGCCGCCATTTTTGGTCCAGAGCTCAGGCCTAGTATTCAGGGGGCGGTGGTCTCTTGGTGAATGATGTCTATTATATTTGAGTTTACAAAGAATAACGAACTGCAATAAAAAATCTTTTTTATTTTAAAGGAAACATTTGGCGTCAAAAGAAAATCATTTGGCAAGAAGAAATTCATTATTAAATAATTCTTTCTATTAATTTAAAAACAGATACAAAATAGAAAAGCAGTCAGTCCATTCTTAGAAGGACTTTTCAATGTGGAAGTTATCTTTAACTTCTGAATCAATTTTTAAAAATGCACAAACAAGTTATTTTGTAGCTGTATTGTACCTCGATTCTTTGAAGCTAGAAATGTTTTATTGTAACATTAATGGATAAAATAAAACTTATTTTATGATGAAAGATTTTTGAAAATGTATTTCTTCTCTATAATCCAATTTCTTTTATGTCTTTTGGTGAATGATGTCTATTATTTTTTATTTTTATAAAGAATAACGAACTGCAATAAAAAAAACTTTTTTATTTCAAAGAAAACATTTGGCGTCAGAAGGATTCCACGTACAGTTTTTAAGCTTCTATATAATAACATACAATAGAAGAAAAACATTTGTCAAAAAGAAATTCAACTCTATGTGTTAAAAATTTCAGAATAATGTTCAAGTGGTAATCAATATCAGCATCGCAGACTTATCAGTTTTGTGTTTCTAACTAATATGAAATTCTTATTACGTAATTAGTTTAATTTTTATAAATAATATCGGAAAATATTTTGATAATTTGAGCTTAAGGAATAGAGGAAATCATTAATATTTTTTATTGCCAAATTAATTTTATTCCAAAAGGTTAGAATTTCTTTATTTATTTTAATTATATTAAAATGAGATGTTATACTAAAGAATTATGGAAAATAGAAATTGGTGAAAAAGTGGAAAGAGGAGATTTTAAAATAAATATTTGTAAGCATTTGAGAGAAAATCAAAATAAAATAGTTGATAAAAAATATAATGTTGAAAAAAAGTTGTTGTTCATTAAATTAATTTGTTGAAAAATTAAAAGTTTTATTTATTTGTTGTGAGCCCTTTGCTACGTCAGATTTTAATAATTGTTTTCTAATGTAACGTTTGACCTCAGATATTCATTGAATTATAAAACTCTTAGCTTCATTCATTTAAGATATAATTCAACCCTTACAATGAATAATATAATATTCAGAACCATATTGCTATTGAATGACAAACTAATGGTAGACAGCTAAATCTCATAAATAAATTTTAAAATAACGTTAAAGTTTAACGTTTTATATCTAATTGATGACTAATACGAGGGTCACACTGAAATTATTGAGATACGGCTAAATGGTACAAGTTAAACTTGCCAACTCTTAGAAGTGTTCTAAGTAGTTCCCTTTAAGATCAATGCACTTTTGTAGGCGAATATTCCAAAGATTAAATGCCTCAAGCCATCCATTTCTTGTAACAGATGAAAAATATTCTTTTATAGCCTCATCAATCTCATCTTTGGATACGACGCCCGCGTATTTTTTTTTTTTTTTTTTTTTAATATCCAAACGTCATACATAGCAATATCAGGAGAATAGGGTGATGTATAGCACTTTGATGTTTTTCTATTCAAGAAATTCGACTGTAATCCTTGCTGAATGAGAAGATGTATTGTCATGGTGAAGTATGAGTCCCCTAACATTCACTTCTTGAAGAATTTCTGGAAGACACATTATGGAGTACCAGTTAGCTGTAACTGTCTTGTGTCCCACTAGCTTAATGGCTTTGACCAGGCCTATACTTCAGAAGAACACTATATGCGTAAGTGAGATCATCTTCAAAGGTCCTTACTTTACTTTCTTGACATGTTGTAGCATCAATAAACGTATGTACGTCTCATCACCAGTTATTAGAAAAAAGGCGGTGACCTCCATCTTTAATTAGTTTTAGGGTTTCTTTGCTGATTCTGACATGCTCCACTTTTTAATGTTCTGTTAAAATATGTGGGACCTATCGACAAAATAATTCTTTCATATGCAGTTCTTCATGAATAATTTTATGTATAGCTGCGAATCAAATGTTAAGTTACCTCTATATCATTTGGTAGTTACAGCGATTATCATAGATTAACATTTTTCGTAATGCCGACCCTTTTTTTGAGACTACAGCTAACACCGGTCTTATTGCGTTTTCTTCATCCAAAAGAGAATTTCGAACTCTTCAAAATTCTGCAGACAATCTGAAAATAAGTGGCACATGATGGAGCTTCATTTCCATAAGCTAATTGCATACATTGAAGACATTATTCTTGATTTATTCCCACTTAAAAATCATAGCAAATCATAGCTCGATAATGCTCTAGTGTTAACTCCATTTACTCTTTTTTCAAAATTTATTCTATGACAGCTAAATTGTAATTGTTGCCACAAATTATCTTCTGCGGACATAAAAGTGTTGGAATTTAGATATCCGTTCAATAAATATTTTAGAGCATATCCTCTGCACCTGTTTCAAAATTTTCAGTGTTATTGTCGTATTGACAAGTCCTTCCTGACTGAGTCGCAGAAACAGTTTAATATATTTCTTCCATTTTTTTTTTTTAAGGTACATACACCAGGTTTAATAGAGATTAAAAAAATTCACCTTACTCCATTTAAGTCCATTATTTTGTCGATAAAGTAATTTGTAGGGTTATTTTAAATTCGATTTATCATTTGAATGAATATATGCAACAATTATATCAAAAAGGTATTTTTTTTTTCGTTGAAATCATACTTTAATAATATTGTCGTAGGCTGCAATTTAACCCATATCCGTAATTGAATTCCATCAAAATATTTGTTTCTCTCGTGAAAAAAAAAAAAAAAAAAAAAAAAAAAAAAAAAAAAAAAAAAAAAAAAAACATAACAGTAATGCACATGATTAACGAATTCATTCACGATACTTGCAAGATCACACAGTCCCAATAAGTTTTGAATATTTTCTGTATTTCGAACAGTATTGTCGTAACAAGTTTTACTTGCTTTGCTTTTTGATAGTCTCTGTAAAAGAACTATCAGAGCTGTATATTTGATTACCTAACCTCATAAAAGATAATTGTCGTATCCATTCAAGCCACAGCTGCAGTTATATTTAAATGCACCATTGATAAATATTTCATATGTAGTAGTAATGATAATTTTTGCCTTTTTTTGTTTTGTATTTCCCTGTAGAGAGACTATAAGAGAAACAAACTTGATTTCGTCCGAGATACAGGCGAAGTCAATTGTTTGTCTCAATTAGATTATTATTGGTTTAGTATTCCTTTTGTCTTAATGACAAAATTTGAATTATAGATAGATAGATCAATATATAAATGAAGTCACTGTGATCTATCACTATGGTCGTTTTCTAAGAAATCAACATGTTAGTGACGTTTTATGGCTAGTTCTTACTGTAAAAGTCAATGAGGAGAATACTTTTATCAGTAAAATTATTCTTTTCAATGGAGACTATGGAAGAAATTGTAGAATGTTTACAAAATTTACTAAAGAATTATTAAAGAAATACATTTATTAAAGAATTTGTTTTATCTCAGATTGAAACTTCTGTTTATGGCTTGAGATATCAAAGAATTTATCCCTCTAAGACCACAAGTTTTTGTAGAAATAAAAAGGTTTTGTTGTTTTCCCTTAATTAATAGGATCAATTTCATTGTAATAAAATATTTAAAAAAATATCCGATGTCAGGCTATGACAGGGGAGCATCCATGCAATTCTGTGGGTGCTGGTTCGATTTCAAATCCCCCAAAAAGAGGAAAATGTATTTTTCTTTTTATTAACCGTCACCTACACAATTGCGTAGATCAGATCATAAAGGGTTAAATGGAAAGTGTGGAAAAAAAGAACATGAAGGTTGAAGATTCGTTAAATGAGAGATAAAAAATTTCAGCAATAATTCTAGGTGAATTCCGGTATGTATGTTTTACGAATGTATTACGAATTGACGTGATCTACTAACAATATCATTTGTTCAAGAGAGTAATAAATGTTGTAAAAAATTGAAAATCTACTCCATTTTTTAAACAATTTTACATTAAAATTTCCTTTAAGAAAAAATTTAGAGAATACCCCATTTTCCCCGCCCCCAACGAAAAAAAGAAGAATTTCAATATTTTCCGTCAAACATCCATTTTAATATATATAAACATGTTTATTTTAATTTTATTAAATGCATTAAAAAAATCCAATGATATAAAAGCACTTATCATTAAATATTTGATTATTGTATGAGTTTAACAAATATTTAAAGATTATACCGCTAGATGGCAGCACTGGACGTATCTCTTAGTTCACTCGATCTATCTATACTTTGAAACGCGCTATTTGGCTCCGCTAAATCTTCACACTCATAATGCGATTTTTCTAACACTGCATTCTGTCCCTAATATTAGCAGTTGTCAAATAGATTTTCCCGTGATCCCCTGCGATCAGTTTTTCCGCAGAGTACTTTGAAGTATCGCTTCGGATAGATGCGAAATGGAGGCTGTCTTGCTTTTTTCCGCCGGAGTTTTAATGAGAGGCGGGAAGTGATGAAATGTTTGCGAATCAATGTTTGTGTTTCCCACGCGGATTTCTTCTGTCGTTCTTTATTATGTAAATATGTACAGCCATCTTGTAAATAGCAATATGTCTTGTCGTACAGAGTATTATTAAACATACTTTCTACTAAAGTATAGAGTGGAGGCTAATTTTGGAGTAATGAGTCTCTTATTAAATATTGTGGCGCCTTCTTATGGAAAGTAAGAAGGCTGCTATAATTGGCTTCCCCAACCTTCGGTTTGTTTCCACGACAACCGAGTATAGAAAAATACTGATGCTAAAAAAAAAAAATAAAAAAAAAAAAAAAAAAAAAAATGCTGTTCCTCTACAAATTAAAAGAGGTGCTGGTGTTTTTTTTTTTTTTTTTTGAAGGAAGTGTCTTGCTCTACGTGCTGGCGCTTTCTGGAAAGAAAAGTGGTGTTTTAAAAAAGTGTTTTAGCATCTTCTGTTCAGATGTCGCTTTCTGATTTCAGCTATCATATCAGATCAATATACACTGCTCAAAACAATTAAAGGATATTGTAGTTTTAGGTGGATTTTGTATCTGGTAAACTGGTTAGCTGATTGATACATGGTCGACAGACATAGTAGGTTATCTATCTATTATATATATAAAATCCAAACGGAAATTTCGTTCCGAACGCCGAGATTTCGAGTTCTACCGCATGGATTTTTACGGAACTTATACCGTTAGATATGTATCGTTCCAGGGAAGGTTTTAAGCTATAACACATCATTCTACCTAGATTAGTTATAGAATTATTACGGAAAATTCTATTATTTTGGACTTTGTTACTTCATATTTCCTTAAATATCTGGGCTCCTACTGGTCGTAGAGCTTAGGTCTCGCGCCAAAAGTAGCTCCGAAGCACCCAAGCAAACTTTCCCCCGCGATTATTTTGCCGTCTTCCGATTTCCTCTAACTCTATTAGGGGCCCGCGTAGAGCCCCTTTAAAATACTTTTCGTAGTAATTTCAGCAATTATCTTAAATTATTGGTTAAGACCGCCACCCTCACGATTCATGTATCTACGGAAAGGTTGCATGAAGGAGTTTCGTTCAGATACGCTTTCGTTAAGAATAGAGTGCGCTCCCTGGTGGTGGAATGTGGAACTAACATACCGCGATATTGTTAAAATTAGGAAATCTAACAATGCGATCTGTTTTAAACTTTGAGATAGTTCATAACACATAATCTATTATCTATTCTATTGTATATATATATAAAATCTATTATATATTCTATTATCTATTATATATATAAAATCCAAACGGAAATTTCGTTCCGAGCGCCTAGATTTCGAGTTCTACTGCATGGATTTTTACGGAACCTATACCGTTAGATAGGTATTGTTTCAGGGAAGGTTTTAATTTATAACACATTATTCTACCTATATTAGTTTTAGAATTATGACGGAAAATTCTGTTATTTTGGGCGATAAGGTTACCATTTTATTTCTTGGCGAAATTCATCGTTGATAAAAAAAAAATTGAAACGGCTATTAAACCTCAAAAAATAAAAGAAAAACTGTTACTAATTTTATTTAAATGAAAAAAAAAAGAAAAAAAGAAGAAGAAAATCCGTTTTAATGAGTGATAATATTAAAAAACAGAAACATTTAATCAAAACCCGAAAGAAATATTTGTAATGCTTAAAAATTAATTTAATAAGAAATATTACACTTGATTCGCAATATTTGGCTCTTTATCGCTTGCGTTAGATATGGAAACGAATCTGAAAATTTGATTAGATGAAATTTTAACGACATTTTTTTTCTGTTCTGTTCTCTTCTTTTTTTTTATATCTAATTGTCCTATCAGGTGACTTATAGAAGAAAGAAGCAGATGTAATTGTGAGTCACATGTGTAATTACTATTTGTTTCTTTACAATTTTTTATTTTTCTTTTGTCGCCAAACAATGTGATTTTAAGCCAAAAATGCATAAGCGTGACATTTTCTTGAGGATGTTCTCACAAATGCTGTTTTTTTGGGGTGAAGGAGGTCATTTTTTGAGTACATTTTCATATTCAATTGTAACTTATATAGATATCAGTTCATGTTTTAAAAATGGAATCGAATACTTAAATTTCAGTGTGAATTTCTGCCACACATGCATATTGTAAAATAATTTCATACTTTTTAAAATGTTTTTCGCCGTAATTCCGAAAGCATGTGATATTTATAAACTCGAACTCAGATCAACGAATATTACCCATTTTATTTAAGCAAATATTATCTATTTTCTCAAGTCATATCGCCAATTTCATTTATAGGAAAATTCACAGATTCGAAATCTAGGAAATAAAGATAATTTTTAAGGAAATTTATGTTTTAATACGTTATTACTGTGTAAAAATTCAACATTTTGAAAAATAAAAAATTACAAGTCTTTTGTAATTCGTCATTTCTTCTTCGTCTTTCTTCGCACTTTCTCCTCTGTTATGCAATATTTCAAATGATATTGGACTAATTTTCGATCATCGATTCACCGCAAAATCGCATATCTAATATAGTATATAAAATAAAGTCTGGATTAGGGGACTAATTAACGCACAGCGCAAACTACTGAACCTAAAATCTTGAAAATCGTGGTAAAAATACTTCTTATGACATAAACTTCTGCTAAGAAAGGATTTTCTAAAGTGTCACCCCTAATGGTTTTTGAACGGGGAGGGGAAAAAAATCGAATATCAAAATTATGCGTCAAATGATAGCATATTTTAATGTAGTTTTGTATGCTGAATCGAATGCTACCAAATAAATTTTTATAAGTCCAACAGTTCATGACACATTTCATATTTTTCTAATTTGGCGGTGTCTTTGGCATCTAATCCTCAAAATATCTATCATTACATCCGTTACTCTAGCAACGGAAGAAATTCAAATCAACCCTTTTGGCTAAAAAATAAAAACGGCTCTATGAGTTTGAAATAAAAATGCAAGCATCTTAATTTTTTTTAAAAATAGTGATTTTATGTAAAATAAAAGGGAAAAAATTACTGAGAATTTAGCGTTATAAAACAAAAATGGAAAAGGTACTACTTAGATATTCCGTCGACCAAGAATCTATCGTCAAACTATAAGATTAAATGCCAATAATGGTTGATCGTAAATATCAAATTCACTTGAATTTAAACAAACTACACGTGTTTACGTCATCAAGTGATTTTAATTTCGACGTTTTATTTGTATTTTCTTAATGTTATACTAATTTATTTGTTATTTCGTTATTTAAAATAAAGATTATGTCAATTTATATAATTTGGCGAATGGTTTGGCGATTTATATAATTTGGGGAGATTGGTCGACGGGATAACAAGTAGTACCAATGAAAATATTTAAGTATGAAAGCAATGTTTGTAACGACTTAAAAATTATTTTCATATATATAAACTCGGTTTATGGCGTCAGATGCCGTCATCCGAAGAATCTACAAGAGTCTTTTTCCATTTTTTTCCGGTCATAGGTGCCTCAATGAAAGAAATTGGAATTGGAATAATATTGTGCGATTTATAAATTGCTCCTCGATAAGAAGAATAAACTTTTTTACCAAAAATAAAACCGACTTCAAAAACTACTACAAAGTAAAAAATAATTTTTTTTTACATAATATAGTTAATAAGAAATTAAATTAAGAGCATTGTATTTACCATGCGTATTATTATATTTATGTGCCTTAATTTGATTTTTTGGAGTCGGTGCCAGCCAAACGAAGTTAAGTATAATTATCCAACAGACACACATCCAAATATCTACGAGTTTTTTTACGATTTGTTATTTAGTTAAAAAATTTGAATTTTACCATTTTTGAAACATTTCATCTGATTTTTTCAAGTGATATTAGTTGTAATTATGTGTGCTAAATTAAGAATTATTGTAAAATTAATGCGTTTATACAGGCTATTATGTAAAAAAATCGTAGCCAAACAGATTTTCAAATGCAGGATGGTGTCAGAGTTGATTGAGAATGGAATTCTTTTCCTAAACGGTTTTGTTGAATATTGTTACGATTTGTATTGGATAAGCAATTTTAATTTTGAACTTTGCTTGGCTGGCACCGACTCCAAAAAATCAAATTAAGGCACATAAATATAATAATACGCATGGTAAATACAATGCTCTTAATTTAATTTCTTATTAACTATATTATGTAAAAAAAAATTATTTTTTACTTTGTAGTAGTTTTTGAAATCGGTTTTATTTTTGGTAAAAAAGTTTATTTTTCACTTTTTAGTTTTTTTTTGAGTTACAATTTTTGCATAATTCTTTTGGAGGAAATTACGGACTTTTAAAGAAACTTTTAAAGATGTTATTTTGATAAGTAAATACTTTTGTCCAGATTTGTGTATACATTAATAATACAGGTTTTTTGTGAAAATTCTTTATATATATATATTACATATATTCTTCTTCAGATTTAATAGCTTTATTTTTTAATTAAATATTTTTGTTTCTCTATTTGAACATGGGTAGAACGACAAGAGATGCTGCTCGCATGAAAAAATATCGAACTTTGGAAACTGACAATAAAAAGTTCTTCGGCTTACTAAAAATGCTCTATGAAATAGAGAAGAGAGACCCAATGACTTATTTTTCCTACTTTCTAACCGATGACCAGGCCTTCATCTTCCGGGTTGCCCTAGATGAACGGGTTTGATACCTGGCATCGGCGTAGGAGACCACCTAATCGCCACGTAGCGGCAATAAACCGGATGAACGCCTAGATCGTTTTACTATCGGCAGTGCCTATTTCTTAATTATGAACTTTTTTTATGCCAGTTACTTAACATTTATATCTTGTTGTTGAACACCTTTCATTGCTACTCATGTTGATCTCGTAATTTAGAAGCTTAATCAGATAACGAGACCTTCATCTGGCAAGGCACCTCAGAGGTATAATTCATAGGTAAATTCGAGGTTTTCGCAACTATCGACGGAGTTTACATGCACCAGGAGCCATTAGGGTGCATGACAACCGAATAACTTATCAAAAAATGATTCTGAAAAGGCTACAGGGCGAAAGTCTTAAATGGCGTTCCCTCAAATGGCTGGTCATAGATGAAATTTCTATGGTGTCAAAAGAGAATTTATATATAATTCATTTGAGGTTTCAAGAATTTAAAAACAATTTATTTTTTGGTGGTATTAATGTTTTCTTATATGGAGATATTATGCAAGTGCCAATATGTAATGTATAATGTATACGTAATGCCAATGTGCTTAAATGTATGCTAAGCATTTCAGCAGAGTACTTTTATTCATAATTTAAATTATTTGCTTAATCTTTCGCCAAATCTAAAGATCCTGATAGAGAAATTGAGAACTCATTGCATCATGACGGCATTTTGTTTACTTTTGTTTGTCATCTTTCTTGACAAAATCAGCTTAACTCACTTAGGCATTTATGCTTCTTATTGCATCATCATTTGCAATACCTTGGGCAGTGGAGATTTTAAAACTATTAAGTAATCTACCGTTATTGCGTCCACTGCCAATTGTTGTTTCTGAGCTAATATGATTTGGTGCATTGAAGCGTTTTGCGAATTAAATATTTTATGATACCCACATTTACATTAATCCAATTGCTGCTGCTATTTTTTTTTTTTTTTTTTTTTTTTTTTCACGCTAGCTTTAACTGTGGGCTCGATTACGGAAGATTAGAAATTCATCGTCATGCTCATTTAATAGTTTTGGTCAAAGTGTCATTGCTCTGCATAGTTAACTGACGTATTTTAGCGAGTATAGTACTGCAAAACATATAGAACATATAGAACTTTCGGAAGCAACTTATGATATTCGCATTTCCTTTAAACTATGTTTGCTGTTAGTATCGCACAGTTTTTGCTTTTATCGGGCAATCTGATTCAAATTTACTTGCTCTCATTTCTTGATACAATTCAAATGTTTTCATGACTGCGTAACTCACTGACTTGCTTTCGCCATTATGCTTATGCCTACTGATGTTTAAGTTCTGTGCCATGTAAATACACCGCACCATAACAATGCTGCCTGTAATACTAATTAGAGTAACTCCTTTTATTTCTTTCTTTGTTTATCTTGTACTTTAACAGCATAGGGATCTTGACTCAACTTTTGTTTGTATATAAAAGTAGACAAATGGTTGTTTACAATAAATTAATTTATAAATATTGAAAAACTTGCTTGTGTACATGAGACAGGGGTACTACTTAGTTATCCCGTCGACCAAAAATCTATCGCCAAACTATAAGATTAAATGCCAATAATGGTTGATCATGAATGTTACATTCACTTGACTTTAAGCAATATACATGTGTTTACGTCATCAAGTGATTTTTATTTCGACGTTTTATTAGTATTTTTATTAATGTTATACTAATTTATTTGTTCTATCGTTATTTAAAATAAAAATTATGTCAATTTGTATAATTTGGCGAGTGGTTTGGCGATTTATATAATCTGGCGAAATTAGTCGACGGGATAACTAAGTAGTACCGAGACAGTTAATAGGTTGTCAGAAAATATGAGTGAAATTTTCGTTTTCTCTCCAAGGCCCCTATACAGGAAAGTTATCATTAATGTTGTTTAGTGGAAATATTAAAGGCAATCAAAAAGCATTCATACATATAACTGTTTAATATAATATAATATAGGTATGTATATAATATTATGGTACTTCTTAGTTATCCCGTCGACCAATTTCGCCAAATTATATAAATCGCCAAACCACTCGCCAAATTATACAAATTGACATAATTTTTATTTTAAATAACGAAAGAACAAATAAATTAGTAAAACATTAATAAAAATACAAATAAAACGTCGAATTAATGGTTTTATTGGCCATTATTGGCATTTAATCTTACAATTAATTAATTAATGGCAAACCATTATTGGCATTTAATCTTACAATATGGCGACAGTAATTTGGTCGACGGCATAACTAAGAAGTACCTATTATATATATATATATATATATATATATATATATATTATGTGCCGCCAGTCTGATGTTATGTGTTTAATTAAACTAAACTATTGTATACTAAATTATTGTTTTGTATTAAGTTAGTTTGCTTCTGTATTATTTAGCATTTGAAATAATGGTGCATCTTTAATTAATGTATATTAAATTACTATTTTGACTGCGATTGCCAATTGAGAATTTTAAATATGACTGTCGATTAGAAAATGCGAAGAAACAGATTTGGGAAGATCCATTACTGAATTTGAATGGGAATATCGCCAAATTAGTCAGTTACAGCCAAGTTGGCTTCATTTATGGCGACTTATTTTGATCGCCAAATTTGGCGATAATTCACGTACCTGCGCCAAGTTTTGCAACAACTTGGCGCTAACGTATATGAATACATAGTTTTATGCTTATGATTGAGAAACCGGTTACAACAATGAAAGATAATTTGGGTGAAATCCTTCATTTTATTGGTTTTTGTTGAATTACTAAAAAACTACTCAACCAATTTCGATTAAACGGAAGTGGTACCAATTCGAGAGTATCCTCTTTCTATTAAAACAAAAATCACATAAATCGGACAAAAAGTTCCGGAGCAATCGGTGAACATACATAAAAAAAAAAAAAAAAAAAACATACATACGCGTCGAATTGATAACCTCCTCCTTTTTGAAGTCGGTAAAAAATGGGTACATTTATAACAACCGTGCGCACATCTCGCTGATAGCATTTTTAAAATTCCCAGTAGCAGTAGTTACATTTTGCGTCTGTGAATTAAAAATATTTTTTTGCTTTTAATTATGGCATTATTTCCTGTTATTGTTTATCTTTTCAGTTTTTTAAATGAAATTAGTATAAGGCATGTATTTTAAATTAAATGAGTGAAAGGTTTGTGTTTTAAATGAAAATAATAAAATAAGAATATGCTATGAAAACAATCTTTATTGATTTATTACCTGCACCCGGCTGACATAAAAGTATCACAAAAGCCACATATTCATTTTTCTTTGAGTAGTTGCTCATGAGAATTCAAGTTAACCTTCCGTAATCGGATACTTCACATATTGGTGTATTAGCTTTAATGTTGAAAGCATCGTTTTTGTTTGAAGCGAAAACATTACTATGAATTCTATTACAATAAATCGCATCATCATCATCTACTATTTATTTACGACGGAAATTTGTATTTCATTCTGATTGTTTATAATACTTTCGTAGGATATACCACAATTAGTTAGGTACTAATTTTGGAAAGGTTTTAGTGTATACATATTGTTCAAGGGTACTTAGTTATAGAGCAACAGTAAAAGTTCAAAAATTAAGTGAACATGATTATGAAAGTTTAGCCTTTTTAAAAAAAATCTACAGAACATATTTTGTTACAAGTGGCCCTGTTGCATGACTTTTAGGAATGGTGTTAGTATATACGATTTCATTATATGTTGATTAGTTACAGAGGTATTAATTCCTGTTGTCATAACGGTCTCATTACCCGACCATAAGTGCGCTGTTTATAATCAACTAAAACAATTACTTCTTAATTGCTAAATTTTGTCCAACGCTTAAGATAACATTATATCGCAATGGCGTTCGCATCGTTTTCAGTAATGTGCAAGGTCAAGCTGAAGATCCATATTGTTTAAAATACAAGTTCAAATTCACCATTTAGTTTAATCCAAGGTTCATTTGGAAATATTGACCAGCGCAGCGGGCATAGCCTGCTAGTATGAGAATAAATTACACATGTTTGGCAGAAAAAAATGCATTTTATTGCGCATTTGTGTACTAAAGGAAAAAGACACAATTTGTGCATATGAGAAAAAAGAATAAGAAAAGGTGTTTTCTTCAAAGAAAATCATTTTCAGTAGGGGGTATGGTTTCCACGGGCGGCCAGCAACGTTGAACACCTTTGAGGCATGGACTCAATGAGGCTATTAATGACGAGTTGGGGTATTCTGCCCCACTCTTCCAGAAGAGCTATTTCCAGTTCATGGAGAGTCTGTGGGGGTTGTTGGCGGCCAGAAACTCGTCTCCCTAGAGCGTCCCAAACGTGCTCGATTGGATTCATGTCTGGAGAACACGCTGGCCATTCCATTCGAACGATTCCTTCCTCGAAAAGGAAATCCTCCACCAGGTTTGCACGATGTGGCCTGCAATTATCGTCCATTAAAATGAAGTTATCTCCGATTGCTGCAGCGTAAGGGACTACAATAGGTCTGAGGATCTCATCCCTATATCGGAGACCAGTCAGAGCTCCATCTCGAATGATGTAGAGGTCAGTGCGCCCGTCAATGGAGATGCCACCATACACCAACACTCCTCCACCGCCAAATCTGACACTTTCGTGCACGAACGCAGGATTATTCCTACTGCCATGGTCCCTCCAGATGAAAATACGCCTATTATCCGGATGCACAGAAAAACGGGACTCGTCAGAAAACAGAATATTGCTCCATTCATTTCTCCTCCAGTTGACATGCTCGGTTGCCCACTCCCTGCGGTCGCGACGATGCCTTGATGATAATCTAACACATACCATCGGTCGGCGAGCATACAGACCTACAGCATGGAGCCGGTTTCGGACAGTCTGAGTTGAAATCGTGGTGCCTGTAGCCGAGCGAATGTGTTGTTGGAGAAGAGTAGCGTTCATGGTTCGGTGTCTCCGAGCTGTTAACGCTAAATACTGATCTTCATTGGGCGTTGTTGCCCGTCTACGACCTTGCCCTGGTCTTCGGCCTGCACATCCACTCTCCAAAAAACGGTTCCAGATCCTGGAAATGACACTTTGTGACACTCCAATGGCTTGCGCTACTTCGGCTTGAGTTTGGCCCCCTTCTAACCTACCAACAATTCTCAAAGCTTCTGAATCTGTCAAATGACTTCGCTGAGACATCGTACTCATCGAGACATAGCAATCACTGTATGCCGATCATTCTTGTCTTCATTCTCTTTTATCCAGTTGAAAGTCAAATTTCATTCGCTGCCGCTGAAGCGACGTTTTTGACGTCGAACTCAAAATTTGCATACTCCACAGTTTGAAAACCAGAAAAATTTGCATTTGTGATTCTCTTCTTCTATTTTCGGCAAAAAAAATTTCGTTTATATCTTTATTTTATATAAAACTTCAAATATCCTTTAATTGTTTTGAGCAGTGTATTTCAACTTCATATATATGTGTCAACTAGTTGTGTGAAAGTGTTCTAGTATTATGTTGATGAGACGTCGACTCTCGGAACAGAAAAGAATATGTTCTATTCTAACAGTTTTATAGTACTTATAGTCTTCTAGATAAAATATGGAAGCATCCCAGGTAAAAAAGTCAGCAAAAAACCTTTAAAAAAAACATTCAGGAAAACTGAAGGTATTTCGGACAAAAAATTCTGCGGGTTTCCTTTAGGCAAAAAACCTGAATTAACCCCCCACTTTTTTTGTCCGAAATACCTTCAGCTTTACTTTAGGTACACAAACCTGCGCATTCCCTTACCATGTTGTCCGAAATACCTGAAGTTTCCCTTTAAGTAAAAAACCCGTGTCTTCTCTTTACATAAAATCATGTAGTATCACTGTACAGCCTGCTTTTGTCTTAAATAACAGTGGTTTTCCTGAAAGATAAGCCAGTGAAGTGGTAGAAGGAACACTGGAGGTGCATAAAATAAATAAGTGATCACAGGCCGTTCCAACAATGTCACAAGGTGTGCTGGCAAAATTGATAAAAGTGCCTCCTCAGGGGGGGATGCAAAGAGGGGTCAGGGACATCAGATGTGTATAACATGAACAATTAGTTATAGGCCATTCCAACACTATGTCATATGAGGCGTTTCGACAAAATTTAGAACAGCCCCCTCAGGGGGGAACAAAGTGGGCGGAGGGACATCAGATGTGCATAACATGAATAAGTGCTCACAGGCCTTTCCTACAATATGTCACATGAGGGGTGTCAGCAAAATTTAGAAAAGAGCCCCCTCGGGGGGAGCAAAGTGGGGGCAGGCACATCGGATGTGTATAACATGAATAAGTAGTCACAGGCCATTCCGACAATATGTCACATGAGGGGTTTCGGCAAAATTTAGAAAACTGCCCCCTCAGGGGGGAGCAAAGTAGGCGGAGGGGCAACAGATGTGGATAACATGAATAAGTAGTCCCAGGCCTTTCCGACAATATGTCACATGAGGGGTTTCGGCAAAATTTAGAAAACTGCCCCCTGAGGGGGGAGCAAAGTGGGCGGGGGGGCATCAGATGTGCATAACATGAATAAGTGGTCACAGGCCATTCCTACAATATGTCACATGAGGGGTTTTAGCAAAATTTAGAAAAGTGCCCCCTCAGGGGGAGCAAAGTGGGGGCAGGGACATCGGATGTGTATAGCATGAATAAGTATTCACAGGCCGTTCCGACAATATGTCACATGAGGGGTGTTAGCAAAATTTAGAAAATTGCCCCCTCAGGGGGAGCAAAGTGGGGGCAGGGACATCAGATGTGTATAGCATGAATAAGTAGTCACAGGCCGTTCCGACAATGTGTCACATGAGGGGTTTCGGCAAAATTTAGAAAACTGCCCCCTCAGGGGGGAGCAAAGTAGGCGGAGGGGCAACAGATGTGCATAAGATGAATAAGTAGCCCCAGGCCTTTCCGACAATATGTCACGTGAGGGGTTTCAGCAAAATTTAGAAAACTGCCCCCTGAGGGGGGAGCAAAGTGGGCGGGGGGCATCAGATGTGCATAACATGAATAAGTGGTCAGAGGCCTTTCCTACAATATGTCACATGAGGGATGTTAGCAAAATTTAGAAAAGTGCCCCCTCAGGGGGAGCAAAGTGGGGGCAGGGACATTGGATGTGTATAACATGAATAAGTAGTCACAGGCCGTTCCGACAATGTGTCACATGAGGGGTTTCGGCAAAATTTAGAAAACTGCCCCCTCAGGGGGGAGCAAAGTAGGCGTAGGGGCAACAGATGTGCATAACATGAATAAGTAGCCCCAGGCCTTTCCGACAATATGTCACATGAGAGGTTTCGGCAAAATTTAGAAAACTGCCCCCTGAGGGGGGAGCAAAGTGGGCGGGGGGCATCAGATGTGCATAACATGAATAGTGATGGGCGATAACGAGATGTTTTTCTCGATTGTATGGACATCTCGATATTTTTCGATTGTGTAAATTTTTACTCGATGACTCCAGTTTTTATACATCATATATTATATACGTCATACATTTTATCAAGAATCGTCTGCGAGTAAACTGGAATGAGTCGGTGTTAATAAAGACAAGGTGACTTCACCCGCTAGTGGGCCCCTCCTTTAATCGGGGCCCCTAAGTTATACGTAATCTTGTAATATGAAATCACGAACAGGTCACCCGCTATATACGACATCGTATAGCAGGCGTGGTGTGCACGCTCTACAAAATCTTGTAAAAAATATATATTATCGAAACGAACGAATCTCGGGGGGAGGGGTCAAAGTGAGCGAAGGGGCAAAGTAGCTGCATGATACGAATAAGTCGTCACAAGTCTTCAGGCCTTTCGAACCATCACACGAGGGGTCTGGATCTGAATTTATAAAAATGCCCTTTCCGTGGGGGCAAAGTGTGGGGAGGGTTGCGGGAGGTGGATAACATGAGTAAGTGGTCACAGACCATTCCAACGATATATCACATGTGGGGTCTTGGCTAAATTTGTAAAAGTGTCTCCCGGGGGGGAAGTGGGGTGGACAGACACCGGAGGAGCATAACATCAATAAGTAGTCATAGACCTTTCCAATGATATCTGACATGTGGGGTCTTGGCTAAATTTGAAAAAGTGTCCTCCGGGAGGGGGGGGGGGGGTGTCACCGGAGGAGCATAACATCAATAAGTAGTCACAGACCTTTCCAACGATATCTCACATGAGGGGTCTTGGCTAAATTTCAAAAAGTGTCTCCCGGGGGGGGGGGGGGGAAAGTGGGGGGACGAACATCATAGGTGCATAACATCAATAAGTAGTCACAAACCTTTCCAACGATATCTTACATGAGGTGTCTTGGCTAAATTTGGAAAAGTGTCCCCCGGGGGGGGGGGGGCAAAGTTGTGGGGACGAACACCATAGGGGCATAACATCAATGAGTAGTCACAGACCTTTCCAACGATATCTCACATGAAGGGTCTTGATTAAATTTGGAAAAATGTCCCCGGGGGGGGGGGGCAAAGTGTGGGGGACTGTCACCGGAGGTGCATAACATCAATAAGTAGTCACAGACCTTTCCAATGATACCTCACATGAGGGGTCTTGACTAAATTTGGAAAAGTGTCCCCCGGGGGGCAAAGTGGGGGACGGCCACCGGAAGTGCATAACATCAATAAGTAGTCACAAACCTTTCGAACGATATGCCACATGAGGGGTCTTGGCTAAATTTAGAAAAGTGTCCTGAAATGTCATATATTTTAAGTAATATTTATCGGAGGGCTCCATAAAAAAAAATCCGATCTAAAATGATAAAACAAAAAAACTACCCCCCGCAGTGGGGGCCAAATTGGGGAGGGGAGGAAGAAAGTCTCATAATATGAAAGAGTCATACGAGAGCTTTCCGATAACATATCACATGACCGGTCCAAAAAAACTTTGAAAATTGCTCCCCCTCCCCCCTTGGGCCCACTCTTTCGCAACGGAATTCACGCAGCCCCCACTTTAAAATTTTTATCTTCAGTAAATAATATTTATTGGAAGACTTCATAAAAAACTCACATCTAAAATGTTATTTAAATTTATCATAGAAATCGGCTACGGTTTTAAAAATTTGTTCGCCCCCTCACTACCTCCCGAATTTCACCTTCGGGAGAAGAAAGGTTCATAATATGAAAGAGTTGTGAAAGGGCTTTTCGATAATATGTCACAGGAAGAGTTCGGTAAAATGTTTTAAATTGCGCCCCGCCCACTCTCACGTCCTCGGAATTCACCCGACCCACCTTCCTCTTTGAAATTTTTATATTTAATAAATAATATTTATCGGAGGGCTCCAGGTATGTGACAGCTTGGTAGGGCTAAAATAAGAAAAGCATTGAAAATTAAAGCTTCATTTCACAGCTCATTGTCATGCCCATTTCTTTCTCCAGCTTGCCCCTCGATATCTCTTCTCGGCCCTTCTTGGCCAAGAGTGAAATGACAACCATCGAGAGTAACATTTCGAGAAAGGACGAAAACTGATTTCTCATTCTCGACAATGTCATATGAAATGTTGAACAGAGACCGAGAGCGAGAAACGAGAAGTGACGAAGGAAGCAATGAGTTACAATCGGTGAGATACCTCGAAGTAAGCGAAAGGTTTGCCCTCGAGCAAAATGTCTCCTCGAGATAAACGAGCGGTTTGCGTCCAGAAATTAGATCTCGAAGTGCGAGAGAGAGCTCTCGCAACGTCGCACTTCGAGAGAAAGGAAGCTTTCAGAAGAGTCAAACTTACCGCGCTTCTGGTGTAAGTCATGATTTCCCAAAGGAGTACACGTTCTTTTCCATTCGCTATTGTTATTAAGCAATATGGGTTAGGAGGCATAGTGGTTTATGTTATCAGTTCGGGTTTCAGTTGTTGATATAGAAGTTTTCTAATGAATTTGGCGCCAGTTTGTTTTTGATTTTCAATGTTTCTCTTATTTTAGCCCTCCTAAGCTGTCCCATATCTCTTAATGTTAAAATGCTATTGTTAAAACAAAACTGCACTGCAAATTATGTGTTTTCAAGATTTTAAGTGTCGCCTCAGGAAAGAGGATTTTTCAAAATTATTTTACCCCACTAAGGGTAATCTCATAACCTTTCTAAATCTACCTTTCTTTTGTCAATCCACCGAATTTTAGACCCCTGCGCTTAAAATGCTCTAAAGGAATATACTTAGCGGCGGTTTTTTCCGTACTCTGGTACGGTATCTTCCACTCATAGGGAAATTATAAGACTAACATCAAATTGTGTCTAAAATCGAATAAAAAATATGGACATATGTTTCTTAATTTTAACTCCTTTCTTCGCCTCAAGAAGGAGCTTTAACATTTTGTTTCTTCAAACCTTTAGTATACTGTTTGTCCAAAAATTATAAAATTCACAAAATAAAGTCTTTTCACTCTTCCCTATCTTCTCGTATCAATTTTATTTTTACTACCACCAGGGGACACCGCCCAGTGAGACATTTTACTTTTAGCCTCAGGCTATTGGTATTTTTCATCTGTTTTTCATAATATTTTGTCTCATTGTTTTTCTTCATTGTAGATACTATTCTCCAAGTTCTTGATCCATTCTGACTACTTGGGCACTCATTCTGGACCAGCTGTGGCCCATCGGGCCCCTCTTCATTTGTCTGGCTCTAATCACACGCTTCACTTGTTCTTTTTTTTTTTTCTTATTCAATGGTTTGGTTTTTTTACCATTCTCAACTTCTCCTAGTCCTCTCTTACATGAAGTTGTTGGTTTCATCCTTGGTCTGCCCTACTGTCAATTTGGGGCTTAATGCCCCTGCGGTGGGGGGGGGGGGGGGGCGTTCCTTCTACTTTTTCCAGACCTATCATCTAATACCACGTTGGTAAGGATTGGAAGATTAAAATTATCCAAAATACCAAAAATGAAGTCCACTGAAGTTTTATTTTAGTTATAGAATTCCCTATTAGCGGATATATTTGTCTGTTTATCTTTCTATTTTTTGATAATACTCCTTTGTTTTCGATAAACGGAGAAATTCAACAGCATTAGACACACTTTAGATATTTAGGGAACTTTAACATGTACCAAACCTTCTGCCTTTATCGAAAAGAAGAAAATGCTAATCGATTCTAGCTAATGCGCCTAAAATAAAAAAAAGAAGCTAGCAAATGTGTCAGAAACTAGCTACTTTGGATTTCGATACAGACTTGAAGAGTCATATTGGAATCGTTAGGCACTGGAAAACAATTTCCGTGTTAGACAGGTTTCCTCTTAACAGTTATATTTGTCTGGTTATTCTTATGTTTCTTGATAAACGGAGAAATTCCACAGCATTAGACACACTTTAGACATTTAGGGAACTTTAATTTGTATCAAACCTTTTGCCTTTATCGAAAAGAGGGAAATGCTAATCGATTCTAGCTAATGCGTTTAAAATAAAAAATGAGTTTTTAAATGTGTCATAAAGTAGCTACTTTGGATTTCGATACAGACTTAAAGAGTCATGTTGGAATCGCTAGGTACTGGAAAACAGTTTCCGTGTTAGACAGGTTCCCTCTTGGCAGGTATCTTTATCTTACTATCCTTACGTTTTTCGAAAGAAACTTTTGTTTTCGATCAATGGGGAAATTCCACAGCATTTGACATTTAGGGGAACTTTAAACTGTATCAAACTTTTTGGAGTTATCTAAAAAGTAGAAGGGTTATTTGATTCAAAGGCACCATAGTTACGCGATTTGGACATTGCAGTTTCATAAAGAAGAAAGGGGAATTTATTCCAATGCAAACAAAATCATTTTAAAATACTGAAATTCAAATGAGATAGCTTTATAAATTTCTTCCATAAGATTAGCATTAGCGAGCAGGTCTTTTCACTTGACTGAAGTAACCCCTTCAGCATAAATCAGGAGCAAATAATTGCGATAGCAGAATTATCGGGCAAACCCTATCACTACTATGAAATTTTCGGCCAGAATAATAGCTAAATTTTCCAACAATTGTTTTTAGCTTCTCTCGTTATAATCGATTGTAAAACATCTCGATTGTAGATTCTAGGAATTAATCGATGGCTGTATCGATTGTGATTTTTTACGATGACGATTTTTCTCGATTGTCGAATTTTCGAGAATCGCCCATCACTAAACATGAATAAGTGGTCACAGGCCTTTCCTACAATATGTTACATGAGGGGTGTTAGCAAAATTTAGAAAAGTGCCCCCTTAGGAGGAGCAAAGTGGGGGCAGGGACATCGGATGTGTATAACATGAATAAGTAGTCACAGGCCGTTTCGACAATATGTCACATGAGGGGTTTCGGCAAAATTTAGAAAACTGCCCCCTCAGAGGGAGCAAAGTAGGCAGAGGGGCATCAGATGCACATAACATGAATAAGAGGTCACACGTCTTTCCAACAGTATGTTATATGACAGGTGTCGGTAAAAGTTAGAAAAGTGCCCCTCTTTGGGACTAGTATTGTGCCCCCCCCCCCCCCCCTTGAAATTTTTATATATTACAAATAATATTTATCGAAAGGCTCCGTAAAAAAAATTCAATCTAAAATGATGAAAATACTGCAATAAAAAAAAAATCTGAAAAGTAAGACATAATAAAATTCCCCAAAGCAGAATATGATTATAAATGTGCCATACATTGACTTCACTGCAGAACATTTCAAATTTTCATTTTCACGAAAATCCACCATTCAATTGTAGGAAAAATTGCGAAATTTGTCACTCAATGGCAAGGAAAAAAAAAAAAAAAAAATGGCAAACTCTTTAATCGTTTATTTAAAAAGATTGCAAAATTCATCAATCGGTCGCAAGAAAACTCGTTCAATTCGTCAGTCATGGAGAACAATTAATGAAATCCTTTAGCTTGCTGTGGAAAAACATACAAAATTCGACGAACAGTTGCGAGAAAAAAATCCACGATTTTCGCCAATCGGTTGCAGGTAAAAAAACGCAAAATTTGTCAGTGCACCTCTAGAAGAAACAGCGAAAAAAAAACTACGATCTTCTCTAATCGTTCGCAAGAAAAAGCCTCAAAATTTGCTATGTTAAAAGGAAAAATTTGTGAAAATTGTCAATCGGTTGCGGTTAAAAAAAAAATCGTGAAGATTGTCAGAAGAATCTGCGAAATTCGTAGATCAGTAGCGGAAAAAAACTCACGACTTTCTCCAATCTGTGTCAAGACTTGCTTACTGGTTCAAGGGAAATATCGCAAAATTTTAAAATCGGTTACAGGAAAAAAAAAAAAGTGAAATTCGTCGGTGTATTATCGAAAAAAAAATAGAATTAGTCGATCAGTCGTGCAAAAAAAACCCCATGAAGATTTGGCCAATCAGTCGCAGAAAAGCGACAAAGTTCACCAGTAGACCGTGAGAAAATAATCACGATATTCACCGATCTGTCGCAGTAGAATGCGAAATTCGTCGATCGGTTGCAGAAAAAAAGGATTTTTTACCAACCGTTTACACGAAAAAGAGAAAAAATTTGCTAATCAGTAAAAAGAAAATATAATGAAATTCGCTTATCAGTCGCATGTAAAAAAAACTCTGAAGTTGTCAGAAAATTCACGAAATTCTTCGATCAGTCGTGGAAAAAACCAACGATTGTTTCCATCTGTCGCAAGAAAAAATTGGAACATTTGCCAATCAGTCTTCGGTAAAAAAACATGAAATTCATGGATTGGTCATGTGAAAAATAACTACGATTTTCGCCAAAAAGTTAATGAAAAATATCACAAAATTCACCCACCTGTCGTGGTTAAAAAATGCAAAATTCGTCAATGAATTGTGGAAAATATATCAAAATTCTTCACCCAATCGCAGGAGAAAAATTGTGAAATTCATCGATTTGGTCAGAGAAAAAAGGCCAAATTCGCCAGTTGACAGAGGGAAAAATCTGAAATAATTCGAAAATCATCAATCGATTGTTGGAAAAAAACCCCGCTAAATTACCATTCGATTAGGGGGGGGGGGAAGAAATCACAAAATTCACCAATAATTTCATTCGCGTGAGTATGTCAGGGTTTTATGAAATGTCTTTTGCATTTCTATAAAAGATGCAATTGCACTTCTTCATATATAAAGAAAATTTTCCTGTGACTTTTTTTTTTTAAATTCACACAGAATATTTGATTAGCTGAAGTACATTGCAGAACATTGCAAAGTATTCAGCTTTGGGAATGAAATTCTTTGATCAGCCGCAGAGAAAATCTGTGAAATTCAGTCAGCGACCATATGAAAAAAAAAAATTCAACAACTGTTTATGGGAAAAAATGAAGTTTGTTGATTAGCTAAGAAGAAAATCGGCAAAATTCATAAACCGGATATGTGAAAAAAATCACACGAGTTTTGCCAATCAGCCGCAAGGAAAAATGCAATATACGCCAATCGGTATGGTTTAGATGTATTATAATCCCGCATTTGCCATCTTTGATTTTTTTCTTGCATGAAAACTCCTTTTTCGCCAAGTAGTAAATGTCGCCAATGGTTAAATATTGTTGATAGATTAATATAACATTGAAAAAACTGAAATATAATCATTACAACTATTAATTAAAAAACATTTTTAATTCACACCAAGAAAATAATCCAAGATGGCAGATGTGGGATTACAAAACATTTGTTCTGAAATAAAATATCACAAAATTTATCAGTTGGTTGCGGGGAAAAAATTGCAAAAATTCTCATTGAATCACCTGACAAAAAACTGAGAAATTCAACCGTCGATTAATGGGGAAAAAAAAATCTAGAAACCCTTCAGTCGATTGCTTTAAAATATTGTGAAATTCGTCAATTGGTCACAGGAAAACAACATGAAATTCAGCAGGCAATCATAAACACAATCGTGAAATTTTACAGTTGGCTGCAGAAAAAAATGTGAAATTCGTCAAACAGTTACAGGAGAAAAACATAATTCGTCAGTCAACAGGGAAGAAAATCAAGAAATTTCATCAGTTGCAGGAAAATATCACAAAATTAAAAAGGTCAAAATAAAAAAGGACTAAATGCAAAATATTTTCAGTGAACAAGGTTCTTGAGTGTTTTTTTTTTTTTTTTAAGTGTCCAGCTGGCAGTAATTTTTTTCTAGAGATCCACACTGTTGAAGGCATTTTTAATATAATTGTAGAATAAAATGAAATAAGTGATTACTACTCTATTGTTATTCATACTGCTTAATATGTTTCTGAATAATTAATTTGTTAAGACAGTGTTATCATTGTGAATTTGTATTTTTTTTTTTTTTTTTATTTATATTTGCTTATGGATATTTCTTTTAAAGAAGATTTCAATATAAAAAAGAATGCAGGTGTGCATTTTTATTATCTGCCTCTTAAATAGGAAAAAAAAAAAAAAAAAAGAAAGAAAGAAATCTTGTTTTTCACCCTTTTATGATATGAATCCATGTATATTAGCATTGAGTCTAAGCCGCTTTAGCAGGGCGCAGCGCCGGCAGCCTTTTTTTTTTCTTTTTTGTGCATGGCAAAGCTCTTTTAAACCCTTCTGCTCTTTTTAACACTTCCTATGCTCCCTGTGGCAATTCAACTGATCGCGGTAAAATATCGCAAACTCTAGGGACTCTAAACAAACCAGTTCAAAATATTTTTGTGAATAATGTACAAGTGTGCCCTTTTTTAGAATAGGGGAGAGTTGGGAGGAGTGGGACAGATTTCACAATTTATTTTTTAATTCACTACTTATGTTTTACCAAGAGTATAGCTTATAAAAATCTAATAGTATGTTACTTAAGCTATGTTTAAAAAATACAAACGCTGTGAAATACAAACAACTGGCTTTTATTTGCACGTTTTAAAATGTTAACATTTTTGTCCCACACCAAATGTGATAAACTCCTTATCACTGTCTATATCCTCAACTCTGCCAATATAATAAACAACTGTCTTCTTCGTCAAAATTTTAACAATTACAAAGTCATTTATCCTAATTTTGGATCATCAGTTAACCAATCAAATTCTTCAGCAATTTCATTATCATTGTGAGTAATCAAATCAAAAGTCTTCATCTGTAGAGTCATGCAACAAAAATTTCCCATCAATGGAATCATCAGATAATTCATTTGCTTTTTTCTGTTTCTTCCTTTTCACCTTAAGAGTTTTCTTTTTACACAATCTCTTCTGCTTTTTATCAGCGGCTATTTTTTCAATTTCTTCTTTTTCTGGTGTGTCAGTGATGATTTTTTTATCTTTCCTTTTTTCTGTCTTTCTTTATAGTTTTTGTGGAAATGCTTTGGGATAAGGGTGCATATCGGAAGGACTCAAATGTGTTTGAGAACATGTCCCATTCCTCCCTCTGCTGAATATTTTTTAAAAAGGCTTATTATATATATCATGCTACATTTATGCTTTATTTGGCTGCTAGTTTACAAACACTATATCTTTAAGTTTATTATACAATTATAATATTTTTATTTTAAATATAATATAATTGAAAAAAATCATTGAAAGAATAAGAATTTGTACTTACTTCTGAGGTATGAAAATAAAATTTTCCCTTTTAAATACAAACAATAATACAGCTGGTGTAACAATTAGAATCAGACATGAAGCTATAGATGCTTTATCTAGTGGACAAACTAGAACTTAATTCTAACAGTTATTTTGGACATAAATGCTGCTGTCCCACTCCTCCCACTGTCCCATTCCTCCCAACTCTCCCCTAGTGTTTCTTTTTTGAAAAATTCCCGCCCGGCAGTCCTTTTTTCTAGTCAACACTGCATATGTAATGTAATATTAATGTTAAAAAAATGAAGGAGGCACGTAATAAAAATGAACACTTTTTACACGATTAAATCAAGTTGACAAAAAGATCTAAAAACAAATATAAAAAACACCAACTGACCAGTAGTAGAATTGACATAAAAAAGCCACTGGTCCCAAGGAACAGTAAGCATGAGAATTTATTTGTCCACATTCATCACTGGTCTGCTACATAAAATTCTATTTCATCCCTTTAACCCTTTGAGTGACAATTAATTACTTCATCTGACTAAGATTTAATCAAATTTTCTTTGTTTTTTTAAATAAAATAAAGTTATGCGATATGTGTTTAGTTGCAGTTTTGGCAGGGAGAGGAAAGTTTATGTTTACCTGTCAGAGAGGGGGGGGGGGGGGAGTTACTGGTCCTGCAGATTATAAAATTTTTCAAATTAGTGGTCCAATTGAATTTCTGGTGGTACAGAACAGTCCCAGCGGACCCCCAAGGAAATCGAATGCTGAACTGACAGTGAATAATATGACTTTTTAAATATTTACTACTCAAAAACATATTAAGCAATATGAACTGAACAAGCACAGAATGAAATCAGTTATTTCTTTTAAGCCTGTAAATGATAAAAGTAACAATGCAAACAAGAAAAAATTACACAAATAAAATTTACATACACAATAAAACATGCGAATCTGCTCAAAACATGGAAGATTCTCACCCATTACAGAACAGTCCTTTTTAATAATTGTTTTGTACACACAGGAGGTAAACGCAGGGATCGATCCAGGCAAAATTTGAGGGTTTTTTTAGGGCCCTTTCACAAAAGTCTATTTAATAGGCCCCATCACAAAAATAAATATTATAAAATGAGCCCCTTCACAAAAATAAATTTAATAAAATGGGCTCCTTCACAAAAATAAATTTAATAAAATGGGCCGCTTCACAAAAATAAATTTAATAAAATGGGCCCATCCTCAAAATTCCTTTTAATAAAATAGGCCCACTTCATAACATCTTTTGCATATAAACTATTTTAAATATGTAATTAGTAAATAAAACCAGGTAATGCGAAACAAAAACCTTAACTGAAATTTAAAGAAGTTTCTGTTAATAAATTCTTGATCCGAATTTGAGTTACTGGATTTCAACTATAGTTACAAAATATTACTTTTCACAAAAATAACTTTTAATTTTCACATAATGGAACCCAAGAATAAAAACCTGCATCGACCCCTGTTTGTTAAAGGCCCCAAGAATCTATATATAATTTTTAATGATGTTATGCACTATAGAACAATATTATTGCTCTAAATTTGTCTTTAAATGTTTTTTTGTGAAAAAATTACTTTATTTAAAATAATTATACACATGTAAAGAATTTTAAAATTATTTTTCCCATATTTCATATTCTGTATTATAAATTATTCTACAATATATAATTTTTTTAAATTAATTTTAAGAGTCGAATATTGCAGCTAGTGACATTAAACCCCGCTAAAAGATTTGCCAGAGATATTACACCTCCACTGAGTATTAATCAAGCATCTATGTTCCTAAAAAGATTATAGCTGCTTGATTTTTAAAGAAACCAAATTACTTACTCATAAAATGATATTCCAATACAGTGATCTGCTTAGAAAGAACTTAGGTCCTTTAAAGGACCCTTCACAAACTTTTTCCCCTCAAAACAAGGGCCCTTCACAAAACGTTTCCACCTCCAAACTGAGCTTTTTACGAGTTTAATTATCAAGAAGTAATTTAATCCTTCTATCACTTTTATGCATAATGGAAATATATGCATATATCTTCTTAAAAGTATAAACAAGAAACTGCACATAACGATTCTTTTAAATTCAGAAAATTATGACTAGATTTTTCCAAAAAATAAAAAGACGTATTGATGAAAATATCAAAAAATAAAATAGTTCTCTCTAGGATGTATTTGAAAAGTGAAGTGTCACGCCGTTTTTAAAACTGAGAGATTTGTATCGCTATTATTTTAAAAAATAGTAAAAATTCATCTTTAGTCATACACGAAGATTTCTTGTAAAACATTTATTTCCATACCACAGTATTTCTATACGTGGCGATCTGGTTTATCGAAAGTGGTTAGTATCGCATGAATGGCTGAATACAAAGTACCAAGCTATAATATTAAAATAAGTATAATACAAGGCTCACTTATACCCCTCTTACGGCTATATATATATCCATTTAAAAATTAATTAAAATGTGACTAATATACAGATAAAAAGAGCCCTGCAAAAAGGAAAAATAGAATAACAAAACGACAGCGTAACGACTGCTCCCGCTTATTTTCCGAGTGGCGGAAAAGTAAACATGCTTTCTGTGTGTTGAGTTGATAACTTCCTTCTCATTCTCCCATGACATGGAGTCAGAAATACAGCTACATGAGGGCTGCTGTCATCTCGAGGGCCCGGGTTCGAGTCCCTGGGTAAGACATGGATGTAATTGTGTATGTCCCATTGTAGTTATATAATATATGTAATGAAAAATAAAAATTGTTGTGACTTGTTGTTGTTTCTATGTATAATAAGGATCATTCGAGGCGACAGCCATTGTAGCTATAGGCCCCAAAGCATTCTCCACCTCGGTGGACTTCAAATGTTAAATTACAGCTACATGATCAAAAATCAAATGTTGCAACGAAAACTTTGTTTTTGAAGAAGTAACTTTTCTAAAGACTGGAATTCACGCCTGATAGAGGATAAGGGCAAATTATGCATGTAATAACCCCACCTATATTTTTCAGCTTTAATCGTGGACGCTACCAAAATGAGGAAAGGGGGGGGGGACCCTGCCCCTCCCTAGATTTTAAAATTTAAGTAACTAGATATTTCTTTTTGTTATGTTTTCAAAAACAATATAAAATGTATTATTTTCGAGTAACTAAATTAAAAGAGCCTCTTTTCTTTAATGTCAGTTGTGCAAAATTCTTAGTTTCTTTTTTAAAGAGGTGCTGTTTGTGTTGTTTTATGATGGCCAATTGTCTACACTTGGGATATTGGGCCGAAGGGGGGTTGCCTGGGGTCTTTCAAAGGGAAGCTAATCCGTATTTAAGCAAAGAAATCCAAGGTTCGAAGAAAACCACGAAAAAAACTCCGAACGACTAGGCCGACGGGCGCGATTGGGTTCGAACCCAGCATCTCCCGTCTACCAGCTTTGAGAGCAGAACCTCTCGGCCACTGGTGGGGTGGTTTTGAAGAGGAACTAAGGATTTTGAGCTAGGACGACAGGAGTGGCATGGTGGAAGTGGGGGGGGGGGGGGGGGAGCGGAGTGCATTGTATCCCTTCCTGCATTTTGAAGTTTAATTAACTAAAATTTCTTTCTTTTTTTTGTCTGATTTAGAAGAGCACAGTAAAATATATTCTTTTCGAAAAACTTAAAATGAAAAACTAAATAAGATATTTTTAGAAAAGGGAGAAGGGAAATTGAGGGCCCTCGTTAGATTTTGAAATTTAACTAAAATATTTTTTGTGCGTGTTTGAATACGATTTTAAATATTAATGAAAGGGACTTTGAAATAATTTGGAGATTTTTTTTTTTTTTTTTTTTTTTAGGGTGCATTTTTTGTACGTGTTAGACTTCGAAGGGTTATATTTTTACTGGTGGTAATTTAAGAGAAATTTATGACAAATTTTAGGATAAAAAGGGGACTTTGAAATACTTTCGTGATTATTTTTTTTCGTTTTAGGGGGAATATTTTGAGATTGAAATTTTTGAGCTTGTTAGAGCTAGAGGTGAAATTGTTACTGGTTATAATATTAGAAAAAATTGTGGCAAATTTAAGGTCAAAAAGGGCTTCGAAAAAATTTCGTGATTTGTTTTTCTTTTTAGGGGAATTTTCGGAGATTGAAATTTTTGAGCGTGTTAGAGGTGAAATTGTTGCTCGTAATAACTTCATAAATGGGGTAATTAAAAATTTTAACTAGTAGACTCTTCAAAATAATTTCGAGATTTTCTTTCTTTTTGAAGGGATTTGTAGGGAATTAAAAAATACTGTTTTAAATGGTAATTAAAAATCTCAACGAGGGGGACTTTTATTTCTAGAATGGGATTTTTATATCGCTATTTAAAATGGTAATTTTAAATATTAATTAGAAATTTTAACGAGGGGGAGTTAAGAATTTTTGACTGAACCGGAGGAAGACGTTAGATTTCCGGGAATTATCTAATATATTAATTTCGAAATAAATTAAAAATATTAATGAGGAAATGCGGGCATATCAAAATCTTAGATACCATAATGTGCAATAATAAAATCTTTAAGTAAAACCTTCATGTTACCTGGTAAAGAAACAATTTTCATTTTCCTTCAACATACCTCATGTGATTTCACGAAAATCTTCTACGTCATTGAAGGTAATTTGGAGGTTATAACTTACAGAAATAAACCTGTATGAAATCTTTTAAAAAGAGGTATATTTCTCTTAAGATAACCTTTAGTTTTCATTTGCCTTAAAGATACCCGTTGAAACCTTCAAAATGGCTGCAAAATCTCAAAATTTTTAAAGGTTTTTCTCTGATTTTTTTACCTGGGATGTAACAGCTATCTGAAGATAAGTATATGTATGAATTCATTTTACTGAACTGTTGTTTATTTAATTTTCGTAATGAATATTTTGTTTTATTTTACTTTTGATGTTAAAATTGTTTAAGATAATTTTGAAAGTATATATAATTTTCTCTTAAAAAATAATTCGCATCTGTTTTGTTATTAAAGGTTATCTTTAAGTATTTAGTTCTGAAAGTAAAAATGTTTGATTAATTTAAATTAAAACAATAATTTAAGAACAAAGTTGTTCTATTAAAGTATATTTTTTACTGTTATGAAAATTATATGCTGTGTTCTAATTTGAGAAAACATTTTGTTTTGAATTTAATAAACTGTATTTTATTAAAATAGTATCTTTTGACAGATATTTACAATAGAATAAATATTTGTTTTTGTGAGTAAGTTGAGTTTCGTTTTGAATAATGTTGATTCATGAAATGACAAAATAAAGTTCTGAATAGCACTTTTATAAGAATAAGTTTCCTTATATATTTTATATAGGTTAAACATTTAAATTTAAATTTGTTTCAAAAAGGTTAAAAAAAAAGAGAGAATTTTGTTTCCCGGAACAAAAGTACATTGTGTTCTTTTCAGAACGTTTTGAATTATTTTTGCAAGTAAAGTAATTTTAATTAATTTTGAATAATTGTGTTCTTAGAACAAAAAAGAAAGTGTTCTTTTGAGAAAAAAGTTTTTAAATATTCTTGCTTAACATAATATGATTATTATTTTTTTCTTAAAAGAAATTGAAAGTTAAGAACGATGTAGTTATAATTTAGTTTTTTTTTTATTTTGAGAGGTTATATTGAAGTTATAGAATTTTTTTGTATGTTTTTTAATAAGTATAGGGCTATCGTATGACGTAACGGTGAATCCATACCACTTCAATTTTGGTTTACCTCCCTAAGGAAAGAGTTATATTGGAATTATATGTGAAGTAAATAAAAATTTTATAATTTGTGATATTACAGTAATTTGCATTTATATTTATATTCTATTTTGAATATATATACACCGCGCCCCAAAAGTTTATACAATCAATAAAATTTGCATTAACATAAAAAGTAATAAGGTACATAAGGTATTCGTGAGTTAGGCGTGGAGAGTAATAAAGAAAAGCAATTTTGATGATATACACATATAAATTATGATCAAAGGTTTGAAATTTTAAAATATACATTAAATTATATAAAAATGTGCTGTCCCAAAAGTATAGACAATTGTAATTTTGTTTGGTTTTACATTTTTAAAAGTAACTAAAAACTTAGTTTTAATATTTAATTGTATTGTCACGACACTTTATAACATCAAATACACGTTGTTCCATAGAATTCACTAAGCATTTCATTACAGAAGGAGGTATTTCATACCACGCTTTGTCAATTGCAATTTTTAAGTCATTTACAAATGTATATTGCTTTCCATTTTCATATATTTTACGAGATAAAATCCCTCATATGTTTTCCATGGGATTCAAATCTGGACTAAGTGCTGACCAGTCTTATAGTGTGATATTGTTTCATCTAAACAATGATTTCGATTATGTGGAGGTAATGGATGTATGCCCCATCTTGTTGGTAGACACAGTCCGGTAATGCTAGCAAATCCAAATTACGTAATGATACAATGTTATTAAAAATGGCTTCAGTTGATAATTTATCTCTGCGTGAAATTGCATCAATTTGCAGAATTTCAAGAAGTACTGTACACAGAAGAATGAAAGCTTCAACATATATTGTTTAGAGGAGAATGAAAGCAAAACCTTGCTTAAAGCAGAGACATCTTAAAGATGCATGTCTATAGTGGGCTAGAAAGCATGTGTCATACGGTGAAAAATGGATTACTGTCTTCTTCAGTGATGAAAAAAATGGAGTTTAGACGGCCCTGATGGTCATAAATTTTACTGGCATGACTTAATAAAAGAATTCAAGAACTGTTTCAGCAAGCAACAAAGCGGATGATCCGTAATGACCTGAAGAGAGTTTTCTTTCAAAAGCCAAACATTTCTACGATTTATGGAAAGGAAAATGAAATCAGAGGATTATCAGTATATTTTACATACCAATTTACTGCCAATTATGGATTTGCCAGCAGGACCGGACTGTCTTTTCCAACAAGATGGAGCATCCACCCATACCTCCACATCATCGAAATCATGGTTTAGATGAAACAATATCACACTATTTGACTGGCTAGCACTTAAACCAAATTTGAATCCCATGGAGAACATATGGGGGATCTTAACTTGTAAAATATATGAAAATAGAAAGCAATATACATGTGTAAATGGATTAAAAATTGCAATTGACAAAGCGTGGTATGAAATACCTGCTTCTGTAATGCAATGCTTAGTTAATTCAATGGAACAACATATATTTGATGTTATAAAGTGCCGTGGCGATACAATTAAATATTAAAAGTAAGCTTTTAGTTATATTTAAAAATGCAAAACCAAACAAAATTATAATTGTCTATACTTTTGGGACAGCACATTTTTATGTAATTTAATGTATATTTTATAATTTCAAACCTTTGATCATAATTTATATGTGTATATCAGCAAAATTGCTTTTCTTTATTACCTATCTCACGAATTTTAATTGTACCTTATTACTTTTTATGTTAATGCAAATTTTATTGATTGTCTAAACTTTTGGGATGCGGTGTATATATATTTGTGTGTTATGCTTTCTATAGAGAAGAAATCCCTTGGTGTAAGGATAGGTTTACGTAAAAAAAATCTAAAATTTTGTTCTTGAAATTGAAAATTTTTAATTGAAATTTTTAAATTGAAATTCTTGTTCTTGAACGTGAAAATTTTTAATTGAAATTTTTAAATTGAAATTTTGTTCTTGAAATTTTAAATTTAAATTTTAGTTCTTGAAATTGATTTTTTAAATCAAAATTTTATTTTGGTTGTTAGTTTTGTTAAATTTAAGTAAAATGGCGTTTTTTGGAGGGTGCAAAAAAGAGGATCTCGTGTCCTTTGCGATGAGTAAAGTTTAACCGCCACTGACAAAATGAAAATGGTAGATTTACGTAATTTAATTATTAAGTACGCTGATTGCGAGGAGGTCTATACAAAACACTTACTTACAACTATAGTCGAGAATTGAAAAACTGAACAGGAGCGCTTAGATTTAGAATATCAATGGGTTTTCAAACAAAAACGACGTAAAATTGAAAAAGAACAGATTCAAATCGAACAAGAAAATTTAGAGCGCGACCGGACTTTCGAACTTGAAAAATTACGCCTTACTCAACAGACTTCGGCATCTACCTGAGAGGTATAAAATAATAGATGCACTTACGAAAAGCCGTGTATCGATCTACAAAAATTGATTCCCCGTTTTCGCCGAAACGAAGATGATATGATCACCTTCTTCGTGCTGTGTGAGCGACAGTTAAAGGTCCTAGGGGTTCCTGAAGAAAATTAGGTTACGTATCTCATAAGCGCTTTACCTAGTGATATTGCTAGACTCATAACTAGGGAACCGGAAGAAAAGACCCAGGACTACCAACACACCAAAGCAATGCTGTTTAAACGATTCAAGTTGACGGCTGAAAAATTTGGAATTATGTTCGTTCAGCTCAAAAATATTCCAGGAGGTACCTGGAAAGATTATTTTTTTCAAGATTAGAACCTACTTTGAAAGTTGGCTCTCTGAGCTCAACATAACTTGCTTCGAATATTTGAAAAGTCTTATTTTATGTGACAAATTAAAGAGAAGGTGCTCCCCACAGCACAGAGAACATTTCTTAGACATTTGGACTGATTTAAATTATCCAAATGCGCTAACAGAAAAGCTAGACGCTTATGATGTTCTAAGAGTAAATCCCGTAAATTCCAAAGTAGAGGAAATCCACCAGAAAAATAATGAAAAAGAAAAGTGCCCAGCTAAACTGATGGTATTAGTCTCACAGGCGATTCGCACTAATTGTTTATTATACTCTTATTTTAAAGAATAATGCACCTCAAAAAAATAAGTGAAGGGGGATTAGCCCACGTTTCCCCCTTTATACTTAACCAATGAACCTCCAAATCTAATCAGAGAAGCTCTTTAACATAATAAACAGGTATACCAAATTGGAGCAAATCGAATAAATCTGTATGAAAAATTAATTTATCTAAATTAAGGGGTGTTGACTAGCCCCTCTTTTCCCCCTTTATCCTTAACCAATGAAACCCCAAAACTAATCAGGGAAGCCTCTTAACATAATAAAAGGTTATACCAAATTTGGTGCAAATCGAATAAACCTGCATGAAAAACCCATTTATCTAAATTAATGGTGGTGGTGGGGTGGACAACCCCCCTTTTCCCCCTTTATCCTTAACCAATGAACCCACAAAACTAATCAGGGAAGTTTCTTAACATTATAAACCGGCATACCAACTTCGGAAATCGAAAAATTCTGCATGAAAAACCCATTTATCTGAATTAAAGGGGGTGGACTAACCCCCCTTTTCCCCCTTTATCCTTAACCAATGAACCCGCAAAACTGATCAAGGAAGCTCCTTAACATAATAAACCGGTATACCAAATTTGCAGCAAATCGAATAATTCTGCATGAAAAACCCATTTTTCTAAATTAAGGGGCGGGTGGACTAATCCTCCCTTTTCCCCCTTTATCCTTAACCAATGAACCCCTAAAACTAATCAGGGAAGTTCCTTAACATAATAAACCGGTATACCAACTTCGGAGCAAATCGAATAATTCTGTATGAAAAACCCATTTATCTGAATTAAGGAGGGTGGACTAACCCCCTTTCCCCCTTTATTTTTAACCAATGAACCCCCAAAACTATTCAGGGAAGTTCCTTAACATAATAAACCGGTTATACCAACTTCGGAGCAAATCGAATAATTCTGCATGAAAAACCCATATATCTGAATTAAGGGTCGGTGGTCCCCCTTTTCCCCCTTTATCCTTAACCAATGACCCCCCCCCCCCCCAAAACTAATCAGGGAAGCGCCTTATCAGAACGAAACTAAAAAAAATTGAAGCAAATAGGATGTTTCTATCAAGAGTTATGGCGTTACGTACGTACATACAGAACCGGCGGGCACATAAACACTCAGGCTTTGATAGCCTGTGAGCTAAAAACTGGCCAAAACCAAATGAGACCGCACCATCGACCTCTTTTAATAATTCATTTCAAAATGAATCCTTCTACTTAAGGAAGGTAACGTCGTCAGACAACGGAAAAGTGAATCCCTCACCACAGATTGAAGATCGCCTATCCTTGAAATGTTATGGTTGTGGTACTCTCGGATTTATTCGTGCTAAGTGCCCTACTTGCAACTCTATGATAAAAACTGAATCTTCCCAGTTTGAGCAAATCCAGATATACACATGCTCAACCATAGCCACACCTTTAGCCACAGTAAACCTGAAAATTAATGAAATCTACGGCAAAGTCTGCGTTGAGACCGGATCTAGTCACAGCCTGGCTAGTAAATCATTGTATTCTGCGTTAAAAGAAAAAAAGTGCAAAGTTTCAGAAGACCTCTCTGAACATGTCATTAGCAAACGGCCAGCTGTCAAAAAAAGACAGTTTGACGACAAATGTCGCTGTAGAAATTGATGGAAAAAATTTTTGTACAGATTTTATTGTATTACCCGAAGCTAAATCAAACAGAAACATTTTAGGAAGAGACTTTCTTGATAAATCAGAGTATGTACCAGACATTAAGAACAAACGTTGGTATTTCGGCGATATGCCTCATAGAATGTATGGCTTTGCAGATCTTGTTTCAAAGCCTCATGAATGTTCTGCCCAGAAGTCAGAATTAAATTATTTGCTGAGAAGTATGAAACCATCTTTCAGCTGGCGGGAGAAGCCACCCTGTGCTCCTATGATATCGGTACAGGCTCCATTGAGATAACCCCGAAACCAAAGGAATTTGCTATCTTCACTAATCAAGTGAAAGACTTGGTCGAACAACGCGAAAGGCAAAAGAAAACAGTTTGCAGACCGAAGCCGGAGAGAAGGACCTCAGTATTCTCATGGTGACCATGTATGGGTAGAACTCCATCCCGTTAGCAAAGCTAGTCAGAAAAGAACCGCCAAATTCAGTCCTCGATGCAACGGACCCTATGTAGTGCTCACACAGCGTTCACCTACTTCCTATGAAGTTGCCAATTTTCAAGTTCCTGAAGTTCCCTAAGGAACTTACCATACATCTGCTCCAAAACTTTGTAATAATATTACCGATCAACCAGTTACTCCACTCAGGAAACGTGCTAGGGCAAAGAAAAATGCTCTTGGTCCTTTGTCGAGACGTCTAAAGAACAACAGGGAGAGGCTCTAACAAATATTTAAAGAATATACCACTAGATGGCAGCACTGGACGAAAGTCCCTAATATTAGCAGCTGTCACATAGATTTTCCCGTGATCCCCTGCGATAAGTTCTTCAGCAGACTGCTTTGGAGTATCGCTTCGGATAGATGCGAAATGCCGGCTGTCTTGGTATTTTTTCCCGGAGTTTTAATGAGAGGCAGAAAGTGACGAAATGCTTGCGAATCAATGTTTCCCACGCGAATTTTTTCTGCCGTTCCTTACTATATAAATATGTACAGCCATCTTGTAAATAGCAATATGTCTTGTCGTACAGAGTTTTATTAAACATACTTTCTACAAAATCTAGAGTGGCGACTCCTTTTGGAATAATGAGTTTCTTATTAAATATTGTGGTGCCTTCTCATGGAAAGTACGTAGGTAGCTATATGAGTATATTAAAAACCAAACACAATTACAAATTGTTTAAATATTCCAATTTACTTACTCTATATCTTTACGTTTTGTTTTAAAACATGAATATTATTTTATTATAATTTAATGAAATTATTCAGAAAATGTATATTTATTTTTAATAAATATCTGGAAGATTCATTCTAAATACCTTATGGTACTTAAATAAAATTACCATTAATAGCTATAACTTTATATTTTCCTTAATATTCTAGTTACCTGTTATTAAATTAGATGCTCATAATGTTATTAAGTGCAATGGAATATCAATTATTGCAATATTCGCATTAAATGAAAAAAAAAATTAAAAATCAGCTTAATCTAAATATGTCTTTTTGCGATAAATGTTACTTTTAATTGAAATTTCTAAACAATTATTATTAAACAATTTATTATTGAAATAGTTTTATTAAATATTTTCATAAATAGAAATAGTTTCATCACAATATCAAACTCGCAGAACGACTTTAATTAAACACTCTAAAATTTCCACTATTCCACGTTTAATAAAATATGCACTAAGAAAAATGACACTTTCAAATCTGAGTAAATCTATGTTTTCATTTTGTTATGAAACTTTTTGTTTCCAATAGGACGACGCAATTCTTTCAATTCCTAAATACCAGAAATACTCAGTTACAAACAAATTACTTTTCATACGTTAAACGGAGTAAATATTAGCAGGGTAGTTGAATTTATTCATATATCATTTGTTATGATTTCGAACGAAACGCTCCTTTCAGTAACAATTTATAACTTAAAATGTGGCGAACTAAATTTTTATCGTGTTCGCGGAAGAACACTTAAAAGCCGTCGTAATATAATCGCGAAAGCGTAAATTTTATTCTTCAAACTTCGAAACTGAAGAATGGTTGAATTCGAAAAGGAAAGATTTCGCAGGTGGGATTTGACAACCATCAACAATATATAAATACAAACATTATCTATAATCGTGAATAAATATTATGAATAAAGCGTTATGTGCTCATATTTGAGTCTGTCCATATTTTCAGAAATTAATATATACATGTTTCAAACTTGTGTAATTTTGTTTCGGAGCCATTTTCACTATGCGACATACTCAGATTTAAGTATTTTTACTCAGTTTTGAAAATGTCGTTTATAGAGTGTGTTCACATATACTTTCTTTAACCATTTAATTACATTTTCCGGAAAAAACAGTTTTCTTAAAAATATATTTTTTTCTTTTAAATTAGTAAGCAATTTACGATTCATATATTTGATTATTTGTAAGTTCTTGCAGCTACATTTATGTTATTTTGACATTTTGTGTTTTGTTGAAAATGTTGTATTTTTAAGAAAAAAATCTCTTTATTGTGGCAATTAAATTATATCTTTGGATCATATATCTTCTTCTCCGTTAGGAACTCTCGGAGAACCAACTTATGTAGAAGCACAAGGTTTGATTGTTTAAATATAAATTTAGCTAGAATTTGTTTAAAGTGAAATTTAAAATATGAAACCACATTTTTCTTTTGAATTTAGTTTACAACCGTATTGTAAATGTTTGAAGATTGATAAACGAGATGTTTCAGTTATTTAGGGAATGGGCAGAGTTCTTTTGCTTAACGGGGCTGGTCACTCAGCATCGGAATTCTCGTCCGTAATGTTAAATCTATGGACTTTTGATGCATTCGTATATTTAAAATATCTTCTCGCGAACTTCATATTTTTAACATCTTTTTTTCTGTATACCATTCTTAAAGGATGTCTCTTTTTTTTCTTAGTTTTCAAAATATTTCTAAAATCTATGCTGAATTTAATATTTTATGTGTTAAAAGCTGGCGAGCTCTGAGTAAGATTTTAGCACTTGTTATAAAATTAAGTATATACTTTAGAAATATTTTATGAACTAAGAAAAAAAGAGACATCTTTTAGGAAGTGTACACAAAAAATTGAAGTTAAAAATATTAATTTCCCAAGAAGGTATTTTAAAGATACGAATACATCAAATGCCCATAGACTTTACATTAGTCAGCAGAAATCGGAAGCTTTGTGACTAGCCCCCTCAACTCGGCAGTGGCCGCGTGTCGGTCTTTTTGCCGCCCATATAAATTATCTTCTCATAATTCATATCCCTTTAAAAATACAATGGAGAACTACCATGTAGCTTTCTTTAAATGTTTCTCCACCACCATAGTGAAATAACAAAACATCTCTACTTTTCTTTCAGGTACATTTTTACAAGCAAATTTCAAATTGGTGGAAATGGCTGCGCAAAGATCACTATGCCATTTTTACTTTGTCCCATTATTCCAAATCTCATGAATAAAATGTACAATTTAAGTAAACATGAATAAAATGAATAATTTATGTAAGTATAAAATGTATAATTTATGTAAGTATAAAATGTATAATTTATGCAAGTATAAAATGTATAATTTAAACAAATTTATAACTTCATTGAAATCTAATATTCAAGTACTAGGTGAAAATAATTTCTTATATTACATTTTCTGCATGCTGGGAACAAGCGGACGTTAAAAAAGACGAGCGCGACTAATATTATTTTGAAAAAGGACGCTAACTACTCTGTATAATAGCGATTTAATTATTGTAATGTTTTATATCTTAAAGTTCGGATAAGAATAAGTAGATGTCTTTTGAATTTGAACGTTAGTTGAAGCATTCCGTGAAGTAAAAGTGCGCCTACGGAACAATAACACAGATACAGAAGATATGAAATAATATTTCTAGCTAGAAAGGAGATTTTAAGGAAGAATTGAAAAGACACATTGGTGTCTTGGGGGAGACCCCGCTGACACAGAAACATCAATTTTTGATCTTTACATTAATACTGCAGAAAAAAGTGTTTGGGGTCAATCCATTTCGAGTGGTCCAGCATTCGTTGCTCGACCATTTTTAAAAAATCTGAAATTTTTTGTACAAAAACCCTAACATGATGGAAGTTCAAAATGACTATTATTTTAATTTTATTAATTTTTGTTTGTGCATGGCGGCCATCTTTGTTTCATCGTCTGCAGCAATTTTCTCACAAGAAGGGTTTACGGAATAGTAAATAATTCATCGTTTATTTATCCAATTCAAGTGCGGATTAAAGAAATTTGAACAGAATACATTGGGCTAAAAATTTGATAATGGAGTAGTTTCCGAAACTAACTGCTTATTAGTAAAATTTAAGCATAAAGTTTCAGTTTTTTTCCAAAATTTCCCCGTTTACAAGAGGAAATTTTTCTAGCAAGGAAAACTGTCAACATGCCATAATTTCATTTTTACAAATAAGCCGAAAGTACTTGTATTCACACGCCGAGTTCCAGATCTGTGACTGGCTTTCTCTCCGCTAAAAAAAAATTCCAAATTTTTCAAAAATGCCAAAAATCGCACTTTTCAGGCTTTGATATCTCTGGTGGGGCACGAGATAAAAATCTGAATTTTTTTTCATAAGAGTATTGTGTGGTAGTGTTATGCACAAGAAATTTCAGGATGGAGATTTGAATACAAGCTGAGATATGGCAAGGGCAACATGTCAAAACAATACTGCCAAACTATTGTTTTGTTGTAGTCACAGATAAGTATTTATCTGAGAGTGTCATTTAAATGTATGTTTTTGATCATCTTTAAATAATAGTAACAGAAAATAAAGCCTTTTGCAATTAATTTAAAAAAATAATTATGCTATTTTGTATGGTTTCAGTAATTTTTGTTGTAATTTTAGTAACTAAAATATAAGTAACTAAAATAAATATTTAGTAACTAAAATAAATAAATAAATAAATATATATATATACATATACAAGACCTGAGACAAAAACAGAATAGGGAAAGAGAAAAGCTGTTAATGTTGGCATACTTGTTGATACATGATCAAACGTGTCAAAACACATTCCTGCTTGTTGGTTTAAAAACCACAATTTTAATGCTGCTTGCCAGTCTCTGAAACTTGTTCCTATCATAAGTATGTTCCTGTAAATGAAACATTATGCGATATTACCATGCATCAGCCTCAAGTAATTTTTAGAAAGTAAAGATACCCAAAGACTTTTCAAAATTTATACTGCAGAAAAATCACATTTTGGCATAAGAAGTAATCTAGGAATTACTAATGAATTGAGACTTGCACATATTGATTTCAAAGTATATTTCTATGAGCCACCAGGGCCAAGATCTTCAATCAAGTTATCAAGAGATGACAAGACTTTGTTCCTACAAATAAAATTTTGAGAAAGATCAAAATTGTGGTTTTTGAACCAACAAGCAAGAATGTGTTTTGACACTTTTGATCATGTCTCAACAAATATGACAACATTAACAGCTTTTCTTTTTTCCTATGTTGTTTTTGTCTCAGGTCTTGTATAAAATTTCTTTTCTTTATGTAAAAATTCTGAGGTTTCTTCTAGTTACTAAAATTACTTACAACAAAAATTACTGAAACCATACAAAATGTATAGCCTTAGGCATAATTATTTTTTTAATTAAATGCTAAGCTTTGCAAAGGGCTTTATTTCCTGTTACTATTATTTAAAGATAATGAAAAACATAAATTTAAATGACACTCTCAGATAAATACTTAGCTGTGACTACAACAAAACAATAGTTTGGCAGTATTGTTTTGACATGTTGCCCTTGCCATATCTCAGCTTGTTGTCAAATCTCCATCCTGAAATTTCTTGTGCATAACACTACTATACAATACTCTTATGAAAAAAAAAAAATCAGATTTTGATCTCGTGCCCCACCGGACATATCAAAGCCTGAAAAGTGCGAGTTTTGTCATTTTTAAAAAAATTGGGATTTTTTTTTTAACGAAGAGAAAGCAAGTCCCAGATCTGGAACTCGGCACGTGAGTACAAGTACTTTCGGCCTATTTGTAAAAAAGATTATGTTATGTTCACAGTTTTCCTTGCTAGAAAAATTTCCTCTTGTAAATAGACAAATTTTGGAAAAAAAACTGAACTTTATGCTTAAATTTTACCAATAAGCAGTTAGTTTCGGATACTACTCCATTACCAGATTTTTAGCCATTTTGAACTTCCATCATGTTAGGGTTGTTGTGAAAAAATTTCATATTTTTTAAAAATGGTCAAGCAACGAATAAATGATTTTCTGGACCACTTGAAATGGATTGACCCTTTTAGAATTCACATTTTACATTCGTAAAGTTTTTGGCGAGAAATAGATATTGGCTAAGACACAAATCTTGACAAGGGATGACCATTATATTGGAATACAGGGACCAGTTTAAATTTAGATGAAAAACCTAATAGGTGACAATAAATAAAGCGTTAGTACATAAGCAAGTAAGAAAGAATTTGAATACTGCCGATAGATTTGGAATGGGTGCGGGAAATTACAGGCGACAAAAGTTTAAAAGAACATATGGATATTATTATATAACCGCTGAATTAACCAAAGTTTTGACTATCTTTTAAGCAAACCTTCGAATTAAAAATCTAGATCTGACAGAGAAATATTGCATAGGCAGATGCTACTCGAAAAGACACTTTTGAATGAAATGGCTGTGAATAATATTATTTTCATTATTTTCTGATCTTAGAGCAAAGAGTAGAGTGAGTTACCTGTGAACATTAAAGTAATACGTAGAAGAGAAGTAGATTAACTTAATAATTAAATATACAAAGAAAAATAGAACGGCGCATATTTATCTAGATTTTTATTATTAAATTTAAACTATATAGGGATATTATAAATTACCTATAAAGGATTTAAAATATATGTGATATCAACGATATCACACTCTCGGATTAACTAAATTATTTCCTTTCTTCAATAAATGGGAGAATTGTAAAAGTTTAATAAGTGCGAATTAAGAAAAAAAGGTCTGTACAATCTGGATAATCAATAAATTCACATGCTGAAATGTTACAAAATGAATTTCTAATTTTCGAGCAAACATCCATTTTAATAAAATTAATCATGTTTATTTTAATTTTATTAAATATATTTAAAATATCCAATGATACAAAAGCACTTATCATTATGTATTTTAATAATGTATGAGTATATTAAAAGCGAAACACATTTTTTTTGTATAAATATTAAAGATTGTTTACTTTATCAAATTGTTTGTTTAAAATTATGAAAACTATTATATTATAATTTAATGAAGTTTTTTTTTAAAAAAATGCATATTTAAATCTAATAAATATCAGGAAATTTCATACAAAATATGCTATGGTGCTTGAATAAAATTAGCATTATTAGCTAATGTTTCTTATTTTCTGTAATGTTCTAAGTGCTTGTCATTAAATTAGAAGCTCGTAATATGTTTAGAGCAATTGAATATTAATTATTCCATCATGCATATCAAATAAAAAAAATAATAAATATTAAACTTAATCTAAATATGTCTTTTTTGTGAAAAATGTTATTTTACACAGAGATTTCTAAACAATTATTCTTAAACAGTTTATTATTGAAGGAGTTTGCTTAAATATTTTCACAAATAGAAAAAAAATTAATTACAATTTCAAACTCGCAGAACGACTTTTATTAAATGCACAGTTTTGTGAATTATGTTCATATAGACTGTCTTTAACCATTGAATTACATTTTCCAGAAACAAATCAGTTTTGTTAAAAGTATTATTTTTCTTTTCAATTAGTAAGCATTTTACTAATCCTATTATTTGTTGCCTGTTAGTACTTGCAGTTAGCATTATATTATTTTAACATGCTGTGTTTTGTTGAAAAATTTTGCCTTTTTAATGAAAAAAAAATATTGTGCCATGGTATATTAAACATTTTGATCACATATCCTCTTCTTCTTGAGAAACTGTCAGAGAACTCCCTTATGCAGAAGCACAATGGATTTGATTATTTAAATATATATGTAGCTAGAGTAATAAAAAAAATATGAAATATAAAATATGAAATCGCATTTTTCTTTTGAATTTACTCGAAAATTTTACAGCTGTGTGGTAAGCGTTTAAAGATTTATTAAAGAGATATGCCAGGTATTTCGGAGATGAGTTGGGTACTTTAGGTTAACTAAATTATGGCAATTTAATTTTCAATAAATATTAAAATGTAGGATTTTTTAATAAGTGCGAATTAAGCAAACAGGTCTATACATTCTGATTAATGAAAAAATTCATATATAAAATATATAAAGTAATGCAGTGGTGGAAAATTGGCGCAGAGGTGGAGCCTATTGACACCACTAAATTTTTATGGTATTATTCAGTTTAATAAAAACTCAGAAATTTGATCATTAGACAAGAGGCAAAATACTACTATTATTTAGTGGTGTCAGTAGGCTCCACCTCTGCGCCAATTTTCCACCACTGAGTAATGTGTCCTAAAAGTGTGAAATCGTCAGAACAGCATACTGGTGAGAAGCACGTTGCTAATTTCATTTTTGTTTCTGTGCGGGCAAGGCTTTTTGCGCTTCTGAAAAAAAATCGTAATTGCATTAAAAACAAATACAATAGGGAAATTATTAGTTTCAATCATCTTTTTATTTTTACCTTTTTCTACGTACATAAGTTGCAGGTATTTTACTCCTGATTTTTTTTTACTTTCTTTTTTCATGGACTTGCATGTTTTTGGATGCCATTAACAAGACTTATCTATTTATGGAAGAAATCTGTCTGTTTGTTAGTTTGTGTAACGAAAACGTTTTGCCATTCTCTCTCAAGCCTAAAGCACAAAATTTAATGAAATTTCAGCTTCAGTTAGACCTAAAGATGTACTAATGCAGACTGAAGTTTTGATGTAGACCCAATAGGTGGCGGTAGTCAGCTGCATTTTTTACGATGTTCATAATAACTATACCTCAACACATAAATATTGGAATTTAATAAAATTTTATATTCAGTCAGACCTTAACATAAATAGACCGCATCATAGTTTGGGTACATATTACCCAAACGATGGCGGTGTTAAGCAGTTTTTCACACAATCACGCGACAGCTATATCTGAATAACTAACGAAGGGAATGTCATAAAACGCCATATTCTGCTAGACTTTATATAAATAGATGCTAATCAGCTTTAGATGTATACTGCCGAAATGGCTCGACTGTGCTGTGCATTTTCATCATTTTCACTGTAGCTATATTTCAAAAACTAATGCTTAGTAGATCATCAAAGTACATATTTAGTTAGACCTTGACATAAATAGATGCTAATTATTAGATGTATACCGCCCAAAATATTGCTCGACTATGCTCTGCTTCTTCAAATTTTCACACTAGAAGACACACATCTCAACAAATAATGCATGTGTGACGAAGTGAAAACGTAATTTTTAGGGTTTCGTTCATTTGACGAAACCCTATTCGTCTCACTCTTCTGTGTGTCTGTCTGTCCGTCCGTCTGTCACAGAGCCCAATCTCAGAGACTATATATGTTGGAGACTTGAAATTTTGCATACTTATAGATGAACACCTCAAATCAAACGACAGATAATAAAACTTTTAAAAAGTAGTAAATCACAAACGTTATTAATTAAAAGATTGGAAAGGCATTCATAATTTCACAAAAGCATGGATTGTTTTTTAAATTACAAACACGATCTCTTCGAAGGATTAAAAACAAGTGTTATTTTAACGGCAGATAAGGATTGGCTATTTCTTTAAGGCGCGATTTCTTTTTTCTATGCATCTCAGAAATTCGAAATTAGTACCACAAGACGGGCAAAAAAAAATCAGCTTTCAGAAATTCTAAAAAGTATCTCGATCGTACAATAAAAACTCGAAAATTCGTTAAAATTCGAGAAAAAAATCTTTTATTTTCCATCATTTTTGAAGGCGACAGATGTCTGATGACATTGCATTTTCGGTGGTAAACGAGATAATATAAAACAGGTGCGTCTTGTACTCAGAAACGAACACGTGACTTTTATACAGGACCACTTTTTTTTTTTTTATATCGATTTTTGAGCTACGATTTTTACGCCATCCGACGTAAAATTTCATTCACTCTCAGAATATGTCTTTATTTTTTAGTTTTGATAATCCGAAGCGAAGATAATTAATATTTTGGTAATTGATTCTAGAATTGCATTTTTTGTACAGCAGGCCACGTGACAGGAAAAGAAAATGAGATATTTTTGTATTAGGGTTTAATAATGGAAGTACAAAATTATTTAACTATTGATTTTACAAATTTGGTTTTTTCGCACCGAAATAACATGTCATGCGCTGATTCATAAAATCTAAATGTAAAAAAAAAAAAAAAAAAAAAAAAAAAAAAAATCGGACCACATCTTTGCGATTTATATAAAAAAAATCGATTTTTAAACTTACATGTAAAATAGATGCTTTTTCGCATACTTGAGGGGAATTTGTTAAAATTGGAAAAACTAAAGAACCGATCTCTTTTAAAGATTTGTTCTGAACGATGTCACATTTTTAAAAATACAGCATAAATTTTATTTATTCAAGATGAAAATTTCACAAGTGTTGATACCACAGTTTTCAAATAGTAATTTCAGCAAATATCTTAAATTCTTGCTTAAGACCATTTTTAAACTGTAGCGTTCGTTCTGTACCGTTTTGCGTGCGGTTTTTTGACGACGTGATGAAATAGATATTACTTATTCAATATAAAAAATTCCATAAGTTTGATAACCCTATTTTGAATAGTACTTTAGCAAATACTTGAATTGGTGTTTAAGACCGCCACCTCTTCGACTAATGTTTCTACAGATAAGTTGTAGATAGGAGTTTGCTTTCAGATGCACTTTTTCAGTGCGCTCCCTCGTGGTGAAATGTGGAACTAACAGACCGCTTTTTTACTTAAATTATGTAATCTAAAAAGGCGATCTGTTTCAAACTTTAAGATAGTTTATAACACATAATAAAATAATAATAATAATAATAATTCTGCGAGAAATTTCGGGAAGGGGGGTGGCGTTAAATTTTTTAAAAAACCTTAGCGGTATTTTTTCCATTTTATGTGCGGTTTTTTTGACGGAGTCCTGAGATAATTGCTACTTGTTCAATATAAAAAAAATTAAAGTGTCCGATACCACTATTTTAGTATAGTAATTTCAGTAATTATCTTAAATTGGTATTTAAGACCACCACCCTCTCGACAAGTGTATCTATGGATAAGTTGTAGAAAGGAGTTTCGTTCAGATACTGTTTTGTTAAGAATAGAATGCGCTACCTGGTAGTGGAATGTGGAATTAAAAGTACACGATTATATTTTAATTAGGTAATCTAACATGCTTTTATGTTTGAAACGTTAAGATAGTTTATAACACATAATAAAAAGTTTTCAAAATAATGTCGCGAGAAATTTCGTGGGGGGGGGGGGGCAATTTTTTTTTTTTACCTTAGCGTTTTTACCTTTTTATGTGCCGTTTTTAAGGATTTAATAATTATAAATTATGTCAATTTGGCTTTATTAATTAAAGAATAAAGCATTTTGAAAAGAATATTTTAAACGAAACTAGCCTCTGTGCGATCTTTGATCACACTTACCTACTTGTTTTATTATTTGATCGCTTTTATCAGCTGACGATATGTGAGAAGAATTGAAACAACTCTTCTCCGATATTCGTCCGAAGCTGGAGACTGTGCACATTCGATTTTGGACATGTTGCCGGCTGAAAAGCAAGTTCTGTATTTTAAAGTTTATTATTAATATGTTATAGTTTTTTTTTTTTTTATCAAGTCCAGCGTATCCGTCTAAACCAAACTCGTGACTCTTTTACACGTTGACGATGGTCATAGACGACTTGGAATAATGTAAAGCATTCTTCGAAAAAGCTGTATTGTTGTGGTTTTCATAAAGAAGTAAGAGACTTTAGATTTTTTATTTATTGTTACATTTATCCTCTGGGACTGTTTATATGCTTTTGCATTTTGGGACAATATTTGGTATTTTTTGGAAATTTTTTATTTCTTTTGTTATTTTTTATACGGTAAAAGAAGTTTGACGACAATATAAATGGTTCTAACGATCCGGGAAGATAAAAAAAAAAAAAGATGTATTAGATTGTCTGTGAAGGTTCCTATGTTTTAGCCGAAGAATGCAAATTTGCTTTTTGTGCAGTTGGAAGCTAGTTTTCGATTAGCAGGCATCACCGTAGAAAAAACTAAATTTCATAATTTGGTAGCTTCGTTGGATGCCGAAGCATAATGGATCTAGAACGAGCATACTACCGAATTTCGGTTCATCATCCCGATATCCCTAAAGCAGCTACTATAAGTCATTTTGGTTTATTTGAATTTCAGTTTTAAAACTCTGATTTATCCTGGGCAGTGAAGATGTTTCAATTCTTCATAAATGACTTCCTTCGATATTTAGAGTTTTGTTCCATTATCTTGATGACCTCTTAATTGCGAGTGAAACACACGCTGAGCACATGCAGCATTTACATGAGAGTTTTAGGCGATGTAGAGATTATTTGGTTAATATTCCGCAGTAGGTAACTTTGGCAATCTTCTGTAATATCCGAAGCCGTACGCTATATTTCGATAAATGTGATATGCTCAGAAGTAATTTTAAACAGTTAATGTTTTTCACATTCAAGTTGAAACATATTGGGACAATGATGGGAACGATTGCAAATGGACTTATATAGGGATATAACGTGGATAAAAAAAAAAAAAAAAAAAAAAAAAAAAAAAAAAAAAAAGATTTTCTTTTTATCTTTCCAGACATGGATATTCAATTTCCAACTGTAGAAATGATGCCAAATTTTCCTTGGTTACTTTAAGGGTACAAGGAGACCTTCAAACTCATTTTTTTTTATTGCACCTCGAATACTACTCAAGGGCACACTAGGAATTAACTCATATATTTATACCGCAAGAAAATAAAAAAAAAAAAATGTGAAAAAATAAGGAATTTTCCTGAATATTTTAAGTTGAATATTTTAATTATTAAGAACTTTCAAAATATCCCAAAATCACTCCACGTCAATTAATATCCCCAATATTTTTTTGTGCCAGTTTGGCTTACATATACAAACAAAACCGAATTTTATATATTTGAGTATAAAGGTAACAAGAAAATATTTTCTAAAATTTATGAAAATTTCAGCATTTTTATCCTATTTCTGCACTTAACTACCTTTAACTTTTTCGATTATATTTAGTAAAGAACTATGCACTGTTTTATTTGTATATGTAAACCAAACTGGCACGAAGAATATCTGGGATTTTAATTGATATGGTGTGGGGTTAAGACATTTTGAAAGTTTTTGAAAACGCTTAAAATATTCAGGAAATTTCCTTAATTTTCTAATTAAGAATTTCTTTTTTTTATTTATTGTGTGGTAAATATATGCCACAATTCATGTAGTGCGCTCTTGAAGGAAAAAAAATAAATTAAGGCGAAATTAAAAAAAAGAGGTTGAAGGTCCCTTGTCCCCTTAAATTATTAATACTATGATTATGATTATTATTATTATTATTATTATTAGTAGTAGTAGTAGTAGTAGTAGTATTAAATTGGGCTGTTTAAAAATTGAAATTATGCTATATTTAGAAGTTAATGAATAAGTAACAAAAGTGGTCGATTACATCATTATTATAACATCCACGTAGCATGTTGATTTTTAGAATTTTTTTCTTTTTTTTTTATATTAAGTGGGCAACACTTTTTAATAAAGAAGTAAATGTGAATAGTTAAATAAAAAGAAAAACCAATAAACGCAAGTTAATCCTAAAAGAAAAATCAATTTGCTAGAAACATTAATTTCCTTCTTTAAATACTAATATTTTGCATACTTATTATGTCAGGAAAAGAATTTAGAATTTTAGTACAACATACCGATTCAAAAATATAATAAAATGTCTGTGCTCTGTTTTCCTTATTACTTTTTAAATTGTGCGTGATGAGAAACGTGTATTTTCATATACATTTTCTGAAATCAGATGTTATTATTGCATTTAAATAAATTTTTGAATAACAGAGATTTATTAGTTTTTTTATATAAAATAATTAATACTTTCTTATTTAGAAAATAGTTTTATAAATAAAATAATTTTCAAGTAACTCCAGCTCAGTTTCTGCATAACTTCCAATTTCATTTTTTTTTTTTTTTTTTTTTTTTTTTTTTTTTTTTTACATTTTTGAAATAAATTATATATCTTGTGATTCTTCAGCAAAAACAAGTTAGATGTGAATTGTTAAAGAATATATATTAAAAATTGTTTTTATTTTTAGTTTGCTGAACTTAATAATAATTTCTTTGGAATTTTAGTGTAAATTTGCATGATTGTTTAATCAAATTTTGAATAGCCAAAATTTACTTTCGTTAAGTCATGAAACACCAGAAAATATTCAGATTTATAAAATTGTATTAATAATGTTGTAAACGAAATGAATTTCTTGCACGCATATTTTTGCTTTTTTTTATAAAACTAACGCAATTTAATATTTTTTACCTAATATATTTTATGTGTCAGAATAAAATGTACTGAAGTCATAATAAAATGAAGTACTAAAGTTAAATTACTTTTACAGGATGACAAAAAATAACTCTTACACAACACAAGTTTCATCTCACAGTTTTTTTAATATTCGTAGAAATCAAAATCAGATTACTAAAAGACAAAGTATTCGTATGTTAATTACAAAAAAAATGTACAAGTTTTGCAAGTATGCATTATGCTTTTAAGCAAAAGTGAAATATATATTTTTTTAAATCTTGCAACTGACCACAACTTTTTTTTTTTTTTTTTTTTTTTTTTTTACCATTTATAACCAAGTATGAAGTTCAAGTCGAAAAGAAAAAACAACATACTATACTCCAACTGTTCAAAAATATGTGTACTAAAATGTTGTTATACCACCTTGAGAAATAATTCTTGGATATCACTGATATTAGTTGCTCAGAATTTATACATTTTGCAGCTCACAAAAATGAACTTCTTGCATTCAGAATGGGAACTCGGTAAGAGCTGAAAATTCCAAGTAGGACTATGATAAGTCCCCTGAGACGGCCATGAGAACTTACCCATTGAGGAAAAACAACAAGAAAAAATCAAACAACGGGCATAGATTATGAAAATCTTTCCAACATAAAGCAAAATATTATTATTAAACTTCCCTTTTTAATAATTATGGACTTAACGTTGTAATATCGATACAAAAGAAATAAGGTGCTGCTATCCAACGTAATATTTATTCAAAAATTAAAAGATATAAAATAAACATATGAATAACATAAATCTCTACGTTTCGGTTTAATCTTTAAAACTTTCGTCAGGAGATACATTTTCTAAAATATAAATGGGCAAAAACTCTTTATATGCTACATTTTAAGATCAATTCAAAATATCAGGTTGTAACGAAAGTTTCCCGCCACAGCTAATATCGTCCTTTCAAACAGTTCGCGTTGTCGTATTTGCTCATATTTTATCAAACGATTTTCGGAATTTGAAAGAAAGATACTTGCTATTTATAGCACTGTGTTGTGAAATTTGTAAAACAATATCGTTAAAATTAAATACAGGGTGTCTGAAATGGAACTATCATGCTACCAGATTAGAAAAAGCATTTACTTCCAGTTCTATTGCAAAAAGTCAGCTACAGAATATCACCGAATCATGTGTATAGCTTTAGGCACAACTGTTGAATCATATGACACTGTAAAGTTTTGGTAGCAAAAGTTCAAAAACAAGGACTATGACATTCAAGAAGTAGAGCGCTCTGGCCTGCCTTAGCACTTCAGATTTTTTAAAAATGGTCAAGCAACGAATAAATGATTTTCTGGACCACTTCAAATGGATTGACCCTTTTAGAATTCACGTTTTACATTCGTAAAGTTTTTGGCGAGAAATAGATATTGGCTAAGACACACATTTTGACCATTACATTGGAATACAGGGACAAGTTTAAATTTAGATGAAAAACCTAATAGGTGATAATAAATAAAGCGTTAGTACATGAGCAAGTAAGAAAGAATTTGAAGACTGTCGATAGATTTGGAATGGGTGCGGGAAATTACAGGCGACAAAAGTTTAAAAGAACATATGGATATTATTATATAATCGCTGAATTAACCAAAGTTTTGACTATCTTTTGAGCAAACCTTCGAATTAAAAATCTAAATCTGACAGAGAAAATGTACATAGGCACATGCAACTCGAAAAGACACTTTTGAATGAAATGGCTGTGAATAGTATTCTTTTTATTATTTTCTGATCTTAGAGCAAAGAGTAGAGTGAGTTACCTGTGAACATTAAAGTAATACGTAGAAGGGAAGTAGATTAACTTAATAATTAAATATACAAAGAAAAATAGAACGGCGCATATTTATCTAGATTTTTAATATTAAATTTAAACTATATAGGGATATTATAAATTACCTATAAAGGATTTAAAATATATGTGATATCAACGATATCACACTCTCGGATTAACTAAATTATTGCCTTTTTTCAATAAATGTGAGAATTGTAAAAGTTTAATAAGTGCGAATTAAGAAAAAAAGGTCTGTACAATCTGGATAATCAATAAATTCACATGCTGAAATGTTACAAAATGATATTCTAATTTTAGCGCAAAAATCCATTTTAATAAAATTAAACATGTTTATTTTAATTTTATTAAATATATTTAAAATATCCAATGATACAAAAGCACTTATCATTATGTATTTTAATAATGTATGAGTATATTAAAAGCGAAACACATTTTTTTGTATAAATGTTAAAGATTGTTTACTTTATCAAATTGTTTGTTTAAAATTATGAAAACTATTATATTATAATTCAATGAAGTTTAAAAAAAATGCATATTTAAATCTAATAAATATCAGGAAATTTCATACAAAATATGCTATGGTGCTTAAATAAAATTAGCATTATTAGCTAATGTTTCTCATTTTCTGTAATGTTCTAAGTGCTTGTTATTAAATTAGAAGCTCGTAATATGTTTAGAGCAATTGAATATTAATTATTCCAGCATGCATATCAAATAAAAATATTATAAATATTAAACTTAATCTAAATATGTCTTTTTTGTGAAAAAATGTTATTTTACAAAGAAATTTCTAAACAATTATTCTTAAGCAGCTTATTATTGAAGGAGTTTGCTTAAATATTTTCACAAATAGAAAGAAAAACTTAATTACAATTTCAAACTCGCAGAACGACTTTTATTAAATGCACAGTTTATTGAATTATGTTCATATACACTGTCTTTAACCATTGAATTAGATTTTCCAGAAAAAATCAGTTTTGTTAAAAGTATAATTTTTCTTTTCAAATAGTAAGCATTTTACTAATCCTATTATTTGTTGTTTGTTAGTACTTGCAGTTAGCATTATATTATTTTAACAAGCTGTGTTTTGTTGAAACATTTTGCCTTTTTAATGAAAAAAAAATATTATGCCAAGGTATATTAAACATTTTGATCACATATCCTCTTCTTCTTGAGAAACTTTCAGAGAACTCCCTTATGTAGAAGCACAATGGCTTTGATTGTTTAAATATATATGTAGCTAGAGTTATAAAAAAAATTGAAATATAAAATACTAGCAAACCCCGCGGCTTTGCTCGCGTAATATTTGAAATATGCCAAGTGATATTTATATGTCTAATTTTTATCAAAAGGTACTAACTAAATTTTTAATTTATTAAAAGGTAATATTTTATTTTATTAAAAGTTTTTTTTTATTAAAAGGTACTTATTACTTTTAGGAATAATTCAAAAATTACTATTTAAAACACAGTTTGATTAAACATCATTATTACACTGCATTAGGCAGAAATGGGATTTAATTAATAAAATGAAGTAAAAATAAATAAATGATAATTTAAAAAAAATATTTTGAAACTTTTATGCTCAATTAATACGCTCATTTCAGTATTCATTTGAAGTTTTGAATTTTTTAGAAACCATCTTCTTACATCTTAAAATTAACCATCATGTCAAATTCCAAGTCCTACCACCTCTCTCAACATAAAGGGCTATGTTGAAACAGGAACTGTCACCATTAATTTGCCAACATTAATTTGCCAACATTAATTTTTAAATCGGTTTGTTATTTCCTAATATTCCACAGAAACGTAATTAAAAAAGCTTTTAAAGCCCTTTTTTAGAACGTTTGTTGTTCCTGAGAAGACCCAGGTGGTAGAATCACCGGCATAAAATATAGCCTGTGTAGGATCAGAGACTGTTACCATTGATTCGCAACTATTACTTTTATAATCGGTTTATATTTCCTGAAATTGCATAGAATATAACCTATGTTATAACAGGGACTGTCACCATTTATTTGCAACCATTACTTTTGAAATAGCTTTGGTATTTCCTTAGATTGAGTAGAAATCGCAATTTAGAACGTTTTTAGGACGCTTTTCGCGCACTTTCACCCCTTTTTAAATTTCCAATTTTTTCGAAACTGTTCTTAAAGATGTCTAATAAATATGTACCTTGCCTAATTTTAAGTTGCTAGCCCCTACCGATCACAAAAATCGAAATTTAGAACGCTTTTTTGCTCCTGCAACGTCTTGGTGATAGTGATAACGACATAAAATAGTGTCTGTGTTAGAGCAGAGGCTGTCAGCATCAATTTCCTACTATTACGTTTGAAATCAGATTCATTCTTCCCGAGATATTGCCGACAAATCGGCATTTAGAACGCTTTTCGCGCATTTTGCTCCTGCGTCTCCTCTGGTGTAGTGGAAACAGAAATAAAATATAGCCTATCTTGGAGCAAGATCTGTCACCATCATTTTTACACCATTATATTTGAAATCAGTTAAGTACTTCCTGAGATTGCATAGAAATCGCAATTTAGAAAGTTTTTTACAACGCTTTTTGCGCATTTTGACCCCCTTTTAAATTTCGATTTTTTTAGGAAATGTCCTTAGAGATCATTGATATCTTATAACTAACTACCATTCCAAATTTCACGATTCTAGGCCCATCCGTAACGCAAAAACCGCAATTTAGAACGTTTTTCTCCTGCACCCCCTTTGGGGTAGTGGCACTGACATAAAACATCGCCTATGTTGGAGCAAAGGTTGTCACCATCATTTTGCGCCATTATTTTTTAGATCGGTTTGGTATTTCCTGAGATTGTGTAGAAACCATCATTAGAACGTTTTTTAGAACGCTTTTCGCGCATTTTCACCCCTTTTAAATTTCGAATTGTTTAAGAACTGTTCTTAGAAATCCTTTATATCTAATAAGTAGCTAATATTTCAAATTTCATATTTCTAAGCCCTTCAGTAACACATAAATCGCATTTTTAGAACGTTTTTTGCTCCTGCACCCCCTTTGGGGTAGTGACACCGACATAAAACATAGCCTATCTTGGAGCAAGCGTTGTCACCATCATTAAGACACCAATATTTTTAAAATCGGTTTGGTATTTCCTGAGATTGTGTAGAAACTACCATTTAGAACGCTTTTTGTGCATTTTCACCCCTTTTAAATTTCGAATTGTTTAAGAACTGTTCTTAGACATCATTTATATCTAATAAGTAGCTAATATTTCAAATTTCATATTTCTAGGCCCTTCAGTAACACATAAATCGCATTTTTAGAACGTTTTTTGCTCCTGCACGCCCTTTTGGGTAGTGACACCGACATAAAACATAGCCTATCTTGGAGCAAGCGTTGTCACCATCATTTTAACACCAATATTTTTTAAATCGGTTTGGTATTTCCTCAGAATGTGTGGAAACTACCATTTAGAACGTTTTTTAGAACGCTTTTTGTGCATTTTCACCCCTTTTAAATTTCGAATTGTTTAAGAACTGTTCTTAGACATCATTTATATCTTATAAGTAATTAATATTCCAAATTTCAAATTTCTATGCCCGTCAGTAACGCAAAAATCGCGTTTTAGAACGTTTTTTGCTCCTGCACCCCCTTTGGGGTAGTGGCACCGACATAAGATATAGCCTATGTTCTAAGTTGGGCTCACACAATCATTTTGATGCCATTACTTTTGGAATCGGTTCGGTAGTTCCAGAGCTTACCTCCGACAAATAAACAATTTTTTCCTCTTTATAATAGGAGTATAGATGAAATCGCTTTTTTCTTTTGAATTTACTTGAAAATTTTACAGCTGTGTGGTAAACGTTTAAAGATTTATTAAACAGATATGCCAGGTATTTCGGAGATGAGTTGAGTCCTTTAAGTTAACTAAATTATGGCCCTTTAATTTTCAATAAATATTAAAATGTAGAATTGTTTAATAAGTGCGAATTAAGCAAACAGGTCTATACAATCTGATTAGTGAAAAAATTCATATATAAAATATATAAAGTAATGTGTCGTAAAAGTGTGAAATCGTCAGAACAGCATACTGGTGAGAAGCTCCTTGCTAATTTCATTTCTGTTTGTGTGCGGGCAAGGCTTTTTGCGCTTCTGAAAAATAATTGTAATTGCATTAAAAACAGATACAATAGGGAAATTATTAGTTTCAATCATCTTTTTATTTTTACCTTTTTCTACGTACATAAGGTGCAGGTATTTTACTTCTGATTTTTTTTTACTTTCTTTTTTCATGGACTTGCATGTTTTTGGATGCCATTAACAAGACTTATCTATTTATGGAAGAAATATGTCTGTTTTTTAGCTTGTGTAACGAAAACGTTTTGCCATTCTCTCTCAAGCCTAAAGCACAAAATTTAATGAAATTTCAGCTACAGTTTGACCTTAAGATGTATTAATGCAGACAGAATTTTGAATGTAGATCGCCCAATAGGTGGCGGTACTCAGCTGCATTTTTTTACGATGTTCGTAATAACTATACCTCAACACATAAATATTGGAATTTAATAAAATTTTATATTCAGTCAGACCTTAACATAAATAGACCGCATCATAGTTTGGGTACATATTACCCAAACGATGGCGGTGTTAAGCAGTTTTTCACACAATCACGCGACAGCTATATCTGAATAACTAACGAACAGAATGTCATAAAACGCCATATTCTGCTAGACTTTATATAAATAGATGCTAATCAGCTTTAGATGTATACTGACGAAATGGCTCGACTGTGCAGTGCGTTTTCATCATTTTCACTGTAGCTATATTTCAAGAACTAATGCATGGTATATCATCAAAGTACATATTTTGTTAGACCTTGACATAAATATATGCTAATTATTAGATGTATACCGCCCAAAAGATTGCTCGACTATGCTGTTCTTCTTCAAATTTTCACACTAGAAGGCACACATCTCAACAGATAATGCATGTGTGGCGAAGTAAAAACGTAATTTTTAGGGTTTCGTTCATCTGACGAAACCCTATTCGTCTCACTCTTCTTTTTGTCTGTCTGTCCGTCCGTCTGTCACAGAGCCCGTCCTCAGAGACTATATATGTTGGAGGCTCGAAATTTTACATGCTTATAGCTGAACACCTCACATCAAACGACAAATCATAAAACTTTTAAAAAATAGTAAATCACAAACGTTATTAATTAACCCCCCCCCCCCGCCTCCCCCCATTACAAGATCGGAAAGGCATTAATAATTCAACAAAAGCATGGATTGTTTTTTAAATTACAAAAACGATCTCTTCGGATGATTAAAAACAAGTGTCATTTTGACGGCAGATAAGTATTGGCGATTTCTTTAAAGCGCGATTTCTTTTTTCTATGCATCTCAGAAATTCGAAATTAGTACCACAAGACGGGCAATAAAAAAATCAGCTTTCAGAAATTCTAAAAATTATCTCGATCGTACAATAAAAACTCGAAAATTCGTTAAAATTCGAGAAAAAAATCTTTTATTTTCCATCATTTTTGAAGACGACAGATGTCTGGTGACATTGAATTTTCGGTGGTAAACGAGATAATATAAAGCAGGTGCGTCTTGTACTCAGAAACGAACACAGGACTTTTATACAGGACCAATTTTTTTTTAAATATCGATTTTTGAGCTACGATTTTTACGCCATCCGGCGTAAAATTTCATTCACTCTCAGAATATGTCTTTATTTTTTAGTTTTGATAATTCGAAGCGAAGATAATTAATATTTTGGTAATTGATTCTAGAATTGAAATTTTTGTACAGCAGGCCACGTGACAGGAAAAGAAAATGAGATATTTTTGTATTAGGGTTTGATAATGGAAGTACAAAATTATTTAACTATTGATTTTACAAATTTGGTTTTTTCGCACCGAAATACCATTTCATACGCTGATTCATAAAATCTAAATGTAAAAAAAAAATCGGACCACATCTTTCCGATTTATAAAAAAAAAAAAATCGATTTTTAAACTTACATGTAAAAGAGATGCTTTTTCGCATACTTGACGGGAATTTGTTAAAATTGGAAAAACTAAAGAACCGATCGCTTTTAAAGCATTGTTCTGAACGGTGTCAAATTTTTAAAAATACAGCATAAATTTTATTTATTCAATATGAAAATTTCACAAGTGTTGATACCACAGTTCTCAAATAGTAATTTCAGCAAATATCTTGAATTCTTGCTTAAGACCATTTTTAAAATGTAGCGTTCGTTCTCTACCGTTTTGCGTGCGGTTTTTTGACGACGTGATGAAATAGGTATTACTTATTCAATATAAAAAATTCCATAAGTGTTGATACCCCTATTTTGAATAGTACTTTAGCAAATATCTTGAATTGGTGTTTAAGATCCCCACCTCCTCGACTAATGTTTCTACAGATAAGTTGTAGAAAGGAGTTTGCTTTCAGATGCACTTTTTCAGTGCGCTCCCTGGTGGTGAAATGTGGAACTAACAGACCGCTATTTTACTTAAATTATGTAATCTAAAAAGGCGATCTGTTTGAAACTTTAAGATAGTTTATAACACATAATAAAATAATAATAATAATAACAATTCTGCTAGAAATTTCGGGAAGGGGGTGTGGCGTTAAATTTTTAAAAAAACCTTAGCGGTATTTTTCCATTTTATGTGCGGTTTTTTGACGGAGTCCTGAGATAAAGGCTACTTGTTCAATATAAAAAAAAAATATATATATATAGTTGCCGATACCACTATTTTAGAATAGTAATTTCAGAAATTATCTTAAATTGGTATTTAAGACCGCCACCCTCTCGACAAGTGTATCTACGGATAAGTTGTAGAAAGGAGTTTCGTTCAGATACCGTTTTGTTAAGAATAGAATTCGCTACCTGGTGGTGGCATGTGGAATTAAAAGTACACGATTTTATTTAAATTAGGAAATCTAACATGTTGATCTGTTTGAAACTTTAAGATAGTTTATAACACATAATAAAAAGTTTTCAAAAGAATGACGCGAGAAATTTCGTGGGGGAGGGGAATTTTTTTTTTAACTTGGCGTTTTTACCTTATTATGTACGGTTTTTAAGGATTTAATATTTATAAATTATATCAATTTGGCTTTATTAATTAAAGAATAAAGTATTTTGAAAAGAATATTAAACGAAACCAGCCTCTGTGCGATCTGTGATCACACTTACCCACTTGTTTTATTATTTGATCTCTTAAATCAGCTGACGATATGTGAGAAGAATTGAAACAACTCAACTCCGATATTTCGTCCGAAGCTGGAGATTGTGTACATTCGAATTTGGACATGTTGCCGGCTGAAATGCATGTTCTGTATTTTAAAGTTTATTATTAATGTGTTATAGCTTTTTTATCAAGTCAAGCGTATACGTCTAAACCAAACTCGTGACTCTTTTACACGTTGAAGATGGTCATAAACGACTTGGAATAATGTAAAGCATTCTTCGACAAAGCTGTATTGTTGTGGTTTTCATAAAGAAGTAAGATACTTTAGATTTTTTATTTATTGTTACATTTATCCTCTGTGGCTGTTTATATGCTTTTGCATTTTGGGACAATATTTGGTATTTTTAGGAAAATTTTTATTTCTTTTGTTATTTTTTATACGGTAAAAGAAGCTTGACGACATTATAAATGGTTCTAATGATCCGGGAAGTTAAAAAAAAAATGTATTAGATTGTCGGTGAAGGTTCCCATGTTTTAGCCGAAGAATACAAATTTGCTTTTTGTGCAGTTGGAAGCTAGTTCTCGATTAGCAGGGATCACCGTAGAAAAAACTAAATTTCATAATTTGGTAGCTTCGTTGGATGCCGAATCATTATGGATCTAGAACGAGCATACCACCGAATTTCGCTTCATCATCCCGATATCTCTAAAACAGCTACTATAACTCCTTTTGGTTTATTTGAATTTCAGTTTTAAAACTCTGACTTATCCTGGGCAGTGAAGATGTTTCAACTCTTTATAAAATGAGGTCCTTCGATATTTAGAGTTTTGTTCCATTATCTTGATGACCTCTTAATTGCAAGTGAAACTCACGCTGAGCACATGCAGCATTTACATGAGGGTTTTAGGCGATTTAGAGATTAGTTGGTTCATATTCCGCAGTATGTAACTTTAGCAATCTTCTGTAATATCCAAAGCCGTACGCTATATTTCGATAAATGTGATATGCTCAGAAGTAATTTTAAACAGTTAATGTTTTTCACATTCAAGTTAAAACATATTGTGACAATGATGGGAACGATTGCAAATGAACTTATATAAGGGATATAACGTGGATTTTTTTTTTTTTTTTTTTTTTTTTTAAATTTTCTTTTTATCTTTCCAGACATGGATATTCAATTTCCAACTGTAGAAATGATGCCAAATTTTCCTTGGTTACTTTAAGGGAACAAGGAGACCTTCAAACTCATTTTTTTAATTGCACCTCGAATACTACTCAAGGGCACACTGGGAATTATCTCATATATTTATACCGCAAGAAAATAAAAAAAAAATGTGAAAAAATAAGGAATTTTCCTGAATATTTTAAGTTGAATATTTTAATTATTAAGAACTTTCAAAATATCCCAACCTCACTCCACGTCAATTAATATCCCCAATATTTTTTTGTGCCAGTTTGGTTTACATATACAAACAAAACCGAATTTTATATATTTGAGTATAAAGGTAACAAGAAAATATTTTCTAAAATTTATGAAAATTTCAGCATTTTTATCCTATTTCTGCACTTAACTACCTTTAACTTTTTCGATTATATTTAGTAAAGAACTATGCACAGTTTTATTTGTATATGTAAACCAAACTGGCACGAAGAATATCTGTGATTTTAATTGGTATGGAGTGGGGTTAAGACATTTTGAAGGTTTTTGAAAACGCTTAAAATATTAAGTAAAATTCCTTAATTTTCTAATTACGAATTTCTTTTTAATTTTTTGTGTGGTAAATATATGCCATAATTCATGTAGGTGAAAAAAGGTGAAAAAAAAAAAAAAAAAAAAAACCTCTTGAAGGTGAAAAAAAATTAAGGCGAAATAAAAAAAAAGAGGTTGCAGGTCCCTTGTCCGTTTAAATTATTATTATTATTATTATTATTAGTAGTAGTAGTAGTAGTAGTATTAAATTGGGCTATTAAAAATTGAAATTATGCTATATTTAGAAGTTAATGTATAAGTTAAAAAAATGGTCGATTACACCATTATTATAACATCCACGTAGCATGTTGATTTTTAGAATTCTTTTTTTAGGTGCGTTCGTAATTATATAAATACGTAGCACCTATAGTTGTCGTTCAGTCCGTCTGTCTGTCCGTCCGTCTGTCTGTCCGTCCGCATATAACAGAGCAAAAACTACCCAACCGAATCGTTTAAAATTTAAACTATATAATTGTTGCATAATTTTGTCGAGTCATCTCAATTTTTATGAAAATCGGATGTATAGTTTAATTACAGGGACAATCAAAAGTTTTCCTTTACATTACGGCCAATGGGAAGAAATTATTGCAAGTTCATTTTAATGATGTTACAGCCTTCCGAATGGTCTGAAATTATAAATATATAATTGTTGCATAATTTTGTCGGGTCATTTCTATTTTTATGAAAATCGGATGTATAGTTTAATTACAGGGGCAATCAAAATTTTTCCGTTACATTACGGTCAATGGGAAGAAATTATTGCAAGTGCATTTTAATGATGTTACAGCCTTCCGAATGGTCTGAAATTATAAATATATAATTGTTGCAAGATTTTGTCGAGTCATTTCATATTTTATGAAAATCGGATGTATAGTTTAATTACAGGGACAGTCATAAGTTTTCCGTTACATTACGGCCAATGGGAAAAAATTATTTCAAGTGCAAATTAATGATGTTATAGCCTTTCGAAGTACACTAAAATATACAATCTGTACAATATGCGGCGAAAAAAATATTTATAAAACTAGTTATAGTACGAACGCACCTCATTTGCCACGTTTGACGAGCAATTTACAACTTGTTATATTAAGTGGGCAACACTTTTTGATAAAGAAGTAAATGTGAATAGATAAACAAAAAGAAAAACCTATAATTGCAAGTTAATCCTAAAAGTAAAATCAATTTGCTAGAAACATTAATTTCCTTCTTTAAATACTAATATTTTGCATACTTATTATGTCAGGAAAAGAATTTAGAATTTTAGTACAACATACCGATTCAAAAATATAATAAAATGTCTGTGCTCTGTTTTCCTTATTACTTTTTAAATTGTGCGTGATGAGAAACGTGTATTTCCATATACATTTTCTGAAATCAGATGTTATTATTGCATTTAAATGAATTTTTGAATAACAGAGATTTATTAGTTTTTTTTTTATATAAAATAATTAATACTTTCTTATTTAGAAAATAGTTTTACAAATAAAATAATTTTCAAGTAACTTCAGTTCAGTTTCTGCATAACTTCCAATTTCATTTTTTTTTTTTTTTTTTTTACATTTTTGAAATAAATTATATATCTTGTGATTCTTCAGCAAAAACAAGTTAGATGTGAATTGTTAAAGAATATATATTAAAAATTGTTTTTATTTTTAGTTTGCGGAACTTAATAATCATTTCTTTGGAATCTTAGTGTAAATTTGCATGATTGTTTAATCAAATTTTGAATAGCCAAAATTTACTTTCGTTAAGTCATGAAACACCAGAATATATTCAGATTTATAAAATTGTATTAATAATGTTGTAAACGAAATGAGTTTCTTGCACGCATATTTTTCCTTATTTTTATATAACTAACGCAATTTAATATTTTTTACCTAATATATTTTATGTGTCAGAATAAAATGTACTGAAGTTATAATAAAATGAAGTACTAAAGTTAAATTACTTTTACAGGATAACAAAAAATAACTCTTACACAACACAAGTTTCATCTCACAGTTTTTTTAATATTCGTAGAAATCAAAATCAGATTACTAAAAGACCAAGTATTCGTATGTTAATTATAAAAAAAATGTACAAGTTTTGAAAGTATGCATTATGCTTTTAAGCAAAAGTGAAATATATATATATTTTTAAATCTTGCAACTGACCACACCTTTTTTTTTTTTTTTTTTTTTTTTTTTTTTACCATTTATAACCAAGTATGAAGTTCAAGTCGAAAAGAAAAAACAACATACTATACTCCAACTGTTTAAAAATATGTGTACTAAAATGTTGTTATACCAACATGAGAAATAATTCTTGGATATCACTGATATTAGTTGCTCAGAATTTATACATTTTGCAGCTCACAAAAATGAACTTCTTGCATTCAGAAATGCATTAAGCAATGGGAACTCGGTAAGTGCTGAAAATTCCAAGTACGACTATGATAAGTGCCCTGAGACGGCAATGAGAACTTATCCAATGAGGAAAAACAACCAGAAAAAATCAAACAGCGGGCATAGATTATGAAAATCTTTCCAACACAAAGCAAAATATTATTATTAAACTTGCCCTTTTAATAATTATGGACTTAACGTTGTAATATCGATACAAAAGAAATGAGGTGCTGCTATCCAACGTAATATTTATTCAAAAATTAAAAGATATAAAATAAACATATGAATAACATAAATCTTTACGTTTCAGTTTAATCTTTAAAACCTTCGTCAGGAGATACATTTTTTAAAATATAAATGGGCAAAAACTCTTTATATGCTACATTTTAAGATCAATTCAAAATATCAGGTTGTAACGAAAGTTTCCTGTCACAGCTAATATCGTCCTTTCAAACAGTTCCCGTTGTCGTATTTGCTCATATTTTATCAAACGATTTTCGGAATTTGAAAGAAAGATACTTGCTTTATAACACTGTGTTGTGAAATTTGTAAAACAATATCGTTAAAATTAAATACAGGGTGCCTGAAATGGAACTATCATGCTACCAGATTAGAACCAGCATTTACTTCCAGTTCTATTGCAAAAAGTCAGCTACAGAATGTCACCGAATCATGTGTATAGCTTTAGGCACAACTGTTGAATCATATGACACTGTAAAGTTTTGGTACCAAAAGTTCAAAAACAAGGACTATGACATTCAAGAAGCAGAGCGCTCTGGCCGGTCTACTGATGTTGATGAGGCCCGCCTGCGAGAAATTGTGGAAGAATATCAGTATTCAACCACTCAAGAGCACTCTAAGCAGTTAGAGGTTAGTGCCATGTCCATTAGCAGCACTATGCATTGCATAAACTTGACGTACGAGTTCAATCGATGGGTGCCGCATGAGCTGACTCAAGCATATAAGTGCAGGCGTGTTCAGGCCTGCACTAATCTGCTCGAATATCAACGCAAGGACAAAATTCTCGACCGTTTCGTCACTTGTGACGAAAAGTGGATTCACTTCAACAACACAAGCCGAAAAAGAGGTTGCTCTATGCCCGGTGAGCCCGTCGGTATTGTCGCAAAGCGCAATTTGACTAACAAAAAGATAATGCTTTGTATCTGGTGGAATTGCCGTGGTATTATCCACAAAGAGTATCTGGAAAAAGGTAAAATCATGGACAGTATGGTGTACAGCAAGATGCTAGTCCATGTTGACGCTGCTATCAAGGTAAAATGTCAAAATGAGTTCCGGCGCAAGAAGATAATGTTTCATCAAGATAATGCTAGATCACATATGTCTGCATTCACCGTCTGGACTCTCTATGGGCTGAAATGGGATCTTTTGCCACACCCACCATATAGCCCCAACATCACTTTTTCGGACTACTACCTTTTTTCACACTTGCAGCTACATCTTGCTGGTGCTATCTTTAATTCTGCACAGGACGCCCGGAATGAGGTTGATCTGCTTTTGGACCCCCGCCCCCCAAGTTTATGGGCCGAAGGCTTTGAAAAACAACTAAAACCTTGGCAGAAAATCATAGATTCGGGTAGTGATTACTACCCTCACTAAAGGCACTGCTATCATGCTTTTTTTATAACTTTATTAAGAACTTTTTTTGGCGGAAAACTTTCGTTACAACCTAATACAAATCAGTCTAACGGAAACTCTTAAATCCCAAATAAACAGCATGGTGCCACTGATTTTAAAATGTAGCATATAAAGACTTTTTGTCGATTTATGTTTTAGAAATTTTTTCTCCTGATAAAGGTTTTAAAGATTAAACCGAAACTTACAGATTTATGTCATTCGTATGTTTATTTTACATCTTTTAATTTGTGAATAAATAGTACGTTGGATAGCAACACCTTATTTGTTTTGTATCTTCCTTTTCTTAGTTCAATGAAATCGATCATTGTCCGTTCTCAAACAGAATTTTTTGTGCATCTCTGAAAACGAACTGTAAATGATACCTATTCTAGACTCCCTAGAAAGCATATATTTGTCCAACTCAGTAATGGATATAAAATTATATATTTGATATCTGAAATATATAATATATTGTCCGTAATTGCCAAAATGTCAGTGAATCCTTACTGTGGAGACACGAAAAGTTTTGGTTTCCGCCTGTTTGTTAGTCTGTCTGTCTATCTGTCCCGCGGTAACTGCCTCAAAAAATAAATAAATAAATAAATAAATAAATCATGCGATAAGCTTGAAATTAGGTAAGCATGTTGGTGACGTACTGGGATTTAGCTCTATAGCTTTTGCATACATTTGTCTCATCTGTTCAGAAAATATGGAAATTTTTATTTTGCACCATAATGCTTTCTATGTCATTTCAGACAATTTTCAAATTTTCATTTCTTGAAAAAATGGCTCATTCGATTAAAGAATTTAAATGATAAATTACAGATGTGAAAATTTCCCAATAATGGTTTTAAATTATTCCTATTATTTTGAAATTTTGTCAAAACATTTGTAAGACTTTTTAATTTGGGTCTATATCTTTTCGTAATATTTTATACATGTGTTTCAATAATATAAAACATATTGTTTTATAAATTTACTTATCTGAAATGCACGTATTTTTTTTTCCATTTCTGTCATTAGTTACCTAGCAACTATATTTGATCCTAATTATATTATTATAAATGTGAATATTTGTGCGTATGATTTTTGAATCAATCCAACGTAAAAATGGATGAATGAATGCTTTTGTATCGTTGCATATAAATGGATTTTAACCCAGAAATGAAATTATGCAATATGTTTGTTTATTTTATACAAATAGTTAGCTTAAAAGTTCAAAAATTGATAATTTTCATAGAGAATTAATTGACGTTTTTCTATAAAATTTAAAAATATTTCTTTAATCGTTCCAAGAAAATCAGAACCAGGAATAATAATTTCTCTTAAACAGTTAAATTTTCAATTGAAAGATTTTCACGTGAAAAAGGAAAATGAAATAAAAAAGTTAATAATTAAAACAAAAGATGAATATGGCATCATACTGGTAATAAATAGGAAACACTCATGAATTTCTTACGGTTTTTTATAAAATAGCCTATGGTCCAGTTACCCCCAGCGTACATTTATATATGTTGTTTTTTACAGGTTTTTTGTTTGAAGATATCCACACAATGCATCATCGCGAAAACTCTTTATTTTTTCAACTTAAGTTAAAACTTTGTTACTGAAAAATGAAGCAATATAATTAGTAATTCATCTTTTTATGTATCTGTCAATTTGATTATTTGAACGTAATTCAAACGTAAGCATCATTCTATTAATAATTTACACATAATAATTATTACAAAAAGCGTTAAACAGACATTCTAATCATAACACTATAATTCACGTCTAGATAAACTATCATTTCTGAGGAAAAATGAATAGCCAAACTTCCTTTAATATTCGATCAATAATTATTCATATCGTTCATTTACACTGAAAAGTCTAGAGGAAATTTATTCTACATTAATTAAAATTCACTCGGCTTTCACTAAACATTTTCTGAAATTTTAAATTGTATAATCGATAGGAAAAGTAGTTTAAACAATAGTTTGTTAGCCTTACCATGAAAAATTATTCAGTATTTTAGAAAATTAAATAAGCGTAAAATGCTGATTAATATGAAAATATTCGTTTTATAATGGAAATCATTATGCACCGATAAATTAACGACACGTGTTGAGCAAAGCGATAACATTCTAACGCTTTCTATGGTTGAATATCCTCGACTAAAAATAATTATACATAAAATACGAAGAAAATTTCACGAAGAAAATTTTCAGTAGAGTTAAAAAAAGTATTTTATATTTTCTTTATTTAAAGAGTAATCAAACAAATTGAAATTTAAAAATTTAATTAAAATAAAACATGTTCATATAAAGTTTGAAGAAAGAAAAGAAGGAGGTTAAAAAATTTAACATTTCATGTGCTAAGAAAATAAAATCTCATTATACGTACAGTAGAACCTCGTTTATCCGAAACTCTTTTAACTGAAACTCTCGATTAACCGAAATACATTTTTAAAGCTTTTTTTTTTTCTTTTTTTACTATCACATTCCTTGTGTGCAAAATCCATTTTGAAAGTTTTTTTTTCTTTAAACTACCCCATTCCTTGTGCGCAAGCTGTTTTTTCCGAACTACGAGTACATATAAATATTTTCGATCCCTTTTCTTAGAGTTCCTTTGAATTCAATTTGACCTCCCGTAAGCTGCAGAGTAGAACGAAGAAAACGAACAAATTAACACTTCTGAAGCTTTTGAATGTTTTGAAAAAGGTTTGGCATGGCTGGAGCAGCAGAAAGACTGTGATACTGGTGAACCAATAGTATTAAAAAACTCCGTGATGCAGCTTAAAAACAAAGGCAATCGAAACTGCGACAAACAAAACTTTTTTTCACATTTTTGTGATATGCGTAAAAGGTACTTAATTTCAAAATTAAAATTCAGGTAATTTATTTTTGTTTCTATTCTGCTATTGCGTTTTTTTATTAAGCCCTTGTTACCATAATACGAAATATAGCAAATATTTCTCCTTAATCTTAAAATGGAAGCATTCTCGATTATCCAAAAATTTCCATTTTCCGAAAGAGGGTCGGTCCCAATTACTTCGGATAATCGAGGTTATACTGTATTTGAAAATGCGATGACATTATTAAGAATTCAGAAAATACACAGTAGTTCGGCAAGTGACCGCGTATGTAATGTGAAATAACCATCCGGGCCAGCCCAAGGACATTTTGGTGACCGTCCAAGCGTCCATCTGGACGCCCCACACCCACCCACCATACAGGGAAATTTTCATTATTTATGTTCTTATTTTTTATATTCATAAGCTTTATAAGTAATATTACATATTATAATACTAATTGTGTTCTAATTTACGAGAATAATTTAAAGCTGTTTAAAAACAAATAAATGTTCCCAAATTTAATCTCAGTTTTGAGTTTTTATTTGTAAAATTGTAAAATCAAGTCTCGTAATGGAATTTCTTTTGCAGTAATTATCAGTTCTAATATGTAACATTACAATACAAAAGCGAAACACAAAGCACAACATATGTTATTTGACGAAATTAATAGTGTAGCCTTTAGTAAATTTTCAGTGAAAACAAAACTTTTGCAATTACTCAAGAATTATTGACTATTTCTTTTAAATTTTTCCTTGGTAAAATCATCAAGTGCCTGGTGATTATTTTGAAGCATTTTCGGAGAAATTTCATTAATAATAAAAAATTAAATTAATAAAATGTTGCCTGAAAATTAACCTGTCGTTTGGAGTAAATTCCAAACACCTAAGGGTTTTCCAGACTGCTATTTATCGGGCTATTTAGGGCTCAGATTTGAACATCAACTACGATAATTAAGAGACACCGTTCTAAAATATTATGACACAAAATGCAGGTATTTATTAGACCATTCTGAATTTAGAAACAAGTGGGTAAGTGTGATCACAGATCACACAGAGGTTTTCGATTAATATTCCTTTCAAAACAGTTTATCCTTTTGCAAAATCTGTCTGTTCCACATTTCGCAACCAGGGGGCGCACTCTATTCGAAACAAACCTATATCTGAACAAACTCTGTTTTACAACCTATCCGCAGATATATTACTCGAGGGGATCTGGCCCATAGCACCCGATATAGATCGGAGCCACCTGGCGGTAAAAACTGGAACTAAAATATTAAGACAATATTATGGCAATATGTAAAATATGCAAGTGCACAAAAGTTGGAAAGTTCCCCCAGTTTAACTCCCGTTAACCTCCCCCCCCCCCCGTGGGGATGATTAGAAAAATTGCTTAAAATACGCAATTTACAGCCCGGACGGGTAATTAATATAAGACTGTTTGAAAATTTTATGCTTTGACGTGTGATCGCAAATGTTCTGCAATAAGTATGCAAAATTTCATGTGTACAACTAAGGGTTTTTGAATTTTTTATGAATTGCCGTCCACGATTATTTTGCCGTCTTTTAAATATTTTTCAAGAACTATGAAAGATTGATTTGCACCACCCAACATGCACCTTATTTTAAATTTGAAAAGTGCCCTCCTTGGGAGGTGGTTAAAGGGGGGGATGGACATCAAATGCATAATATCATTAAGCGCTCACAGACTTTTCCAGCGATATATCACATGGCGGGTATCGCCAAAATTTGGAAAAGTGCCCCCCCTGGGGGGCAAAGAGGGGGATGAAAACCGGAGAAACATAACATGATTAAGCGGTCACAGACATTTCCTACGACATATAACATGACGGAACTGCAAAATATAGGAAAGTGACCCCCTTTGGGGGGCAAAGTGGGGGATGGACATTTATCGAAAAATGGAGATTGCCATTCGATCGGCAGGGGAAAAGTTAGCTTTGCTAGTGCTCTCAGTTATATTTCTCCCGCTGTGCCTCAATTATACGCAAAGATATGGCCCAAAGAAAAAAAACTGGGCACTGCAGAGCTAATTTTGGCACGAGATACGTAAGGAAGTGTGAAAAAAGTAGGCTTTCCACATTCCACCACCAGGGAGAGCATTCTATTCTTAACAAAAGTGTATCTGAACGAAAAAAGTTAAACAACCTATCAGTAGATATGTTACTCAGTTGGTGGCTGTCTTTAGAAAGATATACACATTTTTTCTTAAATTACAATTCAGGAATGATGGTAACTAAACTTTTGACATTTTTAAAGTTAATAAGTAGCATACATCTCAAAAAACGGCACCTAAAATGGTCAGCAACGCTAATTTTTTAAAACGAAATCTAGCATCCATCGCCGGTATTTTCAGGGACCATTCTTTTTTACACTTTATCTTATGTGTTATAAATTATCTTAAAGTTTCAAACAGATCGCCTTGTCAGATTTCTTACTGTAAAAGTAACTGCGGTCTGATAGGTCCACATTCCACCACCAGGGAGCACTATCTATTCTTAAAAAAGTGTATCTGAGCGGAACTCCTTTACACAACCTATCCGTTGATGCATGGGTCGGTGGAGGTAGCGGTCTTAACCAAGAATTTAATATATTTGCTGAAACTACTATTTGAAAATAGTGGTATGGACACTTATCAATTTTTTTATATTGAATAAGTAATGTTATCTGATCCAGCCCCAAAAAAATCTAGCGGAAAACATTACAAAAATATATTGCTGCCCTAAAATAACAAGTGTCTTCATTTTCAAATACGCATTTAAGGAAAAGAAACCAATTATTTAAATGATAATTAATATCTCAGCTTTTAATTAAGATAGAATATTGAAATTGACATTGATGAAATTATAGAAAATATTACGTCCGGATGCAAAAAGAATTTAATCAAGAAAAAAAGTAATTATTTAAAAGTTTAAAATTCGTTTTAAAATATTCCAGTGTGAAAAACTACGTGATCTGCTTAAATCTGCGCCTCCAGAAGCTATTGAAAGGAAGGTTTTAAAGAAATGATCCAATTAATGAAATAATAACTAATATCTCAGCTTGTAATTAAGATAGGAGTTTGAAATGAGCATGTACGAAATCAGCGAAAATTTTTACGTCGGGATGCATAAAAAATTAATCTAAAAATATAATATTCAAAAAGTTTAAATTTCGTTTTAAAATATCCTACTATAAAAAATCACGTGACCAGTTGCCATTTGTCTGGAGATAAAAACTTCTCTCAGCCATCGGAAATAAAAATCATGAGCACCTGTCTTTCAAATCCAAGATAATGGATTTTTTATCGTTCGATTTTTAGAGGATTTTTTCTGTTATACACATCGCAAGGATACGATCTTTATATCTTCTGAAAATAGAATTTTTTCTGCGTCTGTTTGTATAAGTTACAAATTTCTAGGGCTAACACTTTTTGATATGCGAGTAGAAATATTAATGTCCAGTACACTTTTTATCTTAAAGTTCGCTCGGGTAAACCTGCAATTTCGCATCTCAAATCCCAGCTGTGTGGCAACCCGGAAGAGAAATGAGACGTCTGTTTGTACCTGCGTTCATTTGATGCCGTTTCTTCGTTAATGAGACGTAATTTTGTGCGTTTTTAATTAATAACGTCCGTTAATTAAGGATTTTTAAAAATTGTATGATTTGTCGTTTGGTCTCAGGTGTCCAGCTATAAGTATGCGAAATTTCAAGTCTCCAACATATATAGTTTCTGAGAACGGGCTCTGTGAATGGCATTCAGAGGAGTGAGACGAATGGGGTTTCCTCAGATGAACGAAACCCTAAAAAGGCGTGAAAACGCAATTGTAACTGCACACCTGAAATCCTTTTATATTTTCGAGAATAAAAGTAAGTTAAATGGTACTTTTTCACACATGATTATTGTAGTTACATCATTAGATGTAAATTTATGGAAATGAGTAAAGAATTTCAGTTTACTTTTTAAACAGTTCTAATTGTTGAATAAAAATCAACATTAAATAAGAATATAAAACCGACACCAATTTCGTTAAAAAAATATGAATAAAAAAAATGTAATTAAATAAATAGTTTAGTGACCTAACCTGATTTTTCACACTACAATAAAATTTTTACACAGAACTAATTTCGATAGGCCTAACCATTTTAGTTTTCTTTGATAGTAAAGATATCATTCTAAAATTATTTAACATTATTTTACAATTCTTTCACATCTTTAATAGTGCTAACATGGAAAGCTTCAACAGGCTTAGTCTTAATAGGTCCAAAAAATAAAAAGAACTTGGCAACAATTTCAACTTAATCTGTTTTTGGCCATCATTATTGATCATCCCCAAAAAAGTTTTTAAAAATTTCATTTCAAATTCCAACAGATTTTTCTCATAGTCATCTTTGTGGAACAATATTTGTATCTGTCCCAGATAGAATGTTTGGTCATAATATGCAGCATATATTATACAGGGTCATCGAAAAATAATGCCTAGATTAAAAAAAAATCATCGAAACCTTTTATGTTAAATGAGTAATTCTTTCACTACACAATAACTGGTGAACGCAAGTTTTGTTTTAGTTCACCAGAATTCGTTTGCGTGTCTGTGTTATGCGCGGATTAGTTGCGCAGTCGTCAAGGTCAGCCGAACCATCCGACTGCAGCTGCTCAGTACGATGTTGACCGTGCAAAAAAAGCACAGTGCGTGATTTGGTATGTAGAGTCAATGTCAATAGTCGTGAACTGTGCTTTTTCTTTTTTCACGGTCAATATCGTACAGAGCAGTTGCAGTCTAGCGCGTCCATTGACCTTGACGACTGCGCAACTAATCCGAGCATTACACTGACACGCAAATGAATTATGGTGAACTAAAACCAAACTTGCGTTCACCAGTTATCGGGTAGTGAAAGAATTACTCATTTAACATAAAAGGTTTCGATGATATGATTTTTTTAAAAATCTAGGCATTATTCTTCGATGACCCTATATATTTGTTTCTGAAATGGAATATCTCACTTTATTCATAAATCTTTATCTTTCAACATAAATCTCCCATTTTAGCTTACAATCCACCCAGTATTATCATTTTAACTTACAGTTGTCCTTTGAAGTTATATTTTAATATAGTACAATCCATTTTAAATCACTCACAAACAAGTAATTTACCGTGTAGGATCAATCAAAACACATTTTGTAATACATGTTAGTGTATGAAAATTACCCAGAAGGTTGACAGATAATTACCTCTCTATATCTTAAAAGCTACACTTTTTTAAAAATTCAATTTTTTCCCACACGGACATCCAAATAATGTTGTTTCCAAAAAGATAGCATATCCTAGCATCCAAAAAGGAAGTAGCATTTGTGCTAGATTTGTCGCACCCGAGAAATTGAAATTTGAAATCTGTGAAGCAAAAAGTTAAACTGGATTATTTTTATAGCATTTAGGAAATCAATTTTTACAAGACAGAGTAAGTTGCTAATTACTAAGAAAATACTAATTTAAATAGAAAAATGCTTGTTTTAATTAAAATGAAAACTGTTTTGGCCAGATTTCGATTAGTGTGCGAGTATACTGCTGTCTGTAAATTACTCCGTATTCCTGTGTCTGAAAATTTCCCCAGGCTACCCTAGTAATAAGTTAATTAATTTAAAGAAGAAACTGTGTTAGAAGAATGCTGTTTGGAATACTTTTATAATTAAAGTAGCAGAAATACTAGTAATTAGCAAGTATGTAAGAAGAAAACTGTAATATTGTCTCGATATTTAGTACATAAGATTTACGAATAAATTTCACATTTAAATATCGATTTCTAATGGGTATAACATAACGAAAAGGTGAAAACTTTCAAGAAATTGGCAAGTCCAATCTTCTCTTCAGCTAAACATGGAAACATGTGTTCTTATTCCTTCTTTTACTTTTTGGAATAGCTCTTTCTCATCCTTTAAAACGCAATTTTCTTTATCCCTTTCTAGGTTTTGTTCTACTCCCTTCCACGCTAGGACCAAACAAAGCACCCCAAAGAAAGTTATATGTTTAAATATGTCAAAATTTACGTCCTATCGCTCCACCGATATTGGATAAACAAAGTGTCATTATAATTGTGTATGAATACAGTTAAATCCACTGAGGTACAGAACAGTGCGTAGGACCAACTCCCTATTCTGATAGATTTTAACCAGCTCATGATTAATACCAGCCCATGAATACAATGCCAAAGTTGTTCCTCGGAAATTCTTTGGCGAAACATGCAAGAAAGTCGCATGACAATATTTAAATTAATTTTTCAAAAGATGAACTCTTGAACAATAGACATTTTTTCCTTACTCCATGAATTTAATTTATCTTTTTATTCAGACGAAAAACGTGAGATGTTCGACGATGAGTTTTATGTTGTTATTATAGTTTGGATATGTGGATTCGTATTTGCTGTGATGTGTTTGTCTAAATAAATGTTTTGTGTGTTTAAAGAAGTTATGTTTATAGTAAAATAATTACCATTATTTTAACTAAAATGTTAAAAATAAATAACAAAACATCGATTTCCTCCTTACTATGAGTAGATATTTTCAAACTGGATTTCCTTTAAAAAATAGGACGAAGGTGCTACAATTTTCACTGATATATATTTTTTATTTAAAATAGAAAATGTTTTATTTGAATACATCACAAATTTTCAATTTGATATTAGTTAAAAGATAAATTTTATATAAGCTCAACTAAAAAAAAAATGAAAAATTTGTTAAGCATTGCAAATAAAAATGTCAAAAAGGGGTAAAAATTACCGATATTAATAAAAAGTTTGTGGAATAGTTTCAAACAGTGCTTATAATTAATATTTGGAAATTTTTCCAGAGAGAAACATTCGCCTTGAATACAATATTTCAAATGAAAATCAAATTTCAAATTATTTTTGCTTAAAAGGCGCAAAGACCAACTTAGTGAAAAATATTCCATGCCGGGAATCGAACCCGGGTCATCAGTATAGCGCACTGACGTTCTACCGCTAAACCACATGGAACGATACCCAGCCTGGAACTTCTCACTATTACAAGTTGGCAAGGCTACAAACGCAGCACAAGATGGAATATTTTCCGTGAGCCACCAACACGGGGCAAACACAGACACTTAATTAAATCCAGCATCGATGAATCTATATTAATATTTGGAAATTTTTCCAGAGAGAAACATTCGCCTTGAATACAATATTTCAAATGAAAATCATTTGAAATCATTTGAAATCATTTGAAATCATTTATTTTTTTAATAATCGATCCCTAAGAGAAAAATTGCGCTTGAGCGTATGTCTTTATCTATATTAATAAAAGAAAGTTTCACACTGTGTCTGAGTTTGTGCTATGGCTACCAAAAACTACAGCACGTAGAAGTCTGAATATTTAGGTGAGAATCGTCTAAGACAAGTCCTGATGCAACGGAGGCTCAGTTTGTTTATTTTTTATAGGCCGGGGCTCCTGTGCCCCTTTATGTTTTTATGCACTAAATTCTTAATAATATACTTCCTTTAAATCCGTTCTTCGTTTTTTCTTTCTTCGTTTGGAAATCCCCATTCAATTTCCACCCCATTTCTACATATACGTTAAGACCCTGGCACCTTTGGTGTCCGGTACAAGGCCCCTTGAAGTTTCTACGTATTAAATTGTTAATAAAGTACTTCCTTTTAATATGACCTTCATTTTTGGGATAATTTTTCTATTTAGTTATTCTCCCGTTTCTACATTCCAGTTAAAACAATAGGCCCGTCTAGGGTACCGTAGGGTCCGGACCAGGGCCCCTTGAACTTTTTGTGTGTCATGCATTTCCTCCACCCTTCCTAATTTTCTCACCTTCTCAGTCCACAATTTTAAATTTGAGTCCTGGACTCTTCTACCAGAACAACACCCCCATATTTTTATTGAGGTTCTAGGGCCTTTTTTAAGAATTTACGCAACTTTTTGCGATTAAAAAAAAAAAAATATTATTCTAATGATTAATTCATAACCTATGCTTAATTTTGAATAATGGAAGATATAAAACACTAAGTACTAAAACATTTTAACATGTTTTCATGTTAGGGCACTACTCTCAACTATCAGTAAGCCCCTTTTGGTCCCCCTATCATAGATACATTTAAAATGGTCCGATTCACGGGCTTTTTTTTCTAACAAATTCTTAGGTTCTCCAGCTGCTACATAAATGACAAAAAAAAAAAAAAAAAAAAAAAAAAAAACTGACTTCAGCTACCACCAAATTTAAATATTAATCACCTTCTTGGGGCCCTTGATACAGCTTCTTACCGCAAAGCAAAAAGGCAAAATTGTAATGTTTTAAATGTAATTTATTAAAGCTTTTTAACGAAGATTTTTTTTCCTGCGCGATATAATTTTTTTTTATTACGTACAGGCGTATAATCCTTGAGAGAATTAATCATAAATTAATATTTTCATATCAGAGTTTTATCCGTAGAATTATATTAATTTTATTTAATTGTTAAATTTAATTAACACAACACATAATTCATAAACATAATATATAACATAATACATAAACATAATACATAACATAATAGCAATTAAATTTATTTAAAGTTAATTGTTAAATTTAATTTAACAATTATATTAATTTAAATTATGCTTCTGTTGCAGTGAAATCTACAGCCTGGTGAAAGGTTATATAAGTTCGCGGTGGTAAGAAAGTTAAAAATTATTCGAATTTCTTGCAATTTTCGTTAACATGCGTCCTACGATTATTTTAAAAGAATTAAAAAGTATCTCTTTACCCAGCTACATGCCACTTAAGTTCCTGGCCCCTTGGTGATCAGTGCAGTGCTCCTTGAAGTTTTTGCAAAGTGTTAATAAATTTCCTCCTCTTAATCTGATCTTCACTTTTGGCACCCTTTTTCCAATTAGTTATTCTCCCGTTTCTAAATTCCTGTTACAATCCTGAGCCACCTAGGGTAATGTAGGGCCCTAACTGGAGCCCCTTGAACTTTTTGTGCGGCACGCATTTTTCACCCCCAAATTTTCTCACATTCTCGAGCAAAATTTTAAAGTTGAGTCTTGTATTCCTGTCTCCGGACCAACACTGACTTATTTTTAACTAGCTGGCTATGCCCGCTGCGCTGGTCAGTATTTCCAAATAAACCTTAAATTGAGCAAAATGGTTAATTAGAAATTGTATATTTTTTTTAATGGACCTTTAGCTTGAATGTTCTTCCGCGTTGCTGAAAAGATGCGAACGTCATTGCGATATTATATTACCTTATGCGTTGGACAAAATTTAGCTATTAAGAAGCAGTTCTTTTAGTTGATTATTCACAGTGCACATTTGGTACAGAAATGAGGCCGTTATGACAATAGTAATTAAAATGTTCTGATATCTGACAATATTAAATTAGAGATGCATTACAATGATTGCAGAGATTTACCATTGAACTTGAATTATGCTCGGGTGGTGTATTTTCGTTTGTTTGCCCTTGATCTCCTGGCCTCTCAGCTCGCGCAATATGTGATTCTGGTAGCTGAAGTACAATCTCACGGGATGTTAGTTATATTTCTTAATAAATACCCTCTTGTGCTACTACTCTTTTCCCTCTCTGGATTCTAGCAGGGTAAATGCTGTCAAAATGGTAATAAATTATTTGCAGACAAAGAAGATTGTTTAACTTTCATATTTAAAAGAAAAGTGAAACATAAAAATGTGTGTTTTTAAAGCTGAGTTGCCTGAATAAATCTAAAATGACGTCATTTTCACTGTCTTTTCATTTTGTAGACCAGCTGAAATCATGTAACCGTTAACCAGGGAAACAGCTCGATGACTTAATATTGTAGAAAAATAAACCTCATGCATCCAATAAAATCTTTATAATCGTCCGTAATCGTCGTCGTTGTGAGGGTTCACGTCAAACATTAAAACTGATGCAGCAATATTGTTGCACGTGTACCAGGATTAAGATCTGACAATGATAAATAAATTTAGTTATACAAAAATTTAAGCAATATGCATTTTGATGAATACCTGAACCGAAGATTTATTTTGCATTTTTCTAAAGAGCATAATAACACGGACAAACAAATAGGCCTCCTATTTTCTTTATATTTAAGAGTAAATTAATCTTCCGTCTGTTGTGAAAATAACCTAGATTATGAAAATAACGCTTTATTTGTTGCTTTGTTTAGCTGCTAGAGTGTGCGTCAGGACAATTCGCTTTATACTGATTGAAATTCCAGGTAATTTAATCCTATCTATGCTGAAATGATACGTCCATGGGCATTATTCCATTTGCCACCATTGGAACCATAAAGTTTTTCCCCTACATTGAAAGTATTGTTTTTTTATGAGAGTAAAATAATTTGAGGTAATAAATAAATAAAAACAAAACTTCTTTTGTTTGTTTGCTTCATTATGAAAAACCATAATTTAGTAATCGCTAATTTCAAAATCTGTCTAATCTTTTGAATTTTGTTACGCCATACAACATACTCTCATAGCATGCATGGTCACGGTGACGTTGTTGTGACGTCACTGTAAGTCACTGTGGTCACGTCACATCTGCGACCAAAATTCCACCACTCAGTGATGTCACATTGTGACTGAGATGTGAACTTCTTAGAAAACTTTAAAAAAATACGAAAATTCTTTAAAACATATTATTTACTGTAAAATTATATTTTTCTAGCAATTAAAAAAAGTGTGACGTCATTGTTATGTCATTGCATGTAACGTACGTCACGTCACGTATGTGACAAAAAAACCACCATATTGTAAGTCGTAGTGTGACAAAAATATGAAGTTTTAAAATTCTTGAAAATGAAGAGAAATATTTTAAACAGTATTTTAAACAGTTCCGAGTTACAGCGGCATAAGGAATAAAAATATATTAGTGCAAAGCAAATGGTAAATTCTGTAACGAAAGGGGGGGGGGGGGGGGCATAATATATAAAGTGCACGATACAAGCATTAATAAACTAAATTTTCATGTTATATTTTATCAATTTCATATCTGTGACAGTGAAAGTATACTTTTTTCATGATTTCAATTTTATCTAGCATTGCAATTTAATATAATAATCCTTCACTGATTGTTATTATTATAAAAGTGTTACTCGGAAAAAGGATACGTGCTGGAGCAATTTGGATAACATATTTAGAATTAGGAGTATTAAATCTGTGCACTTTACATATTTAGTTTGCAGGGAGGATTTTTTTTTTTTTTTTTTTTTTTTTTGCCAACCAGTGGTATTCGAAACACTTCTGTGTTTTCAAACTAAAAATTTTCTATTACAGTTAGGTCTGCAGCTTTTAATGAGCACGTAGAAAGACTCTTCATAGTTTAGTCTATATGCATTTCTTGCTTTATAATTTGCATTCAAATCATATATTTTCCGTTTAGCTATTTAGCTGTTTAACTATTTTAAGTAACTATTTTTTTCAAAAATTCTACATCTTTCAGACTTTTTAAATAAAATTAACATTTTCCGAAAATAAAAGAAATACACAAAATTTATGCAAAACCTATGATATAATTAATTATTCGTATTTCAAATTTGTATTTTAGAGATATGACTTTTTTTTTTTTAAAAAAAAAAAAGTTAATTTACAAATTGTTTTATTTTACAGAAAACGTGTGAAACAAACTTTACTTTAAAAAAGGGGGGCTGGGGGTTCATCATTAACATTAAATTGATTTTTACACATTTTAAAAATTTAAACAATGTTTTATCTAATAAACTCTAATTATGAATATTATTATTATTATTATTATTTACAAAAAAGAAACTTTACAATACAATTTAGCATAAATATTTGGTACTGATAAAAAGAAAAGGTAAAATACATTGGAAAATTCTTCAAATAGAAAATTTTAAATAAAGACACCCTCATTGCGTATTTAAGTTCCAAATCTATACAAAAACAAATAAGCAGTAAAAAACCATCTGCTCTGTAATCGTCTGAGTGAGATATAACCACAGAAAAATAAATACGGAAGACGCGGGAATCCGGAAAGTTACTTGACTGTTTAGAACATCGTATCGCCACTTCGCCACTTCTACAACAGTTTTTTTAAGATAAGAGAATGAAGGTCACCATTTTAGGACACACGGATATTATTATAGAAACATAAACGTAAGTCTTATTTAATTTAAATCTTTTATTCCTAATGTGTTATGAGTTAATTAGTTTTATGTTATATTAATAAGAGACTGATCTTGTTTTCAGAAGCAAAATTTCCTATTCGATAAGTTAAAGGAAAATATCTTAATCTGTCATCGCTTGAAAAAAAAAAAAAGCTGCGCAGATACTGATTTATGATTACATTCATAGGGAAATTAATGAAAACATTAATCTTCAGTTACTTGAGATTGAAAATGTGTTGAAACAAAGATTTGGAGTTTTTTTTTTTCGGCATCTTACTGTTTACTCAATACTAACACTTATAGATTATATAGATATTCAATTATTATGATATTACGAAATTGTTTCAGATTAGAAATTAGCATTACACTGGAAAATGTACTTTTGCATATTACAGTAGTGATACTTTTGAAAGAGTTTTCTCTTAATCCTAATAGTATTTTAAATTATTTTTTTAAATCCTAAACCTTCATACCAATGTTTTCAGATTTAACATTTGTCAAAATTATAAAATAATAGGAATTCCTTATAACATATGGAAAGATTTTTGAGATATTGTTAAATCTATTAATGCATTTAATTCATCTATAGTAGTTTGTTGTTGTTTAATAGTATAACTATAAATACTAATTATTATTTTTAGTGTTGTTCAAATTCGTATATTTATTTTTTTAAATTGTATGTAAGAATTTTTTTTCTGTTTGTGATTTTAATCAAACATTTAATTATAGACATTTTAAATCGATTATTAAATTTTCTTCTATTATAAACTCATTTTCTACGATTATGATACACGTAATTATTGGCACTAAAAAGTAAAATATGATATTTAAGCATTAAAATAAAGTGTTTTTCGTGCCTGATAGGAAGTTATAGATTAAACTGCTTTAGTATATATATATTTTTTAAGTTCATATAATACAGGATACATAATATAGGATACAAAGTTGAAATGTGCTTATGACATCGGTTTGTCTCTCCGTCTGTCTGTCCGCGCTCTAACTCTCGTAAATACACTCGGATTGCCCAGAAATGTTTGGATGTTATTGACGTTTACCATAGCACGGTCCCTATTTGTAATGAAGTTTGTAGCATGTTTATTTCATTTACAAGACAGCCAAAAGTATTCCGTTACATTACGGCCTATGGGAAAAAATCCTTTCAAATGATTTTTAATGATTTTACGCACGCTTTCAAACAGAAAAAAATTGATATGCATTTATGAAGCGCACTAAAATATGCATTCTGTTGACTATGCGATGCAAAGAATAGTTATTATTAATTTACAGGGCTAAAAAAGGAATTCCAATACATAATGATATAGGGGTGGAGGGAATTGTTTGCTGCGTACTTTAATTATGTTAATCTGTTTCATATATAATGAAACTTATATACGTCGCTGAGGTTTACATACTATAAATTATTTCATGTATAATACGAATAATAAGTATATACATTTACAGGGACACATTATATAAAATATTTCAGATACTACCCAGCAAACACATACCTTTCGCCACACGATCGGACCGCATCCGGCAGTGTCGGTTAAGTATCGGCATGGACATAGTGGTTTCGGTGAAGTGTCGGCAATATGTCGGCAACTGAAACTCAAGAATCTGCTTTTTCGACTGCCGGTTACCCTAATCGGACCCCTTATGGTTATATATCGGTAAGTGACTTACACCGGCAAGTGACTCAGGACCGATATGTAATTTCTGATAGTGGCCCGATTAGATTTGCCAAAATCGGTCCGAATTCGGAATTTTTTGGTCGTAGCCGACATTTTTTATTTCTTTTTCTTAATTTTGTTTGAGTTTGAGTTTTGATAAGATTTGTACTATATTTCATGTACTTCATATAGAATTCTAACAGTGATAAACAAAAAAAAAGTAAAAAATAGCCTAAATTTATTTATTTTTAAAAAGTTGTCATTGAATTCATTTTAAAAAGGACTTGCAATTATTTGAATCCCCAAAAGAGTTTTTTATATCGCTCCTTAAAATTATTATTCATTTTAAACTTAATCGTAGAAAAAAAAGCTATGTTTCTTTTATTTTTATTTAAAAATCAAATTATTAAAAAGTGTTTAAAATTATTTTACAAGCTATAAAAATAAAAATAAAAACTACCCAAATTTTTAGCATTAAAATTTAAAAGAATGATTCAAAAAATTCTCACTTCTAAAAAATTATTTACCAAAAAAAAAAAAAAAAAAAAAAAAAAAAAAAAAAAAAAAAGATAAATTAACATTTTTATGTTATTTGATGATTAAAAAATGTTGATAAGTAAAAGAATCATTATTGCTACATAATCACTAAAAATATATTCTACATGAAATCATTCAATGACAAAAAATGAACTCTTATTCTAATTAAAAGTTATTAATTACCAATCTTTTTTTTTATTAAAATTAGTTTTTCTTTGTTACAAATATACATTTTTATAACAGAAAAACCTCTGAAATTCACTTATTTTATTTAATAAGCATTTTTAAATTTATAAGAAAGATTCAGAAATATCCCCCATTTAAAAATTATCTTCCAAAAGAAAAAAAAAATATGTAAATTAATATTTATTTTATTTTTAAATTCAAAATATTGATAAGTAACAAATTAATATTGCAACATACTCATTAAATATATGTTCTACTTTAAATCATCAAAAAAGACTGAATTCTTATTCTAATTTAAAATTATTAATTACCAACTTTTTATTTATTAAAATAAATTTTCCCATGTTAAAAATATACATTTTATAAATTAACGCAACGCAACGCATGTAATTACATTATAATTCCTAATAAGAAAATTTGATTAACTGGACAAAACCTCTAAAAATATTTTTTATACTTAATTATTCTTAAATTTATAAGAAAAACCAATTAATTTGTTTTGACGAATTCGATAAGATATTTATTTCATTCATTTAAATATTAAATTAACTTTTAAATACACGCGCGTAAGACGATTACAATAAATAAATAAAATAAAAACATTTAAAAATTCTAATTTTCCCATCTACCAATTACCTGCAACGACAAACGATTACTTATTGATATGTCTTCCCCTTATTACTTCGTATAATCCTCCCCTGATCAAGTTTCTGTGGGCAAGTGGTTAAGGCATCTGCTTCTTGTCCTCGGGTTCGCTGGATCAAATCCCGCCCCTTCCACAGCTGAAACACATTCCTTTCGAATATAAATTCAACGATGGTTCATAGATGGCGCCGTCAACACAGTTTTTTTTTTCAATTTATGCTGGTGTCAGGCTGCGGCCGGCATTCGTATGGATAGCTGTCGGCATAGTGATCTGCCGATAGCGGTAGCGGACCGGCTCCGCGCCCCATGAATCGGGCCGCATTCGCGCGGCGTATCAAAAAAGATACGGAACCGGTATCGTGCCAATACCGCCAGTAGTGGCAAGCGGCTGTCGTCCGATTGCTTACCGATAGCTCTGTGTTTGCTGGGTATATTTTATCCGAAGTACTGTACATTAGCGATGACGGCTGGAAATGCATTTTTAATTATGATATGCGCTTTTATGATTCACTATATTTATGCATAGTATATGGTGTATATAAATGCTATAATTCCTATACAGGGCTACACAAAAGTATTCGTAAGGGTTACTGGGTATGGGCGCATATTGCTTAAAGGTTGTTTTTAAATGAGTTATGCTTGTTTTCGCTGAACTGCATTTAATTTATTAAGAAATGTTTGTAGGATATAGATAAAATGACACACAGGGTCACGTAAAGAATTGGATACATGGCCGTCTATAAATTATAATTTCTGGAAATGTGATTTCAGCAGTTTTAAGAATGTCTTAGTTTGAATTAAATTTTAACTAAATAGTGGATAAAGATTCTAGGTAAACTACAGGGTTGTACAAAAGTATTCAAGTATGTTTCCATGTAATGGTATAAATTGCTGAAAGAGAATTTCAACCTGTTAGGAGTTTTCTTGCTAAACTAAATTTTCCTATTATATAGTATATATACACTGAAAAAAATGGGTACTCAAAATTGAGTAAAAAGTACACAATTTTAAATGCGCCACATACTCAAAACTGCTCCGATACAAATGTACTCAATGTTGAGAAACACATGTACTAATATTTTATTCCATGGTTGTAATCAAATATGAATCGTTATGTACTGCCCCCCCCCCCCCCCCCCACCACCAAAAAACCCAAAAAATTAAAGTAAAAATGTACTGGCATTTATTTGCCGTTCAAAGTTATTAACAAGAAACGTTTAATTGATTATTTATTAAAAAAAATGGCAAAATTCTTAATAAATTACTCAAATCGAATATTTAGATGACAAGAGCAATATTTCCAAGCACTTTTAAATTATTTTAAAAATACTGTGCATAATTTAATATTTACAGTAATGAACATCATTTATGCCGCGAAAATGAAATGAACCATTACAGGGTACAAAATTATTCGTTTGTTTGGGTTTGATAACATGTGATGTTTCAAAATAGGGAAAGCATAGGTTCATTTTTGATCCAAAAATATTCAATTCGATATGAGTACATCGGTTTACTCATTTTTGAGTACTTGATTTTTTTCAGTGTATCCACCTACAGATCAAATACAGGGCTGTTCAAAAGATTTGGAAAATATTTTTGGCTATGGACGGTAACTGCTGAAATCAGTTTTTCAAATGTTTTACGCGTTTTCTAAAATGTTTACTTAGTTATCTTATTTACGTTATTTCCCTAAATTACGATATCTTGTTAAAGCATTCAGGAAGTGTTGGAAAGTATTTTATAATCTATGCTTAACGCATGATTTTTCTTGCTTGTTTTTTCTATTTCCCAGATCAGTCTTTTCCTATGAAACATACCAAATCTATTTATCTCATATTCACAAAATACAATATACACGGGAATAAAAAATTTAAATAAATATTGCTTACCATACCGTTCTATATACAATAGTTGTATTAATATCCGTTAGACTCCAAGTTCGTATTTAATAAAGCAATAAAAAATCACAACACATAAAAACTTACACATTCAAAATATCAAGCTTGAACTCAATATCAAGTTTAGAACTTAATAAAACAATATGTCAGTTGATAAGCATTGTTTTTTAAGTGGAGAAATTAAAAATGTTTTAGAAGAATAGGGCTCCAAAATAGCGATATTTTGCTAAAAAGAACGGTAAAAAGATAAGATTTTTATTTACAACCAAAGTTTACTTTAAAATTCATCGCAGTATTAATACTTAGACATTTTTCCAGAGAGAAACATTCGCCTTATATACAATAATTCAAATGAAAACCAAATTTTAAATTAATTGCTTAAAAGGCGCAAAGGCCAACATAGTGAAAAAGATTCCATGCTGGGACTCGAACCCGCGCCGTAAGTATAGCACACTGACATTCTACCGACTAAACCACATGGAACGACACTCAGCCTGTAAAATTTCTCACTATCACATGTTGGCAAAGCTACAAACGCAGCACAAGATGGAATATTTATCGTGAGCCACCGACATGGGATAAACACGAAACTTAATTAAATCCAGCATCGATTGAAACTATATTAATACTTGGAAATTTTTCCAGGGAGAAACCTTCGCTTTGCATACAATATTTCAAATTAAAATTGCCTTTTAAGCAATTAATTTGAAATTTGATTTTCATTTGAAATATTGTATGCAAGGCAAATGGGTTTCTCTGGAAAAAATTCCAAGTATTTATATAGTTTCAATCGATGCTGGATTTAATTAAGTTTCGTGTTTGCCCCATGTCGGTGGTTCACGATAAATATTCCATCTTGTGCTGCGCTAGTAGCCAGGCTCGGACTGGCCCGCCGGCCCATCGGCCCGAGGGCCGGTGCGCCCTCGTCCAGAAAAAATTCACGCCCCCATAAGCCATAAGTGCCTAAGCCGTACCAATATTTTTACCCTCGTTGTATGTACTATACTTTCTGACTGGTGCACTAAATTTTGATAATTCGTTTAGGGAATAATCATCAATTAATAGACAAACAGCACTAGAGAGGTATTTTTCATTATCACAAAGAAATTAAAGATACATCGAAACAATTTTAGGATCGAAAATTAAAGCGGGAATGTGATTGAGAGAGAAAACATGCATCCAGGGAAAGCTTTGGTAGCAATGGCGCCCTCGGTTAGTTTTTTTTTTTTTCCATCGCTTCTTTGAATGATATATAATAGATTTTAATTTTCGCCAAATATTTTGCATATTTTCATACCTACAGCTTTTAGTACATTGCCTTTCCCTCCCCTTTAAAGCCGGCACTGAATGCACCTATAATTGAAACCGTGCTTTTTGAAAACAAATTTAGAAAAGAAAGAAAGTTATATCAGAAGGCAAAAACCTGTTGTGAGAATATTATTGCTGATTGGAAAACATGATCTTTCTTTTTGAAGAATGCAAACTTGATGACACTTCTGGATTGCAATCCTGCAAGCTGGGAAATCCTGCAGCCAGAGCTTTTTCATTCATAAAATTTACACCTCAACTTTCGGTTAATGCTAATCTTCTCTTTGTTTAATTACAGACTTTTCATGATTAAATAACTATTAGAAATTTTTTTATTTATTTTAAATTAAAAAAAATGTTTAATCTAATCGCGAAAAATCTATTACTAAATAAAGAAAATATTAAAAAAAATGACAGGTTTTTTGAATTAAAAACTCTGGCTCCGGAATCCTGTAACTTGCATTAAATATTTCCCTTGATCCCTAATTGTGATAACAATTTTGCGAATCACGGGATGACTGTGCTGAGAAGAGTAAATTTACTCAATTATAGTGATTTTAGTCTAACAAAGAGACTTTTTTTTGTGTGTACTTTAGAAACTTTTTCATAGTGCAATATGAATTCAGCATTTTATGTATGCATAAAATCATCTTTTAAGGATACTAAATGCCTCTTTCTACAAAATACCTGTAAAAAGTAATTGTTGCTTAAAATAAAATATATCATTAGTTTTTGAAAAAGAAAAAAAATCGCCGGCCCCAGGATCCTGTAACATGCATATGGAAACTTAAATATTTCCTTTGATCTCTGATTGTGATAAGAATTTTGCAAATCATGGGAAGAGTGTGCTGCGAAGAGTAAATTTACTCAATTATTTAGGAGATTTTATACTAACAAAAGGATTTTTTTTTGTGTGTACTTTTTCTGTAGAAACCCTATAATAGTGCAATATAAATTCAGAATTTTATGGATGCATAAAGTCAATTTTTAAGGATATAAAATACCCCTTCCTGCAAAATACCTGTAAAAAGTAATTGCTGCCAGATTGTAACAAAAATGAATTTATCAAATTTTTAACTAACTTATAACTAATTCATATAATATTAAAGAAATATACTTTAAAAAAAGGATGAACCCTTCAGCAGCACTGCAGCAATTCTATCTGGCGTCTGGTGCAAAAAGCCATGTTAGTTTATCTGCCTATTGTCTGTGCAACAATGATGATAAGAGAAATAAAAGTGGTTACCCATTACTAATTCTGCTAAAAATAATCAAACAAAATATATAGGTACCAATCGACTAGAAATAATGTCCACTACTTATTGTTTTGTATAAATTATGTTCCTGAAGTAGTCTACATATTAAAAATTGTAACCAACTTTGAATTTTCAAACAATAACACTCATTTTTGATATCTTAAGTTTCTTAGATCGGGACAGCCCGGTAAAAGGCATTGGTTATTTACATTATCTTAAACCTTGATAGAGTTTGAAGAGCTTAAATTTGAGGATGTTAAAGGAAACCAATTTGAGAAAAATTAATTTATATCTTCATAAAAGTCATTTGATTGATTTTTTATCAATTTGTTTAAGAGCAAGAATCTGAGAAAGTGTCACACCTAGCATTATGGGGTGATTCATGCCATCTCGGATTTTCTCCAAAAAATTACCAGTTATTACTTATCTTGTTAAAAGGCCAAATCCAGAAGTTTTTTTCTCCAAAGTTGAGTTGTTCATTTTTTATGGGCCCACAAAGGTCACCGTGCAGTGCGAAAAATTGAGCGTTTTTTTTAGACATTAAAATTGCTATGACCCACAATTCTTTGCGCAAACAACTTGCCACAAAATTCTTTTTATATATGGGATGTAGGAGGGTTCAACTTTATATAATGGATGAGAAGTCTGTGGCAACTTGTTGCCGCAAGGTCACTGAAGGTCACAAACTTATGCATTTTCGCTGTTTTTTAGCATTTTTAAGGCCCAATAACAGCTTGCGCGTTGAAGTTGCCATGGCAAAAGAGGTGTCATTTGAAAGACATGTATTAGCACTTTTTAAAAATGTACATATAATTGAGGCAAGTTGGATGCGCTTTTAGTAACAGAGCACCAAAATGTGAAAAATGTCATATTTGACCGATATTCAAACTGTCATAATTTCCTGCGGCAATGACATTTTGAAATAATTATTTTGCTATTCTTTTATTCTATTATTGCTCTTTATGAAAAAATAAATTCCATTGAGGCATGTACCTTTAAGAAAAAAAAATGATTTTTTTAAACATACTCTATTCCGGTAGTCAGGACTTTTTTGCTTTTCAGAACAACTCGTCTGAATAATAATTTTTTTAACATTTACTTGGCTGTATGAATTGATATATTTTATATATTGTTGCGTTTATATTTATTGAGGACAATTATTTAGTTTTAAAATTCAAAAAATCACCGACATGTTCTCTATTTGGTATATACCTGTGAAATGCATATATGATTTTTTCATTACTGTTTAAAAATTTACTATAATTTTTCACATTTAATAGACTAAAAGCAAAAGGTTTACAAAGTTTTATACTTTTATACATATTTTGGAATATTTTGTTTAATTTTTACATATTTTGGAACATTTTGTTTAATTTTTAACATTTGTTAAAAAATCACCTGAAACTTGTACAAAATTATAACTGAATAAAATGCACATATATAAAGATATTAGTCTTTTTTTTAATATAAGGTACATTTTAAAATCATTATTGATGAAGTATTTTTAATTTAAAATCATTAATTTCAGAACATAAAATTATTCAAAGCAAAATATTCCAACCTTCCCCTTGTTTGTATTACTACTATTACTATATAGTGAAAAATGCCGAACTTCAAAACAATATTTCTGTGGAATATGAATGAATTTATAATGCTCCTTCATTTTAAAAAAAGGCTGTATCGGATGATAAGATTAATTTTTGTAAAGTATTTAAAAAAAATCATTGATAAAATATTTTAAGTTTATAATCACATTATTTCAGCAACACAAAATTCTGAAAAACAAAATATCTCAACTCTTCTTTTTTTGTATTACTAGTACTACTTGGTAAAATATTCTAGAACCGTGAGAACAATATTTCTGTGCAATCAGAATTCTTTATGTTCATCCATTAAAAAATAAAATTATTATTTTCTTTTTTGTTTATAAAGGGTATTTTTTTTAAAGTATTACTGATAAAATATTTTACATTTGCAACAATAATTTTAGTAAAATAAAATTGCACAGAGAAAAGAAAACCTAACTCAGCTCTTCCCTTGTTTGCCTTACTGTTATCACATGGTTGGCTATTCTGGAATATCAGAACAATATTTCTGTTGAATAAGAATTACCTTTGTTCATCCATTTAAAAAATAAAGTTGTGAATTTTTAATTTGGATATTTTATACTTATGTTTATATATTCTTAGTTAAAAAAACTGTTTTACAAAACATGGAAGAACTTAATTCGGATCCTTATACAGATTGGTTTTTTTTTATATAATGAGCTTGAACTGTGGAAGACACGGCAAAAGTCGTAAGGATGAGTTGTTTTCAGAACAGGACTTGGCAGCAGATGTGAAGAAATTATCTAGAAAGAATAAATGTTAAAGCACCTGATAGAAGTGTGTCTGAAAAAGAACTAATATCTAGCAGAAGTGGTAAAGTTTTACCTGAATGATTTAAACTTTGTGCAAAGCATCGTTTTGGTTTTGGTACTTATTGGAATGTTCCAGCTGTATGTTTACACCCTTATCACAAGGAAAACAGGAAAAGAAAAGAAAAAAGTGTTAGGTCTGCAAGTTGGGCAACATATGAATTAATATATAAATATAATTCTTCTGTAAACTTTTCAATTGGAGGAACTGTTTGTCCAAAGCATAGAGATTATCTTCTTTCAAAAGATCTACATCAAATGAACGATGACGTTGAGATAGCCGACATCACTTCCAGCGATCCAACATTTGAAGTTCGTAATTCTCTGTTAGTGGAAACTGATAAGACCGAGACAAATTCATTTATAAAATCATTAACAGAAGGTGTAAGCTCTGTTAAATTTCAGTTGAAATCTCCTGTTTCAAAACTTTCTGCAAGTACCATTCGCTATATGAAACGAAAATACTCTGAAGTTACCAATAATTTTAAAGCAACGTTAACCAAGAAACTGGCCCCAGAGCAAGAACATGAATTTCGAAAGGTTGCTTCAGACAGTAGCAGCTGCAGCGAGACGGAAGCTGAAGATGAATGTCTAAAAGAGATAATAGCAGCCTTTAAAAGCACTCCATCTCAAAAGATGAAGCTAGCTTTATTGGATCCTCAAAAATACACAAAATCAGAAGTTATAGAGAAATTCCAGTGCTCACAGAGAATTGTAAGGAGAGCAAGAGAATTGAGAGCACAATTTGGGGCTGGCAATATGCCTTTTGTACACAAAATTAGTAGAAACTGTCTCGACATGAGTAAGGTTGATCATTTTTTAGATTTTTTGTTTACAACAGATTCTCTACAAGATGTTGCTTATGGAACAACTTTAAAATATGATTGTGGATTAAAACATGTTACCCCACATGCGATACCATCTTCTCTGGTCCTATACAATTGTCTGGGGCTGATCCTTTTACAGTTCCATGCTTAAAAGATATTCAAGAGTCTTACAAGGAACAATTATATGTTTGTGGGTTTTTTTTTTTTTTTTTTTTAAATTATTGATAGTGTTAGCGTTAGCTGAATATACTTGTATTATCAATATAGATTATAAATGCCAAGAATTTTGATTGTCAAATTAAATAACATCTATCATATATGTGTCACAATATATTAAAATATATCCATTCATACAGCCAAGTAAATATTAAAAAAAAATGTTATTCAGACGAGTTGTTCTGAAAAGCAAAAAAGTCCTGACTACCGGAATAGAGTATGTTTAAAAAAAATCAATTTTTTTTTTCCTTAAAGGTACATGCCTCAATGGAGTTTATTTTTTCATAAAGAGCAATAATAGAATAAAAGAATGGCAAAAGAATTATTTCAAAATGTCATTGCCGCAGGAAATTATGACAGTTTGAATATCGGTCAAATATGACATTTTTCACATTTTGGCGCTCTGTTACTAAAAGCGCATCAAACTTGCCTCAATTATATGTACATTTTTAAAAAGTGCTAATACATGTCTTTCAAATGACACTTCTTTTGCCATGGCAACTTCAACGCGCAAGCTGTTATTGGGCCTTAAAAATGCTAAAAAACAGCGAAAATGCATAAGTTTGTGACCTTCAGTGACCTTACGGCAACAAGTTGCCACAGACTTCTCATCTATTATATAAAGTTGAACCCTCCTACATCCCATACACAACAAGAATTTTGTGGCAAGTTGTTTGCGCAAAGAATTGTGGGTCATAGCAATTTTAATGTGTTTAAAAAACGCTCAATTTTTTGCACTGCACGGTGACATTTGGGGGCCCATAAAAAATGAACAACTCAACTTTGGAAAAAAAAAATTCTAGATTTTGTCTTTTAACAAGGTAAGTAACAACTGGTAATTTTTTGGAGAAAATCTGAGATGTCATGAATCAAAGGTGTGACACTCTCTCAGATTCTTGCTCTTAAGAGATACACTGAATAGAATCAAACATACTACAGACCTTTTTCGCAGCTTAGCACGTTCACGCCAGCGCGGTGGATCACACTCAACTGTCTCAGAGTTGTCAAGTCCTCGGCTTTTTGCACACCACTATTATTTTAGAGAAAATATTGTTCCTTTAAATCGCCCAATTGTTCTAATTAAATAAAACAACATTTTCTGTATTAAAATACTGGTATCCAAAAAGCCGGAGACTTTGCAGGTCTAAGACAGTCGAGTGTGACCCACAGTGCCGGCGTGAACGTCTTAAAAACATTTTTAATCATGAAAACTATTAATAAATTCATGTTAAAAAATTATGAATTATGGCCTATATTAATTTTTGCGTACAACAAACCACAATCATTAAAAACATCAATGTGTAAGTTTGCAGCTCATTTGAATAATTAGCTTTCGACATAAAGAGAAATTTTGCCCTTCGATAATTTAAGATGACCGTTTTCTTTTATCAAAAGAGCCACAGAAAAATTTTGTAGATAAGTACCAGAAACACTTTAAAGGATTTGTAAAGTAACTTTATGGTAAATTTAAAATTCCTGTGTAATTTTACTGGTGACTAATTGAGTGTTTTCGGTACTTTTTTTTTGTAAGATCATTTCATTTTTCGAAATTTATGGATAAACCCCTAGTACTCTTTGTATTAAGATTTAAGAAAAACATATAAACTGTATCTCTTTACCAGCTGCAAAGGAATTGAAATAGAATGTCAAACGTGAATGTTAACATTTGAAAAATCAACGTTTGTGCATTTTTTAATATGTAGACAACACCCCAAAGCAAAATTTATTAATAGCATTCAATAGTAGATATTATTGCCAATCAATTGGTACATATGTCTTTTTATACCAGGGTTCGTACGGATCAGAGACTTTTTCCAGGAAAACTACCAGTATTTTTTATAGAAAAAAAATCTAGTTTAAACGCACGAAATTTCGACTTCTTTTGAGGAGAGATTTTCTACAAGAAAATACTGGTGCCGAATTTTTTTTGGTTTGCAAAATTCCAGGAGGCGTACGAACCCTGTTATACGGTCATTTGCAGAATTGGTAGGGTACTTTTTATTCCATGACTCTTATAAACTAACTAGTGACAAAAGAATAATATATGATATCAGTTATCTAATACAAGTTAATCTGTGTTCAACATGCTGGAACTTTTAGATATCACATTATTCGTTTTAGAAAATTACGTAGCATTGTGTAGATTTAATGGAACTTTAAACACGAACGGAGAATACAGCTAAGTCTTCTATCTAGACTCAGATATATAATATCAAGCCATTTTCATACTTGGTACTGCGCGAATGTATTAAACCTTGTTAAGCCAGATGCAACACAAATAAGTAAAATTAACAAGAATTTGTTAAAAATTTTGCGCCCTCTGAAAATCCAAGGTCTGCGCCCTTTTCCCTGGCCCAGTCCGACCCTGCTAGTAGTCCTGTCAACATGTAACAGTGAGAAATTTTCTAGGCTGGGTACCGTTCCATGTGGTTTAGTCGGTAGAATGTCAGTGCGCTGTACTGATGGCCCGAGTTCGAGTCCCAGCATGGAATCTTTTTCACTATTTGCGTCTTTTAATCAATTAATTTGAAATTTGATTTTCATTTGTAATCACAGTGTTTATGACAAGTTCGTCACAAATGACACATATTTCTCAAATTGGTCACAGTGTGAGTTCAAAGCATTGTCACTTTCGGCACAGGTTCGTCACAAAGTTAATGCCAAAATAGTCACAAATGACACACTTTTCACAAATTTGTCACACCGTGACTTCACAGAGTGGTCACAATGTGACGTCACAAACGACCTCTAAAACGGCCATGACGACCTCGCATTCTATTCACTATGACGTCACGTGACGTCACATCGACGGTCACAAAATCACAGTGTGACTTCACAACGACGTCGCCGTGACGTCACCATGCCTTACGGGATGCTCGTTGGCAGGTGACACGATTCCGTAAGATTAGTCCAAAATGTTGAATAAAACATTTTTTAAACAATGGTTAAGCAAAATAAAGTTATGCAGAAAAAGCTAAAAAGAAATGACATATTAGCAAGCAATATTTATTGCAAAATGTTTATTTTATTTATTTATTTATTAACCATTTGGAAAAATGGTTATCGTCGTCGGTCAGGGTAGGAAATCAAAAGCATATCTGAAGCGTTTTTTTAGTTGAATCCCGCATTTTATTTATTTTCTGATTGGTCATTTTATTTGTTTTCTGATTGGTTTTCTGATACAGTAATCTGTATTTTCCCTTTACTTTCAACAGACATGGATATTTCTACAAAAACAAATTAATAACTCAGAAACAAATTGAGATACAACATTAAAAAAATTGCATTTAAAAGTACATTTTTTTCTCTATACGACAGTGTAAAAAGTAATACTGTGGGGTGTTTAGAAGTTTAAGAATGAAATTTCATTTAAAATTGGTCTTTAAATATTAATCTCTAATCCATGGCGTACGTAATGTATGACCAGCTCCGTAGAAGTTTAAAATTTTACAGTACCGAAAAATGTAATCCATGGCGTACGTAATGTATGATCAACATCGCGCGACTGTTTATATGTCTTAAATTTTAGTCTTTGATAAAATCATTTTCCAAATGGTCGTCGTAATTTGTTAAACTGTATTTTTTGTTTTATAGTAATAACGTATAATTGCAGAAATCTTCTTACCAATATTCTTATATCCTAACTTTTAAAGCAGTGAATATTCCTAAAAGTGAAATCGACAATACGTTCGGCATGTTAAAAAATAACATAATACACAATATTCAATTAATAAGCAATGATCTGAGTTCGAGGATATAAAAATCACATGCTTGAGGAGAACAAAACGCATATTTCCATAGTAATGGTATTCCATAGTATGGTAAAAAATATTTTAAATCTTTGAAAGTAAATTATTTTAGCGTGTGTATATGGAAAACATTTACACTAAAATGTAAATGATTTACTACATAATTATAATTTTAACTGCTTTTTATATAATTTACGGTTGAATATAAAAATGTACTCCGAAATGCTCTTCTCTCGTCTTATTTCACACTTTTGTCTTATTTGGCTTAAAATTGCATTGTTTGGCGACGAAGGTAATAAATAAATAGCATGTAACTCAATACAGCCAGTTTTACAAATACTTCTAGTTTTTCCTGTAAATCATATGATGGGAGAATTATATTAAAATAACTATTAAATTGACAAAAAAAAAAGACTAATAAAGATTGTAACTTAGATTTTATTTCATCAAGTTTTCAGACACGTTTTTATTAACCTGGCGCATGCGATGAAAGAGCTAAAAAGAAAAAAATCCATTCTAAACTGTCAAATCAGATTTTCATATTCACTTTTTTAACCTATCGCAACAGATAATTCGCCAAATATTGTACTAATTGTAAAATTTCACAATAATTTATACATTAAGCATTAAAAATATTTATTCCATGTTAAAATTAAATATTTTCGTTTTATAATATTATGTCTTATAAAAACTTTTTTGTTGTTGTTTTTTAAATTAAATATCAGTATTTTTTTCATTTATTCGCGAGGTGTTTGTATTATTTTCTAACAAATATAGGCATCTTAATTCTTTAATCAACAAACCTTTCGCCAAAAGATAGTCACTGGCAAACTTTTCGTTCAAAATAGCAGTAAAATACGAATTTTATTATCAAAAATCATAGTTATCCCTGTATATTTTCTCATAAACCACCCCGGGAATATTTCCTATCGAATGATACAATTTGGAAAAAAATCCACCTGGTAGTTTTTGAAAACACTCGAGCGGAACTTTTTGAGCTTACTGCTTTATAATATACTAGCCGGCTATGCCCGCTGCAGCTGGTCAATTTTTCCAAATGAACATTGGTGAATTTGAATTTGCATTTTAAACAATATGGACCTTCAGCTGGACCTTACTCATTACTGAAAACGATGCGAACGCCATTGTGATATAATATTACCTAAAGTGTTGGTCAAAATTTAGCTATTAAGAAGTAATTCTTTTAGTGGATTACTAACAATGCACTTTTGGTAGGGTAATGAGACCGTTATGACAACAGGAATTAAAAGCTCTATAACTTATCAACATATAATGAAATGTTATATACTAACACCATTCCTGAAAGGTTATGTAACAGTGCCACTTGTATCAAAATACGTTCCATAGATTTTTTTTAAAAAGGCTGAACTTTCATAGTCAGGTTCACTTAAATTTTAACTTTTTTTTGCTCTATGACTAAGTAGCGTTGAACAATATGTATACACTAAAACCTTTCCAAAATTATTACCTAACCACTTAGGTACAGATGTCATACATGCCTAATATAGGCTCGATTTTTTTCTGACGCCAATGTCAGAAACATTGCAATACGCAGCAATACTTAACTGGCACCAAAGTGTCGTTATTTTGCTTGATATGGTAACCCGGAAGTTGTTGTTAATGCTGTTTATGTTTCCGCCAAATTGGCGTCGGTAAAAAATCGCGCCAATATGGGGCGTATATGACATCTCTACCACCTACTATCATATAGGCAACAGGTACTTAACTTGCGCCAAAATGTCGTTATTTTGCTTGATGTGGTAATCCGGATTATGTTGTTTATGCTGTTGATGTTTTCGCCAAATTGGCAACCGAAAAAAATCTCGCCAATATGGGGCGAATATGACATCTGTACCAAGTGAATATGTGGCTTTTGTGATACTTTTATGTTAGCCGGGCGCAGGTAATAAATCAACAAACACTGTGTTCATACCATATTCTTATATTTATTATTTTCATTTAAGATACAAACCTTTCACTCATTTCATTTAAAATGCATGCCTTACAATAATTTCATTTAAAAAACTGAAAAGATAAACAATAACAGGAAATAATTCCCTAATTAAAAACAAAGAATTATTTTTAATTTACATACGCAAAATGTAACTACTGCTACTGGCAATTTTAAAAATGCTAGTGGCGAGATATGCGCACGGCTGTTATAAATGTACCCATTTTTTCTTCTTATCGAGGAGCAAATTATAAATCTCCAAATATTATTCCAATTCCAATTTCTGCACGCATATACGCCCCCATATTAGCGCGATTTTTTTCCGACGCCAATTTGGCGAAAATATTAACAACATCCGGGTTACCATATCAAGCAAAATAATGACACTTTTGCGCCAGTTAAGTACCCGTTGCGTATATGACATTGGCGTCAGAAAAAAATCGCGCCAATAGTATATAACATCTGTGCCCCAATTCCTTTCATTGATTATAATTTTTAAGCCGTTACAAACATTGCTTTCATATTTAAATACTTTCGTTGGTACTATTTAGTTATCCTGTCGCCAATTTCACCAAATTATACAAATTGACATCATTTTTATTTTAAATAACGAAAGGACAAATAAATTGTTATAACATTAATGAAAATACAAATAAAACGTCGAAATAAAAATCACTTTGTGACGTAAACACGTGTAACTTGCTTAAAGTCAGGTGAATTTGACATTTACGATCAACCATTATTGGCATAGATTATAGTTTGGCGATAGATTTTTGGTCGACAGAATATCTAAGTAGTACCCTTTCGTTCTATAACGCTAATTTCTTAGTAAAATTGTTTCTTTTATTTTGCATAAAATCACTAACTTTTTTTTTTGGTACTACTTAGTTATCCCGTCGACCAAAAATCTATCGCCAAATTATAAGATTAAATGCCAGTAACGGTTGATCGTAAATTTCACATTCACTTGACTTCAAGGAAGTTACACGTGCTTACGTCATCAAGTTATTTTTATTTCGACGTTTTATTTGTATTTTTATTAATGTTATACTAATTTATTTGTTCTTTTATTATTAAAATACAACTTATGTCAGTTAATGTAATTTGGCGAGTGGTTTGGCGATTTATATAATTTGGCAAAATTGGTCAACGGGATAACTAAGTAATACCATTTTTTTTAATTAAGATGTTCGTATTTTTTTTTTCAAACTCATAGAGCAGTTTTTATTCTTTATCCAAAAGAGTTAATTTGAATTTTTTTCTTTGCTAGAGTAACGGATATAATATTAGATATTTTGAGGTTTAGACGCCAAAGGCACCGCCAAATTAGAAAAATATGAAAAATGTCATGAACTGTCGGACTTATCAGAATTTACTTGGCACCAATCGATTCAGCATAAAAAATAAATTAAATTATGCTATCATCTGACGCATAATTATAATATCCGATTTTTAAGGAATTTTTTTCCCTCCCCTTGCAAAAACGCCGTTAGGGGTGATACTTTAGAAAATCCTTTCTTAGTGATACTATATAGATATGCCATTTGGCGGTGACTCGATGATCCAAAATTAGTCCAATATCATTTGAAATATTACATAAAAGAGGAGAAATTACGAAGAAAGACGAAGAAGAAATGACAAATTACAAAATATTTGCATTTTTTTTTTTCAAAATGTTGAAATTTTCGATAATAATAACGCATGATTGTATAAATTTCCTTAAAAACTATCTTCATTTCCTAGATTTCGAAAGTGTGAATTTTCCTATAAATGATATTGGCGATATGTCTTAAGAAAAAATGAAATAAACAATAGATACTATTTGCTTAAAAAAATGGATAATAGTCATTGATCTAAGTTCGAGTTTATAAATAACACATGCTTTCGGAATTACGGTGAAAAGCATTTTAAAAAATATGAAATTATTTTACAATATGTATGTGTGGCAGAAATTCACACTAAAATTTAAGTATTTGATTCCATTTTTAAAATATTAACTGATATCTATATAAGTTACAATTGAATATAAAAATGTACTCAAAAAATGATCTGGTTCACTTAAAAAAACATCATTTGTGAGAATATCCTTAAGCTAATGTCAGGCTTATGCAGTTTTGGCTTAAAATCATATTGTTTGGCGACAAATGTAAAATAAAAAATCGTGAAGAAACTAATAATAATTACACATGTGACTCACAATTACATCTGCTTGTTACTTCTATAAGTCACGTGATGGGACAATTAGATAAAAATAGAAAGAAAAGAAAAAAAATGTCAATAAAAATTCATCTAATCAAATTTTCAGATTCATTTCTATAATCTAACGCAAGCGATAAAGAGCCAAATATTGCGTATCAATTGTAATCTTTCTCATTAAATTAATTTTTAAGCATTACAAATGTTTCTTTCATGTTTAAGTTAAATTACAAATATTTATTTTAGGTTTAAATTAAATATTTTCGCTTTTTAACATTATCCCTCATTTAAACGGATTTTTCTTTCTTTTTTCTTTACAATTAAATATCAGTAATTATTTTCTTCATTTATTTTCTAACGGATACAGAGATTTCAATTCATTTGTCGCCAACAAATAATCTCTGGCAATCTTTTCGTTCAAAATAACAATAAAATGCGAAATTTATTGCCAAAAATCATGGTTTTCCCTGTATACTTTACTCATAAACCACCGCTTGAATATTCCTCATCGAATGACACTATTTGCAAAAAAATTCACCGGGTAGTTTTTGAAAACATTCGGGCGAACTTTTAGATCTTACTGCTTTATAATATATATGATGATACAAGATATTCATTTTTAAATTGCATCAATGTTCAATTAAATGTTTTCTGTTGCTTACCATACACTCCAGAGTAACAAAATAATATACATTTTATAGTTACTGTTACTGATGTTCATTTATCCTGTTCTTCTATAAAACGTGTTTATTGAACATGAAAATGCTTACTTCAGAATTGATAGCATTGATATATAAGATCAAAATTTCTTTTACTGCCACCTATTTTCGAACACATTTCAGTATAATTGTGACAAAGAATCAGATTTATAAAACAGGGATATTCATTTTTAAATTGCATCAATTTTCAATTAAATGTTTTCAACTGCTTACCATACACTCCAGAGTAACAAAATAATATACATTTTATAGTTACTGTTACTGCTGTTCATTTATCCTGTTCTTCTATAAAACATGTTTATTGAACATGAAAATGCTTACTTCAGAATTGATAGCATTAAAACTGGTTTGGGAAATGTATTTGTATACTATAAGCATTACTCGGAAATGTTTCCAAGAGTCAGTGTTAGGAAGAGAATCTTCGTTTTTATAAATTATTCATGGAATCTCAGAAATATCTTGGTTTCTAAACGTTCTAAATATATAGAACGCTTTTCGAAATCGTTGTTAAATCAAAATAGGTTACTGTATAATTTCGTTCGTTGTTATATTTCCTTAGATTGATAAAAAAAAGTGTGCTAATATGTAATTAGTAATGTGTAAATATGTAATTACTAAGAAAGCAATTTAAAAAAATATTATTTTCTATAAATTTAAAAATACCTGCAAAATAGAAAAACAGCCAGTCAATTCTTAGAATGACTTTACAATATGAAAGTTTTTGTTAACTTCACAAACAAAAATCTAAAACATATACCAACAAGTTATTTTTCTCTTTATTGAACCTCGATTCTTCGAAGCTAGAAATATTTTATTATAACCTTAATGGATAAAACGAAACTTATTTTATGATGAAAGATTTTTGAAAATGTATTTCTTCTCTCTAATCCAATTTCTTTTATGTCTTTTGGTGAATGAAGTCTATTATATTAGACTGCACAAAGAATAAGGAACTGCAATAAAAAATCATTTTTTTTTTATTTTAAAGAAAACATTTGGTTTCATAAGGAATCCACATAATGATTTTAAGCTTAACTATAATAACATAAAATAGAAGAGAAACATTTGTCACGAAGAAATTCAATTCTAGGCGAGTAATTCAAAAATTGAGGATAATGTACAAGTGATAAACAATAACAGTTTCGCAGACACTAGAAACATATATGATATTCTTATTATACTTATTGAGTTCATTTATATAAAAATATCTTTAAATTAAAAACTTTATATTAAAGGAAATAATTAACTTTTTTTAATGCTAAATTTACACATTTTTGTTCTTCCGAAATGTCAAAACTATTTTATTTATTTTAATTCTAAATAAATTATACCAACAAAAAGTTTTCGGTAAAAAAAAAAAAAGCGCCGAGTTCTCCTTAATGTTTCGGCCAGAAAAAGTAGTGATATCTGAAGTTCGCACAAGTTAAAAGCCAAACATCCCAAATCTTTCATTGAAAATGGCTTCCTGCGACTTGGCCGTTAATGCCTTCGAGAGAGTTTTTCAAATTTTAAAATATGTACAAATGAGCTATATGCCAACTACATTTTTTTGTTATTTTAGGCATTTTGTGGCACAGAGAACAGAAAGAAATACACATTTGAAAAAAGCATTTAAACAACTTCATTCTATTTAAATGCTTAGAAGTTATAAATAACAAAACACTTGTATTCAGGAGATAATATCCCTAATTGCTAAAACATAATTAGTATCAGCTTTTAACAGTTTATAAATCGAATACCTCATAATGTATGCAGACAAACTATAATAAATGTTCAAACGAAAAAATTCTCTTTCGTCAATACACAAGATTTCAATATTATACAATAAAATATAATGTAATATATTGTGAGATTTGAAGTAAGTAAATTTTGTTTTATTTCTTGAGTTTTACGTTAATGACTTTAGCTTTAGACCGTACAAAATGGCAATTAAACCACAAGTGGACTAAATGATCTGTAATCAAAACTAATGTTTGTTGAAACTGAATGGTAGTTATCAGAAATCTTTTACTTATAATGTCTTTATGTGAATTTGCCTCTTTGCATTCTAATATTACTTTTAATATTTAAATAAATTATAAATGCGTAATTTCCAATGATTAATTTAGAAATGTTGGAGAAGGCCTTGCTGTGTGTGTTGCTGTGCATTGTCTTGCTGAAAAATGGCTCCTGGGAGCCCTGCCACGAGTGGCAACACATGTGGCTGAAGAATGTCCTGGACGTACCGCTGGGCTGTCATTGTGCCACGGATCAATATTAGGGATGACCGTGTATCGTAAGCAATGGCTCCCCATACCATCACACCAGCTGTGAGAGCGGTGTGTCGCTGTAAAGCGAAGGCAGGATTGAGGCATTCACCATGGGGCCTCCACACACGAACCCGATTGTCATCGCTGCTCAAATTGAATCTAGAGTCGTCGCTGAAGACGACCTGGTTCCATTCCGTTGCAGTCCAATCCTGTCGTAAGCGACACCATCCAAACGGAGGCGTCGGTGGGTGGGTGTCATTGGCAGCACACGTAATGGGCTCCGCGATACCAGATGTCCTTCGGCCAGGCGCCTTGCGATGGTTCGGAAAGACACAGGGATCCGTAGTGAAGATTCTGCCTGTGTCTGGATAGCGGCCACTGAGGCAGTTGGCTCTACGCGTGCGTTTCGTATGATGTGACGGTCTTCTCGACGACTGGTCTGTCGAGTGCGTCCCGAGCCTGGTCGCAGTGTAAAGGACGTCTCTTCAGTCAACTGGTCCCAACACCTCCTCTCAGTAAAATCAGAACGGCCTACCTGACGAGCTACTCGCCGCGCTGACCACCCAGCTTCCATCATCCCGATGATTCTTCCCCTCTAAAACTCTGACAGCTGCTCATATTGTCTTCGATGGCTGCGTAACGGCATGTCTACCTCAGCGTTTCCTTTGGAAAAGAAAAGGTACCCTCAGACACATTCTGCTTACCAGTTTTATACTCCAAGGAGGACAAAGTTCAGCGCCCTGTAGTGGCATTACGCAATGTGCAATCACGCTGCATTTCTAATCATTTGCATATCTGCCTAATATGTACCTTCATGCCAAGTTTCGTTACGATTCCACAATTATTTCTTGGTGCGCAAATTTTTATGGCAATGAGTGTATGTATGATGCATATGCATAAGTTCATTAATATCACTAAAACGCACTTAAAGGAATAGTGTTCCATAAATAGTTGGGTTAATTGCCAGATTGACCAGAGTGCTATTGAGATTAGAATTACGACATTTATAATAGACCGGGAGGCGTCTGTACACACCATCACCTCATCGAGTTTACAGCTAAAATTTTAGGATTAGTTAAAACTAGATTAGCATATTTAAATGCAACTGGTCTGTTAAGTCATATCTTGGTAGAAACCATCTAAAGACCTAATTTTAGTGGTTAACTGATAGGTTTTCTATTGGTTTTTCCTGCATCCAAAAGTTTGGAAAAATTGAGGAATGGGTGCAGGAAAACATAATGGAAAATCCACCAATTAACCCGTAAAATCGGGTCTGTAGGTGGTTTCCATAAAGATATGACTTGGCAGACCAGTTACATTTCAATACGCTAATCGATATTTAACTAATCCTAAAATTTCAGCCGTCAACTCGATGAGCTGAAGATCTGTGCAGACGCCTCCCGGTCTTTAATAAAATTTGTTTTAAGGAAGTAAAAGATAGAAAGATGGACAGATAAACTGAAAGATTTGCCTTATTAAGATTTTTGTAAAAGCATATAAAAATTCATTCAGCTTGAACTCATGTAACACCTTTATAACTCAGGCTAATTTTCTGTAATCGGGTTTTGGCGACCAACATATCTTATCTATAACTATAATCTTTCTTTTACAGATTTAAAATTAACAATAAATTAACAGTAAGTGTTATTGTATAATACAATACAATAACATTAGCAGCGGACTTCGGACGCCGCTTCTGTCGCATATCGTTAAAGACATTTTATTAGTTACACCTTTCATTTAATTAAAAGGAGATTTTTAAAAACTTTCATATGGAATTAGGATATTTTTCCACTATAGGGACCTTGGCATTTTTTTAAAATCTTGGCGCAATTCGGACTTCAGAAACTGAGGTATGTTGCCAAATGATATAAAAAACTATGAAAACAAACCTGATGAACTTTTATGTTATTTATATTATGTATTTATATACATATAAACATTTTATTTATACATGTATAAAATATTATTTTTTATATAAAAATTATTTATGTTGGTATATAAAAATAAATAAACGGGTTCCTTACATTAAATAAATTCTATACATATGCAAAAAAAATTGCCTGTGTATATGACACAGTAAATAGGTTGCCAGAAAATACGTTATCAAATTTCTTTTCTCGTCAAGGCTGTTTTCTGTATTTCGCGAAGGCTACTATATCGGAAACATACTGAATTGCGGTTACATTTTGTTAAATGTTTTATTGTTTTAATATCGTGAATATATCATAACCTATACTGATTAAATTTTTTAGGTATATTAATTTTTTTTCTATTTAACAAACATCTTTGGAAAAAGCATATATATAAAGTTTTATTCTGCTTGAAATTACGTGACCCCTTCAAAACTCTGTAATCGAGTATTGGCGACCAACATTGGCGAAACTGAATGTGAAGGAACTGTTTACGGCCAAATGAACACCCCCTGTTTTAAGGGTTTAGAGGCGGAAATTCTGTGTTTTCAGATTTTTCTGGTTAATTGTGCTACAAACCCGACTTACTTGTGAAATTTCATGATTCTACGACTTTTAGAAGTACCTTAGTTATTTGATGATGCGAAGTGAGTCAGTGACAAAAAAGCGCTTTTTCAGAATTTAATATTTCGAAAACTACTAAATATAGAAACATGAAATCGTGGAACCTTAGTTCAGTTTGACCATACGAACATCTGTATAAAAGAAAAATTTCTATATCTTTCCCTAAAACGACGTTATGAGGGGGTGAAAAGTATGCCGAAATGGTTCAGGAAAAGGTTGCTTACGGCTTGTGCGAACTTGGCGGACGCACTGCCGTGCTCCCAGATATAATATACTAAATCATTAATGAAAATATAATTATAATAAAAAAGAGGAGGGAGCGAAGAGAATTTTTAAATACATCTTTTCTAAGCGTTCAAGCCAAATCAAAAGAAAATAGTGAGGAAAGTAGGAAAAAAATATTAAGTTGAAAGAACGTTGTTTTTGATTAAATTACGTTTTTATTTATTTATATGTTTATTTATTTATTTATTTTACCAGTGCTTTGCTAAGGCAAATTTACATGATAGTTTCTTTAATGTAACATTTGAGCTTAGTTATTCATTATAGTATAGTTTAGTTTCACTCATGTAAAATATTTTTCAACCATTACAAGGGATATTATAATCTTCAGATTCATGTTGTTGTTTGTAGAGTTTTAAATAGGATAATATAGATTTTTTTATTTTCAAAACATCACAATAAATTTAAAGTACAATACCTTTGGTTTTGAATACGTCCTTTCATTCCTTCGTAGAATAGCTTCTTCTGAAATGAAGACGATATGAATCGATGAATTAAAAATCAGTAACCTTTCCAGACTTGCGTTGAAGATTTGAGATTAAATTTACTTAAATAATAAAGATTTGTGACTCAAAATGAATACGGTCTTTTCATATTTTAATAGCACAGAATAATATTCTAATTTCATAGACTACGAGCATTCAGTATCAAAACATCGAATAATCGACTACTGCTCCGCAGAAAAATAAGAGCAGAAATAAAATAAAATCTATACTAATAAAGCAAAGTTTCACTCTGTCTGTGTGTCTGTCTATGTGTATGTCTGTGTGCGATGGCTTGCAAAATCTACTGCACTTAGAAGTCTGAAAATTTAGGTGATGATAGTCCAAGACAGGTCCTGATGCACCTGAGGCTCAGATATTTAATTTTTTAAGGACCGGGGCTCCTGGGCCCCTTTAAGTTTTTATCCACTACATTGTTAATAAATTGCCCTCATTTTATCCAATCTTCTTCGTTTGTGGAACGTTTCTCTATTTAGTTAATCTCGCCTTTCTACACTACAAATAAGATCATGGACCCTTCGGGCCCGATACAGGGTCCCTTGAAGATTTTGTGCAAATAAAAGGTTAATAAATAGCTTAATTTTAATCCGATCTTCATTTTTTAGATACTTTTTCCATTTAGTTAGTTTCACATTTCTACATTCCAGTTTAGATCCTGGGGCTCATAGAGGGCGTAGGGCCCGGTCCAGGACACCTTGAACTTTTTGCGCGCCATGAATATTTCATCCCCTGATTTTGTCACCTTCTCAGTGCAAAATTTTTAAGTTGAGTCTTTGACTCTTCTTTCTGGATAAACACCCTCATGTTTTTATTGGGGCCTTAGGGCCCTAATTATTGGGGCCATTTTAAAACATTTACCTGATTTTATGTGCATTTCTTAAAAATATTATTCTAACGAATAATTGATACCCTATGCTTAATTTTGACTAATTGAAGATCTAACGCGAGAAGTACTAAGACGATTTTAACGTGTTTTTATATTAGAGTCATGTTTTTAACCATCTGTGGGCTCCTCCCCAACTATATCTCCCTTAAAAATGGTCCGATTGACTAGTTTTTTTTTCTAACTAGTTTCTGACTAGTTTCACATTTCTACATTCCAGTTTAGATCCTGGGGCTCATAGAGGGCGTAGGGCCCGGTCCAGGACACCTTGAACTTTTTGCGCGCCATGAATATTTCATCCCCTGATTTTGTCACCTTCTCTGTGCAAAATTTTTAAGTTGAGTCTTTGACTCTTCTTTCTGGATAAACACCCTCATGTTTTTATTGGGGCCTTAGGGCCCTAATTATTGGGGCCTTTTTAAAACATTTACCTGATTTTATGTGCATTTCTTAAAAATATTATTCGAACGAATAATTGATACCCTATGCTTAATTTTGACTAATTGAAGATCTAACGCGAGAAGTACTAAGACGATTTTAACGTGTTTTTATATTAGAGTCATGTTTTTAACCATCTGTGGGCTCCTCCCCAACTATATCTCCCTTAAAAATGGTCCGATTGACTAGTTTTTTTTTTCTAACAACTTCTTAGGCCTTCCAGCTACTACATGAACGACACAAATATTTCTCAGACTTCAGCTATCACCAATTTTGAATATTAATTGCCTTCTTGGGATCCTTGGTGTAGCTTCTTAAAAAATCATCCGAATTGCTAGTAATTTTCTTTAACATAGCTTCCTCCGATTACTTTAATTTTGATTACTTGAAGATTTAAAACGCTAAGTACTAAAATAAATTAACATGTTTTTATGCTAGGCCCTGTTTTTAACTATCAGTTGAGCCCTTTTGGGCCCCCTATTATAGATCCCTTAAAATTGATCCGATTCAAGATATGAAATCATACAAACTTGAGTTTTGTTTAGTGATATTGTTGCGGACCCCGGGCAACGCCTCGCAGATCGGCTAGTTATCTAATAAAGAAAATAAATATATTATTAGTATGCATATATACTAGGGTGGTGCGAAAAAAGTCAAGTTAATATTTCCGAGTCGCTATAGTCCGGAAAAGTTGCGATTGGTAAATACAAGAAAAGCAAAAAAGAAATTTTTCAAATCGGACTTTATCTTCCGATCCCGCAAAGCGGCTAAAAATTCAAAAAAATTGAAAATTTTCAATTTTTTCAGATTTTTTTTTTTTTTTTTTTTTTTTTTTTTTTTTTTTTTTACGTTTATATATTTTTTTCATCGCTATAGTGAAAAATATCTGCAGATTGTACTGTTTAATAATAATAATAATTAAAAAAAATGTGTTTAGAGAATATCTTCTGATCGCGCAAGCTTTGTCTAAAATTCAGTCTTGAGTAATTTTCATGCATTAAGAATATAATCAACTGAGGTTAGTTTGCGGTCTGAGGTTAAGATTTAAATGTTAATTGATACTATTGAGCATATTAGGTCATTTTTAAACAACCTAGAGCTTACCACGAACAGACCTGAAAAGTTTAGTAGTTCACCAAACTGCCGCTAACCACGTTGCAAACTAGCGCTGTAGTCGGCCTAAGCGCTCCCATCTAATCTCACTTAACTCCATAAAATTTACAGCAAAGTCAACTGAATTCAGATGAACTGTACATGGCACATATTTTGACGGAAGAAAGGATGTTATAAGGATGTCCCTAGTTATAGAAAGGATTGTATCAAAACAGGTTCGTTGAACTATTAAAGAGGAACACTATTCTATTACAAAAGAACGTGGTTCAGATTATTTAGGCCATATGCCGCCAAACTCCGGATCTGCTAAGGACATTGTAGCTTTCATAGTATCACGTGTTACTGAACAAGGGCTTTCACCAGAATACTTAGATTTTGTAGGTTGTGATGGTAGAAATACAAATAATGGATGGAAAGATAGTGCTATCAGACAGCTCGAAGTGCATCTCGGAAGACCACTGCAGTGGGTTTTTTGTTTATTCCATTTTGTTGAATTATATTTCCGCCATCTTTTTCAACATTTGGATGGTTAAACAACTGGCCCAAGATCATTTATTAGACCAATTGGGCAGAATCTCATTGTTGTGAAAAACTATCGGTGATAAATTTTCAATTGACTGATTGTGAAATTACAGAAGTGGGCAGACAACAGTTGAGCAAGGACCAAAGATATCTTTTTGACGTAAGTCAAGCAATTAAAAGTGGAAACTTTCCAAATGACTTATCAAAGTGTGACCCCGGCCAAATTTCACATGCCAGATGGCGCACTTGCGCAAATAGAGTTCTTCGACTTTGCGCGAGCATGGAAAACCCATCGAATGCCTTAAAAGCCATATTGACATTTATTTTAAAATGTTACATGCCAGTTTGGTTTGGAATAAAATGCAGCAAGTACACTACAGACGGGCCTATTCATCTTTACTGAGCAATAGAATCATCTCGATACTTGTGTGACTATCTGAAAAAGTCTAGTCACTGAAATTGAACGAAAATCGTTCTTTGCTCAGCCGGAAAATCTACTGCTTGCAAATGTCTTTGATATGTTGTGGCACATAAGAGAGCAAGGGCTAAGAAGTCTGTTAAAAGCCAGGCAGACTGTTTCAAAAGGTAAAGGCATCAGAATCTTTTTCATTCCTACTTTAAATTTCGATGCGGCAGACTATACAGAATTGATTGGAATGTAGCAAAATTATCATCACCACCTCTTTTTCGAAGAATAACCAATGAAGAAATACATTTCTTCGTTCAATCAGGTGATATCTCAGACTGGGATGATAAAAAGTTTCCCTACCATATTCAAGCTGTCAAGCGGTGCGTCAAATTGGTAAGTTAAGCATTGTTTAAATTATGTGGGCGTGGCCCCAGTCAAGATATGGATTCATCAAGACCACACTTAAATCAATGTCCATGATACCAGGCATTACCACCAAATCGCAGTACAAAGTTACATCTAAAAGTCGGACTTAAACAGATGAAATAACAAATTGTATATCTTATACTGTCAAGACACTAATTTTTTAATACAGTGTTTTGACTCCATTATAACAAATCGCGTATTTAAGTAATGTAAATAGTAAACACCCTCATTTGTTGGTTGAAAGGGAGGGTGTGTGTTGAACTCGAAGTTCAGCTACCTTCCCGTGGTGAGTTTTGGGTTGTTTAAATATTATCAAATATCTAAACAAGCAAAGAGCACAATTTATATGCAAATGTTAATATTGAATATTGAAATGCAAACTGGTTTTCAGGTGAATATTTTTTTTTATCCATCAAAATCGCTGAAAATTGAATTTTTCCCGATTTTTAATGAGCTTGCGCGATCGGAAGATATTCTTAAAACGCAATTGTTTATTATTATTATTATTAAACATTACAATCTGCAAATATTTTTCACTATAGTGATAAAATATATATATACGTAAATTTTTTTTTAATCCTTAAAAAAATCTGAAATTTTCAATTTTTTTTTTAATTTTTAGGAGGTTTGCGGGATCGGAAGATAAAGTCCGATTTGAAGAAATTTTTTTTTGTTTTCCTTGTATTGACCAATCTCAAATTTTCCGCACTATAGCGACTCGCAAATATCAACTTGACTTTTTTCGCACCACCCTAATATATACAGACAAAAACATAATAGCATTTTAGAAATTAAAAAGAATATGAATTACAATTGATTAAAACTAGATTAATTTTAAGACAAATATTCAAATTGGTATATAAATCATATTAGATGTAAATTTCCAACTGGGTGAAAAATGTCCGGACGAGGATTCGAACCAGGGATCTCCTGGCTGAAGCCGCCAGTGCTCTGTCATGTTGGAAATTTACATCTGATTGATTAAAAGTCTATTTATAAACAGTCAAGAAATAATATTGTCAAATTTTGTAGTGCTGTCATCTGTTGGGAAATGGGTCTACTGAAAGCAACTTTCTTGAAAATTATACACTGTTGAATGACAAACTTAATGGAGGGTTAGTAGATTCCATAAATATATTTAAAAATAACGTTGAAATTTAACGTTTTATTTCTTATTTACTACTAATATTAACAAGTCATTCCTGACTGAGTCTGAGAAAGTTTAATCTCTTTCTTTCTTTTCAGGTGATTGACACTTGATTTATTACAGATTTAAAAAATTCGCCTCACTTCATTTAATTTCATTGCTTTGGCAAAAATGTAATTTCTAGGATTATTTTAAATTAGACTTACCGTTTGAATGGATATAAATCAATTACATCAAAAAGGGAAAGTTTTTGTTGAAATGATAATTTAATAATCTTGTAGGCTGAAATTTAACCCATATCAATAACTGAATTCCATAGTAAAAATTGTATGTCTCGTAAAAAAATCTGCAAGAGCAACTCGCGTGAATAACGAATTCATCCATGATACTTGCAAGTTCAGATAGTCCCAATAAATTTGAATATTTTCAGTATTTTGAATAGTTTCGTCATGACAAGTTTTGCGTGCTTTGTTTTTGATAGCTCCTGTAAAAGAACTATTAGAGTTACATATTTGATTACATATTCTCATAAAAGATACTTATAATATCAATCAAAGTCAGAGCTCTAGTTAGATTTTAATGTATCTTTAATAAATATATCAGACTAGCTGTACCCGAGCACGCGTTGCTGTGGCTCAGCCTGATTAAATGGAAAAGAAAGAAAAGAGAAAGTGCACGTTTCTGACATGTTTAATTTCACAGCGCTTGTGGGTATGTAATAATTTTTGTCGTTATATTGTCTGTGCAGATATGGATATTGTCTAGTTTGTCGATTATAGAACACGAAACGTATAATTGTCCGTGTGAGGAGCAATCCGTGTCTATATCTGAACCGCAGAATTCTAAAGCTTGGCCCTGAAAAATGGCACATTCATTGGAATCAAAGGAATGCTAGGAATGAGGATATCTTCACCATTGAAAGGTCCTGTCAAGATTGCTTCTTCTATGACGTTGCCCATTATTTTTTTTACTGCAAGCCGCGTGACGTTGCATAGATTTGGCTGGTGGATATTTCGCAACATCATAATTGGCACGCCGATTGTTCCTGGCAATTGAGTGAATTAAAAAATTCTGTTGTATAAATAACGGCTTCAGCTGTTTCCACAGCAGTGTCGATGTGTCTGCTTGCATGTGACTGCCTCGCTTTGAGTGTTAGGCTGAGCAATGTTGTTAAGTTAATAGACGTCTTTGTTTTTGGACGCTAGAACACCTTGCTCCCGCTGCCAATCTTTATTCTTATAATTGGTTTCAATATTAGGAAATACTTTTTCAACCAGTTCTTCTTTTGACGCTAATAAATTGCAGAAGTTATGAAGCAATGAAACTCGTCCTGAGATCTGATCAAGAGCCTCCAACGATTTTTTGTGCGCCATTACGCATTCATCCCAAACAATAAGTTTACATTTCTGCAGTACCTTTACCATGCCGGATGATTTGGAAGTGTTGCAAGTGAGAGTTTCAATCAATTGCATGTTCAATGGCAATATCAAAGCGGAATGAGCAGTTCTTCCACATAGTAGCAATAATGCAGCTATTCCGGACGACGCAAAAGCTAAAGCTACGTCATTTTGAGATTGAATTGCTGCCAGAATCAATCTAATGAAGAGCTTTTTACCAAATACTCCCTGTGCATCTAAGAAGAACATTTCTCTAATCCCATTATTGACAGGTTGCATTATTTGATCGTAAATGCCTTTTTGCTCAAGCGTTAGAAAAGGAATATTTCATTGTACATACGACAAAAGATCACCCGTGTTTAAATTTTGTTCACGACGCTATTCTACATCAAATGAAGCAGTTTCTGATCGATTCGGTGGTAGTATTCCCAATTGATTGAGAACTTTATTCGTGATTTCGAAGCAGAAAAATACAACCATTGTCAACGCTTCGTTGTAGATTTCTGCTGTGAAATTCATGTTCATATTTGAATTTCAACGGAAAATATCTTCAGCCATGTGAGATTTATATTTCTCCCATAATTTTGTTGGAAATGAAGGAAAGCAGGCTATCAAGATCATTGTAAACAATGCACGAATTTGATCTGGGTGTGACGTATTGCACGCGTTATTAATACATACACTAGGGTGGGTCGAAAAAACCGAAATCTTTATAATCAAAATGTAATAGAGCGGAAAAGTTGCCTTTTGTAACAAAGAATAAATTCGTAAAATATTACACCGATCGGTTAATATCTTTTACCGCCGCAAGGGGCCAAAATTTCCAAAAATAGCAAAAAACATGTTTTTTTCAGTATTTTTTTTAAATTATACAAACGTACGAATACAATTTCTAATAGGACGCGATAGCTACATGAAGATATAAGAAATATCCTGGTAAATGTTCATTATGATAAAGTAATATATTTTACTGCCGCAAAAGGACCATATTTAAAAAAAAAAATGTAAAAATTTCAAATTTTTATTATTTTTTAAATTTTTATAATTTCTATAATATCTAGAACTAAATAAATTTACTTCATATCTATTAATATTGTCGTAAATTTTGTTAACTATTTGTTATAGACTTAGAAAAAAAAAAAACGGTAATCATTCATTATTCTTGACGATCGCTTTATGTACTGCTGTTTTACTGCATATCAGCAGTTCATATACCAAAAATAACAAAAATGATATAAAATGAACAAAATATTTTAGTATTTTAAAAATACAGAGATGATTAACCGAAACGGATTAAATAAATATAAAATGAAGAAGTATTTAAAGTAATTGAATTTTATAATATGACTTTCTTTCAAATAAAGCCATTGTTCCTCTAGAGGCTAAAATTGATCATATGTGGTCCTCCGTCTGTTCTGGTGCACAAACTTTACCAGCACTTCAGAGATCTAGACACACGGCAGTGTGTCACCCAAGTTCGCCTGACATAGCCGTGTGTTATTTACACGAACGATTTCGAGTTGTTTTCGTCAAATTTCGATGCTCTACTACTGAAAATCTATGAGACCTACGTACTTGTTATACGAAATGTGTAGTAAGGCCACCCTAAGTACCTAAAATCCAAAATTTTATAAATAACGCATAATTAGTTTCCGAGATAATGACATTTGGAAATGTCTGATAATCGATAATTTTATCACTGACTGACTGACTGACTCACTCACTCACTCATCAAAAAGATCTCGTATATCTACTGCAGCTAGACTTCAAATTTGGTGCGAAGCTCGTTTACACTATAAAACTAAGGAAAAAAATAAAAAAAATTGTGAAAATCGATGAATTACCCACCTGGGGGTGCCCATTTTTACTTTAATATTACGTCTATTACGCGAAATTTTAATTTGCCGTAGGAGGGGACGCTGTTCTGTCGCCAAATACCGCCAAGTTTCTCGCCAACATGGCGATATATCGCCAAATTTGGCGACCAAAATTAGTCGCCAAAAGGGACGCCACCTTGGCGATATGTCTAATATTTCGCCAAATTCCCATAGACTTCCATTGTAAACCTATCTACTTAATGGGATTTTAACTGGGTTTACTTGCTTACAGAAAATCAACAAATTGAGATATTCTGTCCGTCACAGAGCCCGTTCTCAGAAACTATACATGTTGGAGACTTAAAATTTTGTATACTTATAGCTGAACACCACACATCATACGACAAACCATAAAATTTTGAAAAAGTCGTACATTTAACACTTTGGGCTCCCACATATATATTTTAAACAATTCTTTCTATGTGAGCCTCTAACTAGGTTGGAGGCGTGAAATTTTGCATACTTATAGCTGAACACCTCACATCAAATGACATCATAAAATTTTGAAAAAGTTGTAAATTTAACCCTTTGGGGTCTCACATGTGTATTTTAAACAATCCTTTCTAAGTGAGCCCCTAATTAGGTTGGAGGCGTGAAATTGTGCATACTTATAGCTGAACACCTCACATCAAACCACAATTTATAACATTTTGAAAATGTCGTACATTTAACCCTTTGGGCTCCCACATGTGTATTTTAAACAATTCTTTCTAAGTGAGCCCCTAATTAAGTTGGAGAAGTGAAATTTTGCATACTTATAGCTGAACACCTCACATCAAACGACAAATCATAAAATTCAACCAACGTCAAAAATCAACCAACCAACCGTATTATGAACGTTTCTGACTTCTCAAATATAGCACAAAATTAACATTTTTCAAAGTATGGTCGCATTCTACCACCTCTTCGTAAGAGCGCGCATTTACATCTTTACGATTTTTCTGTTGATTAACCTTATTAAGTTATTTCAAATGAAAATCAAATTTTAAAGTAATTGCTTAAGAGGCGCAAAGGCCAACATAGTGAAAAAGATTCCATGCCGGGACTCGAACCCGGGCCATCAGTATAGCGCACTGGCGTTCTATCGTTAAACCACATAAAACGATACCTAGCCTGGAAAATTTCTCACTATTATATGTTGACAAGGCTACAAACGCAGCACAAGATGGAATATATATCGTGAGCCACCGACCTGGGGCGAACACGAAACTTAATTAAATTCAGCATCGATAGAAACTATAATAATACATGGAAATTATCCCAGAGAGAAACACCCCCCTTGCATGCAATATTTCAAATGAAAATCAAATTTCAAAGTAATTGCTTAAGAGGCGCAAAGGCCAACATAGTGAAAAATATTCCATGCCAGTACTCGAACTCGGGCCATCAGTATAGCACACAGACGTTCTACCGACTAAACCACATGGAATGATACCCAGCCTGGAAAATTTCCATGTATTATAACCTTAATAGGTCTGTTGTTATTCTTAAAATTTTAGAGCAGTTTGTTACTAGATCATTTAGATTTAGGAACAAATGCAAATAATTTTGATAAATTCATAATTTATTTTGTTATAGTCAGTCTGTTAAAGAACAGACGCTTAAACTACTTTATAATTTGTAAGAATCAATAGTGCTCTTATCTAAGATAGGGTTAGTGTGAATATTTTCTGGAAACTTTAGTCTCCAATTTTATATGAGGTCTCTTATTTAGCTTTTGACACAGTCGGATTAAAAAAAAACTGATGAAATCCCACAAGTAATTGTGAATATTTTTGTTATTTTACTTTAAATTTCCTTTTCGAATTTGTTGTATAAAATTAAATTTTCTTCATCAAATTAATGAAATATTAAACAAATTTATATATTTTTTAAAGAGGAAACCCATCTTTAATTATTAGGATATATATACATATAACACATGCTACAAAGATTGATAGATTGCTCAACATTTTCTGCATATTTTTCATTTAATAGATTAATTTACTGAAATTGACCTAATAATTTCATTAAAAAATATATGACTTTAACGAAAAATTTTGACAATTTTTAGATATAAATTACATATACTTATATATTTCAAATGATTAAATATTTCCTAATTTTAATGTAATTCAAACTCTTTGTAGTTCAAAATATACATAATATCTCTAAATAAAATGTAAGCAGCATAAGTGAAATCTCTTTACATATCTTCAAGGTTTTGTTAAAAGCATAGAAAATTCGTTCTTTTGAAACACTAAATTGAACTTGAACGATTGCCAACTTCCTTACAAAAGTGTATTAATTCATATCCACTAGAAACTTTTTTCTCATTAATTTTCATCACATAGAGTTCACAGTTCTGAAAGTGATGAGAAAAATTAGATATAAAATTTCCACATGTTGTTTTGTTTCCGTAACATTGAGTCTTGCCATGTGTTGCATCCCTTCCATTCAATGCCTGCAAGATTTTATATGTATAATTATAATAATTTTCAAGAGCAAACAAAATATAATTGGATAGCAAGTGTAACAGAGAACTGATGTAAACATGTATTCATTGCAAGTTTTGCATTTATGTCCTTCGTTTAGTTGGTCTAATAATTTCATAAGAAAATCTGTGATTCAAAAGATTCGTGAAATTTTAAAGTACAATTTACGAATAAATACGCGCAATGTACAAATATTAGTCTAGATAATTTAGAAATTTATCAAATTGCAGATTGAATGATTATAAGATTTCTATTTTGTAAATATCTGGAGTCATCTATTATAAATAAACATAATAGAATTTCAAAAATGAAATTATCAGTAGTATAAACGTAAACATCTTTATCACTAGTATTGCTAAATTTAAAGTAAAAGATCTTTAAATTATTTTTTTAATACTAAAAAAAACGCCAAGCATGCAGCAGTTTGTGTTACTACAGTGGTAAAAATTTTAAAACATTTCAGTTCTTGTCTCATACAAAAAATTTGGGTGTGTGCTAGCTTTCTTGCAACAGGGTTCAATGTAACCGTTTTTAGGGTTTCGTTCATCTGACGAAACCCTATTCGTCTCACTCCTTTGTCTGTCTCTCTGTCTGCCTGTCCGTCACAGAGCTCGTTCTCAGAAACTATATATGTTAGAGACTTGAAATTTTGTGTATTTATAGCTGAACACCTCACCTCAAACAACAAATCATAAAATTTTGAAGAAGTTGGTAATTAACCGAATTACGGGCAAATTAACTTCTAAAATTAACCAATCCACATTTTTAACGCAGGTTCAAACGGATCTTCTCCAAATCATCCGTCTTTCTCCTAAGGGATGCCAGTAAAATCTGCCGATGCACGGTTACCACGGAGGAAATTAAGCCGAAAAATGAAGTGGACATTTTAAAGCGAAATCGCATATCAGAAAATATTGGTCCGAGAAATTTGTAAATGGAATAGACAGACGCGGAAAAAAATCTACTTTCATTTGGTATAAAGTTCACATTTCTGCAATGTGTATAAGTTAAAATATCCACTAAAAATCTATCGATAAAAATTTTATTTCTTTAATTAGAAAGACAAGGAAAAAAGATTTCAATTCGGCGGGAAAGCAGGTAGGCATGATGACGTAGCGGTTTTCCATAATAGCATATTTTAATACGAAATTTTAACTTTTTAAATATTAAATTTTTGATTAAATTTATTGTCATCCCGGTGTCAAATTTCTAGCTGATTTCATTGATACCCACATACAAGTCCTATCTTAATTACAAGCTGAAATATTAATTATTATATAATTAATTGGTTTATTGCTATCAAATGAGTCGATTAAAATGGAGACACGTGCTTTTTTAACCACGAATTAACTTAAATTAGGAAATCTAATGACGTGCATTCCCTGGTGGTGGAATGTGGAACTAACACAACGAGATTTTGTTAAAATTAGGAAATCTAACAAGTCGATCTGTTTGAAACTTTAAGATATTTTATAACACATAACATAAAGTGTAAAAAAAAAATGACACGTGAAATTCCAGGAAGCGGTTGGGCGCTAGATTTCTACTTAAAAAATTAGCGTTTCTTACCGCTGTCTTTTTTGAGGGAGTCCTGAGATATATGCTACTTATTTAATATAAAATTGTGTAAAGTTTAGTTACCACCATTTCCGAATAGTAATTTCAGCAAATATCTTAATTTCTTATTAAGACCGCCACCACCTCGAGTAACATATCTACTGATAGGTTGTTTAACGGAGTTTCCTTCCGATACAGTTTTGTTAAGAATAGAGTGCGCTCCCTGGTGGTGGAATGTGTAACTAACATAACACGATTTTGTTAAAATTAGGAAATATAACAAGGCGATCTGTTTGAAACTTTAAGATTATAAAAATGGCGTGCGAAATTTCGGGCCGGGGAGGGGTCGCTAATTTCACTAATTGATTTATTTCTATTATATACTTATTTTACAAGACAGTCGTGTGATGTTTCATGGCAGTATACGTCTGAACGGGGTCCGATTTTTAAAAATACAGCTTAAATGTTACTTATGCCAGATAAAAATGTCAGAAGTATTGAAACCACTATTTTCGAATAGTAATTTCAGCAAATATAATAAATTCTTCGTTATGACCGCCACCCCCTCGACTAGCATATCTCCTGATAGGTTGTTTAACGGAGTTACGTTCAGATACAGTTTTGTTAAGAATAGAGTGCTCTCCCTCGTGGTGAAATGTGGAACTAACAGATCGCGATTTCATTTAAAGTAGGAAATCTAACAAGGCGATCTGTTTGAAACTTTAACATAGTTTATAACACATAAGAAAAATGTTTGCACAAATGCTTTATTTGCTATTTTTACATAAGAAAAAGTTTATAAAACATGGCGCGTGAAATTTCGGGCAGGTGGGGTGAGGGGGATGGGCTAACTATTTCTTTTTTGTTTCATACCGTTTCAGGTGCGTTTTTTTGACGGAGTCCTCAGATATATGCTAAATATTAAATATAAATATGTCAAAAGTTAAATTACCACTATTTCTGAATAGTAATTTCAACAATTATCTTAAATTCTTGCTGAAGACCGCCACCCCCTCGAGTAACATATCTACTAATAAGTTGTGTAAAGGAGTTTCGTTCAGATACGCTTTTGTTAAGACTGCAGTGCGCTCCCTGGTGGTGGAATGTGGAACTAACAGACCACGATTTCAGTTAAAGTAGGAAATCTAACAATGCGATCTGTTTTAAACTTTAAGATACTTTATAACAAATGAAAATGAAGTATAAAGAAGAATGGCGTGTCGTATTTCGAGGGGGGAGGGAGGGTCGCTAGAAAAATTAGGAAATATAGCTGGACGATCTGTTTGAATCTTTAAAATTTATCTTATGTTTTATAAGCTATATTAAACATGAGGCCGCGTCAAAAATCATGGTGACCATTACCCCGCTTCACGCCCCCCAAATGGGGCACTTTTGTAAATTTGGCCGATACCCGTCATGTGATATATCGTAGCATTTCGGGGGGGGGGGGGGGTTGGCATGAACAAAATTAGGAAATATTAGAAGGCGAATCTGTTTGAAGCTTTTTACGATAGTTTAGGAAGGGTTTACCAAAATTTAGTAGATGTTCCATGGCGATAAATGTACTGGACGTTTTGAAAGGAATATTAAACGAAACCCTTTGTGCGATCTATGATCACACTTTTCCACTTGTTTTTTTTTGTTGTTGTTTTTTTGTTTTTTTTGTTTTTTTTGTTTTTTTTTTAATATTGCTCTAATTAAATTTCTATATATACAGAGCTGCCAAGTCTCCGGCTTTTTGGATACCAGTATTTTAAAACAGAAAATGTTGTTTTATTTAATTGGAACATTTGGTCGATTTAAAAGAACAACATTTTTTCTAAAATTATAGTGGCGTGCAAAGAGCCGGAGACTTGTCAACTCTGTATATAGAAATCATTATTAAAACAAGAAAGAAAAATCATACGTCAAGCTTAGAATTTGAAACACTTTCCTAAACTTCCAGATTACTTTAACAAAACTTCGAAGTTTAATAAGGAAAAAAGAGGCCTAAGTTAATATTTTAGAAAAAGCATAACGCATTCGAAAATCAGATTTCAACAATTACTGTACAAAGCCGAAAAGGTATATCAATTCTTTTGTGCATCTCTGCATACTATCTAGAGATTAGTACATATATTCTATATATTATTCGAAAATTTATTTTAGTTAGAAACCGCATAACACAATTGAAAATTCACCTTTAAGAATTCCTACCAATAGACGTAAACGTACTTGAACTCTTTTTTACAGATAGATTTGTGTATTACCTACATATTTTTATATACACCGCATATTATGCTGAAATTTGATTCAAGCAAAAACACACTTAAAACTACTGAAATCACACTTCCAGGAATGAATATCCATAGGCAGCCATGTATCTAGTTTTTTGCATAACTTTGTGTATGATTTAATTTTTATGGCTCAAATATCCCTTAGTACACTAAAAGTGTTGTTAAATGCTCATTAGTATGGATAGAAAATTATAGAAATTTAATTTTTTAATTACTTTTGGCGCGGAGTGTAAATGTGGTATTTTATATATGTTAGTTTAAATGTCTTTTTTTTTATTGAAAGGTATTCATATCTTCCGATATCCCAAAAGTGCGAATAATAGTTAAAAATTTAAATTTTTATGAAAATTTATAATTTTTTTATTACTTTTTGCACAAGGTGCGAAAATGGTCTTTTATACATATTGGTTTACCTGTTGTTTTTTTTTTTTATTATTACTGAAATCCTTTCATATTTTCCTGTGCCGCAATCGCCCACAAAATACTTAAAATTTGATTTTTTTTTAATTTTTTGCTTTTTAATTTAATTTATTTTATTTTATTAATTCAGTTTGCTTCCTCGTGAGAAATTTGTCTGTTGGGTGTACTACATAATTCTGCAGTTTACATTTTTTTTGTTTGTTTGTTTATCTAAACCCAATTATATCTTCCAGTGCCCTTAGTATAGTTAAAAAATGAAATTTTTAAGAAAATGTATTAAAAATTTTTAATTTATGAATGCTGTTTACAAATTTGGTAAAGTGTCTAGTTAATAAAGTATAAACTTATCAATAATAATAATTTTATAATAATACATGAAATATTAATTTAAAAATCAGAGTTTAATTCATAAAAACTATAAAAATTGAACTTACCTAACAAATTGTTTACTTTTTTTATTTTGAAGATTTACATATTTCTAAAGTTTGTAATACATTTTGGTATTAAAATGTTTGATATGACTTCTTAATTTTATTATGTTCAATATGAAGCCGTGTCTCTTTTTTTTTTACCCCACTGAAAAGAAGGGTAATGTATTTCACGCGTATCTGTGTATGTGGATTTCTTTATACCCCCGAAACATCCCAACGGCTGGATGGATTTTAATGAATGAGGTCTCTATTAATTCCTCTTAACGGCCGATGGTTAAAGGCTAGGTGTTTATTTTATAAATTCAAAATGGCTGCCGTAAAATACAAAAATGACTGTAGAGACGAAAAAAAGTTTTACGCGCCATATTGAGTGGCATATCATTGGATAGGTCTTTCGAAATGAAGACGATGATTCATTGACTATTTTACAGTCAGAAGCTCCGTTAAAATACTATACAACCTGGAATTTGTGTATGTAGGATCTCTATCTTTACTGCAACTCTAATTATCATAGACATCTATAGACCTCATCAAAACAGTGTTTATAGATAGGAACTAACAATTAAATACAACTTAAAAGTCATCAATACAAGTAAATAAAAAAAAAACCAGGTTAGTAATATAAACAAGTAATATGAACAAAATATATTTTAATTCAATTCCTACTCAGGTCAATAAGAGAATTTTTTTTCTGCCATTCTTCTTTCCCCTCGAGTGGCGCTTAAAATGCCTTGATCAAGAAGAGGGTTCTCTCGGTATTAAAATATATTGATCAAGAAGAGTGCTCTCTCAATTATTGAAAATTTATTAATTTAATTTAATTAATGAATTAATATTTTAAAAAACTTGATTAACATCAAGTGTCATCCACTACAATTTTAAAAAAGTTTATTTGAGCTTGATTGGATGAATAATAAGTATTTTTGAAAATTTGAACAAGATGTATATAGCGAGAGTGTGTGCTAATAGTAGGAATTGAAAAAAAAAAAATAGTTTCACATTGATGAGAAATAATTAATTAGTTCGTTTTTTACGCAGTCGGGTTTCTTTGATTTTTTAAATTTAATTGCTTGTGTCCAGATATACTTTCGGATGCCTCAGACACTAGGCGAATGCATTTTTCATATCTTGGGTATTGCATGGATATTTTGAGCATGCCTTCGTTTTTTCTACTTTTATCATAACCTCATTTTTTTCTCAAGGCACATGCATCAAAAAAGGTGGTTCGAAACGGCCAATTCGTTCGCAGTTAATAACTTCTTTGAAATGTATTTATGGTAATTAAAACATTGTTGCTTCTGGTAATCCTCTATTTTCATTTCTAGCACAACTTAGCTTTCGGATTGCTGAAGATTTGATATGCTCTCTCTTATCTGAGAGCATTGGCAATAACAAATTTTTCCGATGACAAAAGACTCCATTTCGTAGAACAACAGCATCTACTATTTTACTTAGGTTGGCTTCCAAATATCTATAAAATGCGATAAGTTTCCACATATGCCGCGCTCCTTCTGTTATGGATGGCTTTGTGTTGGAATGGAACCATACAAGAGCATATACAGTTTGCCTCAGAAAGAACTCCCCAACTTTGAAATGACATAACTGCGAAACAATGAGACACTGAAAGCTGAATGGACAGACAGTTCTAGAATTTGTTATATACTGGCTTTCATAAATAGTTCTAAGGTTGGATATCAGAGTGCGCTGCAGTCACAGAGTAGTGTCTTTTAAATAGTGTCTAAAGGTGTACATCGGGAACAGAGTCAAATCACATTGCAATGGTTTCGATATAGTCATCTTTCTTAATAATAACATGACGCAACCTAAGGTTCGAAGTCACTCGTTTCAATGTGTCTACTGAAACGGATCCACATGTCTCACAGAGGAATTATTCAAGCTGTTCCATCATTTGAGTATTCATAGAGTAAACAGTAGCTTTGAAGTGCTTCACAAGATGAAGTCACGTGGAATAAGATCCGAGGAATATGTAGGCCAATCCACAGCAATGCCTGACACTCGGGAATAATTAAGAGCTAAGACTCGGGCACTGAAGTATTCCTCAAAGAACTTAAACACTGTTGTAGTACGGTTCCCATCTTGCATAAAACCTTAATAATGTGGTGCATCATCTAGAGCTTGAAATGTGTTAACAAATTTCCGTAAAAATTCAATATAAAGGGAAGAGTTAATCGCTTCCCTCTTGAAAAAGGACTAATGACTCCTTTACTGAACAGTCCAGCCCAAACTGTAAATTTTCCAGGGTACAGTTATTTTTCCAGACATAAAAACGGATTTCAATGCCCGATATTCGGCAGTTTTGTCTATTCACAAATCTACCTAAATGAAAATGGTCCTCATCGGGGAACCATACGCAGCCGACATTAATTTTACACTTATCTGTCATCTGGAGTATCTCAATTTCTAAGTCTTCTCTTTGTCGCAGAGATGTGTTTGTGATGGCTTGATGACACTGCGTGTTATATGAAAACAGATTCAATTCCCTTCGCATTCTTCTGATCGTAGTGGTAATTGAGAATGACGGTTCAGCAGCGGCTCGTCTGATGAATCTTTGAGGACTACGTTTAATTATTTCTTCGACTTTAATATTTCTTCGACATTTTGATATGTCTTGACGGATCGGCAGCATCCCACATTTCCGGCTAAATAGACGACCATATTGCCTGTCTCTTCAAACTTGTTGAATAAATTATGAATTGTTTTCTGTCCTGGAACTTTTTTAACATTAAATTATTTTTTAAAGTTTCGCTTTCTCATCGTCTAACTTCGACCTAATCGGTAGTATTCTATTAAAATATAAACACGTGTCTCCAAGGAATACGACGTGATGTTCCAATTTCCGTACAATAATTCGATACTCCTTACAGGTGTCAGCAACGGAACAGACGCACGAATGAACTTTCAGTACTTCTGGATACCATTTAAACTTCATGTGCTTGTGCTGCACCTATTAGCCAATATTTGAAGTATTGCGTTGAGTAAAAAGTTTTCCGGCAATTTTTTTTTATTGTAAAGTAATAAATACATACGAAAACAGCAAAGTTAATCAGGATAGTAATCTCCATTCGAATCTAAAATCGTCTTTCAACTTTTTGGCAACTTTTCAATCTCTTCTGCGAAGAATTCTGGCGTGCGCGAGCCCACAAACAGATCGACCACATTTATGACCTCCTCATTCGAATTGAAGATTTTGCCGTGAAGATGTAGCTGCAGATGTGAAAAGAGATAGAAATCCGAAGGAGCCATGTTTGGGCTGTATGGTGAAAGTTGCATCAAATTGAATTACAGCTTTGACAGCGTCCATCAGGTCATTGTATTAACATGTGGCCGGGAGTTACCTTGATGAAAGAGAACCCCCTTCCTACTGAACTCTGTTCTTCGTTTTCGCAAGTGGCATCACGTACTTCGATTAGCATGTGTCTGAATATTGCACTGTTGATAGTCTGTCCGCTTTTCAGGTTCTCTTTGTACAGAGTTCCGCCACAATCCCACTAGCTGCAGAGAAGAAACTTCTTTTTTAGTTAGAGCACGTTTTGCAACAGAGACTGCTGGTTCCTCAGGTGCTAACCATCCTCCTTTACGGCTTGTATTGTTGTAACACACCCATTTTTCCTCCCAGGACACAATTCTGTCCAGAATGTTAACTTTCCTTTCATCTCTGAGCATAGCCAAACAAGATTTTTTTTCGTGAGTTTGCCTTCAGTAGTCAATTCATGAGGCACAAAGCGATTGAACTTAAATGTTGTATTTATGCGTTTCACAACGTTAACTATTATTTTTTGGCAAACCTGAAGCTCTAACGCAATAGTTCGTGTTGATACTTTTCTGCCTGGATCAATGATTTGTTTTAACTGCTTACAATCATCTTCAATAGGGCGGCCAGAACGTGCTTCGTCTTCAATGCTGAAATTTCCAGCTTTAAAGTTTCATAACCAAACTTTGACTATATCATATGAAACAGTATTGATATCTAAACTATCACACTTCTTTTTGTGTCATTCAGTCGCACTGAGTTTTTTACAGAACTCACAGTAATAACAGTTCTTATTTTATAGCTCCATTTTAAACACTATTTTGCAGCCCAAGATAATAAAATTTTAATAAACAAATGACAGAGTCATGTGGTTCCAATGTGTCTTTCGAATGTAAAAACCAATTTGTGAAAAGGTCACACAAATGACCAACCAACATAAATAACCACAAAATTGACAGCTTTTGGTGCGATCCCCTTAGCGAAAAACTCAACGTAATATTTCTGCAGACCGGAGTATGACAAATTCCAGATATGCCTGTCAAACATGCCACTTGTTTTAACTTTCTGTATCCCACTGTTTTACAGTTACGTCATTTGAAATTTGGGGAGGCTTTACCTTCATAATATATGTTGTAAGACTAATGAGATTCTTAGATGTACTTTATGTGGCCACATGCAAACATAAAATTCTATCTACTGTTATTAGCCATTTTAAGTAAACAATTGGACCAGGTTTTTTTAATGCCAGATAAGAACCACATTCACCACGTGATATTGCTATGAACATATCATATAAATATTGCTGATAGTTGCTGAGAACAATTCTATCTATGTTATCTGGCATATTCTATACACCTATTGAAGAATAGGAAGCTACAGGTACCTTCTCGCAGGTTTTAATTGCTGTAACAATTGGCCAATAAAAGGCAGTAGGACCAATTGTTGCACCATAAAAATAATTCAGATTGTGTCGTAAAGGCAACTCATTTGCAGGAAGCAAACAAATGCACTATTGTAAGGGTCTATTGAGTTCAGCTCCATCAGTCGAATAATTTCTCCTTTGTACCAACATTTACATTTGTTCCGTCGCATCCAATAACACTAATCCCCTATAATTGAATGTTATTTGATAAAAAAATGATTATTGCTTCTTTATTGGCTTTAGCTTCTACTGTTGCAACTGTATCGCGTCCTGTATAGAGAAAGTTAGGTTCATTTTCAAGAGTATAATGTTCCTCCATTGTAGTTTTTTTGAAGTACTTAGTGTCCTTCATTACTTGCATTTTATTGTTGCCTTTTCTATATGTTATAGAAAAATAATTTTATACATTTAATAATAAACGCTATACGATGTACAATTTTTCATCTTTTATAGAGTATTTTTTGCGCTATACAAAGGATTATCTGACTCTTACTCTAATTATAATTTTTAGATGAAAATTTGCATAAAAATCCATTTCCGACAAATATTTAAGTGTCTTCAGGCAACGAAATAAACTTATCAAAGTTGAATTTTTTTTGCATGTATGCTAGAATGTTTAAAAGACAACTTTCGCACCCCGCGCCAAAAGTAATTTAATAAAAAAATAATAATAAAAAATAGTATGTTATAAATTTTAAAATTTCAATTTGTAACAATTTTTGTAGCGCTTGGGGCAACGGAAGTTATGAATGGATTTCAATTAAATCAACTTTTACAACCCGCGCCAAAAAAATTAATTATATAAATAAGTAATTATATATATATATATATATATATATATATATATATATATATATATATATATATATATATATATATATATATACATATATATACATACATTTTCATACAAATTTAAATTTTTATATATTTTTGTGACGCTTGGGGCACCGGTAGATATGAATGGATTTTAATGAAAAAGTATATAAACTAATATACGTAAAAGAACTCGCGCCGATTGACTATTCACATTTCGATTTTTAAATCTACCCTAATGGTCATATTCTACATAAAGTATATTTAGGACACCTCAGAAATTCATATCACTTTCATTATCTTTGTGATCGGGTATTATCACTATAATACGTCGTAAATTATTTTTCTTCTCAGACTATTAGTATATCGGAATAATTCTGAATTCCCATATACCTGTAGTGTAAACGTTAAACATAACATATTCTATACTAACCATCTTCTAGTGGACCTCAATAAGGTACATAAATGCAATTGTGTTTCAAATTGTGTGAACTGTTATTATACACCCTAAATAAATTTCCACCGCAGACCATAATTTAGCGTAATTCTTTTGTAGTGTCCTTCTGAATATACTATGAATGCTACACACTTCATTTACTATATATAACATGCCATAGCAAACCTTAACAATATTTATCAATTCCATGTCAATCCAAGTGTATTTACGAGAGTTAGAGCACAGACAGTCGGCAGATGGCAGGCTGCAGACAGACAAACCGAAGTCATAAACTCTATTTAAACTATGTTCAAAAGTGTTAAAGAATGAAATTTTAATTTTAAAAACAAAAGGTTTAGAAAACAAACATTAAAAATATAAACGATTTTTAGTTTTTCTAGTCATTCGTGTTTTGTTTCGGCGTAAACAATTAATTTATTTATATTAAATATCCAAAGAAGGAACAATATATATTTAACAAATTATGTACGTGCGCATGGTGATAATTTTAAATATTTATTTTGTACATTTTTTTTACTTAAACGTTCCATTTATTTAATTTGTTCTTGTTTTTAAATAGAATATTTATGTATAAAAATATTAATTAAATTATTTATTAAATGTAAATGACGTAGCTCTTATTTTAAGAATGAAATACTATATTTTACATTAATACAGATTCAAAATTGTATCAACGGAAAAGTTATCTAACAGTACTTACAAATGTATATATATATATATATATGATATGTATTCACCAGTATGATAGAAATATCGGTCTTAAGCAGCAGCAATACACTCGTTATCTAACTCCAACTGAGAACCAAAGTTTTGCAGTTATGCAATCATGGTCAAAGTGAAAGATCAGGCCGACGTCCATCGGTAGTTTTCCCGAAAACAGCAACTGAAGCCAATAGATGAATCAATTATATATTGAATGATCATAAAATGCACCAATTCCACTAGCAATGATGCTGCCCATAGTCAGGTCGCTGCTACATCGTATCTATAAACCGCTAGATGTTTAATATTAGAACAACTTTTCGAAAATAGAGGAAACAAAGCTCTCCAGGTGACAGCAGAGTTTGAAGCAAAACTATAATCATAAAATTCTGTCTCTCTCAGCCAATTCAACAGCTTAAATACTTGCGAAAAATATACACGTACGTATACCGATCCAAAACAAGGCCAATCCAGTTAAATGGAAGGGGGGGGGAGCGAGGGGAAGCCATGTCTGCGATTGGACAAATCCGGATCAGAAGGTGGAAAAAGCGTGCCGTTGATGAGCTAACTATTTAGTCTCAGCGGTAGAATTCACGTCATAAATATTCATTTTAATTCATAAAATTAAAAAAAAACTAGTTCTTTATTTGCATCAAAATGTATTAATAACTATGAAATATTTTCTGACATTTCATTTCGCCAATATAGTATATTTAAGACTTTACGTCCCCAAACTCAGTGCCAAAGTAAAGAAAAATTGTTGAAAAGGATTTCATCACAACTGAACTTCAATGTAACCCTTTCATGGACACTCTTGGAGAAAAGTCATGCTGTTGATAAGTGTAATGACATAATAAATTGCGTTATACTTAGAATTCCAGAAATCCAATATTTAATATGTAATTTTAACATGTATTTGCTTCATATATTCGTATTCTTTTGATCGGGTCTGTAAAATAACTGTAAATGCTACATAAAACCTGCTTCAGGAAAACATGTTGTAGGCCACTGTAACTGAATTACAAACAACTTTCTTCCAAATCCTGCATTTAACATATAATCATTTAATGATTCGTTTTATTCGTTTAATCAGTCGTTTCATAAAACCTTTTTATAAAGCCGTTTCCTTAGGATTTTATGTACACATTGAGATAAACCCGGACTTCTTGAGTTACAGAATATAGTTGAAAACAATCATATGTATTATTTCTGATGTTAACATCCATTTTTCTCCTCACATACTATCAGCACAGCGATGAGTGAGGTATTTTTTGAGAAGTTCTTCAAGCGGCTTTTGACATAGTATACATATTTATCATTAAAACATGTTGTTTGATAAAATAATTGCAGTTAAAGAAAAATTAAAAAAGTATGAGCAAATAATCTTAACGACTGCCGAGAGAAAGACACGCACGTGTCTACCGTTTTTTTCCATTGATAACTCTAATAGATATTTTACATTTCCCAATATTAAAATATTTATTTACTTAAAAGATGTTATAAAAGCACATTAAAAGTAAATTACATGTTTCAACTCTTTTACTGAGTCGTCATAAGAATGTATAACAGAAAATTACAAATGCATATGAAAAATGGAAAAATCTTCGAATATAAACAAGCAATCATATAACGCGCCCTACATTTTCGCGATTGCCCGTGTTCCCTCTATATTGCGAAGCCGTAAGTTGTCTAACCATTCAACCCATAAATTCGGGATACGAAAAGTTAATGTATCGTTACAAACTCCTAAACCTCTTAAATAAATTTCAGTGAACTCTCTTATAAATAATTGTAAATAAAAATTAGACCTGTAGATTATTTTAATCTCGTTAAAGAGTATGTTAGTGTTCTCTATTTGATTTAGCCGTGATAAAGCAGTATTATCTATAACCCTTTAAGACCCAACCCGCACGATCGTGCGGGTTAGACATTCATGTAAATTTTTGCTTCTGAAACAAAAGTATGTAATAACAACCCGAATCGAACGATCTCTTCTAGTTTGCAAAAGGAGTAAAGTACCATTTTTTATCAACAGATGGCTGTTGTAGTACATGTTTTACTTTTAGCCGGCATGACTAGCTTTTTTTACAAGTACAACGGATACATCTCATCATTTTATCTGTCGGTAAAAGGTAATTATCAGTTTATTTCTAATTGTTTTGATAAATATTTTTGCTTTAATGTCTAAATAAGTGTTATATAATAAAAAACATTAATTATACACTATTTATGTTGCTCGTAGAACTCAAGATTTCGTTACCCGCACGATCGTGCGACTTGGGCGTTACGTTAGTCAGTGCTACCGTAAAGGTTAGAGCTTTCCCAATGTTATTTTAGTTTGCTGTTTCAATAATTTTGGTGACAGCTAGAATAAAAAGGAAGTATGCTGTTGTATAATTCATGCCATATTATTTTCCTGGGCGTTGTCATGGATGAATTAATTTTTCCTTTTCTTTTTTTCAAATAGTTTTTACTTTTTTCCGTTTCATTTAATAAAATTTTCTAATACATTTTATTATTTTTTATGGAATACTTTGTTAACTTCTAACAAAGCAAAATAAAATACTTTTTCAGATGTCTAAACGGAATAAAATTCTCACACAAGAAGGAATATTGAAATTGATGAATAAAGCAGACTCTGAATTTAGTTATCTCTCGGATGATGACGAGGTTGCAGACAAAACATTTGAAGCAGATTTATTAGAAGGATAGTTATGTTCAGATGAGCTCTATGAAGAAAAAAATACAAATATTTCTAAATTAATGACAATTTTGGATCATTCTTACTCATCAAAGTCCCCTGAACACCTTCCCCAAAATTCTACCTTCAAGCCAGTTTCGGCAAAGGCTAAGGGAATGAAAAAAGAAAAAAAAAACAATACAAGTGGGATGTTAAGAAGTTCATTTCTGTACCTCATCTTGGATATTTAGATTTCTTGCAATTGTAGGCAAGTCTTTCATTTCTTAAATTTTAATTAGGAAAATTTATAGATTTACAGAAAAAATAAAATCGATATCATCAAAAAAGTTTTAAAAATATCACAAACATTTTTAAATTAATTAAAATATAAATTTTTTGAAGTCGATAAGTACATCTTCAATATTAATTTTTTTCTTCATTTTTAGGCTTTAGAGCCAGTAAGGTTTCCATTGCAGTATTTCAGCCAATACTTCTCAAATCAGCTTATAAGTAATGATTTCACAGGAAAGGCCCAACCCGTACAATTCCAGGGGGTGACAAAATTTTTTTTAATTATTTTTTTAAGTGTCATTAGGGTCAGTTTAGAGTTAATAACCAGAAGAAAGCAATATTTAAATGTGAAAATGTTCCGGGTCTTAAAGGGCTATTATGTTTTATGTCCGCTATATGTTCTTTACATCTGATATTGAATTTTCGTTGGGTTATACCTATATAATGATTTTTGAAAACTCTCTCCCTAATAAATGGAATCATATAAACTCCTGAGAAGTCATCTCTATTAATAGGATAAATTTTAGTATTTAAAAGCATCTTTAGTTTCGGATGTGAATTTTCGTTGGGTTATACCTATATAATGATTTTTGATTCCTCCCTCCCTAATAAATGGAATCATATAAAATCCTGAGAGGTCATCTCTATTAATAGGATCAATTTTAGTATTTAAAAGCATCTTTAATTTCGGTGGTATTTATAAGAGAGTCCTTTGAAACTTATTTAAGAGGTTCAGGAGTTTGTAACGATATATTATCTTTTCGTATCCCAAATTCATGGGTTGAATGGTTGGAAAACTTACGGCGCCGCGACATAGAGGGAACGCGAGCAATCGCGAAAATGTAGGCGCGTTATATGATTAGTTGTTTATATTCGATGATTTTTCTATTTTTCATATGCATTTGTAATTTTCTGTTATACATTCTGATGACGACTCAGTAAAAGAGTTGAAACATGTAAATATAGATTTTAAATTTACTTTAAATGTGTTTTTATAACATCTTTTAAGCAAATAAATATTTTAATATTGTGTTATGGTTAGTAGTGGACGTAATTTTGACTTACTACTCGCACTTATTTAGATTTTTTACATTTAATATATTTTATTAGAGTACCCTCTTTCAATAGTAAAAATTATATTTATATGAAAAATATTAATAATGGATTCAAATAAAGTTTTGAAACCGATATTTTTATATTAACCTCACATCTGTAGTTAATCGCCGAAGGAAACTTCAAAGATCACTATTTATAACCAGCCTAGTTGATCATGTTAATTTCAGTGGCTTAAGAGCAAAATTCGATTACTTGAATTGAATTTGTGTTTTATTCATATTTTATTGTTTCATTTATTAACTGATGAATGCTTTCATTTCGTTATGCAATATAAGCTCGAATCAAATGATGAGCTAGTTAAATTAATTGACGTGCAAATGGATTTATCATTCGTAGTCGTCTGCACGCGTTAGAGAAAGATTTTCAAAAAATGCACGCTTCAAAATTAATTTAAGAAATATATGAATTGCGATACAACTTTCAAAAAATTGCGATACAGTTTTCAAACAAATTGTATTTGAAAACATATATTTTGTCTTATTCGACTGTCTATAAATTGAAAATGTACAGTATTTAGAAGTTTAGCAAAATTGCAATAAAAGTCAATAAAAGTTAAATTTAGTCATCTGCTGCTGCTATCGGGAAAATAACGCCAGCGTTACGCAAGGACTACTTTGTTTCTTATAATGTAGATATTGTAGAAAAACAAATACTGATACTGACATGCACTTTATGTGTTTTCTAAAACAAAAAATAGCTAGTCAGTAGAAAATAATATGTTAAAGTTTTGGCATTTTTATCAGTTAATATATTGGAAAAAACACAAACTGAGGAAAATGAACGTATGTCTTGTGTAGAGAATTTTATGGAGATGAATCTGTCTTAAATGTTTTCTTATTTATTAGAACAGGCACAAAAAAAAGAAGAAAAAGATATTGATATTTTAAAATTCATCACAAACAATGAATTATAACGTTCTTGTTTCAGAATCAAACTCCACTAGCTCAAAATAACATTCTAATTAATATACTTTCATCAAAGGAAAGCTTAACTTACATTATAAATATATATATATGTATTCCCTGCTTATACTGGGTGCAGATAAAATTAAACAGAATCAAAACAATAATGCAACAGGAGCATCTTCTATGCCACTAGAATCACCCTCAGAAGCAAAACCAACTAATGATGTCATAATTATGACTTTAGAACACAGCACAGAATGCATAGTGCTACTATCTGTTAACAGACAAAACAACGAAAATCATAAAATTGATTCTTAGTCAAATCAATTACACTGAACTTACTCCCACCAGTTAAGAAGTTATTCTTGATGCAAAGGAAATAAAAAAAGTTTTACAATTGGTCTTTTAAAGACACTCCTAGAGCTTTAACAGTCACTACACGTACTATACCATCTAACCTGGATGAATCTCAATAGTTTTGCCCAATGGCTAAACAGAAAGAGGAACATTTTCCTCATTCAAAATTAATACATAATTTACTTTAAAATTTTCAGTACATACTCTCCACTATTTTCTATTTTGCAAAGAATTCAAGTATTCAATACTCCGCCTTCTCCAATAACATAATTTCAATTTTTGAACAATATCATAACGAGACCGTAAACACAAATTTTCTTCATTTGAAGCTTCAACGGGGAAAGTATTAACATCACCATTTAAAAAATGAGATGGAGTCAGTATATTTATACTACCTGAATTGTTATCACTATCAATTGCTACTAATGGTCTAGAATTCAAGTTAGCTTCAATTTGAGTTTAAAATGTATAAAGTCCTTAAAATATTAAATTAGTATTTCCAATTACACGTTTTTGATATGAAATTTTACAGAACGAACAGCGGCTTTCCTCAGTGCACCAAAATGCGGACTCACTGGCGGATTCATATGCCACTCAATATTTCTTTGGGACAAAAATTACAATTATTTTCATTTCTTTCAATTGAACGAATAAATTTCTATAAATCTGAGAGTTGCCTTTTTGCACCTACAAATGTTGTGAAATTATCACTATAAATATGTTGAGGAGATACTTATCGAATCTTAATGTAGAGCTTTAGTAGCAAATTAAACAGATCAAACAATATAGCATTTGATAGTTTTAGCTCCTCTGCCTCGGTATTTCAAAATATTAATACCCCTACATTACCCACACATGCAGAAATGCACACATGCAGATCCCATATGCAGAAAATGACCTGTTAAGAGTAACTCTGTTAAGAGGAGGATCCGGCAGTTAACTGTTTGGAAGAAGTTGCTCTATACCTACAGCAGAAAACACATTTATGAATACAATTTTTAATTATATTATTGGCTCTTATTATCCAATAACTCTGGCTAATGATGCCCATTAATAAATTTTTCACGGCATGGAAATGCATAATATGAAAGTATTTAACAATAACGAACTTAATTTATGCTGAGTTGGCAAAATGACAAGATGAAGGGCATTGCACTAGAGCGGCGAATTACTCAGCGTATCCCCCACTCTAAGTAAATCCACACTATCAATAAAAAGACAAAGTGAGAAAAGATAACTTTTCACGTATATTATTTATTAACGTTCTCAAAATAGTTTTGTTTGAAAAGTAGTAAGGACCTTAATTAGACTTACAGGAGCACTGAAAACCCCTTCAGAGGATGTATAGTTAAATTTCTCACGAAAACAAATTTTCTGTATATTTTGCTATCTGCTTTGATGCCTTGAATTGATAAAGCACTTAGGTGACTAAAATGTATGCTTTTCTTGACATTTAGTTTTCACTTTCAATAGTTCAGCAATTCCAACGTTATTTAAAATAAGTATTAATGTATTTATAAGAACCTATAAGAATAGAATTTAATAAAATTATTTATAAAATTATAATTAGATTATAATAATTAAAAAAATTGCTTAGAAAAATCAATAATTTAATTTCGAATTATCTTTAGTCATTCGTTCTTCCACTCTCTCTCTTTTCACACACATACACACTAACGGGAAAAAATACATGTGTTATTTACGCAGCACAAGATGAAATATTTTCCGTGAGCCACCGACATGGGACAAACACAGACACTTTGATTAAATACAGCATCGATTGATTTAATGTAGATTCAATAGAGTTAATATAGATTTTTTTTCGAGTTCCTTGAATGACGAAATCTCTTTTTGTTGGATTTGTGTGTTATTCAGCGATAGTGACGTCCTATGCGTAATTTACTGTAGATGTTGTTTAATATTGAATCGCAAATGAGGAATTATTCAGCGGCTGCGAATGACGTCATTTTATATATAATAAAATCACGTGTTTTAAATCTTAAAACTGAACTACAGTGGAGTCCCGTTTATTCGTGTTTCCGTTTTAACCCAGATATTTTCTTCTGATGGATTGATGTCTTCTATTATTATGAAACAGATATTATAAAAGAAGTGTTAGGTAAAGATGAAAGAGTCGTCGTAAAATGTTAGAACTCGTTAGATAAGTTTTTATTTTTTTTTTCTTTCCTTCAAAAAAAATTATGGCCATTTTTTTCCCATTCTGACCAGAAAATCAGAGTTAAAAAAATTATGACCATTTTGTTTTCCATTCTGACCAGAAAATCAGAGTTTTAACTTTTTACGACTGCTCTTTCATCTTCACCTAACACTTCATTTATAATGGCTGTTTCATAATAATAGAAGACATCAGTCCATCAGAAGAAAATAATCCATTCCAAAGGTATAAGTTCGATTAACTCAGATAATCGGGACTCTACATATATACATATATTTCTACTTTATATACATGTATTTTTTTTTTTTTTCATCGGGGCGATACTAAATTCTGAAAAAGCAGAATTTCTGTTCTCTAGTTATTTCTTTTTCTTTTTTTTTTTTTTTTTTTTTTTTTTTTTGTAAAAACAAGTGTTCTCTCTCTTTTTTTTTTTTTCGCATCAAATTCTATGTCAGAAAAGGAAATTCGACTAAAGCGACATTGGAAATAATTTTTTTCAAAGAGTTATTTTTTTTTATTGCACCGTTGGAAATTAAAATGAACGTAAATGTGGTTTTATCTTTTTTTATTATAATTATTTTTATTTCCATGCCTATGGGTAATTTCGAAATATGTCAAAACAAATGAAGCGAGGGATGGCGGCCCAGAGAGAAGGAAACACATCAAATGTTATCGTGCATATTTTAAATTTATATGAGCCAAGAATATAACGCTTCCGCCTGTGTAATGAATTGGTGAAAAAAAATCGATATTAAGTTTTAAACGCGCTTGTAAAAAGACTTTTCTTTTCATGTCCATTTTTAAAAGTTAAATAAAAATAGTTCTTATTATCCAAACACTTTGAAAATTTTAAACCTTATAAATATGACGGTTCTGAACCCTGTGCAAAACAATAGTGAAAAACGTTTATATTTAGAAGTTAATGAATTGTGTTTTCTTCTGGCTTTTATTGTATCGGGTCTTTTAACATTAACAAAAATAGTTCTTATCGTCTAAACACTTTGAAATTTTTATTAACCCCCCAGTATGATATTTCTTTCTCTCAGCAATTAAATGTCGTCTCTAAAAAAATAACGTTCCGTTGTATAAGCCAGCCGTAAAACAAAGCACATGTATCATTCTATGGTTAAATACTCTATTGCAATTTTTTGAAACTTCTAATCATCGCACATTTTCACCCTTTATACCGTCGTTATGGGAAAAAAGTACTTTTGAATGCGATTTGTTTGAAAAATGCATCTCAATTTATTTTTGAGATATTACTTTTTTGTAGTTTTTAGCACCTTTTTTTTAATTTTGTCAACTCAAGTACTCCATTTCTGTAGAAAGTAAAGGAAAAATAGTTGGAAAATAGTAATTATATATTTTTGTTGTCATTTTCCATAACAACCGAAAAAAAAGTAATAAAAATACGTGCTATTTTGGAAAGAATATATATGAATTATTTCTGATAAAACATGGAGCTATTATAAAATAAATTTAATTCTAAGTATCTATATCAATATTACAAACAAACGAAGGCATATGAATCCTTAGATAGCCGATTTTTTTTTCAGTTTCTTGAATGATGGCATCTGTTTTTTTTTTTTTTTTTTTTTTTTTTTTTTTGTGCATTATTCAGTTATAACGACGTCCTATGCCTACTTTACTGTAGATGTTGTTTAATACTGGATCGTAAGTGAGGAATTCTTCAGCGGAAGCGGATAACGTCATTTTATATAAAATAAAAGCATATCTTTTAAATCATAAACTGAAATATGTTTTGTACTATCTATATTTATGTACATATATTTTTTTTTCATCGGGGGCGACACTAAATTCTGAAAAAACAGAATTCCTGTTCTCTCGCTAGTTATAATATTTTGATAAAATTTTGATTTTGTATTATATGATATTAAAAATGTTTAGCGACATATAGACAGTAAAATTAGATTACAATTCACAAAGAGAGCTGGTAATAATATAACAATTTAGTAATGAAAGTTAATAGTTGAAATTTAGTGCCGTGGAAATAACAGATTTTCTCAGATAGTCTAAAAGAGCGGTGCCAAATTCAATAATATAGGTTGACGCAATTTGGAGAACAATTTTGAATTTGATCTAGCGTCTTATGCATGTGTACTATTTCACTGTAAAAAAAAAAAAAAAAAAAAAAAAAAAAAAAAAAAAAAACACGGACTAAATTTTCCGTTTTTCTGATAAAAAACGGAAATGTTTCTGTAATTTATGGGTAAAAATTTCCGTAAAAAACGGAAATAGTACTGACGTCTAGATTGTCAGTAGTATTTCCGATTTTTAGTCAGTTTTTTTACAGTGTTCTAAAATGTTCTGCTCTAGAATGTTTTAAAAGAAAAGTTCTCTTGAATTTGATATAGCACAAACAAAAATTAAAAGGTTTAGTATTGCTTGTTTTTTTAAACCATGGTCACAATTTCACTTTTGGGCAACAAAATAATATTTTTCATTTTTTTTTTTTAATAAAATTGCCGCAAACAGCATTAATTTGGAAAGAACATCCAGAAATCTTTGAAAATGTCCGGAATCTACTTTTATTATTTTGAAATCTTTTTTAAATATTAAAATATACTTTATTTGTTACGCACTAAATTTATCGGGAAATGAAAATTTTCACAAAATGTGTCAGTAATATCTACCCTATATATATAAAATCCTAATGAAACGACTTTATGAAACGATTCTTTGAAACGACTGATTAAACAACTGATTATGTTTCACGGCGATTTCTCCTAAAATATGGAATACTTTGAAATTAACACCAAAAATCAATGTTGATCCGCAGATTTCAAAACTGGTATTAGAATTTTTAAATTCGAATTGATTTTCGAAATATTATTTTTTTTCTAATTTTATATACATTTTTCTAATGATAACAACTCAAATTCTAATCAGATATTTTTTTTTTTTTAATTTCAGAAAAGGTTGATATTGTAACCCGGCTATATTTGTTTATTTGATATTAAAAAATTATTTACTTTTATTTCTTTTTACAAATTATATAAATTATTTTGTTCTAAGATTATTAATTATTTTTTTAATATTTTCTTTACAAAATAATAGAAAATAATTAAGAAATACAGTACTACTTAGTTATTCCATCAATTTCGTCAAATTATATAAATCGCCAAATTATACAAATTGACATAATTTTTATTTGAAATAACGAAAGAACAAATAAATTAATATACGATCAACCATTATTGGCATTTAATCATACAGTTTGGCGATAGATTTTTGGTCGACGGGATATCTAAGGATTACCGAAAATGCATATGTAACTGGTATTTGAAAACGAGGTTTTCGCCAAATTTTCGTAAAAATAAATAAAAATCACACCAAACCTGCGGTGCGTATCTGCCCAAATATTACCACTCGAGAAAAAAAAAATGCTAACCGGCGAGTTGAAAAAAAAAGTAATATTTATAATAGTTTTACTTTTAATGTAGTTTTATTCGAAAAAAAAAAAAATTGATTTTTTAATCAAAATGGAAAACTTACGGTCCCATAATGGCGCGATTTTTTTCTGACGCCAATGCCATATACGAAACGGACACATAACTGGCGCCAAAGTATCGTTATTTTGCTTGATATGGTAAGCCGGATGTTGCTGTTTATGCTGTTGATGCGTTTCTCTAATTGGCGTCGTTAAAACGTCGCGCCAATATGGGACGAATATGACATCTTTGCCAAACTTTCATATGAACGGCAAAGGGATCAAACCCTATTTGTTTATGGCAGTTGGTGACTTGAACTATTATAATATAGATGAAATGATGGCGATAAAATAATATTTGGCTACTTATCACCTGTGCCTGGCTAACATTAAAGTACCAAAATGACACCTAGAGTATAAAAGGCGAAGTGGTCCGCTTGGAACTGTTGATGATAGTCACATGACTTAGGCTATTGTTATAGAGATTGTTTTAAAATACCGGGAGACAACGACTCTGTATACTTAATTTATTTTATTTTAGCTTCTTTTCAGATGTTTAACTGATCCTCTTTAATCAAAAACGAAAACAACCATTGGATGTCTTAACAGCAACTGATTCGCCCTTAAATTTTTACAATCAAAGGGAATTGAATGGAAACCCGTTTACAGGGAGATCTGCACAGCTTTTTTCAGTATAATTCAATCTTCTCTAATATTTTTTAAACACATCAGATTAGCGTGTTTTTTGATTTTGCGGTGTCTGAACGGGGGTTGCGAGCGTAGCTTGTAGGGGGCAGACCCCCCTAGTATTACTTTAAATGTTTAAATCCATGAAGGACCTGAAATTATATTGGGGACGAAACCTTGTGGCAGAGCACGATTGACATACAAACTTTGTAAGATATATTGAGCAAATTAACAATGAATATATTTTTAAAATATGATTGTCAATCAATCGTAATCGATATAATTATCAATCCGGTCGTTTCATAATAGGATTGATAATTCATAGTATCTTTACAACACTTTACAACATAGTGGAAAAGTGGTTATGAATTTGGTTTGTCTCTCCTTGCTCTATCTCGTGTAAATATAGTCCCCGATTGCCAATAAAACTTTGTAAGATATATTGAGCAAATTAACAATGAATATATTTTTAAAATATGATTGTCAATCAATCGTAATTGATATAATTATCAATCCGCTCGTTTCATAATAGGATTGATAATTCATAGTATTTTTACAACACTTTACAACATAGTTGAAAAGTGGTTATGAATTTGGTTTGTCTCTCCTTGCTCTATCTCGTGCAAATATAGTCCCCGATTGCCAATAAAACTTTGTAAGATATATTGAGAAAATTAACAATGAATATATTTTTAAAATATGATTGTCAATCAATCGTAATCGATATAATTATCAATCCGGTCGTTTCATAATAGGATTGATAATTCATAGTATCTTTACAACACTTTACAGCATAGTGGAAAAGTGGTTATGAATTTGGTTTGTCTCTCCTTGCTCTATCTCGTGCAAATATAGTCCCCGATTGCCAATAAAACTTTGTAAGATATATTGAGAAAATTAACAATGAATATATTTTTAAAATATGATTGTCAATCAATCGTAATCGATATAATTATCAATCCGGTCGTTTCATAATAGGATTGATAATTCATAGTATCTTTACAACACTTTACAGCATAGTGGAAAAGTGGTTATGAATTTGGTTTGTCTCTCCTTGCTCTATCTCGTGCAAATATAGTCCCCGATTGCCAATAAAACTTTGTAAGATATATTGAGCAAATTAACAATGAATATATTTTTTAAAATATGATTGTCAATCAATCGTAATTGATATAATTATCAATCCGCTCGTTTCATAATAGGATTGATAATTCATAGTATTTTTACAACACTTTACAACATAGTTGAAAAGTGGTTATGAATTTGGTTTGTCTCTCCTTGCTCTATCTCGTGCAAATATAGTCCCCGATTGCCAATAAAACTTTGTAAGATATATTGAGAAAATTAACAATGAATATATATTTTTTTAAATATGATTGTCAATCAATCGTTATCGATATAATTATCAATCCGGTCGTTTCATAATAGGATTGATAATTCATAGTAGGGTAATTCCGGATTATATGCCGCACATTTTTTTGAATTTGTGTATAAATTCCCATGGTGGACATAAAATTAAAAAAAATCATGCTGTGCTGTTTAATGTTAAATATACAACGAGTGTACTGAGACAAAAAAATTCAAAACAAATTATTAATATTTTTTAACAATTTTTTTTCTAAAACATTACACTGCGGCGCGTCACCCGTACATTCAGGCTGAGACGCCGCACTTGTGCGGTAGCTATGCCGCGCTTGTAATAAGAAAAGAATGAAGTTATAAATAAAAATATTTTTAAAAAATATTCATATCTGGACTATAATTAACGATGTAATAACAAAATGAAACTAAATGAGTACAATGAAACGTATTACTAGATTCAAATTAATAATTGCTGCCTACTTTCACTATTAAAATTATCGACTTATTTTTTTTTCTTTTACATTAAATTTTAATTGTTATTTCAGCAACAACGTAACATCAATGTATTAGAAAGGGAAAAGAAAGAAAGTAAAATTATGTTTATATAATTTATTTGTTAACCCTTTCGGGACCGGTGGCTCTTACACAAATTTTATTCGGTTGGTGCCACTTTTTTAAAAGAAGTTACCTTTACTTAAATAATCATGAAAATGCTCTAATTAAACTCAGCAAATATTACTTTTCTTTTTTACTGGTGCCAGAAACAAATTTTGTAAGCTCTTTATGAAGGTGCTTATATGCACCTATGGTCCTGAATGGGTTAAGAGACCTGTTTTTTCGACTACAATCTACAGAAAAAGTGTCGGAAAAGTTCAGTGTTTATGTAACTACATTTAAACACATGATGCAACGAAGCCAATTACACTTCCTCTTTTTGGGAGTAGTTTGCAAAGAACATCTGCGTTACGCGTAATCCAATTTTTCACTATTATCATCTTGACTTGCATCTTTCTTGCCCTTCTTACTTTTTATTTTCTCCCTTTTTCTTCTTTGGTTTTAGTAAGCTTGATAACATGCCTAACATGGTTAGTCTGTGCAAAAGAAAAGGAAAAGTTAATAGCACTTAATCATCCCGTACAAAAGAAACTGCGGCATGTATACCGGAATATCAGTGCGGCATATATCCCATTTTGCATGGTGCAGACATCGGCCATCACAGTTATCTGCCATCGCTAAGGGGAATGGCGTAACCATACACACAGTACTCTATATAAACGCTACACTTAGTTTTAACTTAGAAATCATGCATGCATTAAGTAATTAGTGTATTTAAACATAACGTGTTTAAAAGATTGGACAGTATAATCATGCACTTACGTCAAATTAAGGATTGTACTTCTACAAGTAAACATCGAAATGGGATTCACGCTATATACAGGTTAAAATAATCTCATTGCGCACCTATACTGTGCGTTTGACGACCATCTATTGATAATTACAAGAAATACAAGGGGTGCGGCATCTATCCCGTGTGCGGCGACTCTCCCGGAGTTACCCTATCTTTATAACACTTTTCAACATAGTTGAAACCAAATTCCTAATAGTTTTCCCATAGTTGAACCAAATTCCTAAACACTTTTCAACATAGTTGAAAAGTGTTTAGGAATTTGGTTTGTCTCTCCTTGCTTTAACTCGTGCAAATATAGTCCCCGATTGCCATAAAATGAATATTCTTATTGGGATTTAATATTTTTGTTCGGTATTGAAAATGTTTAGCATTTTCGGTTCATCTACTGGGCTCAAATGAACATCTTTACATTACTGTCTATTATAAAAAATCTTTTGCCGTGTATTTTAATGATATTACATTACTTTAAACATATTGAAATTGCATAGAACTTATCGTTTATTTACAGGGATACAGAAAAGAATTTATTTATCAAAGTAAATGAGCAATAATTGAACTATTGATGCCTACGAAAAATAATTACTGGGCGTGTGTTTTCAGTTGTGTTATTCCTTTTTTTTAAATTTAACCTTTTTTTATATTATTTGGTGTGTATAAGGTCTATAGATCATATACAGAGTCACACAAAAGTTCTCAACAACATCCGTTTATTGCAGGAAATTGCTGAGTTGAAATTTTTAAATGTGCTACGCGTTTACCTGAACTAACTTTTAGCAAACTATGTAATATGTATCTATAGATCATATACAAGGTTGAAAAACTAAATCGTATATTTTAACGACTAATCTTAGTAATCTCAGAAATCAGATTTTCAAATGCATTATGCATTTTCTAAATTCCTCATTTAAACGTCATATTTCACATTAGTAAACTGTAAACTTTTGTTATATTATTCTGAATGTTTTGGAATGTGCTTTATAATATATGCTGTGCGCATGACTTTCCATTAACGCATATTTACCCTTATTTCACCTTATATTTTACCTTATATTGCACGCATATTTTACTTTTGTAAACTATGAAGTTTTGTTATACTAAACCGAATGTGTTGGAATTTGTTTTATAATCCATGCTGTACGCATGATTTTTCGTCCTTGTTTTGATATTAGATGAAATTCTTGCTATTTATCAGGCTCGGGTATTATTTAATACACCTTCCCTCCAACAAATCAATATAAAAACATTAATCGCTTAGCATTTGTCTTTAATTTAAATGTAACATATTAATAATTACGTGATTTTATGGGCGAAAGATTTTCCTTATCATAAAGTATTATATCGTTACCAGTTACATCTTCATATTTTTTCTTTTATATTCCAATTCGCGCTTTTCGTTACATCACTATGCATTTGCATTCACTTGTCACGTTCCTAATTATTTCTGTCAGAGAAAGCATTAATGTGCCGATCCAAAACAAAGACAGATATATTTCTCAAGAGACATATATGACATTAAGAGTAATGCATTTGTAAATGTATTTTATATATGATTGCTCTTATGTTCCTACATTACAAGAACTGTCATATATATTATTATTGAAAACATAGGAAATTTATTGTATAGACATTATTCTGTTTTTCTGGAAAAAAAAAAAAAAAAAAAAAAAACCTCATACATTGAAACATGATATTATCTGCATTTTATTTGAAATATGATTGAGAAAGTAGAATTCCACAGCATTATTTTAAACCTTATTAGCTTATTTAAGCCTAAAATATATTTATCATACATTGTTCAACAGCATTTAAATAAAAGTTTTGGACATGTTTATTAAAAAAGCTATTATAATCTTAAAAATAAACATAAATACTTCTATTAATTCAATATATCTATCAATACGCAGCTTATGCGTAAAAGTCATTTAGAAAGGACTAATTAGGAGAATTGTAATTTTAGTGTGGTCTTTTCTTTCCTTTATTCTGAATACTGTGATTTTTGTAAACAGAACAAAAACAAAGTTTTAAGGGTTCTCAGGACTCTTAAAACTTCAAAATATTCGACATTTTAATTCCTTTTAGATGTTAAATTCCCATCTTTTCAGAACATTTTGATGAAATTGCTTTCTTGAAATTCGCATTAGAACAGAAGCTATGGCTTTTAGAATTATTCCCGTTCAATAGCTGGAGCAGCGTTTCCGAAACCTTTAAGACGTTTTTCTCCAAATGACGCTTTTGCGTCTAACGCGCGTGATATCTTAAAAAATTCTGAAAATTTTTTCATGAAATTTTCAAAACTTATGTTTGATGTTAGTCCGTATAAACTGAACATAAAATATCCTTTTTATAATTCAAAAAATATTTTTTTAGGTGATTATACCTTTGCAATTTTCAAAATATTGCATTAGCTAAATACAACTGTCTATTAAAAATATAAAATTTCTTTCAATACAAATTTCTTTAGGTTCAAGGTAATTGTTAAAGCCTGAAGTATAAGTAGGCAACAAAAATTTCATTCAAGTTGCAAAATTTATTTTGTAATCCTGCGCGTAAACTATTATACCAATTTTCTGCTTGTCAAATGTCTGACACTTTGGAGTCCCTATAAATTCTAATTATGCATCTTGCCATTTTAAAACACATGAAATGAAAGAGCCTACTTATATCTTTTATACCCAATAAAAATTGCTTTTCAAAATTACATACATTTTAAGATATTAAATGTTGAAAATGGTCTTTTTTTCCTTTTTTTAATTTTAAGAGCTCTGAGACCCCTTAACTAACGAACCTAACATTACTGTACTCTATACAAGCTTCCACCTGTTACCTTTTACAAATAGCCTAGTGGTAGGGGAGCAAAAAAAAAGGCGCAGTTCGGAAATAACTAGTGGAAAGCTGGAAATTGTCTTAATCCCTCCAGTTTATGTCTACAATGTATATGCTACGTTTCCCCCCTCTTACTAGATGAGCGTAATGTATTATACATAGATTTATAGTCAAAAAACACGTTTTTTAAAAATACCATAACACTATCTCGAAATCACTAACTTTTTCAAAAACATCGTCAATACAAATGTTGTAGAGCTTAAAATGCTGAATAAAATGAGTACCTACACTAAATACTTTTGTTGAATATTAAAGTCACAATTCTACTTTAAAGTTGTAGTACCGTCGTCAGAGGGTTGAACTCAAAATTAATTAGGGGAAAACTGTAAATCGTTTTAATCCCTTCAGATTAGGTCTAAAATGAATATTCTATGTTTCTCCCTTCGTACTTAGTGAGCGTTAGGAATTATGTACACATTTACATTCGAAAAAGACGTTTTTCTTTAATATTTTTAACAATATCTGAAAGTGCGACTTTAATTTTGAATAAAAATATTAATGTGAGTATTCATTTTATTCACAATTATAAGCTCTACACCATCTGTATTGGCAATATTTTGTTATAGTTAGCTGTTTTGAGATATTGTTAAGGTACTCTGTTCTCTCCTAGCTTGAAGTTCTTGATTAGTGATTAAGGAAAATTTTTGAAATAGAATTGCGACCTTAATTTTGAACAAAAATATTAATGTGGGTGCTCGTTTTATTTAGAATTTTATGCTCTACAACCTTTGTACTGACAATGTTTTCGATAGACATAGCTGTTTTGAGATATTCTTAGGTAACTTGGCTTCTCCGGACTTCAAGCTCTTGATTAGCGATTAAAGCAAAATTTTGAAATTAGAATTGCAAACTTAATTTTGAACAAAAATACGAATGTGGGTACTTATTTTATTCAGAATTTTAAGCTCTACAACATTTGTATTGGCAATATTTTTGATAGAATTAGCCATTTTGAGATATTGTTAAAAAAATTAAAGAAAAACATGTTTTTCGAATTAAATATGTACATATTTCCTAACGCTCACTTAGTACGACGGAGAAACACAGAATAGCGATGGGCGATAACGAGATATTTTTCTCGATTTTCTCGATTGTATGGGCATCTCGATATTTTTCGATTGTGTAAATTTTTTCTCGATGACTACAGTTTGCAAATTTCTTTTATAAATCATATATTATGTGTTATAAACGTCATACATTTATCAAGAATCGTCTGCGGGTGAACTAGAATGAGTCGATGTTAATAAAGACTAGGTGACTTCGACCGCTAGCGGGCCCTTCCTTTAATCGGGGCCCCTAATTTATACGTAATCTTGTAATTTGAAATCACGAACAGGTTACCCGCTATATACGGCACTGATATATGATAGCAGGCGGGTGTGGTGTGCACGCACTACAAAATCTTGTAAGTAATATAATATCAAAACGAATGAACCTCGGACCAGATCTCTTCGGGGAGGGGTCAAAGCGAGCGGAGGGGCACAGCAGCTGCATAATATGATTAAGTCGCACAGGTCTGTAGGCCTTTCCAACCATATGTCACATGAGAAGTCTGGATCTGAATTTATAAAAATGCCCTCCCCGTGGGGGCAAAGTGGGGGAGGGGTGCGGGAGGTGGATAACATGAGTAAGCGGTCATAAGCCTTTCCAACAGTATGTCACATGAGGGGTCTCGGCTAAATTTAGAAAAACACCCCCGTGGGGGAAAAGTGGGGGGGGGCGGTCACCGGAGGTGCATTATTTCAATAAGTAGTCACACACCTTTCCAACGATATCTCACATGTGGGGTCTTGGCTAAATTTGGAAAAGTGTACCCCGGAGAAGTACAAAATGGGGGGATGGACACCGGAGGAGCATAACATCAATAAGTAGTCACAGACCTTTCCAACGATATCTCACATGAGAGGTCTTGGCTAAATTTGAAAAGGTGCCCACCGGGAGGGGCAAATTGGGGGAGACTGTCACCGGAGGGCATAACATCAATAAATAATCACAGACCTTTCCAACGATATCTCACATGAGGGGTCTTGGCTAAATTTGGAAAAGTGCCCCCGGGGGGGGTGGGCAAAGAGTGAGGGGTACTGTCACCGGAAGTGCATAACATCAATAAGTAGTCACAGACCTTTCCAACGATATCTCACATGAGGGGTCTTGACTAAATTTGAAAAAGTGTCCCCCGGGGGGGGTGGGCAAAGAGTGGGGGGTACTGTCACCGGAAGTGCATAACATCAATAAGTAGTCACAGACCTTTTCAACGATATCTCACAAGAGGGGTATTGACTAAATTTGGAAAAGTGTCCTCCGGGGAGGGGGAAGTGGGGGGGCGACCACCGGAAGTGCATAGCATCAATGAGTAGTCACAAACCTTTCCAACGATATGTCACATGAGGGGTCTTGGCTAAATTTGGAAAAGTGTCCTGAAATTTCATATATTATAAATAATATTTAGCGGAAGGCTCTATAAAAAAATCCGATCTAAAATGATAAAAACGGAAAAAGCTACCCTCGCAGTGGGGGCCAAATTGGGGAGGGGAGGAAGAAAGTCTCATAATATGAAAGAGTCATCCGAGAGCTTACCGATGACATATCACATGACTGGTCCAAAAAAAGTTTGAAAATTGCTCCCCCTCCCTCCCCCCGTGGGCCCACTCTTTCGCCCCGGAATTCACACAGCCGCCACTTTAAAATTTTTATGTTCAATAAATAATATTTACCGGAAGACTGCATAAAAAACCCACATCTAAAGTGATATTTAAATTTATTATAGAAATCGGCTACGGTTTTAAAAATTTGTTCGCCTCTTCCCCATCCCCCTTTGGGCGAAGAAAGGTTCATAGTACGAAAGAGTGGTCAAAGGGCTTTTCGATTATATGCCACAGGAAGGGTTCGGTAAAGTTTTTAAAATTGCACCCGCATAAGTCCACTCTCACGTCCTCCTCCCTCGAAATCACCCGACCCACCTTCCTCTTTGAAATTTTTATATTTAATAAATAATTTTTATCGGTATGTGACATCTTGGTAGGGCTAAAATAAGAGAAACTTTGAAAATTAGGGCTTCATTTCACAGCTCATTGTCATGCCTCTTTCTCTATCTCGTCCCTTGGTACTCTCGATAAATTTTCTTACTTTTCTTCTCTGCCGAGGACGAGAGAAATCCTTGAAAAGCTTTTCATAGCGAAATGTTGAAAAGCGCGAGAGAAATTCTCAAAAGGCTTCTCATTGGGGGATTTCGAAAAGGACGAGAGAAACCAGCAAGAGGCTTCCCATCGGGAAAGTTTGATAAGGGCGAGAGAAACTATCGAGAGACTTCCCATCCCGAAAGGTTTAAAACCGCGAGAGAACCAACCATCGAGCAGCTTCCCATCTGGAAGCGTCGAAATGCTGGAAAAATCATCGAGATGAGATTTGCCGAAATGCGAGATGGAAATGAAGCTTTCAGAGTCAAACTTACCGCATTTCTGGTTTAAGTCATAATTTCTCAAAGGAGTCCATCTGTTTATCCAATCTCTTTTTAGCTCACAGGCTATCTAAGCCTGAGAGCTAATGTAACCGTCGGTATTGTGTGTATGCATGTACGTACGTACGTACGTACGTATGTATGTACGTAACACGATAACTCTTGATAAAATGTACGATTTGCTTCAATTTTTTTTATGTTCATTCTGATAAGGCGTTCCGCTGATTAGTTTTGACGGTTCATTGGTTAAGGATAAAGGGAGAGAAGGAGGGCTGGTCCCCCCCCCCCTCCTTAATTTAGATAAATAGGTTTTTCATGCAGAATTATTCGATTTGCTCCAAATTTCGTATACCGGTTTATTATGTTAAGGAGCTTCCCTGATTAAACTTGGAGGTTCATTAGTTAAGTATGAAGGGGGGAAAGGGGGTAGAACACCTACTTAATTTAGATAAATGGGTTTTTCATGCAGAATTATTCGATTTGCTCCAAATTTGGAATACCGGTTCATTATGTTAAGAAGTTGCCTTAATTAGATTTGAAGGTTTACGGGTTAAGTATAAAGGGGGAGAAGGGGGATGGACCCCCCCCCTTAATTTAAATAAATGGGCTGTTCATGCAGAATTATTCGATTTGCTCCAAATTTGGCATACCGGTTTATTATGTTAAGGAGCTTCCCTGATTAAACTTGGAAGTTCATTGGTTAAGGATAAAGGGGGAGAAGGGGGGCTGGTCCGCTACCCCTTAATTTAGATAAATGCGTTTTTCATGCAGAATTATTCGATTTGTTCCAAATTTAGTATAACGGTTTATTATGTTAAGGAGCTTCCCTGATTAAACTTGGAGGTTCATTAGTTAAGTATGAAGGGGGGAAAGGGGGTAGAACCCCTACTTAATTTAGATAAATGGGTTTTTCATGCAGAATTATTCGATTTGCTCCAAATTTGGAATACCGGTTCATTATGTTAAGAAGTTGCCTTAATTAGATTTGAAGGTTTACGGGTTAAGTATAAAGGGGGAGAAGGGGGATGGACCCCCCCCCATAATTTAAATAAATGGGCTTTTCATGCAGAATTATTCGATTTGCTCCAAAATTGGTATAACGGTTTATTATGTTACGGAGCTTCCCTGATTAAACTTGGAAGTTCATTGGTTAAGGATAAAGGGGGAGAAGGGGGGCTGGTCCACCACTTAATTTAGATAAATGGGTTTTTCATGCAGAATTACTCGATTTGTTCCAAATTTGGTATACCGGTTTATTATGTTAAGGAGCTTTCCTGATTAAACTTGGAGGTTCATTAGTTAAGTATAAAGGGGGGAAAAGGGGGTAGACCCCGTCCTTAGTTTAGATAAATGGGTTTTTCATGCAGAATTATTCGATTTGCTCCAAATTTGGGATACCGGTTTATTATGTTAAGAAGCTGCCTTGATTAGATTTGGAGGTTTATGGGTTAAGTATAAAGGGGAGGGGCTAGTCTCCCACTTAATTTAGATAAAAGGGTTTTTCATGCAGATTTATTCGATTTGCTTCAAATTTAATATACCAATTTATTCCGATATGGCACTCCCTTCATTAGATTGGGAGGTTCATTGGTTAAGTATACAAGGGCGAAAAGGGGGCAAGTCCCATCCCCTTAATTTAGATAAATGGATTTTCATGGAGAATTAATCAATTTACTTTAATTTTTTTTTCTACGTTCGTTCTGATAAGGAGCTTTCCTGATTGGATTTGGAGGTTCATTAGTTAAGTATAAAAAGGTTAAAGGGGTTAGACCACCCTTAATTTAGCGATATGTTCCTTTTTCACGCAGAATTATCTGATTTGCTTCAAATTTGATATACTGATTTATTATAGTTAAGGAGTTTCCCTGATTAGATTTGGAGGTTCATTGGTTAAGTATAAAAGGGGCAAATAGGGGATATTTCCCTTCATTTATTTTTTGAGGGACATTATCCTTTGAAATAAGAGCATAATATACAATTAGTGTGAATAACCTATGAGCTCAATGCCATCAGTTTCACTGGCACTTATCTTTTTATTGCTATTAACCGATGTGGGTTATGAAGCATAGTGGTTTATGTATTCAGTTCTGCATAGTCCTAGTTTCAAACTTTACTGTTAAATTTAGTGTCATTTTGCCCCGAATTTTCAATGTTTCTCTTATTTTAGCTCTGCCAAGCTGCCCCATACCTGGAGATTCAGATAAATACTATTTATTAAATATAAAAAGTTCAAAGAGGAAGGTGAGTGAATTCTGGGGGGCGCGAGAGTGGACAAAGGGGGGGGGGGAGTAATTTTCAAACTTTTACCAAACCTCTCCTTGACATATAATCGGAAAGTCCGTTCACCACTCTTTCATATTATGAACCTTTCTCCTCCCAGAGTTGAATTCCGGAAGGGGGCGGGGAGGGGGGGGGGAGCGGTGCGAGGGTGAATTTTTTTTTCAATTGTAGAGATTTCTACAATAAATATCATTAAATGAGGTTTTTTAATGGAGCTCTCCGATAAATATTATTTATTAAATATAAAATTTTAAAAGTGGGGCTGTGTGATTTCCGGGTATATTCTGGGATAAAAGAGGGAACCCACGTGGGAGAGGTAGATTTCAAACTTTTTTTGGACCAGTCATTTGATATATCATCGAAAAGTTTTCGGTTATCATCGGAAAGTTACTCTTTCATATTATGGACCTTTCTTCTTCCCTCCCTAGTTTGGCGCCCCGAGAGAGGCACTTTTCGAACTTTTTTGAAATCGTAGCGTTTTTAAACATTTTAGATCGGATTTTTTTACGGAGCCCTCCGATAAATAATTTTTATTATATGAAAATTTCAAAGAGAAGGATGGGCAGGGGCACGATAATTGGAATCCTGGGAGTTGGGACTCTTTTCTATCTTTTGCTGACACCCCTCATGTGATATATCATTGGAAACCTCTGTGACTACTATTTCATTTTATATATCGCCCGCGCCCCTCCCCTTACTTTGCCCCCGCGCGGGGGCACTTTTCTAAATTTAGTCGACACCCCTCATGTGACATATCGTTGGAAAGTCCTGTGACCACTTATTCATATTATGCACTTACCCTGCCTTTTCCCTCTACTTTGCTCCCCGCAGGGGTTCGTTTAATGTATTCCAGTCGAAGACTTTCTAAAAATGGAAAAATTAAAGATCCAATCTCAAATGACGTAGAAAAATCAATAACAAATTTTGATCCTTTTACCATCCTTTAGTTCATGTTTTTGCCACTAGGGGGTGATTTTGATTCTTATTTCTTTGGCCATTTTGGTGCTAATTGCCGGAAAATTCTAATTTTTGATACTTAAACTTCAATACGCTTCATAGCTACTCGCGTTTTTTCAGCTTTTTTCAACCAGGGGCACCCTTACAAGAGTTTTCCAGTCTTATGGCTCCTTTATAGCCTCCCTTTGGTTTGTTGTTTTTTTATTCCATCTGTTTTCAGTTACCCTATATTTAATAAAATCTGCCTTATATATATGTAAAAACACGATTTCAATAATCGATTCTAGCACATCACCTTTGTAGATTCTCGAAAGTAATCGATGACTGTATCGATTGTGTATTTTACGATAACGATTTTTTTCAATTGGTAAATTTTCGAGAATCGCCCATAACTAAGCCCTATCACTATTAAGAAATTGTCGGCCAGAATAATAGCTAAGTTTTCCAATAACTGTTTTTAGCTTTTCTCGTTATAATCGATTGTAAAACATCTCGATTGTAGATTCTAGGAATTAATCGATGGCTGTATCGATTGTGATTTTTTACGATGACGATTTTTCTCGATTGTCGAATTCTCGAGAATCGCCCATCACTTTCATAGAATATTCATTTTAGACCTTATCTGAAGGGATTAAATTGATTTCCAGTTTTCCCCTAATTAATTCTGAGTTCAACCTTCTGACCACGGGGCTCAAATTTTAAAGTAGAATTGTGACCTTAATATTCAACAAAAGTATTAACAATTAAATGCCTGATTTTTCAAAAATCATTGTAATAATGCTTTTCAGCTTTCATTTTTTAAATAAATCATGGGAAAATACTAAAAAAAATCATATTTTATTTTAAGTATTGTTTACGGCTAAACAGTTTGTTACTAATCGGCAATACTGGTCATTAATTTACAAAATTATTTTCCTTGATAAAATTCTATAATATTAAACACACAAGAATTTTAGGAACAATAATAAGAAACAAATTTTACTTGCTCACTACAGAACAAAATAGGGTGTTTCGCAAGCTTCCAAACAAAATAAAAAGAACAAGTAGCAACAATTGAAAAAATAAATCTATCTTTATTCTTAAACAGCACAAGTGTTGCCATCTGCATATTGAAAATCGATTTAATAATATTTTCAGAATTTATTTTATTGGCAACATTAGGCATTATAGCGTCAATATTATTCTAATATCATTTTAGAGCCTAAATTCGGTACGTTGCCGAAAAGCAACACCCGGCATTTAAGGGTTAGGTATAGGTACTCATTTTATGCAGAATTTTAAGCTCTACAATATTTGTATTGACAATGTTTTTGAAAAAGTTAATGATTTCTAGATAGTGTTATGGTATTTTAAAAAAAATAAAAAAAATAAAAAATAAATCTATGATAATTCTTAATGCTCATCTAGTACGAGGGGGGAAACGTAGCATATTCATTCTAGACCTACACCGAAGGGGTTAAAGCAATTTCCAGCTTTCCCCTAATTGTTTCCGAATTCAACTCCCTAACCACTGGGCTGAAATGGCTAATTCCAAAACGGTTAGTTTTAGTGGTGTTCCCGCCGGTAGCTCTTTCTCAAATAATCACTGCACACAACTCACAATAAAATAAAACTAGCGGACTGTATTACTAATTAAATTTTAATTCACAAACAATAAATGGATCAAGAGCCGATATTTACACTACTCCTCTGATCGGCGTCTCGAACCCAACTCACACGTTTCCAAACAAACCACATAGATGGCGCTTCTAGCGGCAACATACCGCGGGGCCTTGAATGTTTCAAACATTCAATACTATAAATACGATATCAATTTAGAATACAATCTCAATAACACAATTTTTTTTCAGTATATACACTAAATGAAATGTTAAATTTACAAATATAAACACAAAAATATAATAATACACTACACTACAAAAATTTTGCTTAATTAAATAAAATGTATGAATTCAAGTATTTAATGTGGTTTCATTCACATGAGGCAAAACATCAATTTTTGTTAGTGGCCTTTTATATGTGCCATTCTTATCCTTTAATGTTACAACTCTAATTATACCATCTTGGCCTGGATGGATTTTAACAATTCTTGCCAAATGCCATTTTAAAGGGCTATAATTATCAGGATTTTTTACCAAAACTAAATCTCCCTCTTTTATCTCTACTCTTCCTTTATGCCATTTGGGCCTATTTAAGAGCTTATTTAGATAGTCTGATGACCATTTTTTCCAAAGATATTGTGTCAATTTTTGAACTAATTGCCACCTGCTCAACCTATTCATAGGGATTTCAGTATAATTCGGTTCAGGTAAGGCCATTAAAGATGAGCCAATAAGAAAATGAGCAGGTGTCAAAGCTTCAACATCATTTGGATCATTTGAAAGAGGGCAGAGGGGACGAGAATTAAGAACAGCTTCGATTTGAATAATGAGAGTCAAGAGTTCCTCATAACTTAAAATAGTTTTACCTACAACACGCTTTAAATGATATTTAAGTGATTTAACACTTGCCTCCCATAAACCTCCAAAGTGAGGGGTTGAAGGGGGATTAAAATGCCACTTGATTCCTTCATTAGCTAAATAATTTTGAATTTCCTCCTCACTTTTATACTTAAATAAAGATCTGAGAATTGCTCTTAATTCTTTATTGGCACCAACAAAATTTCGACCATTATCACTAAAGATATTAGAAGGTTTGCCTCGCCTCGCAATAAAGCGTTTAAGTGCTGCTAAAAACGCTGCACTTGTTAAATCACTGACAATTTCAAAGTGCAATGCCTTTGTAGTAAAACATACAAAAATACAAATAAAAACCTTTTTTACCTGTTTACTCCTACCTGTGGATTTTTTTACCTCAAAAGGACCGCAGTAGTCTAATCCAGTGCGCGTAAATACTCTGGATACCGTTACTCTTGCTGCTGGCAAATCAGCCATCTGTTGCTGCGAAATTTTAGAATTAATTTTCTTACAAATAATACAATTAAAAATAATTTTTCTAACTACATTTCTGCCAGCTAAAATCCAAAATTGAGTTCGGATGAGAGACATTGTGGTTTCTGAACCTGCATGAAAATATAAAACATGAAAATAATTAATAACACAAAATGTAAAACTATGTTTTGCAGGAATAATCATAGGAAATTTTTGGTGATCGGATAAGTTACTGTTTTTCAGTCTGCCATCAACACGAATGCAGCCATCACTGTCTAAAAATGGACACAAGTTTATCAGTTTGCTATTGTTAGGGATAGCAGTACCCCTTTCTAAACACTGGATTTCTTTCACGAATGAAGTCCTTTGAATGTTCTTTACAATGCACAATAAGGACTGAGAGAGTTCACTGCTAGATAAAGTTCCAGCTGTAGGATATAAAGGGTTTCTACAGTTATATATGAATCGTTTACACCATGCTACTACTCTTTGTAGTTTGATGAACGAAGAACAGTTATTAATTATGTCTAAAGGTTCAAGAGTGTTAACTAAGGCACATACTTGAGTCACTGATGGTGATTTCAATTCACGCAAAAACAGCTCATTGGTTTCAGCAGGATTGCTATCGGGACACTCGACCACCTCAGGCTGTTGTAGGAATGCTGGACCGAAACACCACTGTTCACACTGTTGAATCTTGATGGGATCTATACCTCTAGAAATAAGGTCAGCAGGATTTTGCTTAGAAGGTACGTAATGCCACTGTTCAACCGAAGTTAAACTTTGTATAATTGATATCCTGTTTGCTACGAATGTCTTAAGATCATTGGATTCTTTTTTCAACCATGCAAGTACAATGGTGCTGTCTGTCCAAAAATAAGTTTTAGAAACTGCTAGTTTTAAGGCACTTAACAGCTTCTTCATTAACTTGGATAACAGGACTGCAGCAGAAAGTTCAAGACGCGGAATAGTGACATGCTTTAGAGGAGCTACTCTGGACTTACTAGTGAGTAGCTTTACAGCAGAATCACCACAAAAATTAGTAGATTTCACGTAAATGACCGCTCCATAAGCTATCTCAGATGCATCAGAAAATCCATGTAGTTCTACACAAATAGACTGATCAATAAGAATACATCTAGGGATACTGATCAGATTTACACATTTTAAGGACGTAAGAAATTCATTCCACTCCTTATTTTCTTTCACTGGGAGATAATCACACCAATCTATTTTCAGCAACCATAATTTTTGCAGAAACACCTTGGCCCTTGTAATTATTGGACCTATCAAACACAAAGGGTCAAATATTCTAGCAATTTGTGATAAGACTGATCGTTTAGTGTATAATTCACTTTGCTCGATAATTAAGTTAAACCCAAAACAATCTGGTTGAGGCTTCCACAATATTCCCAAAGTTTTTGTCTCATTAGAAAAAGAATATTCAGATTCTGAAGTATTACATAAAAGAGCAAAATTATTTACTGCCCATTTATGGAGATCCATGCCTCCTCTATTTAACAAAGATACCAGTTGTTGCTGAATCTCCTTCGCTGTGTCTAAATCATCTGCTCCTGTTAGGATGTCATCCATGTACACATCCTGCAACAACACATTCGCAGCTAAAGGAAATTCATTTCCTTCGTCTCTGGATAATTGCATTAAGGTTCTTGTAGCTACAAAAGGAGCACTAGTTGTGCCATAAGTAACAGTACATAACCTGTACACTTTTACTGGCTCATTCACCCCAGGTTTAAATACTATTCGTAATAAATCACGTTGACTCGGATGTATTAAAATCATACGATACATTTTTTAATATCAGCTACAAAAACAAACTGATGCTTTCGAAATCGCAACATTATAGAAAATAACTCATCCTGGATTGTTCCTCCGTTAAACTGCAAACCGTTTAATGATTTTCCTGTAGAAGTTAAGGAACTGGCATTATACACGACTCGTAATGGTGTACTACTTGATTCTATACGGAATACGCAATGATGTGGAATATAATAAGTGACTTCTGGCTCTTCAGATTCTATCACTTCTTCCATGTGACCCATACTTAGATATTCTTCCATAAATGCTTTATAAAGATCATTAACATTAGGTTCTCTAACTAAGCGCTTCCTATAATGAATTTAAAATATTCATTGCCTTTTGTTTTGATTCGCCAAGACAAGATGGATCTTCATTTAGCGGCATTTTCACCATATATTGTCCATTTTCAGTTCTAGATTAATTTTTCCGAAAATGTTCTTCACAAATTTCTGCTTCCTTAGTTTTAGGAATCTCAGACTCTCTCTCTATGTTTTCTATTTCCCAAAACTCTCTAACTATTTTTTCTAATTCCAAATTATCTGTAATTAACCCACAATGTATACTACTTTCACCCTTAGCCGGAAGGCTTCCACTGACAATATACCCGAATACACTGTTTTGTAACACAATTTTAGTATTTAATGTTTGCGGATAAATTTGACCTGGTCTTAAAAATTCATAGAAATTTTCTGCACCTAAAAGCAAATCAATCGGGCCTGGGACATTAAATTTTTCATCGGCTAATTTGATGTTAATTAATAATGGGATAGAAGTCTCAAGCGGCCTAGACGGCGTAAATTCTGTAATTTTCGGAACGACTAAAAAGTCTAATTTTAAATGAAAATTCTTATCTCTATTTGAAACAGTTGTGTTAACCCTAGATCTAACATTCAACGCCTGAAATATGCCTGAAATAGAAATGTTAGTCTTTTCTCTTTTCAAATTAAGTTTATATACTAACTTTTTACTCATAAAGTTAGAGTTTGCTCCAACGTCTAATAGACCTCGTACCTCATGAAAATTACCTAATTCATCTTTTATTAAACAAACAAATGTGCTAAGTAACACAGCTTTTAAATCATTAGCCAAATTACATGTCGTTGAAAATAAATTGTTTTGAGTATTAGCTGGGAAAGGCTGCAATACTGGAGCCGAAACATCCAAATTAGATTTATTACCTCCTTTGTTTATATGACTCATTTCCTGTAAAATTACCTCTTGGTTTTCAACTTTATTTACTTTTTGTTCCCGAGGAAAATGCAAAGTTACATTGTGCCTTTTCCTACAAATAATACACGAGAATTTAGATTTACAATCGACTACTTTACGATTCATAAGACAGTTAAAACAAAGACTTTTTGCCTTTACCAGCTCAACTCTATCACTCACTGACATACTTTTATAAATAGGACATTTATGCAAAGGATGATTTTCATTACATGACAATATACATTTAGAATTTTTTACATCAGTTAGAAAAACTTTAGAAACTGGCCTAGAATAATTATTTTTATTATTCGACCTAGAATTATCAACCACAGGTTTTCCCTTTGATGTGTAATATAAATCTATCTCCCTAGATAACTCAATTGGGTGAAACCAAGAATCTCCTTGTCTAACATTTATAAAACAAGTAACATCCTTATCAAGCGTCTGACAAATTTTATCAGAAATCACTAACTTTTTTAAAGTTTCAAAATCTGTCACATTTCTCAATTTTAAATAATAATCCCAACTCGTTGTTAATCGGGATGCAAATTGTACATACGTTTCATTTGGTTGACGTTGTGCTTTTCTAAAATGTTCTAAACAAGTTTGGGGAGTTGGCTCAAATTCTCTAAGTACTATAGTTTTCACCTTTGAATAATCTTCTAATTCCCCATCCTTAATGTATGTAATAACATTTGTTGCCTTTTCCCCTAACAGATTTAGAAGAATTTCCGATTTATACTTTTCTGGGACATTTTTTGAAATGAAGGCCCTTTCTAAAGACGAGAAAAAATACCCCCAACCTTCCGGTCTAGACGGTATTTTGATTGTAAGCGTTCTTATGCTTTTAATGAGAGAGTCTAAAGATTCTATGCTTTCTCCCTTCTCGAAATCATTTAATTTTTCACTTTTGGTTTCTGCACGGACCTTGGCCAACTCAAGCTCTAATTTTGTACGTTCAATTTTTAATTTTTCAAGTTCTAATACCTTCGCTTCCTCATTTTTTCTCTCCTCTATAATATTATTGGCCATTTCTTCGACCAATTTAGAATCTGCTTTATATTTATCACTTTCCTTTATTAAATTCATTAAATCATAATTAGTTAATTTTGTGTCAGAAATATCAATCCCTAATTCAAAAGCTACCCTTTGGTAATCTTCTTTTTTCGCGCTTTTGAACATTTTAATAAATATAGTTCACAATAAATAAATAAATAAATCTCACATACCTCCAAAAATAACGATGAATCACTTTTACCAAACTGCTGAGTTACGGCGAAAAAAATATTTCGTTTCTTTTATTTATTTCATTTGTCTTCTCATAATCAGCATTTCGAAATAACTTTGTTATTCTCTGCTTTAAATGATCGCTTACGATTGCGCAACTCTGCACTGAAAGAACATTATTATTTTTGTTCTTGAATCAAAACAACTGCTTGACTTAAACTCTTCGTAATAAAGTATATATATATTTTTTAACACCACACTATTAAAGCAATATTATGACAAGGTATTAGATTAAAAAGGAAATGCACAAATTCTCATAAAAAGGAAAACACTTAATTCGTTTCGGTACATTTATACTCGTTGACTCTAAAATCAAAACACTTTAAATACCTAATTAAACGCTTGTTCTTTATTCCGGTGAGGGGGACCAAAAAAAGGTGTTCCTGCCGATCCCTCTTTCTCAAATAATCACTGCTCACAACTCACCATAAATAAAACTAGCGGACTGTATTACTAATTAAATTTTAATTCACAAACAATTAATGGATCAAGAGCCGATATTTACACTACTCCTCTGATCGGCGCGGCGTCTCGAACCCAACTCACACGTTTCCAAACAAACCACATAGATGGCGCTTCTAGCGGCAACAAGTGGTATAGTTTATATTGTAAAAATGTTTCAAATGCTATTCTTTATCACAAAAAAAAATCCATTTACGTAAAATTAGCTACTATCTAAAAAGTCACGAAAATGAACTTTTTGGACGTTTTCTTCGCTGCAAGACTCACATTTACAAAAATATCCTCGTTGTTCTAACAAATAAGACAGTAAAAATTCCTTTTTTCTGCGACCAATAATATGTTATAGCAGCTAAATTTTATAATATTTTATGGTTTTCTGTCATTTAAACTGTAAATGTGTTGAATAACATTTGGAATCCATTTTTAAAAACAATTATGAATTTAAAATTTACAAGGATTTAATTTGAAAAGATTCATACAATTCTAGATTAAAAAGAATTGTATATATTTATAGAAAACAAATAAGAAAATAGACAAAACGATTTATCAACCATCTCACTCACATGACTCGCTTTAAAGTAAGCTTTATTTTTTTATTTTAGCTTTAAAATATGTAATAAAAGGGAAATTTACTAATTCTGTCAAATATTTCATAAATTTCAAATATGAATATTCTTGCCTAAATGTAAAAATAATGAATTTATGAATATTAATTCTTTAACTCAAGAAAAAACTTTTCAAAGCATCCTTTTGTAATAGTTTTCAATCTGATTCAAATTACTGTTTTTTTTGTTTTTGTAAATAGCTAAAATTTAATTAAATCGTAAGATCTGTAAAATATCTTTGATAATACTTACTGTGATTTAAACGGAATTAAACTTAATATGTGCTTCATTTTATCAAGGTGATGATCCTAGGATCCGTTCAGATTATTTTTACTTGATGCAATTAATTTAATTTCATACGAATCAAATCGGTTTCAAATTAATTACAATATATAATATACCAACATCATGAAGACTTTTATATAAAATATTACACTACTATAAAATTTGAAAAACAATTTTCGAAACGATTTCCCAATTCCTCACAACAAATTAATTTATAATTTTGCTTACTATATACGGTAAAATATTTTCGGTTTTCTTCGATCACGCAATATATATATATATTTTAGACACTCTTATCAAATTGCTAGAAAAGAACAAAATTGCAAAGTGGTTAGGTTTCTAAACCTAAGTTATGCTCACTAAATTATCTGCACTCATAATTTGTTAATCGTATTTTTAAAAAATCTTGTAGTATACATAAAAGATAGAATGTACTTTCAATATGTTTCAGCTGGAAATGACGAAATATGTAACTAGAGATATAAAGTTTTATAACTAGTAAAATTGATGAGATAATTTTTTGAATAGATTATCTGCTACAGCATTAAAAATATATAAAACACTCATTAACTCACCTTTTTTTAAAAACGTGAAGAGCAATGCCAAAACTATTCGTCAGAAAATATAAAAAATACCGGTAGCACATTTCAGAAACTCCCCTAAAATTGGCAGGAAATTTTCTGTTAAATGACAAAAATTAATGTATTTTCACTGGAGAATTTCAAATACTCCAGCTAGCGAAGGATTTGTGCTTAAAAAAAGAAAAAAAAGATAAAAATTGTAATCTTATTAAGGAACAAAAAATCTTGTAGTATACATAAAAGATAAAATGTACCTTTAATACGTTTTAGCTAGAAATGACGAAATATCTAACTAGAGATATAAAGTTATATAACTATAAAACGTGACGTTATAGCTTATAAGGTCAGGAGACAGAAAAAGAAACTTCTAAAGAAGATACAGGAGGAGGAAGATCTTGGAGGAAGATTATAAAAAGTGACAAGCGGCACTGTCAAGAGAAAGAAGAAGCACATATCACTAATGATGTGAGAAAATGTGATATGTTTCTATGATACTATTTCTGTTTCATATCATCAGAAATGTAAAAGTCTGAAGATTTGAGTACTCTATTAATCTATCTCCGATTGGTTGGTAAAGGTCTTACTTCAAGTCGTTCTACCATCTAGTTTAGACAGTTGATGTCGGTGTCGGAGTAGAAGCTCGTTCGTATGAAGAATACATGTCAAATGTTGCAGTTCTCGTCTTAATTTTTCTCCAAAGCAGGCTTTATTCTGGCTTAAAAAATTATGCAATGATTTTGCTACTTCCCCGCAGTGACCAGAAGGAGGTGTCAAGTGACCGAAATATTCCGAACTACGTTCGAGAACATGGTGGCATTTCTTTCGTCTTTCTCTAGACGGTGCCGTTTTTCTCCTTTTTTATCTAGGAACATAGTTTAATTTTTCTATTATCAAAAATATGCTTGTATTTTTTCTTTCTCCAAGATCTCCTTTCCAACTGTATCTTCTGTCCAGTTTCTTTTTCTATCTCCTGACCTTGCCTATATTGATAACGAGATCCTTACTTCCTGTTGTCAATATTCCTGCATCATGAAGCACAGATGAAGCTTTTAATGCACGTTTCTATATGATATACAAATTCTAAATGAGGCAAACACTGTGTGAGATGGGGATATATGCGATTGGAAGTATCTGCTTTTGAAGACTCTGGCTCAAATTCTGATTCTGACGAACTGCCTGCTTCAAAGTTCCCACTATTTGAATATTCTGAGAATATTTGTATTTTAGAGCAGAAAAATAATTTAACATCCCATCTTGCAGTTTCTTGCTTCTCCTATTTCTTCCCTCATTCTTATGAAAACTGATTGCGTTTTTATTGGTTTCTGTTCTACACGCTCCTCTCTTTCCAGAATTCCATTCAAGACATGCTAGGGTCCGTCATACAAATATGTAACTCTGAACGCATTGAAAAACAGATTGAAGAGCGAATATCATAATAAAGACAAAAAAAGAGAAAGCGACGAACGAACCGAAAAATACTTACAGTTTTTGCTCACATACGGGAAAAGGCTATAAAAATCGCCTAATTCAAAATACACATAAATGTATTTTGATGTAATAATACATAACCGGAGCTTATTTAAACATGTAGAACACTAATCATGACATTTAGAGTAAATTCAGCTAAAATAAATTTAATTTAACTTAAAAAATCTTCTTGCTAAAAAAGCTCAAAAATCAACATTTGAGTTTGAAAAATCAACTTCAAGCCATTTGCCTTCAAGGAATTTTCCAACAAATCTCAAATTTTTTGTGTGAACTTAGTGTCACAAGTGGCAACTTTTTAGCACTACCCATAATCGAAAATAGAAAAAAAGTTTCTTTCGGCCCGCCCTATTATATGTGTCCATCTTTTTTTTAAAAGTTTTATCTCACATGAAATCAGAAATATTTATCTGTATTTTATCCAAGAGGGAGCTTTCACTTAAAAAAGTACCAATAGATGCCAGCACCATTCTAAAAATCCATTAATGCTTCTAAATTGTATCATTTTCTATTTCATTTTTATGATTAGAATTTACCGAAAATTAAAGCTGGTCTTTTATCTATAGTTGTTATTTTTACATGGATGTGGAGTTGGAACGTTTCTCCATTAAGGGGACAAGGTACCTTTAAAACCTTAAAAATCAATTTTTTATTTTTTGTAAATTTCACTTTAAATATTATTCAAGAGAACATTATATGCATTATGGTAAGCATTTAACACAAAAAAATGAAAAGAAAAATTTTTTTTGAGAAAAAAGTGGAATTTTAAGCGTCATCTTAGAAATCTTCGAAATGCGGCTTGCGCATTCCATATCAATGAAAATCCCCAATATTTTTTATAAAATCTGGTTTATATATATAAATAAAACTGTGCATCGAATTTTATATATCTGAATATAAAAATAAAAAAAATCAAAATTTTTTGAAATTTTTTCAAAAATTTTTTTTTTTTAATTTTAGGTAGCTTTCTTTACAAAAAGCTACCTATTGCAGCCGTTCGGAGGAAAGCGATTTCAAAAAATTTTGGTATATTTTCATCGATCATGACCCCCAGACCCCGAAACCACCCTCCGTTCAAAATTGATATATATATATATATATATATATATATATATAGCCAGCATGCAAGTCTTTAGCCTTGCAATCTGTCTCCATTGGTTGTTTTCTTTTAGTTCATGATTTAGTTAGTAAGTTTTTTCCATGGTTATTTTGTTAATTTTCTCTGTAGTTCAGTAGTTTTGGGATTGGATGTGTAGTGTATGGTTTTTGGTATTATATATATATATATATATATATATATATATATATCAATATATATATATATATATATATATCTGACCTATGTCACACTGTAACTCTCGTATTTATGAACCGATTTGGATGTAATTCGGTGTGTACATAGTACATACCAATATCTCGACCGAGTTTGTTGGCCAGCATCATCCGCCATTTTGTTTCAAAATGGCGGCCATTTAAAAAATTTTAAAAAATTTAAAATTTGAAATGTGGTACCAAAAAATTGAAAATGGAAAAATATTTTTTTCTTATGTATTTGACCATTATACAAAGACTCCGTAGCAGTTTTTGTTTCGTCTATATCTTAAAAAATGGCTGAATTATAGCATTTTGAATTTCTAGCGAAGCTGACATTTTGAAACGTCCTGAATTTTGTCACGCGATAAAAGGCGTATTTATGAAACGATTTGGATGTAACTTCGTTTATACATAGTACAGACCAATGTCTCGACCGAGTTCGTTGGCCAGTTTCATCCACCATCTTGTTTAAAAATGGCGGCCATTTAAATTTTTAAGATAAATTTTAATTTGAAATGTGGTACCAAAAAATTGAAAATTGAAAAATTATTTTTTTCTTATGTGCTTGACCTTGATAAAAAGATTCGGGAGCAGTTTTTGTTTCGTCTATATCTTAAAAAATGGCTGAGTTATAGCAGTTTGAATTTCTAGCGTGGCTGATATTTTGAAACGTCCTGATTTTTGCCACGTGATAACAGACGTATTTATGAACCGATTTGGATGTACCTTGGTGTGTACATAGTACATACAAATAACTCAACCGAATTCGTTGGCCAGCTTCATCCGCCATCTTGTTTCCAAATGTCGGCCATTTAAAAAAATTAAAAAAAATTTTAATTTAAAATGAGATACTAAAAAATTGGAAAATGAAAAAGATTTTTTTCGTATGTGTTTGACCTTAATACAAAGATTCCGGAACAGGTTTTGTTTCGTCTATATCTAAAAAAATGGCTGAGTTATAACATTTTGAATTTCTATTGTGGCTGACATTTTAAAACGACCTGATTTTTGTCACGCGATAACAGGCGTATATATGAACCGATTTGAATGTAACTTGGTCTGTACATAGTACATACCAATGTCTCGACCGATTTCGTTGGCCAGCTTCATTCGCCATCTTGTTTCAAAAGGTTTGCCATTTTTTAAAAAAAAATGTAATTTAAAATTTAAAATGAGGTATTAAAAAATTGGAAAATGGAAAAGATTTTTTTATGTGTTTGGCCTTGATACAAAGATTCTGCAGCAGTTTTTGTTTCTGAAAATTTGTTCTTTTGTTTATATCTTAAAAAGTGTTTGAATTATAGCACTTTGAATTTCTATCATGGCTAACACTTTGAAACGATCTTGTATTTGTCACGCGATACCACACGTATTCGCCTATTTCGATGAAAGAAGGCATGTGGATAGTATACATCAATATCTCGACCAAGTTCGCTGGCCAGCTTCATCAGCCATCTTGTTTTTTTTTTAAATGGCGGCCATTAAATAAAAAAAATATCCTTAAAGTGAGATGCAAAAAAATTAGAAATTGAAAAAGGTTTCTTTCTTAAGTATTTGACCTTGATATAAGGATTCAGGAGCATTTTTTGTTTGTCTTTATCTTAAAAAATGGCTCAGATATAGCAGTTTCAATTTCTAACGTGGTTGACATTTTGGAAAATCTGATTTTTTGCCTGCGACAGCACTCGTATATATCAACCGATTCCGATGTGACTGAGCATGTGCACAGCAATTACTAAGGTCTCGACCAAGTTCACTGGTTAGCCTCATCCACCATGTTGTCTTAAAATGGCAGGCACTTTAAGAAATCGCCGAATTTGGCAGCCAAATATAAGTTACTTTAAATAAAAGCAGCTTGGATACAGCTGACTAATTTCGCGAAATTATCATTCATAATGATTTAGCATTGATAAAAATTAGTATTGAATCTCCTACATTCGGTTTCCACTTAATTGAGCTTCGTGTGTTTGAATAATATAAGTTGTTTTTTTTTAAATAAGGAATATGAAAGCTACCTCTTCCTCCCGGCACTAGCCGGAAGGACTTTTTATATTCAAATAATATAAAATTCGAAAATTCAAACATTTCGAACATTCGAACATTCGAAGATTTCGAACATTTCTAAGACGACGCGTAAAATTCCATTTTTTTCTCAAATATAATTTTTTTTGTGTGATAAATAGATGCCATAATGCATAAAATGAACCCTTGAGTAATATTTAAAGTGAAGTTTACAAAAAAAAAAAAAATTGAAAAATTGAAAAATTTTAAAATAAAAAAAAATTAAAAATTTTGAAAATTTAAAAAAAAAATTAAACCTTTATATTCAAATATATAAAATTCGATGCACAGTTTTATTTATATAAATAAACCAAACTTTTGTAAAAAATATTGGGGAATTTCATTGATATGGAACGCGAAGGGGGCATTTCGAAGATATCTAAGACAAAGCGTAAAATTCCATTTTTTTCTCAATTTTTTTTCTTTTCTTTTTTTTTTGTGATAAATGCATGCCATAATGCGTATAATGTACCCTTGAATAATATTGAAAGCGAAATTTACAAAAAATAAAAAATTGATTTTTAAGGTTTTAAAGTTCCCTTGTCCCCTTAAACATAATTTTTTCTTCTCAAGTTATTTTATAAAATTAGGTATTTTATGTTATTTTTTATAAAATAGTTGGTGGGTTAAGTTTGTCCCACCGCCCCTATACAACTTTTCACGGGAAGATGGTAGCACTGAAGTTCCTCTATATATTCAAATGGAAGGAACAACATGCTTCCAAAATTTTCATGAGATATAAGTATGAAAGCAAATTTTTATGTTTTATAACTTTTCATGTGAATTTCTGTATATTTTAACACTTCTTGCATTTTACTATTATTAAAAGGGATTTTTTTTGTTTTATTTCAGTGTTATATTTTATATATACTAGGGGGCTCAGCCCCCTACGAGCTACGCTTGACAACCCCCGTTCAGACACCGCAGACTCTAAAAGCACGCTAATTTGATTGGCTTTAAAAAGATTTCGAAAGATCGAATTATAACTTAAAAAACAGAGGCGATTTCCCTATAAACGGGATTCTATTCATTTCTCTTTGATTGGGGAATTTGGCCAAATCAGCTACTGTTAAAAGATACAATGGCTGCTTCCGTCTTTGATTAAATAATTTTAGTTAAACATTTCAAAATATAAAATGGATTAAGTAAACAGAGTCTTTGTCTCCCGGTATTTTTTAACACAGCGAAAAGAAAGTTTTTTTTTTTTTTTTTTTTTTTTTTTAAATAAGACATTTTAAATATATCGTTTATAATCTGACGTAATTTTCACCAAACTTTTCTTTCTCTTTTTAATATTCACGTGAAAATACTTTTGTTATGAAATGAAATATTTAAGCTGTCCTAACAAAAATATTTGAAAAATATCAAATGAATGTCTCGCGCAATTTTTTAATTTTAAACTGTTTTGCGATAATATTTTTTGTTCATTTTACGTAATAAGTGTAATGTGACGTAATTTCTCCTATTTAAGACTTCTAACGCATGTTAATGAACAGGGGCGCGCCAGAAGTATCCGGCGCCTGTGTGCAGAACTTCAATTGGCGCCTCATATTTCTACCCCCCCCCTCTCCCCCCCCAAAAAAAAGAAGAAAAAGAAAAGAAAAGAAAAAAAATATTTTTTTTCAATGAGTATAAATGCATAGCTGCCAAGCCAACCTTTTGGGAATTTTCTCCAGATCAAATAAAAGAATTTGGAACCAGAAATTGCATTTAATGAAATGTGTCTTGTTTCTACAGAGTTCTTTATTATTTTATTTATTAAATTTCTGGTTAAAAATATTGTTGCTTGACTTTAAAAATAAGGAATGTTGGCAGCTATGCAAATAACAGACATCCCTAAAGAGTGGGTGCTTCAGCTGTTTACTCCTCCTCCCCACAATGGCATACCTCCTACATAAATCAGCTTCTTTTACCTCCATTACTCCCGGAATTTTATAGATCTGATCTTTATTTATATTTATACTTAAAACAGTTCAAATAAACTTTACTTTGTAAATATAGCTGTGTTGAGTTAATCAATGGTAGTACTATGACACAAAGAAAGGGGTGCTCGTAATGCGGTAAATACACATAAAAGTAGAAAAATATTTTCTCAAATTATGGTGTCCGTAATACACCGGACCTTGTTATAGTACTTTTATTTCTTTTAAAATAATGTAACATCAATTAAGATGCTCCTTAAATAATTACCACACGTAGATTATAATAAGGGGTGCATTCAAAAATGTTCCAGTACCGGAACATTTGATTTTATATTAGAAAATACAGAACCCCTATGCTGGCTATATAACAATCGTTATGAAAAATGCATATTCATTTCGATGTTTACATTGCTAAGAAGCCAAGCGTATCTTTACCCTGTCACACTCTTAACCATTCCTTCTCTGTCAGATTTTTTTAATTTTTCGAATTTCCAATTTTCGTGCAATAAATCCAAGTTATAAATTAAAAATATTAATAGAACAAAGTTTCGCTCTGTCTGTGTGCGATGGCTAGCAGAATCTACGGCCTCTATGAGGCTCAAAATTTTTGTGAGGATAGTCGAAAGCCTGTCCTGGTGCACCCAGTGATGTAAAATACCCACTTTGGGTATCTTTCTGGGTATTTATTTTTCTGTTAAATACAGCTGTGAAAAAACATATAATGCTATTAGTTATGATGGATTACTGAAAAAGAATGCAAATTTAGAACTTTAGACTTCTTACAATTCTTAAATTTTAAAGAACCTCAACAGTTTACATTTCAATATAATATTGCATATAAATGTCTTTTTTTATTATAATGAAAAGTGCAACAAAAAATAATGTATTAAGTCAGAATAATTTTATTAAAAAGACAATTTTAATTAAATTTGTGTAACAGGTGCACTTAATATATGTGCAATACTGATTCAGCTAATGTATATTAGTACTACATAGGTCACTTCAAGCACTACCACGGTAATACTATATTACGATGGTAGTTCTCCAATAAAGGGGACACATTCTCAAATTTATCCTCAGCAGAAGATCTTTCTTTCCCCGATACTCCTTTTCTCTGCAAATAACTGCATCAGACTAAGATGAGTTCTCTCAAATTTCATATGATGTCCAATCTCATGAATAAATAGCATTTGTATCTGATGGTTTTAAGGTGCAGTCGGTCAAAGGAAATAATGAATGAAAAAATGACCCCATACATTTTACTCAACAAATTTTTTCAGAAAACAATTAAATAAACATTCGATAGGAAATTATGTATTCTTTCAAGTTATATATAAAAAAAATCTTAAGGCTCATTTTCATACTACTAAAATTGTACCAAACTCTGAAATTTTCAATACAAATGCAATAATTTTTACATCATATTTGGCTTTGTCATTAAATTTTACTTTATAAAATTAAACAGAAAGGCATTTAGTCAAGTAGTTTAGAAATTGTGGAGATTTAAAATTTGAATCTCCTAATGTTAAATTAATTTTTAATCATTGCAAAACAGATTGCAATTGCTGATGTTCTATAAGTCTTGATACTTTTAACATTGTCAACTACTGTTTGAAAGACAAGAAAGACCATTTAGCGTTTTGCAGCGCATTATATTTTTAAAATACGATAAAAATATAATGCAGTTTGTTATTTCGAAGACTCGTGAAAGGATGACTAAAGACAAAACAGCAGGCACGCATTTTGCTTTTGTGAAACTTTGATCTGCGTTTGTATAGGCTTTTAACATGAAAAAATGTTTTCCACATTCTTTTAAAAAATTGGGCCAACCCGAATCCGAACCGAAAGAGTCAAAAACCAACACAAAACCGTCCCGAACCCGAAACAATGATGGCCAAACTGACTCGCAACAAAAATAGTTAAAGTCCACCCGATCCGACCCGCAACGGGAAAATATAGCGCCGAGTGTGGGTCGGGTCGAGTAAGGGTAAAAGCGGGTAACTCGACCCGATGCAAGACTCAACCCCATACTATTAGGTGGCATTCACCCCGTGGGGGAGAAAATGAATTTTTTCATGTGGTATATTGTTTTAAAGATTTTGGCCTGGACATTACTTAGCACACACTCCTCTCCTCTTAACTCATTTTTTCATCAGTAGAGGTCATTTTAAAGTTTTAATTTGTTCATTACTACCCCATACAATTTTCCAAAAATCATGAAAAAAATTTACATAGCAAATGTCAACAATTAACAGCTTTTCCTCCTTTTCACACAGTGAACGGGTGCGTATTTCAGACAAAAGGGGGGGGGGGATCGTTCGAAAAAGCTCGTAACACAGAACTCAAAAATATATTTGTTTTGCTCTTAGATACAATTATGTTCAGAAATTCGTCGAAAATGTATGGCAAAATTAAGTCCCCCCCCCACCTCCTATTTCCAAATCTTTTGAAAATAAAATTACGAAAAAAATAGGAGTAACAGGAATTTATTTAAACATTGCAGGAAAACTATAGAGATTATCCTAGGTCATAATTTTTTTCAGAAAATAGAAGTTTTCAGTTATACATAAACTTTATTTTGCGGCCGCTCGGCGGAGATTTGAGGGGAGTTCGAGGTACCTATCGACGAAAAATCATGCAAGGACTGTCGATAATGACTTACCAAAAGAATTGTAGGTATTTAGCCGAGATATTAATTAAAAACCTATCTAAAAATATGTGGCGCAGACCGAAGTGGCCATGCAACTTTGTGACCTCCTTTCGAAGCGTACTTGGCACAATGGCAATATTAAACTTTGTTCAAGGACTTTGTTTTAGGTAAGACGGATCACAGTGATAAATATTCAGCGTTTTTCATTTCAAATTAACTCAATTATTGAAGGCAGTTATTGGTAAATATTTAATAAAATAATTCCAAGTTATTTGCAAAGTCTTATTATTCGTTTAACAACTATATTTTGTAAGATTGTAGTTAGAAATTAATAAATTTATTGTATGAACTCTCTGTACGCGAGTGAAACTCGCACTTGACCGATTATTCTTTGTTCGAAGAAAATCTATGAAATATTAATTAAAATTTCGATAAAACGTAATTCATTTTGAAGTTGTTCTCAAAAACATGTTTCCCTACTGTAAATGACATGAAACTTTCTTACATACTCATGGGCTTGTTTTTATGAGTAAAAGCATTGCATACAATGTTAGGCATAACTATAAAATTGAGTTGAAATCGAATGGCGTTTTCATTTCTTTTTTTAAATACATTGCATTTTGAGCTTCATCCTGTTTTATATATTTATTGTTTATGTTATAATGTAGCCGATTGTTGTGATTGATTTGTGCTTTTTTCGGCAATTTACTTTTACCTGGGGCCTTATGCTGCTTTACCATTGTGCCATATAATATACTACTCGTTTTTATATCTCCGTATGTGTATCACTACCAATACTACTACAGTAAGATTGGAGTGTTATATATTTTCAATTATTTGAATAATGGAGCCTTCCATGTTTGCCTTCAGCTGTAGTGCGCCCTTACTTTCTGAAAAGTTGGACAGTGTTGTCATTTAGAGCAGTGATGTCAAAAGGGGCATTCGCGGTCGCCCTTCCCAGGGCCGAAAATAGCCTTTTTTGCACCCCGGGGCAAACATGGATCTCTTCCGCAAAGAATATTTACAAAGAGAATTTTACTAATTTTATAGTAGACGACTTATTTTAAAATTTAAAATATGTAATCATAAAATATGTAATACTGAACTACGTAATCTACAGTGGAGGATCCAAGGGGGAGGTCCCTCTGAACATCAACAAAAATATTCTAGAGATCATTTTTAAAATGACATATTCAGTAGAGTCCCACCTAACTGAGTTTCCGCTTTCACCGAGTTATTTTCTTCTGATGGACTGATGGCTTCTATTATTATCAAACAGCCATTATAAATGAAGTGTTAGGTGAAGATGAAAGAGCAGCCGTAAAAAGTTAGAACTCTGATTTTCTGGTTTTTTAAAAATTATGGCCATTTTTTTTTTTCTCATTCGGACCAGAAAATCAGAGTTCTAACTTTTTACGGCTGCTCTTTCATCTTCACCTAACACTTCATTTATAATGGCTGTTTGATAATAATAGAAGCCATCAGTCCATCAGAAGAAAATGATCCTTTCCAAAGGTATAATCCTTCATTTGGCGCCCCTTCGTTCTGGCGTCCGGGGCACATGCCCCCTCTGCCCCTCCCCCCCTTAGTTTCGGCCCTGGCCCTTCCGAATTTTTTTTATGTTTCTAGCACCTTTTAAATTTATTTTAGGCGCTTGACGGCGCCCTTAAGCCTTCCGTGGCGCCTTACGACAATGAGGCGCCTTTCGATCGTTACCTTTCGACACCGTGGCACCTTTCGGTTTGAGACTCCCCTCCCGGGACCCCTAAAGCTACACCGCTGACGAGCATCTGCAAATTCCATATATCTTAAAAGTAAAAATGAACTCATAAATGTGTCATCAGAAATGACGCACTTTCAATTTAAATACCGCTTTAATAGATTTAAATTGGATAAAAGGTTTTCAAAATTTTTAGCTTTGCCTAAACTATTTGGCGCCTTTACTATTCTGGCGCCTTTGTGCGGTGCACACTTTGCACACTGGGTCGGCGCGCCCGTGTTAATGAATTTATCATCCTACAATATTGTTTCTCTTTCAAAATTCACGTGTTTTAATATAGTTTTTATGGCGTACTTTTCAATGAGTTCCTTTTTTTTATATTTTATGTTTACAATAGTCACGTGAAAATAAATTTTTTATTTGAAGCAAACATTATTCGCGCTGTTTATACAGTCGGCAACAGTTTGAAGTAATACCATATTGTAAATTATGTAAAAAATATCTCTCAAAATGCTGAAAATTTGAATTTAAAATAGAAATAAAACCTCAAAAAATGAGTCAAAATAAAAAAAAATTAATGCAATCTGCACTCCGGCAAATTCTAACGCATAAAATGATCTAAAAATGATTACACTGCCATGTATAGTTTTTGCTGCTATAAAACTTTTTTAATGGAAAGATTTTGTCCAACTTTAGCATTAAATATCTCTTAAAGTAATTCTTCGATTTGAAAACTGTCTGCATCAACGAGTTTATCAAGCATTTCTCTATAATACCACCGATTTTCATATTTTTGTATGCAATATTTTTCTTAACATTAACGAAGAAAGACCTCCGGTCACAAAAAATTCAAAACCGGCAGCGGCGGTGAGAGCGGTAGTTACATTTTTTTAAAGAATAGAGAGATTTTCAGTAAGAATAATTTTTTTACATGGTGTGAATTAAATTGGGTATGCAAATATAAATTTATTTTATTTTTCTTTCATCATAATATTTTGTTTTTCATTTTGATTACGTATAAGTATTTGTATGATTATTTCGCTATAATTTTGCTTTGAATTACATTTATGCTAGTCATTATTTTTTTACATGAGATTTTCGTTATTTATCAATATATATTTTTCTAATTGTAATCATTTGTTTCAATTATTATACTTACTATATTTAAAAATATTATAAAAAATATTATCCTTCCTCTTTTATTTTTAATACAAATCATTTATAACCATTTGTTAACTAAATGATTTTAATTTTAAAATTGCATAATTTTTGATTTTCGAGTGAACATATATATTAGTTTACTTTCAGATTTTTTTTTGTTTTGTTTTGTTTTGTATGTGAATATTTTGTTCAATTATCACAACTAATTTAAAGGAAATCTTATATTTCTCACATATTTTATATTGCAGAACTGTAACAAAATCACTTTGTTCCTCATCGTTGTTTTCTCTGCTAATCCTTTTTGAGCTCTTGGTTTTTGTTCTAAGAGCGAGGTGGAACAAATCCCTCCTCATGTTTAAAAAACAAACAATGCACAATTTTTTTGTACAAAATGTTATTCATACATCCATATAGATATTTTTTATGAAATAAAATTTCTATAAACAAAATGTTTTTAAGGTAGTGTCCTTAAAATTGTTAAAACTAGAATTACCGTTGTTTTTTTATACTTAGAACTACCTAAGTGGGTCATAGCTGGCGCATGGACTGCATTGATGTCATCCTTTGTTCGTAAGGGATATAAAGACACACAGTAATGTTTGATGAGGAATACAAGGGTTTTAAAAGAATTCTTAATACAATTAGCTTCTAAAGTATTACGTAATACGAAATTTTGTTTTAGAACCATCAAAGGAAATTTAAATTTCTAATTTCAGAATAAATACTTTGATATTTTTTCAGCTGGCATGAAAAAAACATAAAACAAGAACGATCATCTAAATAATATATATTTTAATTATCAATTTAAATTTATCAATAATTGCTAAAGATAATTAAGACACTAAAACACAATAAAAATTAAATATGTATACTTCCATGATTTTTTGATTACGTTATCCTACATAAACCACATACAAATTTTAAACATTTGTAACACATAATATTAATTTTATTATCTTTGCACTGGTTTATCTGGAAATATTTCCGTTTGTATGAAGCTTTTGCGGTGGTCCCTGCAATGATAACTTCAAGTTCTTTTGCAATATATTTCTCTCTTAGTTCCTCTCCTAATTTTAGAACATATGAGAGTAAGTCAAACATTATCTGCAATTTTGACATAACTCATCTTATATTGTTCATACTGACTTCTGTAATCGTTTATTTTATTGTCACACTGTTGTGATCATGCTTTGAATGTTTGATCGCAATTTCTCCATTTGTCTTCCTTTTGTTGCCGATAGACCATGAAACCTCCATTAGAGGTTTGCACCAAAGAGGACTAACGAGCAGTGATCTGGATTTTGTGGTCGGAAGCTGAATCAGGGGTCGCAATCTATCGAAGACTTTTATCAAAATACCGGAAGAGAACAGCAACAGATCGTCTACAAATGGATTGCAAAATTCAAAAATGGTCGCACAAGTGTTATTCAGGAGACAGTAGCCGGACGACCATGAACTGCCACAAACGATGACAACATTGAGCGTAGACGTGACATGGTTATGTTAGACAGACGAGTGACTATTGATGAAGTGGCACATCGTCTGCAAATTAGTCATGGTTCTGCCTATGAAATCCCCCACGCCAGACTTGTGTTTGATAAAGTCGGTGCATGCGTGGCTCTCTGCATAGCCAAAAACCTTCTTTTTGAGGGCATGAGGAAGCTTGTGCAACGATGGACCAAGTGCAATGAGAAGCAAGGGGACTTTATTGAAAAATGATGTTACCGTTAATTTCCTATTTGTATTGCAATAAGATTTATAACTACATTGCGGATAATTTTTGACTTAACCTCGTAGTATCTTCTGCTCATATGAACACATCCTGTCTCTTTTAAAATTACCCATGAATAACCACTAGATTTCAAATGAATCGTCAGTCAGATGAAAATGAAGAGTGCGTATGTATTGTCCATATATTATCCATTTTTTGCTCCTTCTCAGTCACTTTGAAGGGGTTATTTCTTTTGTATCTTTCACATATTTCTTTTAAAATTTCTCCTTTCTCTTGCATGTTCTTCTCAACACTTTTAAAATTAAGTGGTGTTTCATGAATCTCTGCACTGCATTTACGTGGGGTAGTTTCATTAATCTGACTGTCACTTGAACTGGATTCGGATGATTAGACTTTATAAGCAATTTCAAGAACAAAATTTTCCTCATTTATATCAAAATTTGCATCACCATCAGATGTATTTTCGTCGGACCTATCATACTCTGAAAGCGCACTTATCAGTTTTAAAATTTCTCATTCTAAAGACCTCTTCGGCGTGGTGCAATCACTATGAAAATAGAATGAAGCTAACATACTGTAACATTTTTCTTGGAATGCAGTTTACAACTGGTAAAATAGACTTTTTACTTAGTTTCTAACGTATAATTGATATAAGAGCATTCTAAAACATTCCAATAGATAGATACAATAACTTGAAATAACACCAAAATTCCCTTATCGGACTTCAGATACGTGGGCTTCCACCTCTTATGAAAAACAAGTGCGATACATTTCCCTAGAGCATCCTTCTGTTACTGAAAAATGTACAGTTGAAAAACCTGTTGAAATAAAATAGAAAGCCATTATCTTGTTCTGATCAGCGATGGCATCTCACGGTGATTCTAGATATACAAACCTATAGAATGTTTTCTTTGGATTTCAACTAAATTCGTGTTAATGCATTACACTGTATATTGAAAAAAAAGTAAAAAAAAAAATAATAATTTTTTTATTTTTAAAAACAACAGTGATACTAGTGAAAAATCATGTGTTGTGTCATACATGATTCACCTCGACAATTCTAATGTTTAAGATAAAGAGTAGATGCTCTCCGCTACGAACATGCCAGTTTTGATATTTGATATCACAGCTGCTTAATGTTTCTGTATTTTTTCTCAAGAACAGGATTTTTTTTACTTTTAAGGAACGACTTATTTAGAAATTAGATGTTGTTTATTCACATATATTAGTGAATTACTCGTAAATTTATACTTGAAGAATTTACTTTATTGAATATGTATTCTTATTAATGATTATGCTTCATTGTAAGTTATGTTCATAGCAAAATGAGGTGCGGTTCTGTATCACCTAAAGAGCGGTACAAAATAGCCCAAAAAGAAAAGAAAAGTGAAAATCCAATGTTATTTCAACTTTCTCAGATTTTCTATATGATACATGAGATACATGTAAAGACGTTTGAGGGGTTTAGATGCCGACCGTCTGTCTCGTGATAATTTAGTCGAAATGCTAGTCTAAATGCTTCTACACTGTAAAAAAAAAATCTGTAAAGTTACTAAAGTTTTTCTAGGAAACTGGGATTCCTAGAACTTTTTATGCAACGGCAACAACAAAAATTCATGTAACAGACACTCTTTTGCGCCGAAAATCAAAAAATATGTAAGGTTACTAAGAAGTATTTAAGAAACTGGGATGCCTAGAACTTTTCATGTAACTCCGACCAGTGTTACAGATAAAATGTTAGTACGATTACTGTAATTTTACCAGATTCATTTGTAAAGTTACAGATTTCTGTAGCTTTACAAAAATTATTTTTGTAGATTTGCAACTTTTCTTGTACAGTTACAGATGAAAGTTTAGTAAGCATGTAACTTTACATCTGTAGAATTACAGATTTTTTTTTACAGTGTAACCTACGCTAGTAAAAAACTATCTTTTCAAACTGTAAGACAACATATAAGTTAAAAAATTAATAAATAAATAGAGGATTTTTATTATCAGAAACTTTTAAACAAAAATATCTAGAATATTTAAGATTTCTTTTTCAGATGAGCATCGTCATTCTGGTTAAAAGTGTTTCCCAATTATTTTATTATGTTTAATTACAATATCACTGAATCTCTATGAAAAGTTATTTAAAAGCTACACAATCTCGGAGCACACTTAAACTCTTATTAACATGTCATTTAAAGAAATTGTATTTGAAATCTGTATTTAGTATAAATATGTATGGTAAATCGAAAACATTACTCTAATGATATAGACATAATTTTATAGTGTGTATAAAAAGGTATAAGCATACGTTGTTAGGAGCACACAACCGGTAATATACTTCTACATGGTGACACATAAATAATGAGACGAAAATAAAAGACCATAGCTTTAAACTGAAGGAAAAAAACAACCCGTTTTAGTCACCATTCGTAAGAGAAGAAAATTCTGTACAAGAAACATTCAAGATCATCCTTAATGACTTCCTCCTTCGGTGATGCAGTGGTAGGCGTTGCTAGTCGCTTCAGGAAATTCTTCAAGATGGCCTCGACAGAATATTCGTGACTTGATTTCGGCCCAGGCATTTTACAGAGCGCGTTTCGGATCATCCAGGGACTTGTACTTCATTGCACAGGCTTTTTACTCCTAGATCCCACAAACAGAGAAGTTTGTTTGGGGGTGGAGGTGTTGTTGGAGGAATGAATGATTAACTTTTGCACACCATGTTTTCCCTCAAATCAGTGAATTAATATCAGCGAAAATAGTAATTATACAACAAAAAAGCACGAGAAACATGAATAAAGCAATAATATAGCTCAAATACGCAAAAAAGTATTAAACTAAATTGAGATTGTCATGACGTCACAGTATTTATGTGACACCCTGCATATATAAAAAATACTAACAATTTGGAAATGGGCCAAAAGATTTGGAAATGGACCAATGAAAATCTACGTCTATACCGCGAAACGCATCTGATTGGTCAGAGCTTTCTGTCTTTTCTTAGCGGGAATTATGCTTGGCGAAAACCATGAAAGTAGAGAATTTAGATAGGATGGACGAGGAAAGGGAAGAATCTTTTTCATTTCGAAAGACTTCTGTTTTTAAAGATAGCAAAAGTGATTTTTACAGAAAGAAAATAATTTCCATTAACTAATGAGAAAGGGGGGGGGGGGTCATTTCCATTTGGAATCTAAAAATTAAATGCATAGAAAATAAGGGATCGTGAAGCGATACAGACAGGAAACGCGAAGCTATCCAGAAAGGAAACGCGAAACAATTATGTCTGGGGTTGGCTAGTAAATAGGGATTGTTTCGCGATACCGAACGGAATCGCGAAGCGATTACTCAGGGGAGTTGGTGAGAGTAGCGAGCAGGGGAGGAATGAGCCCCTCTAGTATAGAAAGAGAAAAGTAATTAACTTTAGTTCATAGATCCTTATATTAAGTCTTTTACAATGAAAATTAAAATTACAGGTGAATTTTCTCTAATGTATAACCCCGAACGTCATTTGTTCAGTTTATGTTTGCGCGCAAATTTTTCTTGACAAATTTTTTATGCTTATCATTTGCTAAATGGTTATTGTTATGCTAAATTTAGTAAAATCGCACTTACAGTAATTTGAAAAAATATTTCGAGAGAGAGATATTTTTATAGAGAAAAATAGGGAAATGAAGGCCATACTACAAGTTGAAGGTATATTTTTACCAATAATAGGTGCAAAGGACAAGTTGAGCTATTGGAGTGTAAATAATATCTAGATGCAAATAAACCGCTCTAATATACACATCTTATGTGCTGGAAATTATATTTTTCTTTTATCGTGGCGAATAATTTAAAAAATGAAACGAGAGTTAGAAACAAAATATATGAAATCAATACTAAACAAATGTTTTTTTATAATATAACAACAACTTAAAAAATAGTTAAAATGTATTACAGTATTAGCCATTTTTCTAGCTAATGATATCACCAGTTGTGAAATTACGCGGAATAATTTTGATCTCTTTTTTTCTAAGGATATCATATAGGATATATTTCTTATTCTTATCGTATTCTTATGGTATGTGTATTAAAAATACGCGAATTCGATTTAATTTTTTGAATATATAAAAAAAAATTACATGTTTGGAATTTCCTTTCTGATACTTTCCCTACATTATTCTTTATCCAGTACGTCGCAACAAACTGAGAACTGTCATAAAAGACAAATATACCAGTTTGACACTTCTAAGTATGAAGTATGCGATAATTTACTAAGAAAACATATGATAAATGAGCCGCACTTGTGACAGCAGAAAGAAGATAAAATATCTTATTATTTTTCTCTACTGAAGATTAATTTTTTTTTTTTTTTTTTTTGCTATGAATTGCGTTCCTTAATGTACTGCTTTAGCCATTTAAGTTATTAAAATTATGTGTAAAAGTTAACGTAATATATGTTATTTATTACATCTGCTGATTCCTTATGTTACATTTCCAAAAAAATTTATATGTAACGGAAATTTAATATGTCAGTTTATATGTAAAAGGGAAAAAAATGTCCTTAATAGACATGAGATAGAGCAGTATTATGGAATTTGTCATTCAGAGTCCATGTTTTGTCCATTTGTATATTTTATTGCATAAACGGTGTATTTATTCAATAGAATCAAAACACTGTATTAAAAAAATAGTGTCGTGAAGGAATTTTCACCTTGTTATTAATATAAACTTTAAAACATACTTATTATTACCTAAAAGGTGACACAAATGTATAAGGATATTATTTATTATAACCCTGAGATGCTCAAAACTGTCAAACGCTCACGCGTTCATTTTAAAAGGGAAAATATGACTGAATAGAATAGAAAACATGTTTAAAAACAAAACAAAATGCTACGCATGCGCAAGCGAAGATCAGTCCATTGCCCTATATAAGGGTGAAAAGATCAGTTCATATTTTCAGGAGCTCTTGAAATATTTAGGATAATATCCCTATGCCCGGAGATTTTTTTTTTATTTTTTGGGGGGGGGGGGTAAAAACTGAAAGTTTACGTGGTTTTCCCTTATCGATAAGATCGTATTTGATTGAAATAAAATATATAAAAAAATATCCGATGTCAGGTTATGCCAAGGGTGGACCCGCACAATTGTGCGGTTTCGGTCATAATTCAGCCGTTTTTGTGCTAAATATACACAATTGTGTAACTTGGGATCATGTGTGCAAATATCTAAAGATAAAAGTTTAAGCAAAAAAAAGTTTATTTTTATTGAGTAATTTTCATCAGCCACAATGAAAATGTTTGAAACAATTTTTGTTTTTGTACAGATCCCTACAATTTCATTTTCTGAGACGTGCTCAATGTTCGCACCCCTCTTAAAAACCTTTGACAAATGGTATGCCCTTCACTCCGTTTGGATTGTGCCTGATCCTACAAATTTCTTTTTTCTTTTTTAGTTTTTCCAGCAGCGGTATTTTGTTGAAATACCGATAGAAGTACATAAAACTAGATCTGAACCAGAGTAAGGATTACAGCAGGTCCTAAGCCCAGATCCTTGTGGACCAGGTCTTTACTTTCCCACTGATATACAAAAAAAATTAAAACTATCTCACGTGATACTGCTACAACAGAGTGTGGCTTTTTTTTATATACTGCTTTACTGAAGCACATCCTAAAAAAAGAAATCGTCTACTCATCTATGTAATATTTTCCCTGATCTCCTGTTAAATTCAAGCAGCCATTACGGAATCTGTCGAGAACTTTCTGAACTTGTTGCTGAACTTTCCATAATTTATTATTTATTCCTGGTGGCTTAATTGCTGTGTCGACAAAATGGAATGAATTTATCAAATTTAAAAGTCTATCTCGTGATATGCATAGAACTCATATAAAACTTATAAATCATATATGATATCTATAACTCAGAGCAGAAACATACAGTTCGATACATGTGCATATTATGTATCTAATACTATCAATTTAAATAGAAATCATAAATAGTACAAACCTATTAATTTAAAATTATTCCCCTTTAAAAATTTAATTAATAAAAGATAAATTGCTAAAACGTAAGTTAAAAAAAAAATCACTTAAAAATAATAAATTTATATAACAGGAATTGTACCCATTTTGGAAATGGTAAATGCTGGACCCGCACAATTGTGCGGGTCATTTGTTTTTCAATATTTGTAAAGCATAATTAAATTTATCAAAGACAAAATCAATTAAAATCATGAATAAAGTATATGAAAAGAAAAATTAAATCTAAGCAAACACTAAAAATCATATTTAAAAGAAATTACGATACTACATACTTTTTGTCTATTGATGTCAGATGATATAATCTTTTTAAAAGCAGACAATCTAGTCCTGTATTGTAGTTCCTGCCCCTTAGATGTGTCTTATCAAAACATCTGAAGCCAATTAACTCATATAAATGTGCAAATTTGGTTTTAAATCTCACAAAAACAGGAAATTGTCATTCTTTTTTACTTTAGTATCACCCACGCAATTGTGCGTGTCAGAGCTTTAAAGGTTATACAAAATCGCAGAAATGTTATAAAAAAGGACATCGTTACAAACAGCACCACTCCTAAGTAAAATCACAATGGATTCACGGATTATTGAAGAGTAATGATTAGATGTTGAAATGATCATTTTAGCTTTATCGAAGATTATCTTAATATTTTCTTTTTGATGCAATCTTGATAAATCTGTACTTTGTTAAACTTCATATCAGATAAGTGCTCCTTTCTTTAAATTTTCGAGATATCTTACCAATATATAAGAAACTTTCTTGATGTTCTGTGCTGAATGGGATGTACTAATTGATGTTAGCGTTTTTCTTTTTCGATAATTAAGAAATATGTTTGCAAGCTTTCTTTCTATTCTAAAAATAAATAAATAAATAAATAAATAAATAAATAAAAAGCAACTAACGCTGTCGCGAAGCCGGTTTAGTATTTTTTGCGACCGGAGATCTTTCTTCGTTAATATTTAAAAAAGTCCTTCCGGCCAGTGCCGGGAGGAAGAGGTAGCTTTCATAATTCTTATTTAAAAAAGCCAACTTATATCATGCAAACACACGAAGCTCAATTTAGTGGAAACCGAATATAGGAGATTCAATACTAATTTTTATCAATATAATGAATGAGAATTTCGCGAAATTAGTCAGCTTTATCCAAGCTGCTTTTCTTTAAAGTAACTTATATTTGGCTGCCAAATTCGGCAATTTCTTAAAGTGCCTGTCATTTTAAGACAACATGGTGGATGAGGCTAAGCAGTGAACTTGGTCGAGACCTTAGTAATTGCTGTGCACATTCTCACTCACATCGGAATCGGTTAATATATAGTTGTGCTGTCGCATGCAAAAAATCATATTTTCCAAAATGTCACCCACAATAGAAATTGAAACTGCTATATCTGAGAAATTTTTTAAGGTAAAGACAAACAAAAAATGCTCCAGAATCCTTATATCAAGATCAAATACTTAAGAAAGAAACCTTTTTCAATTTCTAATTTTTTTGCACCTCACTTTAAATATATATATATTTTTTAATTTAATGGCCGCCATTTTGAAACAAGATGGCTGATGAATCTGGCCAGCGAACTTGGTCGAGGTGTTGATGTATACTATCCACATGCCTTCTTACATCGAAATAGGCGAATACGTGTGTTATCGCGTGACAAATACAAGATCGTTTCAAAATGTTAGCCATGCTAGAAATTCAAAGTGCTATAAATCAACCATTTTTTAAGATATCAACAAAAGAACAAATTTTCAGAAACAAAAACTGCTCCGGAATCTTTGTATCAAGGACAAACACATAAAAAAAATCTTTTTCATTTTCCAATTTTTTAATACCTCATTTTGAATTTTAAATTTATTTTTTATTTAAATGGCAACCCTTTTGAAAAAAGATGGCGAATGAAGCTGGCCAACGAACTCGGTCGAGACATTGGTATGTACTATGTACAGACCAAGTTACATCCAAATAGGTTCATAAATACGCCTGTTATCGCGTGACAAAAATGAGGTCGTTTTAAAATGTCAGCCACAAGAGAAATTCAAAATGATATTACTCAGCCATTTTTTTTTTTTAGATATAGACGAAAGAAAAACAGTTCCAGAATCTTTGTATTAAGGTCAAACACATACAAAAAAATCTTTTTCATTTTCCAATTTTTTGGTATCTCATTTAATTTTTTTTATTTTTTAATTCTTTAAATGGCCGCCATTTTGAAACAAGATGGCGGATGGAGCTGGCCAACGAACTCGGTCGAGATATTTGTATGTACTATGTACACACCAAGGTACATCCAAGTCGGTTCATAAATACGCCTGTTATTACGTGAGAAAAATCAGGACGTTTCAAAATGTCAGCCACGCTAGAAATTCAAAATGCTATAACTCAGCCATTTCTTAAGATATAGACGAAACAAAAACTGCTCCAGAATCTTTTTATCAAGGTCAAACACATAAGAAGAAAATGTTTTTTCAATTTTCAATATTTGGTACCACATTTCAAATTTAAATTTTTCTTAAAAATTTAAATAGCCGCCATTTTTAAACAAGATGGCGGGTGAAACTGGCCAACGAACCCGATCGAGACATTGGTATGTGCAATGTATAAACGAAGTTACATCCAAATCGGTTCATAAATACGCGTTTTATCGCGTGACAAAATTCAGGACGTTTCAAAATGTCAGCCACGCTAGAAATTCAAAATGCTATAACTCAGCCATTTTTTAAGATATAGACGAAACAAAAACTGCTCCGAAATCTTTGTATAAAGGTCAAATACATAAGGAAAAAATATTTTTCAATTTTCAATTTTTTGCTACCACATTTCAAATTTTAAATTAAAAAAAATTTAAATGGCCGCCATTTTGAAACAAAATGGCGGATGAAGCTGGCCAACGAACTCGGTCGAGAGATTGGTATGTTCTATGTACTCACCGAATTACATCCAAATCGGTTCATAAATACGCCTTTTATCGCGTGACAAAATTCAGGACGTTTCAAAATGTCAGCCACGATAGAAATTCAAAATGCTATAACTCAGCCATTTTTTAAGATATAGACGAAACAAAAACTGCTCCGGAATCTTTGTATAAAGGTCAAATACATTAGAAAAAAATATTTTTCCCTTTTTTATTTTTTGGTACCACATTTCAAGTTTTAAATTTTTTTAAAAATTTTAAATGGCCGCCATTTTGAAACAAAACGGCGGATGAAGCTGGCCAACGAACTCGGTCGAGACATTGGTATGTCCTATGTACACACCAAATGACATCGAAATCGGTTCATAATTACGGGAGTTACAGTGTTACATAGGTCATATATATATATATATATATATATATAAATTTTGAACGGAGGGTGGTTTCGGGGTCTGGGGGTCATGATCGATGAAAATATACCAAAATTTTTTGAAATCGCTTTCCTCCGAACGGCTGCAATAGGTAGCTTTTTTGTAAAGAAAGCTACCTAAAAATGTTGCATACTAAAATATGAAAATCGGTGGTATGGAGAAATGTTTGATAAATACGCTGATGCAGACAGTTTTCAAATCGAAAAATTATTTTAAGAGATATTTAATGTTAAAGATGGTCAAACTCGTTTCATTAAAAAAGTTTTATAGGAGCCAAAACTATAGGAATTTAATCATTTTAGATCATTTTATACATTAGATGTTCCCGTTGTGCAGACTGTATTTCTTTTTTTATTTGACTCATTTTTGTGGTTTTATTTCTATTTTAAATTCAAATTTTCAGCTTTTCGAGAGATATTTTTTACAACTTTTAGAAAAGGGTATTATTTTACTGTTGCCAAATGTCCATTAAGGGCAAAAATAATATTTCCTTGAAATTTAAAATTCATTTACACGTGACATATTATAAACAGTAAAAAACTTTGAAATGAGAATTAAATGATCACGTATTAAAATCAATAAAATATTGATAATTACGTCACATAAACTATATTTACACGTGAATTTTAAAGGAGAAAGAAAATTGTAAAATAATGAATTTATTAATATGCGTTAAAAATCACAAAAGGAGGAAATTACGTCATATTGAAAATTGCAAAACAGTTTTAAATTTAAAAATATATTTACGCGAGACATTTATTTCATATTTTGAGATAATCTTTTTAAACTATTGTTGAGAATTCTAAGACATCGCAGATAATATTTCCTTTCTAACAACAAAAGTATTTACACGTGAATATTAAAAAGAGAAAGAAAACTTTGATGAAAATTACGTCAGACTCAAACCGATTCATTTAAAATGTCTTATTTTAAAAAAAAAAGAAAAAAACTTTCATAAGCGTTGTTAAAAAATACCGGGAGACAAAAACTCTGTTTGCGTAATTCATTTTACATTAGCTTATTTTCACATGTTTCACTGATCTGATTTATCCAAAGACGAAAACAACCCGTTAACAGGGAGATCGCCACTTTTTAAAATTATAATTCGTTCTTCCGAAAACTTTTTAAAGCCAATTAAATTTGTGTACTTTTGGAGTTTGTGGTGTCTGAACGGGGGTTTGCGAGAGTAGCTCGTAAGGGGCAAATCCCCCTTGTTTTTTAAAAAGCAAAACAATGAGTACTACAGGAATGAGATATATGCCTGTATACCAGAATGACTTATCAAAACTTAATTATTACTAAGGCCGACAAACGTGGTGAGATTGTTCTTCTGGACAAATCTACGTATTTGGAAAAATCCCATAAATTAATTAATGATGGTCCGTATGTGAATATCCTCAAAGACCCTTCCACTAGTGAAATTAACTCTATTAAGTCTGCCATCAAGTCTTCTTCCGTTATTCCTGCTAACTTTAAGAAGCCTCTTATTCCGTCTATTGCGCATTGTGCCAGGTTTTATGCTTTACCTAAGGTCCATAAACCTGACATTTCTTTTAGACCTACTGCCTCTACTATTGGTACAGCTTCTTATAACTTGCCAAATATTTAGTTTCTGTTTTTCAACTCTTTTGAGCTGTAACTGTTTCACTGTTAAGAATTCTTTTTATTTTGATAAATAACTTCACAATTTTAAGCCGCAGGGTCGCATGCTGGTTTCTTTTGATGTTAAATCATTATTTACAAACTTTCCGGTTGAGGGGGCTTTAGATTGCCTCAAGAAAAGGCTTTTCGAATTCCATTTCTCTTATTTTGAAATCGAAGAGCTTATCCTTCTCACTCGAGCTTGCTTGTCGCAAAATACTTTTGTTTTCAATGGTAATTTCTTCCGTATGGTTGACGGTTTGGCTATGGGTAATCATCTTAGTCCAATTTTATGCGATAGTAGTTATAAAATAGCGGTCATACATAAGCGGCGTACGCGGCGTGACCTTGAACGACCTCTGTGCACCTGTGAAGGTTAGGTCAAGGTTATGCGACGTACTCTTGTAGGTGGGGTCAAGGGGATGCGTCATCTTATAGTATGAGAGATTTTTTTTAGTTTGATTTTCTACTAATGATAATTAATTTTAATTGGGGGACTTTAACTGTTTTCGGGGTAATTTTGGGAGATTGAATTTTTTGGGAGATTGATTTTTTTTTCGTCGTACTACAGTACGAGGGTTATTTTGAGTTTGATTTTTTTTAAATGATAATTAATTAAGAAATTTTAATTGGGGGACTTTAACTTATTTCGGGGTAATTTTTGAAGATTGAAATTTTCATGGACATTGATTTATTTCGCCGTTGTTTAGTACGAGGGGATATTTTGAGTTGGATATTTTTTTACTAATGATAATTAAGAAATTTTAATTGGGGGACTTTAACTTTTTTGAGGATAATTTTAGGAGATAGAATTTTTTTTCTTTCTGATATTAATTTTTTAGCGCACTATAGTTTTTGGTGATATTTTAACTTGTAAAAAAAATAAATTAATGATAATTAAGATATTTTAATTGGGAGACTTTAATTTTAGGGAATAATTTTTGAGACAGATTTTTTTTTCGGACATTTATTTTTTAGCGCACTTGAGTTTTCGGTGTTATTTTTAGGGGCGCAATTTTTATGTTAGAGTTTTTAATAGTGGCGATTTTTAATATTAATTTGGGAACTTAAAAATATTTTTTCTTTTACGCGATTTTCCCTTGGCAATCAAATTTTAAACATTCATTAAAAATTTTAATTGGGAGACTTTATCTTTTAACGCAAATTTTTAGATAAAAATGGAATTTAAAACATAAATTGGATGAGAGGACTTTACGCGATTCAATTTAGTGGCGTATGCGTTCGAATATTTAGTATTAATTAAAATTTGGAATGAGGTTACATGTGAATTTTTGTTATTTAATGTTAGAATTTATGTCTGCGAATGTTTAAATAGTACTGCCCCACCAGTGGTTGAGAGGTTTTGCTGTCGAAGCTGGTAGACGTGAAGTGCTGTGTTCGATTCCAATCGCGCCCGTCGGCCTAATCGTTCGGAGTTTTCTTCGAACCATGGATTTGCATGCGTAAATATGGGTTAGGTTCCCTTAGAAAGACCCCCCACGAAGGACACTCCCCCCCCCACCCCTCGAGCCTAGTGTAGATAGAGCCTAGTGTAGTAGTCAAAATCAACCAATCTTTTAAATAGTGCTAGTAAACTTTAGAATTTTTTTTCTGAATCCGTGTTAGATCAGTGAATATTTTTTCGCGGTTTTAGTCAAAAATAGAAATTGGTAAGATATTTATAAGGATCTCGGTATTTGGTTTGTTATGCAATGTTCAGGTATGTATGTATTGCTTAATCCATGTGAAAACATATTTGGAGAAAAATATAGAGAGTCTTTATAAAGGTATTAGGAAAATTATACGCACATCCTTTTTTTCCCCCTTAATGAATGTATATATATATATTTGTAAAATATGGGGTTACCTATTCAATGGTACGTTTGAATCACCAATGTCCCTTAAAATTTTTTTGTCGCATATTTTTGAAAATGTATCTATTTTTTAACAGTGTCATTTTAAATTATCTAGATCTATTTTTTAAAACTAGAAAATCGATTTTCTAAACGAAGCGCTTTTTATACATATATAATTTTTGAACGTTTTTATCGAAACACTTTGAATTTTTAATAAGATATTGGAAAAAAACGAAATTTTTACAAATTTTCGCTAATACTAATAATTGCGCTTTTTAGAATAAGCCTACTTAATGCCTTATATTTCAAATAGAAACACTATTAAAGATTGACACATGTGATTTCAACATTCATTTAATATTGCCTCACTACTAATGATTTTTATTTTTGAACGCATTATTAAGATTTAACATTACATCACTCAAAACGAATGAACGCATAATTAAGATTTAACATTGCCTCACTCATAACGAATGCATAATAAGATTTTCAAATAATTAATTTAATATTACGTCACACAAAACAAATTAAATGAATAAATGCATAATTAAGATTTTCAAATAATTAATTTAATATTACGTCACATAAAACGAATTTAATTAATAAATGCATAATTAATATTGCGTCACAATTTTTGAATGATTTTATTAATATAGAATTTATATCAAATTGGGGGTCATTTTTTCTAATGGATTTATTTTAAATAAAACTGGAATTTTTTTAATACTATATTAGCAATTAAATGTATGTGTCCCATTTATTTTGGATAAAATTAAAACTATTATATAATTAGACTTTCAAAACGGATACTTTTTTAATTGATTCATTAACTGTGAGAATACTCGTCCCGTCATTGATGAGTCATCACACATAAGTAAATTTTCACTCGTAAACATGAAAGTTTTAATAAATATAATGAGGTATATGAAAAGTGACACTCATTTCGTGCAGTGGAGTTTGAATTTTTAGTCTAGTTCTAATTTCGATCTAGTTCAAATTTGACTAAGTTAACACGTTACGTTATAGAGGGGAGCTTAATACTATAATTAATATAAATATGATTTTTACTTAATTTTTTACTAGGATAAAATTTTAATCATCGGAAAAACACATCTTTAAGAGATTTAAAATAAATATTTGTAAATTGTTAGCTTGGCATGCTATATAAAGTTTATTTTATTTTATGGGAATTAAAACAGATTTTTGAAAAATAAACTGAATGAAATATAATTAAATTTAACAATTTAAAAAAGAAATGAATTAAAACAAGCTTACCTGAAACATGTGTACATCCTTAGCTACTTGATTAGAAATGAAAAATTTTACAAGTTCTTATCGAAAGGGTTTATCCAATCTAGTGTCCTACGTCATCAGTGTTATCATATACCACGTGATGGGGTTTCCACAAACATGTGTTAATTACGTTCGCCACCTTCAAAATTTTAAACATTTGGAAATATAGAAAATTTAATATCATTATAAATTTAGTATGTTCACACATAATTAACAGATGTTAATTAAGTACGATTAAATAAAAAAAATGTAATTTTTATTAAATTTAAAATAAATTGTACATTTAACTTTTAATCTAGAAAATATTAAAACATGAAAGAAATGATTGCGCTTTTAGAGGATATAACTTTAATCATAAAAATTTAAATACTTATCACTTTCAAATGAAAATGATAAACCTTTATTTAATATTTTTTCAGTTAAACATTAGAGACATACAATTAACTAGAAACTTAAGTATAAAAACATAAATGAATATCTAGCAACAAGGTCATCATTTTTAATAAAAAAATTAATATTTTAGGTTAATTATAGACGTACTAGTATTTTTAGACTAGCGAAATATCCCCTTTTTTAGAAAATATATTTCTGGTTTAATTTTCAATTATTTTTTAAATATTCTCCACTGAGAAAACAATGGATATGCTTTTTGACTATTTTATTTGAATTTTAGAAATGGTTCACATTTAGAAGTATATCTTATCAAAAGAAATTCAAAATATTTATTATTAATAATTTTAAAAATAAAACATTTAGAAGTAAATTGACTTATTTTTATTAATATGCCAATCCAATGACTTTAAAATCGCATAAACTTTTTGGAAGCAGTTAGTCAGCAACAGTATGCTAAACGAACCCCAATATCTTATCTATTTGGGTATTTCCATGAATTCGTGATTCATGAGATAAGTAGAATGTCATGTTCAAATATGAATCTAAGAACAGTGTTAATGAATTTGCTTTATTCATATCATATATACTTAATTTTAGATTTAATTAATATAATGTGTAATTAATAAGAGATTTAATTAATATGATGTGTTATTAATTAAAATCTAATTATAATAGAAGAGGATTGCTTTTCAAATTTCTTAAGAAACATGCAAGTTATTATTAGCTTCTAAATTGCAGCTAAATTAAAAATTGACTTCTCACATAGAATTAGACTTCTACTAAATTTTCAAAGAAAATATTTCTCACGTAAAAGTTTACTTTTCCCATTGAAAAAGTCATATACTTGGAAATTTTATCTGTATTATTTTCTCACATGGAAAAAGACTTTTGTGATTGAAATAGAATAAAAACTTATCGTATGAAAATTTAACTTGTGTAAAATTTGTAAATTGAATTAAAAAAACTTATCGTATTAAAATTTTAAAAAAGTTAATTATTGTTATTTAATATTTATCTCCCAACCTGAATTTATTTACAAATAAATATTTATAACTTTTTAATGGAAACAAGATTGGTATGTAAATCTTTGGTTTTATATTTTAAAATTAATATGCGACTCCTTCACATTTAAAACCCTTTGAGAGCTTTTCTAGGGAGAACATAAAAAAATCGAAGTCTCCAATTTCACCAAAAAAAGGATTTATACTTAATACACTACATCTAAACATGATTTGAAAATTTTTAATTCAAGTTCTTTTGAAAACTCTACTCATTTTGTAGGGAGAAAAAAAACATGCATTTATAAATTTTTAGTTTGATATATTAGATATATATACATTACACACTAAATAAAATATATATTAAGATAAAACATTTGCAAGCTTATTTATCAATAGGAAAGACATAACCTTTTTTCACTTTTTCGTAAAGCAAATCACATGCCACAAGCAGGCTATAGACATATTAGATAGTGAGCACACAAGTTACTTCACCGAAAAATCCCTCTTCCTTATCTAAATTATTCATAGGGATTCATACCTCCCTCATGAATACGTTTTACAAACGATATATTAATTTTATGAGTTTAATGAATATAAATTTTAATTAAATCCTTAAAACATTATTAGATAACATTCGATCATTTTTATATTTCAAAACGAAGAAAAATTAACTATTAAATATCACCTAACAAGCATGTTACAAAAACATTTTTCAATATTAAAATTTAATGATATTTTGACATCTCGCTCCAAGCTTTTTAAGAACGAAAGTCTCTTTCATTAGAATATTTAGCTATTTGTATACAATTTTAGCAATAAATATATAATGCACTCCACTTAACTTTGTCATTTAACATTCAATTAATCCATCGCAAAGCAATTCAAACTTAGGATTTTTTATTTATACGGTAGATTAGTATATGTGCTTGTATATGTGTGTGTATTTGTAAATGGGAATTTTTTTTAAAGGTACACATATTAAAAGTTAATAATGAATTATTTAAAAATATTACAAGACAATATTAAAGATTTGAAAATTATTAAAAATGCTTCATTCATATTTTAAAGTCAACAAATTTTAATACATAGCTATGTACATACCTGCATTTGAGCTATGTTTTGAAAAAAAAATCGCAAGTTTAAAAATGATTTCTTATTTAATTACAAATTAAATAAATATTTTTGTTTTTATACATATGTTAGCATAACAAATGTTTTAAATATTTCAATGCTATTTCCAAGTTAGCCAATTTATACTTTTTTGAATATGCATATATATATTTGTAAATTTTTATGTTTTAACTACTGTGAACACATTACAACTTTCAATTATTTATCCCAGCTATGGTTTGTTTGCACAATAAACCAACCAACTGCTTTTCAAACGACTATTTGATATCATAACAAACCAAAATCTTTTATCTACACATGTGTAAACATTTTAATAAACTAGAGTCCACATTTTCAATCAAATAGGTTATGTCCTAACTTGAATGATACCATTTATGTGACATTGCAAAACAAGCTACTAACATGACATTACAAAATTTGCTTGTAAAAATAACATGATAATTTGTTTTCACTATACTAACTAAATAATTTTCGTAGGTTTTATATAATAATCGATATGTTTGGTTATCTCTCAACATAGTTTTCTAAAATATATTCAAAAAAGTTTGCTACTATTAAAAAACATGCTTTTAATTTCACACTTAGTAATTCAAAACAATCCTATTATAACATAAAAACTTAAATAATCCCTATTTTTCACAAGTTTCCAGTATAAGTAATCTGTAAATTTTTATGCTAACTAGGGTTAGTAGTATTCAGACTTAAAAATATCTTTATAGATTAACCATGAAAATTTTTTTGTATAACAAACCTTTGACTATTTAGTTAAACTTAGTGTCATTAAATGAAACCACAAAGCTTAAAATTATACTATTAAAAATTATACTTAGAATTCACTTATGTTTTTTAAATCATAAAACATAAAAAAAACTTTAAAAACATACAAAATTATACTTATCTAATACGGCAGCTAGTTTAAGACTCAACCATCTTGTACAAAAGCTCGAAGCGAAATGAATAATTCTAAGTCCTTATCAGCTAATCTTATCACTGATTAGACTATCACATGATCTATGTGACGTCACTGGTCACGGATCACGTGACGTTTATGACGTGATAAGCTATGCCTATTCTAAATTTCATAATTACAAGTCTGTTTTCTAATTGCAATTAGCACATATCCTTTAATTAGTTTTTATAAATATGCGTTTATTAAATTAATTATTAGAATTAATTATTTTTATAATTAAATATTTCTTAGTATAAATACTATGTATTATAACAAATCGTAGTATCTATGAACTAAGAATTAATTTTAATTGTAATTAGGAATTGTAGCAAAATCTAACATAGTAATTAAAAAAAATTATCTACTCCTTATCAGTATGAATCATCAGTGACGTCATAGATAAGGGTGATATTGGGTTTTACCAGATAAACGATGCGTTATCATTCATTTCCTTCGAAGCAAGCATAGCAGAAGGTTGGGTTTTATTTCGGTTAATTTATGTATAGAAATTTGACGGTTTTTAAGTGAGAACAATTTATGTATAACTTGTAAATGATTTTAAAGTTTTTTTATGTTTTTTTTATGACATTTTAAAGTCTGAATACTACTAACCCTAGTTAGCATAAATATTTACAGATTACTTATACTGCAAACTTGTGAAAAATAGGGATTATTTAAGTTTTTATGTTTTAATAGGATTGTTTTGAATTACTAAGTGTAAAATTAAAAGCATGTTTTTTAATAGTAGCAAAGTTTTTTGAATACATTTTAGAAAACTATGTTGAGAGATAACCAAACATATCGATTATTACATAAAACCTACGAAAATTATTTAGTTAGTATAGTGAAAACAAATTATCATGTTATTTTTACAAGCAAATTTTGTAATGTCATGTTAGTAGCTTGTTTAGCAATGTCACATAAATGATATAATTCAAGTTAGGACATAACATATTTGATTGAAAATGTGGACTCTAGTTTATTGAAATGTTTGCGCATGTGTAGATGAAAGGTTTTGGTTTGTTATGATATCAAATAGTCGTTTGAAAAGCAGTTGGTTGGTTTATTGTGGAAACAAATAATATCTGAGATAAATAATTGAAATGTGTAATGTGTTTACAGTTAAAATATAAAAATTTAGGAATATATATATATGCATATTCAAAAAAGTATAAATTGGCTAACTTGGAAGTAGCATCGAAATATTTAAAACATTTGTTATGCTAACATATGTATAAAAACAAAAATATTTATTTAATTTGTAATTAAATAAGAAATCATTTTTAAACTTGCGATTTTTTTTTCAAAACATAGCTCAAATGCATGTATGTACATAGCTATGATTTAAAATTTGTTGACTTTAAAATATGAATGAAGCATTTTTAATGTTTTTCAAAGCATTTTTATCAGTTGTTCAAATCTTTAATACTGTCTTGAAATATTTAATACTCTCTTGAAATATTTATGAAAAAGTTTTTAAAATAATTTTATTAACTTTTAATATGTGTACCTTTAAAAAAAATTTCCCATTTAGAAATACACACACACACACACACATATATGCATATGTATGCATAAACATATATATTTATCTACCCTATAAATAAAAAATCCTAAGTTTGAATTGCTTTACAATGAATTAATTGAATGTTAAATGACAAAGTTAAGTGTAGTGCATTATATATTTATTGCTAAAATTGTATACAAAAAGCTAAATATTCTAATGAAAGAGTCTTTCATTCTTAAAAAGCTTGACGAAATATGTCGAAATATCATTAAATTTTAATATTGAGAAGTGTTTTTGTAACATACTTGTTAGGTGATATTTAATAGTTAATTTTTCTTCGTTTTGAAATATAAAAATGATCAAATGTTATCTAATAAAGTTTTAAGGATTTAATTAAAATTTATATTCATTAAACTCATAAAATTAATATATCGTTTGTAAAACGTATTCATGAGGGAGATATGAATCTCTATGAATCATTCAGATAAGGAAGAGGGATTTTTTGCTGAAGTAACTTGTGTGCTAACTATCTAATATGTGTATAGCCTGCTTGTGGCATGTAAATATGCTTAACGAAAAAGTGAAATAAGGTTATGTCTTTCCTTTTTAAAAATGAGTTTGTAAATGTTTTATCTTAATATATATTTTATTTAGTATGTAATATGTGAAACTAAAAATTTATAAAGGCATGTTTTTTTTTTTTTTCCTCTCCCTACAAAATGAGTAGAGTTTTCAAAAGAACATGAATTAAAAATTTTCAAATCATGTTTAGAATGCCTGTAGTGTATTGAGTATAAATCCTTTATTGGTGAAATGGGAGACTTCGATTTTTTTTATGTTCTCCCTATAAAAGCTCTCAAAAGGTTTTTAATTTGAAGGAGTCACACTGAAAAAAAAGACATATTAATTTTAAAATATAAAACGAAAGGTTTACCTACCATTTTTGTTTCCATTAAAAAGTGATAAATACATATTTATTTCTAAATAAAGTGAGTGGTGGGAGACAGTTTTAATAATAATAATTAACTGATTAATAATTTTAATATGATAAGTTTTTTTTAATACAATTTACACAAGTAAAATTTTCATATGGTAAGTTTTTATTCTAATACAATCACGAAAGCCTTTTTCCATGTGAGAAAATTTTACAGGTAGAATTTCCAAGTATATGACTTTTTCAATGTGAGAAGTAAACTTTTAAGTGAGAAATATTTTTGTTGAAAATTTAGCATAAGTCTAATTCTATGTGAGAAGTCAATTTTTAATTCAGTTGCAATTTCCAAGCTAAAAATAACTTACATGTTTCTTAAAAATTTTGAAAAGCATTCCTCTTATATTAAATAAGAGTGAAAAAGATTCAATTTTATTTACATTTTAATTAATAACACATCATATTAATTAAATCCGTTATTAATTACACATTATATTAATTATATCTAAAATTAAGTATATTTGATATGAATAAAGTAAATTCATTAACACTGTTCTTAGATTCATATTTGAACATGATATTCTACTTATCTCATGAATCACGTATTCATGGAAATACCCAAATAGATAAGATATTGGGGTTCATATAGCATACTGTTGCTGACTAACTGCTTCCAAAAAGTTTATGCGATTTTAAAGTCATTGGAATTTTATGGAATATTAATAAAAATAAGTCAATTTACTTCTAAATGTTTTATTTTTCAAATTATTAATAATAAATATTTCGAATTTCTTTTGATAAGATATACTTGTAAATGTGAAACAATTCTAAAATTCAAATAAAATAGTCAAAAAGCATATCCCTTGTTTTCTCAGTGGGGAATATTTAAAAAATAATTGAAAATTAAACCTGAAATAATTTTTCTAAAAATGGGGATATTTCGCTAGTCTAAAAATACTAGTACGTCTATAATTAACCTAAAATATTAATTTTTTATTAAAAATGATGACCTTATTGCTAGATATTCATTTATGTTTTTATGCATAAGTTTCTAGTTAATTGTATGTCTCTAATTATTAACTGAAAAATATTAAATGAAGGTTTATCATTTTCATTTGAAAGTGATAAGTATTTAAATTTTTATGATTAAAGTTATATGCTCCAAAAGCGCAATCATTTCTTTCATGTTTTAATATTTACTAGATTAAAAGTTAAATGTACAATTACTTTTAAATTTAATGAAAATTACAATTTCTTTTAAAAAATTTAATCGTACTTAATTAACATGTGTTAATTATGTGTGAAGATACTAAATTTATAATGATATTAAATTTTACATATTTCCAAATGTTTAAAATTTTGAAGGTGACGAACGTAATTATCACATGCTTGGGGAAACCCCATCACGTGGTACATGATAACGCTGATGACGTAGGAGACTAGATTGGGTAAACCCAATCGATAAGAACTTTTAAGATTTTTCATTTCTAGTCAAAAAACTGAGGATATACACATGTTTCTGGTAAGCTTGTTTAAATTCATTTCTTTTTTAAATTGTTAAATTGAATTATATTTCATTCAGTTTATTTTTCAAAAATCTGTTTTAATTCCCAAAAAATAAAATAAATTGTATATAGTATGTCAAGCTAACAATTTACAAATATTTATTTTAAATCTCTTAAAGATGTGTTTTTCCGATGATTAAAATTTTATACTAGAAAAAAATAAGAAAAAATCATATTTATATTAATTATAGTATTAAGCTCCCCTCTATTACGTAACGTGTTAACTTAGTCAAATTTGAACTAGATCGAAATTAGAACTAGACTAAAAATTAGAAGTCCACTGCACGAAATGAGTGTCACTTTTCACATACCTCAATATATTTATTAAAACTTTTATGTTTACGAGTGAAAATTTACTTATGTGTCATGACACATCAATGACGGGACGAGTATTCCCACAGTTAATGAATCAATTAAAAAAGTGTCCGTTTTGAAAGGTCTAATTATATAATAGTTTTAATTTTATCCAAAATAAATGTGACACATACATTTAATTGCTAATATAGTATAAAAAAATATTCCAATTTTATTTAAAATAAATCCATTAGAAAAAATTACCCCCAATTTGATATAAATTCTATATTAATAAAATCATTCAAAAATTGTGAAGCAATCTTAATTATGCATTTATTAATTAAATTCGTTTTGTGTGACGTAATATTAAATTAATTATTTGAAAATCTTATTATGCATTCGTTATGAGTGAGGCAATGTTAAATCTTAATTATGCGTTCATGCGTTTTGAGTGATGTAATGTTAAATCTTAATTATGCGTTCAAAAATAAAAATCGTTAGTAGTGAGGCAATATTAAATGAATGTTGAAATCCCATGAGTCAATCTTTAATAGTGTTTCTATTTGAAATATATCTTTGAAAAAAAAAGATCCAATTACGCTACATATTAATTTCTAACTCTCATTAGCTTATCTTAATTTGTAACCCCCAGTAGTCAATCGTAATTAAAATCTAATATTCTATTACTCAGTGTGTTCAGGAAAAACCCTTATCTCCTTATCTAGATAAAGTGAATCACTTCTACGCGTGAGCAAGATAGCAACACAAATTCAGTATAGTGGAGCTTGCCTAGCAGAAAAATGCGTTTCTCGAAGGCTCCGAAATTTTACCTGTGTCGAAAAAAATTAAAGTAAGCGTGTTTTCTTTTTCGAAAATATATGTAACATGAAAAAGTGTTTAAAACTAAGGCATTAAGTAGTCTTATTCTAAAAAGCGCAATTATTAGTATTAGCGAGAATTTGTAAAAATTGCGTTTTTTTCCAATATCTTATTAAAAATTCAAAGTGTTTCGATAAAAACGTTCAAAAATTATATATGTATAAAAAGCGCTTCGTTTAGAAAATCGATTTTCTAGTTTTAAAAAATAGATCTAGATAATTTAAAATGACACTGTTAAAAAATAGATACATTTTCAAAAACATGCGACAAAAAACTTTTAAGGGACATTGGTGATTCTAAATTTAAACGCACCATTTAATAGGTAACCCTCTATTTTTCAAAAATATATATACATTAAGGGGGAGAAAGGGGGTGGTGTGGTGTAAATTTTCTAATGTCTTTATGAATGGCATTTCATGTTTTTTTTTCAAAATATATTTTCATACGGATTAAGCAATACATACCTAAACATTGCATAACAAATCGAAAACCGATATCCTTAGAAATATCTTACCAATTTCCATTTTTGTCTAAAACCGCGAAAAAATATACACTGATCTAACACGGATTCAGTAAAAAAAAAAAAATTCTAAAGTTTACTAGTACTATTTAAAAGGTGGGTTGATTTTGACGGCCGATTATCTACACTAGGGATATAGGGGGGAGTGTCCTACGTGGGGGGGTCTTTCTAAGGAAACCCAACCCGAATTTACGCATGGAAATCCATGGCTCGAAGGAAACCACGAAAACTCCGAACGATTAGGCCGATGGGCGCGATTGTGATCGAACCTAGCACTTCACGTCTACCAGCTTCGAGAGAAAAACCTCTCAACCACTGGTGAGGCAGTACTATTTAAAAATTCGCAGACATAAATTCTAACACGAAATAACAAAAATTCACATGTGGCCTCATTCATAATTTTAATTAATACTAAATATTCGAGCGCATACGTCACTAAATTGAATCGCGTAAAGTCTTCTCATCCAATTTATGTTTAAAATTTCATTTTTATCTAAAAATTTGCGTTAAAAGATAAAGTCTCCCAATTAAAATTTTTAATTAATGTTTAAAATTCGGTTGCCAATGAAAAATCGCGAAAAAGAAAGAAAAAATATTTTTAATTTCTCAAATTAATATTAAAAATCGGCACTATTAAAAACTCTAACACAAAAATTGTGCCCCTAAAAATAACACCGAAAACTCAAGTGCGCTAATAATAAATGTCCGAAAAAAAATCTATCTCAAAAATTATTCCCTAAAATTAAAGTCTCCCAATTAAAATATCTTAATTATCATTAATTTATTTTTTTACAAGTTATAATATCACCAAAAACTGTAGTGCGCTAAAAAAAATAATGTCCGCGAAAAAATTCTATCTCCTAAAATTATCCTCAAAAAATTTCAAGTTTCGCAATTAAAACCTCTAAATTAATTTTTCAAATGCAAAAATACCCCTTCGTACTGTAGTGCGACGAAAAGAAAAATCATTGTCTCCCAAAAATTCTATCTCAAAAATTACCCCACAAAAAGTTAAAGTCCCCCAATTGAAATTTCTTAATTATCATTAATGAAAAAAATCAACCTCAAAATAACCCCTCGCAGTATAAAACGGTGAAAAAAAATCTATCTCCTACAATTTCAATCTTCAAAAATTTCCTCCAAAAAAGTTAAAGTCCCCCAATTAAAATTTCTTAATTAATTATCATTAATGAAATAATCAAACTCAAAGTATCCCCTCGTACTGTAGTACGACTAAAAGAAAAATCTATCTCACAAAAAAAAAATTCAATCTTCAAAAATTATCCCGAAAAAAGTTTAAGTCCCCCAATTAAAATTTCTTAATTAATTATCATTAGAAAAAAAAACTCAAAATAACCCCTCATACTATAAGATGACGCATCACCTTGACCCCACCTCCAAGAGTACGCCGCATGATCTTCACCTACGCCGCATAACCTTCACAGGTGCGCAGAGGTCGTTCAAGGTCACGTCGCGTACGCCGCTTATGCAGAACCGCTATTTTATATCTGCTTGCAATATTTATATGCACTATTTTGAGGTCAAATTTTTTGAAATTTTAAAATTTCCGTTCTATGTTCGTTATGTTGATGTCCTGGCTGAAATGAATTCGGATATTAATCATATTCTCTCTATTATGAATTCCATTGGTCTCTGCATTCAGTTTACCTCCGAAATAGAGACCAATAATAGATTCCTGGTTGTCCTTGTTATTCGTTGTGAAAATGGCTTTCAGACTACCGTCGCAACATTTTCGCTAACCTTTTGCTAACCTTTTTGCAAACCTTTTGCTGTCTGTCTCCCACCTCACAGATATTCTTTTCATCCCCCTAACCAGAAGTTCGCTGCTTTCAATACTTTTGTTTTTCGGGCTACCAATATCTGTTCCACTCCTCAGTTACTTAGTTCTGAACTTAATTACCTCAAAGATATTGCTGTTGATCGTGGGTATTCCTCTAATATAATTGATTCTATTTATATGAAATTGACGAAATCCGTCCATTCTGAAAAGCATTCTACTTCCAAATACTTCAGTTGTGTTACCATTTTTTCCTAAAATCAGTCAGCAAGCTGCTAAAATCGTAAGGTCTGATTTTAATGTTATATTTTCTCCGGTTAATAAAATCACCTTTTTCAAATCTCAAAAGCACCGTTGATCGCCTAGATAACTGGGGTATTTACCAAATCTCTTGCCAGTGTGGCCTTTCTTATATTGGCCAGACTAAACGTGCTCTTATATTTCGTTTAAAAGAGCATGAAAGTTATGTTATAAATCAGGAGCTTAAACGTTCTTCTATTGCTCAACATTCTTGGTCTTCTCAACATAGGTTCGATTTTTCCTCAGCCATCTTTATCCAAAAATGTTCTTCCAACCTTGATATTGATTTCTGAGAAGCTTACCACATCATTAAAAATTCTCACTCTTTAGTCAATGACTAAAGTTATCTAGTACTCCTGATTTTCCAAGTATTTGGAAAACATTAATTTAATTTGCCCTTTTTTGGTTTCTTTTTCTCTCCTTCTCCAGTAGATGTCGCTTCTTGTTCACCCAGTCGTTTCCACTGCTTCTCTCTCATTGGTTGTTTTTGGCGTCTTCGCTACCCGCATCGGGTATATAAGCCAGCGAGTCTCTGTCTATCATTTTGCTCAGCCTTGCTTTTTCTAACACGCTGTTCCTTTCTCCCTATCTTGCACTGAAGAAGAATCTCGCTAGTAGCTTCGAAACAGCTGTTTGCTGCTTTTCATGTATTATTTGTGCATTTTTAAACGTTGGTTTTTCTGCTTTTTAATACAGGATATATAATTAGAATTACCAAAAGATAATGGATGTAAAATTTGAGGATAAAAATGTTAGTTAATGTTTTAAGTCTTCCATTTATTTTTCTATTGCTTTTTGTGAGCCTCCATTAATTTTACATAATAGAAGGTACATTTAACAGATTTCAATCCAAGACAATTTCTTTATTTGAAAAATTACTAATCATATACATTGTCAAACTATCTTTGACATTGTTCTGAAACATTAACGTTTTAACTTTAAAAACGATTGTAAATGTTAATGCCTTTTCCTCAGCTAGTTTTGCCAAGAATAAGAAAATTTATATTTCTAATATTAACAGCATATACGAATCATTCAACTATTTATGAATGGCTGCCTTATTTTAAACGAAAGAGAAAAGTTTGTACTTAAAATAATTCCGGAATGAAAAGAATTTAAAGAGTAAACTGTTAAATATATGTTTATATTATTTTATAAGCTTCAAAATTGGAAAAATTCATTCTTCCATTTACAGTTTTTTTTTTCAATAATACATTCTTGTTTTTAGCCCATTTCGACAACATAATATAGTTCAACGCCATTAAATATATCCTTTCTAATCTTTCGAAATCTTTTAATGACTGCCTGACATTCATATATAAATGAATTTACTTAAATTTTCTCTAACAATTGAATCCATTAATTGAATCTAAAGAAGAAACATCAAGATACAAATCTAATTATACAATAATTTATTTGAAACATTAATTTTACCACTAAAATACGCAAATCCTTTTTTTTTTTTTTTTTTTTTTTTTTTTTTTTTTTTTCATGTCATTTCTTATAGAAAAAACGTGCATTAGGATTTTTTATAAATTTTATCTTTCAAAGCGATTCGTTTTGAAGTTGTAGAAGGATTTTTATGCAATGGCTTTTTGTACAGTACTATTTTGCTTAAAATAATCGCAAATTCTAAAGCTTTTTATTTATTTTTTTTTATATTGATTTGTCTTTCTTTCTTTATTAGAATGTTAATCTGATCTAATAGAAAGAATTGCATATGAGTAAAATTGGCCTACAATTTAATTTATATGTTGAGAAATTTTTTATTTATTAAAACATATATATTACTCAAGCTTATACATTAAGGAATAAATTATTCATTATGTCTTCACGCAAAGGTACCTAAACGTGCTACTTTTATTTTTTATTCTGTATATAAAAAAATATATATCGTATGTTTCAAGAAATAACGTCAGGCATCTGCTATATCTTAACAGTCAAGTTTCTAGTCAACTTAGATGAATTTGTTCGACACCCGAGCAATTCACATTTTTAAATTTACATTCTTAACACTTTTCAACATTGTTAAAGAATATCTATGAATTTGTTCGTATGTTTGTTCGTATGCCATTCTGTCTGTCCGTCTTTTCGTTCTCTAATTCTCGAACAAAAGCTGTGACTTCCGTGTAATTTTTATATTTTTTTTATGTTAATTATCGAATGTTCGGTATTGAAAATGGGGTATGTAGAATTTATAGCTTGTTTACATTGTCACAAAAAAAAAAAAAAAAAAAAAAGTTCTGTTGCATTGTGGTCAATGAGTAAAAATCGTTTGCGGTGCATTTGAATCGTGTTCCGACAGTTAAAACTTATGGAGATTGATGGCGTTACTGCGCTGTGAACATGCTTTTTCAAAAGTACAACATAGGTAACATTTATAGATCGTAAACAGAGACGCATAAAAATCTATTACATTATGATCTATGGAAAACAGTCGGTTTCAGAGAATTTTAAAGATGGTATGAAACTGCAAATATAATATAGTTAAAATGGACCACTCATACGTACAGCAAAATGTTTTTTTAAAGATTATGGAGAGTGTAACGTTTATCGTTCATTTACAGTGACAAACAAAAATATTCAATTACAGAGCTAAATTATGACCGATAATTGAGAAAATGCATTTCCTTATATGGTATATATCAAAACTTATCTTCTTTTTAGTATATTACGTGGTGTGAATAAATTCTACGAATAGTATACAGGGCTACACTATAGAATTCTCAAAAATTATCGCATGAGGATAGCAACTACTGAAACTGGATATTTATTGATTTATGTGGATTTTAATTTGCTTTAAAAACTCATATTTATTAATAATTTTCTGTTTCTTTTGTTAAATGTATCATAAGTAATGCCTGATTCATAATTTATCATTCTTATTTGTGCGAAATATGTCAGTAGTTATTTTACATGTTACATATATATATATATATATATATATTTAAAACCACAAACAAAATATCAAAATCCATCACTCACCATAGCTGCATTGAAACTCACATCGAAAATATTATAATAACCAACATAAACTTAACTCTTAAAATCAAATTGAATAACCAAACTAAAGAAAATATATATAATTGCAAGACATAAGAGAACAGAACAGAAGGCGAGCGGTATGGCTAACGACATACACTGCAGGGTTAAGTCAGACTTTACGCATGCTACGTCCCCTTCACTCGCCAAGACCAAAATTGAAAAAATGAAAAACTATGAAAAACTAAACAGAACTACAGCATCCACCAAAATATCTCTCTAACTCAATAGATCAATGAACTCATCAAAACCTCCATTCTCATCCATCACTGAGTTCAGTTCAGTTCCGTACCTGCTACTCTTAATAATACTCTCTCTCTATATATATATATAATGAAACATATGATCGTAATTTTCAACATATTTTCATAAAGGTACATATGATTATAAATAATAATATACACATAATGTCATGCAATTAAACATTTCAAATTTGAAACTAAAGTTGGCTTCGCGTTTCCAAGAAATCTTGCATTTTCCGAAAACAAAAAAAATATATAAATAAAGTTAATGCGTTAATATCGTAAACATATATTGATGAATAATGGTACTTATAATAATATAATAAAATGTATCATGATACATTGTTACCAACATACATTAACATATAAAATATATGAAATATCGCTTTTCAATGTGAAATTATTTTTTACTTCTCTATCCCGGAACACATTTCTTGAAAACCAAAGAAATCTTCGAAAGAACTTCTAAATCTTTGTAAAATGAAAAACTGCCAAATACACACGCCAGTGACTTTCGATTTTACACAGTCACAATTTTCCTTCCTACATGCATTATTCAAATTATTGGACATATACTTATCTCACGTACTTCAATTGTAAAAGATACTTTGCTATCCAGATCACGTAGATCCGAAGAAACTTTTCTGTAAATAAATGAAGCCCTTTCTGAATATCAAAAGCAGCAATACAAATATTCAACTTGTAAAAATTTTTATCAAAAATATTATTTCGAGAAATTTTTCAAAAATTGTTCAGTATATGTAATAAGCATATACTTACGCAGCGTAAAACTTTCGAGGAAGAAAATTTTATTTAAAATGTAATATATATAGACAAACTTCGTTAGAGCGAGCTTTACAATTATGCGAATTCGGTAGTATCAAGGAATTAGCGAGTAAATGGCTGTTAAAAGTAAAAATACATTTAAAGTGTCTTCATTGTTATGAGCAAACCTCAAATATAACAAGTAATAAATAAGAAGATTTTTCTGCATTTTTATATTCTCCTTTTTATTTATAGGGACAGTCAAACATATCATTTCACAGGATATCTACCTTGGATATAACGACCAACACTACTCAAAATTGTTAATATAAACAAGATTGTTGTAATGCAGATGAGTTTCAAACAATATTTTTTTCCGTTCATCAAATGGTTCAAGTGCGAGTGTGCAGATGACAGAATGAGTATAAAACACTTTTCCAATCATTTTAAATAATCTATATATATATATATATATATATATATTACGCTATCGTACGTGGTACAGAAATCTCGATTATTTGTTAATTGTTTAATGGCAACGCCCGAATGCCTTAATGAAACGCACCTCATTCGTTATTGAACAGCATTTAATGCATTTTCATATCTATAAGGGGGGTTACCATAGGGGGAACCTGTTCTATCGCCAAAAGCCTCCAAGTGTGTCGCCAACTTGGCGATATATCGCCAAATTTGGCTACCAAAATTAGTCGCCAAATGTGACGCCAGCTTGGAGATATCTCTAATATTTCGCCAAATTCTTATAGTCTTTCATTGTAAACCAATGGGGTTTATTTGTTTACAGAAAATCAACAAATTGAGATATTTTAATGCAACAAAAGCATATTATATATTAATTATATTTAAGGAAGTCCAAGCAAATTAAATTATGAATAAAAGTAACATGATACAATGCTTAGCATGCTTTCACAAACATAAATTTTAAGGAGACCAAACTGCTCGCCAAGGGCGGCTAGTAATATATAAAAGCTAGTAGTGTAAAAAGATATATTGAATATAAGATATAAAGAATAGTGTAATGTTTTTGTCGTCTTTCATTGCAATTTGTTTTTATATTAATTTAGTTAATATGATAAATAATTCTATTACAATTAAATGTCTGTAGGTTAATTAATAATTTTATATCGAATTTTCAATTAAAAGACATGGATTTAAGTCTGGAAGTGCGAAAATTCAGATGTTTTACTTTTCAAAATAAACTTCTATGCATTATCTGAATTCCAAAATAAAACAGAGAGAGAATAAATATATTCATGTTGAGTACTTTGTCATAATACACAATGACACAAGGCCTACATATTTTTACAGTGTTCAATTGTATTATTATTATGGGCTATCACTTATGTTATTTCTTCGATTCTGAATTTTATCGCTAACACTGATATTTTTAAAACATTGTTGGAAGAAACGCCCGTAACCCCTTGACAGACAAGAGTATAGGACGTACGATGCGTACGTCCTGATTTTATCGTAGACGACTACGAGATGTACAGCTCGTACGTCCATGTAGAACATGAAAATACAAACTTGCATTAAACGCTGGCATATACGTTCATCTGGCATATACGTATATGAAAAAAAGGGGGCTGGGTGTCAAGGGTTTAAAACAATTACTGGTCTGATCTGTAAATTGGAAAAAATTATTTCAGCAAACAATGAAAATTTGATTTGCGATTAGAATAGCAATTTATCAATCGATGAATAAGTTTCTAAATAAAGAACAAGGAAGAAAAATCATTAGTCAACAATAGGTCGTGAAACACATTTCGACTTATCCATAGCAGTGTAACGGAATTTCGTTGTTTAATATGGTGAAAGGAGATATTCTGAGTAAACAAATTAGAAAATCCATAGCCCAATTTCACACACTATTTCTGTAATGACCGTCTATAGTTGAGAATTTATTCAAATTATTTTGTGCAGACATGTTTATAATATATATATATCTGCACATATACTACTCAGTAGTATACTATTTTATACACTGTAAAAAAAAAATCTGTGAAGTTACTAAAGTTTTTCTAGGAAACTGGGATTCCTAGAACTTTTCATGTAACGGCAACAACAAAATTTCATGTAACAGACACACTTTTGTGCCGAAAATCAAAAAATCTGTAAGGTTACTAAGAATTTTTTTGGAAACTGGGATTCCGAGAACTTTTCATGTAACTGCAGCCAGGGTTACAAATAAAAGTTTAGTAAGATTACTGAAATTTTAGCAGATTCATTTGTAAAGTTACAGATTTTTGTAGCTTTACAAAAACTAGTTTTGTAGATTTGCAGCTTTTTTCGTACAGTTACAGTTGAAAGTTTAGTAAGCATGTAACTTTACATCTGTAGACCTACAGATTTTTTTTTACAGTGTACACATCACATACGAAGCTAAAATTTGATTTATTTAAAAGACGTAAAACGCACATAAAAAGGTACATCCGAGAATAACCCTCCATAGAGGGCGATGGATAAAGTTCTTTACGTGTCACAGTACATGAAATTATTTATACTTTCCATTCATCGCTTAGCGAACTAAATGTCGTTCTGATGGAAATTGCAAAACACAAATAAAAACTCCCTTACTTAATTCAAAGATTTGTTTGTGTAGCCTTGCATATGATATATACGATTTATACATATCATGTAGTATTCAAAAATTCATATAAATTGAAAATGTAACAATTACAGTACACTATAGGTGCAGATTCCCAAAAATTTGTTAGGAGCCAGTTACGCCTAAACCCCAAAAAACCAGTCGCCACTTTGGCTCCTAATTAAAAGCTACTGGTCACATTGGGAAACAAACTCATATAACAATAGTGTTTACAGGAAAAAAACTTAACAGAAAAACTCAGGAATTAAAATTGAAAAATAGTTTAATTAATAAATACACATGTACAATAAAACACAGACTAGATACAACAAATGTGTATATTTAATTTAATTCTAAATTTCTTGAAACTTTGATATTAAAAAAGTAAAATATAAAACCAAAAAATGCAGCGCGAACCCAACCCGATGCAGAATTCTACACTCTAGATCTAGATGGAATAAGATAGTGATAAGGGAAATTACAGATGGACTAAGTTCACAAAACTCGTGATGAAAATTCCTTGTATGAAAGTTTCGCACTTGCAGGAGACATTTACGCAGCAAGAATATACCTCGCGTTAAGTATTTTTTCGAGCGAGTTTCTTATTCTTTTTGTTATTTTTTCTTCAGAATTCGGAATCTTCTATCCTCGCGACTCCATGATCCAAAGGACTTAAATGATTTCCATCACATCGGAAGCTTTCGACTGTCTCGTGAGCCGATCTGCAGTAAAGGGGTATTTATTTCGACTCTGTGTTTTGGACGAAACTTTCGAAGAAATGTTTGTTTTCGCTGGTGTCCAAAGGAGAAGATTTACCATTAGCGCATTCATTTGCCGAGCTAAGCTTTTTAGTGAAGAGGTCCTGCGCAGAATTACATTCGAACATAATGTTCGGTAAGAAAGCAGTACATCACAGGGGCAGCGTTCACGACGGTAACTGAGATCACAAAAATTATCTGACTTTAAGGTTATACTTTTTTTCTTATCTTTTTTTTTCAAGGTTATACTCGATCTCGACCAGTGAAAAGAGCAGGTTCTTTTCTATTTGCAAAAGAGAAAATATATCAAAATTCTGTGAAAGGTATTGGGAAAACTGGAAATTGATCTCTGTTGACTAAGTCACTGAACTTTAATCGCCACAGCAAAAACTTTAGTCGCCACTTATCGACAGGCGACCGTAAATCTGCACCTATACAGTACACATGAACCAATTTCTTCATATAGAACATAATTTAACAGGCTGTTTTTAGTGTCGCTGTGAGAGAACTATAAATGTTACACTATTTTTAAAATCGAATATGCAATGCTAATCTGTAATGAAAATAATTATCAATAATGTGGCAATGCGACTGTATTTACAAAAATAAAGTAGGGTTATTTAAACAGAGAGGTCAACGGTTAAAAAACCTTAGTTATAATCACTTTTCATCAGTGTTGGAAAGCGATAAATTTGTTATTGACACCCTAACATTACAGTGCTTCGATTTTACTTTCTTTTAAATATGGTTAAAAGAAGAAGAATTATTTCAACCTTCATAATTATAATATAGAAATGAAGCTCCATCTTGTATCACTGTATTCCGATGGCTTGTGGTTGAATTCCCCCATCCGTTGATGAACAACGCTCACGGTGACTTTTGTCAATCGTATTCCCAGAAAATGCACTGGTCATACGAAAAAATATTTATAGACGAGAATTGCTGTACATACCAAATGATACAGAAGAAACTTTAGATTGGAACAGTAGCTGTGGCATTATTCACAATCTTTTGACTTTTACGTCCCTGAATAATAATTTTTATTTTATTACATATTCTTGTGTTTTTTTTTTATTATTTCATATACTGGGGAACATCCCATTGCATGATTGCATAACAATATTAACGAGATAAATAAATTTTGGACGATGTTGGGGGTCCAAATACCAGAAAAACCCCTATACCGTCCCGTGTCCCTGATGCTGATTTTTAATTTTAGAGCTGTCTGTATAAAATTGTTTCAATAAATGTAATGTTAAAAATTGTTTCAATAAAATGCCCCAGCTATATATAAAGTTATGCATGAAAAGCTGCATATAAAAATTACTATACTTTTCGGTGCCCAATATTTGTACTTAATACTAAACACCGGAGTATGGCAGAATCAATAAATTCTCTATAAGGATAGTAGACCCCACATTGATTGTACAGCCGTATCTGGTGATTAAAGAGACAGGGGGAATTCTCACAATCTTTAGACTTTCGGGAATAAAAATCTAGTGAAATTAAACTTGCTAAAATAACATTTTAATCTGATAGACGAATGCCTTAATTATTCAAAATAAAGAAAAAATGGTCAGCAGGTAAAATTTTTTGTTTAACTGAGGATTAAGTTAAACTTGCAAGTTTAGTTTTCCTTACCATTTTACCACTATAACTTTCAATTTTCTTCTAAATTTTTACTTATAATAAATTTGCATAGTACCCACAGGACATTCAAATAGGTAATAATAACAATGTAGTATTTTTAGTACGAAACTTTGGTATAACATTGTTTTAAACGGGTGTTAAAGAAGGGACGGTCGTAAGGTAAAAAAAAAGGGGGACGGTATTGGAAAAAAGGGACAATAAGGATAGAACGGTAATGAAAATTATTTCCTATTTTAGGCAAATCATGCTAAGACTAAGTGGTAGCCACAATGTTCATTGATTTTTAGAAACAGGTATTTACATTGGATTAAATTTAAAAAAAAGAATTAATTTACCTCAAAAAGTGCAGGAATAAACCTTGGGGATGGCAAGACTACAAAAAAAGCCACGATGCTTGAAATTTATATTTAAATGCTGATTTAAATTCTGCAGTAAATTTCCTGTCAAAGAAATTCAGGTATTCTTTTACTAGCATACTTCTGCACGAGAAAAAACTTAAAAGAAATTATGTGGTTGCATCTGAAGTGATTTTCTGTATAATTTTAGAAGAGGTACGGTAAGGAATCTAAAACCCTGGGACAGAGTTTAAAAAATAATAAAAACCCTAAAAATGTGCGCAGGTTAATTTTTTACTGCATATTTATATAACACAATAGTTCCAGTTTCGGAAAAAAATTACGTCGAATTATTTTTATTGAAACAATTTTATACAGAGAGCTCCAAACTTAAAAATCAGCATCAGGGACAAGGGGCGGTATAGGTGTTTTCGTGGTATTTGTACCCCCAACATCGTCCAAAACTTATATATCTCGTTAATATTGTTATGCAATCATGCAATAGCATGTTCCACAGTATATGGAATTTTAAAAAAAACACAAGAACATGTACTGAAATAAAAAATATTATTCAGGGACATAAAATTCAAAAGATTGTGAGAATGCCCCACATACCGTTTTTCGACATTCCAACACATCATGGAAGTAAAGGTGTGGATAATTAAACAAAATCACAAGCCGACATAGTTGAAAATACAACGAGATAAAAGCAAAATTTTTATAGAATTTTTATTAAAAAAAAAAAAAAAAAAAAAAAAAAAAAAAAAAAAAAAAAGTTTTCACCTACATTCTAGCACTGGATATGCCAGGTTGGATCTCCTGGTTTTCTTATTCTAAAAGTATATATTAAATGTTCGTTGCTTTCATTCCGAATATGACATTTAAAATACATTTTTCATCTATTAAACGAAAAGAATAGGTAGAAGCGTTTAAAGATTATAAAATTACCCCATACTTGTACATTTCTTTGTGGGGAATGTTTTTGTAAGCTTCGAATATATGCAAGTTTAGTATTTACGCTTCAGGCTTATCTGAACACATTCAGTGCGATTTTCGTACTAAGATTTATTTTCAGGACCCCAAAATGTAATATGATAAATAATGCAAGAAGTATTTCCCAACTCTTCCGATTCTGATTAAATTTCTTTGTACTTTTATTGTAATTTTTTTTCTAACATTTTTTTCTTTTAAGTTTTTTTTTTTTTTATACGTGTCAGTTTTGTTGAAATTTAATCTTTAAGTTAAAAAATCTACTTACTAAATTATTTTAAGCACCCAATATGTTTAAATGTTTTTATGTTTTCTTCTGAGAACTCATTCAACCAGTGTAGTTTTGATAACCACCAAAGCATTTGCAATAAAATTATATTTCAAACAGCATAAAATTCTACCAGGCATACGTAAAAGTATTGCGGCACTACGTTTCTGAACAAAAACAAAACAGTCCTTCTGCAATTTCTGAAAAAATCCAATTAAATGAACATGCCTTTAAAACACGCTTGTTATGAATTTTTTATATATATACATTTTTAATGTACGGAATATATATTTCATATGTATTACTATTATTTAATGAGCCTTATGAATAATATTATTTTCAACTGATATAATCTACAATAATGCATGAAAGTTCTTTAATATATATAATATATACCCTCGTTCTTATAATGAAACTTTCGCTGCAGTGCGATGTTTTTCTTTTGTAACTTAAGCGTAATAAAAGTGAGTTAAAGTATATACAGTCGTCACTGTATATACTTTTTTATTACTAATCAGTCTACTTGAAATTGATGTTTGTATTATATCTTCGTACTTAGTTAGTTCCACACGAAGAAACATTTGTTTTTAATTTAGTTAATTAAAAGACGTAAAGTATTTTTATCTGACGAGTGAGAAAGATATATTCCATAAATTAATACTATGGCCATGCGTCTAATAATTATTTTCTATCTGTAAACTACTGTGAGAAATTATTTCAAATTTCTTCGGTGTTGCATATAGTTAAATATTGCCTTACTTAAAGATTTTACGTAAGTGTGGTTAACGTTTAAAATTTTTTCAACATTTAATTTCAGTATTAATCTAGTTATTCAATTTTATCTATTACGCGGAATAGCTTGTGAGAAAAAAAAATGTTTTTATAAAATATGTTTTTATGGATACGAAACGACGAAATTTACGGATAAGATTTTATTCTGATGCACACATTACATGGGAAGATGGAGAAATTACATTAACCCCAAATAACATCTTTATCTTCAATTTATGAGTGTCGGTTCAATTTATAAATTCGAAATGCAAACATTGTAGTGGTATTGGCTACGTTTTTGTTGGGTTTCAAATTAGCGCCTAATAGTATGAATTCTCAGCCTACAACCGTTGCTATCAAGCAATAAATAATACAGATCTGAAAAAAAAAGTACTTTTTTAAAATTGCATTAATTTTGATAACTAATTTTTATGTTTTTTTATTTTTATTTCTGATTCCGAAAATGAAATAATTTTTTTCTTATCACGTAAGGATTTTTCACAAAATGATTGCATATTTTTAAAGAAAAAGCTGAAATTACGAAATTTTGACATTTCATTTAAATTTAATTTATTTATAAATCCATATAAATTACATTTCTATCTGAGTTCAAGTGATAGTTAACTATATGTAGAAGGTAGTCCTTAGAGTAATATTTTTTCTTAACATCAAAAGTTTTTTTGCCACTTTTCCTATTGTGAACTTTGCAGGGATTGACTGTTTGTAGCATCCCTCAGTAGTCGGCTATCATGCTGACATTTTATTGGCCTTGATATCACCTCTCCATTTCCTTTATATCCAAATGAAATCTTTCACCTTGTTCCTCACTAACTGCACCTAAACTTTCAGAAAAATTGTTTAGGTGTGAATCGAGAAAATGAAATTTTAAACTCATATTACACCCTAAAATCTTGAAATTCTTTACCATCTCTTCTACAATAGTTTGAAAGATTTCCATGCTTTTATTTCGTTTGTTTGCATTTTATTCCCAAAATTTTCATCTTTCATCGTTTTCCTGATGTCTGGTCTTACAAACACATCTTCCTTCAGTTTTGCATCGGATAAATCGGGAATTGCTCACAAAGCCATTTGAGACATTCACCTTCTTTTGGTAAAGCCTTGACAAATTGTTTCATAAGACCTAATTTTATAGAATCGGTGGAAGTAACACTTTTTTTTGAATCAACAAGATTTTTCCTTTACCAGGTCCAAGAAGAGGCGACGTATGGCAGACGGAATGTCAGGATAAAATATTTCCTTTTGTTCTTTAAATTGAATCCTTTAACATTACAAATACAAAAATACTAATCATCACTGTGATTTTTAGGTTCTCTCCAAACCATTGATATACCAAACCGAAACGATTGCTTTTTACCTTGAAACCATTGCCTCAATCCTTCTACAGAAATACGACAAACTTTGTGTGGAGCCCAAGGCCTCTCTTGATCTTCCAATTTCATCCCAAAATAAGCAAGATACAGTTTTTTTTTTATAAAATCAGCAATGCTTCTTTGTTGTTTTTTCACTGTATAGTTACCACAAATATAGCAGAAACAATTCGGTTAATTAGCACATCTTCAGAAGCCATGTTCTCTAATGCAGCAAACACTAGAAGTAAATATCATTACTATAACTTATAACTCACAGATCGGTATAAAAACACATGTGTATAGCACAGAGTAAAGAAAGGCACTGATTCAGGAGTAGAGATAAGGTCAGTGAAAAGTGATGTGAAGGGGTAGCAAGGCAGGAGAGATTCGATTTCAACTGGTTTCCTCTGTCTTGACTATTGTATTAATAGGCAGTTTACCGATTAATAGAGGTATTCTGCATTGGAATAGTTTCTTCTTTTTTTTATTAGTTCTATGCACCAATTTAATATTCTAAGTACATAAATTTATTTATCAAACTCATATAAATAATAATTTTTGTTCCGAAATACACTAAATTCATAAACAAATAGATTGCGATTTGTGATGAAACTGTACGTGATGGAATTTTTTGATTATTTTTCTAGTAAACAGCATAAAAAATTATAAAAAGTACCACTTATTATACCGGCAATTTTTTTCAGCGCAGGCTTGTATAATCGATTGCTTTTATTAGCAAAGTTTCTAAATGAGTCATGTCAGGTATACAGAGATAATCTCAAATGTAAATGGGCCGACTGATCTAACTATATTTGAGATGCCATACAAATCAACAGTTCCTTCGTATTCTGAAATTTTTACTAAATTATACGATCCATTAAATTTAGAACCTAATGCATTAGCGATCATCAGCATCTGCACATTAAGGTACAAACCATTATCATAAAAATCTTTATTATTGTCTCTATTTGTATAGAATATATTTCGTAGGATAAATAAATTTTTGTTTGTTATTAAAAGATAACTTAGGGTTACACTTTTAAATCAAAAACCCGAAAAAAAAAATGAAAAACTAAAATGAAATAAACGCACAACTTTTGTGATTAGCTCAAAGTCACAAGGAAACCGTATCCACAACACAATAAACGAAGTAAGTGTGAATCCAAGTAGGCACTCACAATATCAGCACAATTGATATAGAAATAAAAATCTGTATCAAATAATATTTCAACAGTGTTCAAACTGTCCTTCAATTTTCTAATGACACTTCCAACAGTTTTCTTTTAAACAAATATTCTTTTTAGGTGCGTTCGTAATTATAAAAATGGGTATCACTCATAGTCGTCGTCCAGTCAGTCAGTCTGTCTGTCTTTCGTATGTTCGCATTTAACTGCGCAAGAAATACTCAACCGAAGGGTTTGAAATTTAAGATATATAATCACTGCAGAATTTTGTCGAGTCATTTCAAATTTGTTGAAAATCGCATCAATACTTAAGAAGATAGTAATAAAAGTTTTCTTCATTTAATTAAATCCTATCATACATAATTATTTCAGTGATATGCCATGCTAGGTAATGATTCTAGTTTGCCGTGGTGATTGTGTGATATTTACGATCGACGTCATATTATTTCCGCATTACTGATTTTAATATATATAATCTTAATAAATTTTGAGTATTCATGGATTATTGCACAAAAGTGCCACAGCTATTAAACCTACATCTGAATATTTATAAATTTAGATATAGTGCGAGCGCACTGCATTTTCCAAGTTTGACGTGCAACTTCAGATTTTTACTTTCTTCTATCTTCAATAGAAGATAGTATAGAAGAGATAGGATAAGAAGAAGAAGATATAGTATAGTAATAGAAGATAGTATTTTAATCGAAATTTTTTTCGACTTCCGGTTTTACACTTTTTAGCGGTCGGAGATAACAAAAACATGGTTATACAAAATGTCTGTCCGTCTGTCTGTCCGTCTGCCCGTGTGTCCCTGTGTCCGTATGTCCGTGGTCGCCATTGTACCATCAAAAAATGTATGAAGTTACGCATTGAATTGAACTATTTTTTTTTTTTTTTGGCTATGGCAAGCAGGTCCTTCATTAATGCGGAAAAAATCAGCCGGTTGGGGGGCGCTGTAATAGCGATTTTTGTGCATTTTGAATATTGTACCATCGAAAAGTGTATGCAATTATGCATAGAATTGAACCAAATTTTTTGTGTATGTTTGCGGCTATTTCAAGCAGTCCCTCCATTATTTGAAAAAATCCGCCGGTAGGGGACGCTGTAATAGCGATTTTTGTGCATTTTGAATATTGCACCATCGAAAAGTGTATGAAGTTACGCATACAATTGAACCAAATTTTTTGTGTATGTTTGCGGCTATGGCAAGAAGGTCCTCCCTGAATTTGAAAAAAAAATCCGCCGGTAGGGGGCGCTGTAATCGCGATTTTTGTGCATTTTGAATACTATACCATTGAAACGTGTATGAATTTATGCATAGAATTGAACCAAATTTTTTGTGTAAGTTTTTGGCCATGGCAAGAAGGTCCTCCCTGAATTTGGAAAAATACGCCGGTAGGGGGCGCTGTAATAACGATTTTTGTGTATTTTGAATATTGTACTATCGAAAATTGTACGAAGTTATGCATAGACTTGAACCAAATTTTTTGTGTATGATTTTGGCCATGGCAAGAAGGTCCTCCCTGAATTTGGAAAAATTCCGCCTGAAGGGGGTCTCTGTAACAGCGTTTGTTGTGCAATTTTCAAAGTTGTACCATTGCAAAGTGTATGAATTATGCTTAATTCTAATAAAAATACGAATAAAACCAATTATAATGAAATATTGACATGAGATGGAAAAAAGTTTTGGGATTGGCACATCCAACTATTTAATTATATCGTTACAAATATTGTTATAATTGTACGTTTAATTTATACCTTTATTTATTACAGCGATCACTGTACAGAAAAAACTGATACCGAAACATAAGATCCATAAAAACCCTTGGTTAGAGTTTGCTCTTGCAGTAATAATCTTAATTTTAAATGGTTGCAAGGAACTTAACAAAGCAATATATTCAAACATAAAAAATAATTCAAGCATGCATAAAGAAGTTCAATATTATCTTCATTTTCACACTTAAAATTAGTTCAGGCATTTTGAGTTTTATTTTGACATAAATTTATAAATATAAAAGTATTGTTTCAACAGTTATTAATATTAAATAATAGAAAAAAAGTGCCACTGTAAACGAAATTACCAAAAGTGCTAGATAAAGGGATGAAAACGGATTTTATAACTGCTATAACACAATCAGATAAAATATTTTGCAATGCAAACGTTGCATTAAAATAAATTCATTTTACGATGCCATTCCATACTAAACATAAATCAGACAAAAAAAATAAATAAACAAAAGCGACGCATTTGGAAGATTTTTATTACTGTTTTACATAAAATAAACTGAATAATAAAATACGACGATTGTAAATTGCCCAAACATATGAGATTAAATGAAAAACTGAGTGAACATTTTTACATTTGAGACCTGATACAAGAATCTTATCTCAAGAACCATTAATTTTAGCAATTGAAAAAGCTAAAAAGTATATGAATATAACTGTTAAATAAGTGTTTAGTTGATAAAAGATGATTTTTTAAAAATTTATAACTATTTTTACTCTAGAGTACACACTGAAGATTTCAAATTGTATCTTTGTTTTGCATAGAAAGTAGAAAGTATTATCTTTTTATGACATTTAAAATTTTTAAAGGTCACAACAACCACATTTAATTTTGAACATAAAATAAAACACTTTTAAAGTAAAATTTAGTTTATTTTTGGGACTTTTTTTAATTGGTTGGTTCAAACTAGTGGTTATCGCAATTACCTTTTTTAATTCTGACTATGGAAGTTCCAATTACAAAAAGTACACAAAAGTTAAGTCTGTATCGAATATATCAAATTTAGGTCTTAAAATATGGAATTTGTTTACAAGAATCTGTGCACTATTGAAATATTTATTTTTTTATGCTGCTTCTTTTCCTCTAAATTACATTTTTAAAAAAATTGGGAGCTTATAGGAAAGTGTAAATTAGTAAGTTTCGTATTTTACTATGCATACAACTCTCCAGATTTTTTTTTAATTTTAAGAGTTATACATGATTTGCTTAAATTGTTTCGAAATCTATATTACAAAGCAAAAATATGGCCGTGAGTAAAATAAGCCATATTAACGGTGAGAATATCTGATAAAACACTTTGCTTTTACTTCCATTTTTTTACTTCTAACCATCGCACAATATCATTATTTTTCACACTCCAATAGGAACAAGTGCGCATTTAAATGATAATTCTTTGAATACTTTTATCAAAATATACTTATACTCTATTGCTTTAAAAATAATTTTGAAGTACGATGAGGATTAACTTAAAAATGGAACTCGACAAAGAAAAGAATATTGCGCCATTCATTTCTCCGCCAATTCACATGTTCTATTGCCTACTCCCCGCGGTCGCCACGGTGCCTTGCTGTTAACGTAACACATACCATTAGTCTGTGAGCATACAGACCTACAGTGTACAGCCGGTTCTGAACAGATTGAGTCGAAACTATGGTGCCAGTAGCCCAGCGAAAGTGTTGTTGAAGAAAAGTGGCATTCATATTTCTGTATCTCCGAGTCGTTAGCGTTAAGTATTGATCTCCTTTGGGAGTTTTTGCACGTCTAGGACCTTGCACTGGTCTTCGGCTTGCATTTGAAGTTTCAAGAAACGGTTCCAGATCCGAGAAATTACACTTCATGAAACTCCAGTAGCTTCTGATACTTCGGCTTGTGATTGACCCCTCTCTAATTGAACAACAACTCTCCAAGCCTCTGATTCGGTTAAATGACTTTGTTGAGACATCGTACTTATCGAAATAAAGCACTTACAGAATGTCGATCATTGTATTCCGCTTTTTCTTTCAGAAAGTTGAAAGCCAAATTTCATTCGTTGCCATTAAAGCGTCATTTTTGCCACCAAAGTCAATATTCTCATAATCTGAAGTTTGAAAATTTAGAAAAGTTTGCATTTTTGACTCTCTTCTTCCATTTTCGGCTAATACATTTCGCTTATACCGTTATTTTATATAAGATTTACAATATCCTTTAATTTCTTTGAGCAGTGTATTTTGAAACAGATTGTATAAGAGAGAGAGTAAGAGAGAGAATTAAACAAAAGAAATCTGTAATATGATTTTATATTGATCCAGATACTAATCTTCTGTCTCGATCAAGTGTCATCAATAAAGCGCATGGTAGCGAAAGTGCTCTCACTATTGACTTTTTATGCGAACGTTAAGCTCGAAGCCGCTGCGGTCGTCTCCAGCACCACGAACCCAACTTTAACCGCCGTCCGATGTCTTTAATTCAATGAATGTCAATTTTAAATTTGTCCGATTTCAATTCAATTTTCACCTTTCTTTCCTGACTTCCGCTAGTGTCCCGACATAAGGGACGTAGGATGGCCGCAAGGAACGCCGCTCTCCGCGAATTCCTGCACACAAGTCTTTTACATTTAAAAAAAATTTTAACTACATATTTTGAATCCATAGATAAGTTTAAAATTTGTTCAATGAAAAGAAAATTACTCGTTCTGTATGGTTCTCTGTTACATATCTTATATGTTAATACGTTCAGATTGAAAAATGTGTTTTTGTCAATTTTTTCATCCTATTTATACTTGGGTGTTAGGAAGAAAACTGTAAACATTTCATCTGATATTTTCTGTTAAATGTATGTGTACAAAAATACTTTGAGATTTTCTGTTAAATGTATGTATAATTGTGTGTATTTAATGCAATCTTTATTTATTTGACTTGCATGTGAAAGGATGTTTTAGGAGTGAGCCAATAAAAATGCTTAAAAAATTCAAATTCACCTTTCACATTACCATATGTGACAATTACTTTAACAGAAATGTTCTAAAGGCATTTCTGCATCTCTCTATCAAAAAGGCCCTTATCTACCTTTTGTCTAAACGCTATTTGTTAGATTAGATGCTGGCAAATAAACTGATTATTATTACAATTTATTAGTTTAACCATATAGAAAGAAAACTATCTATGTATGCCTAGCTAAAATATGCAAGGTATGTACGATGTGTAGTGCTTATTTTCTTTTTTACACGGTTGCGTAAAATAATTCGGACACCACAATGTCTGTGGTAGTGAACTGTTGAAACGATTTTTCCGTTTTTTATTCTATTTTTTCGTGAAAAAAAATTATGAATTTAAGAAGTAAAAGTATTAGATGGAATTTGATTAGATCAGTTTTCGCAATTTTACGCATCAGCTGATAATAATTTAAAATGTATAATTTTTATAAAGAATACTTCTCTGATTATTTAACGTCATTTACCGGAAAACTAAAATGAAGAGCGTTAGAAAAATAAAAACTTTTAAGGTTTTGCTTTAAAAAAAAATTGTAGATTTTATGGAAATTTAAATAAAAAAATTAAAAATATTACAAGAAATCTAAAAGATAAATGATTTAAGAAATTGCATAAATTTAATTTCACTGTTTTTAACCTACATTACTATGCAAATGAACATCATAATTAATCATCATAATTTACATTTTAATTTGGCAGAAATTTCATATTAATTTTTACATGATAAGAAATATATAATTCATGAACATTTTACAAATTAAAATTAGAATTTAATGATATGCTTTAATTAAATCTATGCACATATATATTATGCATGCAAGAATAAAGAAATATACTTTATCGTATCAAAAGATTTGCACTACGTAGGTTACTATTGAAACTCAGTAACGTTTTCTATGTTAGTATTTACTCATTATTCTATAATACTTAGGGAGAATCATGCACAATAACAGCACATATATCAGGATTTAGACGATATATAATAAAAAGCATGGCATTTTGACAAAAGATTTTTAGATTTCTAAATAAATACTAATAAGGTTATTTTGAGAAAAAAATATTTAAAAATATACGAGTAGTTTTGAAATTATTAAGACATAAGTTTAAAAAGTTTCGTAATTTTACATTCTGAAAAAATAATGTGTTATAAAATTTGTATGTGAAAAATTAACGGATTTTTTTTTTTTTTGGGACTTATTATTTCAGTTAAACTATCTATCTTTCTATCTATATATTTAACTAAGAATCAGTTTTAAGAAATTATCAAATCATAACAGCGACGTACTTCATTCAAACTATGTTTTACAAAGATTTATTGTTGTTTACGTTATAATTTTAATAAATGAGAAAACATTTAAATAACTTATAAATAATACGAACTTGTTTAAAAATCATTTAATTTAAATTAAATATTTCTTTCGCTTAATGAAAATATTTAATCACATCAGTATGGAAAGTGTCCTTGTTATAATTTTACATGAATGTAGAGGTTTTAATTCTCATGATTTTTTAATAACACACTAAGGTTTATCATTAATTTTATATGCAACATAGATTAAAATGTTCTAGTTGATTTCAAAGTAATAATGTTTAATTGTGCGACTTTCATTTTGCATTTTTAATTTTGAATTAAAACACATTTTCAGAAATGAATATTGCAAAAAAAAAAAAAAAAAATACAAATCTACACAAAACTATTTATTTTCAAAGAGCATTTTATGCAGCATTCTTCATAATATATTAATGTAGGGCACTTTGGACATATTACAATTACACTTAGTAATGATACCAAATGTACTGGTAAATATTTTTTTTATTCTTTCTTTAAAATTACGTTTTTTTGTAAAGTGAATCAACAAAATTCACAAAATATTAGTTATGATTTTTTATTATTATTATTTCGCAATTTATTTATGAAGAAATAAGGATAACAGAAAAATGAAAATATTAATCAATATGGTACTTGAAGTTTTTATTATACAGTTTCAAAAACGTAATATATTTTAAGGGGGGTCCGGGACACAAAAATCTTAAAATTTTCATTAAATTTTTATTACATTAAAAATTTCTGTTTTTTTTCTGCTTAAAATGAAGTTTAAATCATTTATCTTAATTGGAACAGAAAATATTCATTTTTAAGTTTTGGTTTGTTTTCAAAATCTAGCTCTCAAGCAGTGGTTGTCATGAAAATTACTTTTTGCGAATTCATGATGGGTTTTTCACCCTTTTTCGTATTTAAATTGTTATAAGTCAAGAACCCTTAAAGATAAATAGTTCAAATTTGGAACATGCATTTTTCAATTGTTTTACTTTAATTTTGATCCAGCAAATTTGAAAAAAAAATATTTACTTTTGAAAATATGAATTTTTTAATAAAAGTTGGGTCATTTTTTTCTTCAAATTTTTACTTTAAATATTTTTAATTTTTATTTAAATTAATATTTTTTACAATGCTTCATGTAAATTAAAACGTATATATACGTCTGTTTATTTAAATGCAAAAAAATTGAAATTCTACAAATAATATTTCGAATTATAACGAACTACCCCACTTTTTTAATAAAATTTTAATAAAAAAAATCTTCTAAAAAATTATGAGAAGGTTTATCATGTGATTTTATTTACAAATAATATGGTTAACCATCACAAAAAATTTCGAAATTTTAACTCAATAAATAAAAATTATTTGAAAATGTGTCCCAGACCCCCTTAAATCCACATTAAACAATTTTACTGTCTTATAATCGATAATAATGGATATAATAATCGATAATGGAAAACTGTATCAAAAGATAATTCAACATTGACATTTATTGTGTAAAAATAATAATAAACGTGTTTCTGTTCTTCTTCAGAAGCAGTTTTCAAAAGAATTTTTGTTCTCGGATATCAAAACAAGAGCATAAACAAATAAATATAATTTTTATTTTCTACTTTTGGTTAATGCATTCGTTGTTTTAATTATCACAAAACCATATTAACAACACTTTTATTGCTTGTAAACATCATACAGTTTTGCGATAAAAGTATTAAAAAATCAGCACTGTGCACTTAATAACCAGTTTAAGTACATTTCAAGTGAAAATCTACTTACTATTTCATCCATATAAATAGTAAAGAAAGTTCTTTTATTTATATGCAGGAATTGGATTTTTGTTATATTTAACCAATTTCCGATTTTAAACCATTGTATATTATGCTCTCATTTTATGAAATGTGTACTAAAAATTACAAAAAAGAAAAATCATGAATTAAGCATAGATTATGAAGCAATTTCTAACACTTCCGGAATTCTTTACAAAAATTTCGCTGCTTAATAACGTAAAAAGGAAATCTAAGTAAATATTTTATAAAACTAATAACACATTTGAAAACCAGATTTAAGCAATTATCGTCCATACTAGAAAAGTAATCGAATTATTTTGTTCAGCACGGTATTTAATCTACAGTTTGAAGATATGCTAACTATAGCAAGCTAAAACTTACTTTAATAAGAAAATGCATAATAGGTTGAAAATTCCCCTTCAACAGTTTCTATGAATATACGGAAAAATACTTTAATAAAAAAATGCATAATAGGTTAAAAATTACCCTTCAGTAGTTTCTATCAATATACGGAAAAGTACTTTAATTATTTTGCATAGCGCTGTATATTATCAACAGATTTTTATCGACGCTACATATAACGCTAAAATTTAATTTAGACTAAAACATATGTAAAACTATTCAAATCACACTATCATACCAAACATTATTATTCTTAAGAGGTCAGGTATTCAGTTGTTTGCTTGGCCCTGTGTATGATTTCATTTATATTATAGAAAAATTTCTCAGTATATAACACAGCTTGTAAGTGCATAATTCAATTAAAAGCTGATAATCCTCAACGCTTGCGAATTCTTTTGAGTAGCCCTGTATAATAATCTATAGAATTTATACAAGCCGCATATTAACAAAAATTTAGCTAAACTTAAATGTGCATACCCTAAATAAATTCGCATTTCCAGCACTTACAGTTAAAGATAGTGTACTTCAGATACACTACTCTATCCGAATCTTTTGTGTGGACGTCTAAATAAAAGATAAATGCTATGTACATCATGTTATACATTAAGTATCTTGTATCAAGTATCAGTAATGTATGTCAATTTCATTATATTTGAAATAGCGTAACAGAAGTAAAGTACGCTGAAAACAGTTTTACCCCTGAGACTATTATGTAAAGGAATTTTTTTGGGGGACACGTAAACGAATAGTAAAGCTTTGCACCCCGTATTCTTTCAAATGCATGATTCAGTACATTACATGAATGCTTATTAGTTTCATTTTGTTTGAAATTGTCTAATATCATTAAAATGAACTTGAAACGATTTTGTTTCCCGTAGACCGTAATGAAAAGGAAATATTTTGACCGTCTCTGTTAATGAATTAAAAAGGCTACTCACTTAAATTTTCAATCCATAGTCCCAGTATATTTACGAGAGTTAGAGCTCGCACAGAAAAACAGACAAACTGAAGTCTTAAACACTTTTCAACTGTGTTGGAAAGGATTAAAAATGGAAACCGTAAGTGCTGAAGCTAGTTTCAGACTCCACACATCATCTTGCAACTGACACTAGATATGTATCACTGGCCGAATTACTGTGTATTTTCATTAGGTATATGGAAATGAAAATTAATGATAATATATAAGGCAAAAAAAAAAAAATACACGGTGTCTCATACCAAATTGATCCGAAGTAAGCATTAATAACGTATGTATATTAGGTAGTTAAAGTAGCGTGACCACAAAATATCTGAATTGATTAAAATTGATTCACAACGGTCATAAATATTTAATAAAACATTAAATACAAAAACAAAATAATAGGACTAGATTGCAAGACTATAGAAAACTAACTTAAAATTTTCGTTTGCAAAATTTTCAACGAAAGAATATCCGTAAATGCTTAAACGTTCTCCATTAAAATATAAGCCACGTCTATCCTAAAATAATACTGTTCAAATTATGTCAACCATTCCCTTTTATAAAAGCTCGTGCATTGCTTTTAACTTAGTTGACGTGCTTCATTTTTCTTGACTTCACAGTAATAATAACATTAAGGAAAATATTTTAAATGTATATCTCAACTGTATAGCAACATTTGTCTTATGATAAATATTCTGACTATGAGATGAGTGTTAAATATTGCACTCATTCAGTTTCCAAGCAACTTTGTCAAATGCGTTCTATATTTCAGAATGTATTTTATGGTATGATGGCCGTAACTGGCCTCATTATATTGTGTTATAGTAATTTCTTGATATCGTGACCTTTCACAGATGGAAAAAGTGACCATTTGAAAATCTGATGACAAAAATATTCATTAAAATTTAATTTTTGAACGAAAATTACTCGTAATGTTTCAATAATTCACCGTGTAAGTGTTAATTAAGTATATGAATTACCACTATATGTTCCCATGGAATTTTAATTGAACATGTATGTAATCTTCTTGGCATGATTTTGTTTTCAGAGAATCTCTTCTATACTCTGCTTCGGAGAAATTTCTTTAAATCAAAGATTTAACTTGATTATATAAAAAAATAAAATGTTATTTCACCAACTAAATTAACCTTTAACCGATGTCACGCTGTCTCCCAGACCCTGCGACTCCCTGCTCTAAACACTTTTACAGCTTTTTACTTTTCTGTACTGAAGTTAAATAATATGAATAAAATACTTTTTTCATGAATTTAATTCACATGCTCCTAAGAGAAGTACAACGATATTGTTAGGACAAAATTTAAGTAAATTCAACCATTTGAGTTATTTTTTTTTATTCATTTTATTCGAGGAATCTGAGAGACCGGATCACATCAGTTGCGTGACAAATTTTAGTCACATCAGTTAAAGGTTAAGTATAATTATAACGAACGACAAAATAGATGGACTACTGTCTCGAATAATTTACTCGTTTATATAAAATTATTTTACGAAAACAATAATTTCCTATTAGTCCGAGATATATATTTCTTCTTTAAAAATCTATAGACTATTGTTTAAAAAACACTTCAGTTGAATTATTTTTATTTTAAAACAGATAGGAATTATCTTAAACAATAATTTTGCATTTTTGTTATGCAGGGTCTTCTTTAACTAAATAAATTTCAGCTTGAATAAAGCAGAAATATTGTCATTTTTTCAGATAAATTTTAATTACCACTTTTTTATCTCAGAGTATTTGAGAGAAAAATGTTTTTGAGAACAAAATATGTTACACTGTTTTTTAGATACAACACATTATATTTTGTAAAATTAAGTTGCGCAGTTGTGAAACAAATGAATGTGCTTTAAGAAATAACTGGTTTAACAATTATTTTCTCAGATAGCTCTGAAAAAAGAGGTTTTTATTTTGTGTTAAAAAGAAAATTTTTGATAATTTTCTTTAATTGATATATTCTTCGAAATATAAACATAAAGATATTTATTATTGTTCAGTTACAGAGTAATTTTACCTATTAAAATTTATAAATTATATACGTACTGCATAAATACTACCACAAAATGGGTAAAGATTTGTTTTTTATTGTAACATAAATATGATATTTCTATTAGAAAACGATACAATTGTAATTTGACGTTAAAAAATTTTAATTTTCTAAGAAAGTGTTCAAGTTTTTAATAGAAATTTGTTTAAAATTTTTTGAAGTAATACTATATGCATTTTTAGAAAATTCTATACATGATTTATTGAACAGTCCTTAATAATAATTCGTTATATAATAATGATAAAGCAATACGACAAGAAGAGCGTTGCATAAATTAACCATACTACAACAAACGGAATTTCAGATCATTTAATTAGCTTTGTAAAATTAGCTTACAGAAAAAAAAATGAAATTTTGTATATGACCTAATTTTTTAAAGGTTCCATTGCATAAAAGTCATTTACAAGCATATTTAAATAAAAACACTACTCATTATCTATTTATTATTGAGAAATATTCATTTGTATTAATTGCAGAAAAAGGTCGTGTCATTTTTTATGAGCGCACTTTCTTTTGTAAAACGCATTGTTATAACTATTATAGATTGCAGAATAGGGTTATGGAAGATTTTGCCTTATGAGCAGGGTTGGCATTAATGGATTACTATTTTAATCGATTGATTAGTCGATTAAATATTCAATCATACAAAACTGACTCCTAATTCAATTTATCATGATTAAAATTGAAAAAGTAACTGCTCTTTATAACGTTTTTTTATGATTCATTCAGTCTGCATGAATTAAATCTGGATTATTTTAATTGTGATTAATTTAATCATTAATTACATTGACGAAAATTAAATATGACCGTCTTGTTTTCTTTCTTAAATTCGCTTTCATTGCTACGAAACTCTTTTTTAGAGTCATTATACGATTTTCCTTATTGCATATTATACAGAGACACACAAAATTATTCAAATAAACCGCAATCACTATGTTTAAAAAATTTAGAGGGATTAGGGACAAGTGAAACCCTTTTAATAAAACTGATATGTTTTTTAATAATTATTTTAGGCAAATAGGAGCAATTATTTATCAATCATTTGATAGTCACAAATCCATAGTGATAGTCCCTGCTCCATCATAGACTATACTTCCAGTACCTCCAATGGATGCAGAAGCGAAAAAGTTCTGAAATTACGATTTTTATGGTATTGATGGAGAGGGAAACTTGAAATTTACATGATGGTAATTTCTTAAAAGTTTTAAATGCTATATGAGAATAGTTTCTAAAAATTTCGAAAATTAAAACTGTGAAATCAGCAAAAATTGTTCTAAAAACATCCTAAATTACGATTTTAATGGAATTATTAAGGATAGAAAATTTAAATTTTATGTGGATGTTACTTTTAAGACTAGTCTCAGAGAACAGTTAAAAGTTTAGAGATTTAAAAGGTTAAAATGAATGGCGAAAAGCGTTCAGAAATCGTTTAAAATTACAATTTTTATGGAACTGTTAAGGACACAAATTTGAACTTATACACGGTTGCTACTTTTAAGACAAAATATATCCGCATTACATTTTTTTTTTAAATTGAAAAATAAAAAGCTGCGTGAAAAAGCGCCTTTTAACTGGAAATATAAGAAAGTTTCATAAAAATGTATTTTTTATTTTTCCTGGAATGGTAGTAGTTTTAAAATAAGTTAAAAATAAAAAAGATTTAACTAAATTTTTTTATACGTTTCTAGTGTAGTGACTCCTTACGGAAGAAAAATATTTTTAACCATACTTAATGACCAGTGTTGAATTCAGGGTTGACAACCCCCCCCCCCTCCTTCCGGAGCAATGGCATGTCCCCTCCTGGAAGATTTGAGATTTTGCATTTACAATGGTCAAAAAGTGCAGTTCTCCTCCCCCCAGAAACTCTACAATTCCCGCCCGGGGCCACAGAAATCCCACCCGGAGAAAATTGTCTGAATTAAACACTGTTAATGACAAAAAATAAAATCTTAAGATCTGTGTACTAAATGTATTTCTCTTAATTGCAATTGAATTAAACTTTGAAACAACAACAAAAAAAGATATATATATATATATTGGAATTTTAATCTTATTAAATATAAAGAAATCATCCATAAATATTATTTATTAAACTTACGAATGCTTTTACAACGCACATTTACATACTTTTAGACAACTTTTAAACAGTTTAAAGAATTGAAGGAAGAAAAAAAAGAATCTGTATCTGATATGTGATTTGAATCTGCAAATTGCGTTTAATAAACATACTAAATTATGCAAAACACATTACGTTACGGTAGCACACTTAATTATACTTATATCATAAAAAAAAAGCTTGCAACAAACTGAAGAAGAAAGTCTATTGTAAAAGAAAAATGCAACAGTTTGATGTCAGCTTCACATCATGAAAGTGTAAGAATAAATCCTAGGGGATGCTTTGCATCTCCCCTTCTTCTCGCCAAAGAAAACTTTTGTAGCATAATCAGTGCAATGGATTTCATTAAAATACTCAAAAATTTTCACGAATGTTATCACAGTACATTTACATATTTTCAGGCATTTTTGAAGGATTTTTAGGAATTAAAGTTAAAAAAAAATCTGTATGGCATAACTAATTTATTGTAGCAAATTTTGAGCAAATAATCATACTAAATTGTAGTGCATCATAAGAAACTTATAACAAGCTGAAGAAAAACGAACAATGTATAAGTAAAATTCAACAGTTCGATATTGGCTTTACATCATAAAATTATGAAAATAAATCAGTAGATTTGCTCTTTATCCTCTCCTCCCTTTTACTAAAAAACCTTTCAAAATATTCTGACAAGCTAGGTAATTTCAATAATATACTCATAAAATTTTATTCATGTGCCAAAAAATCGAACGGCGTTTTAATTGTTCTTTAAACTAAATGCATGTTTGATAATAGTGTATTACTAATACAACTAATTAATTATTAATACTACTAAGTAATAAACGTCCTTTTATGACTTCCACAGCTTAAAAATCTTTTCAAAACACGTAATTTCACCTTATTTTTTAAATGGTCTTTCTTTTTTTTTTTTTTTTGTAAAATGAGTAATTTTGTTCGATTGATTGGCATTCCTTCTAAGTGTTTGGGGCGTAATATTCCATTCACTAAGCTCCAGGTTTCACAGCAATATAAGCATTATTTAAGATAATATTATTCTATAGATTTAATAAATTTTAAATACATTGAAGAATGATTAATACTCTCATGGATTACATTCATATTTGTAATTAAGTTTTTTTTTAATAATATTGAAAGAATCATATTTTCTTAGCATTTAAAAAAAATACAAAGAAAACAACATTACAATTTTACCCTTTTGCAAGACGCTCGGAGAGTTTATTAAAACAACTGAGCGTTTTATACATTAAATAGATTTAAACGGTTTTGTGAACTGGCAAAAGAGTAGCGAATTTTGATTTCGAAACAGTCTCATGTTTTTTTTTTCTATTAAATATCAATTTTCAAAACTATAATTGTTTCTGTTATTTACAGTATTAAAATAGTCACTATATCATATGTATATACGTAAATCAAATTATATATACATAAATTTAGATATGTAAATAAAATTCATAATCATGAAATAACAATAAAGTTGAAGAGAAGAATAGGGAGGTATGTACTTTAGATTTCGATAACTCTGTTAAAAATGACAAAATGCGAGTTCATACTAGATATTGGGAAATGGAAATACCCGTTCAGGCTGAAAATTCATAGAATTCAAAATATCATAATTCAGTATTTTTGGTCATACAAAGATGATATATTTTTGTTTGACTTTTAAAATAGGGGATACTGTTTGAAATGATAGGGGGGGGGGGAAGGGATGAAAGGGATACTACAAGAAATGACATACCTTAAATATCCTGTCTTCACAATTTAATCAAGTTTAAACTGCGAAAATAATGAAAAAAGTCCTTCCGGCAAGTGCCGGGAGGAAGAGGTGGCTTTCATATTCCTTAATTTAAAAAAGCCAACTTATATTATTCAAACACACGAAGCTCAATTAAGTGGAAACCGAATGTAGGAGATTCAATACTAATTTTTATCAATACTAAATCATTATGAATGAGAATTTCGCGAAATTAGTCAGCTTTATCCAAGCTGCTTGTATTTAAAGTCACTTATATTTGGCTGCCAAATTCGGCGATTTCTTAAAGTGCCTGCAATTTTAAGACAACATGGTGGATGAGGCTAACCAGTGAACTTGGTCGAGACCTTAGTAATTACTGTGCACATGCTCACTCACATCGGAATCGGTTGATATATACGAGTGATGTCGCAGCAAAAAATCAGATTTTTCAAAATGTCACCCACGTTAGAAATTGAAACTGCTGTATCTGAGTCATTTTTTTAAGATAAAGACAAACAAAAAATGCTCCTGAATCCTTATATCAAGGTCAAATACTTAAGAAAGAAACCGTTTTCAATTTCTAATTTTTTTGCACCTCACTTTAAATATATTTTTTTTTAATTTAATGGCCGCCATTTTGAAACAAGATGGCTGATGAAGCTGGCCAGCGAACTTGGTCGAGATATTGATGTATACCATCCACATGCCTTCTTCCATCGAAATAGCCGAATACGTGTGGTATCGCGTGACAAATACAAGATCGTTTCAAAGTGTTAGCCATGATAGAAATTCAAAGTGCTATAATTCAACCACTTTTTAAGATATAAACAAAAGAACAAATTTTCAGAAACAAAAACTGCTCCAGAATCTTTGTATCAAGGCCAAACACATAAAAAAAATCTTTTTCATTTTCCAATTTTTTAATACCTCATTTTAAATTTTTAATTACATTTTTTTTTGAAAATGGCAATCCTTTTGAAACAAGATGGCGAATGAAGCTGGCCAAAGAACTCGGTCGAGACATTGGTATGTACCATGTACAGACCAAGTTACATTCAAATCGGTTCATAAATACGCCTGTTATCGCGTGGCAAAAATCAGGTCGTTTTAAAATGTCAGCCACAATAGAAATTCAAAATGTTATAACTCAGCCATTTTTTAAGATATAGACGAAACAAAACCTGTTCCGGAATCTTCGTATTAAGGTCAAACACATACAAAAAAAATCTTTTTCATTTTCCAATTTTTTGGTATCTCATTTTAAATTTAAATTTTTTTAAATGGCCGCCATTTTGAAACAAGGTGGTGGATGAAGCTGGCCACCGAACTCGGTTGAGTTATTTGTATGTACTATGTACACACCAAGGTACATCCAAATCGGTTCACAAATACGCCTGTTATCGCATGGCAAAAATCAGGTCGTTTTAAAATGTCAGCCACAATAGAAATTCAAAATGTTATAACTCAGCCATTTTTTTAGATATAGACGAAACAAAACCTGTTCCGGAATCTTCGTATTAAGGTCAAACACATACAAAAAAAATCTTTTTCATTTTCCAATTTTTTGGTATCTCATTTTAAATTTAATTTTTTTTAAATGGCCGCCATTTTGAAACAAGGTGGTGGATGAAGCTGGCCAACGAACTCGGTTGAGTTATTAGTATGTACTATGTACACACAAAGGTACATCCAAATCGGTTCATAAATACGTCTTTTATCACGTGGCAAAAATCAGGGCGTTTCAAAATGTCAGCCACGCTAGAAATTCAAAATGCTATAACTCAGCCATTTTTTAAGATATAGACGAAACAAAAACTGCTCCCGAATCTTTTTATCAAGGTCAAACACATAAGAAAAAAATATTTTTTCAATTTTCAAATTTTTGGTACCACATTTCAAATTTAAATTTTTCTTAAAATTTTAAATCACCGCCAATTTTAAACAAGATGGCGGATGAAGCTGGCCAACGAATTCGGTCGAGACATTGGTCTGTACTATGTATAAACGAAGTTACATCCAAATCGGTTCATAAATACGCCTTTTATCGCGTGACAAAATTCAGGACGTTTCAAAATGTCAGCTGCGCTAGAAATTCAAAAGTCCTTCCGGCCAGTGCCGGGAGGAAGAGGTAGCTTTCATATTCCTTATTTTAAAAAAAACCAACTTATATCATGCAAACACACGAAGCTCAATTTAGTGGAAACCGAATATAGGAGATTCAATACTAATTTTTATCAATATAATGAATGAGAATTTCGTGAAATTAGTCAGCTTTATCCAAGCTGCTTTTCTTTAAAGTAACTTATATTTGGCTGCCAAATTCGGCAATTTCTTAAAGTGCCTGTCATTTTAAGACAACATGGTGGATGAGGCTAAGCAGTGAACTTGGTAGAGACCTTAGTAATTGCTGTGCACATGCTCACTCACATCGGAATCGGTTAATATATAGGAGTGCTGTCGCATGCAAAAAATCAGATTTTTCAAAATGTCACCCACAATAGAAATTGAAACTGCTATATCTGAGCCATTTTTTAAGGTAAAGACAAACAAAAAATGCTCCTGAATCCTTATATCAAGATCAAATACTTAAAAAAGAAACCTTTTTCAATTTCTAATTTTTTTGCACCTCACTTTAAATATATATATATTTTTTAATTTAATGGCCGCCATTTTGAAACAAGATGGCTGATGAATCTGGCCAGCGAACTTGGTCGAAGTGTTGATGTATACTATCCACATGCCTTCTTACATCGAAATAGGCGAATACGTGTGTTATCGCGTGACAAATACAAGATCGTTTCAAAATGTTAGCCATGCTAGAAATTCAAAGTGCTATAAATCAACCATTTTTTAAGATATCAACAAAAGAACAAATTTTCAGAAACAAAAACTGCTCCGGAATCTTTGTATCAAGGCCAAACACATAAAAAAAATCTTTTTCATTTTCCAATTTTTTAATACCTCATTTTGAATTTTAAATTTAATTTTTTTTAAATGGCAACCCTTTTGAAACAAGATGGCGAATGAAGCTGGCCAACGAACTCGGTCGAGACATTGGTATGTACTATGTACAGACCAAGTTACATCCAAATAGGTTCATAAATACGCCTGTTATCGCGTGACAAAAATCAGGTCGTTTTAAAATGTCAGCCACAAGAGAAATTCAAAATGCTATTAATCAGCCATATAGACGAAAGAAAAACTGTTCCGGAATCTTTGTATTAAGCTCAAACACATACAAAAAAATCTTTTTCATTTTCCACTTTTTTGGTATCTCATTTAAATTTTTTTATTTTTTAATTTTTTTAAATGGCCGCCATTTTGAAACAAGATGGCGGATGAAGCTGGCCAACGAACTCGGTCGAGATAATTGTATATACCATGTACACACCAAGGTACATCCAAGTCGGTTCATAAATACGCCTGTTATTACGTGAGAAAAATCAGGACGTTTCAAAATGTCAGCCACGCTAGAAATTCAAAATGCTATAACTCAGCCATTTCTTAAGATATAGACGAAACAAAAACTGCTCCCGAATCTTTTTATCAAGGTCAAACACATAAGAAGAAAATAGTTTTTCAATTTTCAATTTTTGGTACCACATTTCAAATTAAAATTTTTCTTAAAAATTTAAATGGCCGCCATTTTTAAACAAGATGGCGGGTGAAGCTGGCCAACGAACCCGGTCGAGACATTGGTATGTACTATGTATAAACGAAGTTACATCCAAATCGGTTCATAAATACGCCTTTTATCGCGTGACAAAATTCAGGACGTTTCAAAATGTCAGCCACGCTAGAAATTCAAAATGCTATAACTCAGCCATTTTTTAAGATATAGACGAAACAAAAACTGCTCCGAAATCTTTGTATAAAGGTCAAATACGTAAGAAAAAAATATTTTTCCATTTTTAATTTTTTGGTACCACATTTCAAATTTTAAATTTAAAAAAAAAATTTAAATGGCCGCCATTTTGAAAAAAAATGGCGGATGAAGCTGGCCAACGAACTCGGTCGAGAGATTGGTATGTACTATGTACACACTGAATTACATCCAAATCGGTTCATAAATACGCCTTTTATCGCGTGACAAAGTTCAGGACGTTTCAAAATGTCAGCCACGCTAGAAATTCAAAATGCTATAACTCAGCCATTTTTTAAGATATAGACGAAACAAAAACTGCTCCAGAATTTTTGTATAAAGGTCAAATACATAAGAAAAAAATATTTTTCCATTTTTAATTTTTTGGTACCACATTTCAAGTTTTAAATTTTTTTAAATATTTTAAATGGCCGCCATTTTGAAACAAAACGGCGGATGAAGCTGGCCAACGAACTCGGTCGAGACATTGGTATGTACTATGTACACACCGAATTACATCGAAATCGGTTCATAATTACGGGAGTTACAGTGTGACATAGGTCAGATATATATATATATATATATATATATATATATATATATATATATATATATATATATCAATTTTGAACGGAGGGTGGTTTCGGGGTCTGGGGGTCATGATCGATGAAAATATACCAAAATTTTTTGAAATCGCTTTCCTCCGAACGGCTGCAATAGGTAGCTTTTTTGTAAAGAAAGCTACGTAAAATGCTATAACTCAGCCATTTTTTAAGATATAGACGAAACAAAAACTGCTACGGAGTCTTTGTATAAAGGTCAAATACATAAGCAAAAAATATTTTTCCATTTTCAATTTTTTGGTAACACATTTCAAATTTTAAATTTTTAAAAAAATTTTAAATGGCCGCCATTTTTAAACAAAATGGCGGATGAAGCTAGCCAACGAACTCGGTCGAGACATTGGTATGTACTATGTACACACTGAATTACATCCAAATCGGTTCATAAATACGAGAGTTACAGTGTGACATAAGTCATATATATATATATATATATATATATAAATTTTGAGCGGAGCGTGGTTTCGGGGTCTGGGGGTCATGATCGATGAAAATATACCAAAATTTTTTGAAATCGCTTTCCTCCGAACGGCTGCAATAGGTAGCTTTTTGTAAAGAAAGCTACCTAAAACTCTAACTACTTTGTCCTTCCAAGTATCCGGCTCTACCCTATCAATTAGCTAGCATATGGTTATTTTAAAAAGTAATTTAAATAATTCTTTATTACAACTTTTTTTTCAAATATGTCATCCGATAAATTTTGAGATGTAGATAAATTAATCATCGTGGCGAAAGAAAACATCCTCTCGGCATTCGTGAAAAACGGTTATGGGGTTAAAATAATGCTAGGCTTAACAACTTTTTGTCCAAAATTCACTCTGAAATTGTATTGCCTACATTTCTGTATTCTGTTTAAAAGGCATTCTACTATTTTTTTTTAAATCAAATAACAGAATTTGTTTAACACAATTTTCATAATTTTCAGTTAACCTGAATTTTTAAAGTTGTTTCCTTACTTAAAAGGTAAAAAATATATAAGTAATATTATAAATGTTATAAAAAGAGGAATACAATCAGATTTCCTCCCCCCAAAAAAATTAAAGGTCTTACTTATACTGTACAAATACAGCACATGAAGTTGCTAAGCAACCAATATTGAATTAAAATATGCCTGTCAGTGTTTAGTTTTTGTACTCCTTTGTGTACTCCTGGAATATGGAATGTTGGGTAATGTCAAAAATTTAAATTTAAGAAATTTTTAATATTTATTATTTTTTCAGTTTTTTAATCAATGCTTAGTATTTAAATATTCGTTATCTAGTATTACTTAGATAATCTCTACTCCTAGTTGTAAGTACCAACTGTTATAGAGCGGGTAACGTGAATAAAAGTGACTCGATCGTAGAATTACGAGAAAAAATTATGATGTAGGACAATATTATAAAGACTAATAAAAATAATGACTAGCCCCTCGGCTTATGTTAGTATGATATAAGAAGCAAGAGACGCCAATTCCTTATTATGATGGCACTATCAAATTTTGCAGTTACGGCTTGAAACTTTAATATGTTGTATATCTTGACTAGTACAAAAAATATTTCAGTCTACCAAGTGATATCTCGGTATGATATGAGCTGAAGGGGAGCGAATTCGTCAATTGGCGATAGTATCTCGTCATCAAGTTTTGAGATGAAATAATTACAAAATTAATGTTTTAACAATCAATTTTTAAATCTTTTGTTTTGAATCCAAAAAAACTCCATTTACTTCTGTTTTTCTTCAAGACTATAGCAGAAAGATAGCTATAAGTACACACGATTTAAGTCCCCTCATTCACCTGGAAATTTGAAGGTAATATTCGTTATGTTAAGCACGCAGGGCTCAAGGAATGCGAATAATGATAAAATGCGAATAAAAGGCTTTAATATCGGAAAACCCCAGAGGCAATAAGCTCACTTATTACACACACATTGGTTCTGGCTGTTCTCATATCTTACCAAGATATCATGAAGCAGATTAAATATTTTATGAAACTGGTCAAATCTGCAACATGTAAAACTTTTATATGAAAACTCGATAACCTGATTGGCAAAACCGCGAATTGGCGCCCTGTTCTGCTCATATGTTAGACAAAATATCACAAAGCAAGCTGAATTATTTGCAGTACTAATACATATTCAATAAAAATGACCACTTACACATTCATTGTATTTATATACAGTTTTCTTCATTCGAAAAATATTCAGAACATTTTTTAAAAAATTGAGTCATACCGAGCCTGACCAGAAAGAATCAAAACCTACTCGAAACCGAACCAAATCCAAAATATTTAAAGACAATCAGGTCCAATACAAGACCCGATGCAGCACCCTAGCAGCGATCAAGGGTGATTAAACCAGAAGAAGCTTGAAAAACAAAACAAAATAAAGGTTCCTAAGGCAGAACAATACCTGAAGTTTTTAGTCATAAATCCTTCATTAGATTGACTAATTAGATTGACTATTTAGATTGAGAATTGATTTAATCGTAAAAAAGCAAGCGACTACATCAAAATAATCAATGGTTATTAGCCTATGAGTAGAATTGAATTGATTTCATTATAATCAAAGCATTGATTACATTACAATAATCACTGATCGTTAGTCTATGAGTTGGATTGAAACTAAGTTTAATCGGTCAATTATTAGTCATGATTAAAAAAATAATCATCAGTTTTCAATTGTTAATCTAATTAAAATTTTGCATGAAATTAAAATTTTTATGAGTCCTTATTACTTTCATTTCGTCAGAGAAAAGGAGTCCATTAAATTTATTCAAATTCGTGTATTTAAGACTTATGATGTATATCTCTACATAAAGTATTCGAAAATAGATAATATGTATACGATTAATGAAAAAAATGTAGTTGTATAATATATATAGGGACCCACTATGCGCAAAACTGTTTCTAATTTGTAATGGAAATATAATAGCGAATCTTGCTGCAGCATATAAATATAGCTTAATTGTATTATAAATTTTTAAACCACCATTAATTCTGAAATGGAATTAAAGGGTTTTTTTTTATTATTTCCGTTTATTGTAGGTCAAATCTTTAAACTTTACGGATTTTTGATCCCGTAAATCATATAAATATATTCCAAATAGAAATTTTTTGATTGAAATTCTACTTGTTTCTGTATTGAACATAAAGGATTGTTATATACCTACGTGTTCTTTATATTTTCCTATGGTTCAAAATATAGCTATCAGTCTTTTCTCACTTCTAAATTATTCTACTTTGGTTTTGGCATGACGCAAGCAGCAAACTCATCCCACCTGACTGATTTCTACGCTGAAATTAAAATACCTGGATCAAGGTTCCGGTCTCTAGCCTATATGAGAGCCATTTTTCGACCTCAACTACTCAGTTCGAGAGCTCTAGTCATCGTTGCAGAAACGACTCTATACCAAACTTTTTCAATGACAGAACAACCCTCGCAGTCGATCGAGTTCGCTTGGCACGTCTGAAACCAAACTCCAAGCAGAATGATATCAATCTAATGGCACAAAATTTTACATGAGAAAATAAAATTAATATTTTTTCGCCACTTCTTCATATTTTCCGTCTTCGTTACTGTTAGTTTTTGTTTTGTTTTTGTGCCATTATTTATGTACAAGGATTATTCGAGAAATAACTTCCGGAGCGTAATAGTTTCCTCAACCAACAGATAGTAATAATCTGCCTATGCGGTGCCGCGTCTTCAATGACTGAAAAATACCTCTTAAGAAAAAATAAGTATTTTAAAACGATGGCATGTCATATCTTGTGGAAAATATGTTTAATGCAACAAAAGGTCCCAACAACTAAAGTATTAGATGAAATCTTCAGTCAAGCGAGCACAATGTGTCCTGACATTGTCGGGCAACAAAATGGCACCATTACTAAGCTTTTGTTTTGAAAGGCATATAACAGATTTGTAAATGTTTCAGTCTAAGAAGCAACAAATCGTATAAAATCCTCCAATATGATAAATTTTCTCATCCACAGGCCAAATCAGAAGATTATATGCATGGAAATATTCCGTTTGAACTTTTGCTGTGTTGGCATGACATTTATGCATTGAAAAAGTTAATTGCAGGACGAATTTCACTGTTGGTAGGAACTTCAACTCACTTAAAAAGTCGCATATTTATAGAGATTTCAGTCTTTTTTTCCCATAAGAAATATCAATGTGAATGAACCTGTCGGGTCCAATGGAACCGTCTGGTAGATTGGGTGTGAAACTCCTCTGGCACAAGATTTACATGCGGCAGCGTTTCATCATATGATTTTTTTTGTTATGATGCATTCCACAGTCATTGAAGACGCGATACCGCTTAAGACCATTAGTGCCATTTATCGAGGGCAGAAATACTCCATTCCGGTAATTACTTCCGGAATGCCCCTCGTACAAAAATTAAAAAGATATTTTGCTTTACTTACACTGCAAATAGAAGCGTCTTAAATTTAGACACATATGTGACTGAAAAAGAATTTTAGACACTTAAGTGTCTTAATCTGAAAATTAAGACATTATAGATGTCTTAATTTAAGATACATAATCGTCTTACTATGACCATGGTGTAAACAAACTGAGAATAATCTCTAAAATATCCGCAAACGTCTTATTTTAAGACACTTTATTGCTTTAAACGTATCTTAATTTAAGACGTTTTGATTCTTCCGACGCAATAACCATCAGGGGGCACTGCCAATCGCGCATGCGTTTTAGATGTCTTCGTTCAAAGTTGGTATACTTTATAATTCAAACAAAGTTTGTTTTTATGTACGCGTGTATTTTAATTCGTTTTTTGCAGAATGTGAAGTTCTATGATTTAAATTCCTATTCGCTTGGATTATTTATTTATTGAATACATAATCTGACATGTGTGCTTGACATCGAACGTCTCTTAGAAGCTGTCGTCGATATAAGGGTGGGATAGACACAGAACAGAAGTAGACGACGCTTGAAGATTACACCCGGAAATTCCACAAAACGTGTGCAATGAATTTAGTGTTAATTCGTATTAATTTATATCAATAATATTGTGTTATTCATCTTCGTCCTGTCGAAACTGGCAAAAAAAGAGAAACTTTTGTCTGGCGGGTCCTATTTTGAGGATGAAACATTTCATTCTTTAAATAAGGCTAGTCGGATATATTATGGGATTTCGTACTAAAATGATGCAAGCCTTTCTCCTTCACTGGGGTAGTTTTTGAAATTTCAAATCGAGGAATTTTTCTTACCTCTTGCAGCAACTGAAGTAAGTGCCATAATTCCTTATAATACTAAAATTGGTGTATTTTATGATTTTATTTATTGTACTAAACAAAATCCTGCATGAAATTTAATTAGTTTTGAATCTGTTCGCAAACAAACCCCACTAATTCTAGAAGTATATGTTTTTAAACTTATGACGTTGTTTTTTATTACGAATTATATATTGAATGTCAGTTCTTAGTTTCAATGGTTAATTCTTATCTCACAGTAAGCGACGGTTACAAGGAAGTAAAGAAAATAAAAAACTTTGAAAGATTACCTAATGCTTTCTTACTTCCTGGCATAAAACCACAGATTAAAAAAAGATAAATAAAGTACACGAGACTCCTCTATTATGTGAAGCTGCCTGTAAAAATGTACATATGTATTTGATTTGCAATCAACTCTAATACTGATTTTTTGATTATTTTTAATAAAAATGTAATTTGAAATTTATAATGGGAAAAATAAAAACCTATAACTAGATTTCGTATTTAAAATTGTGGTAACTTTATTTATATGCACTTATACGAAAAAAACACAAATGACAGTTGTTACTGTATATATTTAAGACGAAAGAAGTTTGGAAACTATAAGTTATTTTTTCCTCATGTTTTTAATATAGAATATGTATTTATTTATTTTTATTGATAGTTGAATAGCTTTTGTGATTACCCTCTGATCTACATAAAAACTTGCCCATGTGGAAATATAAATTTTTTAAAAATGTAATTTTTAAATAAGTATTTTCATTTTTTGGGGGGGAGGGAGTGATTTTGCATGAAATTTTCGTAAAGCTGATATCTTAAATCTTGCACTGATTATAATGAAAGTTTTGAACTTTTAGAGTACGACAAGATTAAAAATGCAAATATATTTAACAAAATACCAAAGTATTTTTTCCCCAATGTTATTAAAGTAGAATATTTATTTATTTATTTTCATGATTCATAGTTAAATAGCTGTTGTGATTATCAAGTGATGTATATGTAAAATTGCCTATGTGGCAATATATTTTTCAAAAAATCTAATTTTTAAATTAGGAATTTTCATTTATTTATTTTTTTGGGTGGTGGTGGGGGGGGGGGGGGAGTTTTGCAATTTTCGTACATCTGATATTTTAATTTTTTTTCGACATTCAACCGAGTATAATAAATATTTTGAACTTTTAGAGTAGGACAAGATTATAATATATATATATATATATATTTATCTATGTACCTTAAAAGCCCTTAATAACGAACACTTCGGGACCGCGGAATTTGTCCGATAATTGGAGATGTCTACTTTTATGAGGTAAAAATATACAAATATGGATGTCTGCTGATTAAAAAAAGTATTCGTTAAATAGAGGTCTCCGCTGTTCGGGAATCTCCATTAACCTCCACAACGGATACTCCCGAATACCGGACATCTCAATTTAGACAACTATAATGCAGGGTTGCGTTTTTTGCAAAAGCACTTCTTGATTAAAGGATGGGCAAACTGGGAAGTGCCACGTCCCCCTACGACTGTACTGCCCCTAAATTTGATGTGCAATATTTGTAAAGCTTATATTTTAAATCTATTTCGAAATTGTACTGATTGTAATCAATATTTTGAACTTTTAAAGTAAAATAAGGTTAAAAACTAAATAAATAAAAACTAGTTGGATGTGCCAATCCCAAAACTTTCTTCTATCTTATACATCTTAATATTTAAAAAACTAGTTACACATGTTAATACTTCAATATTATTAGTTCATTACTATACCAACTTTAATTTTCATCTTAAATTTCTGCTTCAGTCAATTAAATGAACTAAAAACGAGTTAATCTATATCATGATATTTGTTAAAATTAATAGTTTTTCCTTATTCTGTTGTTATCAGATGTTTGTGAATAGCCGGCTTAGCAGGAAGTGAGTTCCCGCCTTTGCACGAGCCGCCCATGGACAATAGAACTACGAAAAATCAAGAAAAGTATACAAAAATCGCCATCACAGAGCCCCATTACCGCGCGATATTTCCAAGTTCAAGGAGGACCTGTTGGCCAAAGCCAAAAACATGCACAAAAAATTTGGTTTAATTGTATGCATATTTTATACAATTTTCGATTGTACAATAAAGAAAATGGCACAGACATCGTAATCATAGCTCACCCTTCCAGCGGAATTTTTCCAAATTCAGGGAGGACCTTCATGCCATGAACAAAAAGAAACACAAAAATTTGGCTCAATTCCCTGCATAACTTCATACACTTATCGATGGTATGATATTCAAAGTGGCACGAAAATTGCTATTACAGCGTCCCCTACCCGCAATTTTTTTTTTCCAAATTTAGGAAGGACCTGCTTGCCATAGCCAAGAACTTAAAATAAAAATTTGGTTCAATTCTATGCATAACTTCATACACTTTTGGATGGTACAATATTCAAAATCTCTGTTACAGTGCCCCCTAGTGGCAATTTTTTTCCAAATTCAGGGAGGTGCTGCTTGTCATAGCCATAAACTTACAATAAAAATTTGGTTCAATTCTATGCATAACTTCATACACTTTTGGATGGTACAATATTCAAAATCTCTGTTACAGCGCCCCCTACCGGCGAATGTTTTCCAAATTCAGGGAAGATTTGCCTGCAAAGGCCAAAAACTTAAAATAAAAATTTGGTTCAATTCTATGCATAAATTCATACACTTTTGGATAGTACAATATTCAAAATCGCACAAAAATCGCTGTGACAGCACCCCTACCGGCGATTTTTTTTCCAAATTCAGGGAAGACCTACCTGCCATAGCGAAAAATTTAAAATAAAAATATAGTTCAATTCTATGCATAACTTCATACACTTTTTGATGGTACAATATTCAAAATCGCAAAAAAATCGCTGTTAAAGCGCCCTCTACCGGCGAATTTTTTCCAAATTCAGGGAGGACCTACCTGCCATATCCAAAAACTTAAAATAAATATTTGGTTCAATTCTATGCATAACTTCATATACTTTTGAATGGTACAATATTCAAAATCACACAAAAATCGCTGTTACAGCGCCCTCTACCGGCGAATTTTTTTCAAATTCAGGAAGGACCTACCTGCCATATCCAAAAACTTAGAATAAAAATTTGGTTCAATTCTATGCATAACTTCATATACTTTTGGATGGTAAAATATTCAAAATGGCACAGAAATCGCTGTTACAGCGCCCCCTACCGGCGACTATTTTCCAAATTCAGGGAGAACCTACCTGCCATATCCAAAAACTTAAAATAAAAATTTGGTTCAATTCTATGCATAACTTCATATACTTTGGGATGGTAAAATATTCAAAATCGCACAAAAATCGCTATATCAGCGCCCCCTAAAGGCGATTTTTTTTCCAAATTCAGGGAGGACCTGCTTGCCATAGCTAAAAACTTAACATAAAAATTTGGTTCAATTCTATGCATAACTTCATACACTTTTTGATGGTACAATAGCAACAGACACACGGACAGACGGACAGACGGACACACGGACACACGGACAGACAGACATTTTCTATAAACATGTTTTTGGGGATCTCTGACCCCTAAAACATGTAAATCCGTCAAAAACCGGAAGTCGAAAATAATTTCGATTACAATACTTTCTTCTATTGAAGATAGAAGAAAGTAAAAATCTAATATTTAAATAAATATTTTTTTGTTTTTACTTTCTTCTATCTTCAATAGAAGAAAGTATTTTCGACGGATGTTTTAGGGGTCAGAGATCCCCAAAAACATGTTTATAGAAAATGTCTGTCTGTCCGTGTGTCCGTGTGTCCGTCTGTCCGTGTGTCTGTCGCCATTGTACCATCAAAAAGTGTATGAAGTTATGCATAGAATTGAACCAAATTTTTATGTTACGTTTTTGGCTATGGCAAGCAGATCTTCCCTGAATTTGGAAAAAAATTCGCCGGTAGGGGGCCCTGTAATAGCGATTTTTGTGCGATTTTGAATATTGTATCATCCATAAGTATGCGAAGTTATACATAGAATTCAACCAAATTTTTACGTTAAGTTTTTGGATATGGCAGGTAGGTCCTCAATGAATTTGGAAATAATTCGCCGGTAGGGGGCGCTGTAACAGCGATTTTTGTGCGATTTTGAATATTTTACCATCCAAAAGTATATGAAGTTATGCATAGAATTGAACCAAATTTTTATTTAAAGTTTTTGGATATGGCAGGTAGGTCCTCCCTGAATTTGGAAAAAAATTGACGGTAGGGGGCGCTGTAATACCGATTTTTGTGCGATTTTGAATATTTTACCATCCAAAAGTATATGAAGTTATGCATAGAATTTAAAAAAAAAATATTTTAAGTTTTTGGATATGGCAGGTAGGTCCTCCCTGAATTTGGAAAAAATCTGCCGGTAGGGGGCGCTGTCACAGCGATTTTTGTGCGATTTTGAATATTGTACTATCCAAAAGTGTATCAAGTTATGCATAGAATTGAACCAAATTTTATTTTAAGTTTTTGGCTTTGGCAGGCAGATCCTCCCTGTATTTGGAAAACATTCGCCGGTAGGGGGCGCTGTAACATCGATTTTGAATATTGTACCATGCAAAAGTGTATGAAGTTATGCATAGAATTGAACCAAATTTTTATTTTAAGTTTATGGATATGACAAGCAGCACCTCCCTGAATTTGGAAAAAAATTGCCACTAGGGGGCACTGTAATAGTGATTTTGCATATTTTACCATCGAAAAGTGTATGAAGTTATGCATAGAATTGAACCAAATTTTTATTTTAAGTTCTTGGCTATGGCAAGCAGGTACTTCCTTAATTTGGAAAAAAATTGCGGGTAGGGGGCGCTGTAATAGCGATTTTTGTGCCATTTTGAATATTATGCCATCGAAAAGTTTATGAAGTTATGCAGAGAATTGAGCCAAATTTTTTGTGTTTCTTTTTGTTCATGGCATGAAGGTCCTCCCTGAATTTGGAAAAATTCCGCTGGAAGGGTGCGCTATAATTACGATGTCTGTACCATTTTCTTTATTGTACAATCGAAAATTGTATAAAATTATGCATACAATTCAACCAAATTTTTTGTGCATGTTTTTGTTATTGGCCAACAGGTCCCCCTTGAATTTGGAAATATCGCGCGGTAATGGGGCTCTGTGATGGCGATTTTTGTATACTTTTCTTGATTTTTCGTAGTTCTATTGTCCATCGGCGGCTCGTGCAAAGGCGGGAACTCACTTCCTGCTAAGCCGGCTATTCAAAAACATCTGATAACAACAAAATAAGGGAAAACTATTAATTTTAACAAATATCAAGATATAGATTAACTCGTTTTTAGTTCATTTAATTGACTGAAGCAGAAATTTAAGATGAAAATTAAAGTTGGTATAGTAATGAACTAATAATATTGAAGTATTAACATGTGTAACTAGTTTTTGAAATATTAGGATGTATAAGATAGAAGGAAGTTTTGGGATGGGCACATCCAACTAGTTTAATCTTGTTCTACTCCTGAAGTTCAAGATATTGATTATAATCAGTACAATATCGTAAAAGATTTAAATTATCAGCGCAACGAACATTGCATACCAAAACTGAGAGCACCAAAAAAATCAGGCTTTATTCGGGGGGGGGGGGGGGGCAGGACCACAGCCAAATATTTTTCCAGGATTCAACGTGGTCAAACATGGCTAAGTATGATACTTACAAAAAAATGGATGCGATTCTGACGTTTGAAGTGTCTGAAATTCAGACGCAAAAATTGTCTGAAAAAATTCAGACATTTTAAAATGTGTGAAAATTGAACACTCCATTTCAGACACTTAAGTGTCTGAATTTCAGACATTTTAATTTACAGTGTAATAGATGCTTTTTTATTTATGATGCTAAACTTAGATTTTCTAACTAGTATGTGTGCTTCCCTTTTGTATGATCTCAGTTTGAAAGGGATCGTTTCAATATTACTTATTTTTTTACTCTCAACTCTCATTTACTACAAGCTATGGGACATGCTATCCTTGTTATTATCTTATGTTAATTAGTGTCGGGGATGTGTGGTAAGAGACACAGGCACATCGGAACGCATCGTATTCGAAGAAGACATAATTTTTTTTTAATTGAATAAGATTTTTGTTCTGAAGCATGTTCACTACTCTGTTAATGGATAAATCTAATGATTCTCAATACAGTCAATCAGGGTAACTTTGATCCGCATTTTCTCTATTTTCATATGCCACACTCTTAATTAAAGAATATTGTCGCAACTAGGGGCATAAAAGAGGAGAAATGATCCTAAATTATTGTTTGACTATAAAAAATTAAGGAATAATAAGGATAAAAGCAATAAAAAATGAATTTTTAGCCTGGTTCAAAGTTACCCAGCCATTTAGGGTAACTTTGCACCATATGATAAATTTTTATATAAAGTAACTAATTATAAAAAAAGTATTGTAATGAGGACAACTTTAAACACCGAAAAATGTTTTCAGATATGTAAAGACTGCGAATTTACATTTCCCAACATCACAAGATTTGTATAATTTATGATATTACAACAAATATGAGGCATAAGAAAAGTGGAAGAAGAGAACCATGAACATTTAGAAATAAAGAAAAACCTGTTTATTGCTCATATAAAACATAAAAATGCAGTGAAAAACAATTTTTAATGTTTTAACTCTATAATATATCCATAGTTACAGTAATACATACAAGTACTAGTATTATTCAAACAAGAATAAAAAACGTCGAACCTATGAAATGTCAAATTTGAGTAGCTCCGCCCCTAATCACGCCTCTAAAGGAATTTTATGTATTTTACACATATTTGTAAAAATTTTTACATGTGATATCTAATGCACACTTTCAGCATTTATATAAAATATACGTGCAGATATGGGAAATTTTCGACAGTAGCACCTATAATCAGTAAATTATAAGCATCAGTGTAACTTTGAGCCGGCTCAAAGTTTCTCTGAAAATGCGGTAAAATGCAAGTGCCTTTTTATTTTACATTTTATTAACTATGAATAGATAAATAATCACTAAATATTAACACATTTACAACATTCAGATAATAATATGTCTGATAAATGAGTATATTGTTACTTACTATGAAAATTTAATTGGATTACAACAACTTGAAAACAGCATTCAAAATTAACTTGAAAACAGTACTTCACAAAAATAGTTAAATGATGCAATTAATTGCGCATAATATTTCTAATTTATTTTCTAAAATAAAGAGTAGAAATCCCAGTTTAGAACCTTGCCAAATGAGAACAGTTCTGGAGTTTATTTAGTCTTTTAGAGTCAACAATATTGAAAAATAGGAGGTGGTGCAAAGTTACACCCCGTAGATCAAAGTTACCCTGATTGACTATATTGCATCTATTATCCATACACTTACAAATCAACGAATAACCAGAGAAGTCACATCTCTGTTTTAAAGAAATCCTTTCTAAACCGTTACTAGTGATATCTTACCTTCAAAAGAAAGTAACCAAATATCGTTAGTAAACACTGTTATGTGTTTGTATAATGTATATTACGTATACAATATACATATTTTTATTTAAAGAGCTAAGTGGAAGAACATGTTCAGTAACAAAATTTACATTTCAAGAAATTTGTGGTGAAAGTTTTTGCTGTAAATTTTAATGATTTATTTTCTGTTTGATACCATGTGTTTAAAATATTAACAGGTATGGTACTAAACTCTCTCAGAAAAACTTATTCATATTTAATTTTCAAATATTAAAAATTATTAATATTATTGACATTATTAATTATTAAAATATTAAATACTAATTAATAATGTGTTAAATCTTCAAGATTAAATAGAATCTTAGTACTTTAGCTTCACCATGTGATAGGAAACCTCATAAAGCTTTCATCCAAAAGTTTTTTAAAAAATAGAAAATGTAGCATAACATGTTCATCCACTCAGCTCTTCATTTATGTAGATTTATTCTAAATATTTTCTTTCTGAATTGTAAAAAACTCTTATTTGAATTTGTCGCATGTGTTAATAATAATCATTTTTGCATTCAGTTTGCATTAAAATATCTTCTTATAATTCATATTTAAAAGCATTTACAAAAATTATGCTGTTAATTACTGAAATAAGTAATTTATTATTAGTTTATAAATCCAAATGTTAAAATGTATTCAATTACTCTGGGCAAAAAATATAACATTTTAACCTTGTCAAAAATGTCGCAGCATCTATTTTGTGAAAACAATATAAAAAAATAACACAACAATATAGATATCAAATTCTAATGAAATGTTTTATCTTTTAGATCATTTAAACGAAATAGTTTAACATTTTACGTACTAAATTAGGTATGAAGAATTTGCTCCCACTCTATAATTGTCTTTCTTTAATTTTTGAAGATACAAAAAGAAAATTATGTAATAATAATAATATGAAATTTAGATAAAATTTTTACTAAAACTGATTTAAGAAATCAATTTTATATCTGGCTTTGTGACATATTTACAAAATTATTCATTTTCATTAACAAAGCACTCTTATGGAAATCACAATTCTTATAAAATCAATGTAAATATTGTGCAATTATTCCAAATATTGTTTAAAGCAATTTATTGAGATCTTCTCTGTAAATGGAAAGGTTTCGCAGTTCTAAGCTTTCAGTGTAATATTTTTAATAAGATAAAAGCTAAACCTATTTGAGTGGTTGAAAAAATAGGACTTTAAAAAATATTTAGATTCGATTCTTTTGTTGTGCATTCTAAATATGATAAAGGAAAGTATTTTGGAAAACGTAAAATCTAAATTTATTAATAGACTGATAAATACGTTCTATATAAAAAAATTTAATGGTGCATACTTAAATTTATACTTGGTGCATAAGGAATTTAAAAAATATCTTTTTTATATTTATTTAATATGGCATATGGAATAGTAAAGTAAGATTTTATAAGGAAAAACTTACTTATTCGGTGCAAAGCGGTGTTATATTGCACAATTATTCCTTTTTTTTTATTATCACTACAACTGGTTAAAAAATAAGATTAACTGATAAAGAAGTCTTAAAATATTTTCCCATCTTGGTCTTATTCGAAGGAAGTTTTTTAAAAATAAAATTGAAGTAGTGGGTCAAGTGTCTTTGTCTTGTGTAAATACGTGGGATAGATATAAGGGAGAGAAGATGACTAGATCAAAGCGTAAAAAACGAAGAAATGAAATATACAGGTGATGGATATGTGTTAAGTAAGGTGTATTTAAAAGGACTGAAATCATTTTTTAAGTTTTTGACAGAAATAATTTTGTATAACTTTACCATGAACGGTTATCTTTATTAGGGTATTTCACAGCATAGCGAAAAGAAAATTTATATTTTTAAACTTCACGAAATCCGAAATGAATGGAAATTAATCTAATATAAAAAATATTCAGTAATTTTTATACAATTAAATTCATCGTTCATAAACATATACAGGGTGATTCATAAAAGATGGGCAGAACTTTAAGGGGTTATAGTACACTTAAAGACAAATAATATTAAATAGGAGACTAAGGGTCCCAGACGTATTCCCAAGGAGATAGGGGGCATTAAAGTTTAGGGTCCGAAATTTCAAATGATTATAAAACATGGAAAAATTGGTCGATTCGTTTGCGGTTTTTGCAAAAAATTTTCTTTATGCCAGTATTTTCTTGAAATAAAATTTTAAAGTTCAATTTCAAAAAATGCCGATAGGGGGCGCTTTAGACTTTGGAGTAACAAACAACTATTTTTTAACGTTATTTTTTGTATTTCTTTAAATGATTTCGAAAGCTTGGACTTAAACTTAAATTTTGATCTAAAAATCTGAGTCCTAACGAGTAGTTAAGTAGCATAAACTGAAATTTGAAATTTGAAACCCTTCTCCCCCCAGAACAAAAATCAGTTATTCCCGATCTTTGTGTCGTAGATTAGGCTCTAACTACTGCCGCGTTTTGCTAAAATTATTCTTTATGTCAGTATTTTCTTGAAAATAAATTTTAAAGAAAATTTTCAAAAAATTCCGATAGAGGGCGCTTTAGACTTTGGAGTAACGAACAACTATTTTATACCGTTATTTTTTGTGTCTCATTAAATGCTTTCTAAAGCTTAGACTTAAACTTAAATTTTCAGCTCAAAATCTGAATCGCTGAGCGTGGTTCTGTAGCGAGGGGAGGGGGTTCAAATTTCAACTTCTGAACATAGTTCAGTTTGCACTACTTAACCATGCCCAACGATTCTGTGCTGTGATACGAGGCAAAAATACAACTTTCGTCAAGGACTGCATAGTCGGAATTCACTCATAAAGGCACTGGCACAGTTGGAAACGTCGCTCATGCAAACGTTAAAGCTCCATTCCTGACGCTAGTCACCGGGTGAAGAAGGAAACAGAAAGTATGCAAATGTCAAATGGGGAAGAAGAAGAACACGTATGCAAAATTTCGACACGATTCAGGCATAAAAACCACTGAACGGTGAGTCAAGTGTAAGTCGCTGTAGTAATGAATCGGAAGATGGTGCCCTTCACGAATAAGGAAAAGTCTGAGATGCATTTAATTTACGGAGCGGCAGATGGAAATGGTGCAGAGGCACAACGAATGTACGGAGAGCGATTTCCCAACAGGCGGTTGCCTAACCGCAAAACTTTCGAGCGCTTGCACAGACAGTTGTGTGAGACGGGATCATTTCTCGCTCCCCGGTCGAATGCAGGTCGTGCAAAAAAGGACGAATCAGTAGTTGTTGCAGAAGCCATTCTGGATGTAGTAGCGGCGCAGCCAAGTACAAGTACACGAACAGTGGCTAGGCAGGTGGATACCTCACAGTCCATGACTTGGAGGGTACTGAAGGATGAACATTTGCTCCCGTTTCATGTGCAACGAGTCCAGAAACTGTCTCCAGGGGATTATCCAAATCGTATTGAATTCGCCCGCTGGTTTCTGCAGCAGAACGCGCTAAATCCACATTTTGGACGAACTGTGCTTTTCACCGATGAATGTACCTTCACACGTGAAGGTACATTTAACACACACAATGCACATGTATGGGCGGATGACAATCCACATGCTACGTATCCACATGCTCATCAGAGACGCTTTTCCATCAATGTTTGGGCAGGAATCCTCGGAGACCACCTAATCGGACCGTACCTTCTTCCTGAACGCCTCAACGGTAAAACATACCTCACATTTCTGCAACATGTGCTGCCAGACCTGTTAAACGTTGTTCCTCCACGCATCCGGCGGGTCATGTGGTTCCAGCACGATGGAGTGCCAGCCCATTACGTACGAGACGTCCGCAACTATCTGGACATCACATTTCCGAACAGATGGATTGGTCGAGGTGGTCCTGTCGCTTGGCCTGCTCGCTCGCCAGATCTTTCACTCCTCGATTTCTTTTTTTGGGGACGATTGAAGGCTCTTATGTATGAGACACCCATTGAATCCCCCGAGGAACTGGTCGCCAGACTTTCTGCCGCTGTAGGGGAAGTGCTCGAAAAGCCTGATGTTTTCGCGAATGTTCGCCGTTCCATTCTTCGCCGTTGTTCTGCGTGCATAACCTCTGGTGGTCACAATTTTGAACATTTATTGTAATTACATGTTAATAAATATGCTTTGGTAACATAATCCTAATTTGTGTCTTTTTACCTCGTATCACAGCACACAATGCGTGGACATGGTAAACTGAACTGTGCTCAGGAGTAGAAATTTCAAACCCCTCTCCCCAGAAACTTAACCACGTCTAACGATTCAGATTTTGGGCTGAAAATTTAAGTCTAAGCTTTAGAAAGCATTTAATGAGACACAAAAAATAACGGTATAAAATAGTTGTTCGTTACTCCAAAGTCTAAAGCGCCCTCTATCGGAATTTTTTGAAAATTTTCTTTAAAATTTATTTTCAAGAAAATACTGACATAAAGAATAACTTTAGCAAAACGCGGCAGTAGTTAGAGCCTAATCTACGACACAAAGATCGGGAATAACTGATTTTTGTTCTGGGGGGGAGAAGGGTTTCAAATTTCAAATTTCAGTTTACGCTACTTAACTACTCGTTAGGACTCAGATTTTTAGATCAAAATTTAAGTTTAAGTCTAAGCTTTCGAAATCATTTAAAGAAATACAAAAAATAACGTTAAAAAATAGTTGTTTGTTACTCCAAAGTCTAAAGCGCCCCCTATCGGCATTTTTTGAAATTGAACTTTAAAATTTTATTTCAAGAAAATACTGGCATAAAGAAATTTTTTTGCAAAAACCGCAAACGAATCGACCAATTTTTCCATGTTTTATAATCATTTGAAATTTCGGACCCTAAACTTTAATGCCCCCTATCTCCTTGGGAATACGTCTGGGACCCTTAGTCTCCTATTTAATATTATTTGTCTTTAAGTGTACTATAACCCCTTAAAGTTCTGCCCATCTTTTATGAATCACCCTGTATACGGTGTCCTGGGATAATAACGCCATGTTAAGATTCTACGAATTTTCACGGCTTAGTTTTAGATTTTTTTCTTTTTTTCAAGCGAATGTATGATTTGATACAGCATCTTATTGATTATATATACATGAAAGAATATTTTAGCAGATATGTATTCATAAAATGTAATGGCGTGATTTCTTAACCAATGTGTTATTTGGCGTTATTTGGCATGCAAACAAAACTATAAAATAAGATGGAATAATGACATGTAAATTGCCCACTTCTAAAATCTGCCCTGGGCATGGGAGTTACACCTAACCATAAGCCAAAAGCGGGTTCCCAGGGTGGGTGCTTACTTACTTACTTACTTCTAAAAATACAAACTCTACAGCCTTAGAAATTGACAAATGTCTCTTACTTACCATTAATTGCGATATCAGGATGCAGTAATAATCATTTGGTATTTTATTCTTCTGACATGAAAAAGTTAACAGCAATTAGGACATACGAATTTCTCTTTATACTTTTTGGTTTTCAACAATGGCAATAATGTTCTCTAGTGTATAAAATAAAAAATAAACCCTCCTTGTATATACTTCGGAACCAGCACTGAAAAGGAGTAATTACGCAAGTGGATGTCGTAGTATATTTTAAATTCCGTAGTATATTTTAGACTACAAACTGCCTTGAGAACACATTCATTCCACAACATTCTGAAAATACATGAAATACACTACAAATTTCTGGAATAAACAAAGCACTCCCTCATAAATAGATAGTTTTCAGATTAGAGAACTTAATTCGCAAATTTTAGAAAAAGAGTTGCATCTTTAGTGCTTCTTCCAACGACAAGGTCTACAAATGGAACAAATTAACTTTTAGCGATTGTTTTTCACTGAGATAACTCACACCCCTTTTACGCAGAATCTGTAGGTGCCATCTCCTGGATTCCTTCATAATTACGCGTGATATTAGCACTTGGCGTTATTATCCACCCTGGCGTTATTACCTTAGGACACCTTATATGCATTCTAATGTTTAGTTTTTTCCTTGTAACATTGTTATAAACGTTATTATTATTATTTTTTTATATACTGTTATCAAACACTACACACAAGATTCTAAACCTAACCAGAAACAGATCTGAACTAGAAAAAGCCTTTATCCGACCTAACTGAACCGATAAAGAGAAAAATATTTTAACGCAGTCCTGAAACATATTTGCTTTTCTTTCAGAGATAAGGAATTGCACTTGCGTAATCTGTTTTATTCTTCTAAAAGAAGTATGCACTCTTTTTCGCATTATGTTTTCTCGGTTACGAAAGAATTCTGAACCATAGAAAACAATGAAGAAATTTCTGAAGGAAATATTTTTAATTATTAGAAAAAAATGTAAAAATATTTTTAATAATGTTGTAGTAATACCATTTTTAACATATATGTATAGATTTTATTTTAATTCAAATATTATTGTTAGTAATAATCATACATTCTTTCACAATTAAAAAGTTCGCCACAGGCGTTAAGTTTGCTTATGGTTATTAATCTTATACAATAAAATATTAAAAATCGATTATATAAAATTCTTATAATTCATTATAAGAATACACTCATAATTTGCTTCGCTGTATAATTTAAGAAAATTATATGCATTTCGAAAAATGTTTAAAATGGAGACACTAAAAGTAATCAATATTTTTTTTTTAATTGGAATAGTTTCAGTTAAAATTTGTGGCTTACTGGATAAATTAAAAATATAATATATGTTTTTAAAACAAATTGTATGTATTAAAAATATATATTATTTCCAAAAAATAATTTCTTTATACTCTTACGATATTTCAGAAAACACAAGCTTATGAAAATAAATTTTCGTACAAACCAATTATTCAAATTACAAAGCCTACAATATTTATTAGAAATTTAGAGTGCAGTGTGGAACTTATTCGTCTTTTTATCTAACTCCAAACATTTATAAGATAATGCTATACAAACTGGTAAAACTTAAAATTTGAATGAAAACTTCAGCCTCATAACAATAAACAAAGCACAACGCGTTTCAAGAGAATGAAATCATTCATAGTGAACTGCAAACACGATTTGCTGTCGCTTTGAAATCAGAGAAAATACTGACAGAAAGCAGAAGATAAATGGGAATTAAGTAGGAAACAGCCAATATGATAACAGGATGAGTCTGGCAATAAGCAATGGAGCAACTACCAAACAGCAGATGATAAAACAAAACAAAAAGGAAGCATGAAAATAGAAAAAAAAGACAGAGAAGAAGGAAGATAATAATATAAAATAAGAATGAAAGGCGATAAGCTAGTAAATAAGATTAAAAATATGATAAGAAAGCAGATAAGAACTAAAAAAAATGCAATGTAGCAAAGAAAATTAAATAAAAAAATAAATAGATACCAATGCAGTAAAATAAAAAGATAACTAAATAATAAATAAAAAGCTTATTTACAGGGTGTCCAGCGAATAAGTCCCTGATTTCAAAATTAAATATCTGAAAAACAAAGATCAATAGAATTATGCGGTAAACGGTTTGTTTATTAGCTAAGCTGTAAAAATTTTATACAGAAGTTTCAAAATTTAGTTACAAAAACTGTTAACAGATGGCACTGTAATCGCAATACTTGTAAACTATGTTTCGAAGTCCAGAGCACTGGTGTCTCATTCCTAGATGGCTCCCTACGGAAGAACGAATATTGGAAAGTTCATTTTTTCATTGGGGTGATGTGCTGAAGTAGATACATCCATCTGGTCACAGAATTATTGCATCAGCTTTAATTTTAGAAAATTTCAATTAATAGAATTTTGAATAAAAATTTTAGAAATCATTATATAAGAACTTATTGAAATGTATTATTCAATTCAATTTTTAATGCCATATAATTATTAAAATCAAAAGGCATATATTTAGAAAAATAATTTTGTACTTTTTATTTATTTTTTATATTTTTAAATCACGGCATAATATATTGGTATTATTGTTTATACCTGAATTATTATAAATAAAAAAGTAATTTTGCAATTTTAATTTATTTTTAAATCACGGCATAATACTTTGGTTTTAGCACAACACATATATTTCTTTTCTTTGTAACCAAAGTTTTAGAGACAGAAATTACGCTTTAAATTATTTCTTTTTTAAAAGGAATTGATGATAAGTCATATCATCAACGTCAAAGCAAAAGTATTTTGGATGCTGCATTCCTTTCCAATACTTCGGATTCTACCGCTAGAAGCTGCAACATATTTCTGTGCTCAATGATAAAAAACATGAAAACGAGTTTTTAAAATTAGAATTATTTTTTTAAATTAAGTTTTTAAAAATAGAAACTTTGAATTTTTTCATTCAAACTATTCTCTATAATAATAATAAAAAAAAATATGATTTATGAATCATTATTAAAAATGCTCAGTGATTTTTAAAACAGGGGTTTCTTTTAGCTTAATTAAATTTTAAAACCAGAAACTTTGGATTTTATAATTCAAACTTTTTTCACAGTTTAAATAAACATTAAAAAGTAAAGATTTCCATTTTTGTTCAAATACTCCTCTCCTTGGATTCGATTCCACGTTCTACCAATTAGGAGAGAAAAGACATACCACAGAGACCGGGTATCCTGACCGAAGTAGCTTATAACAAAATTTGAAACAAATCTCAATTCTGTCAACACCTCCGCTTCTGCACATCACCCAAATAAAATATTTTAAGAAGTTCTTATATAATGATTGCTAAACTTTTTATTGAAAATTCTATTAATTGAAATTCTCTAAAATTGAAGCTTTGACCAGATGTCTCCTCTTCTGCACATCACTCCAATGAAAAAGTGGTCTTTCCCAATTTTCGTTCTTCCATAGGAAGCCATCTAATAATGAGACGCTAGTACTCTGGACTTCAAAAGACAATTTATAGGCATTGCGATTACAGCGCCATCTGTTAGCGGTTTTTGCAACTAATTTTTGAAACTTCTGAGTAACATTTTTACAGCTTAGCTAATAAACAAACCGTTGTCCGCAAAATTCTATTGATCTTCGTTTTTGAGATATTTAATTTTGAAATCAGGGTCTTATTCGCTGGACACCCTGTACTTACACTAAACAAATGTTTAAGAAGTTGCGGAGTTCTTAATGGTATATGATTTAGCATTCAGATAGCTATGTTTAGTAAAATAGCGAAATTTTCAAGGAAATGGAATTTAGAAGTGCAACTTTCATTAAAAATAAATATAGAATTTTGAAAATAAATCTATGGAAGGAACCCTTACAGTGTTTTTCGAAATAAGAAATTTATTTATTAAGCACAAAACGGGAATGTTCTTTCAAAGGGTGTTCGAGATTTTTTTCCTCTATAGAAGATAAATGGAAATCATTTCAAAGAAAATTACAGAAACCACATTTTCATGAACAAAATGCTTATTACTGCCTTTGAAACTTATGTGTACCGCGCACTTAAAATTTGATCCAACTATTCTTCTCTTAACAGCAAACTTAATTATATAAAATATGTTACTGACAGTATAGTTTTATGCGCTCCAAATATTTTTAAAAGTTCAATTGTCTTTTTAACAATTCTACTCGTTTCAAAACTGAACCTTATTATTTGATTGTTCTACCTTTCTATCTACCATTATTCATATTTTTCTAAAACTTTGAAAGGGTTCAATTTTAATGTAATTTTAAAACCTACCAATAAGATTAAGTTCTCTTATACTATGTCAATTGTCTTTTTAACAATTCTACTTGTTTCAAAACTGAACCTTATTATTTGATTGTTCTACCTTTCTATCTACCATTATTCATATTTTTCTAAAACTTTGAAAGGGTTCAATTTTAATGTAATTTTAAAACCTACCAATAAGATTAAGTTCTCTTATACTATGTCAATTGTCTTTTTAACAATTCTACTCGTTTCAAAACTGAACCTTATTATTTGATTGTTCTACCTTTCTATCTACCATTATTCATATTTTTCTAAAACTTTGAAAGGGTTTAATTTTAATGTAATTTTAAAACCTACCAATAAGATTAAGTTCTCTTATACTATGTCTCATGTTCCTCGTCTTCAGAAATGGGGAGTTTACATGGCTCTTTGTAATGACTGCGATTCATCTTTAATGCGTCAAACTAAATATCGAAATAAACTAAAAAAAACACTCAGTTATGTCTCTAAACAAGCACTTTCGAATCTTCGATCGCAAAGCACTATCAGATTTACGGTCATGAATTTAAATTCCAAAATGTCAAAGTTTCAAATGTTCAGATATTTAACACCAGTTGTATCTCCGAAAAAGTTTAGGTATCTCTCATAATCAAGAAGTTATTGTTCATGAAAATTTTTTCTCTCTTCAGCTTGTGAAATCTAATTCAGTTTAACTAATTAATCCTTCTTTTTATTTTTTTTATTAATTTGCTATATTATTTTATTTATTTATTTATTTTATTTTTTATATTTATTTTTGAGTGTGATCTATTTTATTTATTATCATTATTTCTTATAGTATGTGCTATATTTCTTCTGTATAACCTTATCGTCTTTTTCTCCGTTGTATTTGTTCTTTTATATTATTTTAACATTTCTTCTTCTCTTTTTCTGTATTACCCTCTCGTTCGTTGTTGCTCTATACCTAAATGGCTAATATCTCGTAACTTTCAATTTTTCTGTTTTACCGTACCTTCCACATTTCTCTTTTACTTCCTTTCAGTTTTCAAAGACGTAGCATATGTCTTGTTTGTCTTTGATTTTGAAAGACTGCTTTCTTTTGAAACGTACAGTGCTTTACATATTTTTATTGTGCTTACTAAATTTTTGATTAGATTCTACTCAATGACGTAAAATAAGTGCAGCACACACAAAAAAAATTACACATATTTAAATAATATATCTCCGTAAGAGAGAAATGTTTTTCAAAATGATAATGAGTTTCTTTGTGAAATTTTCAGTGAAATTCTGTGAAACACGAACCTTTCAACAAAAGAAATGAATTTCAAATCGAATATTTTTTTTTCTACTTTCAGAATAAACTAATATTCAATGAAATTTTCAATACTGAATATTAAGTTACTATTTCCATAACAAATAATCGCATTTTCCATTCCAATTATACTGTACTAATTTACTTTAACTTTAGTAACGTTTTTGATAAAATAAATATAATTTAAATTTAAATCTTTCTCTTGACTTGAAATTTAAGATTTTACAAAATACTTATCATAATAATTATAATCTTCTTTGTAAGTTTCGAACCGTTTTATTTGAAACCTGATATTTAATTTTTAAATCTTATGTCGCATCTATTAAGTATAAATTTTATTTATTACATAGAAATTGCAAAATATATGTATCCAACAAAAAGTTTTCGGTAAAAAAAAAAAAAAGCGCCAAGTTCTCCATTATGTTCCGGCCAGAAAAAGTAGTGATGTCTGAAGTTCGCACAAGTTAAAAGCCAAACATCCCAAATCTTTCATTGAAAATGGCTTCCTGCGACTTGGCCGTTAATGCCTTATACAGCATTTCAAAATTAATGATTGGAAATTACGCATTTATGAATTATTTAAATATTAAAAGTAATATTAGAATGCAAAGAGGCAAATTCACATAAAGACATTATAAGTAAAAGATTTCTGATAACTACCATTGAGTTTCAAGAAACATTAGTTTTGATTACAGATCATTTAGTCCATTTGTGGTTTAATTGCCATTTTGTACGGTCTAAAGCTAAAGTCATTAACGTAAAACCCAAGATAAAACAAAATTTACTTACTTCAAATCTCACAGTATGTTACATTATATTTTCTTGTATAATATTGAAATCTTGTGTATTGACGAAAGAGATTTTTTTCGTTTGAACATTTATCATAGATTGTTTGCATACATTAAGAGGTATTCGATTTATAAACTGTTAAAAGCTGATACTAATTATGTTTTAGCAATTAGGGATATTATCTCCTGAACACAAGTATTTTGTTATTTTTAACTTCTAAGAATTTAAATAGATTGAAGTTGTTTAAATGCTTTTTTCAAATGCGTATTTTTTTCTGTACTCTGTGCCACAAAATGCCTAAAATAATCCAAAAATGTAGTTGACGTAATGAAGGAATGTGAAATGTAGTTGTAGCTAATTTGTACCTATTTGAAAATTTGAAAAACTCTCTCGAAGGCATTAACGGCCAAGTCGCAGGAAGGCATTTTCAATGAAAGATTTGGGATGTTTGGCTTTTAACTTGTGCGAACTTCAGATATCACTACTTTTTCTGGCCGAAACATAAGGGAGAACTTGGCGCTTTTTTTTTTTTTACCGAAAACTTTTTGTTGGATATCACTACTTTTTGTATGTTTTTTCAAGTTTGTTATTCTAAACTATATTAATATGAAAAACTTAAATTTCGGTACTTTTATGTTAGCCGGGAGCAAATCTCCTCATTGGCCTTTTGTTTTTTCGCAAATAGCAGTTTTCATTTTTCACATGCGTAAATTAGAAACAATGCTTTGATTTTAAAATAAAATATTTTGGTTTATGTTATTATTTCTTATTTATTTATTTAATTATTTATATATTAAATATTCTATTAAATAAAATGAGGGAAATGCATCTATTTTAAATGAGATGACTGAAAAGTATATATCTTTAAATGAAATGAATGCAATATGAACAATGGAGTTGGGAACAGTATTTGGCGATTTGCCACTTGCGCCCGGCTAACATAAAAATACCTACATTTATTTTATTGAGCTTTACAAATTTATACTTTATTTCTTTTTATATTAAAGTACTAGCCGCCTCTAGCAAGCAGTATTTACCATATTAATTCCATGTTAAACTTTGCATCATGTTACTGTTATTCATAATTTAATTTACTTGCCCATTCTTTTGCCAAGTCGGAAGCTTTTGATAGAGAAATCAAGAACTCTTTACGATCATGGAAGCACATCATATATTTTGTGTTGTTATGTATTTCATCTTTCGTAACAAATATCTCTTAACTCACTTATGCATGTTTCCTTAGCAATTACAATTCGTTCTGCAATGCGGAAATTTTAAATCCTATTAAGTAATCTTTTTTAATTGAGCTCACTGCCAATTGTTGTATTTTAACTGATACGACTGGGTACAAGTGAAATGGTTTTTATGAAATCCTTTGACAATATCTGCATTTGCATTAAACCATATTGATGCTAATATCTTTTTGTTTCACGTTAACCTTTTCAATAGACTCGATTACGGAAGAATAGGAGGTCTACCAGCTCACTACCATGATCCATTTGAAAATCTATCATTCTTCTCATCTGATCGTGTTGAAGAATTAGTCAATGTGCCATAGTTTTAAGATTTTAGCTAATTTTATTCGAAACCTGAAAACTAAAATGCGAGGAACCGGATTAGAGAAGATTCATTCTAACGTACATATCGATTAACTGGTTACATATTATAGAATTATAATAATCATAAGGATAACTGGCAGTTTCAATGCTTTAATAGTTTCCGTAAATGCTCTTTATATAATACAGAAGTTGGGCAGTGACGAAAGTATTAGCACTTTGAAAATATTAGTACGTTATATCATTTAACTATTCAGATGGTGGCCGCCCCTCCGGGTGGTTCCGACCCGAACCCTTGAGTGGGGGAGGTGACCGGAAGCTCGGCAGAGTTCGTTGTGTACGAATGCGAGGGGGCCGGATGGGGACGATTCGCCACCTCCTCGAGAGGCTCATCTCCGACAGGCGTTGAGCACGGTGGCCACGGTTAACGGACGTTGTGCATGGGTGCGTAGGCCCTTCGGGGTCCGCGTTCGAACGCACCCCCGGCAGCCGGGTTCTCTGGCCAAGCCGGATAGCGACGCTCCATAGGTCGATACCGGTGCCGGTCTAAGGGCCGGACGGTGTCGCCGGGCAAAGACTAGCTAAGGCGATAGGACCCCATCCACCAATTGACTATGTGGGAGCCTGAAGTATGAGTGAGGGCTTTGTAGTGGAAAGTCCTCGGTGCACGCTAGTGACGACGGGGAACGCCATGCAGGGACTCCCGGAGCAACCGAAGGGCGAGGGTTACGGACAGCGCCCAGGTTACTTTATTACTTGGGTGGCTCATCCCTCCGAGGACCTCAGCTGGAGCAGTTGGGAGCCGACCCTAAGGGTGGTGGGGTTTGGCGGTGCTCCCGTTGACCAAGGAGCGGTCGCGTGGGGAGGCCAGTATGGTACTGGTTGCTCCACGTCGTGCCGTGCCCCATGGGAGGGGGTCGGCCGGCAGGTCCACCATCGAACACTACTCCCGCAGGGAAACGGGCCGGAGGCTCGCCGGTAACGCGGCGGCTCATCGCGCCTTGGGTGAACTCTTGGTCCGATCCAGGTCCTCCGTGTCTATGCGGTACCGGAGTTTTCCTCGCCTGGTGATGAGGACCTAGAAGTGTCTCCACCTAACTTTCGAACGCACTAACAAAGGTAGCGGTCGGTCACTGCACGGGGTCAGGGGCATTCGGGCCTGGGTACCCTCGACGGCCGTGAGGTAAGGTAGTGGCGGGCGGGCTTCTGTCGGCCTCCACTGGCTTCTCTGTCCTAGGATTGAGTCGAGACGGTGGGGGCTGGCGGGACTCCGTTCCGTCCAACCCCCTAGCGAGGCGGAGTCTATTCTGTCTAGGTGGAGCTTTCCGTGCCCGCCTGGGGTCGCTAACGGCACCTAGTCTGGGCCAACTGGTTCCCGGCGTGATCCGCGAGGGCTTCCGTCGGTTGAGCCGGGTGGTTTGGGCGAAAAGCCAGGAGCTGGGTCGCTTTACGGCTGGAGGGATTTTCCCCGTCCTCCCTGGTTTTCAAGCTAGGGGCCCTTCATTATCTTTCCTATCGTCTGGCCCACAAAAATGTCTCTGCCGGAAAATGGTATCTGATCTTGGGGGCCTGTCCGTGAATTAAATTCGGGTCGGGAAGCCTCGGTTCAGTCCGTGGGCCCAGCGTCTTTATAGGCGTCTGGTTCCTGCGATGGCTTGCGGGGTCTACCGGCTCGAGTAACCAAGTTTAGGGACCACTTGGTTTTTCTAGCTGGGTGGTGAGAACTATCGCATCGATTGTTCACCAACTTGGGAATAGTCGGCGTGACGTGCGTTGGGCAGTGCGTCGACCTGACCGGAGTTTGCGTGGGGTTCCGCTCTGTTGGAGCTTGTCTGGCGGCGACCTTCGGGACGCGCCGCGGGGCTTGTTTCACGGGTGGTTCCTTGCGTCGACAAATGGGCCTGAAAAGGGCCTGGGACCGGAAGATGAACCCCTCATCTTAACTATTCAGATGATATGCGGAAAAATAAAAATATATGGCTCGCATTAATAATTAACTCATTGAAAAATAGCCACTAGCGTCAAATATTCGCCAAGCTTGGGGACATTTAGCAAAGTTTCGCCAAATTTGGTAATATATCATGTCAATTCTCAAATTTGGCGACAAAAAATGTTTCGTTTATTCTGACGTCATAATGATGCATATGTATTATGTATTATACACATACCTATAATGTGTATGATGCAAATGTATTACGTATTATATGCATATGTATAATATGTATGATGCATATGCATAAGTTCATTAACATCACTAAAACGCACTTAAAGGAATAGTGTTTCATAAATAGTAGGGATAATTGCCAGATTGACCAGAGTGCTATTGAGATTAGAATACCGACATTTATAATAGACGTCTGTACACACCAACACCTCATCGAGTTTACAGCTGAAATTTTAGGATTAGTTAAAACTAGATTAGCATATTTAAATGCAACTGGTCTGTTAACTCATATATTGGTAGAAACCACCTGAAAACCTAATTTTAGTGGTTAACTGATAGATTTACTATTGTATTTTCCTGCATCCAAAAGTTTCGAAACATGGAGGAATGGGTGCAGGAAAACACAATGGAAAATCCACCAATTAACCCGTAAAATCGGGTTTGTAGATGGTTTCCACAAAGATATGACTTGGCAGACCAGTTACATTTCAATACGCTAATCGATATTTAACTAATCCTAAATTTCAGCCGTCAACTCGATGAGGTGATGATCTGTGCAGACGCCTCCCGGACTTTAATAAAATTTGTTTTAAGGAAGTAAAATATAGAAAGATGGACAGATGAACTGAAAGATTTGCCTTATTAAGATTTTTGTAAAAGCATATAAAAATTCATTCAGCTTGAAATCATGTAACACCTTTATAACTCAGTCTAATTTTCTGTAATCGGGTTTTGGCGACCAACATATCTTGTCTATAACTATAATATTTCTTTTACAGATTTAAAATTAACAATAAATTAACAATAAGCAGGCTAATAATACAATATAATAACATTAGCACCGGACTTCGGACGCCGCGTCTGTTGCACATCGTTAAAGACTGTTTATTAGTTACACATTTCATTTAATTAAAAGGAGATTTTTAAACTTTCACATGGAATTAGGATATTTTTCCACTATAGGGATCTTGGCATTTTTTCAAAATCTTGGCGTAATTCGGATTTCAGAAACTGAGATATGTTGCCAAATAATATAAACAACTATGAAAACAAACCTGATGAACTTTTTATATATGTTATTTATATATGTATTTATATACATATAAACATTTTATTTATACATGTATAAAATATTGTTTTTTATATACAAATTATTTATGTTGGTATATAAAAATAAATAAACGGGTTCCTTACATTAAATAAATTGTATGCATATGGAAAAAATTGCTTGTGTATATGACACAGTAAATAAGTTGCAAGAAAATACGTTATTATCAAATTTCTTTTCTCGTCAAGGCTATTTTCTGTATTTCGCCAAGGCTACTATATTGGAAACGTACCGAATTGCGGTTATATTTTATTAAATGTTTTATTGTTTTAATATCGTAACTATATCATAACCTATACTGATTAAAAGTTTTAGGTATATTAATTTTTTCTATTTAACAAACATCTTTGGAAAAGCATATATATAAAATGTTATTCTGCTTGAAATCACGTGATCCCCTTCAAAACTCTGTAATCGTGTTTTGGCGACCAACATTGGCACAATTGAATGTGTTAAGGAACTGCTTACGGCCAAATAAACACCCCCTGTTTGAAGGGTTTAGAAGCGGAAATTCTGTATTTTCATATTTTTCTGGTTAATTGTGCTACAAACCCGACTTACTTGTGAAATTTCATGATTCTACGACTTTTAGAAGTACCTTAGTTATTTGATGATGCGAAGTGAGTCAGTGACAAAAAAGCGCTTTTTCGGAATTTAATATTTCGAAAACTGCTAAACATAGAAACATCAAATCGTTGAACCTTAGTTCAGTTTGACCATACGAACATGTGTATAAAAGAAAATTTTCTATATCTCTCCCTAAAACGACGTTATGAGGGGTTGAAAAGTATGCCGAAATGGTTCAGGAAAAGGTAGCTTACGGCTTGTGCGAACTTGGCGGACGCACTGCCGTGCTCCCAGATACAATCCTACCATATTTGAATATTCGTAAGAATGGGAAAAATTTAATTAAAGAGTTCTAGTACTTATTTAGTTTTTTTGGCAATTCTTAAATTAGATGGAAAAGGCTAAGTGACTTTTACCATTTAACAGCGTTTCCATACACAACATCAAAGTTTGATTAACCTAAAACACTCAGAATTTGGTGGCTCTTTGATATAAAAATATTTTAAAAATACAGATAAATAGTGTTTTCAGGTAATGTCTACTTTAGTTTTGGTCAGATTTTTTTTAATACTAAAGAAAAAACAAAAAAGATGTGTTATACACAGTTTAAAATATATCTTGTATGAAAAAAACTTAAATAAACATTTAAAAATAAGTTAAAAATTTTAAAAAGGAATGTCTTAAAATATTCAGTTCAGAAATTGAATTTTAAATTTTTTATAAAATTTTAATATATATACTTATATATTCATGTGCATTCATAAAAAGTCATTTTATGTTTCATATTATTATTTCATCACTTTTTAGGTAATAGCAAAAACATAGCCAGACATTTTATGTAAGCCGATTCATATTTCATGCGAGATTTTAGAAAAAAAACTCTGTGATGTCGTGTTTTGGAAGTAAATTCTGAAATATTTCCCAAGAATTTGCTTTATTATATATATTTATCTTGTTAAGCTATGAAATGGTGTTTCATTATTTAAAATGTCATGTTTCAAAGGAAATATTTGTAAATAAATATTTTCAAAACTTAAATTTTATTATGATAGATATTAAAATATTATACATTTGAAAATAAAATAAAAATGTTTATTCTCTGGTGTAAAAAATGTATATGCAAGCTTTTAAAATTGATCGCAAAACATGTTGCTACGACAGACATTGCAGTAGTAAAGCTATACTGAAAAATGTTTATTAATGCGTTTTTAAAAAGTATTACAAAGCTTTAACTCCAAATTTCTATTTTTTGTCATTAATGGTTAAACAATAATGATAAATGTATTTTACACGTTCTACACTTTCTGTATTAGCAAAGTATCTCAATACTTTTCATGTTACTGCGATAAAATCTCTGCGAAATTTGATTTTTTTTTATGATATGTTTTGTTATTATTATGCGCTATTAACTTAGTAACTTTGGTTTTGAAAAACACTCTGGCACTAGAAATATAATTTTACAATATTTCATCACCACTTCATCACCACCTGCTGTTATTTCACTCTGCTGTAATTTTAAAAAGTATGTCGCTGCAATATTTGTGCTATAATTATTTTGATTGTAAAATACATTTGCTTTCTGATTTATTACAATTATTGAATTCATTCGTAATACAGCAAAGTAACCTTAAATTATCATTGCATAAGCTTTGAAATCGATTTGCTAGAAGGTTTCCTTGCAATACTTCACATTTATTACAATCTATAATCAAGTTAAACTTACTGCACCATGAAAACTGCACCATGGCAATCCTTGTATGGCATAATTTAAATGAGTTTTACATAACAGCAATCTAAAACATTTTTGCACATTACCTATTTTAAACAACAAATTAGAAGATTGATTTATTTCAACAGTTCCTTTGGCTTCTCAAATAATTATAGGTGGAACATTTATAACTTTAGCATTTAACAACTTAAAAAACTTAAAAGGTAAAATTGATATTGTAGAGCCAGAGTCGAAACCACAAAATAAATCCTTGTTATTTGCATATCCATGAACAATTAATTGTCAAATATTATGACTGGTTTTTGGGGGTTGACTAGGAGGAGGAACATAAGATTGCATAGGTTCAACAAAATACAAGTCCTCTCCTGATGGAAAGCATCCTGTATACCCCTATTCATACACATTCCACATGGTCGACTGGAATACTTATTTTGAAAATGTGTAGTAGGTAATCTAGGGCTAACAAATCTAGAATTTTGAGCAGTAAGAAGGTTTTGTGGCTGAAAATTAGAATTTGTTCTTTGAAAATTCTGGTTTGATCTTCCGAACACAATGTGTAGGAGGCCGGTTACTATGCTGGAAAGTAACATGAATTTGCGAATTATTTCTAACATTGTGGTTGTTTACATGAGAGATGGGAATGACTACTAGTTAATTAGCCATTATGTACTAATCTATGGTGTTTTCTGGAGGATTAGTAATCATATAATTCTGGCACTTCGGCTTCAAACCATCCGTCAAACCTTGAACTATGATCGTTTCACATAAATGAAGTTGTCTACCAATCTCAATCTTTTTTCTGAAATAACTTTCTAATTCATTTAGATCATTTAGCTTCATAGAAGCAAAATCAGAAAATCGGGGAGCATTTACTTTAATAAACTTTTCAGAAAGGATTTCAACAATTTTACTAAAAGTAGTACATTCTAGATCCTCATTAGTGAAAACTTTTAAAGATTTTCCTTTAAAAAATCTAGATATATTTTGCATTTTCCATTTTTCATCTTTTTTATCAGAAATGCATTCTTTATTAAAATACGTCATCCATGATTGTATATGCATCCCCGAATCTGCGTCAATGGAGATGAAATTTACTTGGCTTTCACTCATTTTTACACTACAGCGTTTTTCAGATATATTTTTTAACAATATAAAAGAGGGAGAACACATTTACTTGCGAGTTCAAAAGGATAAACTTTAATTGTATAAACATAATAAACACAGATAAAATAACTCTTAAACAAATGTAAATATACTTTCTATGATCGTAATAATATAAAATAAAATAAATATAAAATAATTCATTGCTATCAATTTGTAATAAAAATATTCTAAAGAACGAACTTAATCTTGCTACAGTTATAAAGCAGTACATAAATTTGGCTTAAATATTGTAACAAAAATAAAAGAACAAATTTTAACTTGAAGAGATGAATATCCCAGCAATGTTGACCTTAAATTTATTTGTTCAAAATAAAAAAGATTTTTTTTTTCACGAGTACACACTTGCACATTTCTCATTTATGATAAGTGGCATTTATTAGATGTCTCCATCAATTGTTCTAATTTGCCACCTGGAGGCGATATTAGGATATGAGACTCAATATAGTAGATGACACTTCTGAATTTGAGATTATAGATGTACATAGTAGACGAAAATTACGCATCGTAATTCCTTTCTGCCAGAATTTCACTGGTTTTATTCTGACCTTGAGAACGCCACAGGCTCCAACTATTATTATAATTCCACAAGAACATAAGATCGTGCAAGGCTAATTGATACATTTTCACTAGTATGATATAAACATATCGGTCTTAAGAAGCAGCCATACACTCGTTATCTAACTCAACAGAGAAATTAAAATTTTGCAGTCGTAAAATCATGGTTAAGAGTGGAAGATCAGGCCGACGCCTATTGGTAGTTTCCCGGAAATAATAACTGAAGCCTTTAGATTCATCAGATATTTATTAGATGATCATAAATGCACCAAACTCCACTAGCAATATGCTACCCATGTTCGGGCCGTTGTTCAGTCGTAAATAGAAACCACTAGCTGTTAAATATTAGAACAGCATGACAAAGATACAGTAAACAAAGCTCTCCAGGTAACATAGGTTATTTAAGCAAATCAATAATTGCAATATGTTTTGTCTCCCAGCCAAAGCAACAGGTTAAATACTTGCAAAAAAGACACGCTTACGAATACATTACAAGTGAAAGAACCAACCCCGTAAAATAGCCGGGAGGACGGTACAAGAGGCAGGCTACTATAGGACATAGCTCCGGGGGAAGGGGGAAGTACGCGTAATGTAGATGATGATTTCTTTAGTCTCGGCGTCCGTTTTATAACGTAAACAAATGTTGGCCGGCTTGGCAATGAAATGTGGGATATCGAACATCAGAGAACAAATGATATTAAATACATTCGAAACATAAAGAATTTAGTTTCAGAATAAAATGAAGAAAAAGTAATTTAATGAGTTTATAAGATTAGACGAATGGATTTAAGATTTTTAGAATAATAAAAGAATACACATTTAAAGCATGGAAAAAAGATAAAAGATATTTAAGATATATTAAAGCTAAGTAAAAAAAGGTAGATATTATAATAATTTGGAATAGTTTAATTAAGATAAAAGGTTGAAAATATTTATTATTACACACACACACACACACACATATATATATATATATATATATATTTAAAACCACAAACAAAATATCAAAATCCATCACTCGCCATAGTTGCATTGAAACTCACATCGAAAATATTATAATAACCAACATAAACTTAACTCTTAAAATCAAACTGAATAACCAAACTAAAGAAAATATATATAATTGCAAGACATAACAGAACAAAACAGAAGGCGAGCGCTATGGCTAACGACATACACTGCAAGGTTAAGTCAGAGTTTACGCATGCTACCTCCCCCTTCACTCGCCAAGACCAAAATTGAAAAAATGAAAAACTATGAAAAACTAAACAGAACTACAACATCCACCAAAATATCTCTCTAACTCATTAGATCAATCAACTCATCAAAACCTCCATTCTCATCCATCACTGAGTTCATTTCAGTTCCGTACCTGCTACTCTTAATAAAATCACTAGTTATTCTCCTGATGAAATTGCGAGGATAACCATGCTTGAATCCCAAGCGGCACCACTCGAAAATATCACTAAACATATCTTTAACTCTAGTACTCAGTCTTTCGATTCGTATTAATCCATTTCTAAGTACATTTCTTTTAATCGAAACATGCACGTTGGAATCAAAGTATATCAGCTTTAAGGTATTAAAGTTGAAATCATTTCGCTTGTCAAATAACTTACATATCAAATTTTCACTTTCTATGCTTAGGTTCACATCTAGAAAATTAATATTTTTACAATTCTGGGATGAGGGTTCCAGACTCAGAGACGTAGGATAATATGTAATATATGTTATTATATATACATATTATATATGTATATATAATATGGTATATATATATATATATATTATATACTAATTCTAGGGCTTTATACTTAATAAGAGTTTAATGAATCTAGGTAACTGATATATAAAAAATAATTTCACTGTATACACATTAAATTTAAGGGGATTTCGGAGGAAATAAAAGGCATCGGTTGATACTATGGCCGTAATTGTCGCAGGGGCTGGTTACGGAGCGTCTTATTCCGTTCAAAGTCAACGCATCTGTACATCTGCAATCTCAGATCGTTCCCAGGACAAATTTATAAAAAATTATGCCTTTGCACATACTTGTTGAGTTGGGCTTTATGTCATTTGATTTCATGTTTGAACTTTGTTGATACATCTTTTTGCTAGAATGAATGTGTTTTAAGACCAAAATATGCAACTCATATACATATACTAGCCGCCTTCGCCCGCTACGCTGGTCGGTTTTTCTAAAGGAATCTTGAATGAAACAAAATATATCTGTGAATTTCATCATGCGTTTTAACCCCTTGAGGGGCAAGCAATTACGTTTGTGAAATGCTGAATTCCCACCGGAATCTTTGAAAAATTCTATTTCAAAATAAGTAAAAGCAATTTTACGGCTTTTTTCCACCAAAGTTAGAAAAGTAAAATTAAATAAAATTTTTCTGGTGTAAAATTTCATTAATCGTAGGTGGTATGTAATATATACCGGTGCCCCTCAAGGGGTTAAAGCAATATGGACATTTACCTGGTGTATCCAGCGAATTGCTGAAAGCAATATGAATGTCATTACGCTATTATATCATTTATTGAGTCATACAAAATTTACACTGTTAAAGATCAATTTCTTTAGTTGATCTGTTAGTGTAGGATTCGGTAAAGAACAATAGAACAATATGTAATATACTAAAAGCGTTCATAAAAAATTATCAATGCAAGTCTCATCAGAATCTGTTAATTGGACTTATTGAAAAGGCTGATCTTTCATAATAATTGGGTTCGCCTGATTCAGAACGTTCATCTATAATTCTACAATCAAGCAACCTAACAACCAAGCAACAGCAAATGATATGTGCTTTATACTAAAACATTCACTGAAAAATTAACTAACCGATAAAGATGCATCGAAATCCACTTAGCAGAATCTTTTAAACTGGAAAATATACCGAAACCTTCCCTAAAAATGATCTAATTAACAGTTTAAATCCCATAAAAATTCATTCAGTGGAACCTTTAAAAAAAGCAAATCTTTCAAAATTGGGTTCATCTGATTTAGAACTTTCCACATAATTATTTAACTAAGCAACGTAGAACGTTATGTTTTATACTAACATCTTTTCTGAAAAATTATCTAACTAACAATGTAAGTCCCGTCAAAATCTATTCAGGAGAACCCCAAGATATAAGCGGCCGGTATGAAACTTCTCTTTGCATTATATATATATTGAGATAGTTAAATATAATTTTCATAATCGCGTTAACCTGATTATAGAACTCTCTGGGAGGTAGGGGTAGGTATATACTGCACTACGTCTGAATTTTTTAAGGAACTCAGCTCAATTTCCATAACTATATCATATAGACTCTCTAGTATACCCTATCTCTGTAGCGTATATCTTCCAATTTTCTTTACTGTACCACTGAGAACTTTTTCCGCATAGCTCCGTAAATAAACAACACAGAATGATATGATAAATATTGAAAAAATCCCTGAAATATTATCTAACTTACTGTGCATTTAATTACTTGACTTGAAATCTTTCATAATCGAGTTCACCTAATTTTAGAACTCCCATAGCAACTTAGAATGGTGGTTTCTACATTACACTATTTATAAACGAAATTTACTATTTAACAGTGTAAGTTCTACAACATTCTGTTCAGTAGAATTTGAGTTATAGTCACATTTACAATATTTATTGCTCATTAAACTTTCTTTACATTTGAAATAAAATCAGTAACTGTTTTGGTACTCCCCTGTTATGCCAGCATCATTGTCACCAAGCGTAATAGTTGGCACAAAAATGAAATGATACATTTGAAAAAAAAAAATTGTTGATAAAAAAGATGAGCATTTAAAAAGTATAATATTTGAAAATTACAGACTACCATTTTTTTAAATCAATAAAAATAATGATACTACTTGGTTATCCCGTCGACCAAAAATCTATTGCCAAACTATAAGATTAAATGCCAATAATGGTTAATCGTAAATGTCATATTCACTTGACTTTAAGCAAGTTACGCGTATTTACGTCATCAGGTGATTTTTATTTCGACGTTTTAAATGTATTTTTATTAATGTTATACTAATTTATTTATTCTTTCGTTATTTAAAATAAAAATTATGTCAATTTGTATAATTTGGCGAGTGGTTTGCGCTTTATATAATTTGGCAAAATTGATCGACGGGTACCAAAATAAATACTTAAAATATCAGAATAAATAAATATTTTGCAAGTAATGAAATATAGTCAATTTAAACTGCAGTCTTGAAATTGTAAATGTCTTTTACTATTGAAGCATGGCGTACGTAATACGTATGTCTCACATTGCAGTAAACATTTCATTCTTTCAATGAAGACATTCATGGTTTTTTGAACAAAACATTTTTATATGTATAATTCCTAACTTCTGAAATAACTTTATTGTAGCTTCATCGTCATCAGATAACTGTGAAATGGTAAAATCTGTATCAGTATCAGTAATAAATATTTTCTATTCAAAAAATAACAAATTAAAAAATTTTGCGAGATTATGATGGAATAAAATAAATTCCATCGTTAAAAATTCCTGTATAAAAATATTCACGTTCAATAATTAGCAAATATTAATGTGTGGCACGGTTTGCAATAAAAATCGTTTGCACGATTAGGGTTGAAATAAATGGCGCGATACCATAATTTTGGCATTGTATCGCGACGAAAATTAGAACGAAAAAGTACCACAGTTTTTTTTTTTTGTGTGTTTTTTTTTTAGTTTTAGTTTTAGTTTTTGAGGCGTTTGAATTTTTTTCTAATTGACGAAGTTTTTTTTATTTAACCAAAAGGATTGGTTAAAAAATTATTCAATTTGAATTTTTTCCCTTGCTATAGTAACAGATTGAAAAGAATGAGTTTTTAGAAATTATCACTTGAAAAATTCAGGTTTTGGCGCCAAAGACAGTGCCAAATTAGAAAAATATGAAATATCTCTCGAACTATTCGGCTTAAAAAAATTTAGTTAGTACCATTCGATTCAGCGTACAAAAATATACTAAAATATGTTATCAGTTGAAAAATAACTATAAAATCAGATTTTTAAGGAATTTTTTAAAAGTTTGTTCTCTTTTTTACCCCCCTTAGGGGTGGAATTTTGGAAAATCCTTTCCTAGCGGCACTCTATATCATAAGAAGTATTTTTACCCCGATTTTCAAGATTTTAGGTTCAATAGTTTTGGCTGCACGTTAATTAATACAAAATCCAGACTTTCTTTTATATATATAGATATATAGCACTTTATGTTTAGTACTATTTGGCAAACCTAGAATTTCGCACAACAATTAAGTTTAAACTGAATATAAAAAACTTCCACTTAAGTTCATTAATAAATATCATAGTTTTGCAGATGTTTTTCATTTTTTAGTAATTGCCGTATAATTGAAAGCTAATGATTTGTATTACTTAAAGCCTTTTTGAGCGGTTTTACAATGATGTCTACTATTTTGTTGCAACGGACACGGAATGAACTTGATGGGTTTTAGAAGCTTCGATAGTGTTTGTTTTCGTGGCTCTGTGGCTCACATGGTTTGGGTACAAATTTTTACTGCTTCATTGTATATTATATATCTGTTTTACGTTAGCTGTGCCTTCAGATTGAGAGATATGCTTTTTAATGTGTAGTCGGTTCCAGTGGGGTAGTGTTTATCATATGTTTTCGAATATTCTTGTGCATTTTATTTATGCATTATAGCACTCTGACGGAAACCCACTTCTACTATTGCAACAATTTATTACATATAATCGTTAATCTAAAACATGATGTGGATTTATATAAACTTTTTTACCAAAAATAAAACCGACTTCAAAAACTACTACAAAGTAAAAAATATTTTTTTTTACATAATATAGTTAATAAGAAATTAAATTAAGAGCATTGTATTTACCATGCGTATTATTATATTTATGTGCCTTAATTTGATTTTTTGGAGTCGGTGCCAGCCAAGCAAAGTTCAAAATTAAAATTGCTTATCTAATACAAATCGTAACAATATTCAACAAAACCGTTTAGGAAAAAAATTCCATTCCCAATCAACTCTGACACCATCCTGCATTTGAAAATCTGTTTGGCTACGATTTTTTTACATAACAGCCTGTATAAACGCATTAATTTTACAATAATCCTTAATTTAGAACACATAATTACAACTAATATCACTTGAAAATACACCTTTATAAAATCAGATGAAATGTTTCAAAAATGGTAAAATTCAAATTTTTTAACTAAATAACAAATCGTAAAAAAACTCGTAGATATTTGGATGTGTGTCTGTTGGATAATTATACTTAACTTTGCTTGGCTGGCACCGACTCCAAAAAATCAAATTAAGGCACATAAATATAATAATACGCATGGTAAATACAATGCTCTTAATTTAATTTCTTATTAACTATATTATGTAAAAAAAAATTATTTTTTACTTTGTAGTAGTTTTTGAAGTCGGTTTTATTTTTGGTAAAAAAGTTTATTATTAATGTTATGCTAATTTATTTGTTCTTTCGTTATTTAAAATACAAATTGTCAATTTGTATAATTTGGCGAGTGGTTTGGCGATTTATATAATCTTGCGAAATTGGTCGACGGGATAACTAAGTAGTACCGAGACAGTTAATAGGTTGTCAGAAAATATGCGTCAAATTTTCTTTCTCTCCAAGGCCCCTGTACAGGAAAGTTATCATTAATGTGGAAATATTAAAGGTAATCAAAAAGCATTCCTACATATAACTGTTTAATATAATATAATATAGGTATGTATATAATATTATGGTACTTCTTAGTCATCCCGTCGACCAATTTCGCCAAATTATATAAATCGCCAAACCCCTCGCCAAATTATACAAATTGACATAATTTTTATTTTAAATAACGAAAGAACAAATAAATTAGTAAACCATTAATAAAAATACAAATAAAACGTCGAATTAATGGTTTTATTGGCCATTATTGGCATTCAATCTTACAATGAATTAATTAATGGAAAACCATTATTGGCATTTAATCTTACAATATGGCAACAGTAATTTGGTCGACGGGATAACTAAGAAGTACCAATATTATATATATATATATATATATTATGTGCCGCCAGTCTTATTTTATGTGTTTAATTATTCTAAACAATTGCATACTAAATTATTGTTTTGTATTAATTTAGTTTGCTTCTGTATTATTCAGCATTTGAAATAATGGTGTGCATTTAATTAATGTATATTAAATTACTATTTTGAATGCGATTGCCAGTTGAGAATTTTAAATATGACTGTCGATTAGGAAATGCGAAGAAACAGATTGGGGAAGATCCATTACTGAATTTGAATTGGAATATCGCCAAATTAGTCAGTTACAGGCAAGTTGGATTCATTTATGGTGACTTATTTTGGTCGCCAAATTTGGCGATAATTCACGTAACTGCGCCAAGTTTTGCGACAACTTGGCGCTAACGTATATGAATACATAGTTTTATGCTTATGATTGAGAAACCGGTTACAACAATGAAAGATAATTTGGGTGAAATCCTTCATTTTATTGGTTATTATTGAATTACTAAAAAACTACTTAACCAATTTCGATGAAACGGAAGTGGTACCAATTCGAGAGTATCCTCTTTCAATTAAAACAAAAATAACATAAATCGGACAAAAAGTTCCGGAGCAATCGGTGAACATACATAAAAAAAAAAAAACATACATACGCGTCGAATTGATTATAACCTCCTCCTTTTTGAAGTCGGTAAAAATACCTACTGGCGATGAAAGCCACAGCCTTTTGGTTTTGTTTTTCATGTTTATGTTGAGTCTGTTATCATTTCTTTGATGTTTTGTTGCTTATATTCAGGTTACGTTTAATTATGGTACTAAAATCTGGGTCTCCAAATATTTTCTAATATATAATAAATATTTTCTAACATAATGTGCTACATATAATTATTAATAATATAATGATCATGTCATGTTCATATGGAACATACATGTTCATATTTTGTGTGATTATTTTCAGCTATAGTGCTTATTATATAAATTCTATTTAAATTTTGAATCTTTATTTAGCTTATATATATATATATATTCACACTAACAAATGAATATACATATACTCGAGTGTTTCATATTAAATTTTTGCACTTTTTCAAAAAAACATTTATCACTAGTAAAAAGGATTTTACTCAATTCAAAATTAATTCAATTTCAATTTCACTTTTATCTACATTTTCATATCCCTTCTACTTTCAAATTTTTTCCATAAGAACAATTCACACTGTTTCTAGATAATAATATTATTATGCTATTCAATATATTTAATTTAAATAAAATGACTATCTGTATGTTAAATTACAAAACAAAAGTACAATAAAATAACATAAGGTGATTGAAATAATTTCTTCATTCAATTTGAAGATATTAAACTTTTTTTTTTTAATCACAACTCAAAACGTAAAGAGATGAAGTTGTGAAAGTAGGTCACGTACTATGGATGATAAAGATATATGCAACATTTGTAAGGATTTAATTGTTTTCGTGATACTTTAATATACGTAGATATATTTTCTCTTTATTAAAAATCTTTTCAAGTTAAGTCACTCAATATTGTATAGTGCTATATTAACAAAATTCTGTGATGAATCTTATCAAGTTTTTGCATGCTTTATTCAGAGATAAAAGGAAAAGTGTGTGTTAAATAAAACATTCCATATAGCTAAAATGCAATACACGAATGAAGAAATATGCAAATAAGTTGCGTTACATTAATTTAATTATTACTATTTTTGCATGTAAGATATTTAACTGCTTTTTTTTCCTGTTTCCTGTATATTCATCATTAAAAACAGTATTTTTCTGTGTTCTACGTAGAAATCCATTGTAGAAATATACTTCGTTAAACGGAAAATTTTCACTAAAACGTCTATATTAAATTCAGAAATTATTTCATTAAATTCAGAAATTATTTCATTAATTTCAGAAATTATTCATGTCTTCTAAAAATTCAATCACCTTTTTTCTATAATTGCAATAAATAAAATTTTCAAAATTCATCGAATTTGTCAAAAGAAAAATTTTTAATAAATGAAAAAAAAAACATTGTGGGTTTGTTTATAAATGTAAAATCTAAAAAAAGTGTTAGAAACTAAACAATCTGGCTAGTGGAATTGGTATATAGTACCGAATTTTATGTTTCTATTTAAAAACTCAGTACTTCAAAGTAAACATTTTTTTCCTATGATTTCTATATGTCTTTCCAAGCATAACAGAAACATATTTTAATTGTTTTTCATAAATATATTAGAATTTTCTGAATCGAATTGCATATTTTTTCCCCTTCTGTTATTATTTTTCGGTTACCTAACTGCAAACATCTGTTAAAAATTATCGTGCATATAATTTTGGAGAAACACTTGTTTATTAATTTATAAGTTAAGATCTTTAAAGTAGAAAGTTAAACATTAAGATAAGAATTATTTACTTTTCCTACCCTACAGGAAATGAGTAGAAAACTTGGTTCTTTGTTCGATTCTAACAGTAGGGAAAATGGGATAAGGTGCTTGCTTATACTAGTGCCATGTCAACGAAGGGAGGAATTGGGGAGAACGACTGTTCTTGAGAAAATATTACATCATTTGTCGATTCTTCGGTAACTTTTATTTTCAGATAACTAACACCTAAAAATTTCAAAGGTAGACTTGTCGAAGAGAAAAAAAAATGTCCAGTCGATTGGAATTATATAGTATTTCAAATAATGTTTAAAAAATTAAAGACCGTCTTCATAGAAAAATTATACCAAAGTTTGATTAATTAAAAATGAGGATACTAATTTCAAAATCCTCATCATAATTGGATTTTTCACAAAACTGAATCATAGGATACTAACAGGAACAATTAGTTTAGGAATCAGGCTGGATTAAAGTTTCGAACTCTAATGCTAAATTCATTTGCAATTGTCTCAAAAGAGAATGACATGTGGGTAGTTTTTTTTTTTTAAAGACTAAATAAAAAATTATTTTATTTAATGATCTATAATTTTGGGTTCGCAAATTCCAAGCTTCAAAAGATAGTTTTCTGGTACAAAAAATAAAGATTCCGATTGACATTTTTCAAAGAATCAATGTCGAAAATATTATATAAAAGTTAGAAATTAAATTTCGATAAAACTATGAATTGGATATTAAGATTTTCTTTTAAGAAATAAGTTTCTAGAAGCTTCAAATGTAAAACTCCAATGTTACAGCTCATTCCGAAAAGAAATGTTTGATTTATAATACGAAGGCTACATAAAATTTTTCAGATACGGCTAAATAGTACAAGTTGAACTTAACAACTTTTAGAAGTGTTTAAAGTAGTTCCCTCTAATATCAATGCCCTTTTGTAGAAGAATTTTTCAAAGATTAATTACCTAAAGAAAATCATTACTTGGAAAAGGTGAAAAATATTCTTTTATAGCCTCACAAATTTCATCTCGAAATAAATACGACTCGCACAGATTTTTTTAGATTATAAAATAGCCATAAGTAACAAATAGCAATATCAGAGGAATGGGTTGATGTTCTATCAATTTGATTATTTTTTGTCGCTGCTTATCAAGAAATTCGACTGTATTTCTCCCTGAATGTGAATGTGCATTATCATTATGAAGCATGAGTCTCCTAACATTCACCTCTTGAAGAATTTCTGGAAGACACTTAGAGGTGTACTAGTTGGCTGTAACTGTCTTCTGTCTTTCTAGATTAATGACTTTGACCTGACCTCTACTTCTGAAGAACACGGCATACATTATTTTTTTTTTCATTGCTCGTTATCTTTTCACCATTTTTGACTTAGGATCCTTTTCAAAGACCTATACTTTACTTTCTTGACCTGTTGGAACATTAGAAAAGGTATCTACCTTTCACAACCAGTTATGATTTTAGAAATAATGCCGTGGCCACCATCAATAAGTAATTTTATAGTTTTGTTACTGATTCTGACATGCTCCGCTTTTTGGTGTTCAATTAAATTACGGGCTACCAAATGACAAACTAATTTTTATGCATGCAGTTCTTCATGAGTAATTTTATTTATAGCCTCGGATCAAATATTAAGTTCGTTCTGCATCATTTAAGGGGATTTATAAATATCCGATTATCATCCATTAACATTATTTGTACAGCCGACAAATTTTCTCGGACAACAATTATCCAGTGTGTTCTTCATCCAAAAGAGAATTTCGACCTCTTCTAAATTCTGAAAACCATCTTTATACAGCGGCACATAATAGAGCTTCATTACCATACGCTAAGTGTAGACGTTGAAGGATTTTTTCTTGATGTAGCCATGCTTTAAAATCATAAAAAATCATAGTTCGATAATGTTCTCGCATCAACTCCATTTTCTCTGCTTTCAAATTTTTTTCTACGACAGCTAAATTGCAATTGTTGCCATAAATTATAGTATGCGGACATAAAAGTGTTCTAATTTACATATACGACCAATATATATATATATATATATATATATATATATATATATATATATGTGTGTGTGTGTGTGTGTTGGTGTGTGTGTGTGTGTGTTGGTGTGTGTGTGTGTGTGTATTTTGGAGCATGTGGTCTGCCCCTGTCTCCAACATTTCTGAGCTACCCTTGTATAAAAACCTCTATTTAATCTATTTCCAAAGAATTAAAATATATGCAATATTATGAGCTACAAATTAAAAACCTTCCCGGTTTCTAAATTAGTAGTTTGAATGAGTTCCACTTTTGTATCCCGTTTAGCATGATATATAATTTTGAATTAGCAAATTTGAAGCATTCAAATATTGTTTTCTGTTACAAAATTTTTAGATTCTAATTGACATTTTTCAAGAAATTAATGTCGAAAATCTATATTAATAAAAATGTAGAAACGTTAAGAAAAAGAAAACTATGTTAAAAATATGATAAAACTCACGTGTTTAAATTTAAAATAAAATATCTTTTTTAAGTGAAAGTTCAACAAACATGCTAAAATATTTGTTATAATATTTTGAAGAATCTTAAATATATTCAGTTCCTGGAACTTTGAGAAATAAATGATAAATTTTAACTAATGATAGCATCGCAGATTAGTTTAGGAACATTAAGAAGAAGAAAACTACATTATAACTGTAAAATGTTTAGTTGAATAATTTTCTTTAAATCTTTACGTCACATTTCATTCATTTTTAGGTTAATTGAATTTTCTGTTGCTAATGAATATTTCCTTAAAATGATTTGATGAAACATTTTGTTAGAGACTATGACGTAACTTTCCTTCAGTCATTTCATTTATTACTTTATATCAAATAATTGGTTCTTTGTTTAAATAAAAATATCTACAAAATTATTGGTGAATCTGCTAAATTTTAACTGTATAACTTGAAGTATTTTTCATCTTTTTATTGCCGGTTAACTTCATAGTAGAAATATTTAAAACAATATTATATTGTAGAATAAATTCCGTGTTATTTTTACAGAGATGTATGCATATATGGATATCTTCTCTAAGTTATGTTTGACAGTTGTACAGTTTAAATTTGATTTATTTAATTTTTAAACAAATAATGTTAGATTTTTATACATACAGATATACATTCACCAATATTAAATAAACTGTCATCAAATAATATGTTTCAAACTGCCCTATTACAAATGAATATTTAATAATATTTGATAATATATATATTTGCAACACTTTCAAATCATTTTCTTCTAATAATGTATAAAATAAATAGAATTCTTTAAATTAATTTCTTTTTGTAATCTGGCATATTTAAAAAAAAATAGTATCCATGGCATTTTCTCCTAATAGATATCTAAAAAGAAAAATGTAAATTTTAAACATTGCACTATTAAGATAAAACAATTTTTAAAACTTAAAAATTTTAAAGAGTGACGAATGATTTTTTTTATAATTTCAGGTATATGGCAGAAAACTAACTGTCTTGAATTAAATATTGTTGATGAATTTATGATTTTTTTTCCTTGGTAAAACTGGGTTATTCCTTTTATTCTGAAATAGCTTTATGAGGATATGGATGAACTATATTTCTCTAAACTTATAATAACGTGAAATTTAAATTTGAACTCGAAAGATATTCGACACGTTTTACATCTAGCTACAACGTGGCTCCACTTTTGTAAATACTCTGAAATTTTTGGCTTCAATGACCACGTTTCTCACAATTTCGCTTATATTTGAAGACAAACGTCAAGAAATTCATTTATTTCCATTCTATGCTTTAAAAAAAAAAAAAAAAAAAAAAAAAAAAAAACTACCGCCCCTGTCGGCGTACATGAATTTTCGATGCCAATCTTTTAACAACTATACATCTTCCAATAATATCTAAATGTTCATCAAGCTTCAAAAACTCTCAAAGCCTAAATGCTTATTTTTTAATCAGTAGAGTTTTTTATTGCTTTAAATCTAGACAAAAATCTTTTATAAACTGGATAAACATTGTCATATCAATTGTTGTGTTGTGTTGTATATTAGGATTGCGGAAGCATCAAAATTTGACAGGGATATACTCTAATAGCGGGCAAATCTTAAATTGCAGATATATTTGTAACTATAGATAGATATTTTAAAATTTAAAGGAATTACTTTAATATATTCATTAAATTGTATTGAAATCAGTAATCAGGAAGATTGTACTGAAAAAGAATGTTAAACTCATGTATTTGCGGAAAATAAACTCTGTGGAAACTCCGATACTTTATACAATTGCTATAAAATACTAAAAATTACCACGAATAGTTACATACAGACTAATACTTTCTTAAATAGAAAAAAAAATTCTTTCTCTTCATGCATCATGTACGAGTATCAATTTCAATTTATTCTATACTTGAAAGTGCTTAAAGAAATGTGATATGTCTGAACATTTAGAAAACATTAATTTTATTAAATACTATATCCCAAGTAATAAAATACAGGGTGTCCCGCAAAGGACTCCCTGATTTTAAAATTAAATAACTGGGAAAATAAGATCAATAGCAGATAGAAAGAAGTGGTAAATTAGTTAAAAAAATTTTCGACAGGTAGTGCTACATGGTGAAATCGCAGTACAGAGTCAGAGAAATAGGCTGCAGACTGTCCTTTAAAAGCAGTCGTTCCAATCATCAGCCACTCTATCTGTTCGCTGAAGCTCTACTCTCATTGGCTCAGAAGCTTTTTGATCCTCTTGGATTTACCTCACCTGTGCCTTTGCTCCCTAAACTTATTCTACATGAATGCTGGAAGTTACAAAGCAAGTAGGATGCGTTAATGCCAACGAATTTGGCTAAACAATTTAATTTTTAAAGTGGGTGCGGGTAATGAAACGGATTTCTGACATCAAATTGCAGCGCTGGATGAATTTTGATAATTATGAAAGTAATGATGTCGGTCTTCACATATTTTGTGACGGCAGTAAACATGCATATGTTACTTGCATTTTTCTGAGAATAAAGACGAAAGATAACATCCTGGTGACTTTTATGCAGTCACGCGCAAGAGTAGCACCCCTTAAAAACCTAACTATAACAAGGTTAGAGCTTTTAACATGTTGCATTGGAGCTAGTTTGGGAACATCCATATATTATTTACAAATTCCAAATTTGAATAGATTTTATTGGACCGATTCAACCACCGCTTTAAGCTGGATAAAACGAGTCGAAAGATGGGGAACATTCGTTTGGAATGGTGTAGAAGAAATCAGACCCTTAACACAAAAAGACCAATCGCGACACATTTCAGGAAATTTTAACCCGACTGATTTCCCTTCTGGGGGTTGTTCTGTAGATCAATTGTTAGAGCTAAGATTGTGGGAGGGACCAGCCTGGTTGGCTGAATCAGAATTTACCTGGCCTCAAAGTATCGAAACTCCAGATGAAGAAATTATTAATGCTGAAAAACGCAAGAGAGTCATTCCAGCAATGAACAAGAGTACAAAATCTAATGATTGGTATTATTGATGGTTTTCATCATACCAGAAAATTATAAGATTGATCCAAAGATTCAGAGACAATTCGAGAAAACCGAATTCAAAAGAAGTGCCTTCTGAAGTTACATGTTTTTAATTAGAACGTGTCGAAAGAAAATTGATGATCTTGATCCAGAGAGACCGATTCGATGAGAAGAATAATCAGAAGATTCGTAGTTTAAGACCAATTCTAGATGAAGATGGTGTCATAAGTGTGAAAACGTAAGTTATTTATAGAACAGATACTATCAATTTTAAGTACCCAGTTCTTTTGCCTCTGACCATTCTGTAGTCCACCGACTGGTCTCCTGCAAACACCAAGAGCTTTTACGTGCAATAGTGGCTCTTTTGGTGGCATCATTACGAGAAGGCTACTGGATCTTGAAAGCCAGGAAAACTATTCGAGCAGTAGTTCAGAAATGTGTGCGATGAAGAAGATTTAGTGCTCAGAAGACAGAGTCAATTCCTATTGCATTACCAGCAGATAGAGTTCAAGACGTAGCAGTGTTCAAAATAACTGGAGTTTATTTAGCCGGCCCTTTATATTTAAAGAATGAGAAAAAAGCGTGGATCGTGCTGCACACTTGTGCGGTGCATAGGGCCACACACTTAGAATTAGTGACATCATTGTCAACTGATGCTTTTCTCCTGTCTTTCAGGCGTTTTATAACCCGAAGAGCAGACAACGCAGACATTTTGTCGGTGCGGGCAAAGCCTTTTCAGAAATAGATTGGGAGAAAATTTCTGCCATAGCAGCAGCACAAAAGGTACGCTGGAAATTCAAACCGCCTATCGCTGCCTGGTGGGGTGGTTGGTGGGTTCTATTGTTATAAATGGTGAAAAAAGCTCCTTCAGAAAAGTCCTAGGTAGAGCTTCATTATCCTATGAAGAACGGATCACAAATCTTTGTTGAAAAAGTTGTGACTGCTAGAACATTAACGCATGTCACAGAAGATGTAGACGATCCAGTTCCTTTAACACCATCAATGTTCCTACAGGAAATAATATCTTCAGATGTGGTAGATTTTGATGCAATTGACGCACAAGAATTAAATAAAAGAGTTAAGCATAGGCAACATGTTCAAGAACACCTTCGAAAACGATTCCGTATTCAGTAATTAGGGCAATTACGCAAACAAAGTTCTCTACAAAAAAATGCCAAGCGACTGACCATTGGTGATGTCGTACTCGTAGAATCTGAAAAGAAACGTGCATATTGGACTTTGGCCCGTATCCAAGAACTTATTTCGGGAAAACGTGGTCACCCAAGAGTTATACGAATAAAAACTGAAAGTGGTGAACTTTTGAGACCTGTGCAAAAACTGTATAATTCAGAGATTCCAAAAGAACTACCTAATGATCCAGTGGTACGAACAAGAAGTGGTAGAACAGTGACTGTTCCAAAACGATATAAACTTTAATTATACTTGAATTGAAAACACATTTTCCTGTTTTTTATTATTTAATATAGACCTTATTCTTATTTTTTAGTTTATTTCATACTGTTAATTTGAATCTGTAATAATACGTATAATTGTATTTGAATTGTAAAGAAAGAAAATTTGGTTAGCCTGTTTTGAGAAAAACGTAATGTAGGAATTTTATATTTGAGCTGTGTAATGTATTAGTCACATTTTATTTAATTTTGCATTATTTTCTAACCATTGTTGAGTTTATCTGTCGAAAACTCAAGGTTGTCGCGAATTTAATTAATGTTTATTAGTATCCACAGACAGAGGGCGGCACAATGCAGAGATGTACATGATTAATTGAAAAAAATATGCCCCCCCCCCCCCCATCTCTCTCTTTGTGACAGTCTATAAATTATGAGCGTGCGTTGAAAATGATTCGAAATACTTCTCGGCACAAAAGAGGAAATAAAAATGATGTTGATTTTTACGTAAAATGATTTTTGTTTTTTCTTCTGAGTAAAGAAATTATTTTCACACGCTGATATTTATGGCGATACAATATGATCGGGTAGATGTATTTTATCGGGTTTCTACTGTATGCGAGACTTGCTTTTCAAGCACACCACAAAGTACGACTTCAATCAATAATTCTAGTTGGTGATTTAAGACGAGTGTCTTTACCTATGATCTTACAATTAATTCTATAGGACTAGATTCTTACAAGTTTTCTGTCATAATGCTACATATGTATATATAAGTTTTAGGATATATATATATATATATAAATTGTTTTGGGTTAATATGTGGTTTTCATTTTTTTCAATTTTTCATTTGTTTGGTCTTGGCAGGTGAGGTGGGATGTCAAACAGGTTCATGTCAAACAGGTTTAACCCCACAGCGCAAGTCTTGCCCACTGTTTTCAAATTTAGTTTTTTCTTAGTTATTCTAGGTTTTGTTGTTTATAATTTTTGTTACAGTTCGTTAGATGTTTTTTTCCGTATTTTAAATTATATGAATTAGAATTTTTCAATACATATATATACACATATATATATATATATATACTAAAGCATAACAAACGGATTTCACATACAATTTAAAACATACAATGAACAGTAATTAATTAAGCCTAATATTATCTGAGAAGCGTTCATACATTTTATAGTTTTAAAATGAATTATAAGTACTGGTTTTGTTTCGTTAAACCTACTTGGATATCAATCACGTTTTCTGGTTGAAATAAAAATACATAAACATTTTTTCAGATTGATAAAAGTTTTGTTAGACCCTTCATTTATTTTGTTCTAATTATATTAATTCACCATTAATGGTTATTCAAAAAAATATGTCAAAACAGAGAATTAACTAAATAAAGGGATTTTATATTACGTATTTTTAACAATTCCCCCTCCCTCCAAAAAAATAATCTTTAATTCATAATATAGATTTTGAATTGTTTTTTATAATACAGTAAGCATATCGTTATATGGTGCATTCCAGGGGCCATTGTTTTTATTAAAGAGTAAGCATATCGTTATATGGTGCATTCCAGGAGCCATTGTTTTTATAATAGCGTAAGCATATTGTTATATGGTGAATTCCAGAATCCAAGAAATAAGCACGCTGTAGTAGAAAGCTTGATACAAATGTAAATATTATAAAATAAGAAATATGACAAATTACAAGTAAATGTGTTATCTGTATTCTGAAAAAAAAATAGTTCATGCATAAATCACATATTTCTGAAAAAAAGGTAAACACAGAGAACTCGTATGTACTTGAACTTATTAAAGAGTTCATTTAATGTAAAGAATTGTTTTGGTAGACATATAAACTGAGTAACATATCCTACAAGTTACATTATCTGTACTATATCTTATATATGTGGTAATATATATACATTGTGTATCTGAAAAAGTGGGCAAAAATTAATGGGGTGCTAGAACGTAGCTATACAAGCAAATTTCGTCATAGAATATATGGTCGAAATTCCAGGTATGAGAAGTTAAACGGTAGAGTTTCACTGTATCCAGGGCGGTGGACTGGTCGAGTTGGTCCTATGGCTTGGTCATTAAGGTCGCCGGATTTCTCATGTTTGGACCTTTTTCCTATGTTGCTATATGAAAAGCTTAATCTACGAGTGATTCATTGAAACCAAAATGGATCTAGTCGCCAGGATTGCCGTTGTTGCCTGCAATATTCGGAAAATGCCAGGTGTCTTTGCCCTATCCCTATCCCGCCCTTATGTGTTTTATATGCCTTAGTCCCTATCCCGCAGGTGTGCAGCGTGCATTACAGCTGGCGAAAGATCTTTTGAGCAATTTCTTTGAACTTTAATTACATATCTGCTAATAAAATATTTTCTGAAGTATCTACTCTCATTCTTGTGTTAACTCTTTAACTGCGACAGTGGAAAACTACCTTTTAACTTCTCACCGCTTGCGTTCCGACCATACATTCTATGATGAAATTTGCTCGAGCTTTTTATTACTCCGTAAAGATTTTCCTCTTTTTTCAAATACACCCTGTATATGATAGATACAATTGGTTCATGTAACGAGATGAAACAATGCCAGAAGTTACTGTACATAAAAAAATCATTCATTTGCAATTAAAATATACATATATATATTTCAAAATTAGTTATTTCAATAATTTATGTATATATATTTATATTATTTTCTATGTATATTTTCTCTAAACAGAAAGAAAGAAACAAAATAAGACATTCTTCACCAGTTAATAAAGTTAACTGATCGGTAGATGAAATATGACATATTTTGTTCTTGGAGAACAATCACTTTCTTTCACTTTATAACTTTCTTCTCAGCCTGGTTTCTTTTTTTTCCAATTACAAATTTATTTTACTAATAACATGTTCTGTATTTTACACTCTGGGACTCCGTATGATTTATTGTCCTTGTTATATTTTTTTTGCGTTTTTCAAGTGTGTTCATGACAAGAAATAAATCAGACTGCATTCTTTGAAAAAATATAATCATCAAAATATAAAGTGCAAGAATATTTTTTTTTTATTCCCAGTTATTATTTCACATACAAATGAGAAGTCTACAGATAAAAAAGTATGAATTAAAAATAAAAGAACTGGACAATTACACCGTAAAAAGTTATATATACATTTGATAAAATATCATTAGTTTACTACACGGTGTACAAAACTGTTGTAAAGTCAAATAAACTTATACAAACATTAAAATAAAGTTAAAATATCTACGTTTCGGTCATCCTTCTATGACCTTCCTCAGGAACGTTGTCGTATATCTTCTAAAATTAGAGCAAAACCGTACTTTTTCATGCAATCCGGCCATTCTCCATTTCTTACTAGTTCTTGAGTCTTTCTGAATATAGAGGAATTTAAGTCCTTTTTAAGAATTACACATCCCATTTCTTGAATACAAGCTTTTGTCTTATCAATATAGTCACATTTGTTGAGCACAGCAATTTTGTTTGTCTTATCTGTTTTTATGAAAACAACATCCTTGTCTTTCCTTAATTTTTGGACTGTCCTACATAAGTAAAGTTGGGAATGATCCAGTTTCCGGGGAATTTTATTTGCTAACTTGAACACATAGGCCCTAGTCTTCTCTCTTTCTGTATCTGGAATTATGTTGAGCAAGGATTCACAGTCTGCAACCAACGATTTAGAATCAAAACTATTCTTGAAGACAAATTTTGGGCCCAGTGACAAAGCTTGACACTCAATATATGAGAAAAGACTCTGCTAGAATAATTAGCAAACTGAATAGGCTTAATAGGAGGAGGGCGACATCTTTTCTCTTTTTCCGCAATTAATCGACAAATTTTCTTACGATGAATAACTGATCTTTTATAATAATGAATAAACCTTAGACTCGAAACACGCTGCATAAGATTATCAAATATACAAGGTGGTGTAACATGAACAAAATGAAAATAACACCGAAAGGTTTTCCTAGAAAGAAAATCCACATATGCGTATTTTTCTCTAATAAGTGAATTTAAGCAACGTGTTTCAAAAGTTTCAAGCAGTTTCTGCAGCTTCCGAAGAGCTACATTATTATTCAATGAAAGAAACCTGGGAATAACCTTTTTTCATTTACATTCCTTCAAAAAATGTAGGTGTTGAATTTCTCTATCAAGACGGAGTCTCTCATTTTTAAAAGCAACAAAAGCAGCAGAAAAGTCCATTTTTTAACCCAGTATCGGTAAATCAATAATAAAAGAACTGGACAATTACACCGTAAAAAGTTATATATACATTTGATAAAATATCATTAGTTTACTACACGGTGTACAAAACTGTTGTAAAGTCAAATAAACTTATACAAACATTAAAATAAAGTTAAAATATCTACGTTTCGGTCATCCTTCTATGACCTTCCTCATGTTTCTGGATTGTAATTGGATAAAGTGACTTTTGACTGAATATATAACGAACATATTGAACTCAAGACGGTTTTGCTCTAATTTTAGAAGATATACGACAACGTTCCTGAGGAAGGTCATAGAAGGATGACCGAAACGTAGATATTTTAACTTTATTTTAATGTTTGTATAAGTTTATTTGACTTCACAACCGTTTTGTACACCGTGTAGTAAACTAATGATATTTTATCAAATGTATATATGAATTAAAAAGTTTATATATATATATATATATATATATATATATATATATATATATACATTTATATATACACATATATTTGTTGTTTCTGTAACAAAAAGATACATATATTTTTACTTTTAAAAATAGTTTAAATCTAAGTATCTTAAATATATCACTTTTTAGTTTTGTAAAAATTTATTATATATCTTATTTTTAATATCAGCATCTCTTTGAAATCGCACATGCAAACACAGGCAACGATGAATTGGGTATCATACGAAAATATTATAAACGGGCTTTTGAAACAGTACACTCATTTAAAAAAAAAAAAAAAAAAAAAAAAAAAAAAAAAAAAAAAAAAAAAAAACACGCCGTTTGATTAAAGGTTAATCAAAAAATCTAGCAAAAAATAAACTAAGGGTTTACATCGATAAATCCTCACATGGGTTCGTTGGAAAATGTAAAATAATTAAATATATGAGCAGATTTATTTACCCCGAATTTGAACACAGAACACATTACGCATAAAAATATCACCTTAATTAAATTCGAAAATAACTACTAAGAATTTATTAAATCTCTATTTCTCTTTATCAAAATAAATAAATAACAAAAGGAAATTATGGTTAATTTTGAGATTATTAAAAAGCATCCAAAGGTTAATTTAAGCGATGGATACAAATATTATTTGTTTGGTTTTAGAAGTCTGAACTTAATCAATTAAAATAGTAAAACGCAATGAACATAGTTTTAAATCTTTGTGTTAAGGCTTTTTTTTTTTTTTTTTTTTTTTTTTTTTTTTTTGATAGATGGGGTTAATGGTAACTGACTATATTAAAAGTCCCTATATAAAAATAACAAAGAATTAAAATGTATGAAACTTTTTAGCTTTGCAGAGAACAATAAATGTAAAAAAAAAAAAAAAAAAACAATGGTTTTCATTCAATACGATTTACGATAAATTTACTACAAAATTAAATAGATTGTTATCACTGCATATGCACTAGCCACCTCTGGCGACCTGTTTGGTCTCCCTTAAATGTATGCTAAGCATTACATCATGTTACTTTCATTCTTAAACTAATTCACTTGCCCAATCCTTCCCAAATCCAAAGATTCTGATAGAGAAATCAAGAATTCTTTGCGATGTTGATATGATTTCATACATTTTTTGTTATGCGTATTTCGCCTTTTTTGACCACTTAAATTCCGTCGCTGTTAAAATGAGTGAAATTTCAAATGTTTAAACTTAGATTTGTTCATTAATTATCTAAATTAAACTTATTTTACTTAAACATGCTGTTACTTCTATGTTATATTTTACTATTAATAAATTTGTTTAAATTTTGCAAATCATGAATTCTTAAATTTTTTTTCACTATTTTATAATTAAATAATTAATATATATACTTTTGTTTTTATAAATTTGAATTCTGAGTTCATAAGTATGACAATAAAGTAACGTAACTAACAGAAATAGCAAAATAAAGCCATCGTGAATGCAAACCGTAAACAAACGTTAGCGCCGCCAATTTACCTACTACGACGTCATAAGAATATTGTGAATTCATTGTTGGAGAACCTACTTTGCGAATGATTACCTTCAAGGTTTAATATTTTCTACCGTTCATGATGAATGAATCTCCTGTATTTGTTTACTTTATGAAGTGAGACAGTAAGCTGTCAACCTAATTTAAATTGAAGTTATCTTAGGATATATATTTATTTGAATGCAAATTAGAAACAATACTTTGATGTTCAAATGAAACATTTTAGTTTATGTTATTATTATTACGATTAATTATTTATTTAGGTACTTTTCCACCTACAGGGGTCCTGGCAATTTTTTTAAAGCTTGGCGCAATTAGGGCTTCTGAAAGTGAAATACGTTGACAGGATATATAAATAGCCATGAAAACAAACATGGTGAACCTTTTATTTTTGTTTATATGTATTTATTTGCATAAAAACATATTATACATATATATACAATATTTGTTTATATGCAAATTACTTCTTTTACTATATAAAAATAGATTATTGCCTTCCTTAGATTAAATAAATTGTATACATATGGAAAAAATTGTTTATGTGTATGAAATAGGATATGTATTGCCAGAAATACGATGCCAATTTTGTTATTCTTGCCAAGGACCTAGACTGGAAATATACCTTTATTTAATTTATTTTAAATGAGGTGAATGAAAAATGTGTATTTTAAATTTATCTGATGTATGTATTTAAATTTATGTATTTTAAATTAATGATATGCGTTGTAAAAAAAATGGGTGATAGTTTTATATTTTATAATGAAAGGATGGCGATGGAAGAATATATGTCGATTTATTACCTGCGTCCGAATAAAATAAAAATGCCAAAATGGCCTTTAGGCATATAAAAATGAAGCGGTCAGCCCGGAACTGTTGATGACAGTCGCATGACTTCGGCTATTATTATATAGATTCTTTCTTTTATTATATAGATTCTATTCTATAGATACTTTATAAACTAAACATACACGTACTCAACATATTATTATTTATCTTAAACTTCAGCCAAAACGATTTGAATTAAAATAATACATACTTTTTTTTTTTTACACACTACTTTGATTTATTTCGCTAAAACGCAATCACTGTCAACTTGCTGATTCTAGAACATTAAAATTTAATATTTTTTAACTAAAATCTGTTTACTATTATGTATTAATTATGAATACGTTTAAGTATCTCTCCAGTCAAATTTCTCATAATTTTGACACCCTCTATATAACAAATGTTCTGATTTATGGTTGGGTTTACATTTTGATTGTGTTAGAGTGTCATACATATTGGAATACCATATATGGAATATTAATATTAGAGGGAATGCCTTGAGTATAGCATGCATTTCCTATATTGTCAAATAGTTTAAATTTGTACGTTATTGAAACGTAACATATGGAATTATTTATATCATTGTTGAACAATATCACGCGTATATTTAATGAATCAAACTTAAATAACATAAAGCGTCCGTCGTGGCATATTCATATTTTCGTATAAATCACATTAAGGTGTTTCTTTTTTGACAGAGTAATGAATTTTCAGTCATGTTTAGGGTCATTTATTTAGAAGTATAATATGTACATTTACATAAACACTGATGTAAATACTATATTTAAAAAACATAATTACTACTTCATATGATTTTAAACGTACTAAATTGAATTGCATATAAACTTGCTTTCGTCACGTCTCTGTTGTGTTTTCATGTTTAAGTTAAACCTGGTAGAGGTAATTTCTTCGGAATTCATAATTGCATTGTATATTAATATTTCAAATAATTATTATACATGTAATTTTCTGCATTGTATACTTTTGAAAGTTTTGAATTGAGTCCTTCAATAAAAACATTTTCTTTTTTATTATTTTTTTTTATATGAAGATTACAAATAAATCCTTTAAAAAAATCTAAACCAGTACATCAAGCTACGCAAGATAGTTCCAAATGAGCATTATAAAAGCTTTCATTATAATACATTTCTTTTATATAATTTTGAGTTTGAAATAAGATGAGTTGAAGCTAGATTCTCTAGAATTTATAAATGCTAAATTCTAAAACAGCTGTTATTTATGTACATAAATTTTATTTATGTGCGTAATTAATTAATTAATTTATTAATTAATTATTTAAAATTATTTTATTAGTAGTAACTATGTATCCCCGCAGCTGAAAATAAACTCAAATGCCTATTAAAAATTCTTGCTTTCATTATAAATAGCCTGATTCATTTCATTAATTAATAAAGTTTATTAATAGCTGAAAATAGTTTCTTCGAAACTACAGTTATTTTCGTTGTGAACGACAAACATTAGTCCTATTCATGATTTATTGCATAATCTAAATATATATCACAATTAATAGAAAACTCACCCTTTACCATTGAAAATCAATAAGCGATGAAACGAAAATGTACAACAGAATTTAACAGTGATATTAATATGACCATGGTGATTAACTGTTGTCATTAACCCTGTCAGACCCCAGGATTAATTTTAATACCCTTTTTACTTCAGTTATGAATTTATATTAACAAACTGATAACTAAGAAAGATTTGAAAGTTAAAAAATAAAAATTAAAATAAAAATTACATAAAATTTGATGCTAGATGGGGACGGAAGAAGCATATTTTTTGACAATTTGTTAGGATTTTTTATTCAATTATTTACTTTTTATTTTATGTATTGCAAAAACATGAAAAACGTGAAATAATTATACATTTAATAATCTTTTATTACTAACTAGCTGCCCCGTCCGGATATTCTTAACAAGACAGTAGTCTTGTCTTTTTTCAGAAAGTTCTTAATCTCACTCGGTCTTTTTGCCGCCGATCCCCCGCATACAGAAAATGCAAAATAAGAAACGTTTTTTGATTAATATTCCAATATTACATTTCAATGAAGATATAAATTTTCAGTTTACTTAACACGTTCACGCCGTCGCGGTGGGTCACACTTGACTGTCTCAGAATTGTCAAGTCTCCAGCTTTTTGCACACCTCTGTTATTTTAGAGAAAATGTTGTTCCTTTAAATCGCCCAATCGTTCTAATTAAATAGAACAACATTTTCTTTATTAAAATACTGGTATCAAAAAAAGCCGGAGACTTGGCAGCCCTGAGACAGTCGAGTGCGACCCACCGCGCTGGCGTGAACGCGTTAAACTATACATTTTATTCATGAGATTTGGAATAATGAAAAAGGAAAAATAATTTGACATTATGGATCGTTGCGTAGACATTTCAACTTCAAAAATGTACTTGAACAAAAAATATAGATGTCTCTATACTTCACTTTGGTAGAAACATTTAAAGTAAGCTACAAAGTAGTTCTTTATTCTATTTGTAAGATGATCATAAGGTAATTGATATGGGTGGCAAACCGTCACGCGACTACTGCTGAGAAATTGTACCGGAAATTTGTAGCGCAGTTTTGTAAAGAAGGGTGGTGGTAGGAGGAAGGGGGGGGGGGGGGTAGAGTCAGTGCAAATTATCAGCGTCCGATTCAGTTGGAAAGTTGTGTAAAGTTACAGGTTAAGGTTTTGAACTTTTGTTTGTCTCTCACTTTACACTCTGTTCTTACTTCACATTTTTTTCTTCGAAAAAGAAATGATAAATTTCTCTAGGACGCTTCTTACCTTCCTTGTACCTTTCAAGGTCAAGGTGGAGAAAGGTTGTGCGAAGGAATGTCTTGTCTTTGTTGGTTGGAAGCGGAGAAATGTGTCTTTTGGAATTAAATAATCCCGCGTGTACAAACGTTTCATTTCTATATGTCCATTCGTTAAGGGATAGCACATGCTAATACAATAATTTTACTGAAAGCGTGACATAAAAGCTACCTGTATATGTTGATGAAATTATAATAAATGTAAATAATGTAAATTTTATAAAATAATTCATGTTTTAAGAGGTAAAACAAATCGTTGCATATGTTCTATATTAATAAAAAAGAAAAAAAAAAATCTCGATTTTTACAGAAACTGTTGCAAAATCGGAAAATGAATATGAAACGCTTGATTTTTCCCTAAAAAGAAGTAGTACTGATGAATTTTACAATATAGACTTCCTTTTACTACTTTATAGTACTAGACTTCCTTTTAATCCGCATTTAGACAAAATGAGGTGAGCTTTACCCCCACGCGTGTGGTAATGTTACAAAAATAGCTGCGCGTGCTTACGGTTATGTTAATTATGCGCTAAACGACGTACAGTGTGACGTATTGATGATCTAGGTGGACAGAATCCATTTTTCCGATTATCTCGGAAATTGCTAAATCCGCGTGTACTGGCAGCTGAATGTCTGTATTTTTAAGGTCCATACTAGTTTTGGCGTAAAAAATCAGAGGTGTCTATTAATTGTGACCGTAAAGTATCCATTTGCGCAGTTGGTTTGAGGGAGTTTCAAGTGTTGCACTAGCTTCTTCTAAGTTTGAAAGGACGTCGTGACTACTCTGTTTTATTTGAAAGCACGTGTTTGCTAAAAATAGGTCATAGGTTTGTCAAAGTAAGATTTAACCCATTTTTGTTTGAAAATAAGCTATATTAAACCCGCTTTAGTGCCTTTTTCAAAGGATGAAATTCTGGATGATCCTTGATGTAGTTTACAAATTGCATCCTGACTTTTAACAAATTATTCAGAACTATTCAGCAATAAGCATTTTTTTAAACCAAAGTGGCAATCCTAAAGTATTGAAAAATTAAACAAACTCCTGCAGATAGCTGCAGATCAGTGAGTTTTTATTAATAAACAAGCATCATATTAAGTTCCAGTGCATGTGTATGGGCTTAGTTCAAATCTTGCAAGTCGGATTTAAATCCCTTTTAATTATCCTATTGTGCCGAAACTATGAGTACATTTGTAATTTGAATTACAATACAATATTATTATGATTTAAAGAACGTAGAAGTTTGTTTAGAATACTGTTTCTCCAGGGCTACGCAAAAAATTAGATTAAAACTTGCAAGCTAATTTTAAGCCAATTTGAACAATCTGATTGTGTTAAAACTTTTCTCAGGATATGTAATTCAGGTGACAATGCAATATTATTATAATTTATGGAATGTAGCAGTTACTCTTTTTTTACAGGGCCACATACAAGATTAGTTCAAATCATGCAAGACAATTTAAACCATTTTCAATTATCTGATTGAGCTGAAACTTTGCCTACATATGTTTTTTCTATGACAATTCTATCAAATTATAATTTGAAGAATATAGAAATTATGCTTTTTTTACAGAGCCACACAAAAAATCGTGGAAAAATTGTTGCTATAAAGCAGAAATTTTAATTAAATTTCTACAAAAATACTATAGGTTATTGAGATATATAAAAGCATTTTTTAAATTGAAAACCAACTTCGTAGCTGTTGTATTTCTTTTACAGGGACACATAAAAAATTCGAATACATTACAGTCTATATGGAGAAATTTTATTTCAAATTGAATAAGATTTATATAGGTTATTTTTTTACACAACAGCATTTTTTCAACCGAAAGTAAGTTTGGTAGCATTTATATGTTTTACAGGGTACCACAAAACATTAAAGTTTTTTTTTTTAAATATGATTTTATTTGAAAATTTTTATTTTTCAGGATGACTACACTAATTTCTCGAGAAATTCTGAGTAGACAAATAATACAAAATAGAAATGAATGTTAACTTCTATGTGTGAATTAAATGGTTTTTTACCTAATTGTAAAATAAGTATGTTTAATGCATTATTTTTAATGCATTATACAGTGTGCCAACTAATTCTCTTAATTGCCGAACGGCTGCAGTACTCATAAAAGTAGCGTCTAGGTATATTAAAGCGTCTATGGTCTATCAGATGACACCGCTTCCAACATCGCCTGGTGCAAAACAGCTGAGTTAGTATTCCTATCTCGAAAAGGAGATTCATGCTTAGAACGAGATTTATTTATCATTCATGTTCACAAGGTGTCGTTTCGAACTAAATTGATGATGCTCTACAAATATGTCAATCACTTTTATACCATATTTCGAACCGTTTTAGCGAGAGGAACGCTAGTGCCGCTATTTTGCACCAGGTGGCGCTGTAAGCGGTCTCATCTAGTAGCGCATAGCCTCATTATTATACCCAGACATCACGTTTATAAATACAGGTGCAGTCGTTCGGCAGTTAAGAGGGTGTGAACGGAGTGGACAGCCTGTATTTTTATTTTAAGACATTGTTGTTAAATAACCAAATATTTATCACTGTTTGAGAATTTTATTAGTGATGAATTAAAAAAAAACAGCGAAAACTAATTAAGCTTCGACTAAATAATTTTGTCCACCTAGATCGTCAAAACGCCCCACTGTGCGACGCCCGGTAACATGCGGCTATTGTCTGTAGATTCAATTATGTAATTTATCTGTACCAAATAACGCCAATTGTCTTTAGACTCGATTACGTAATTTATCTCCTTAACTAATGCATATTTTACAAAGGACACATACTTTCCAATTTTCCTGATTCTTTTTATCAATGATTACAGTTATATGTAAAAAGGTTAGTCATTACAGCGGTATTTTAGATTGACCTACGAAATATTATTATAAATTTCCAAGAGTAGCAATATTTCTGATATTATTTAAAGGTTTATTGTATAATATTTTTAATCACTTCTGACCATTTTTCTGCATTCAGTCGTTTTCAGACTCTTTTTAAAATTTAAATTCCCATTAACTCCCCAAAAGAGAAAATTTCTCTTTTTATAGTTTTGCGCAGTTTTAATTCATTTCTTATGACTGTTTCTTACCCTAGCTTTTTGTGTGTTTGAGGGGTTGATCTAGAATACTTCATAGTCCCTTAAACTAGAGGAGCTAAGGTACGTAGCAAAAAAATTAAAGAGATCACATTATGCATAAAACTTAGTCTGAGGACTAGTCTGGCTGCCAGTCCTTAGTAAAGTATAGGTTAATATCTCAATATGGGGCAATAAGTATGGGGTCATCAGAGCTGATGAAATATACTGGTGAACCAATGTTTCTGTTAATTTTTAATTGGGGCAATTAATTGGGCCGGTTGATTGAGGTCATTGGCTGGTTAGTTGGGGCTGTTGTTTGGCTGGTTGAAGCTGGTTGATTAAGTTCCTGAAAGGATCTGAAAAATGTGTGAAATGATGTAAAATCTCGTGGAACCAGAGAGAAAAATAAAGCTCGATCTAAAAAAGTTACAGTAAAATATTAGTAAATAGTTTCAGTCTAAAAAAGTAAGTAGTGCGTAGAAAAGTAATGGAACCAGATTATCTGTAAAGCTCATGAAATTACCCAAATTTTTGTTGATAGCTTAAAATGTGGACTGAGTTTACTGTCGCCTTATATTCAGAATCATATTATCCACTCAAAATGAGTACTGGGTATAGTAAATAGAATGTATAGTTATCTACAGAAAAATTCTGTCAGGCGCAGAATTGTGGACATGATTGCATCAAGTCAAGCGAAAATCCACAAAGTTAAAAGAACGTAAGCCATGAAATAATATTTTAAGTATAACACTAATATAGTCAGGTTGTTGAGGAATTTTTGTTATTAACATTTCTGACATAACACATCTAACATAATAATTTTTATTTCATGTAATTAAAGGTAGCCTTATGGGAAATTTAAATGGGGAAATTAAAGGGAACCTGTGAAAAGGGAACCTTACGTCAATGGACTTAATCCAGTCAAGTAGTTAGTATACGGTTGAATCGTACATGCTTAGGGTTATGTGTTTACTTTGGGCTTTGTTCTTCCAGGCTTATCAGTGAACTCTGGAATGGAATTTGGTCCATACTTTGCACTGAACTGACCTCGCTCATTACCAAATCAGACTGTAACCTATTCGTATGAACCCAAATTTTTAAACTGGTTATGAATGATGTGAATTTTGAATGTGTTAAAAATGCCTTTATTTCCCTGATTGATTTTAAGGCACCAGTAAAGCGCAGTCCACATTTTCAGCTATCAACAAAAATTTAGGTAATTTCATGAGCTTTACAGATAATCTGGTTCCATGACTTTTCTACATACTACTTACTTTTTTAGACTGAAACTATTTGCCAATATTTTACTGTAACTTTTTAGATCGAGCTTTACTTTTCTCTCTGTTTCCACCAATTTTTTATATCATCATTTAAATGCTACCACCTTAATCTGGTCAGACAGTAAGGAAAAAAGACATAGTCAAGTCTGACAAAGGTAGATTTTGTGTTGTTTCGTCTTCGCTTATTGAACATCTAGATAAAATTAAATGTGTAGAAATGTAACATTGCAACATGTAAATGCCTTGGTATATCATTAGAAAATCAATATTACATTATTAATATTACATAATTAATATTACAATTAAAATATTTTAGACTATTTTTTTTGTTTCCATATTTCTTTCATGTTACCCCAAACAAAGGCACGTTAAGAACATTAAATTCGTGTGGGTCAAAAATCTGCATAATAGACCCCCATCCTTTGTTGCAGTCTGATTGAGCTAAGACACAGATTTGAAGGCATAAAAAGGAAAAAAAATAGTATGTTTTGCTATATCTTAAAAGGACCTACAATACGTTTCGTGATTGAAAAACCCGGCATGAGATCCTTTCGAGTTCTGCTTATATATTCCGTCATATTTTTATTAGTTTCAGAAATTTTATCTTAGTACATATAGTGCACAAATGTTCTGTTATACTTGATGATAAATAGCACAATTTTTATAATAAATTTTCTTTTACATATATATTTAAAAAATAAATTCTAAAAAAAAGTTATTTAAAAATTTATCTTTCATTTAAAAACGTTTAAACAATTTTCTTTTTATATTTCTTAATATTTTTACCTGAGACATCTATAATAATACATTTAACAATGTCAATTGCTATTTTGTATACCGATTTTACGTATTCGACTTATATTGCTTGTAAATCAAAAGAGAGGGATAAAAAATATTTTTGTAGCTAGTATAATTATCAGACCTGAATATTAAATATGAAATGCATTATTACCAGAGAAAAAGTTACCTCCTTCACATTATTATTTAATTCCCAGCTTGTATTTATTTGATACCAATTACAAATTATCTGCTGTTCGTTCGACTACACACATAGACCGGTTAATTTATTGTCCTCGTTATTATTTTTCGAAGAGTGTTGATGACAAGAAATAAATGAGATTACATTCTTTCAAAGAAAAAAGAATTTTGAAATATGAAATGAAAAGAGTAAAATTTTTATTTATATTTATTATTGAAAATATGCGAGAAGTAAGAAAAAAAGATAGTACAAAAATTTTAAATATATTTCTTATTATTTTCTTTCCTACTGTTTCTGAAGAACATTTACATTTTGAAATCAAAATAAACAGAAAAATTCGAATTTCCTTGTTATAGCCGGTCTCTGCAATAATGATTACGCTAATACTAAAGTTACAATTTTGTTAATGTTTTCAAAAAACTTATATACGCGATATATATGCATCTATACACTATATAGACATTAATCCCCAGACACTTTCAATTTTAGAAATTTTCTTGAATATTTAAAGATTTACTTGGCGGATTTTTCTGAAACTTTTGAATAATATAGAATATGCTTGACTTCCTAGTTATCAACGGCGATTTGATCAGAAGGACAATTAGGGTACCAACAAAACAAATAATAGGAAAATAATAATATTTGGGATCACCCTGTAAAATAAAATGCACGATATGGTCTATGGTCTATCGCTATGATACGAATATATGGTCATACGAATATTTGGATATTGTACAATATGTGTATTCCGCTGTGTAAGAATAGCGGGTATATTCATGGAGATATATCGATTTTTTTTTTAAATTCAAAAAATTATTGCATGTTTTCTGTTTACATCATACATGGTTTTCAACCAAGTTTAACACCAGTTTAAGAAAATTTGAAAAATTGTAGTAGAAAAAATGTAGTGCAATTACAATATAAATTTATTAAACATTTTATGAAATATGAGCAATTGTATGAAATATTTTTTTATCAGCGCATGCTCGCAAGATAACAAATATATATATTATTTCATGATTTAATAGTCGATTCTATAGAGAAACTCATTAAAAATATCCAGTCAAATATTGTGAAAATTCGGAAAGATATCCGCGATCCAGTGAGCTGATTTTTAATTGCTCTCTAAAATCTGCTGAATACTCGAATTGCCGTTTATAAAAAGGATGTCAAACATAGTCTTCATAATCCTAAAGTTCCAGATAAATCTCACAAATATATCTTCAAATATTCGACAAAATATCGAAAATTGAAAGTTTCCGGTGATTATTGGCTATATAGTGCACACCCCGTACGCTATATACATCATAAAAGTTATATTTTCCTAATATGTACATGTTAGGTGGAAAAAAAAGGTCGTGGGAAAAAAAAAATAAACACCGCTTACTAACTCTGCAAAAAATTATAGTAGAAGAAAGTTACTGGTACCACGCGATTGATAATAAAATCTATTTTTAAATGATGTATCTGAAATTTGCTTAGGGAGGCCCTCAAAATATTAAAACGAACCAGATTTTTTTTTTTTTTTTTTTTTTTTTTTTTTGTAATAGCAGTAGAGCATTCTGACAGCATAAATGAATTCTACACCCTTCAAATAGCCTAAAAACAAATTCTTATGCAATTCGTACGATACGTTTCCGAGAAATTAATTATTTTAAAACGAGCTTATTTTAGAGGCTGTATCCGAATTGAAGTTCGGTACTCAATTGTTGAACGAGAGAGCCCCTTCTTGATCAAGGTATCTTAAGCGCCACTCAGGCAGTCATTGAAGACTACTAGATTCCAGGAGAGCATAAAAAATTTCAAAATATCTTATCACGTCTATCATAGGCCATCATAAACCATCATTTTGCCGTTTTTTATGCATAATTTGAAAACAACCTGGAAGAAAAATTTGAAATTTTGGATTTCCATAAAGCAGGACTTATTAAATTTAAATTCATCAAAACAATTGTAGGTTGCAATTCATAATTTTTTGGAACAATAATTTCATAATTCATAATTCATATTATAAAATTATAAAAATTGCAAATTCAACGTATTTATGTTTAGGTACTTAAGTATTATTGCTACACAAAAAATTAGCACATTGGGAGTATAATTTCAGGAGACATTAATGAAAATATTAAATTGTAAATTAACATTAGAAACACTAAATTTTGAATGTTTATAATTTAAAAACTTATCATTCAAATGACATGAAATTTGGTGCCTAGGCAAAGTTTGAACTGAAGATTTGAAATATCTTGTTAAAATTGGTATTGACTTTATCGTTTTAATATGTAGATGGCCCCCTAAAATTTTATATACATCATTTAAAAGTAAACTTTATTTCCAATCGTTCGGTACCAATAACTTTCTTCTACGAAAATTTCTGGAGGATTTAGTAGGGGGGGGGGGGGGGGGGGTACTCTTTTTTTCCACGACTGTACGTCATATACACCCAAAATTTACGTCCTTCATTTTATAAGTAAAGCCCTCTCATAAATATATTATACGCATGCCAAAAATATATGTTATATAAACGTCATATATGATTCTAACTTGTACATTTACACCGTAACATGTAATATACGTCAGATTTCACCATAAAGTCATAAGTGAAATGACTTGGGGATACACCTTGGCTGCTTGGCGAATTAACTTTGGTGGCTAGTATAATAAGGATGTACCGAAAACATTACTGTACGAGTAAATATACGAGTACTGCTGACAATATATGCAAACTCGAGGATGATCGAATAATTTTTTTTTTAATATAACATGGAAGGCTGCATTAACTGTGTATTCTCTCACAATGTGCCGATTTCCTATAGTACTCTGAAATTTCCTTTATAAAATTATCTTAAAGATTGACGATAATGATAGCTGTGTCTATTTAAACTATTGTTTCTCGAAACTTGTTTTGTGTTTTGCGAGCTCGCTCTGAGTTTTCGCATTGTCTTATATTAAGTAGATTTTGTTAACATAACTTATAAAAAATCTATATCATACAAATCTTTGCGATATGTCTTTGGTATGTTTAAAGGCTGTTTGGGAAATACCAAACATTTTGGAAACTTCTGTATTTCTTGTATCAATGTGGAATTTATTTTCCCGATACATGTAATTTATTTGGTTATATTTAATCAAATTATTAAAATATGTTATAATTATTTGTAATGAAAACCATTAAGAATGTACAAATGCATTCCGAATTATGATAAATTTATCTTTTTTTAACAAAATCTGAGGTCTGTCTAAATCAAACTTTAACAATATGTCTCTAGTGTGTCACAATATTGTATTTCCGTCACATTACAGAAAAGATATGGGTAGACATAAAAAAAAAAAACATTAGGTATCTATGACAGCATATTTTCCTGTTTTTGGAGATCACATTAAATATCTATTTACAAATTTGGACCACATCCCAACTAGTAAAGTTAGCTTACATAAAAATACCCACAAACGATTGTTAATCCACGATAATATAAATGAAGCTCGAACGGAGATATGCATCTACCTCTTTTGATTTACACATGGTTTCGAAAATCATTCTTTACCACTAGAGTCCTCCGTAAACAATATATTTTCGAGATTTAAGGAAGCATTTAGCTTTTAAAAAAGTTCTTTTGCAGTCAGTGTTTTTCGAAACGTTTCATGTAAATTTTTATATTGTAATAATATTCAAATGTCTGACACCGGAATATCGATTTTTAGAAGGCTATCGATTATTATATTTAAATTAAAACAATATTTGCACAGTATTGGCTAAAATATATCCATTACTAACTAGTAATTTCAGTGCAAATCAAGACGGAAACAGACAGACGGACTGAACGACGACTATAGGTGCTACGTATTTATATAATTACGAATGCACCTAAAAACGAAACCATCAAGCTATTTTGTTTAAGTAGCTTGAAAGCAAAAAGCAATTTTAGCTATACATTTTTTTTTTCAAAAATGTTTCAAGTTTTTAATTTAATTAAATTTTTTCAAACAATCTTCCAAGGTATTATATTCTTGAACGAGAATAACTAAAATTAGTGCAGATATTCAAAATTTAAGAAATCATTCAAAATGATTTTCAAAAATATTTTGTTGAAAAAAGCAGACGGTGCTTATCAGAATTGCTGTAATTTTAAATTGTAATATTTCAGACAAACAGTTTACTTTTTTTAACATCTGTATTATAAGATAAAAGTAAATAACTCTGTCGCCGCCGCCCGAAATGATTTTTTGTGTGCGTTGTCTTTCTTAGCTAATAATATGAAAACTACTGCATACAAAAATATGTAACTTGGTAGTATTATAGAGAAATGTTTGGTAAATACACTGAAACAGACAGAATTTAAATCGAAGAGTTATGAAAAAAAAATATTTAATGTTAAATATTGGTAGAAATCATTCCATTTAAAAAGTTTTATAGGAGCAAAAACTATAAGAAGGAATTTAATAATTTTAACGTAGATTTCGTAAGAAATACTACCTATTACATTCTCCTGTATGTTGGAATTTCTGAAAAATGTTAGCTGATCTATGACGATCATGACAGCTATAACCCAAAATCACAACAGTTCAAAACTTTATCTATCCATCTATCTATCAATTTATATCACTTTTTTATGGACACGATAACTTCCATAATTCTTCACAAATCTCTTCCAAACTCATACATAAAATCAAGGGGCAGAAAATCAAATCTCGGTCAAGTTCGTTAATGGGCAAAATCGGAAAAACGGCTTCTAAATAGGGCGGGATTTTATTAAAACAGAAAAAACATAAACTCTTAAGTTTAATACATACCAAATCATTTTTAATTTATTATTACTTCTAGGAAAAAGGTCAAAAATTTATGTATCACAGATTTGTGATAAAATTTAAAATGCGCTCAAGAGGCGAAAAAAGATAGGTTTTTAGGGAGATCAAAATTCATAATTTCGACAATTCTCAAGATATCAAATTCACGTAAACTTATTATAAATCTTCTTAATACTATCTACAAATTTTATATTGACAAATTTTTGATAGGACCAACTCTTACTGCAATAAAAAATAAAAAACGAAAAAATAGGGGGGAGGGTTGAAGGAGAAAAAAATTCACAACTTCATCAATTTACAAGATATAAAATCCGCTTCAATTTATTATAAATCTTCTTAATGTTATCTAAAACTGTTATGTTGATATTTTTTGTAATGGGGCAAACTCTTACAGTAAAAACAAATGAAACAAAAATAGGGGTGGACGAAAAAACAATTGTATTAAGGGCGTACTCAAATCCAAAGGGCTTTTTTTCTCACTCATTTTCAAAATCATTTTTGCTTTCAAACGCATGCAATTGGCAGGTTCTATTATTCAAAAACTATATAATGTGCCGAATAAGTCTATATTTTGATAAAGACATTATATATATTTAAAAATGCTGTCAAAGTGGGTATTTTGAACCGAATTTCACGAAGCGATAATGCTGGAAACGAAAAAAAATGGTCGTGCTAAAAAAAAATATTTTTTTGTAGATCAAGTTCTAAATAATTGAACGAAAAATAAAAACACAGGTCGCTTCAAAAAATCACATCAGCAAGTTTCACGTTTTTAATTTTAAAAATAACCCCGAAAATGTGTCAAAAAATTTCGAGTTGTTGAGCGTGGAAAAATCATTTTTTTTTTTAATATCGCCCAAAAATTAAATTAAAAATTCGTCAAAACTGCCAGATACAATTTTTAAACTGGGTTTATCTCTAATCTTGGTTTAGTTTTCGTTAATTAATTTAATACTTAACTTCGAAATTTACCTCCGCCTGTAGGCCGAGCCGACAGGGATTTTTCTATGGATATAGATCAGAATCTGAGTGTGAGCGGACTGCATTTACGAGTATTTGTTTTTAATTTGACCAATTTTTTGAAAGTTTTTTTCAATTGTTAATTCACATTTTTCGAGAGATATCTTTTACATATTTTAGAAAACGTTATTATTTTAAAATGTTGCCAATTGTAAAAACAGGGAAAATGATAATATTTCTTTAAACTAAAAAATTACTTACACGTGACTATTATAAACAGAAAAAAACTTTCATTTTCTGAATATATGACTGCGTGTTAAAAGCAGATAAATATTAAAAATTACGTCGTAAAAATTGTATTTACAGGTGAATATATAAAAAAAGAAAACTTTAAAATAATAAATTCAGTAATTTTTGTTAAAAGTAGTAAATGCGAAAGTTACGTCCTATTTAAAATAGCCATGTAATAACATTGCGAAACAGTTTAAATTAAAAAAATATATTTACACGAGACATTTATTTTATATTTCGAGATGGTCTCTTTGTCTATTGTTTCCAATTCTAACAGCGCAAATAATAATATTCCTTTCTAACAATAAAAGTTTTTTTTCATGTGAATATTGTAAAGAGAAAGAAAAGTTTGCTGAAGATTACGTCAGATTTAAAAGGATACATTTAAAATATCTTATTTAAAACAATTTTCTTACAGCGTTCTTAAAAAATACCGGGAGGGGAAGACTCTGTCGACTTAGTGCATTTTATATTAGCTAATTTTGAAATGTTTAACTAATCTTATTTAATCATACACGAAAACAGACATTAACAACAGCTGATTTAGCCTTAAAATCTCTCCGTAAAAGGGAAAGGAATGGGAATCCATTTAAAAGGGAGATTAACACTGGTTTTTTAATTATAATTCAATCTTCAGTAATCTTTTTAAAGCCGATCAAATTAGCGTGTTTTTAAGAATCGGAATGGGGACTGGTGAGCGTAGCTTGTAGGGGGCCGAGACCCCTACTTAATAAAAATAATATTAACTTTCAAAAATACGTTACATCAAGTGCATTCTATGTAACACAATATATATAGTATTTTAAAATACATATTAATGAGAACACCAATTAAACAAGTATTTATAAAAAAAAAAAAAAAAAAAAAAAAAACCTTATATTTCACAATAATTTGTAGAAAAAAAGCTTTTTTCCTCTAATGTATTTCAAAAAAATATAATTTAAGGGGACCGTGGACCTTTAATTGTGAAAAAAATGGACCCCAAATTCTACATTTCTTTTTGTGTGTTTTATTATTCTCCAATTTGTACCACGTTATTCGTGGAAAACCGCATACAGATGCAATTATTTTACGTAAAGTTACAAGTATGTTTTGTAATTTTGTTCACAAGTAATTTTTTGGCCTTTTAATTTACTTTGAGGGGATAAGGGACCTTTAAAACCTTAAAAATCAATATTTTTATTTTTTGTAAATTTCACTTTAAATATTATTCAAGGGCTTTTATATGCATTTTTATGCTTTTTATATGCATTATGGCAAGCATTTATCACAAAAAAATTTTTTTTTTTTTTTTTTCTTTCTTTTTGAGAAAAATGTGGAATTTTACGCGTTGTCTTAGAAATCTTCGAAATGCCCCCTGCGTATTCCATATCAATGAAAATCCCCAATATTTTTTATAAAAGTTTGGTTTATATATATAAATAAAACTGTGCATCGAATTTTTATATATTTGAATATAAAGGTAAAAAAAAAAAAAAAAATCAAATTTTTTTTTTAATTTTTTCGAAAACATTTCAAAATTTGTCATTTTTTTAAAAATTCAAATATATAAAATTTGATGCACAGTTCTATTTATATATATAAATCAAACTTTTATAAAAATATTGGGGATTTTCATTGATATGGAACGCGCAAGCCGCATTTCGAAGACGACGCTTAAAATTCCATTTTTTTCTCAAAAACAATTTATTTTTTATTTTTTGTGATAAATAGATGCCATAATGCATATAATGAACCCTTGAGTAATATTTAAAGTAAAATTTATAAAAAAAATTTAAAAATTTTGAAATTTAGAAATTTTTTTAAAATTTCAAAAAAATTTTGATTTTTTTTAACCTTTATATTAAAATATATAAAATTCGATGCAAAGTTTTATTTATATATATAAACCAAACTTTTATAAAAAATATTGGGGATTTTCATTGATATGGAATGCGCAGGGGGCATTTCGAAGATTTCTAAGACAACGCGTAAAATTCAATTTTTTTCTCAAAATTTTTTTTTTATTTTTTCATTTTTTTTTTGTGATAAATGCTTGCCATAATGCATATAATGTATCCTTGAATAATATTTAAATTGAAATTTAGAAAAAATAAAAAATTGATTTTTAAGGTTTTAAAGTTTCCTTGTCCCCTTAAATCTGCTTTTCTAAATACAGATGTTTCAGCTTTTTTTAAATTTTTGAAATGCTCCTTTATACTTAATTTTTTCTCAAAATTCATGAAATTGATAAGAAAGAGACCTGATATTGTTTAAAAAGAAATTGTCTATGCATTTTCAAATTAGACTTCATTAAGATTATTCATTAAAAAATATTTGATTTTTAACTTATTAAGAGGCAAAATTTGATGAAAATTGATATGAAATTGAGAAAAAAAATCTCTAAAAAATTAACTATTTAAGGAATTAAAAAATCAATACACATACTATTTATTTATAATAGAGTTTTACGTAATTAAAATCCTAAATCGAGAAAATATCTAAAAAATTAAAACGCAAGGAGCATTTTAAAATTTCCTTTAAAAATTTTAATTTTTTTTAAATGATCTTAAAATTATAATAAGACTGAAAGTTTCTTTCAGTGTGTTTCATATACTTTGTGTGATTTAAAAGCCTCCATGGATCTGCTTCATTCAAAAGCAATCATAAAATCTTATATATGCGTATATATGCACGCGCACATGTGTATTATTGTTTTACACCAATAATGTAATAAATATAAGAAAATAATTTTAATCGTGTGGGAGATTGTAAGTCGAAAGTAGCAAATGAGCGCGTTAGTAATATAACTAGTTTTATAAATATTCAGATTTTGGTGCAATTGTTGTTGCTCCACAATGCAAAAATGCATGAATACAAAATTTATTACGATTATATATATCAAATTTAGTTATACGCAAATAATAGGACTCCATCTTAAAAATGACGTAATCACCATGTGTATCGACAAACATTTCTTATCATGGGGAATCAATGAATTAATTGCGCATTATAGGATTTAATAGATTGAAGAAAACTCTTTTATATATATTTTTAAGTTTTAATTCAATATTTATAAAATTTAAAATGACTCTACAAAATTTTGCAACTATAATATATATTAATTTTCAAACCATTCGATTTGGTAGATTTTTCGCTGGTATATGCGGACGGACGGACGAACCAGGCGACGAGTATAGATGCTACGTATTTATACAATTACGAACGCGCCTAAAAACTATACTCCATAAGTATCTGTAGAAATGTATCCTGCAAAGTTTAATTTTTGTAATTTCTATTTAGAAAAGAAACATTTAAAAAAAGAATGATCTGAAAAATTAAGCAAAAAAATATTTCAGAGAAAAAAAAAATAGATGACCCAAAACTATTATATAACAAATTCCACAGTTTTCTTCTTTTGTTAACGAAACCACACTGACAGTTTGGAATAGTGCCAGAATCACTACCTTTTGTGCAGTTTTCAGATCCGTAATGTAAGCGTTGCCAAGTAAATTAAAGATGTAATTTATTTAACGTATGTTGTTATTATTAAAAATTTTCAAAATGAAACACGACAAAACTGTGACTACGTTTTATATCACAAAGCGTGATAGCGTCAGATTAATGAACATAAGTTATTTGTTAAACATTTTATTCATGTCTTTCACGATTTTTGTTCTAGATGAATAATAACGTGCAAAGCAATTATATATAGTCATGCAGGGTTGTCAGATTTAACTGTTAAAAATGGAAGATATTGACGCTTGTTTGTTTTTTAAACAACTTAAAAAAGGGTGAATGTTTTTCTTTTGACGCGTATGTATTTCTTTTTTAACGGATTACTCGGAAACTATGCGACCGATTCGTGTGATTTTTTTTCACCGTCTTCAAGAAAGAAAAAGAGGAGGTTCTCAATTAGACTCGCAACCAACTTTTTTTATGTATGTTCATAGATTACTCCGAAACTACATGACCTATTCATTTGATTTTTTTTTTTTTTTTTTTTTTTGACAGAGGACATGGCCAAATTGACCACATTTAAATTTAATAAAGACTGGTTCAGTATTTTTTTTTAGAAATTCAACATAAAAAGACATCTTTAAAATATTTCATTTTCAACGATTTTTCAATACGACGATTCAACGATTTTTCAGTATGTGACGTAACACTATCTGTTTGGTGAGAAATTCACTAACTAGCGATTTTCATCCCTCATTATACAGTTTTGTTTTCTAGGATTTTTGAATAATGCAAGGTGGGGCAACATCTTCTGACAAATTGTTTTAATTTACTATAAAAATCAAGTAATTGAAGTATTTTTTTTTTAATTAAGAAGTTTACAATATATTTTATGAAACCACCATCATTTTCCACATCCTACTGAACTATGTTGAATGTGACAATAACGTTTAAACGATTTTAGTAAAAACAAATAATTGTTATAATTGTTAATTTAAACTACATTTCCATTTTGAATAAAACAGTATTATTATTCTAATAAATACTGTTTAATTACTTTTCTGGTCGAATTCTTTGTGGTAAAATCTTCTAAAATGTAAACGTTTTGAAGAAAATTGAAAAGATAAACTTATAAAACTCACTGGCATCAGAAAAAATATGTTTTTATATAAAAAAAAGGAAGAAGTCCTCGTACGGAAAGCCTTTAAGCGTAAATCATATAATAAGACTAAGAAATGTGCAATTTACTGAGAAAACGTACAAATCTAACAGAACTACTCATGCAAAAATATCTTTCTATATAGATATAACTCATTTGATTTGAAAATATTTAATGACCTACTAAGGACTAAAAAATTTTTTCAGATATGAAGCACTGCCTTCATTATCTAATATTACAAATATTTTAAATTTTAAATATAATTAGCGTTAAATAACTTTAAAAAAACATATGTGTTTACTAAATTATCATTTTTAAGTGAATGATTTATCTGAGCAATGTAACATTTAATGATCATTAAATTAGTATAGGTGAATAATTAAGGAAATAAAACCAGTAAAGTTACAATACAGTGTCATTTTAAAGTGCTCAAAAGATAGAAAGAGACACACTTTAATCAATTAAACTTTACGCATTACCACTTAAAATTGTTGTTTCAGAAACACGTAATACAGGAAAATTATTCAGTCGAAAAAAGACAAGACAGCCTGTTGCAAGTCGAACCAGTTTTGTTTTATAATTTAAGCATCAATAAAGATCTTAATATTTTAGCCTAACTACTTTTAAATTGAATGAAAAGCGTATGCAGCATGAGAAACACTAAAAATGACTACAATTCCCCTATTAGGATTTTTTGGGCTCCAAAATGTGTACCGCAGATAAGATTAGGTATGGTGTAAATCTCCAAATGGCAATTTTTTTCCTGCACGTCCTATGGTGTCATCGTACTTCAAAAGAATCAGATGTATTTTACTGAAATGTTCGATAAAATATCGCTATTAAACTGTTAAAGATATGAAGAGATAGATCTTGGTGTGAGATAGACTGTTTTTTGACTGAGTGTATTTTCTGCGACCCTATGTTCCGATAGGTATGTTGCGATGTTCCTTATACATATACATATTTACAAAATACGGTAAAAGTCCGCATAAAATGACATACATGTCTATATTATTCAACCGGATCAAGCGGTCATTACTTTCATGTAAAAGTATTAAAATAGTACGTACACCTATGATTCGTGACAATTATTATTTTATTTGTCTTTTTCTATTCTTTTACTGTAATAATATTATGGCTATGATGAGCTCTAAAATGCAGGGGGTTACGAGGGGTACTAAACGCCCCCCCCACACACACACACACCTCTGAAACCTGACAGCCGATGCCTTAAACTTTTCGAATTCACCTTTCAAACAATTCAGTCGGGATCTTCCGTGATCTGATTCTTAACTACATTTCCGGCCAGTGTTGAAAGTGCATGGATCACCCTGCGCGATATGCATAGTACCATACGACCTAAATATCGATACCATTTCTTAAAGTTTACCTTATATTTTTAAACAGCCCCATACAACTTTGATTACTTTATTTTATATAACACCATTCTGAAATGATTGTAAGTTGGGTTATTTTCGTTAGCTCTAATATTTATGGATGTATTCCTCTGTCATTATATTTCATAACCCAAACAATATGTGAGATGTAAATTTTCAACTGGGTCATTTCCGGAACGGGATTCGAAACAGGGATATCTTGGCTGAAGCTACTAATGCTTTGCCATCTGAACTATCCCGGACGAATCTTGTAGATCTAATTCACCCAGCGAACCTTATTTATCAATAAGGTTAGATCAATAGCACATAAAATGTATCAGTTCTCTGTTTTATATTTTACGGGTCTTTTAGTACATTTAAGTACACCAATGATAAAATTCTGAAGCAAAAAACATCAAAATATTATTTATCTAAGAACATTTTCATAACTGACTGCAGCAGTTAAATGTGAATACTTCACATTCAATGTTGTACAAAATCAAAAATTATTCAACATTTATTTACTCAGTAAAATTCGGCACGATATAATAAATACAAAAATTATTAAGACTAAAATAATATATATTTTTTTAGCATTCGAATCTTTAAAATAACTAGATATGTGTTTTTATGCGGAACAGTGAATTACATTATTTCCTAATAAAAAATAAATAAGTAAACTGATATTATAAATCTTCAATCTGAAAGAAAAGGAAATATGATATTACATTTTTTATAATACATTCATGTGAAAGTAGTGAAAGGTTTTTCTAATTAAAAAATAAGCTCACCTATTTTCATAAATTATATTTAAACTTTATTATTTTTTTAAATACTTAGAAAATACTGATTTAGTACATTTTAATACTGAACACAAACACAATATATATACTTTTAAATCTCAGACAATGAAATTAGCTATTATTGGGTGTAGTAAAATGTTTTAAAGCGTTTTTCTGAGAAATGAATAGGCAATTAAGAGCTTAGAATAAAACTTTTATTCATCAAAATGAGCCCATCATTATCTAAAACCTTCTGTCATGGGTCGGGCACTTGAAGGATGTCAGGAGGGTAGAACGATTCGTCTTTTGGCGGGATGAAGTCCTAATCCCAGTTTTGCACTTCGTCCACTTTCCGGGAATGTACAGAAGACAAGGCATTTTGCAGCGTCCAAAACGAATGATAGTCCGAAGAGACTATATCGGGGCCAGGAGTTCCAAAACTTCCCAGCCAAGAGTTGCTAACGTGTCCTTGACTGGATTTGCAACATGAGCCTGGCGTTATCATGGAGCAATTTCACGGAGCGCAACCTTTGCCAGTAAATGGACGATTTTGACCAATTTCCTGGTTCAGTTAATGCAATTGTTGCTGTAGCGTTTAGAGTTAAACTTCACCATGCTCCCTCACTTCATAATAAAGCACACACTTAATATCCCACCAGATGCAGCGGAGAACTTTTTTTGCAGTGAATGGATCGTTTCGACGCTGATGTTGTTGCTCCGCCGGGTTTCAACAAATATATTTTTTTTGCATTTCGGATTGTCATAACATATCCATTTTTCACCTCCCGTCACGATATACCACAAACATTTTTTTTAGTAGCCGGTTTAGCAAATTCTTGCGCTTCAATACACACGCTTCATCCTTGTTCCTCTGGCTCAATGCATGCGGCACCAATCTTCCAGCCGTCGGAATCTTTCCCACTGTGTGTAAACGATTACAAATAATTTTTGTGATACTCCAAATTATTATGCAAGTTCTTTTTGCGTCTGAGATGCATCTTCATCAAGCAGTGCTTGCAAATCCTCATGACTAGCTTGCTTTCAGTAGAGCGCCGCTACGTTCTCGATCGCTAACATCAAAATCGCCATCTTTAAAACATCGAAACCAAAGTTCGCACGTTCTTTTTGATACGATTTCCTCTCCAAGGAGGGAAGAGTTTGATTAATATGCTTTTACAGCATTTTTTCCGTGGTGAAATTCGTAACGAGTGCAGTGACGAATAAATGACTTATTGTATGACATCTTTCACCTTCGAAATTTCAACTTTAATTTCCCTTTTCTCCCAGCTTCGACGTCGATTTGAAAACGCTGAACTTATCACATTAGTTCTTATCACATGACATAAACGCCGTGTACTAATTGGTGTGCTATTTTGCAGTAAACGTCAGACAAAATTCGCTGTAAAACTTCTTACTACACCCAATTAAAACACACGTGAGTTTTATTCTGTTCAGGTCATTCAAATATCAGACCAGATGTAATAGTCAATACACTTCTGTGAGAAACGGTGTGTTCGTCAGAATGAGCGGGAAAGCTTCTACCAAAATGTTGCTGGTTCGAATTATCACCTGGATACTTTTTTACAGAGTTGGAAAATTACAACTCATCTGAAATATTAATATAGCTTAAAAAAACATAGTTTTCGATAATTTCAAATAAATCAGTATTTTTTGTGGTCCCAAAGAAAATTTAACATACTATATAAAACTTTATGTAGCAACTAAATTCAGATTTAACAGGGAGTAAACAATTTAAACGAAGTTGAATTATAACGTTAGAAGGAAATATTTTATATATTGTGTAAAATATAATTTGTTATTCTGTTTATAAAAAAATGTTAAAAAAACTTTGTTACTAATAAATTTACAAATATTCTTTCGAGAAGATAAAATGTAATCAAAATACCATTATACAAAGATTAGTGTTTTTAATACCCCTACATTTTCCACTAAGCAATTCAAACAAGTAAAAATTCCACACATATCTCGAAAAATTTTAACAACTGACTGCGTACATGGAATTTAAATTTTATTAGTTTTTTTAATGTAACAACAGTGTATATTTCAATGTTACATTTTTGAGAATAAAGTTAATTTAGTAAAAAGAGAGTATGCAAAAGGAAAATTTAGAGATTAGAGCAATATAGCTTTAAAAATATTTTGCAATATTATTTTTCCTAAAATTATTTAAACATGAAAAATGAGTAAAAATCTTTTAAGAACAGATTTTACAAGATTTCTGTGTTGTCTGTGTAAATATACCCTATTAAGTACTAGAGAATGCTGGAGATTTGTGTAAAAAATTCCACATGAAGGTTTAGATTTTAAGTAAAATTTGTTCATATTTTCAATAAGGATTATTATCTCTAGGTAAAGGGTCTTAATAAATTTTTGGAATTTTTTTAAATACTAGAAATGAGCGCCACGTTTATTAAAAAGTTTATTTAGATTTCCATGTAAATAACTTTTTCTAATTATTTTACAAATTCCTTTATCTATAAAGGAAAATGTAACCTCAGAAAAAGAAAATTAGACTAATTTACGATAAATAACAATTGAATTACGAGTGTAAATCAGTAAGTAGGTCACAAACTGACATGAGAGGTCGGCAATTAGTAGTAAATTGTTTCCAAATACGTTAATAAGTGGCAGCATAATCCAACTATAAGATGTTAATTTCGAATTTATGAGACAGCAGTTGCACAAGATGAACAGGCTCGTTCAAAAGTTGTTGACGAAGGCCGAAGTGATCGTGCAGTTGAGATTGCGACGGAAGAATCAGCGCAGAAGTTTGAGGAAATGGTTAGAGCTGCTATGTGAACAACAATAGACAGCATAACAACCATTTCCGCAACCTTCCGCACTGATTCTTCTGTCGCAATCTCAACTGGACTACCACTTCGCCCTTCGTCAACAAATTTTGAACGACTCTCCTCACCTTTTACAACAGCTGTCTCATAAATTCGAAATTAACATCGTGTAGTTGGATTATGCTGCCACCTATTGGTATATTTGGAAACAATTTACTACTAATTTCCGACCTCTCATATCAGTCCGTGACCTACTTATAGACTTACCCTCGTATTTGTTAAAACAAAGCAAAGGGCAATGAAATAAATTTAAACTTTTTTCATCATTAATCCTCTCATAATCCTCTGATTTTATCTCTTCATACCTTGCAAAGGGTACTAGAAAAGTTTTGCAATATGACTAATCAAAAAGTCGCAGGTGGCTGCTTATGGCTGCGTGTTGACATATGTTCATACTTGTGCACATGCACGTGACCGCAAGTCTGTAGGCTCAGTTATTCATTAGCTGTGATAGTGTGAAATTCTTCTAGTGGCGCCCTGGTCACAAAGTGAGATAAGGACAGTTTTGCGGTATAACTTCGCGTGTGGTTTAAACATAGACTATTGAGGAAGAAATGACTCTTGCACTTGGTGATGATTGTCCACATTATATGCCTATACACAGATGATACAAGGGAATTCCAAAGGGGAATTTCTCCATTCAGGACGCTGAAAAAGGAGGAAGGCCCCGAATGTCAATTACAGAGGAAAACATTACTGTTGTGAGGAAAATGCTTGACGAAAAAAGATGAATAACTTACAAACATATAGAGGATATCTTAGGCCTAAATGCACCTGATATACATTCAATTCTGCATGATCATTTGTACATGAAGGAACTGTGTTATCTCTGGGTGCCACATAGGCTGACTAAGGAGCAGATGACACGACGTGTGACTTGGTGCTGGGAGATGCTAAAAATATTTGGTAAAGGACAATCTCGGTATATGAACAGCATCATGAGAGGTGACAAAACCTGTCTATGCTATTAAGATATTCCGACTAAGTTTCAAAACAAAGTTTGGGTCTTTGATGATGAGGACACACTGGTAACTGTCAGAAAATCCCGATCTGTTAAGAAGAAAATCGTAGCTGCATTTTTAAAATCGAATAGAATTGTTGAGTATATCGTTTTGGACCAGACAGAAGACAGTTACTGCTAAGTGGTACAATGAACAGTGCCTACCTAAAGTCATAGAATCTTTGAAGAACCTGTGACCAGATTCAAGGGTGAACACCTGGTTCTCCATCATGACAAAAGTCCAGCTCACCGGGGTAAATCCTGCACTGAATATTTGCCCATTACAGGATTAAAACTTCTTGACGACCCTCTTTACAGTCCAGATCTTGCTCTCTGTGACTTTGAACTGTTTCCGCATGTGAAAATGAAGCCGAAAGGGGTTTGGTTTACCAGTGATGAGGCACTTCTGAGGGCCTGGAACAATGAGTATGCCTTAACTCCTAGTGAAACTTGGCAGAACTGTTTTAAGGACTGGTTTTGGAGGATGGAGAACTGTGTTGCTTGTAACGGAAATTACTTTGAAAAAGTTTGATAAATAAATCCGTATTTCAAAACTTTCCTAGTCCCCTAAACTAGATTATTTACAGAAAATCTTTACTCCTCACTATTTGATTTCTTATAAAACTTTTCATATGTAGCTGAACATAATCTCTACTGACAGGAGATTTTATCTAATACTTGCCCTCACTAAAAATGTTTCTACTGCTCTAATTTCTTTTTATTTATAGCAAATGAAATGTAAACAATGTTATATTTTTTTAATTTTCAAAGAAAATATGTATGTTTTTAGAAGATTTTCAAAGTTCAGCTAATTTTAAAAAGATAAAATATTTCTAATTTTTAAAAATTTTATTAAAGGCAAGCCATGGCGTCATGACTTGCATTTGTTTCTTTTTAACATGTCAAAGCGAAGTATTTAATGTCATTGTGTTTGAAAAATGATAGAAATTATAGTTTACTGTCCATGTAAATAAATTTCTGATGGTTTTTTTTCAATTATTTAAATAATTTAGATTCGATTTGTAATAATTTTATTTTCGTTGCAGCTCTATAGGTTTTTGTGATATACTTTATGTATAATAAGGAAAAACTGAATATTAAAGTGCTATTAATAATATGTATCTCTTCCAAAGCAACTCCTTGTAAATGATCCCAGCCAAGCAACATATCTAAAACGACAGTCATAATAAGAAGTGATATCACACAAAAAAGAGCAATATGAAAGCGCGTACTCCGAGTGTATGTAAAAATCTATCACTACTCATAATGTTTCCAAAGGATTCGGAGTGATGCACAGTATGTGAAAACTGCTTGGCGACCTGCATACTTTTATAATATTTGTTCTTCCTGCTTTTACATATAACTATATGTTTAACGAATTTCTTCTTGTATAGCTGCTCCCATTAAACTGTAAAAAGTTGAACCTTCTGGTCCTTCTATGACCATTCTTATTTATCATCATGTGGGATCGATTTGCTGATTTTATTTTATTTACCATTTTTTGAACGAGAAACACAACTTTTACAAGCAGGATTTTCTAAGTAAACATGTACACATTTTAAGATTGTAAAATAATAATAAAAACTAATGATCATATTCATATTAATAACAACGCACGTAAAGATAGACGTTAACTAAACAAAGATATATTGGAGTGAAATCCTGCGTAACAGCGCAAATATTACCAAACCGAAAGTTTTAAAATTCAAAATATAAAATCGTTGTAGAATTCTGTCTAACCATTTCAAATTTTAAGAAAATCGGATGTGTAGTTGAATTACTGAGACAAGGGAAATATTCCGTTACATTACGGACAATGAAAAAAAATTAGCTTCAAGTGTATTTTAATTATGTTACACCCATTTGAACATAATGAAATTAATATGCATTTATGAAGTGCACAAAAATATACATTTTGTAGGTAATGCGTTGCGAACGTTATTTATTATTCATTTACAGGGCCACACGAAATAATTCTGTTACATAATAGTACAGGAGGAAACATTGTTTGCGGCGTATTTTAATTATGAAAACAATTTCGCATATAATGAAATTGATATGCGTTGCTGAAGTTTACTACAAGTTACATCCTCTATCATAGAAAGTGCAGAGTATTTATAAAGGCATACAAAAGATTTCGGATACTATACAGTATCCGAAGTGCTGTATATTAGTGAAGATTGCTGGATGCGCATTTTTAGATGTGATATGACTTTTTAAGTTTAACTAAATTTTTCCTTATTACGTTGTATGTATATATGCTGTATATTATATACAGGGATACATAGAAGAATTCGTAAGGGTTACTGAGTATGAACGAAAATAGCTTAAATGTGGTTTTTGGGTAATGCATATTTTTGGCTGAACGACATTTAGTATATTAAGATATGTTTGTAGAATATAGGTGAAATGATATACAGGGCCACGCAAAGAATCGGAACCATGGCTGTCTATGAATGATAATATCTGGGTGTGTGATTTCAGTAGTTTTAAGCGTGTTTCGTCTTCATTAAATTTTAGCTAAATAGTGGCGTGTATATAAAGATTTACAGAACTTATTTACTTTTCAAGTATGTTTCGATCTATTGGCATAAATTGCTGAAAGTGAAATTTCAACCTAATGTGCGTTTTTAACTCTTTCCAACATAGTTGAAAGGCATTTATGGATTCGGTTTGTTTGTCCGTCTGTCTATACAAACTCTAACTTACATTAATATAGTTGGATTGCTCTGTAATTGATAAATATTATTGAGATTTACCCTGCCATATTCGGCATTGAAAATAAAGTATGTAGTGCTCATAGTTTATTTACACGGCCACACCAAAGAAAAAACTCATCATGAAGAAAAACGCATTTTCTCAAAAAGTAGTTTTCATGACAACCTTTGGTTGAAAGCTAGATTTTGAAAACTAACCAAAACTTAATAATGAATATTTGCTTTTCCAACTAAGATAGAAACATGATTTAAAATTCATATTAAGTAGGAAAAAAACAAAGAAATTTTTAATGCGATAAAAAAAAATTTAAGAAAATTTTAAGATTTTTGTGTCCCGGACCACCTTAAATATCTTTGCAAATAAATGCAAAAATAAGAAGTGGGTTTAAGTAACTATAATTCTAGTTCATAAATTAAATCCAGATGGTGATACTTTCTCGCAATTCAAACGATTCATAATATAATGTATCGTTTCATCACCTAAAAAACTATAGATCAGGAATTCTTGATCATTCTGTCTATTCAGTTTATTTTTTTTTACCTTATTCGCATAGCTCGGAAATCAATATTTCTAGTTTAGAGATTTAGAAAATGACTATCTATTTGTTTTAGAAATAAATGGTCAAATGCGACTATTACTCGCACTCAGAGGCTTCCATACAATAAACATATGAATTATTAACTGTATTATTTAAAAAATCGTTGCTCAAAGAATAGTAAGACTTTGTAAAAAAAAACAACACAACGTAGGGTTGTGTATAGCTGTATATTAGGGCGCATCGAAAAAATCGAAATTTCTCAAATCTTTTAGCGGTAGTGCGGAAAATTTGTGAATTCCCTTCATTAAAAAGTTTGAGGAATCTTAAAGCAGTGGGTTGATATCTTCTGTCGCCTCAGTGGGCCGAAAGTTCCGAAAATTGGGCTAAAAATGATTAAAATACAAAAATTAATAAATGATCACAGATTTCGTTGATCAGTTTGAGGTAGTGCTTAAAAGGTACTATTTTTGTACAACAACAACCAAAAATTTTTTTAGAAATATAGGTTAATATCTTCTGCCGCCTCAACGGCATCGAATTTTGGAAATTTTGACGCATTTTGGTACTTTTCTGCATAACGGTTTAGTGCTTGCTCAATGCACAATACAGACAGACAGGGTTTGGCAATCTGCCAAAGAAGTGCAAGAGTGACCAGTAAATCGGAGTGACCAGTAAATCACTTGACCAATCTCTTTCGTCCGGCTAACCGCAGTAGGCAGGCGCTACCATGTTTTTCAGTTATTTCAGAAACTGTTGGTTTGAAGATAAAAATTTATACATCGATACATCCATTGCTTCAGTTTTACATAAACGTGTTAGTGATATGATACACGCATACCGTGGAAAATGTCGACCAATCTTTAAAATTATAATACGTCTTGGAAAAAGCAAGACTATTCTCGAAAATATTGAAAACTTTAAAATGGAAGCAATAACATTTTTTGACATATCTGCATGTAAATGAGATATGTTTAAGGAGTGTATCTGTTCGAAAGAAAGCAAAGTTTCTGCAAAAGAACAGGTGTTCCTCATTGACAAAGAACGGAAACAAAAAAGTTCGTTACAAGTGTTGATGTTCCAGAAACAATACGTTTCTAGAAACATCAAATGTTAAAGGAACAGGATACTATTCGATCTGCAAAACAGGCGTCTCTTGCTTCTGCTTTAAGCTATGCAGTGGAGAATGAAAGAGAAAATGAAATAGAAGATATGATGGAGGTGGAGATAGGGAGAAAATTGGACACACAGGTCCTATACAGCGTCTCTTCAGCAGTCAACTAGGAGTATTTAAATGTGTTTAAAACAGGATAACTTGTCGATTGATGGTCCTTGTCATTAAAAGATATATTGTATCCAACAGAGCCACGGCTGCTATTGCATTGAGTTTTCTGAAAGTTTTGGGTTTAATATCGGAATCATATACCAGCCTCGTCACAGACAAAAATAAAATGTATGAAGGGAAAAATCGAGAATTTACAAAACATTGGTCTCAAAATAAGAGGAAAATCGTTCCACTCTATTTGGTCTTTATATTGATGGACAGCATGACAAAACTTTAACATCAGAAAGACCCGAAGGCAATCAGTTCCAAAGAACAATTGTAGAAGCACATTACTGTATTGTGTCGGAACCTGGTTCTACGTACATGGGATATATTACACCTGAAAGTGTATGTAGTCTTGATATATCTAATAGCACATATGAATAAGTAACAAGTGCTTTATTATGTGATTTTAGCAACCTTATTGCTCTCGGGTTTAATGGCACTGTAGTGAACACAGGTGCGTCTAATGGTGTAATTCGCAGGCTTGAATTGAAACTTCAGAGACCAGTCCAATGGATTATCTGTTTATTTCTGCTTATTATCTGATTATTTCAAATATTTGCTAAAATTTCATCTTAGAAAATGATCACGAAATTAAAAAAAAAAGACAAATTCCTTTTAAAACGACTACAGTGCAAGCAACTATAAACACCACACACATATTACAAGTATACTGCTTTAAACGAGTTAAAATCGGTTGCTACTCGCAGATGCTTGTAGCGCCTGCTTACTGCGCTTAGCCGGACGAAAGAGAGTGGTCAGGTGATTCCCTGGTCGCTCTGATTTGTTTCTAGGCACGAAAATAGGGGTCTTCTATTTTTTTGGCAGAGTGTCAAACCTAGTCTGTCTGGATTGTGCATTGAGCAAGCAGTAAACCGTTATGCAGAAAAGTACCAAAATGCGTCAAAATTTCCAATATTCGATGCGGATGAGGCGGCAGAAGATATTAACCTATATTTCTAAAAAAAATGGTTGTTGTTGTTCAAACATAGTACCTTTTAAGCACTACCTCAAACCGATCAACGAAATCTGTGATCATTTATTAATTTTTGTATTTTAACCACTTTTAGTCCAATTTTTGGAACTTTCGACCCACTGAGGCGACACAAGATATCAACCCACTCTTTTAAGATTCCATTAACTTTTTAATGAAGGGAGTTCACAAATTTTCCGCACTACCGCTAAAAGATTTGAGAAATTTCGATTTTTTTCGATACGCCCTACTGTATATACTGGAAAAGTATAAATGGGCATACCATAAACGTTCAAAGAAATATGAAGGCTAGATAATATCAAATATTGCTATTCTGTATAACTCTTTTTTTAATCTGATCCTAATCTGTTTATGATAAACTTAATCCGGTTCTGACAATAACAATAGTGCATATTTAAATTTCATTTGGCATTTCGTAAAACCAAATTCAGTATAGTAATAATCTTTCCTTTTTACAGTGTATCTAAAACAAAACCCTCGTTAAAATTTTAAACTTGGCATTGTGTTAATCGTGCCTCGAAAGGAGGTTGATAAATATGAAACGTCGGTTTGGTCCGTGCCGCGTTTTACCAGATAGGTTTCAAATTAACTTTTAAAGATACGGGAGGAGTATTGAGAGGTCCTCTCAAAGCAAACTAGTCGCGAATCCCATAGTATTTATGTGATTAATTTTAATGAAATTAGTCTGTTTTTAACAATTTTGCGTTTATTGCTTTTATACTGCTACCGGGCATTGCATTACACAAATATATCGTTAAAAATTGTTATCCAGGCTTTAAAAGCCGATGGCAAAAAGAGTACGCCGCCCCTGTCATTATGTATGTCCAAACCCTCCGTGTCTTAAAGAGTTAATATCTCTGCTAATTACTGACTATTTTTTTTTTCGAAAATTATTATTAACAGTGCCTTTATAATTCTGCTACAATATGTACCTAAAGTACTTCTCTAAACCTTTGCTGAGTGCCTGCAAATTGAAGTTTGTGTGCAAAGAAAAAATGCACTTTTCTCAAAAACTAAGTCACCGAGTGTAATCGCTATAATTTTCCTGGAAGGTTTAAATTGGCGTCTTCTACCTCTAATTTCTTCATAATTTCAGTTTCAGTAGATTCGGAAATAGATTGGGGGAGGGGGGCGAGTGGCATGTTTTTGCACTTCATTTTCGACGATATCTCTTTAAATGTAATACCTAAATTAAAAGAAATGTAATTTTGAGTTCAGCGTTACGAAAGCTTCCACACGATACATATATATAAAGATTTTTTTTCAAGTAACTTAATTAGCCCCTTTACATTTTTTCTACATATATCTGTGAATGTCTTATAATCTGTAAGTATGTGGGTCAATAGTCTTTATTACTTCCCCCAATTTGAACTTTCCACCCTCCATAGTTTACGAGTAAAGGGGCTGTGACAGACTGACAGACAGACGAAGGAATGATCTTATAATGGATCCGTTTTTTTATTTTTTTAAGTACGGAACCCTAAAATGTGTTATACTTTTTCTTTCCGGGTAGAATTTTAACCGCGTCACATATATACATTCTTTATTATTCTCAGAATTTATAAACCCTTACTTAAACATTTTAAATATATACTTGGTTCATAAAAATGCCACGAATCTTTCAACAATTGAGCGGAGAACTACCATTGATCGTTTTTTGCAAAAAATGTCGCAATAATGAAAGACAGTAAACACCTATTGTCGACTTAATGCAGTATTTATTACTTAAAAGGTAATAACTTAGAGCAGAATAAGAATGTGAATTTTCATTAAAAATGCTCTATCCTTTATTTATAAAGTAATGTCAGAATGTGGTTTTCTGCATAATTATGTCAGTTATTAGTTTGGTACAATAGTATTAGCGATTAATTTCTGATGGATTTTATTACAACTTTTACAGAAATTGATATACCTGATCGTAAAAAAAAAAATCATGGATGTGATAGATAATTTAGACAGAGAATTTAGATAGAGAATTTCACATGTTTTCAAATTAGATAGAGCTAAATATTTAGAACTGATAAAGGTTCTTATAACCAGGGTTCTCGCTTCCGCTCGCCATTGCGCCAAATCAGTACAAAAAATTTCATTTGCGAGCAAACGGCTGATTTCATTGGTCAAATTGCGAGTGCTCAATTTTTGTAATTTTTTTTGTATGTGTGTGTGCATCACTGTATGCGACATTCTTATTTGCATTACTGAACGACTTATGTTACTTATCATGATCAGTAGTACCGTACCACATACATTATTTTTAGAAATACTAACCAAACACCAATTCAATTTAGCATCAACAAAAGCCACAACAGGCAAAAATGCCATTTCAATATGGGTTAATGTACCTAATAAACTACTACTATTACTATATGTACTACTATTTTGAAACTGCCTTTGAAGTATGGATTTCAAACAGTACATGGACTTCATAAAGTTTTTGGCACATTTTGTTGCTTATATTTTGAATTTTTCACAATTCATTGAATGTAATATCTTAAAATCCTGAGTTAACTGGGATTGGAAGCTTTATGTCATGGCATTTTATTGAGTTTAATCCGGTTTAAAAGAAAAATGTTTGATTATGCAAGACATTTAGAATGTAGTTATCTTTCTTAGTGTTTGTAGAATATAATTAAATTTAGATGAATAAACGATCTATAAGCAGTTACAAAATCTTATGTTGTTTTAGAACATGTTGAAAAAAATAGGAAAGATGCATTTAGGGGTTAAAAACTTAATTTTAAATATTTGACAACGAATTTATTGTGCTATTTTTTTTTATTATTTGGCGAATGCTTTTTATTTCTGATTAGCCAAATTGCTAATGTTCGTAAACTGTTAGCGCGAACCCTGCTTATAACCCTTTAAAGCCAGACCTATACAAAGACATATACTAGGTGATTCTAAGGAAAAAGAAAAACAATTTCCTCTTTTTGTGTGACTTAAAGCTGAGCGTGAGCCCACACAATTATGTGAATCCTACCTAAACGTAACCTGCCATCGGAAGTTAATATAAATATTTTTTAAATCGAATATGATCCTATTAGTTAGGGACCAACACTTTTTTTTTTCCTAGCAAAAATCTTCAGGTATTAAAGGGATAAATATAAAATGCTTTTCATTTTTCGTAAACATATAAAATACAACTGATTTATATTAAATTGATATGCAAAACTACTTATATGTATTATTAACGGTAATTTTCTTTTATTTTTCTTAAAAAACGCTTAAATTAATGTGCACTCAAATTAAATTGCTTTAAATTTCATACATCTTACCAAACATTGAAAAGAGAAATTATGCTGATAAAGAAAAGAATATATGATTTTCTTCAAAACGAAATGAAGTAGAATAATTTAAACGTGGCAGGTGTCGCGTTTAGAAATTTAAACTTTCTCCTCTTCAATAAGTTTTTACATCCTGGTGGAACGAAATGTTATATTTCTTCATTACTTCTAATAAGATGTCTAAAACACGGAAGATGGCAATTTTTCTTTCTTCCAGATAACAAATCTGATATCCTGTAGAACTTTTCGTTTATGTCAAATGTAATTTCTTTAGTCTGATTGAAATTTTTTCATCGCTATTTAAAAAGGAAATCTGGCATCGGTTTCTTTCTTTTTTTAATCAAATAATGAAAGAAAAAAAGACAAATTTAAAATTCAAGGCTACAAGGGATAAATTCTGCATCATATAACAATTCATAACCATAGTAAAAAAGAATCTACTATGAACCTACTATGAAGAATATGAACTATATCGATAATATTTAGGAGTTTCTCAGTCTATATACAGGATGTTCTGTTACTTTCTTACCAAAACGAAGGGAGATAGCATTATGCATAGAAAATAACATTTGATTTAGAACTGCTGTTCCCAAATCTTTTCTTTCACGTATCTTTCGCGTGACTTTTCGTTTAAAATTTGTTTTTCAGAACGATTTTCTTATCCATCCACCTAACGCTAAAAATGCTTTAAAAAATAGCAATCATCTTAGAATAACTTAATGATGAAAACCTTATCGATATTTCTAACCTTTTATTTTTATTTCTATTTTAAAGTTGATTTTAATTTTTATATTATTTGCGTAAAAGCAAATTCCTAACATTAAAACTAATCATTACAGCATTAAAATAGTCTTGAAATAATTTACGATGGTAGTTCATAAAAAAAATTGATCATCAATATGCAAGTAATCAAATATATCTGTTAATGATTTAAAAGATATTTATAATATTCTTTCATGAAAAAAGTTCTTTAAAATCATTTACAATTGAAAACGGATATAATTACAAATGTGGAAAAGCATGAAGTTCATTGCAATACATCTTCTTAATTTATTCATAAAGAAAAATTCTCTGGGTTGGGTTGGGTTGATTTTTGACGGCCGATTATCTACTCGAGGGATATAGGCCCTAGAGGGAGTGCCCTCCGTGGGGGTCTTTCTAAGGGAACCTAACCCGTATTTACGCATGGAAAATCCAAGGTTTCGAAGAAAACCACGAAAACTCCGAAACGGTTAGGCCGACGGGCGCGATTGGGTTCGAACCCAGCACCTCCCGTCTACCAGCTTCGAGAGCAGAACCTCTGAGCCACTGGTGGGGCCGAAAAATTCTCTGTCTTCTATTATTGTATTCATGAAGATAACAAATGGTTTTATGTTTTATAATTAGTTCTTTGTGATCTTATTATACTGTTACCCTGAAGTCAATAATCTTTTGGCTTTAATAACATTAACAATTTTGGCATATTTATGGAGAAATTACGTAAGTGAGTCAGGCAGGGGTTTGATCGGTAAGTTGTGTCTCTGCGTATGCTAGTGCTGGCGTAAGTTGCAAAGACTTCGATAAGGTAGCTTAAGCCAATATAGCAGTAACACCCAGATAAAGATCTCTCATTATCAGTGTAAACAACAAAGCATTTGGACTGACAAGTTTCCATTGCACAGAAATATTCATGAATGATATTAACTGTATCCTTACATGCATATATTTTAGTGAAAGAATAGTACATTAAATGATTTTCTTCAATCTAATTATCATTCATATATTTTGCAATAACAATCGAACTCGCCAGATTGTATATACTAGTGCTCTTCTTCAGCTGCATTGCTATGAGGTGCATGTTACATTCTTTCAGTCACTGTAACTTCAATAGCTTCCGAAGTTTTATGAATTCTTATAGAAATTGTTTCTTTTTCGAAAGAATATATTTTTTTTTGTCACATGAGCAAACCGACACCTATTGGACAGCATCTTTCTTCAAAGTATGTAATGGCTTCGCTCGGATTTAATTGCAGCACCCCAACATGGAGCACACTAGCAAAATTTGGATTTTGTTATCTGGAAAACTCAGCTTATATTTCATTTCCGTTGTAGTCGAACGTATATATTTCGAGTGCTATAGTCAACTTTTTACTTACCTATTTCATTAAATAATATGACTATGTTATCCTTACTTTATTATATCAACCTTAATATCCATTATATTTTTCATGCAAGTGATACGATCAACCAATTTATTATTTTTCTATTTGTTTATAAACTGATTATGGCATCACTTTCTTACATATTAAAACTTTGCGTAATAGTATATATTGCATATAAATACTTTTTATTTGTTATGGATTTTTGCATTGTTTTAAATTTTATACAGTCCACTTTAGAACATTCATATTACCAAACTCACCAAAGCACATAGCCAATTTTCGGCGATTGCATGATTTTTACAGCTTTTAGTAACGCGATAAAATATTATTCGCAATGTCCCAACCGAATTCTCATTGGCATTAAATGTGTCCTTACATTAATATATTTTAATGAAATATTAGTACAGTAAGTGATTTTCTTCAAGCTAATTATTATTCACATATCTTGCAATAACAATCGAACTCGCCAGATTGCATGTGCAAGTACTCTTATCCACCTGTGTTGCTACTTTAGTTGCTACAGCGATTGCAAGATTTTTACAGCTTTTAGAAACACGATAACATATTATATGCAATGTGTCAACCACATTCTCCTCCACCTCGTAGAAAATAATTAAGAAGCTTGTTTAAGACCGCTTGCAAGTAGCTGAAAAAAAAATTGCATACTTTTGTTTATGAATATGATGCTTTATCTCAATATGTTGTATTAATAAAAAACAGTTTCATGCTATCATTAGACAGTGTCTCTTCACAAACAACACATAGTGATTTTGTTCAGTCTTCATCAACTTTGAAAAGAAATCCGTGTTTCAAGTATTCGCCATATTATATTTCATTTTCTTCATTAAACAATGATATTTTAAGTTTTATTTAGTGAATTAGGTTTATCTCTTCGAAAATCGTGATTATTAATTGTTAAAATAAATAAAAAGGCAGACATAAAGACGTGGATCGAAGTGAGTATATTTGATATTAACAAGAACAATTACACAAACATACTGAAAGAAAACAGAAAATTTACAGGTATTTATAGATTTTGCAAGGCCCAAGTCGGGGAATTGGCGGCCGTGAAAGAAAGCTACATTAAACAACCAATCACAAGAAACATAGTTGTACAAAAAGAAATTAATAAGAATTTAATGTAATGCTATGATTATTTTCAACACCCGCCCATAATCTAGCATTACATCAGAAAAACAAAGAAATTTCTTGAAATCAATCATTAATAATAATATGACACAATTTAAACATTACTTGTACAAACAACAAAGAAATAATAGTTCATAAAATTTAACTTTAGGTAATGCCTTTGTAAATAAATCAGCAATTTGCATATTCGTAGGAACATGTTCAATTTTGATGTTATTTTCTTTTATAATATTGCGAACAAATTTCAATTTGATATCAATGTGTTTCATTCTACCATAATTACTCTCATTACTGATACATTTTATACATGATTGATTATCCTCAAAAATTACTAAATCCTTAATATTTACAATTTCACTAGCAATAATTTAAAACCATAACAAGTCTTGCAAACTTTTAGTTAAAGCAATGACTTCAGCTTCAGTTGACGATAAGGCAACTGATTTTTGTTTATTACAAGACCACAGAACAGGCATGTTACAAAACATTAAAATATAACCTGTTACTGATTTGCGGTCATTTGTGTTAGCCCCCCAATCAGCATCAACATACATGGATAATTTAGGATCAGAATTTTGCTTTTTATACACAAGTTTTAAAGACAATGTTTCTTTTAAATATCTTAAGATTTTCTTAAGTGCTTTCCATGCAATTTCAGTAAAATTTTCTTGCAATTGACTTAAACAGTTAATAGCATACAAAATATCAGGTCGAGAAATATAAGCTAAATATAATAAACAACCTACAAGTTCACGATATGGGCCATTAAAAGGTTTACCATTTTTGAAATCAGATGGGGTGGACTTAGGAGAAATAGGAATGTCACTGGGTTTACAATCTAGCATATTAAACTTACTTAACAATTTAATTATGTAAGACTCTTGATCAATTATTAAACTATAAGAATTGAATTTCATTTGAATACCTAGAAATTCTGAAACACTTTCCGATTTTGACATGTGAAACTCGTTATGTAATAGGGAAATAACTACATTAGTTTCATTTACATCTGAACCTGCAATTAACATATCATCTACATACAAAGCAATAATTATTTTATGATCATTATTATACCGAATAAAAATACAAGGTTCATTATCACAAGATTTAAAATTTAACTTTGAAATAAATTCATGAAACCTTTCAAACCATTGTCGTGGGGCTTGTTTTAAACCATATAAACTTCTTTTAAGTTTACACTTTCGCCCACTTTTATCATCATAGCCTTGCGGCTGATCCATAAAAACAAGTTCATTTAACTTACCATTCAGGAACGCTGTTTTAACATCTAACACAGATGCATATAAGTGTTCATTTAAAATCAAAATAAGAACCAAATGTAAAGCTGGCATACTTATTACAGGGGAAAAGGTTTCACTATAGTCTAGCCCTTCTTTTTGCATAAATCCACGAGCTACGAGTCTCGCCTTATGTCGACCATCTCTTTTGATGGTAAATACCCATTTGCAGGAAATAGGTCGTTTGTCAGGTGGTAATTTTTCAAGATCCCAGACATCATTGATTTTCATACTTTCAATCTCCGCGTCCATAGCTTCTTTCCACAAGCGTTGTTCATCACTAGGGAGGGATCTGATATCATCAAACGTTAATGTTTCTTGTTGGCAAAGTAATGCTTCGTAAACTTCAGGATCTGGATACCGTACAGATTGCTTTTTAAATCTTTCAGATTTTCTTGTTTTGTCTTCTTTCTCTTCAGGATCTTCTAATTCATCACTCGTATTTTCTAGAACATCTGGATCAATTTCATTATTGACTGGTTCTGAATTTTCTAGAATGTATTGTTTCGACTGAACATTTTCCTTTTTCTCTTCGTCGAATTTCACATTTCTTGATACAGTTATGCGTTTCGTTTCAGGATCTAGTAATCTGTATCCCATTGAAGAATAACCAATGAAGATCATTTGTTTAGACCTATCGTCAAGCTTCTTTCGATGAACGGAAGGAATTAACCTGTAAGCACTGCATCCAAAAACACGTATGTGCTTGAAATCGACTTCTTCTCCATATTTCAGGAAGTACGGGGTTTTGTTCTCAATAGTGCTGCTTGGCATTCGGTTTTTCAAGTAAGCTGCTGAAAGGATAGCTTGACCCCAAAAAGTCTTTGGTAAATTTGATTCAGCAATCACAGCACGTCCTATATTCAGAAGCGACCTATTGCAGCGTTCAGCTACTCCATTTAAAGATTGCGTGTATGGAGGAGCGGGATCTATCACTATACCAAGATCTCTAGTAAAATTCACTAAATCATTAGAAAAATATTCCTTCCCGTTATCACATCTAATTTTCTTCACTGTAGGGTTGGATTTTAAGAACATATTTAATTCTTCTGAGACTTCACTTTTATGTTTCAGTAAACATACTTCAGTAAAACGAGAAAAATCATCGATAAGAGTCATAAAATAGCACTCGCCAGAAAAGGTTGTCGGAAAAATAGGTCCACAAATGTCACTATGAATCAAAGTCATTGGCTTGGTTTCTCTTTTTCTTGGTCCTCTTCCCATTGGTGTTGCACTCTGTTTTGCCCGAGCACAAATATCACAAAAAGAGTCAGGTACCGGAAGCTTCATATCTTTCAATACTTTGTCACTCGGATGACCAAGTCTGCGATGCCAGATATCACAATGATTTTTCTTTGAAGTAAGAACGGTTTCGTAAACAGGGACAAAGTCACTTACGTATTGTCCATTCAAATCCCGTTCACCGAAGTAAAAACGGTTTCTTCCTTTTTCGATAAATACTTTTTGATTCTTGAAAATAACTGTATAATTTGCACTTTCAATTTTCCTAACGGAAATGAGTTGCCCGTTTAAGTCTGCAACATAAAGGACATCCTTTAAAGTATTTTCCATTCCATTTGACAGTTTTCCATTAATATTTCCAATACCTTTGATTTCTAGATTCGTTGTTTTTGATGCGCATTTAATAGTTCCTGAAGAAGGTACTAAGGATGCGAAATAATTCTCATTAGAACACATATGGGAAGTTGCTCCGTAATCTACTATAAATTCATTCCTTTTCATGCTTCCAGCAACGAAAGAAACAGCTGAAGAGGCAAATTTTTCTTCATTTGAATTTTTAACAGCTTTACAGTTACGTTTTATGTGTCCGAATTTTCCACAAGAATGGCAAGTAATTTTCTTTCTACAATATTTCGCTGTATGCCCTTTGGAGTTGCAAATTTTGCAAAAGAATTCTTTGCGAGTCGACACAAATGCAGTATTATCATGAGCAGCCTTAGTATATACTTTTTCTTTCTTTGAATCCAAAAGAAGTGCTTCAGCATCTAATAATCTTTGTGTCACGAAATCTAATGTCAAAACAGAATTCGGTTGGTTTTCTAAAGCAATCTTAACATTTTCAAATTCCTGAGGCAATGACATCAAAATATAAACAATAGTATCCGTTTCATTAACTTCTGCCCCAGACAGCTTAAGATCCGAAATTAATTTATTTATTTCATCAATGTGATTTCTCATAGAAACTGTACGATCTTTCTTAATCGTTGCCAATCTCTTCCGAATTAAAATTTGATTCACTGCACGCTTTGTATCATAAGTACGTTCTAATTTATTCCAAATTTTATGAGCTGTATTTTCATCTTGAAGTGATGCAAGAACATTATCACTTAATAATGTTAATAATAAAGCGTAAGCCTTTTTTGCTTTCACGACATCGCCGGCATTGTCGGGAGCCGCTTCAATTTCCAAGAATTTTTCCAATTCTTTAGCAGCAAAAATTGCCATTACTCTTCGTTTCCATACCGAAAAAACTTTCCCATCACCTTCAAAAAGAGGGATACCGTAAACATCTTTTGAAGAATCCATTCTGCTCGATAAAATATATAAAAAGTAAGATAAAATTTTTTTCACTCAAAATCCCAGCAGAAATGAAAAACAGAAAGATAACGGCGTCAGTATGTCTCGCAGCTCATTTCAACACTTGCTAGAACCAACGCTCTGCTGTTAAAATAAATAAAAAGGCAGACATAAAGACGTGGATCGAAGTGAGTATATTTGATATTAACAAGAACAATTACACAAACGTACTGAAAGAAAACAGAAAATTTACAGGTATTTATAGATTTTGCAAGGCCCAAGTCGGGGAATTGGCGGCCGTGAAAGAAAGCTACATTAAACAACCAATCACAAGAAACATAGTTGTACAAAAAGAAATTAATAAGAATTTAATGTAATTCTATGATTATTTTCAACATTAACCCTTTCGCTACGAAGCCGCCCAAAACGGCCGAACAATCAAACTACGGCGAAACCGCCCGAACGCCTGAGAAACAGGTATTCCGTTTCTACCCCCCTCAGAAATATCCAGCTATTGTCCCTGAGTAAGTGCGAGGAGAGTGATTGATGCGGGGACTATTGCAGTGAACGGATGGGGAATTTCAGAAGGAAAAAACACTTTCTACATTTTCTTTCTATTGGTGATACATGTTATATTTGCTAAACTTTATGCGTTATTGAAATTTGTATTTTACAGTGATATTATTTTTAAAATTTAACTTTGTTATCTGCATTTTATTCAGTTATTTGTATACAGTACATAAAATGTATCGTAGAGGAAAAAGCCTAACGCAAGAAGAAGCTTTAGCAATAATTTTTACGAGGATACAGACGAATCTGAATCTGATAAATCAGAAGATGAATATGATTCTAACGAAAATATGCAATTACCCTATGACGAATCAGTGATGCTGATAATCTATGGGATTATTGTTTACATATTTTTAGCTTGCATTTTAATTATTATTTTTTTAAAGGTTTTATTTTTTATTTATTTATTATTATTATTATTATTTTGCATAGGGTACCTGAAGTCGATAACTTTTATTGTGCGTCAGGATGGGGAGTGTGGCGCCGAAATACATGTTTGCCCCGGGCGCAAAAAAAGAGCTAGTTTCGGTCCTGATAATGAATATTAGATCCATTTATTACAAATTTATAAAAATTGACTATGTCCTTTTTTCCAGAATAAAAACATAAAAAAGATATTCTGCTAACTTCATGATTATTAACAACATGAATCCATTTATCACAAATTTGTAAAACTTTAAAAGGTTGTCCATTTTTCAGAATTAGAAAAAAAAATCCCCTAGATAACTTTATTTTCTATATTCTTTTCCTTTTTTTAGTTACTGTATTTTCTATATTTTTGGAAACTTAGAAAATCCATTACATCCATTAGGATCTATATTAATGAACAGGGCCGAAACTAGGGGTGTATGTGCCCGGGCGCGAGCACGAAATCGAGGGGGGGGGGGCGTGAATTTAAGATTTTGTTTGTTGTTTCATACAAATATATATATATATATATATATATATATGAAATACAAAGAAACTCGCAAGCTAATGTTAAACCTATGGGAGATTTCTTTTCACATTTTTCGCCTGCACTTAAATATTTTAAAATTATTGGGTTTTTTTTCTTTCTTAGGATAGCTTAGGTTGATCTTTAGAGTTTCTATACTTTGAGATTTTGAAACCTGTATTAAAAGTGAAAATAACTTTACAAAAAAAAATATCTGCAACCAAAATCGGAAAAGTAATATAGGTTAATAAATGGACGACTCCGACTCCGCATCCCTGTTAACATTAGCGTCCTAGTTTTTCGCGTAACTACTATTAGCTCTCAACGCTCAAGCTAATGTTAATTCTATGGGACCATTGTTTACATATTTCTACCTCACATTTTAATTATTATTAAATTATTTTTTAAGGATTTTCTTTGTTTGTTTGTTTTTGTATAGGATACATGAAGTCGATAAGTTTTATTGTGCGTCAGGATGGTGCACTGTAAAAAAAAATCTGTAAAGTTACTATAGTTTTTCTAGGAAACTGGGATTCCAAGAAATTTTTATGTAACGGCAACAGGAAAAAATACTGTAACAGCGTCTGTTACAGGAATTTTTCTTGTTGCCGTTACATAAAGATTTCTTGGAATCCCAGTTTCCTAGAAAAACTTTAGTAACTTTACAGATTTTTTTTTACAGTGTGGTGGTGTGTGTGTGTGTTGGGGGGGGGGGGAAATACATGTTTTCCCCCAGCACAAAAAAGCTAGTTTCGGCCCTGATAATGAATATTAGATCCATTTATTACAAATTTATAAAATTGACGACGTCCACTTTCCAGAAAAAAAGAAAGAAAAATAAAGGCAATTTTAATTCTTCTAGATAACTTTGTTCCCTATATGCTTTTCCTTTTTTTTAGATACTGTATTTTCTATATGTTATGAATTTAGAAAATCCATTATATCCATTCGGATCTATAATAATGAATCTTAGATCCATTTATGACAAATTTATAAATATTGACAATGTCCATTTTCCAGAATAAAAAAACAGAAAGAAAATTTTAATTCTTCTAGATAACTTTGTTTTCTATATGCTTTTCCTTTTTTTAGTTACTGTATGTTCTATACGTTTGGAAACTTAGAAAATCCATTACAGCCATTAGAATCTATAATAGCGAACCTTAGATCCATTTATTACAAATTTATAAAAATTGACGATGTCCATTTTCCAGAAAAAAGGCAAAAAAAGAATATTTTAATTTTTCTGTAGATAACTTTGTTTTCTGTATGCTTTTCCTTTTTTTAGTTACTGTATTTTTGTGTCTGGAAACATTAAAAAAAAATCTATTAACAATATAAGGATTTAATGTTTATTTCACTTTTATTACAAGTTTGCTAGACTAAAAAATATGTACAGTAATATACATATATTTTATGTATTGCATAATATTTAAAAACATTTTGGAACAAATAGTTATTAAGTTATTATTATTTATTAATTCAAGTCATTATTATTTATTTTAACGTTAAACATTTTTTTAAACATTTTTAAAGCTTTGACTTCTAGGAAAAAGTTGAAATTTTGTTAAGAAAAAATAAATTGAATTTTTGAGATATTAGTTTCTAGATACAGCTTTTTTAGTTACTATGTTTTCATAAATCGTATGTGTTTAATAAGTAATAGAAAATTAATATGAACTTTTAATATGCTAAAAATAAAAAATAAATTGTTTACTATCATTCTTTTAATGGCATCAATCAGTAATTTTTTTTAATCACAATGATGTTATTCCTTGAATGATTTTAAAATTCGATATTAAAAATTTGGTACTTTCTTAGGATTTTTAAATATATTACAAAAAGTAGAATTTTTATTTTTGATGTGATTTGTAAAATAATTTTCGAACAGAATATTTTTTAGTTATTATCTTTTAGTTCGCATCTGTTTCTCTTTTAACGATTTGACTTATGACATAAAAAAAAAAAAAATATCTGTCAAATACAGTTAGGCAATTTAGAAACACCCGTACAATGGAAATATTGGTATATTTTTTCATAAATTTCTTTGAAAACAGAAGTCGACTTTTTAAAATGTTATTTGTAGAACAGATTTTTTTAGTTCACTGCAAATATTTATCGGGAAAAAATATACAGCAAAACGAAAAGCAAGAAATTGTATTCTCCCTGCGACACATTTCATTATTGGACAAAGTTTACTCTAATTCTAACACGTAAAAAGCTAATTTCGAGAAACTCTCAGAAATAACATGCCAGGAATAAATCCTGAAAGATAAAACATGCACAAATAATTCGGGCTTTAGTACAAAAAAAACATTCCCTTGAACAGGATTAGCCTTTTGTATGAGTGACCTTACGAGGGATAGTAGGGGAAAATAAGTTCTACTTTCGAAGAAGGCTGCCTTCTTATTGTGCTTCTGACAGGTCAGAAGCGCAGAAGAAAGGGGGTGAAAAAATCTCGCAGCAAAATTTCAGCATTCGGGCGTTTCCGTATTTTGAATGCCAGTGCGTTTTTAGACTTCAGTATTCAAAGGGTTAATTGTTGCGCCTTGGTTCTCATGTACTTATAAATAAACAGATTTTTTTTAAGTATTTGCATTTTTAAATAGTCCTGTTGAAATTTAACACAGCAGCAATTTTCTTTTCCAGTTTTCAACAACTGTTGTCACTTAAACATTAAGTAATAAATAAATATTTCAAATTAAATAATCATTAAATGGAAGGAAGCTTTCATATCAACATACGTAATTGACAAGATTAAATGAAAACTCAATTACGGAAGTAAGCTTTATTATTTTAATAAATTTGTCATCTTTAATATTTTTTCTTTATTATACCGTGATATTTCCGAAAAAATATTTTCCATCTTCAACGACTAGAAAATTTTAAATATATTTACAGATTTATTTTTAAACGTAAGTGCAAGAGTTCTAGAGGGTTAATTATTGAAGTTATTTGTAATCCAAGATTTTTTTGACTAATTTCTTTATTTACATCTTGAGATTTGTTTTTTGTATTATGGTGATTTTAGCCCTTTAAGACATGGCCTACATAATTCTATATGCGATCCTAAAGAGAAAGAAAAAAAAACAATTTCGTTCTTTTGTGTGATTTAAACACGATCATGTCCCACACAATTGTGTGGGTCCTCCCTTGACGTAACCGGACATCGGAATTTTTTTTCAATCAAATATGATCCTACTAATTAGGCTTAACCCCAAAGACTTTTAATTTCTACCAGAAATTTTCAGGCCTTAATTCGTTACAGTCAATCAGGGTAACTTTGAACCACGGGGTGTAACTTTGCACCACCTCCTATTTTTCAATATTTTTGACTCTAAAAGACTAAATAAACTCCAGAACATGTGCTTTGTTGGAAAGGTTCTAAACTGGAATTTCTACTCTTTATTTTAGAAAATAAATTAGCAACATTATGCGCAATTAATTGCATCATCTAACTATTTTTGTAAAGTACTGTTTTCAAGTTAATTTTTAATGCTGTTTTGAAGTTGTTGTAATCCAATTAAACTTTTATAGTAAGTAACAATATACTCATTTATAAGATACATTATTATCTAAATGTTGTAAATGTGTTAATATTTTGTGATTATTCATTTATTAATAGTTAATAAAATGTAAAATAAAAAGGCACTAACATTTTACCACATTTTCAGTGTAACTTTGAGCCGGCTCAATGTTATACTGGTGCTTATAATTTACTAATTATAGGTGCTACTGTCAAAATTTTCCCATATTTGCAGGTATATCTTACATAAATGCCGAAAATGAACATTAGCTATAACATGTAAATATTTTCACAAATATGTGTAAAATACATAAAATCCATTTAAAGGAGTTTTTCGGGGGGGAGCTACTGAAATTTGACATTTCATACATTCAACATTTTTTATTCTTCTTTGAATAATACTAACACTAGTATGTATTACTGTAACTACGGATATATTATTGAGTTAAAACATTGAAAATTGTTTTCCAATGTATTTTTATGTTTTATATGAACAATAAAATGTTTTTTTTTTTTTCTAAATGTTCATGGTTCTCTTCTTCTATTTTCCTTATGCCTGATATTTGTTGTAATATCATAAATTATACAAATCTTGTGATGTTGGGAAATGTAAATTCACAGTCTTTACATATCTGAAAACATTTTGGGGGGTTTAAAGTTGTCCTGACTACAATATTTTTTTTATAATTAATTATTTTATATACAAATTTATCATATGGTGCAAAGTTACCCTAAATAGCTGGGTAACTTTGAACCAGGCTAAAAATCCATTTTTTATTGCTTTTATCCTTATTATTCCTCAATTTTTTATAGTCAAACAGTAATATAGGATCATTTTTTTCTTTTTTATGCCCCCTAGCTGCGACAATATTCTTCAAATAATAGTGTGGCATATGAAAATACAGAAAATGCGGATCAAAGTTACCCTGGTTTATTGTATTCTTTTTAGCGTTGTAGCATCCGGAAAGTTAGTTCAAAACAATAACTTTGAGTTCATTTTCTGAAATATTTTTTGCCTTTAAAACTTTTGTCACACATAATTTTCGTATCAGAGAAACTGGTATTCTCATATGTTTCCGAACGAAAATAAACCCAGAAATGTACCAACAGTTGCCAGTTTGGACTCAAGAACAGATTAAAACTTAGAAATCAGAAGCTCTGAGAAACACACAAGTAATCATGCAATGTGATTATATGTGAGCTGGTCTAGCCCTCTAAGCGTCTTGAGGGCTTTCCTGCATTTTCACAAAAATGTTTATAAAAATAATCTTAATGTAAGTTTTCATCCCTTGTTTGTTTCTAAAATACACTATATACCCCTTTATTTGATATTACATTTTAAAATTCAATTCTGTTTAAAATATTTTTCTCCAAACATCCAAATCGCTCAGAGGGCTACAGACACTTATCACTGAATTACTACACCAAGTGTTTATTTTCCCTCATTTTGTTAGTAACAAATCGGACTTCAACATGAGAATATATTTGCAATCCAAATCTTTACAATTCTGTTTAGGTATGTTTATTTGAACATTTTTGTTTTCATTTGCACACTTACTGATATTAATTTCTCGTATTTCTAGATTTCGTTTTGCATACTCCAGTTGCTAACTGCTGTCTTAGAACATAGAGTCACACTTTTCTGTTTATTTAAAGATGCAGAGAGTGAATAACTCAAATCCGCATCCAAATTTCTTCCGTGAATTTTGACGTTTAATTTTTTTCATTGCAAACTTTAAAAATTTTAATTATAAAACTCAAAAATAATCTCGTTAAAAATAATTCTTTTTCACTCCAAATGATTTAAAAAAATATATGCTTTGGAAATATAAGACAACTATCCTAATGGTGAATATACAACAGATTATTGGCAATTTAGAAATTTGATGTGAATGTCGAATTACTTCTGCGCCTTATAAAAGTTATTATGAAATTTGAAGTAAAAAGTCCATTGACTTTTGTTCCTATAGAAGACAGGAAAAATCACACATGTTTAGCAGGTGATATTGTGCTTCAAGAGGAGACAGCTTCAAACTATATTGAAAACCTGTTTCACTGCTATCATAGAAGTAAAAAATAGCTAGTCTTCGACTTACCATTAATTAATAAAATATAAATTATGGTATTAACCCTTAACAGTCGAAGTTGTGTATTCGTCCATCTACCGCCAGGTCGTACTTTTTTCAGGAATAGAAATTACGTTAACACTAGAAAAATCTAAAATTTTACTCTAGTTTTTTTAACAATATTTCACATCAGAATTTTTATTTAGAACTGTTAAACTTTATTATTTAAAACCCCATTTTATTTTATTTTTATTTCCTGTGTTGCCAAGTCTCCGGCTTTTCACACAACAGTATTATTTTAGAGAAAATATTGTTCTTTTAAATCTGCAGAATGTTCCAGTTAAATAACACAACATTTTCTGTATTAAATTATCATTATTAAAAAAGCCGGAGACTTGGCAGCTCTGAATTTGCATTGTTTAAACTTATTTTATAAATAAGTATCTGTTTCAAACCGAACTATATCCATTACATACCGATCGAAATGACCGCTCATGGTGCTTCTAGTGCATTTATTGTTCATGTAATTTGGTGAAGTTTTTCGACTAGAACGCCAAACTTTGCGTTTGTCTAGGATGTGTACTTCGACCATAAAAACGGTCCGTGTCCAAATGTAACAGTTCTCCTAACAGTTTCTCGTAACAGTTTTAATTACGGATTATTTTTAATCAGTAAATTTTATTTACAGAGTTTCTTACATTTTCTTTTATTTCTAAAGCGTTTTGATTTACTTTATATTCTTAACAACAGAGATATTATAAGGTAAATCATTTTTAGGTGCGTTCGTAATTATATAAATACGTAGCACCTGTATCATGCTTGGATTTATCGACGAAGAGAAATCTTGAGATGCAACTAAGTTTATTAATAACATAAGTTTATATTTAGTAGCATATTATCTGGGCTAAGATCACGGCATGCATCGTGATTACAAGAGAGTACTGACAGCTCCAGCACATACCATCATAATAATAAATTCGTGTTGCCATTCAGCTCTCTAAAATATAGTGTTACCATTACATACAAAAACTTGAATACTAAATAGGTGTTGCCACAAGTATACCTATATTACACCCTTCTTTTTAATTTCAAAGAGACATGGATTATACAATACATTATAATTATAAATAACTTAATACAATCATTCCACTATACAAATACAATTATTACAATATACAAATACAATTATCACTGCAGGTACTTAATAGCAAACATTATCATTTAAAATTTCGGAGGTCTTATCACTCGACCATATGAAGTCATAAATGGAGCTTTTTCTTACTGTATTTTGTAGTGGAATGTGATGCGATGGGGCTGAATTTGAAACATTCATTTGTTCAGTCTTGACATCTAGTTACGGGTCAAGCATATCATCTTAATAGCCACAATGTGATGTTTTGGATGTTCTTAGGAATTTTATATTCCTTATAAATATTCTGCCACTTGCACTTCTAATTTTATATGATCATGGATTTCTAGTTTTAGAAATAACCGTTGCTGGCTCCCATACTTCAGTTTTAAAATTTTGAACAGTAATTTTGTCACCTGGCTCTAACTCATTTAGCGTTTTTGATTACTTATCATAATAGTGCTTTTGAATTTGTTGACGTCTTTACAACTTAGTGTTTACATTGCCAAATATCTCTGGGCTAAGCATTTTATTGCTTACAGGTAATTTAGTTCGTAGTCGACTACCGAACATCATTTGGGCTGGAGATAAACCTAAGTAAGCAATAGGAGTGTTCCCATATTCAAGTAATCCTATTGCAGGTCTTCGGTTGTCCTCAAAGGCTTTTTTGAAAATGGCTTTAGTAATGCCAACTGCCTTTTCTACCATTCCATTACTTTGTAGAAAATTTGGACTAGTGAAGGAAATTTCTATGTCCCATTCCTTCCCAAAGTTTTTAAATTTGTAACTATAGAACGGATTGTTGTCGCAAATTATTGCTTCAGGGATACCAAATCTTGAGAAAATAACCTCTAGTTTAAATATAATTTCCTCGCTGGTCTAATTATCAACTTTTACTAAGTCTATCCACTTGGAAAATTAATCAACTACCACAAGGTAATCTGTGTTATGTAAATACATGAGATCAATACTTATTTTTTGGAAAGGCCTATTTGGAATATTACGAGGTTCGAGCGTTCTTTAGTCTGCGTTTTTTGAAATTTTTCACATACACTACATTTACTGATTAATTCTTCAATATCTCTGGTGATGCCTGGCCAGTACATCATTTCCGGAGCTCTGCTTTTACATTTTGTTATGCCTAAGTGTGATTCATGAATAACAAATAACATGTCCTGCCTGAGTACATTTTGCACCACAATTTTATCCTCTAAAAATACTAGTCCATCAGCAACATATATACTGTTTTTAACTTCATTTACTCTAAACTGAAATTTGTCTAGATTAAACATTATGTTACTTGATTGTGCTCTCTCTAAAACTTTTAAAAGAATTTGGTCATGTTCCTCTCTAGTTCTACCTCCTATAATTAAACCATCGAAATATATTTCACTACCTTGTATATCACCAAAGAATTTAAAATTAGTTTTTTGGAACACCTTTGGTGCGAAGCAGATTCCGAAAGGTAATCTAAGAAAGCAGCAACGGCCAAAAGGAGAATTAAAAGTACACATGTTTGACCTAGCTTCATCTAACACAATTTGCCAGAATCATTCCTTTAAGTCGAGCACAGAAAAATACTGTTTTCCTTTAACCCTCTAAGTGTTTGGGGCTTAATATTCCGTTTACTAAGCTCTAGGTTTCACAGAAATACAAGCAATATTTAAGATTATATAATTCTATAGATTTAATGAATTTTAAATACATTGAAGAATGATTAATACTCTCAAGGATTATATTCATATTTGTAATTGAGCTTTTTTTATAATGTTGAAAGAATCATATTTTCTTAGCATTTAAAACAAAATGCAAAAAAAAACAACATTACAATTTTACCCTTTTGCAAGACGCTCGGAGGGTTAAGTTTACTAATGATTTCATCTGCAGAAGGAATAACATAGTGCTCCTTTTTAATGGCTTTGTTTAAGTTTCTAGGGTCAAGACAAATTCTCAACTTGCCGTTTGGCTTTTCAACCACTATAAGGCTACTGACCCAATCTGTTGGTTCATTTACAGGGGATTATATGGTTAACTTTGTCAATTCATTATGAGTTTTGCTAGCTCTTAGGGACTGATGTGCCCTTCGCGGTTGATTTGCAATGTGTTTCACATCATTTTCGAGTTCAATGTGATGTGGCTTGCCAGGAAATTTACCTAAACCCTCAAAGACATTTTCATACTTTCTAATTACATTTAATTCAGAATCTAATTTAATTTCATCAATCAATTGTATCAGCTGTCACTCTTTGCATGCCTGTAAACCCAATATATTCTTACCCTTAACATCCGCAACAACATAATTAACTTCACATTAGAACAATTATCAGTATTACATGTTAGCATAATGCACCCTTTACGTTTCAGCTTATGATTACCATATGATAATAAAACAATATCAGTTAGGATAAAATTATTTTTAAACTTTAACACTAGAACCGTCGGAAATTTTACTCAAGAGTTATAAAAATATTTTACACCAGAAATCTTATTAAAATCTATCTAACTTAGTTATCTAATTTATTTCGCCGTGGCACATATTTAACTTATTTTAAAAAAGAAATTTCTAGTATGAATCGAAGTATTTGTATGTGGTACCTGTCCAAATAACCGCTATGGCGGTTCTAGTGTAATCAAAAGATTGAAAGATACAGGAAGAATATTAACTTGAGCACGTGTGTGTAGTTTAAAATTTATTTGCTGATCTCCAACTATTACTGTTTTATACCATAGCTTCCAACATCTTACGCTTTTTCAGACCACAAAAATTTTATAGTAAATTTTACCTTTTAAATCGCCGTAATCTGCCAATCAAATAAGGCAAAAATTTCTATTAAATTTTTGTGGTCTGAAAAAGCGGAAGAGTTGGCAGCTATGTTATACCATTCTTTCTCAGTTGAATTTACAATATCAACATTAATTAAAATATTATCAATGTACAAACAATTAATATCAGAGCTATTTACCTCATTGACTTTTTGAATATTATTTCTATGTTGATTTACCTTATTTGAACTCTTGCAAACAGCAGCAAAATGATACCTTTTTTTAAACAAAGGTTACACAGTTTGTGGTATGCTGGACACTGTCGTTTAACATGTTTTCTTCCACACGATTTACAGTCGATAAAATTTTTAAAGTTCATGGCTTTTTTTTTTATTAACCACGTTAACTTCACTGCATTTGGGGTCATTAATTGCCTTCATCTGTTCCCTACTAACTTCAGAGGCTCGAATGCTGTCACAGCTTTTTTCAGCGTCAGATCCGATTCCCGAAGTAGTCTTTCCTGTAAGCTCTTGTCCCGAATTCTAAGTACTATTCGATCTCGCAGAAGGCTCGATTCTTGTTCTCCAAGTCCACATGACGAGGCTAATGTCTTTAATTCCGTCAGATATACATCTACGGCTTGTCCGTCTTTCTGAGAGCAGGAAAAGAATTTCAAGCGTTCAAATACCTCGTTGTTTTGGGGCTAGCAGTGGTTTTCAAATTTCTTAATGACGTCGTAAAATTTTTCTTTGTTTTCTCCATCTTCAAAGAAAAAAGTTTTGAATACGCTGACGCTTTCGTCACCAATAACTTTCAATATGCTACTAAATAGTAGCATATTATCTGGGCTAAGATCAGGGGATGCATCGTGATTACAAGAGAGTACTGACAGCTCCAGCAGATAGCATCATAATAATAAATTCGTGTTCTCATTCAGCTTTCTAAAATATCGTGTTGCCATTACATACTAAAACTTAAATACTTAATAGGTGTTGCCATAAGTATACATATATTACAGCACCTATAATCGTCGTTCGGTGCGTCCGTCCCTCCGCATATAAGAGAGCAAAAATTTCCCAAGCGAATGATCTGAAATTTTAAATATATAACTGTTGCAAAATTTTGTCGCGTCATTTCAAATTTTATGAAAATCGGTTGCATAGTTTAATTACAAGGACAGTCAAAAGTGTTCAGCTGCATTACGGCCAATGGGAAATTATTATTTCAAGTGCATTTTAATGATGTTATAGCGTTTCGATGAGAATGAAATTGATATGTACTTATGAAGTGCACTAAAATAAACATTCAGTACAATATGCGGTGCAAAAAATATTTATAAAACTAATTATAGTACGAATTTGCGAACCATTTGCCACGTTTGTCGTACAATTTCTAACATGTTTATCATCACAGAGCCGCACAAATTTTATATTTTTTTTTATTCCGTAGAAATTAATTTTAGCTGCCCTCTATCGCGTATCAGAATAACTCAATATTGATTTTAATTTGCTAGTTTCCCGCCACGTGTATTCTGTTTAATTCCTATTTATGCCACTTTTCAATAAACGAATATTATGTTATAATGCATTTAATGCGTTAACCCATTAACCGCCAAAACTATTCAATAAGAATTTTCAAATTTCTTGTTGAAAGTCATTTGCCACCACAAATTCAGAAAAGTATTTATCGCTTTAATGAAATAGCAAAATTTCTGCCAATAAATTAAGGCAATTTTTTTATTGCAAAACAGTAGTGGCAAAGTAATTAATTTAAGCATGAGCAATTATTTTTACCGTTTGGGAGGAAAAGATTTAGCATTTCTTAAAAAAGTCGTTATACCTTAACATATTAAATCTAAAAAAAGTGTCTCATTAACATCTTTATATTTGAGTAATTTTTGCAAGATAATTAAAATGTATCAAAACTGTTGCATTTCGATAAGGCAGATCCAAATTATAACTGCTTAGAAATGGAAAAATGTCCTGTTTTTAGAATTCTTCCATGGACCAACAACTTGTTGTCAACGGAATGTGACTTTTTTTTTAGGATAGTGCCAAAACTATATTATGCTATTTGATACTAAATAGCAAATGATATTCATATTTTTTCCATTTATAGTGAATGCAAATACACATTCAGGATAGGATTAAATCTTATATTAAAAATTCCCAACTGGCTCTGCCTATAGACAAAGGTAGAGTTCGAAGTTAGGTGCTAATTTCACCGACAAAAACTAAATCAAGATTAGAGATAAACCCAATTTAACAATTTTATCTGGCCGCTTTTGACAAGTTTTTAATTTCATTTTTCTTTATAAACTGGTTTTATGTGAATTTTGTGAACAGCACTGCCCAACAAGCCTGATACTTTCTAACACAATGATACATAATTGCAAACATTTTTGTGTATTTCGGTACAATATGAATTAGAATAAAAAATAAAGCAGTAAAATTACCAAACATTTATTAGTAAATATTGCAGCAAGTTCTAAATATCTGCATTTTTCTGCATATTCTGACATTGTTGAGTCACTTTTGTGTTCAGTATTTATATATTCATCACCTGAAATACTTTCAACACCGCTTATATCAACTCCTACTTCATCAAACCATCGCAAAATCGTTTCTTTAAAGTTCTTACTACCATAGCGTACCTGCTTTGAAGGCCCCGCCATTTCAATATCCCAGAGCAAAAAAATACATAAACGGAAACACGACGCCTAACAGACTGCATTGAAAATAAAATAACTTTTCTTTCAATAACTAAAAATGGGCAGGTATTGCAAATGGGTGGGGATGCAGAGGACCAGTAGTGTAAAGATTAGATTGCGTGATAAGATTAAGGACGCGTTCATTTTCATGTAAAGGGTAGATATGTAGACGCATCCATCTCACAGACGGTACGTTTCCGGTTAAGGGTTAAAGTTAACTCAATCGTAAATGGATATTTCTATGATTTTGAATGTTTGAGCATTTTATGTTGCAGTGATGCGATCATGAATTTATGTGTCACTTACTTCATATTATCTACTTTTTGAATTTTTTTTTATTCACACTTTTAGATTACAATACAATACACCCTATGCATTTGCTATATATATATGTGTGTGTTTACTTATGACCTTTGTATGGTTAATAAAGAAAATCATAATTACTATCATGTTAAATCAATTTTTTTTTTTTTTTTTTTTTTTTGTCTTTTGAAAACATCTAAATAGTTCACAAATGTTTTTCTTGCAATAGACTATTATTTCACAACGTCTTTTGAGTGGTATCTCTCTATTCTAAAAAAAAGTAACTACCGCTGTCACTGCCGCCGCCGGTTTTGAAATTTTTGTGACCGGAGGTATTTCTTCGTTAATATTAAGAAAACTATTGCATACAAAAATATGAAAATCGGTGGTATTATAGAGAAATGTTTGATAAACACGCTGATGCAGACAGTCTTCAAATCGAAGAATTATTTTAAGAGATATTTAATGCTAAAGTTGAGCAAAATCGTTCCATTAAAAAAGTTTCATAGCAGCAAAAACTATACATGGCGGTGTAATCATTTTTAGATCAATTTATGCGTTAGAATTTGCCGGAGTGCAGATTGCATTAATTTTTTTATTTTGACTCATTTTTTTGAGGTTTTATTTCTATTTTAATTTCAAATTTTCAGCATTTTGAGAGATAGTTTTTACATAATTTACAATATGGTATTAATTTAAACTGTTGCCAACTGTATAAACAGCGCAAACAATGTTTGCTTCAAATTAAAAATTTATTTACACGTGACTATTGCAAACATAAAATATAAAAAAAACAGGAACTCATTGAAAATTACGCCATAAAAACTATATTAACACGTGAATTTTAAAAGAGAAAGAATATTGTATAATAATAAATTCATTAACATGCGTTAGAAGTCTTAAATAGAAGAAATTACGTCACATTACACTTATTACGTAAAATGAACAAAAAATAATATCGCAAAACAGTTTAAATTTAAAAAATTGCGCGAGACATTTATTTGATATTTTTCAACTATTTTTGTTAGGACAGCTTAAATATTTCATTTCATAACAAAAGTATTTTCACGTGAATATTAAAAAGAGAAAGAAAAGTTTGGTGAAAATTACGTCAGATTATAAACGATATATTTAAAATGTCTTATTTAAAAAAAGCTTTCTTTTCGCTTTGTTAAAAAATACCGGGAGACAAAGACTCTGTTTACTTAATCCATTTTATATTTTGAAATGTTTAACTAAAATTATTTAATCAAAGACGGAAGCAGCCATTGTATCTTTTAACAGTAGCTGATTTGGCCAAATTCCCCAATAAAAGAGAAATGAATAGAAACCCGTTTATAGGGAGATCGCCACTGTTTTTTAAGTTAAAATTCAATCTTTTGAAATCTTTTTAAAGCCAATCAAATTAGCGTGCTTTTAGAGTCTGCGGTGTCTGAACCGGGGTTTTCGAGCGTAGCTCGTAGGGGGCTGAGCCCCCTAGTCGGATAAATAATACTATGGAATTTTACTAGACACACGTGATCCGGCCTTTAATGAGACGTTTGTAGCAAAAAAATATGCATTTTTTTAATTAAATGAGCTTTAGTAGTTTATAAAATGACGGATTCATATACGATAACCCTGTATATTTGAAACAACTACTTCAAAACAAATAATATAAAAAACCTCTTATTCTGTATGTAAAAATAAATAAATAAATAAATAAATAAATAAATAAAAACTAGTTTATATTAAAATAAAAGGGATTGAGTATTTTTTTTTTTTTTATTATTCTTAACATAATTACTATTTATTTTCATAATTCATGAAATGAAAAATCTTTTTCTTAAGTACATTTGAAATTCTAAAGACCTAATCCCAGATGTTTTAAATATTTCTTTTTAAATTATTTTGCTTATATTTTTCTTTTGTTCTTTTTTGTGTATCAAGTGGAAGAATACGTGCTTAGATAAATTTTATTTTATTTTATTTATTTATTTATTATTACTTTTTTTGACATGACGGTTGCTCTGAGTACTTGATTATCATGTTTAATTTTGAGTACTGTTTTCTCTAAGTAATCAAGTTATTGTAATAAAGAATATCTTGAGCAGAAAAGCTATTGAATGGCGTTTTAACCTTAACTAAACTAAATTATATTTTTATCCCTTACATATAGTTATTGTTATAGTTATAGTTATATACTGTTATTGAAATTATAGAAATAATATTTCAAATCATTTGAAGCTTATTTTTTTTCTTTATAAGGAATGATTTATGACATTTTTAAATAAAAACAAACTTGGATCTAATTCTTAAAAATATGAACAAGTTGTAAATATAATTGCAAGAATGTAATTTTTTCTAACATCAAAAGTGAATGATAGAAAATTAATTATGGATTATTCAATATGATTAAAAATTAATAGTAAAACACTAATATTTGTTACATTGGTTTTACTTCCGTTAAGGTAAAGCGAGGAGAGTCTGAGAGAGTTTCAAAAGAATAATAATAAAAAATCTAAATATTAATATTTTGCTAAACTATGCATGAATAATTTTGACTTCATTTGTTTTTTATGCATTTCCATTGTTATTTTGTTGTTATACTGTAATTTAATAGAACAGCAGTAATAAAACCAAGAAAACTATTTTGCGCAATCTCTCCTTACAGGGTAGGAGAGAATGCGCACATGAGTAGGAGAGATTGCGCACATAGGTAGAAGAGATTGTTATTAATAATAACTACAATTAAATTGCTAACAATAATAATTACACTTAATCGACATTGTTACAAGGTTTTTCTGAGTAAATATTATTGTATTAGGAGTGAATATTTCAACCAAATGTTTAAATAATAAATAAAAGAAAGAATTTTAACAACAGTTAAAAATTTTAATTTAAGAAGATTAAAATATCAGAAAAAGCAAACCCTACTAAGATTACCAAATAATATTAATCTAGTTGATAATGTGTTTAACTTGAAAATTACTTCATTTCCATATCCACAGTTTCATTGTATTTTGTTTGCTAAACGAAGTTGTCGTCGTTCACAATCAATGCACTTATTGTGGTAAATCGCGCATCTTTCGTGCAATCACCTGCAACAAGCAATACATTGAATCCAGTCAGTTGTCGAAGTTGTGTCCTGGTACAGTTCCAGACATTCAGTGCACTCATCCTCACTGACCTTAGGTTTTTTTCCCTTTAGTTTTTTTATCCCACTTTTTGTGGAAACACCTTATCTTCAGATTTTTTTTTTCCTGTAGTGGCATCCTTTTTAAGTCTTTTTTCATGTATATTTTGTGGATCAGTAACATTAGTTGAACTCTGTTTCCTTTTGATTTCGATGGCATGACACTACTTGGGATGGGTGAAATCTTTACCAAAACATTGTACTATTAGAAAATTTATTTTAGTTAACAAAATTAATTTATTAGCAAATTAATTGTCCATAAATTAAAAAATATATATAAATATTTAATTAAATTATTAACAAATATATTATTAATTTATTAACAAAAATAATGACATAAAATTAATTTAATAACAATTGTATTATTAATTTATTAATAAAATTTTTATCTGCAAAAGTATATTTTTGCAAATTAATTTGTTGCCAAATTTAGTTTTGATAATTATGTGTTTTTCCGAAATTATTTCAAAATTGATTCATTCATGCGTTTTACACGTAATTTGCAATTCATACAAATTTATCAATAAGCTGTGTAATATCTCCTAACACTTAAACTTATGGGGACAACACTTAAACTTTGCGCCATCCTTCCTAAGTAGCAGATGCGTAAACTCTCCTATTTTGGTAGGAGAGATTGCGCGGCCTATTATCTAAATATGACCACTTATAAAATGAATTGTTGGTGTTCGCATACTTAGTCCAGGTTAGTAGTTTATAAGAAATCGTTTAAGTTCAAAATATTTTGTATTACTGAAGTTCTATAAAAATTCTAACGAACAGTTATAAAAATTCAAGAACTTACTTTGGAAAAACAAAACAAAATAGCACTGCTTTATGCAAGACGCTTGGAACAATCAATGTGGACATTCATGTAGACACTGCACTAATGCTTCTGTACAACTACCTGGAGTCGCTGCGCGCGCACTCTAGTTCTTCCTGTCGAATCTCTTTGTGCGCAATCTCTCCTACCGCGCAAACTCTCCTCGCTTTACTATATATTATATTTGTTCAAAATATGTACAATTACCAATAATATCAACAATTGCTAATAATTTAGCAAAATATTGAACTTAAATTATGCATATATGCAATAAATTGCGTCTATTTAAGGAATGTTGACTTTGTAATGAAATATTTTCTATGAAACACGAATATTGAAGAGATATCGGTAATGAAATTAAAAAATCCTTTTTCACAATATTGCCAAGATTTAGAAAATATTGGGCAAAAAAATAAAAGGAATTTACTGATCGCATCTAGATACATTTTGAAATACTATGAGTACTTTGTAACGAAAAATCACATTTTCATAGGAGCAAATGAAATATGTGAACAAACAATTTAGAAAGCATATAACAGCCAATTTTACACAGTTAACACGCAATGCCTATGAATTGCTTTATGCAGTACGTAAACGAGCTTATTTTTATTTATGCTGCATTGTGCACTAAATTTTTAATTATATGATATATGCATTACCCAACAAAAATGATTTTCTGTCAATTATCAGACATAGAAGAATCTATATCCATCTGCACAGTGTGTATTTGTTATATGTTATATGTTAGGCTGCATCTTAGTAAAATACAGTCGATAAAACAAAACAGGTACATCCTATCTTTTTTATCGGGAAATATACGAAGATAAAAAGAAACTATCCATTCGATTTGGAATTATGTCTCCTTTATATGTATGATAAAAGAAAATTAGGGATCCTTCTTTATGTAGAAATTTTATCAAACTTTGCAATTTTGTTTACGAACACCATATTTTGACATCATATCGGTATTCTTGGGTAATTTTTACCTTGTAGAATCATACATGAAGACATTTGGTGACTTAGTTTAGGAACTTTGCGTGCTATGATTAGTGTTTGTTTAAAAATATATGTAGATGGCAGCACTACTAACAGGTAAATAATTCTACTAGTGGTTATGTTGGAAATACTAATCTCTTTCAGAATTAGATAAACTCATTATAAATCAAGATAAACTGTTTTTCAAAAACACTTAATGTCTGTCATAAACAAGACTCGATTAATTTTTCACCCATCATGTCAGGAAAATAGAAAATGACTTCCTTGTTTATCTTATGTGTCAATCAAAAACTGCATAAACATTTAGATTAAAAAGCTGCAATTTTGACAGCTCAAAGAACTATATTAATAATTTAGAGACTTTAAATAATATTGAGTGTTTTATTAATATATATAATCTAGACTTTTTATTTATGTTATTAATCAAGCATCAGTAATGTTTTTGTATATTATACTTCTTTAGTGTGTGTGAAAAAATGTAACTAGATAGAAGCAAAAATGTATGCTCCAGTTTTGTATTTTAAGGTATATAAAAATAGTAGTTTAAACCAAAATATTCCGCAAAATTCATGGGATACATATGAGTAAAAAATACACACAATAATAAAAAAATTAAAAGTTCTTATAGGTGTAGCTAAACAGGATATTTCAGCTTTATCATGGATTGAACCAACTTTTTTATTGGATATACAGAAAATTACTGTGACGATGATGAAGCAAAAGGTAAGCAGATTTACCTCATCTTTATTTTATGATTTAATGTGATTATTATTATATCACGTAAGTCTCATTTTTAATCAATCAACAGTTATACTACACTATATGGCCAAAGATGTCCGGTCGCTTGCAATTTTAGACGTTTTCTTAAATATATAAAAAAATACATCAGGAATTATCTTGAAAATCCAAGTGTGTAAACAAAATATTACAGGTATTATATTTCTGTGAAGATTTTTTCCCGAAACCCCATAGGGCACCGTCAACAAATTGAAAAATAACGAATATCTTTTGGTTAACCTATAAAATTAACGTAGCAAAAGCGTTCAACACAGTATATTATGATTAAGTACCTTATTACAATAAACTGTGTTCGTTTTTAAGAGAATAGCATGCAAATTCGTAGAGAAAATAAACATTTTATAAAAAGAGTCCCAAATTTTTCCATGTTTTTTGTTTATAATTTGCAGAGTTCTTAGTATAAAAAAGAAGTCTTTTTCAGATAATATGACAAACAACATTGTATACAATACACTTTAATCAGAATTTAAAAATAATAAAAATTGGATGAAAAATGAGCAGGTTTACTGAAAAATGTTTCATGGCGCATGCGCGAATGCGCGAATGCAATCAAAATACAATGTACATAATGTATTAGCTAACTATATAGAGAAACTTTTGTGAAAGTCTCAAAAACATAGCTTGAAAATTCTGAAAATTATCGTTGATAGAATAAGCTCAAAATCACTGTTCACAAAATGAAGCAAAAAGATGAGGGTCTGTATCCAAATACAGTAGCACGTACAATATTATGTATGCTATATTGGCACTAATTAATGGATATATGGATACATCCCTCATCATTTTGCTTCATTTTGGGAATAACGGATTTCGAGCTTATTCTATCAACGGTAATTTTCAGAATTTTCAAGTTATATTGCTGAGACTTTCGCAAATGTTACTCTATACACTTAGCTAATACATTATGCACAATATATTTTGATTGCGTTTGCGCATGCGCAGTGAAATTTTTTTTTGTTGTTGCTGTTGTGAAATATTTTTTCATCCAATTTTTATTATTTTTTAATTCTGAATGCAGGTTATTGCGCACAATTTTGTTTGTCACATTTTCTGAAAAGCACTTTATTTTATATTAAGAACTCTACAAATTATATGCAAAAAACCTGGGAAAATTTGGGACTCTTTTTATAAAAACTATAATTTTTCTACGAATATAAATGCTATTCTCATAAAAATGAACACAGTTTATTGCAATGAGGAACTTAATCATAATCTACTGTGTTAAACGCTTTTGCTACTTTAGCTTTTACAGGGTTATCCAAAAGGAATTTTTTAAACCGGTTTGGTTTTTCTTGAGATTGTGTAGAAACCACCATTCAGAATGTTTTTTAGAATGCTTTTTATGCATTTTCACCCCTTTTTAAATTTCGATTTGCTTAAGAACTGTTGTTAGAAATCCTGTATATCTAATAAGTAACAAATATTTCAAATTTCACATTTCTATGCGCTTCAGTAACGCAAAAATCGCATTTTTAGAACGTTTTTTGCTGCTGCACCCCCTTTGGGTAAGTGGCACCGACATAAAATATAGCCTATGTTGGAGCAAGGGTTGTCACCATCATTTTGACACCATTATTTTTTTAAATCGGTTTGGTATTTCCTGAGATTGTGTAGAAACCACAATTTAGAACGTTTTTCGGAACGCTTTTCGCACATTTTCACCCCTTTTAAATTTCGAATTGCTTAAGAACTGTTGTTAGAAATCCTTTATATCTAATAAGAAACTAATATTTCAAATTTCATATTTCTAGGCCCTTCAGTTACGCAAAAATCGCATTTTTAGAACGTTTTTTGCTCTTGCATCCCCCTATGAGTTAGTGGCACAGATGTAAAATATAGCCTAGGTTGGAGCTAAGGTTGTTACCATCATTTTGACACCATTATTTTATTAATCGTTTGGAATTTCCTGAGACTGTGCAGGAACCACCATTTAGAACGTTTTTTAGAACGCTTTTCGCGCATTTTCACCCTTTTTAAGTTTCGAATTGCTTAAGAACTGTTGTTAGAAATCCTTTATATCTAATAAGTAACTAATATTTCAAATTTCATATTTCTAGGCCCTTCAGTTACGCATAAATCGCATTTTTAGAAATTTTTTGCTCCTGCACCCCCTTTGGGTTAGTTGCACCGACATAAAATATAGCCTATGTTGGATCAAGTGTTGACACGGCCATTTTGACACCATTATTTTATTAATCGGTTTGGAATTTCTGAGATTGTGTAGAACCACCATTTAGAACGTTTTTTAGAAAAAATTTTAGATCGCTTTTTGCGCATTTTCACCCCTTTTAAATTTCGAATTGTTTAGAAAACGTTAGACATCGTTTATGTGTTATAAGTAACTAATATTCCAAATTTCACATTTCTAGGCCCTTCAATAACACAAAAATTTTTGGAACGTTTTTGTCTCCTGCACCCCCTTTGAGGTAGTGGCACGGACATAAAATAAAGCCTATGTTCTAAGTTGGACAAAAACCATCATTTTGATACCATTACTTTTGAAATCGGTTCGGTAGCTCCAGATATTACCTTTAACAAACAAACAATTTTTACTTCTTTATAATATTAGTATAAATTAATGTAATATTTTCACATAAAACAAGATTCTGTGAAGAATATAACTGACACTAATTTACTGACTAATAAAAAACGTTTAACATTTTATACACCGTAAAAAAAAAAAAAAAAAAAAAAAAAAAAAAAAAAAAAAAAATGTAGTTCTACAGATGTAAAGTTACATGCCTACTAAACTTTCATCAGTAACTGTACAAAAAAAGCTGCAAATTTACAAAACTAGTTTTTGTAAAGCTAAAAAAATCTGTAACTTTACAAATGAATCTGCTAAAATTACAGTAATCTTAGTAAAATGTTATCTGTAACCCTGGTTGCTGTAACATGAAATGTTCGAGGCATCCCAGTTTCCTAAAAAATTCTTAGTAACCTTACAGATTTTTTTAATATTGGCGCAAAAGTGTGTCTGTTACATGAATTTTTGTTGTGGCCGTTACATAAAATGTTTTAGGAATCCCAGTTTCCTAGCAAAACTTTACGAACTTTGCAGATTTTTTTACAGTGTAGGTTGACATAGCTTATATTTTCCTAATTTAAATTTTATCAACTACACTGTAAAAAAAAAAAAAATACGAGGTTACTATGAATTTTCTAGGAAACTGGGATTCCCAGAACTTCTCATGTAACTGCAACAAAAAAAATTTCATGTAACAGATTCATTTTTATACCGTAAAAAAAAAAAAAAAAAAAAAAAAAAACTAATAAAAAGAAATCTGAAAGGTTACTAAGAATTTTCAAGGAAACTGAGGATGCCTATAGCTGTTTAAGTAACTGCAACAAAAACATTTCATGTAATCATCCCGGGTTACCAATAACATTTTAGTAAGCATACAGATTTCTGTAGCTTTACAAAAACTAGTTTTGTAGATTTATATCTTTTCTTTTTTGCAGTGTACAGATAAAATTTTAGTAAGTATAAAAAATTCTGTAGCTTTACAAAAACTAGTTTTGTAGATTTACAGTTTTTTCACAGTGTATGAATACTGTACATCTTGTAGCAATATTAATGTTCCTTGATTTTCAGTGCCTGAAAATCATTTTTCTTTCAAATAATTTTGAAGAAACATATTCAGACCTACAAAAATGGTCTTTTTATATGTGTTTGTTTAATATTATAATTTTTGGCTAAGCATGAAATCATAGGATTTCGCTTTTTATAATCATTATGTTAATTAAACCACGTAATTTATAGTTGTAACATAAAATCGAGCATGTTTAATTTCGTGTTAATGGATATTTATACAGGAAGAAATATTAGGAGAAAAATAAAATAAACAATATAATATGAAAGTATATGAAAACATATTAATATATAACCATGGCAAAGCATTAGTAGCATTTAATAATGCTTGGATAATTTTTTTTGGGGGGGAAGGGGGGTTAATAATCATTTCCTTAAATCGGATTTATCATTCAACTATAAAACCTGTAGATAATGTTGAAATAAAATAATAGTATATAACTATATTGTTTTAGCTTAATAAAGATTATACATTAATGCTTAGATAGATTTGAATGATGATAGAGTAAGAATAACCTCAGATACACAGAATGTTAGCAATATTTATTTATTTCAAATGCAACACGGATATATTTATTCTACTTCACTTTTCATTTTAAATTTGACTGTGTGGAGAAATCCCATTTGCATTAGATAAATATTTGTCTAGAAAAGTAAAGATTCGAACGTTTGAAATAAACGTTTCATTTATTTTTAAAGTATATTACTTTGCATTTGCATGTCGAACACATTTCTCAAAGAGGATGTGTACTGAGTTTTACTTCATTTCAAAATATCGATTTCGTACGGAATGTTCGATTTATAAACTCAAAGAAAGAAAATTTTTACTATTACTTTTAATTTAAATATACTTTTTTGAAATGCAAGAGGCATTAATTTTTATAATTAATAAAGTAGAAACATTTTAAAAAGATTCTAATAATTTTACGTTATCATGAATTTTTAAAAGAAAAAATATTTTTGAAAATCTTAGCCCCCCTATTAGGTACACTCCATAGGGGATTATACGTTCTCTAAAAACCTACTACATTTCTCTCTTAAATAAAGAAATCTCTTAAGAAAAAATAAATGTCTGCAAAGGTAGAAACTCAATAACTTTTTCAAAATAAATATTATATAATATTATATTAAGAAACGAAATCAGTGAGCGATTTAGGCATTGCATTAATTTAAAGATGCGTGCTTATAAAGAACGAAATGTCTTATATAATCCAGATATTTAACACTTGAACGAAATTTTAAAACTGAAATCAAACGAACAAAATAATTAGCAACATTGGAATTATTTTTGTTCGAAAAAACTTGCTTTTCATTGTATAATGTCATACAATATCTAGGTCTGCAATATATAAATGTTTATCTTTCCATCACTGTTAAAACGGTTAATGAGTTTTTCAAGATTTAACTTTAACAGGCTAAGAAAGTTAAACATTTGGTACACTAGAATCCCATTAACATAGACAGACTGCAATTAGAAGCACAGTGAATTCCGCTATTTACATACACTAAAAATTCTACAAGTTCTCCTTAGAAATTCTATAATAGAAATAAATGAAGTTGGGCTTTTCTATAAATATACTTTTTATTTTAAATTAAAATAATGAAATTTCCTTTTACATAAAATATTTATGACAAAAGACTAACTTTATCACATTTTAGATATTAATTAAGTGGATTCCTCAAATTTAATTTGCATAACGGTGCACATTACTAAACCAATATATGCCTGAAGTTGGGATTTAATGAATGTACATGAATCAGACTATGTATTTATATTGAAACATGTCACCGATTGTAATAATGCATAAAATTCATATACAGTATCTCATTTGTTGGTTTTTTTCCGACACTACGTTTAAGCAGTGCTATTTTTATATGAATAGCACTGCTTAAGCTGTAGTAAATTTTTCAGCTGTAGTAATTTTCTGTGTGCTAACGGGAACATAAATAATTAATATGTCTTACACAGAGATCTGCAAGCGAATCAATAAAATACACAGAATTACTTTAATATTGTTGCAAATTCTAATTAGTTATGTTAGTTTATTTTTACTGAACGTAATGTTTTAATAGTTATAATATATAAAATATCTAAACAGCACACGTACATAAAAAGAACAGTTTTAAATGAATAAGAATTTAAATAATGAGTGTAAGATGTTAGTTGATAAAGACATCGACTACGACTGTTGAAGATTTCATAATAAACTTAATAAAATACTGAAAAGTGTTTCACAATATACTCGTAATTCATGATTTTTAGATGCGTTCGTAATTATATAAATACGTAGCACCTATAGTCGTCATCTGGTCCGTCTGTCCGCATATAATAACGCAAAAACTACCCAACTGATTGGTTTGAAGTTTGATAGATATAATCTTTGTAGGATTTTATCGAGTCACGTCACATTTTAAGAAGATTGAATCAAAACTTAAAAAGATATTAATAAAAGTTTTCTTCATTCTATTAAATCCTATCATACGTAATTAATTCAATAATATCACATAATAGGTAATTATGTCCTATTTTAGATAGAGTCAGATTATTTCCGTATTACTGAATTTACTAAATATATTCGCAATAAATTTTGTATTAGTGCATTTTTGCATTAGAGTGCAACAGCTATTGCACAAAGATCTCAATATATATAAAATTAGTTATAGTTCGAGCGCACCGCATTTGCTACGTTTGACGTACAATTTTCGACTTGTTTAACCCTTTATGTACTGAATTATGAATTCATGAAAATTTTATCTTCTAAAGCATTCTTCGTGAATTTTGAAACTCTATTAGAAGATTTACGTAATCATTTAATAAAATTTAAAACGAATTTATAGGGATTGAAGGATTTAAAAGGATTAATAACATTTGAATTTATGGCGATTTTATGCAACATTTATACACAACTCAAATCTTTTATTTTAAATATTTTTCTTAGTAATTTGTAGAATCAGGAAATGTACAAATATAATGTTCTTACAATAGAAATATAGAAATATTTCCGAATTGAAACCAACCCCCAAACGCCAAGAAAGCTGAAAAGATGCAAAGGCAAAAGAAATCGTCCTTTTAAAAATATTTTTGTTTTGTGTAACCAATAATGCTTTTGGAACAAAGCTTTTGGATAAAGTAATGACAAGTTACTTTAATTGTACTTATAAGTACCGTCAGTAGATAAAGGGTTAATTTCTTCTCAAAATTAGACTGATTATGGATAAATAAATTTGTGTGCATTGATGCAGTCTGAAAAATTGTTTACACGTTTTATGAGAATTGAACAAAATTTCATTATTCCGAAAATTTAAAAAAATATGTAATTTGCAATGAATGATGAATTCCTTTCATATATAACGCTAACAATATAACGTGGATATTATCAATAAGTAGATGCGTTTGTTCTTGATAGTAAAATTTTAATTATTTCCTATTAAATTTTGCATTGTTATCCAAAATTGGTGTTGCAGCAAAATATAATTTGAGATTATTATGTAAAGTGTTGAATTTGCCTCTAATTACACTTAGTATGTGTAATTAGTAAAGTAGCCTTGTGTATGATAAAGATTAGTAATGCTTTTAGGTAATTCTTGATCATGCTTAATTACATTATGTACAAATGAGGGATGAAAGGTTGTAAGACAACAGAGATCTGTTACAAAGATTTTAATGGATAATGTTAACACTGTTTTATTTATTTCATCCTTACTTTTATAATTCCTAATAAGTTTATAAAGCTATGCATTTCAGGGGCGCGCTAACCATTCGCCTACTCGCCAAATGCGAATACGTCGTGAAATTGGAGAAAAAAATTATTATGGCGAAAAAGCTGGCGAATGATTTTTTTGGAACTCTTTTGTTGTGTAATCAAGATCGGAACGTAAATGAATTTCCGTTTTTAGCGCGAGCTCGCGTACGGCCATATTTCTAGTCTATATTCCCTCTCTTTTTCTCGGCCGGCCAATTAGGGGGGATTCTGTTTCGATATTTCCGAAAAGTTAAGGAAATAATTTCCGAAAATTAAAAAAATCGGTCATCAATCCGAAAATTGGGACATAAAAAACATCGCAAATTTCCAAAAATGGTCGCCGAAAAAAATAAATTTTGTCAATTGTTTGCAGAAAAATCAAGAATTTTGTCAAAGGATCGCGGGAAAAACACAAATTTCGTCAAAGAATCACGAAAAAACGCAAACTTTTGTCATAAGATTGCGAAAAACCCGTAAATTTTGTCAAAAGATCGCGAAAAAAACCCGCAAATTTCGTCTAAATATTGCGAAAACCCTCGCAAATTTCGTCAAAATATCACAGAAAACCGCAAATTTCGTCAAAAGATCGCGAAAAAACCCCACAAATTTCATCAAAAGAGCAAAAACCTCTGGAAACTTCATCAAAAGGTCAAGAAAAACCGCGAATTTTGTCAAAAAATTGCGAAAAAAAACCCGCTAATTTCGTGAAAAGATCCCAAAAAACCGCACAAATTTCAGAGAAATATTACGAGATTTTTTTTTAAATAAATAGATAATTAAATTTTTAGAAAACTCCTTTTAAAAATAATATTATAAGGTTACTAAAAATTACTTTATGATAATTATCTTTTAAAAAAGCTTTTCTTTATCTCTTTGCAATTTCTTCTTTGTTTTGTAAATTTAATGAAATGGGAGAGTAGCCGAATTTGGAACACTTCACTTATTTTCAGGTGTAACTCACTTAATTTTTGGATTAACTGCAAAACATCATTACACGGAGTCAATCTATTCACCTTTTAACTAAATAAATCTTTAAATCAATTTCTTTTTGAAAATCTTAAATTTATTTTAATTTGTCAAAAGTGGTCCAAATTCGGCAACTGGTTGCTAAGTTGGACCCCCAGTCTCCTAAATTGGACCAAATAATATCAGGGTTTTTTAACGACTATTGAATATAACTAATTTTATTAAAAGCAAAGTTTGCAATTAATGAAATGATCAAACAAAATAACAAAAATGAAACATAATAAAATCAAATATCAGAAAATAAAAGTAATTGTTTTAAATCAAACTGTGTTCAAAATATAAATCAAAGTTATCATAAATTAAGAATAGAAATTATGGAACTAATTGTCAGTTACTTGAACATCATGTAAGGACTGATGCAAAGTTTACACATGAATTTCGTTTATTGATTTTTTTTTCAGCGCACATAACTTGGAACCAAATTGGGCAATCTGCACACTGGATCATGTCTGCCAATTGATTTTTATTATAAATTAGGCAAAGCCAATTATCACTGTCTAGATTTTTTAATTTTAGATTCTGAATTATTAGACTTTTTTTTTAGACAAAAGTTTTCTTTACATGATGTTTGTAGTTCATCCCTTCCATAATTTTCTTGCTAATTGTATTACGCCTATTTTTTTTAAACTTGACGTTCCAATTCTTTTTTGCTGTGATAGCTTCTTTTTTGACGTTTTTTTTTTTTTTTCATTTCAAGGTTTACTTTATATGGCGAAGATATTAACACAACTGTATTTTGGCTCCCTCCGTACTTTAATTTAACTGAATTTAGCAAGGTAGATAACATTTCTAATGATTTTTTGGCTTTTGAGGAGAATTTGTAGCTGCAGCCTTCTTGCAGGTCAATTTCTTCACAACTTACACTCTCCTTTTTGTTTCCTATATCTTTAATAGCTTTTGCTGTTACGGGTGTTTTTCTTCCAGAAAGTTTTTCTCTGTCTTTCTCAACATTTTCAACTTTATATTAAAAAAGTGTTTAAAAAATATCCTCTATTGAAAAATACGCTACGATTAATCAAACGCAAACATTATATATTCAAACAGCGTTGATTTCATCCCCCCCCCCCCCTCCGGAGCCGTGAAATAACCACTCCCCCAGGAAGGTTTGTGGCTTTATGCGTTTTAATGGCAAAAAAGTGTAATTCCACCCTCCAGAACTGTAAAAAGTCTGCCATCGCAAATATCCTCCAGGAGAGAAATGTTTGAATTCAACTGTGCAAACCAAATACGCCGTAGGAATAAGGAATTCAATGAAAATAAATAGAAATACATTCACGATAAAAGAAATTGTAAACAAAATTTATTGCATAAAATGTAAAAATATTTTTATGTTTATATAGGCCAAAACTGTATATAAAAAAAATAATCCAGATAAAAAAAAAAGAAAAAAAAACTTAGTAGAGATAGTAGTCCATTATAAAATATTAAACAAATTTAAAAAAAAAAAGTGTACAAAGCATACCGTCCTCGAAATTCATTACTTACTTTTTTAATTTATGATCGCATATCCGATCCAATTTAAGCAACTTATATTGCCCCAGTTACTGCAACTGCGCCATTATTTAAAACAGATAATCTCAAGACTAAGAACAAAAACGAAATGAAACAAATCCGCGTGAAAGATATGCGCAATAAACAGATGAATTCATATATGTATATGAAAACATAACATCTTACCTTAGTTTTAAAGTATTCACATACGTTTAGTAGGAAAAAATGAGATCAAAACAGCTAACTTTAGGTTTTTTGAAATCGTTTGAAAACAGCACGTGGTAGGCTGCTGCTTCTGCTAATTATGCTTGACGTCATTCTGATGAGTAGGATTTCAGCGGTAGATGGCGTCCTTCCTGTAATTAACGGCATAATAGCAACGGTCTAATTAAAGCGGCGGTCCAAATATGGCTACTCTCCCCTAATTTAATCCCTATAAATATTTCTTGTCATAACTTAGAAGCAGTGTTGAAGTCAGGAGCACATCTGTCTCCAGAAGATTTGAGATTTTGTGTTTTCAATGGTCAAAAAGCGCAATTACTTCCCCCCTCTTATGAGCCACTGAAATCCCTCCCAAAGAAAAGTTTCTGAATTTAACGCTGCTTAGAAGGGATTTTTAAATTCTATGGTTAGGCAATACTGCCTCATCACGTTTGCAGTTCCTTTATGGTTTGTGTTAAAATTTTATTCCGTATTTGTGTTTAATTGGTCCAAAACTTTTTAAAGCAAGTAATTTTATTAGATATACTAGGGGGGGGGGGGGTCTGCCCCTACGAGCTGCGCTCGCCAACCCCCGTTCAGACACCACTGACACTAAAAACACGCTAATTTGATCGGTTTTAAAAAGATTTCGGAAGATTGAATTATAATTTAAATAACAGTGGTGATCTCTTTGTAAACGGATTTCTATTCATTTCTTTTTGATTGGAGAATTTTAAGGCCAAATCAGCTGTTGTTAAAAGACATAATGGCTGTTTTGATTAAATAAAATCAGTTAAAAATTTCGAAATAAGCTAATATAAAATTAATTAAGTAAACAGAGTATTTGTCTCTCGGTATTTTTTCAGAAAGCAAAAATAAAGTTCTTTTAAATAAGACATTTTAAATGTATCGTTTTTAATCTTACATAATTTTCCCAAACATTTCTTTCTCTTTTTAATGAAAACACTTTTGTTAGAAATGTAATATTATTTGCGCTGTCCTAACAAGAATAGTTGAAAAGATCATCTCAAAATATCAAATAAATGTCTCGCGCAATTTTTAAATGTAAACTGTTTTGCAAAATTATTTTACGTAATAAGTGTAATGTGACGTAATTTCTCCTATTAAATACTTCTAGTATATGTTAATGAATTTATTATTTTATAATATCCTTTCTCTTTTAAAATTCACGTTTAAATATAGTATTTATGACGTAATTCTTAATAAGTTCCTGCTTTTTATACGTGATTATTTAATTTTAATTTGAAGAGTCAATTTCTGTTCATAACAGTCCCGTGCAAATATTTTTTTAATTTGAAGCAAACATTATTGTTTGCGCTGTTTATACAGTTGGCAACATTTTAAATTAATAACATTTTCTAAAATATGTATGCTCTCGAAATGCTGAAAATTTGAATTTAAAATAGAAATAAAACTTCAGAAAATGAGTAAAAAAAATAAATAAATAAAAATAAATGCAGTGTGTTTATCGGGAAATCTAATGTATTAAATGATCTAAAAAGGAAGAAATTCTCATGTATAGTTTTGCCTCCTATAAAATTTTTTAATGGAACGATTTTGTCCAAATTTAGCATTAAATATCTCTTTAAATAATTCTTCGATTTGAAAACTGTCTGCATCAACGTGTTTATAAAACATTTCTCTATAACACCACCGATTTTCATAATTTTGTATGCAATATTTTTCTCAATATTAACGAAGAAAGGCTTCCAGTCACAAGAAATTCAAAACTGGTGGCGGCGGTGACAGCATTAGTTACTTTTTTTTTTTTTTTAGAATAGAGAGAAACTACATAAAAGTTGCCATAATCGCAAAGATTTCTTGGTACTTTTATGTTGGCCGGGTGCAAATCTAGCCAATAGATTTTTTTAATTTGCCAGTTAGAATTTTTTTATTTTTCAAGTGGTTTTATAAAACGGTACTACTTGGTTATCCCATCGACCAAAAATCTATCGCCAGACTGTAATATTAAATGTCGATAATGTTTGATCGTAAATGTCACATTCACGTTTATGAAGTTACACGTGTTTACGCCATCAAGTGATTTTTATTTCGACGTATTATTTGTATTTTTATTAATGTTATACTAATTTATTTGCTCTTTCCTTATTTAAAATAAACATTACGTCAATTTGTATAATTTGGCGAGAGGTTTGGCGATTTATATAATTTGACCAAATTGGTCGACGGGATATCTAAGTAGTACCGTTAAAACATTGCTTTGAATTTGAAATTAAATATGCTTTGTTGCATTATTTAATCGGGTTAGGCGTGATTTTTTTAACGACAATTTGGTGAAAACCACGTTTTCAAATACCAGTTACATATGTATTTTTAACTTATTTTCTATTATTTTTAAAATGAAATAACAATAAATAAAAAAAATAAATTATAACTATAGAACAAAACAATTTATAACATTTTTTTATATAAAAAGAAAATAAATGTAAATAACATTTATTAATGTGTAAGCAACAATAGCGGGTTACCATGTCAGGTAAAACAACGCCATTTTTGCACCAATTAGGTACCCCGGTGCGTATATGACATCTGCGCCTAATATTTTTCTTTTCGTTTCATTAAAAAAAAAAAAAAAAAAAAAAAAAAGAAGTGAAAACCATTAATTTTAAATGTTTAAGTTTTAAATGAAAGTTTTGTATTAAATAAAATGATAATGAAATTAAAAAAAAAAAAAAGCGTTGTTCTTAGCATACATTTAAGGGAGGCAAAACTGGTCGTCAAATTAGTTTAAAATAATAACCTTTTTTAAAATATGAAAGAAATATCTGTTATGATTAAAATTTGAGTTCTCATCATAAGAGAAAAGTATTTAAAATTAGAAAAAAAATAATATTTCGAAAACTAATTCGAATTTAAAAATTCTAATACTTGTTTTGAGATCTGCGGATCAATACAGATTTTTGGTGTTAATTTCATCGCAAAGTATACCATATTTTAGAAAAAATTGCCGTAAAACATAATCCGTTGTTTAATCAGTCGTTTCATTGAATCTTTTCACAAATCGTTTGATTTCAGCCGTTTCATATATCTGTTTCATTAGTATTTTTTATATATATGGTAGATATATGATTTTTGTTTGAACATAACAATTTTTCTGTGTTGCAAAAATAGGACAAAAAAAATAAATTTCTTCTTAAAAACTTATGATTTATCAAACTTATAATACTCTAAAATAAGATTTTTAATTTTGTGTGGAATAAAATTTCTAATAGAAAATAAAAATGTGTGCATTATTTGAACACACAGCAGCTGTAATATTGTGAGAAAATGCTTTTTTACCAATTGATAATGTCTGGATTGAAAGGGTGAATGATAATAATTATATTATGATATATATCTATATGTAATATTGATATATATCATATATGTATGTATATATAATGTAATATATGCATATTACACTTTTGGCTAATAATAGATAAATTTGGCTAGTGATTTTCAAATTTGCCCAATGTGTTGGCTAATAGTCTTAACTTCTTAGCGCGGTCCCTACATTTGCATTGTATTGATAAAAAAGCTACTAGGGCGTCTTCATTCACTAAGCAATAAGTTATAATAAAAAAAAGTCTTTCTATTATAAGATATTCGGAGTATAAAAGAATATTAGGACTAGTAATAGATCTCTTTCTTTTTGAATGAGACATTCAAAATTTTGGTATATTTAAATATTTCGAACTAAGTAATTACAAATATAAATTCACATAATATAAAATTAAATAAAAGATTTGGAGTAACTAATTTTATCTATTAATTTTACTAAAATGCATAAATTAAATTATTTGAATTCAAATTAAATTATTTAAATTATTTGAATTACTTAAATTATGTAAATTTCGGATACCTATAAGTGCAATTTATTCTAATATGAAAAATTATAATTAAAATTTTGCTATAGATAATATCAAAAGATTCTAAAAGCTATTATACAATAACGGTCAAAAATTAAATTAAAAATGTTGCTATGAGAATATAAATAGAGGCCGGACTACAGTTATCAGAGACAAAGAATGTAGAGTATATAGACACACTCAAATATTGTCAAGAATTTCTTTTATTATATTTTTATATGTATTTAAAAGAGCCCTTAATTTAATTCCATTTTTAAACAGAAGGAAGCTTTAAAAGAAAAAAAATTGCCATTTTCGTATTTTTATTAAAAAAGCTTTAAATTACACATAATTGCAGCTTTCTTTAAAAAAAATGTTTCTATTGTTTAAAGTTCTAAATTCAAACAAAACATTGCATAACATATAATATTAGAGATAGCATTAAGTTTGTAGTAGAGATAAAGATTTGTGCTTTTAAATAGAAAACATAAATCTGATTATATTTGAATCGGGTGGGGCTTTATAATAAAATATACTATTTAGACAGTTTCATTACTAACTAAAATATGTATATTTCTGTAAAGTAAAGTTTTTATTTAATAAAATAATTCTATTCATAACGGAAACATTGCCATTGTTGTGAGAGGAAATAAAGAACATTTTATATATTATTAAATTATATTCGACAATGCATTTCCAAAATAAATAAAAAGTAAAATAAATTTATGTCGCTGATGAGTAACAACATAAAGCTCGTTATCTATAAAATAGCTATTTATAAGTAATAAATGTCTTAAATAAACGTTTCTTCTATTGTATACAAATTCATTTATAAACAGTTTAAGGAATGTTACGCTTGCATCTTTATTGTTAAATATTTTATTGTATATCACGTAACTTCAAAATGTAAATTTAACAAAAGAATATTGAATTTTCTTTTCTGTTTCTTTGCATTATATGCGAAGTTTTTTTTATGAATACAGACAAGTAGAATATTGTTTATACGCATGAAAGTCCTAAAATATGCATACCAATGTATGTTTTCTACTTTTTCAATTTAAACATGGTTCAAATGTATAGCATTGATGAATTTCCCGGATCCACTATCACCACTCGTACAGACTACGAAAAAATGTTATTTTATTTGATATGCTGCCACCAGCGATATAAATACGTGATATCGGACGCGATGTGAGAAATATTATCAAAAATGCTAAATTTATTCAATTAATATTAAAGAACAATTTATTTACAAATTATTTACCTAGAAAAAAGCGTTATTTACATTTAAGGGCTCGGATATTGATGATCCGGCCCGATACTAAGTTATATAACAAATAACTTCTACGTACTGGGTCAACTTAGTAAAATACGCTATTTCCTTCTAACCCTACGGTATCTCATTAGGTTTATCGGAGGACCACATAGGACCCATCCGCTCGGGACTTAAACCCATTCCCTCAACCCACTACGCTCCACTCCAGAAAACTCAACCAAAACCCCCCATCCAAACTTACGTCTAGAGGTCTTTCACAGAATTCTCCCGTTTCTCTCTCAACTGTTCCTTCCATCAAAACGACCCTGTGCTTTTCTTCCTGCACGCACGGGCCCTTCTCTTATCTAAAACTTCCCCTTCCCGTGGCGTCCACTATTTCACTAGATAGTCCGTAAAATTCTTTGTTTGCCTTGTCTGAGGTATGCGTTTTTGAATAGATAGGGAAACTGGAATACCTTGATACAATAAAGATTGTTCATACAATACTGTCTAACTAAAATAGCTCGGATAAACTTCAATATATGGAAAAATATTACCTTAAACCCAAAGTACGCAGAAACTGATACTTATGAAATACAATAACCAAGTATAAAGCTAATATCAGATAATATTAATCTTAATTATTTACATGCTTATTAGCGTCAGAAGCATGCCATATACATTGTAAAACCAACTTTACAAAAATCGTTGTAATAACTCATTACATTATTGGAAGTTTTTCCCGTACTAAAATATTCGCAGATTTTATTTCTACTTCAAAATCATGAACAAAACGATCCCCATTAAATGAACTAAGCATTAATTTCTAATAATTCTCAATGGATTTTAAAAATGTATTTATATCTACGGAGTTTGTATGTATAAGATTAATTATAGGATTAATTTAACCCTTTCAGTGAGGAATTTTTGCTACTGGCTTTGGTTATAACCAAATTACTGCACTACACAGGCGTAATACGTCATCACTGCTAAGCTCACGACGCACTACAGTGAGCACAATACACGTCGTGAACGCCTAGGCGACTTTTGTCGACGCTTGCTGTAGTCTACAGCAACTAGATGTCGACATTAGTCGACTCCCGCACTCTGACCCTTATGTCGACTTCTGTCGACTCTCGCACTAAAAGGGTTAAGGGAATATTGTAAAGCATAATTTTCTGGAATAATTTGTGCAATTAAATAATATGATTGGAAAGAAAAATTAATAAATATTTATAATTGAAATATATTATAAGTTCTTTATAAATTTCTGTTTTTTACATTGCATGCAACTAGTGTAACTTGTAAAATATGACCAAAATGTGCGGAATTCGAATTTTTAATTACATTTATTTTATTACAAACGTTTGTTTGTTTTTTAGGTATAATTCAGAAACAACGTAATAGGCTGTAAAAAAAAAAAAAAAAAAAAAAATGTTTGACTGAAACTTATATAGACTGGACTTTTAAATAATAGCAAAATTTGTTTTGCAAAATTATTTTTGACGTAGAATGTTAAAACTTTACTTATTGTTTTTTTACACTTTGATGTATATTTTTTATTTCTATAAAATATAAGTAATATATAAATACATATATATAATATATAAATACAAAAAATATGTAATAATTTAAATAATAAACAGTCTTTTTTTAATCCACAATCAAACAACTTAGTATACTTTCGTTATTTCAAACGTTTATCGAACCCTTAAATTGAATTACACCTTCCCATTCAAATTTTCAATTGTCTATGAATCAGTATTATCACTGTGTACAAATACTTAAATTATTATATTTTTGTGAAGATTGTCTACAAAGTAATATATATGAAATAAAAATTATTTTAGTGTGATTCAGTATGCACAGTGACCCAATCAGTGCCATGTCTTTTGCAGTATTTTTATCTTTTTATTCTCACCTGTATTTATAATAGACTGGGATGTTGAAAGAATAGAGGATGCTATACTATAAGGACTTGTCAATGAATTTAGGAAATTCGATTGAAGGATAAATTGTAATATTTTTCACCTTGCCTAAAAACATCCCATTCATGTAAACAATAACAACATGGTCAAGTTGTGTAATGATCACCAGTCGTCGTGCATCTTATCAATGGCACTTTTAGCGTTTTCCACAGATTTCAATTTGTTATTTTAAGTAGATAGATAATAAACATTGGGCTTGCATTTAATTAAAATAGGATTGAAAATCATAATATCAAATATTTTGTATTGTGTATCAAATATTATTAAGAAAGAAGGAACGAATTTAGCACACATGGATGTATATATAAGAAGCATAAAGCTATTTTGGTGCTTCTAAAGCACCATCATCAATGCGAAATTAAAAACAAGTAAGTGTTATCACAGATTCACAGAGGGTTTCGTTTAATATTCCTTTCAAAACACTTTATCCTTTTGCAAAATCTGTTAGTTCCAAATTTTGCAATTAGGGGGCACACTCTATTCTACACAAACCTCTATCAGAACGAAACTACGTTTTACAACTTATCCGTAGATATAGTAGTCGAGGGGATCGTGCCCATAACACACGAGATAGGTATGCGCTCCCTTACGGTAAAAAATGGAACTGAAAGATGTAAGGTTATGTGCATAATATGAAAGAGTGGTCAAAGGGGTGTCGTCAAAAGTTCGAAAAGTACCCACATGGTGAAATTGGGGGAGGTTAGAAAAATTACTTATAACACACAAGTTAGAGTCCGGGTAGTGGGGGTAAATATTATAAGACTTTTTTAAATTTTTATAATTTTTCGAGTGATCGTAAGTGTTCTGATATAAGTACGCAGAATTTCAAGTCTTCAACTTAAATATCTGCTCAGTTGGAAAAAAAGCTAAAAATACACAAGTTAGAGCCCAGACGAGTAAATATAAGACTTTTTGAAAATTTTATTATTTGTCGTTTGATTCTCAGGTGTTTAGCTATAAGTATACAAAATTTCAAGCCTTCAACTTAGTTAGGGGCTGAGTTAGAACAAAAAAATTAAAATACACAAGTTAGATCCCAGAGGGGTAAATATAAGGCTTTTTCAAAATTTTATGATTTGTCGTTTGATGTGAGGTGTTCAGTTATATGAAGGCAAAATTTCAAGTCTCCAACATAAATAATTTTTGAGAACGGGCTATGTGACAGACAGACAGAGGAGCGAGAGGCTTTCGTCAGATGAACGAAACACATAATGATGTCTAAAACATAGTGAGCCGGAGATACCCAACTCACAGATAACCTTTTAGAATATATAATATGTTCCAAACGTAGTGGGACGTAGTGGGGCATTAGCGTCTAATAGGGGTTGAACCATCCTCCGAATCAGAAAGAACCGCGCGTTATTTTCTCCTGCAAAAATGCAATTGGGGTTAGAGAAAATTAAAAATAACTTCATTCTTGGTATGCTGCAAATAATTTTTTACAAAAATATAAATAATTACTCAAAATACATAGAATAAAAATTTAATATTACTGTAATAAAAACTCGTTCACTAAATTTTTTTGAACGAGTAGACAAAAATATAAAGTCACTTTTTCTTCTTGATTAGTTTTCCACATATTGTCTATAGACAATGTGTAGACCTTCAAGGAACAACTGTGATATAACATTATATTGCATTATACACTGCACACACACATATATAAATATATATATGTGTGTGTGTTTTACATCCAGATTTTTTCAATATACCTTATCCGTGGCCCTAATTCTTTGAGCACAAGTTTAAAAGTAATGTTTTTCAAACAAAGAAAGCTCAAACTTAATTTTCTCTAAATAAACAACCAAATCCTTGAAATGTCCGTCGTCTAAAATTAATTGCATTGAATAAAAAAAATGAGTAAAGTCGCATAATCAGATTTGCGTATGCAAAACATTTTTCCTCTTAAAAATAGAAAGCCCTATTGTTTTGGGCATGTGCATTTAGAGAAAATTTTCGTCAATTTCGATTGGCTGGTTGTTTCCAACTATGCAAATTATCAGATCCGGGACTGGTGGCATGGGTTGTTTAAAAGAAGAGCGCGTTCAAATCAATTCATAAGAAGAAAATGGGTAGTAAAAGATTGACTGTAGAGCTGCAAAAAAATATAATCGAAAAACGAAATAGTGGGTGTATAATGAGGCAAATAGGCAGAGATTTGTTGATTCCTGAATATATATATACAGCCAAGAAACAGTACTGGTCGCCCATCAGCCACAAAGGCCCGAGAAGATCGAATGTTGCTTCGAGTGGTAATGAACAGCAGACCAGGAACGATGACATAAGACGTATGGCAAGACAGCATAGGGCGACCAGCGACTCGTAAAATGGCTACAAAAAGATTGTATAAAATGGGTTTAAAATCTTACGAAAGCAAACGTAAGCCAATGTTAACTTCTGTTAAAAAAAAGAAACGTTTTCTGTGGGCTGTGGATCACTTAAAATGGACAGCTCAGAAATGGCAAAGTGTTATATGGTCGGATGAATCCCCTTTTCCAGTTTTATATGGAAATATCGGTCGTCGGGAAGTACGGAGAGCAAATGAAGCTTTAAAACCAGACTGCCTCAAACAAGAATGCAAGTTTCCGTCATTTGTTCAAATTTGGGGATTTTTTTGTTTATTCTGGTGTCGGCCAAATGATGCCATATGACGGGACTATCAATGCACAACGTTATCGGGACATTTTGCATAATAAGTTGTTGCCTTCCATTCAACAACTTGGCCTTCGATCAGGCTATCTTTTTGAACAAGACTTAGCCAAACCGCATATAGATTGGATAAAAAAGCGTGGCTTCAACAAAATGGCATTCCTGTGCTAGATTAGGTTCCGAGTTCACCGGACATCAATCCTATCTAGGATTTGTGGCGGTACTTAAAGAAGGAAGTTCGAAAAAGAAATCCACGTGACAATCAGCAGTTGAAAAGAATTATTCTTGAACAATGGCAAAAAATTCCAATTTCTGAGTGTCGAAGATTAGTTTCAACTATGCCGAGAAGAGTGAGGGATGTTTACGTTGCCAAAGAATGTCTTATTTTGGTAACGGTTCGTTAAAGACTTACTCATTTCGTCTCATTGAAAATGCGTAAAACATTAGGGACATGAAAAGCTTACAAGGAAATGGATTGCATTAGTCACAAAGTATGTGTCGTTTATTATTTGTTGTTCGATTTCACTATGCAATAATAAAATGTAACATTTTTCATTAAAATAATTTACATAAAAAATTTTGAATTATTTTTAACTTTTATTGTCAGAAAAGCTTCGACAAACTAATGCGCAAAAATTAGGACCACCGTAATGTACTTAAAATATAGCAGTTCCTTCCATCGATGCGTTTTCTGTTAATTATAAATATACATCCTCCTGAGACCCTGCGTTCATTCTATTGGACATTTTTATTTTTTATGTAAAATACTTAATTTCAGTTGGAACTTGTAAATATTTGCTGCCCATTATACTAGATTGTCGAGTGCTGCTCGACAATATCCAGTACGCCGGAATAATAAAAAAAATAGCAACTGAATATGTATTTTAAGTCGAATGCGGCAGGGAACAAGAGAAAGACTGTTGAAGGTAAGCAGACAGTTTTAACGCTATTTTTATATATTTTTAAAAAGGATTTTGTTTTTATTGCTACAGACATCTAATTTTAAGTTTTGTATCGATGAAATGACATAGCAGTTTAAGTAATCTAATGTATATTTTAGAGAAAAAACAATATATATTTTTTTATGTCCATTCTATTGGACGTTGGGTCTTCATCAGTTGTTTTTATTCATATTATACTCTTCTTGTATACTGAAGAGAGGCATTAATTTTTACTTAAAAACTAAGACAGTATTGAAACAAATAATAGATACAGAAGTAGATATATATATTTTAAATAAATAAAAAAAATATTTAAACATTATCCTAAAAATGTATAATTTTACTGATAAATTGCTTGTTTTAATTATTATTATTTTTTTTTTTTTTCAGTAAAATATTTTTTTTTTCAGCATTTGGTAAATAAATGTAATTAGGCTTTTATTATGTTTTGTTCTTATTCATTGTAACTATTTTTGGCATTATTTTTCTGTTAGTATGCTATTTATAATTTAATTAATAAATTTAATCATGTTTATTTAGCAACAAAAATTTTAAGAAAATAAAATTATAGATAACAGTAAAAGATTCTAAATAAACGCATTTTGATTTCTTTTTAAATTTCTTCTTGGCACTTACTTGCCAACTGTGCTAGCTGTGCCACTAATTATTATCATTATTCTAACAAACAAATGACTGTTCTTGAGAAGAGTTAAAAAACAAAACAAAATGTTATTTTTTTTTTTTTTTTTTTTTGAAAATTACTAAATTGATCAACACGTTTCTCAGTTAAAGTACACTTTTTCTATTTGATGATGCAAAAATTGAATTTATGTGACATTTGGAAGTGGCGTATGAATTATAAAAATGCACTTCTGATGGCAGGAACGTTTGTAGTGAAAAAAAATAGGAACTTGATGCTAAATATCTGGTTTTTGAAGCCTATACAGCGATCATATTTTGGTTGATAAGTATAAAATAAAATAAGGCTGTGTGCATGAAATGCAACTTGTATTAGTACATTAGTTTAACTGTAAAAATAATTGCAAGTTTTTTATATTATTTTACTGTTCATATATTGTTTATAATTAAATTAGTTAAATTAATCGAATTTAATCAGAAATAAAAATTTAAAGAAAATATAACTGAATATAATAATTTAAGATATAAATAAACTGCATTTTATATCTTTAGGGTTTCGTTCATCTGACGAAACCCTATTCGTCTCGTTCCTCTGTCTGTCTGTCTGTCCGTCACTGAGCCCGTTCTCAGAAACTATACATGTTGGAGATTTGAAATTTTGCATTCTTATAGACGAACACAACACAACAAACGACAAATCATAGAATTTTGAAAAAGTCGTATATTTAACCCTTTGGAGTGCCACATGTGTATTTAAAAAAATTCTTTCTAAGTGAGCCCCTAATTAGGTTGGAGGCGTGAAATTTTGCATACTTATAGCTGAACACCTCACATCAAATGACAAAGTATAAAATTTTGAAAAAGTCATACATTTAACCCTTTGGGCTTCCACATGTGTATTTTAAACAATTCTTTCTAAGTGAGCCCCTAATTACGTTGGAAGCGTGAAATTTTGCATACTTATAGCTGAAAACCTTGCATCAAACGACAAATCATAAAGTTTTCAAAAAGTCGTACATTTAACCTTTTGGGGTCCCACATGTGTATTTTAAACAATTCTTTCTAAGTGAGCCCCTAATTAGGTTGGAGGCGTGAAATTTTGCATACTTATAGCTGAGCACCTCACATCAAACGGCAAATCATAAAATTTTGAAAAAGTCGTACATTTAACCTTTTGGTCTCCTACATTTGTATTTTAAACAATTCTTTCTAAGTGACACCCTATTTAGGTTGGAGGCGTGAACTTTTGCATACTTATAGCTGAACACCATCATGCGACAAATCACAAAAATTTCAAAAAGTCGTGCATTTAATCCTTTGGGTTCCACATGCGTATTTTAAGCAATTCTTTGTAACTGAGCCCCTTATTAAATTGGATATTTGAAATTTTGCATATTTATAGCAGAACACCTTAGGCCAGGCGACAAATCATAAAATCTTGAAAAAAGTATTACGTTTAACCCTTTGAGCTACCACATATGTATTTTAAGCAATTCTTTCTAAGAGAGTCCCTAATTAAGTTGGAGACATGAATTTTTGCATACATATAGATGAATACCTCAGACCACACGACAAAGCATAAAATTTTCAAAAAGTCTTATATTATTTACTCCTCCGTGCTCTAACTTGTATATTTTAAGCAATTTTTCTAACCTCAGCACTTTTTACCGGGGAGCACGTTTCCAACTTTTGCCGACTCCCCTTTGACCATTCTTTCATATTATGCACCATAGCCTTACTTATTTTAGTTCCACTTTTTGCCACCAGGGGTACCTACTTATTTCGGGTCCTATGGGCCCAATCCCTTCGACTAATATATATATACGGATAGTATGTAAAAGAGAGATTCGTTCGTATAGAGGTTTGTTTAGAAGAGAGTGCGCCCCTGATTCCAAAATTTGGAACTAACACATTTTTCAAAAGGATAAAGTGTTTTGCAAGGAATATTAAACGAAACCCTCTGTGCGATCTGTGATGACACTTACCACTTGTTTTATTTTCCTTTTGGCATCCAAATGTAAATTGTAGTAACAGTGCCAGCAACTATTTATATATTTTTTTTAGAAAAAACTGTTATTGATGTGATAGATTTTTTTCTTTAATTCATTTTTAAAAAACTGTTTAAAAAGTCACTAAATTGACTTTTCAAATAAATGTCATCCAAAAATACTTGTTCTCTTTGATAATGAAAAAAATTTAAATTGAGCAATATTTAAAGGCGATGTATGAACGATAAATACACATTTATACTGAAAGAAAATTTTTAAACAGAAATAAAATTTCAAAGAAAATATAACTGAAGATAATAATTTAAGATTATAAATAAACTGCGTTTTATTTCTTTTTAATTTCCTCTTGGCATCCAAATGTTAATTGTGATAACCGTGCCACTAACTATTTATACATTTTTTTTTTTTTTTTTTTTTTTTTTTTAGAAAAAAAAACCTTTTATTGATGTAATAGATTTTTTCTATTCCTTTAAAATAAACTATTTTAAAAGTCACTAAATTGATTTACATTTTTCAAATAAATTTCATACAAAAATACTTTTTCTCTTTGATAATGAAAAAAAAAATTAAAATTTTGCAATATTTAAAGGTGATGTATGAACGATAAAAACACATTTATAATGAAAAAAAATTACAACTAAGAATTTTTCATTCAAAATCATGCAATTCAATAATAGGGTTTTTACAGGACTAAGACGCAATGTCCATTATATTGGACACGCCAAAACTCTATATATTTTTTAGCATTAAAAATAAATGAATATATATATATATATAAAGATTTCTAGCCCCATAAAGACCCTGAATCCTAAAAATGGTAAAACTTGTGCGAAAAATGTGAGATTGGGTCTCAAGAGGATATATGAAATTCATGAGACATTTCTGTATTCAACATTGTATATTAATATATACAATGTATATTGTGCATACATTCTGTATATATTCTGTATACATACATTGTATATTCTGTATTCAACATTGTAATTTCTGTATTCAACATTGTATATATTTCAACATTATATCTACGTAAAGTAGCTTACGATCTATGTTATAAACTATACTAACTCTCCGTCATGCATGTGAACAAGAGGAGAGCAGTCGTGGTGGCAAGTAGAAGGCAGAACTCAAGAAACATTAGGACGAATTTCCCGTTCAATAAATAATAGGTGCATCATAAACTTAACGTCGTTTTTTTGGCAGATACAAATCATGACAATTCCAGAAGATTATCCATCAGCTCCCAAATGTATATCTGTACTACTATCTGTACCACTTCATAATAAATTATATGACGTTAAAAGGTATTAGAATCTACACAAATCAAAAATCAAACAACCAAGTGACAGGTTTTATTAAACAAACGAAAAACGTATAAAATCTGTGCCCCCAGCCAATGCAACGATATAAATACTAAAAAGAAAAGACCGCGAATGGTTACATTACATAGCAAAGGACCAACTCCTGCAGAGAGAGAGGGGGAACGGGACAGCAGAACTGGCAGCAATAGGATCAGATCCGGGATGGGGTCGTGGTACGCATGACTTCTCGGCGTTAGTTTTATAACGTAAACAGAATGCTGCGGGCAAACTTCCAAGGCATTATGGGACATGGAACAAAATAGAACAAATGATATTAAATACATTCGAAAGAAAAGAATTTAGTCTAAGAATAAAATGAAAGAAAGTAATTTAGTGGGTTTTATAAGAAGTAAGTTATGAACGGATTAAGGTTTTTAGAAAAATAAATAAAGAAGACGCAGGTTTAAAGGCATGAACTAAAAGACAAAATATATTTAAGATATTATTAAGAATAGGTAAAACAGGTTAATATTATAAGATGTGGAATAGTTTTACTAAGAAAAAAAGGGCTATTTTTTTTATTAATAAATATATATTCCTAAACGATGTATGAATTTTTTTATTTATCTGTTTCAAATAAAGCAGTTGTTTTACAATTGAAATTGAGACACCTTTCATTTAAATATATTACATGCTTTTTATGCTACTATTACCACACCACGATATTGAAAGACATTATTTTTTTTTTAATACGTCTTTATTAAGAGGCTTATAGGTTTTTAAAAATTGATCTACAAGTGTATTACTGTTAGTAAAATTAATATTATATGAATCAATTCTGAATTTTTGTAATTTTTATTTTTCTTTGTGTATAATATGTGAATCTGCCAATGGAAGTCTGTTTTAAAAGTAGCTGCTAGGTAATGCTTTAATACGCATATCTTCATTTATGCTCAAATTTCTTGTTACAAAAAATTGCAAAAAATTCCTTTTTAATGTTTTAGTGATAATTTACAATCACTTATATCGCAATCCTGATTTTTTCTTTTGTATATTAAATCAGACAAAATTCTTTTTTTATTTTATTTTTCAAAACGGATAAACGTTGTAAATATAACTTTTCTTGTTTTAAGGTGGAATTGGTGCGTTTTATTAAATCTAATATGGTTCACACTGCTTCTGTTTTTTTGTTCTCATTTAATATTACGCATTCATATTTAAGCGAACTCAAATACACTGCTGTTCATAAAAATCAATATAAAATGCCTTAAACACAATTCATAATTCCTATATCCAGTCATATAGTTTAAAAATCACCTTTTTTTCTTCGAATAGTTTAACTGTTTGTTTTTCACTTAAGACTTGGGAACGCATTCCTTTCTTTGTGGAAGAGCGCTTGGGGACAAAGGGACCGAAATGTTACCACAAACCGCCAAAGCTGCCTTTGTGGGAACTTAAAAAAAATCTAATATTGGTTTAAATAGATATATTTACTTCGGGTTAACAATACACTGTTAGTTGAAATACTGACTTCAAATGTTGATTGTACTTGTGAAAACTAAAGAATCTATTTTTTTATTTTTACCAATTTTACTTGAAATAGCCGAAAAACCAAATATTCTCTTTTTTAAAAAATCTGAAAAAATGGAAATATATATATATATATATATAAGCTCAAAAAAATCAAAAGTAAAACTAAAAGTAAAATATAAAAATAAAAATAAAAATAAAATCCATGCGATAAGCGCTACAGCTGCATATAACCACACAGATTATTTATAGCACATTATGTTTTTAATGCGTTTGTCAGACCCAGAATCCTGCACCATAAATAAACTAAGTATGACCATAAAACATCCAAGAAATTTAAACAGATATAACCTGAACAAGAAAAAACAACAAAAGGCTCTGGCCTCTTCAGCGGTGGGCATTTTAGAAAGCACAGCAATGTTTCAGATTAATTACAATTTACAACAAACCATTATTCAGTAGTGGCAGTGGGTTTCGGCCAGAGTGTCGCAAAGCATAAATCAAATGCATAAAAACAATTGAAAGCATATAGCGAACACTCCCCCACCGGATCCGACGCCACAATAAACAGTGCATCTCGAAGATACAACTGATTCAAAACGTATGTGTAATGTATACTGAAACAATAAAAATATTTTACCCAAATCCGAGCAACACAGCCACAAAAAACAATAACTAAATTCCAGTGATCCATAATCTGTCCATAAACGTTCCATGTCTGTTGCCACACAATTGCAGACATCCTTATAAAACCGTCCAAAAAAGGCTTTAAGTTATACAAATCATTAACTGTCAATCGCATAGCAACTCCTCAAAAATGAAGACTGTCTGTAAAACTAGTATATTTATTAATGAAATTCAAAGGTATATTGTTTTTATAATACAAAGTGCTGGTTAAATTAAAAAGTTCTTTAAAAAATAAATTTTTATTCGAACAGAGTTTATAGTAGCGAAAACTCTGACCTATTATGATATTGACGTAAACGCGTTTATGGATATTTGAACTCCAATTAACTAAATGGTTAACTTCAAAATTAAAGTTATCCCGTTTATTATAAATTGATATGTGTATACCGTTTGAAATGTTTATTTTCAAATCAAGATAATCAGCAGCACTATTATTTTCATTTGTTTTTTTTTTCAAAACCAGCATATCAGGATAAATGTTACATGATATCCCCAAAAAATCGCGATCACAGTTCAAAATTATCAAATCATCGATATATCTGAAAGCCATAAAATTAACATCGTTATTGACACTACAAAATTGAAATTCATAATAAAATAAAAATAAGTTAGCTGCCGTTGAAGAATAACTTGTTCCCATTCCTATTCCATTATTCTGTAAATATATATTTGAACCTGTATAAACATAGATGTTATATAAACAAAAATTACATAATAATTTAAATAAATTAAAATCTAAATCGGTGTCAGCTATAATTAAATCGACAACTTTTAAAAGGACATCATTTAACCCTGCAATAGGAATATTTGTGAAAAGATTCTCAAAATCATATGTCTGGACACTTTGTATATCATCTTTAATTAGTTCATTCCTGATCTCATAACTGTTCAAAATAATCCAATACATATTACTATCTTTATACTTAAATTTTAGTGTATTTAAAATCTTTTTTAACATTTCCTCAAATTTGCGATTAAATCCGTTTCCAATGCTGTTTACATTACTACAAATAAATCTGTACTCAATTGGTATCTTATGAAATTTAGGTGTTACGAAAAGAAAAGGAAATGACAAATTTTTTACTTTAGGCAGAGGAATATTAACCTTTTTTGAAAAGGCCAGATGTTTTTTAATCAGTGTCTGAATAGTAGATTTATACAAACTGTAGGTGACATTATTGTTAAGCTCAGTAAATATCATATTAGCATAATGGCTTTTTCAAATAACTGCAAAATTGTTAGATGCTTTATCGACTGAACAAAAATCAAAGGTATTTTTCAATTTCGATATTTCCTTCTCTAAATTTGCATTTATTCTATGGTAAGTGTAATTAGAAGAATCATTCATATATTTTATTTGAAATGATTTAAAATCATCCAATATTTTAAATTTCCATTCATTGAAAAGGGGGATAGGTTTATTGAATTTGTAACTTACATTGAGTATAAACATATGTAATTCAGATTTGAATAGATTGAAAGATTTTTTAAAATTAATCTTCTTGTTATTCTAAATTTAGTACCGTATTTCATTAATTGTTTCAATTCATCGTTGGATATAAAATCAAGGTCACCTGTAACTATATGCTTTGCATTTTTATCGTAAAAGGATGATTTCTAAAAATTCCCACATTCTCAAGACAAATTCAAGTAGGAGTCCAAATCCTGTGCACCTTCTCTATAATTAAATAATTTATTACCCAAGGTATTTCCATATTTGTAAGTTGAAATAATAGACACATTTTTAACTGGAAATATTTCATTGTGTCTGGTAACAATTTTATTTAGATATAAGTTATCAAAACTCTTTTGCTGAAATGTACAAACGAAGTATATTTTATCAGTTTTACACTCTTGATATTTACCTATTTTATATAATAAAAAGTCCGTCAATAAATCCTTAAACTGTGTGTTATCACTAGCAAACTCTTTAATCTTCTGCTGCAATCTTCGTAAAAGTTTAAATTTTAGACTGAATAAAATAGTTTTAATTTCTTTAATATTGTATTTTTTATTAAAAAGATTGTATAAGTCATGCAATACTATGGCTGGATTTATATTTTTATATTTGACAAACAGTGCTTTATTTGAGTGATTCCCCCTTTTCCCTCTATTGTAAGAAAATGAAGGTTTGTAAACTGATGAAAAGAGATTATAAATACATATTGAACCCTCTGTATGATAGAAAATTTTAGTATTCAACCCATGTGGAGATAATGATTTTGTACGCAAAATATAAAAACTTTCACTACGCAATCTACAAGCGTGATCAAAAACCTGCTCTAAAATTTGTATTCTGACATTTTTAAAACCATGTAAATGGAAATGCTTTATTTCGAAAGATGAACCAGCCACATTTCTTTCAGACAATGATCTATGATTATTGATTCGCTTATGTAGTTCATCAGAAGTCTACATGTTAACATGCTTGGTTTGAAATCAGAAATATGTGTGTGAGACTTCTGATGAACTACATAAGCGAATCAATAATCATAGATCATTGTCTGAAAGAAATGTGGCTGGTTCATCTTTCGAAATAAAGCATTTCCATTTACATGGTTTTAAAAATGTCAGAATTCAAATTTTAGAGCAGGTTTTTCATCACGCTTTTAGATTGCGTAGTGAAAGTTTTTATATTTTGCGTACAAAATCATTATATCCACATGTGTTCAATACTAAAATTTGCTATCATACAGACGGTTCAATATGTATTTATAATCTCTTTTCATCAGTTTACAAACCTTCATTTTCTTACAATAGAGGGAAAAGGGGGAATCACTCAAATAAAGCACTGTTTGTCAAATATAAAAATATAAATCCAGCCATAGTATTGCATGACTTATACAATCTTTTTAATAAAAATTACAATATTAAAGAAATTAAAACTATTTTATTCAGTCTAAAATTTAAACTTTTACGAAGATTGCAGCAGAAGATTAAAGAGTTTGCTAGAGATAACACACAGTTTAAGGATTTATTAACGGACTTTTTATTATATAAAATAGGTAAATATCAAGAGTGTAAAACTGATAAAATATACTTCGTTTGTACATTTCAGCAAAAGAGTTTTGATAACTTATATCTAAATAAAATTGTTACCAGACACAATGAAATATTTCCAGTTAAAAATGTGTGTATTATTTCAACTTACAAATATGCAAATACCTTGGGTAATAAATTATTTAATTATAGAGAAGTTGCACAGGATTTGGACTCCTACTTGAATTTGTCTTGAGAATGTGGGAATTTTTAGAAATCATCCTTTTACGATAAAAATGCAAAGCATATAGTTACAGGTGACCTTGATTTTATATCCAACGATGAATTGAAACAATTAATGAAATACGGTACTAAATTTAGATTAAACAAGAAGATTAATTTAAAAAAAATCTTTCAATCTATTCAAATCTGAATTACATATGTTTATACTCAATTTAAGTTACAAATTCAATAAACCTATCCCCCTTTTCAATGAATGGAAATTTAAAATATTGGATGATTTTAAATCATTTCAAATAAAATATATGAATGATTCTTCTAATTTCACTTACCATAGAATAAATGCAAATTTAGAGAAGGAAATATCGAAATTGAAAAATACCTTTGTTTTTTGTTCAGTCGATAAAGCATCTAACAATTTTGCAGTTATTTGAAAAAGCTATTATGCTAATATGATATTTACTGAGCTTAACAATAATGTCACCTACAGTTTGTATAAATCTACTATTCAGACACTGATTAAGAAACATCTGGCCTTTTCAAAAAAGGTTAATATTCCTCTGCCTAAAGTAAAAAATTTGTCATTTCCTTTTCTTTTCGTAACACCTAAATTTCATAAGATTCCAATTAAGTACGGATTTATTTGTAGTAATGTAAACAGCATTGGAAACGGATTTAATCGCAAATTTGAGGAAATGTTAAATAAGATTTTAAATATACTAAAATTTAAGTATAAAGATAGTAATATGTATTGGATTATTTTGAACAGTTATGAGATCAGGAATGAACTAATTAAAGATGATATACAAAGTGTCCAGACATATGATTTTGAGAATCTTTTCACAAATATTCCTATTGCAGGGTTAAATGATGTCCTTTTAAAAGTTGTCGATTTAACTATAGCTGACACCGATTTAGATTTTAATTTATTTAAATTATTATGTAATTTTTGTTTATATAACAACTATGTTTATACAGGTTCAAATGTATATTTACAGAATAATGGCATAGGAATGGGAACAAGTTATTCTTCAACGGCAGCTAACTTATTTTTATTTTATTATGAATTTCAATTTTGTAGTGTCAATAACGATGTTAATTTTATGGCTTTCAGATATATCGATGATTTGATAATTTTGAACTGTGATCGCGATTTTTGGGGATATCTTGTAACATTTATCCTGATATGCTGGTTTTGAAAAAAACAAATGAAAATAATAGTGCTGCTGATTATCTTGATTTGAAAATAAACATTTCAAACGGTATACACATATCAATTTATAATAAACGGGATAACTTTAATTTTGAAGTTAACCATTTAGTTAATTGGAGTTCAAATATCCATAAACGCGTTTACGTCAATATCATAATAGGTCAGATTTTTCGCTACTATAAACTCTGTTCGAATAAAAATTTATTTTTTAAAGAACTTTTTAATTTAACCAGCACTTTGTATTATAAAAACAATATACCTTTGAATTCCATTAATAAATATACTAGTTTTACAGACAGTCTTAATTTTTGAGGAGTTGCTATGCGATTGACAGTTAATGATTTGTATAACTTAAAGCCTTTTTTGGACGGTTTTACAAGGATGTCTGCAATTGTGTGGCAACAGACATGGAACGTTTATGGACAGATTATGGATCACTGAAATTTAGTTATTGTTTTTGTGGCTGTGTTGCTCGGATTTGGGTAAAATATTTTTATTGTTTCAGTATACATTACACATACGTTCTGAATCAGTTGTATCTTCGAGATGCACTGTTTATTGTGGCGTCGGGTCCGGTGGGGGAGTGTTCGCTATATGCTTTCAATTGTTTTTATGCATTTGATTTATGCTTTGCGACACTCTGGCCGAAACCCACTGCCACTACTGAATAATAGTTTGTTGCAAATTAAAATTAATCTGAAACATTGCTGTGCTTTCTAAAATGCCCACTGCTGAAGAGGCCAGAGCCTTTTGTTGTTTTTTCTTGTTCAGGTTATATCTGTTTAAATTTCTTGGATGTTTTATGGTTATACTTAGTTTATTTATGGTGCAGGATTCTGGGTCTGACAAACGCATCAAAAACATAATGTGCTATATATATATATTTCTGAAAAGATATATATTAGACTGTATACTATTAATTTTTCCATTACAAAATGTATTTTTTTAAAAAGTTAAAAAAAAAATCAGAAAAAAGTAATAAATTGTTTGTTTCCGCAAGGGGAGCGCTGGCGTTTAATGGTTAAGTAAATAACGCGCTATATTTAACAGATCACGAGAATTTTTGCATAGAAATCATGAACATAAATGCTTCCAATAGTAAAAATGCGTTGTATTTTAAATAAATCTAGTAGAATATTTTTATATTTCTATTTATTTTATGTCCCTATTGCCGAAATGAGAAGTTCTACAAACGCTTCCACTGTTAGTTTCTTTTTTATGAGACTTGGGGGCTCTGCCCCCTACGAGTACGCTCGTCAACACCCGTTCAGACACCGCAGACTCTAAAAATGCGCGAATTTGATCGGCTTTAAAAAGATTTCAGAAAATTGAATTATAATTAAAAAAAAAAACAGTGTCGATCTCCCTATAAACGGAATTATATTTCCTTTCTCTTCAATTAGGGAATTTTAAGGCCAAATCCGCAGTGGTACTACTTGATTATCCCGTCGACCAATTTCGCCAAATTATATAAATCGCCAAACCACTCGCCAAATTATACAAATTGACATAATTTTTATTTTAAATAACGAAAAAACAAATAAATTAGTGCAACATTAATAAAAATACAAATAAAACGTCAAAATATAAATAACTTGATGACGTAGACACGTGAACTTGCTTAAAGTCAAGATAATGGGACATTTACGATCAACCATTATTGGCATTTAATCTTACAGTTTGGCGAATGATAGATTTTTGGTCGACGGGATAACTAAGTAGTACCAAAGATACAATCGCTGTTTTCGTCTTTGATTAAGTAAAATAAGTTAAACATTTCAATGTAAGCTAATATAAAAGTAATTAAGTAAACAGAGCCTTTGTCTCCCACTATTTTTTAACGAAGCGAAAAAAGTTCTTTTAAATAACACATTTTAAATTAATCTTTTTTAATCTGATGTCATTTTGACCAAACTATTCTTTCTCTTTTTAATATTCACGTGAAAATACTTTTGTTAGAAATTAAATATTATTTGCGCTTTCTGAATAAAAATAGTTGAAAAGTATCCTCTCAAAATATCAAATAAATGTCTAGTGCAATTTCTAATTTTAAACTGTTTTGAAATATTATTTTGCGTTCATTTTATGTAATAACTGTAATGTGACGTAAATATGACATAATTTCTCCTATTTAAGACTTCTAACGCATGTTAATGAATTTATTATTTTACAATTTTCTTTCTCTCTTAAAATTCACGTGCAAATATAGTTTTTATGACGTAATTTTGAATAAGTTCTTGCTTTTTGTACATAATTATTTATTTCTAATTCCAAATGTTTTTTTTTTCTGTTTATAATAGTCACGTGTAAATAGATTTTTAATTTACTTACACGTATAAATATTTTTTTTTATTTAAAGCAAACATTATTGTTTGCGCTATTTATACAGTTGGCAACAGTTTAAATTAATATCACTTTCTAAAATATGTAAAAAATATCTCTAGAAATGCTGAAAATTTGAATTTAAAATAGAAGTAAAACCTCAAAAAATGAGTCAAATTGAAAAAAAAAAAAAGAACAGTCTGCACACCGGGAACTTCAAACGTATAAAATGATCTAAAAATGATGAAATTCCCATGAATAGTTTTTGCTCCTATAAAACTTTTTTAGTGGAACGATTTTGTCCAACTTTAGCATTAAATATATCTTAAAATAATTCTTCGGTTTGAAAACTGTCTGCATCAGCATGTTTACCAAACGTTTCTGTATAATGCTACCGATTTTCATATTTTTATATGCATTATTTTTCTTAATATTAACGAAGAAAGACCTCCGGTCACAAAAAATTCAAAACCGGCGGCGGCGACAGCGGTAGTTACTTTTTTTAGAATAGAGAGAATATTTTATCTTATTTTTGGGAATGGGGGAAATGAACAAATGATACTTTATTTAGTTAAAATCAATTGGTGCAACAATTTTCCAAGATTAAGTTTACGAGATAAGTTACAATACATAGGTCAGATGGTTGGTTTAATTGTGTTAATCTAAGTAATATCAGATAGTATATCTAAACAAAAATTATTAGACAACGTTAAGTACACTGTACCATATACTCTGTATATTAAAATCTTAATTAATATAGGAATTTTATATCTATTTGTTCAATTATATGATGAATCGAGAGCTGATGCAAACATTATTATTCGCAAAAATTCAAGAATGCTAAAACAGGTTTTGTATATTCGAAATTTTAATAAATTCCGGATATTTGTTTTATAACTGTCAGGAAAATTTTCATAAATATTTCAAATGCACAATATTCTTCTATAGAGACGTTTAGAAGATATAACATGAAAAGTCTACCGTCTAGCAATTAGGGTTATGGTTAATTGGCTGGAAAAAGCGGGCTAAAGTGGGCGCTAAAATTCCGGCCATTTCTTTTTTAAATTTCACACACTCCTATCAAAACATAAAATGATTCCTGTAGTTCAAATAATTTACTTTTCAAAGAAACTTTACGGTAAACGCAGAATAATCGATATTCACGTAAAAGCATTTACCTCGTGTTTAGTGTTATTTCTCGAGAGCAGGTAGATTTTCATGAAGAATACTAGGGGAGACCGGGGCAAGTTTTCCAACTTTTTAGATCTTTATTTTTGTATTTTTTATTTTTAACTATTTTGATATATACAAGATATCGTTGTTTTCCCTAGACCTTCCTGTACAAACTGGCACAATTATTTTTCAAAAAACTAAATACACTTTTTCACAAAAAATAGTTAAGTCTGATCATGTTACGTTGGAAAATGTGTCCCGTATGCGGGGCAAGTTTTCCAGCCTACGAAAAATGGTCAGGGGCAAGTTTTCCAACTATACTTTAAATGGTAAAACATCGGTAATAAATCTTGCTTGTTTATTAATAAGTATTTTTTTTATTGTGAACTAAATGCTCAGTAACATAACAGTAACATAAAAAACAGCTTTAATCCATTTGACATTTAAAGACGAAGGTCCAAACAGCTCCCTGGCCGGAATTGGATTTTTTTTTCTCGCCCCTTATATCTGATTCCTTTTGCAGTTTCCTTTTTTTAGATGAATCTTTTTTTTCCATTTTCAGTTGATTTTTGACAGGAGAATCAGTATGTACAATACTTCCTATTTTTTTTCCACGCCGTGTTTGCATGCTTAGGGCAGCCTTCGCAAAAGTCCTAACTTCTTCTGGTGTAGGCAAAGCTTGTTTGGATGTAGAAGGAACGCTTTTTTCATAAGCAATAGGGAAATTTTGAGTAGAACTTAAGGAACAGCTTCTTTGGAAATGCTAGCCTGCGTTGGTGTAGAATGATTAGATGCTTTCGGTGTTGTTTTGTTTCTGTAGGGGGGGGGGGGTGATTATTGAGGAAAGTTTCAAATCTTTTCAGGATTGTTGGTGCTTTTAAGATTTGGTGCGGCAGGAGCTGGCCTGTCAGAAAAGTAGGATGGCGTAAAAGCAGAGTTTGTAAATATTTCAGGATTCAGTATGAAAATTCTCTAACGTTTAAAACCCGCCATAATATTAACTGTGGATTAACGCCAGTGGAGCGGCTCTAAGCACGGTTAATTTGCTTTTTGAGGGGTTCATACTCACGGCGATCTCATTGTGCTAGCTTCCCGTAAGGCATGGTGACGTCACGGCGACGTCGTTGTGAAGTCACACTGTGATTTTGTGACCGTCGATGTGACGTCACGTGACGTCGATGTGACGTCATAGTGACTAGAATGCGAGGTCGTTATGGCCGTTTTAGAGGTCGTTTGTGACGTCACATTGTGACCACTCTGTGAAGTCACGGTGTGACAAATTTGTGAAAAGTGTGTCATTTGTGACTATTTTGGCATTAACTTTGTGACTAACCTGTGACGACAGCGACAATGCTTTGACGTCACACTGTGACTAATTTGTGAAATATGTGTCATTTGTGACGAACTTGTCATAAACAATGTGATGATTTCAAATGAAAATCAAATTTCAAATTAATTGCTTAAAAGGGCAAAGGCCAACATAGAGAAAAAGATTCCAAGCCGGGACTCGAATCCGGGCCATCAGTGTAGCGCACTGACATTCTACCGACTAAACCACATGGAACGAGACCCAGCCTAGAAAATTTCTTACTAGTACATGTTGGCAAGGCTACAAACGCAGCACAAGATGGAATATTTATCGTGAGCCGCCAACATCGGGTAAACACGAAACTTAATTAAATCCAGCATCGATTCAAACTATATAAATACTTGGAAATTTTTCCATAGAGAACCATTCGCCTTGCATACAATATTTCAAATAAAAATCAAATTTCAAATTAATTGCTTAAAATGCAATTTTAATTTGAAATTTGATTTTCATTTGAAATATTGTATGCAAGGCGAATGTTTCTCTCTGGAAAAATTTCCAAGTATTCATATAGTTTGAATCGCTGCTGGATTTAATTAAGTTTCGTGTTTGCCCATGTCGGTGGCACATGATAAATATTCCATCTTGTGCTGCGTTTGTAGCCTTGCCAACATGTACTAGTAAGAAATTTTCCAGGCTGGGTCTCGTTCTATGTGGTTTAGTCAGTAGAATGTCAGTGCGCTATACTGATGGCCCGGATTCAAGTACCGTTATGGAATTTTTTTCACTATGTTGGCTTTTGCGCCTTTTAAGCAATCAATTTGAAATTTGATTTCCATTTGAAATATTGTTTGCAAGGCGAATGTTTCTCTCTGGAAAAATTTCCAAGCATTAATACTGTGATGATTCTTGTTATAAACACTGTGATGAATTTTAAAATAAAGTTTTGTTTGAAATATACAATATTATCTTTTTACCGTACTTTTTAGCAATGTATCACTATTTTGGAGTCCTATTCTTCTAAAATACTTTTAATTTTTACACTGAAAAAACAATGCTTATCAACTGGCATCCTTTTTTATTAAGTTCTAAGCTTGATCTTGAGTTCAAGCTTTATATTAAGAATGTTTTGTGTGTTGTGATTTGTTATTATTTTATTAAATACGAACATGGAGTCTAACGGATATTAATACATTTCCTATTTAAAGAAGAATAAGATAAGCCATATTTATTTAAATTTTTTATTCCCGTGTATATTGTATTTTGTTAATATGAGCTAAATAGATTTGATATGATTTATAGGAAATGACTGATCTGGGAAATAGAAAAAACAAGTAAGAAAAATCATGCGTTAAGCATAGATTATAAAGCACTTTCCAACGCTTCCTGAATGCTTTAACTAGACATCGTAATTTAAGGAAATAACGTAAATAAGATAACTAAGCAAATATTTTAGAAAACGCATAAAACATTTGAAAAACTGATTTCAGCAGTTACCGTTCATAGCCAAATATGTTTTCCAATTCTTTTGAATAGCCCTGTATTTAATCTGTAGATTGATATATAGGGTAGATGCTCCAGTTGTGGCCACTGTACTAGTTGTGGCCACATTGGATAAGTTTGCTCAATATTTAAGCTGTGAATTGATGCAGACAAATAATATGCATTTTTACACCTTAAGCAAACACCCTTTTATCATTTACAATCTCATTTGTTTATTTTTTGATAAAATGTGACTTACAAAAAAAATAAATGTGTGAAACTGTAGTGTGTGCTCACATGTATTAAGGTTTTTGCTTAGCAGTCAAGTTTTCCAAATCTTTCAATATTAGGCACTTATTGGGTTCTGTTTGTCCTGAAACAAATTACTATTAGGTTTTATGAGGTAAGCTTCCTCTCTAATGCAATTTCACATTTAAATTAATTATTTTAACAGTTTAATGGGGGGTGGCCAAAACTGGTGCTTTAAATTTGCTATATGTACCAGTTGTGGCCATGGTAGTTGGAAGTGGCAAAAAAGGTACAACATATGTTCCACTTTTGGCCACATGATTCCTTATAGTGAGAATTTTAGCCATTAAATAAATTTTAAGAACATCAGGATAAAACAAATCAATTTAGTTTTGTTTTATATAGTAATGGCTTCAATAATTAAAAAAAAAAAGCAAGGCTAATAGCAGTTCTATCAAAGAGATTTTGTTTTCTCTGTCCAATAGATAATTTACTTTAGAAAGGACACTGTGCTAGTAACTAAAGAATGATATATTGCTAAAGAAAATATAGTATATTGTGTTTAGTACTGATAAAACCAAAGGGGAGGGGCAATATGTCCTATATGATAAATAAATTAAAACATAAATTTTGAAAGATTTTATAAATTATAAAGTTCAATAAAATTACAGCATGATTTCTTGTATTTTTCCTAAAGAAATGAAGAAATTCCATAATTTTTGCCAGATTTCGGGCAAACGGATTTAGAAATACTAAATATTGCAAAAATCTTAACTAGAGATATCTAAATACAAGCAAGAATGTATTCCCCATTATTTAAAAAGAACAGCGTTCATTTTACCAAGTTTAAAAACCACAGAATTCTGTGCTCTTAAAAAATGGCCTAGAGGGAACACTGTTCTAGGATAAGAAGTAAAATTAAGGCCATTCAAAATGTATAATGCCAGCACTACAAGCTAGCACAGTTTTGGAAAACCAGAAATATAACTCTTTGGTGACGTTTCACGTGTTTTAATCAATCCACAATCCATTGGATAATTATAAAACTGATTTAAATAGTTAATCTTGATGTCCTACAAGCACTGTTGTCCCTTTTATGAATCAAATTAAATATATATATATTTTTTTTTAATTGAAATTTTCAGTTAAAATCAACATAAGTACATTTTATTTGATGTTTTTATCAATTCATAAAAAAAAAATTTGCAAAATTCTTTTAATATATTAACAAATATATGTGTGATAAAATAGATGTTGCATAAAAATGCTTTATTTTTACTTATTGTCAATTAAAAAGCTTGTTAAACTACATGATATTGGAGTGGCCACAACTGGTGCATAGAGATGGCCAAAACTGGTGCAGGGATGGCCACAACTGGTACAAATTGATATAAATTATTTAATGAGTTATTACTCACAATCTAAAATATTCTGTAGAAAATCAGTATAATTCACAGAAAGACAATTAAATTTGCTAAATAATGATGTTATTATGATTTAATATGCTTCAATCGGTCAATAACTGTAAAATTTCTATTTCAAATTTTCTCTAAAGGTGGCCACAACTGGAGCATCTACCCTACTAGTATATAATGTGAAAATTTAGTTTAGCAAGAAAATGCATAACAGGTTGAAATTCTCATTCAAAAATTTATACTAATATATAAAAACATACTTGAATACTTTTGTACAACCCTGTAGTTTACCTAGAATCTTTATTACACGCCACTATTTAGTTAAAATTTAATTCAAATTAAAACACTCTTAAAACTGCTGAAATCACATTTCCAGAAATTATAATTTATAGACGGCCATATATCCATTTCCTTGCGTGACCTTGTGTAACATTTTATCCATATTCTACAAACATTTCTTAGTAAATTAAATGCAGTTCAACATAAAAATCCATAACTCATCTAAAAAACACCTTTAAGCAATTTGCGCCCATATCCCTTAACTCTTACGTATACTTTCGTGTAGCCTTGTATATGAATTATAGCTTTTATATACACCATATACTATGCATAAATATAGTGGATCATAAAAGCTCATATTATAATTAAAAATGCATTTCCAGCAATTATCGCTAATGAACAGTACAATATCAACTTTTATAAATATCATAAATTATAAATATTTTTTTATAAATATTATAAATATCAAATTTTAAAAAGTATAGTAAAGCAGTTTAATCTATAAACTTGTTATCAGGCATGAAAAACACTTTATTTCAATGCTTAATTGTCATATTTTATTTTTTAATGCGAAGTATCGAACGTGTATCGAAAACGTAGAAAATGAGTTTACAATCGAAGAAAATTTAATAACTGATTCTGAATGTCTACAATTAAATGTTTGATTAAAATCACGAACAGCAAAAACGTGCTTACATACAATTTAAAAAAAATAAATATACCAATTTGAAAAACACTATATAATTAGTATTTATAATTGTACTATTAAACAACAACAAAGTACAATAGATGAATTAAATGTATTATTAGATTTAACAATTTCTCAAAAATCTCTCCATATGTTACAAGGAATTCCTATTATTTTATAATTTTGGCAAATGTTAAATCTGAAAACATTGATATGAAGATTTAGGATTTTAAATAATAATTTAAAATATTATTAGCAATGAAAAAAAGTCTTTCAAAAGTTTCACTACTATAGTATGTAAAACGGCATTTCCCATTCAGTATAATGTTAATTTCTAATCTGAAAAACAATCCCAGAACAGTCTCTTTCTATAGGTATAATATAAAACTATTTAACTCATCTCACCAAATATACAAAACAGGAACAAACAATTTAAATTAAATAAGACTTACTTTTTGAGCTCCATAAATTAATTATTAATATCAGTGTGTATCCGAAAATGGCGACGTCTTTTTCTTCCATTAAAAAAAGCACACGCAAAAGCTTACATTTTAGACTAGTAACTTACCGCATCTGTTAGAACAAAAAGTTCTCTGTTTACCCTGCGGTATCGTGGCAGACGATTTGGGGCAGGTGTGAGTTTATTTCCTTTTATATAAACAGATATGGAACTTATACGTACAATCATTTTATGAGACTGTCTGTATTTAAATTTTTGTATTTGAAGAATTTTCCAATGTATTTTACCTTTTCTTTTTATCAGTTTTAACCCCCCCCCCCTCCCTTTTTCTAAGTAAAGATTGTTTCACACAAATACAAAATATCTTCCTAAAAAATAAAAAGATATAAATAAATATCGAGGATAAAAAAAATTTCTTTGTCAATCGTCATTCTTTTCATGTTAATTTCCTGTAAAATAAAACAATTCGTAAAATAACTTTTTTTTAGAGTCATATCTCTAAAACACAAATTTGAAATACGAATAATAAATTATATCATGGGTTTTGCATAAATTTTGTATTATTTTTATTTATTCGGAAAATGCTAATTTTATTTTAAAAGTCTGAAAGAAGTAGAATTGTTTTAAAAAATAGTTACTTAAAATAGGTACACTAACAGGAAAAAATATGGCTTGAATGCCAATTATAAAGCAAGAAATGTATGTATGACTAAACTCTGAAGACTCTTTCTACGTGCTCATTAAAAGCTGCAGACTTAACTATAATAGAAATTTTTAGTTTGAAGCCACAAAAGTGTTTCGAATACCAGTGGTCGGTAAAAATAAATTAAAAACTTTCCTTCCTGCAAACTAAATATGTAAAGTGTATATATTTAATATTCCTAATTCTAAATATGTTATCCAAATTGCTCCAGCACGTACCATTTTTCCGAGAAACACTTTTATAATAATAAGAATAAGAGAAGGATTATTATATTAAATTGCAATACTAGATAAAATTGAAATCAGGTAAAAAGTATACTTTCACACTCTTAGATATCAAATTGATAAAATATAGCATGGAAATCTAGTTTGTTGATACTTGTACCGTGCATTTTCCTTTATATGCCCCCCCCCACCCCCACCCCCACCATCTTTTCGTGTCTGAATTTACTACTTGCTACCCACTAATATATTTTCATTCCTTATGCCGCTGTAACGCGGGCCTTTTTAAAACATTTCTCTTCATTTTCAAAGATTTTTGAAGTTCATATTTTTCTCACACTGTGACTTACAATATGGGTTACAATTTTTTACAATTTATTACAATTTTTTTTGTGAGTGTGTCGTGACCTACGTCACATGCAGTGACATAACAATTCTTTTTTATTGCCAGAAAAATAAAATTTTACAGTAACAACATGTTTTGAAGATTTTTTGTAATTTTTTTAAGTTTTCTAAGAAGTTCACATCTCATTCACAATGTGACATCACTGAGTGGTGGCATTTCGGTCACAGATGTGACGTGACCACAGTGACTCACAGTGACGTCACAACGACGTCACTGTGACCATGCATGCTATGAGGGTTATGACTATAAAGCATAATTAACATAAAATGGATTCATTAAATGAACCCATTTTAGAAAAAAATGACATTTTATTATATTTTTGAATTTACCTTGTTTTTTATATTGATAGTTTTACTTAAATGACTAAATGATCAAACGGGTTCGTAGTATATATGGTTATTTGGCCGATTATTGATACAATAAAACTAGCTGATTTAGGAGGGGGGAGGGTTTCAAACGAGAAACATATTGGAAAACATGCCCCGTATGTTGTTGGAAAACCTGCCCCGTCACCATATTTGAACTTTTACACTACCTGGACGAATACTGGTGTAAGTTATTTGGAAAACAAACGCATAGTCACCTGAAGAAAGAAACCCTTTTTTTATGTATGCAATGTCAAAACAGTAAGTTTAACGCTAGTACGTTTTTTTACGTTTTAATAAAGACCTAAAATTTTACTCGCCGTTGAAAAAATGAAAAAAACAGCTCTTCAGACGAAGTGACAGCAGCTATTAAGCTATAACTTTTGTAGATGTTGTGTAAGATGTTGCCACTTCAGCCAGTTCACTCGCTAGCGTCACCTAGCGGCTCATTTAAAAACTAAAGCGAGTTGGAAAATTTGCCCCTATGGAAAATGTGCCCCGGTCTCCCCTACCTATTGCAGCTGATATCATGGTGCGACTTCTGAAATATTCCTTCATAACTTTTCATTATATGACCCCAGAAACCCAAAACCACCAACACCTAAAAAGTATATATATATATATATATATAACCGTTATATAATTACAATTCATAATCTATTTCCATTTACTAAAAAATAAAAGTAATAAATTTAGCTTCATTATATTACGCTGACATTATACAAAATAAAAATGGAACGTATGACTTGTAACACAATATCAAGTACAATACCACTAATTCACTAGCATATTGCGGACAATTAGTTCATTTAAAACATACGAAAAACCACCAAATTTTATGCAATAACCAATTAAAGACAAAAGATACAAATAACCAGAAAAATAATGTTGAACCATTAAATTACGTGTAATAAACAAATCAAAGATCAATTGGATGGATGTATCAGGAAGCTTATATTGCATTTCACATTATCAGGGGTACATGAAATACTAATATAAGCCATATATAGCCGATTTCTGTAAATGAATCCAGCTATAAGCTAAAAATTGAATTCCTTTGTGTATCCAATCGACTATAATTAAAAAGCATAAATTGTATACATATACATATATATATATATAATATATGCATGTATGTATGTATGTATGTACTAAATTTTGTTCGAACGAAAAAAGTCGCAACTAAGCAAGGAGCGTCTTCAAACTCACAAAACGAATTAAGAAGCCTAATACCTCAGAAGAGATTGTAAGTGGGAAAAATCGAGGAGCTTTCGTGTTATATGTGATATTCATAATCTCTTGTGCTAGAAGAAAATTTCTAATCTTCACGGTAACTTGATATATAGGGGAGACTAGGGAGGCCTGACCCACTTTTTACAAAATTATTTTTTATTTTTTAAATACTCAAAGTAGAATAAAGTTTTATGTATCATTTTTTCGGTATACAATCAGTTATCAAAATAAAATTGCTACATGAGTGTAATATGTAAGAAATTTGAAAAAATGAATGATTTTAATCAGGAGAAAATAAAGGGTAAGGGCTCCCCACATATGGGAGGGTTGGCCACTATATGGGAGGCTTGACCCACTGTGTTTTATATTGAAATATTTGTGAACAGAAATAAATTAAGTTTAAGAAAAGAATAATAAGTTTATGCTACCTGTTTTAATTATTATAAAAATATATGTATGAAAATATGATGTTTAAACAAATCTGTTTAAACGTAATTGCAAGTCAGAGGTTAAAATTTTTGTTTTAAACAGGATTTTGTCTGAGCAGGTAAAATTTTAGAGTTCGTAAAAAGAAATTTTAACATTTAAGACAGTATTGCGTAAGAGACTATCGCGTTCTGTTTTAATAAGTTTTCATGTATTATTATCTCCGGATTTAGGACCCACTGTCCCGCTTTTTTGGCTCTTTTTTCCTACTTTCTGTGACACTCGACGCGACAACTCTAGTTGTCACATAGTATGGCATCATCTCAGTGTATTTATCCTGGTGAAATTTGCCTACATACCTTCCTAAAGCTTTTCGATCAATGCTAAGTTCTTTTGCGACCGCATAACCCTTTAACTCATCATTAACATCTCTTAACTCTTTTAGGGTAAAAGTACTTTCAGTACTAAAATGTTGAAATGACTGGCATCGGAATTTACGAACAAATTTATTTCGAAATAGGAAAAGAGCTATATTTCACATACATATTAAATGGAATAAATTTTAGTAAAATTCTGGTGCTATTGCGGCGGTTGAAAATTAAAATTAAGTGGTTTCATAAATATACCACTGCCCCGAAACGGTTACGCGTGTTGCTTTCATAATTTCTAGTCCTTTCTAGTCTTTTCGACTGTTTCTATTTACCTATTATAAGTAATATTTAAATGGAAAAAAGTTCCTATCAACTTTCTCATTCATATTTCATTACATTTTTTCTTGTAATTTTTCACATCTTTCTTTAATCAGTTTTAAACATTTTCTTTTCCATCACCCCATTTTACTGTAGCTTTACTTAATAAATTTACAGTCCTTTTTATATATAACCATTAACCTTTCATTCTGCACAGTGTATAATAAAAAGATTTCCCAAATCACTTAATTAAGGGAGCCTTGAGCATCTGGTCAACCCTCTTTCACATTGACTGGGTTAATCATTCCAACATACCCCTTTTCTAAAGAATAGCACATTCTTCTGTTAAACCTAACTTACTGTACAATCTTTATGCTTGCAATAAAAGCTCGATATTTCTGTATAACTTAAAATCTACTTACTTAAATTTCTATGATATATTTTATGTGAAAACAGCTTACAAAATATTTCTAAAAAATACAATTTTCAGGTTGAAAACACCTCACAATTACTTTTTTCTACACCTATTTCGATTGTCTGTATGAAAAAAAGATTGTTGTTTCAGCATTCCAGTAGCTTTGGTTGACACCTATTGATAAAACTCTGAAATTCTTGTAAATAAGGAAACTGATGGTTGGGTGATGCCTCCCTTATGGTCAACCCTCCCTAATCTCCCCTACATTATAATAAGAATGGGCATGCTTTTTTTCTATATGCATAACTAACTGATGCCATAAAATAATTTATTAAACCTACAGCAGCCTTACCTTAGTTTACATGACACATTTTTAACATGCGTAAAGTTTATATTAAATCAATGACAAATAAAAATACATAAATTATATATTGGGGAAGATGTCTTCTATTAAAAAAACCTGAAGAACTAAAGAATTCAATCAAAGGCTTTTTAATTTCATTTTATGTAGTATTAAATAATTGTGTCACTAATTTAATATCTCTTATTAGCATTAAAAAAAATGCTTTTGCATTTCCAGGTATGAAGTGAATTTTGCTGTGTGTAACGCACGTAATCTTAAACTAAGAATAATATGGGATACTAATCTTGATTCACGGTTTATAAAACATAGTTGAAAACTCATTCTATCTATTGAATTTTTTTTAATTGTCTTGCATTAAATGTTTTTTAGGTGCATTCACAATTGTTTTAATACATAGCACATATGGTCGTCATCTGGTTCGCTCGTATATTTATCTGTCCGTCTGTCCGCATATAACAGCGCAAAAACTACCCAACCGAATGGTTTGAAATTTAATATATACTAGCAGAACTACCCCGCTTCGCCTGTGTCAATTATAAGAGACCTATTTTCTGACAATACGAAAAGAAAATCCACCAAATGGCATATCATATATAGAAATTCTCGTTTCTATGGCGTATATCAACATTATAAAGTAAAAATATGTCAGTGAGTAACGCTGATATCATACTGTTGATGGCAACGACCTAACAGACAAATTATTCCTTTACAGCAATTTTTCTTAACTTCTAAACAGCACACAATTTAATTTTTTAAGCTGTCGAATAGAACAAAAATTCCTTTCAAATTTATTTGAAAATTGTATTTCAGTTTCTTTTATTTTAATGGGTTTGAAAGTAATTTTCAAACATGGATATTTTTAAATGTGCATGCAGCCCAACAAAGCCATTACGAAAGATGATCCCGTTTGCTCTTAATGCAATATTAGGAAGAAAAGGCATGTCTATGTGTAACTTTGTCATCATATTATTGGTGACAACAACCTAATCTATCAACAAATTTCGATTTTACTACAATTTAACTTCTAAACATAGCACATTCGAACGTTCCAACGTCTAACAGAAAAAAAAAAACTTTGAATAATATTTGTTTGAAAAGTTTATGTCAATTTATAGATTTTTTATAGATTTTAAAGTGATTCTCAAGCATGAATATTTTTTAAATGTGCGTGCAATTACAAAAGATTAATTCAATTGTTGAAAAACGCTGCAAATTATTCAGTACTTGTTTGTTTTCGTGTAATATTTCATTATTTCATATTTATTTATATTTCATATTTAGCCTTTTAAAATGTTAGATAATTTTTCATGAATAGTTTTTGTATATTGCATATCGGTCTATCATTCTTGAACCAAGTTCTACTGTAAATCATCAACTAAAAAATTTGGCCCTTAACAACCGAAGTTTTGTCTTAAACATTAGAAAGTGTAATAGCGCAGTGGCGTTAGTAACGTTTTCACCTACGCGGAAGGACGATTCAGATAAAAACCCATATTGCATTAAAATGACGGATCGAATTCACCGATATCTTTCATTTAATTCAAGATTCGTTTGGAGAAACCGACCAGCACATCGAGCGAAATGTGCTACTCAGATTATAAGGGAATTATAGTGAAAATATTCACGATCAACTGCCCGCTTTAATACGAAATTACCAAAAAGGCTTTTTCATGTATTTTTTGAGAAATCTTCATCAAAATAAAAAATGTAACAATATATCGAGAGAGACTGAATTTGTATTGGTTTATGAAAGGAAACTACACGTGTTTGCCTTTTTTTAAATTATTTGTGCCGTTTTTTAGGGTGTGGCAGCACAATAAAATAATTCAGATTGCCTTGCTGTATTTTTGCATTTTTGAAATCGACGTCATTCTAAACAGAAAATGCTCATTTTTCATATATATATGTAAAAACTTCAGAATAAAACATCATTAGAAAGCAGTGTCAGTTAATCAGAAATTGACGTCATATCTAACAAACGATTTTTATTATTGAATATTCACTGCTGAAAAGTAGTTGGAAAATTAATTAAAGATTTTTATTATTATTATCTTTTCCCTAAATTATTTTCTTGATATTTAAACGCCTGCATTAAATTAGATTTTTAGCTTCAAAAGCATCTAAATGAAGATATACCACGTCATTTTAACACACATTTAGTTAAAGTTTTTATTTTATATGAGGAAAATGTGCATATCCTGATTAGAATGACAACAATTTCGAAAATTCAAAAATATAGTGATTGAGTCTGAATTTTATTAGCTTATAAAAAGAAAGTACGCGTGTTATCATTTTTTTAAATTTTTGCACCGTTTTTTTAAGTTGTGGCAACAGGAAAGAAATGATTCAATTATAAAATTAAATAAAAGAGATATTTCTATAATTTTAAATTATGGAAGGTGGTAGAAAAAAGGGATAAATAGTGGTCTGATGGTTTTTTAAAGTAGACAGCGATCTTTTCTACGTTCTAAAACGTATGTAGATGAAGTTTCGTGCAAATCGGTCAAAAACTGAAGATTTGTATAAAGGACATAGATACAGAGAACGGCTTTTATATATAAAGATAAACGATGCAGAATTTTGTCGAGTGATTTCAAATTTTATGAAAATTAATCAAAACTTAAAAAGATATTAATAAAGCATTTTCTTTCTATTAAATCCTATCGTACGTAATTAATTCAGTGATATCCCATGATAGGTTGTGATTCTAGGTAGCCACGGTGACGACGTTCTATTGAAGATGGAGTCAAATTATTTCCGTATCACTGAATTTAATGTATATAATCATAATAAGTTTTGTATTCATGCATTTTTGCATAAGAGTGCAATATCTATTGCAGCAATATCAGTATATTTATAAAATTAGTTATAATACGAACGCACCTCATTTGCCACGTTTGTTGTACAACTTTTGAGTTGTTTTGATTGTACGCTAACTACATCAAAAAGCATTTTTATATGAAATATATTGATAATATAGTCAAATAAAGTTTTGGAATCTATTCAAAATGACAATTTCGTATTAGCCACATGAATGAAATTATTAGCCGGAGAAATGGACAAAAGATTTCTATACTTACAGTAAACCTTTATTTGAATGATAGTTTCAGTGATTTAAGTGCTTAGTTCGATTACATGTTTTTTTTTTTTTTTTTTTTTTTTTTTTTTTTTTTTTTAATTATAGTATTGTAGCTAATCCTTGATGAAGTTTTAATTTCATTTCGGAAGATTAGTCGGAAAGAAATGCACAATTATTTATATTATTTTAAGTGCTAGTGGGCTAATAATTCTTAAATCGTACTTCTCGCGAAAGAGATAGATTTAAAAAAAATCTTGACTGAATCTTTTAATTAAATATAAAAAATTGTAAATTGATATACAGTTTTCAAACAACTTGCATTTGAAATTTTTTTTTCTCTATTCGAGAGTTAAAAAATTGGAATTGCGCGATGTTTAAGTAAAAACAAAATTGAAGTAAAAGCGAGTTTTATAAGTTATGTGTTGCTGTCATCAATTTTACGTTTTTGTTACTCAGTTACATATTTTTGCTGCCTAATAAAGATTCTCTAAGTATGCAAAAACCTTTAATTATTTGTATAATAAAGATATTTGGTTATCGTCTTTAAAATAATTTTTGAAAAAAAAAATTACATTTTTGTTATGTTTTCATTGAACATGAACAAATAATGCATTCAATTAAGATATTTCTTTGTTATGGAGTTCAACAGATTCCACAATTAAATCGGTGATATATATTTTATTTCGTGCACATTATATCAACAAGAATGAAACATATTTTGGTAATTCTTTAATGCCTTGAGCAGTTCTTAAGAAAGCTTGGCGCAACTTTGTTTTAAGAAAGTGATATTTGTTGCCAAATTATATAAATAGCTATGACAACGAAAGTGATCAACTAATATGCTTGTTTATGCCTATATTTAAAAAAAAAATGCTTTCACGCATGAAATAAATTGCTTGTATTTGTATATAATGGCTGCCAAGCGGATTTTCTATAATCATCTTGCGATGACCATTTTCTTTATCTCAGTAAGTCACATTTAATATAAAAGTGACAAATTTAATTTTATACTGTCAAATTTACATTTTATTTTAAGTTAAAAAAAACAGAAAGTATTTGCAAGATAAACCATATTTATACAATACATACATATTTTTACATTTTTATCTCTTTCCTAATAGTTGTTTTATATATTTATTTTACCCAAGCAAATGCATTTTGATTATATTTTAATTATTTATTTTGTTTAGTATGAATTATTTTAATATTTTTAAAACAAAGGAAGTGTCATTGTATAAAGTAACAATTATTTCAAGCTGTTTTTCATTCCATCAACTAAAAATGTTATATTCAACCACTATTAAAAAAAAACTAATATCCTTAGAACTTCATTTTACAAAAATGTTCCTGTAAAAAACTGAATGAAAAATAAAGAAATCTTTCGGAATAAGAACATTGCTTTGATAAAAAAAAATCATTAAGGAAATTTAATTTTTTCTTTATATAAAATAAACAAGTGCGTAATAATTTTGATTTTTCTTAGTATTTTTCATCTTCTACTCGTTATCAATAAAAGAATTGTTTGCTTAAATTAAATGAGCTTAATATGAAATCTTTAAAATAAGTAAAGTCAATATATAAACAGAAAATTTTAATTATACGTGAGTAAAGGTCATTAAAGAGGATTAGTACAAAATACGTCTGTTTACACAAAGGTATTATTTTATTTTACTTTTATTTTATTTTATTAATTTCTTAATTTTCGCTAACATAAAAAAAAATCTTTATTTATTTATTTTTTTTTAACTCTGAAAATTTCGTTTTTTTCCAATTGTATGAAGGTTAAACAAACATGCAACAAGAACTTAATTTAATTTCCATACTTGTATATAAAATTTTAAATGAAACCTAAATTAAGTAACTTTTCATTACTCTTTTACAAGAAATAAACCTTTATGTGAATACTTTTATATATAAAATCCAAACACTCGTAAATACGTGACATTTAAAATGTTGAAAATTCCTTTATCGATACCCAATTGTCATTAATCTAACAAGAAATATTTGGGTTAAACTGAAATTTTTTATCATAGTTGTTATATTTCTCCTTATACGTAGCTCACTGATAGTCGTTTTACTATTGTTCCATTTATAATATTTTACATAACTTCTATATATAATTTATTTTACAAATATCCTGTATTATTAGTTTTTTTTGTTTTAAGTTTTAGAAAAGCGTTTTTTCTAAAATAAATAAGATTCTGTTAGACACGATCAGAAGAATGTTTTTTTTATAAGTGTTTCTTGTGTATTTTAAAAGTTTTAAATTTATTTGCACGGATTCAATACACCAATAAACATGATGATACCGGGAACTGCTAGTTGCTGCTACCCTTTTAAAACAATGCAGCAAACTCTTAAGTCATTTGACCATTTTTTTAAAAGCTACATAACCATAATTTATATTTTTTCTGACCTTAATAAGATTTAATGATATTGTGAACTACGCTTCAAAACATGCTCAAATAACCGATATACTTTAAAAAGGCCTAAAGATTGGACAATTTGCTGCAGATTTTAATCAGTGTGGATAACAAACACAAGCAGTGCGTAAGCAATAAAGTTCTAAAAGGAGGGGTGGCAGATTTCTTCGAGGTAAAGGAGACACATTATAATAATTTTTGACTTTGTGGTAAATATGAAAAAATATTAAAATCATCAGATACACCATTTGTAATGTTTTTTTGACAGTAATTAATTTTCTCCGACGCTTTGTGGCAAAGTAGTAGATGATAGAGTAAGAAAATGAGTATATTTTAATTGAGGACAGCGAAAAAAAATTATAAAAGACAAAACAGAACAGGAAGTAAAATGCAAATTTTTCGGACATGTGTCATTTCTCTGCATTAACGCTTTATCTACTGACGGTAGTTAGAAGAACCATTAAAATAACTTGTTTTAAAATACATTTAATACATCGATTAGTCGTAATACAGTTTAGAAAGACTTATAGATGCATTGCTTTATCTTGTCCCAAAAGTATTATTGGTTACACAGAACAAAAATATTTTTAAAAGGATGATTGTTTTTGCCTTTGCATCTTTTCATCTTTCTTGGCGTTGGCGGGTAGGAGAGGGGATTTTTCAATTCGGAAATATTTCTACATTTCTATTACAAAAACATTTATATTTGTGCATTTCCTAATTCTACAAAATACTAAGAAAAATATTTAAAATAAAAGATTTGAATGGAGTTATAAATATTGCACAAAATCCTTGTAAATTCAAATTTAATTAATCCTTCTAAATCTTTCAATCCTTCTAAAAACTTTCTATAATTTATTAAAAGATTATGTAAATCTTCTAATGTAGTTTCAAAATTTCACGAAAAATGTTTTAGAAGATAAAATTTTCATGAATAGTACATAAAGGGTTAAAAGCACATAGTTTAATCTGTGGTATGTGTATTATAAATATTATATTTAATAATATAATGGTATCCACTTATGTTCCATATATTTATAATTAGTTTGTTATCCACGACAACATATATTGTGCCACGATATTTTAAAATCGGAATTTCTATATTAGCGTATTATGGGTCGATGAAAAATGGAGTTCAATTACAATTTAAAGATATAATAATTGCTTTACTCTTTATTATACATCATTAAAGTTGACAATAAATATCCCATAACTTCTGAGAAAAAGCATCATGCCAGCGACTTAATGGATCTGCCCAGAAATCTGATATCGATGAAGGTTCTGGATTAGTAACCATGTCAATCTCGACGACTTAAGGGAACCAGGAAAGCCCTATCTCCGCCGTGTTAAATTCGCCAACTTTATGTACCGTTTTCTCAGAAATGGTGAAAGATAGAGGTCTAAATATTTTAGAGTAGTTAGAATGATATAATTTTCTTATTTTAATAGATCATTTTCTTTCTAAGTGAAACTCAAAATTAATTATTAATTATTTATTGAAAGGCATTTATAAATTAGCATTTTTGGTAAGATTAAAATAAAAATAAATAATTCTCAGCAAATCATTATATCCCTGTGTTAAAGTAGACAATATAACATAATAAAAGTATTTTAAAAAAATCTGTGATCTTAAGTTTAATATATATTGAAAAAAAGGAACAGAAACATGAAAAATCCAAGTTTTGAGAAAAAGACAGTTAAAGATTTAAATGGCAATTAAGCAGTGAAGCACTCTTAGAAAAGAATGATTAATTTCAACACTTATTTTTTAATATATAAACATGTGTGACACATCGTTGGAAAGATAAAAGTTTAAACTATTTAATGATATAAAAATGTAAAAATCAATTTTCTGGTTTAATTTTGCTTTCCCGGTCCCCTTAACCATTCACACTTTTCTTCGATCCTGCTTAAATACTGCTTAGGTTCCGATAAAAGCTACAGAGAGCAATCGCTCCCTCGCCCAATATCTGTTTCGCAGGTATTCGTGTATAACTAAAACATTAACAAGCACCATATCGAAAGATGTACCAAATATAGGACTAAATGATTCTTGGTATTTCTTTTACCAATATTATACGCTATTTCTTAAGCAATAAGTAAAAGTAATTGAGAAAGTTAAACGAGTAACCTAAAACTTAAACAAGAATACTTATCAAATATCTTAATCGCGAAAGAACACTCCCTACAACAACGAAGCAAAGAGATTCTAAGTGTTTCATTTTTTTTCATGTAAGAGATAATGCAACTGTTGTAAAATTGAAAATATAACTTAAAGGTAATGTGAGAAATATCAGTCGAGGTTTTCACAACCTTGCAAAACGTCGAAATGAAAATAAATGCCAATCAACAAGTTAAAATAACATTTTCTGAAAACCTTTCAGTGCTGTTAGCTTTAAAAACGATCATGTGATAAAAGTCAACAAACACAAAAATTTTATTTTCAAAATTAAGAAAGGATTTTGAAGCAGTGAAGTAGTTAGATTTAATTCCTTTTTTTCTAGTTCAATTATAAGAGTCTATCTTGACTTATTGTACTACATTTATAACCGATTGCAGTGTCCTAGCAGATCGTAATTACATACTAAATTTTCACTTAATAGATCACTTCAAAGTTTAATGGAATCTCGTGGATCCACATATTTCTATATTTCAAGAATATAAATATTTCGCTTACTAAACAGTTACATCGAAAACAGAAGTTTTAAACTCCACGTCAAGAAGAACATCCACTGATTCAAAATTAAGGTAATGGATAACTTGCCTGCGTGGAATTATTTCAAAGCTATCTATTCAAATTCGAAGTTATTTCCGGAAATCCTATTATGTACAACCGCAATATCAAATTATCATATCATGTCCGTGAATATATAATATACTTAAAATACCCGTGATAACCAATTCCGGAAATAGATTTCAGGAGATGAGTTTCAAAACTCGATTCATAAGGGAAAGGATATTTGAGTGGAACAAGTTATGTTCCCAAATCCCTGGTATATAAAACATGTTTGAAAAGTATTTTCAATGCTAGGAATGCACGATTGCAGTTTTTATCGATGCACGTTTACTATCAAAATAGATGAATAAAGAAAAGATTTTCTGTTCTGTTTGGATAAAGCGAGTTTTGAAACTCACGTGCTCATTTGTGTTCTATGAAAGAAGACAGGAAACATTTCTCATTCACCAATAATGTTAATAACGGTCTATGCGCTATTAAAAAATTCACTATTTATACAGCATAAAATTTCAGATACTACAAATAGTTCAAAATATACATTTTTATGTATTGTCTTTGTTGTGATTGCTTTGTTTGTTATAGGTGCCTCATTATGTACACATAACGCTAAAATAATTATATTTACATTTTTTTATTACTTTTGTAACTCGTGATATTTATAGCTTTAAAACTGGGATATTTATTTAGAGTGAGTTTCTCTAGCGATCTAATCCATGCGATCAAAAGTAAAACTCACTCGTACACTTGGAGTACATCCATATTGCCTCAAATACTCCACTAATCGAGCATAAAATTTTAAAGACTACAAATAGTTTAAAGTACTATACAACTTTATGTATTGCGCTTGTTGTGATTGCTTTTATCGTTATTTATGCCTCATTATATTAGTGATAATTAATCAGTATGATTTTTTAATTTCAGCGATTTCTAATGCTATTTTCAATGCGATTTTTAGCCATTCTTCAAGATTCTTTGCGTCCAAAGTCAATTTTTTGTCATTCATGGAATATTTCCAATTAAAATGTTTACTTAAAAATAGCAAATAAATCCTTTGTGCAACAATATTAAAAAGCAGAAAAAACCAACGTTTAAAAATGCACAAAAAATCCATGAAAAGCAGAAAACAGCTGTTTCGAATCTACTAGCGAGATTCTTCTTCAGTGCAAAATAGGGAAAAAGGAACAGCGTCCTAGAAAAATTACCTAAAAACTCAATTACCTCACAGCTATTGCTGTTGATCGTGGTTATTCCTCTAATATTATTGGTTCGATTTATAAGAAATTGACGAATTCCGTCCATTCTGAAAAGTATTCAAATTCCAACTCTAATACTTCAGTTGCGTTACCATTTTTTTCCTAAAATCAGTCAGCAAGTTGCTAAAATCTTAAGGTTTGATTTTAATGTTATTTTTTTCTCCTGTTAATAAAATCACTTTTTCAAATCTCAAGCAACCCGTTGATCGACTAGATAACTAAGGTATTTACCAAATCTCTTGCCAGTGTGGCCTTTCTTATATTGCCCAGACTAAACGTGTCCTTAGATTTCATTTAAAAGAGCATGAAGGGTATGTTAAAAATCAGGAGCTTAAAGGTTCTTCTATTGCTCAACATTCTTGGTGTTCTCAACATAGGTTCAATTTTTTCTCAGCCATCATTATCCAAAAATATTCTTCTAACCTTGATATAGATTTTTGGGAAGCTTACCACCTCATTAAAAATTCTCACTCTTTAGTCAATGACTTATCTAGTACTCCTGATTTTCCAAGTATTTGGAAAACATTAATTTAATTTCCCCTTTTTTGGTTTCTTTTTCTCTCCTTCTCCGGTAGATGTCACTACTTGTCCACCCAGACGTTTCCACTGCTTCTCTCTCATTGGTTGTTTTTTGCGCCTTCGCTACACGCATCGGGTATATAAGTCAGCGCGTCTCTGTCTATCATTTTGCTCAGCCTTGCTTTTTCTAGCACGCTGCTCCTTTTTCCCTGTCTTGCACTGAAGAGTAATCTCGCTAGTAGATTCGAAACAGCTGTTTGCTGCTTTTTTTGTGCAGTTTTTAAACATTGGTTTTTTCTGCTTTTTTAATACAATGTTTACTCCACTAGAGTACTTTTTAACCACTGCGATTTTTTAATATTTAGCGATAATTAATGCATTTTTCTATGCGATTTTCGAGTTCTGATTATTTCACATTCGGAAATAAAATTTAGTTTCAAACTTTTAGATTAATATAATAATTTTCGCCATTTACAATTTTGAATTTCAGCTGTTTTTAACGCGATATTAATGGGATTTCCAATGGGATTTTTAGAGATTTTTCAAGATTTATAAGTGCCGCGTAGATTTTTTACCATTCACGAAAGATTTCCAAATATAATGTTTCCCCATTTTAGTAAATTTTTACAAATGCGATTTTTTAGTACTTAGCGATTTTTAGAACTTTTCAAATCGATTTTAATGAATTTTTCTATTCGGTTTTTAATATTGTTTCTTACCCCAATGTATTTTTTTTCACATTCTAAACGGGAATTTGGTTTTAAAACTTACCTTAATATAGTAAATTTCACCATCTACGATTTTTCGAGATTTTTATGTTTCGCATCGATTTTTAGTTAGTCGTGAAAAATTTACTATTACGATGTTTTACCAGATTAGAGTAAATTTTGACTCTTGGTATTATTTTACATTTAGCAATTTTTAGTGAATTTTACAATGCAGTTTTTAGCGTTTTATCGTGATCTACGGCGATTTTTTGACATTCGGAAATAAAATTTGATTTCAGTCTTTCAACTTAACATAGTTAATTTCACCATTTACAGTTTTGAATGTCAGCGATTTTCAATGCGATATTAATGCGATTTTTAAAGATTTTTTACGTGCTGCGTCAATTTTTTATCATTCACCAAAGAATTCCAAATATAGTGTTTTATTCACTACAACAAATTTTCATTTTTAGGGTTCCGTACTAAAAAAGTAAAAACGGAACCATTGTAAGATGACTCCTGTGATTGTCTGTCTGTCACAGCCATTTTACTCGTAAACTATGTGGCGTGGGAAGGTCAAATTGGGGGAATTAATAAAGACTATTAACCCACATATTTACATATTATTAAACATTTACAAATATTTTTAGGAAAAATGTAGAGGGGCTAAATACGTTACTTGAAAAAAAATATTTTCTATGTATATCATTTTGGGTATCGTGTGAAAGCTTTCGTTACGCTGAACTCAAAAATACATTTCTTTTAATTTAAGGTATTATATTTTTAGAGATATCGTGAAAAATGTAGTGAAAAATATACCCCCCCCCCATCTTTTTCGAATCTACTGAAGCTAAAATTATGAAAAAATTAGAGGTAGTACACATTACTTAAACCTTGAAGGAAAATTCTAGCGATTACTCTAGGTCGCATAGTTTTTGAGAAAAGCGCATTTTTCCGTTACACACAAATTTAGATTTGCGGGCATTCAGAAAATTCGTTGAGGAGCGATGGAGGTACCTATCGTAGCAGGAGTATAAAAGTATTGTTGATAATGATTTTTGAAATAAATCATCGGTAATTAGCTGAGATATTAACCCTTAAAAACACGAACTGTTTGGACATACATAATGACACTGGAGGCGTACTCTATGTACCATCGGTTTTTAAAGCCGAGATAACAAATTTTAATGATACATTTGTGTAATACAATGTCTAGTAGCAGTATAAAAGATATAAACGTCAGATTGTTAAAAACAGACTAATTTAATTTGAATTAATCACATCAATACTAAGGGGTTCACCACTAGTTTGCATTGTTTAGATCTCCCAATACAAATTCCGTGTATTTAAATGTTAATAAAAAAATCTGGAAAACGCGTCACAGGTCAAGACGGCGTTGCTTTTTGCGACCTCCTTTCGAAGCGCGCGTAGCAAAATGCCAAGTTTAAATATTGAATAAGAGGTTTGTTTTAGCTAAAATGTAAAAAGCAAATATTATTATGACGCCGAATTTAGTTTTATGAAATGACAAATTAAGTTTAACTATGCGCTACTCTTACTGTCAGTGCCAATTTAGTTCATCGTAAACAGATTAGTATAAGATTTAAATAAGAGTTATACAGAATAGCAATATTTGATATTATTTAAGCTTCATATCTCTTTGAACGTTTACTGTACACCCATTTATACTTTTCTAGTATATGTACAGCTATACCAAACCCTACATTTATAGTTTTTTTACAAAGCCTTATATTTATTTTAATAACGATTGTTTTATTAATACAGTTAATAATTCATATACATTTTGTACGGAACCCTCTGAGCGCGAGTAATACTCGCACTTGACAGTTTATTTAGTATTTAGCGATTTTTAATACTTTTTCAAAATGATTTTTCATACATTTTCCAATGCCATTTTAATATTTTATTTATCCCTACATTAATATTTAAATATTCTTACAGGGAATTTGATTACAAACTTTAGTTTAATATAACTTAGAGATCTACGATTTTTGAATTTTAGTGATTGTTTAGTGATTTTCCGATATTTTTATGGCCTGCGCCGATTTTTCGTTATTCATGAAAAATTTACCATTACAATGTTTTACCCGATTACAATAAATTTTAACTCCTAGTATACATATTTAGCAATTTTTAGTGAATTTTTCAATGCGGTTTTTAGCGATTTTTAAATTCAACGGCGAATATTTGATATTCGAAAAAGGAATTTGGTTTTAAACTTTTAACCAATTAAGTGAATTTTACCATCTAAGAATTTTGAATTTTGGTGATTTTTAATGGATTTTTAGTCAGAATTTCAATGCGATTTTTCGTATTTTTCATGTTTCGCGTCGATTTTTTGTCATTCATGGAAGCTTTCCAATTACAATATTTTATCCCATTAGAGACTCTTATACGAGACATATATCGACTCTTGGGATATTTTAATATTTAGCTATTTTTAATGCATTTTTCAGTGAGACTTTTAGGTGTTTTGCGAGTCTCATGGCGATTTTTTTCACATACGGAAAAGAAATTTTGTTTCAAATTTGTAGCCTAATAATAGTAAATTTTGCCATCTAGCTATTGTTAATTTGATTTTCAGTGCGGACTTGAGCTATTTTTTGATATTTTTTACTCTTTGCGTTTCTTTTTTGTCATTCATAAAAGGTCCGATTACAGTGTTTTACCTTATTGTAGTAAATTTCGATCTCCGCGATTTTTGAATATTTAGCTATTTTTAATGTGATTTTTAGCGATTGTATGAATACCACGGACATTTTTTGACATTAAAAAGAGGAATTTGGTTTCAACATTTTGGTTTAATGTAGTATATTTTGTTCTCTACGAATTTTTAATTTTAGCAATTTTTGGAGATTCTTTGCGCTTTGCGTAGATTTTTTGTAACTGACCAAAGACGTCAGGTTGAACTATTTTACACCATTAATGTCATTTTTCTCCACTGTTATTCTTAAATTTTAAGCGATTACTAATGCATGTTTCAATGCGATTTTTAGAGCCTTTTCGAGTCCCACGGCGATTACTTTCACATTCGGAGAAAAAAAATCCTAACTTTTAGCATAATATAGTAAATTTTGCATCCACAATTTTTGATTTTCAGTCGATTTTTTGTAATTGATGAAATAATTCAGATTACAATATTTAAACACCATTATATTAAATTTTGTTCATTGCTATTTTTGAATATTCAGCGACTTTTAATGTAGTTTCCAGTGCGATTTTTTACGGGTTTTTTTTTTTTTTTTTTAGTCCCACGGCGGTTTTTTGACATTTGAAAAAGGAATCTGGTAACAAATTTTTATCTTACTATAGTAAATTTTGACTTCCTTGATTATTGATATTTAGTGATTTTTAATGTGATTTTAACAATTTTTGGAGTTACGCGCCAATTTTATAACACTTGTAAAAGGATTTCGATTTCTAACTTTTAGTCTAATATAGTACTATAATACTATATTACTAATATAGTACTATAGTAGTCTACTATAGTGCTATACTACTAATATCCTCTATGCATTTTTAATTTTATCAGTTTTTAATGCAATATTCAATTTTATTTTTGGCAATTTTTATAGATTTTTGGCGTTCCGTGCCTTTTTTATGTGCGTTCGTAATTATATAAATACGTAGCACCTATAGTCGTCGTTCGGTCCGTCTGTCTGTCCGTCCGCTCGCATATAATACAGAAAAACTACACAACCGAATGGTATGAAATTTTAAATATATAATTGTCGCAAAATTTTGTCATTTAAAATTTTAAGAAAATCGGATGCATAGTTTAGTTAGAGGGACAGTCAAAAGTTTTCCTTTACATTACGGCCAATGGAAACAATTAGTTCAAGTGCATTTTAATGATGTTACAAGCTTTCGAACAGAATGAAATTGATACGCACTTATGACGTGCACTAAAATATGCATCCAGTGCAATATGCGATGCAAAAAATATTTCTAAAACTAGTTACAGTACTAGTTATAGTTCCTCATTTACCACGTTTGACGTGAAATTTCCAACTTGTTTTTATTCAGGAATGATTTCAGATTTCAATATTTTCCCCCTTAATATTAAATTTTTATAACAGTGTCTTTAAAATTTTTAGCGATTTTTAATGCAATTTTTAATATGATTTTCAGCCATTCTTGGCGTTCCGTGGCGATTTTTTGGGATTCGGAAACTAATTTCTATTTCAAACTTTTTCTCTAATATAGTAAATTTTTCGATTGCAATCTCTTATCTCTTAATAGTAAATTTTTACCTAAGCGATTTTTTAATATTTTACGATTTTTAATGCGATTTTAAGACTTTTGCAATAATATTTTGACATTTTAAAAAGGAATGCTGTTTAAAACTCCTGAACAAATTGGAATTTGGCTTCGAACTATAAGCCTATTATGTTAAATGTTCTGCTCTGCTATTTTTGAACTGTAGCGATTTTCAACGCATATTTTTTTAAAGATTTTGAGGTGATTTTTTGAGATACAGAAAAGAAATTCTGTTTCAAACTTTTAGCCGAATATAATAAATTTTCTCCTCTGCGATTTTTGCTGTTTAACCGCTTTTTATCGCGATTTCTAGCGTTTTCCCTCGCTTTTCGGATTGACATTCACCAAAGGATTTAGATTTTAAACTTTTATCCAAATATAGTAATATTTGACTTTCGTGATTTTTTAAACATTTGCAATTTTTATGCAATTTTTTGACCTAATATACCGAATTCTGCACTATTTTCAAAGTTTATTCGGATTTCGTACAGCATTTTCTGAAGTTTTCGTGAATTTTAGGGTGTTTTCGCGATTTTTACTCATTAGTAAAAGGAATCCAGTTTCAATCTTCTAGAACAATATAATAATTTTTCTTTCTCTTTTCGTTGTAGTTTATTAAAAATTCGTACAGCAATTTTTTAAATTTTTCGAGATTTTTTATGATTTTCAGAGTTTTATCGCAATTCGTGCTGTTTTTTGACGGACCTGGGCAGCGCCTGGCTGGTTAGCTAGTTCGGTATACTTTTGAAAAGATGATGGTATTATTTACATGCGGACAGAGCAGGAGCAAATTTTGTGGTACGACATTTATCTAAGCGGGGAGACTCAGGGCTAATGTTCTAAAATATAGGACGAAAAGACATATTGGGTTTATATACTTTGGGAATGGACTATAATCTTTCACAGTTAGAAACTAAAAGAATTTTTTAAACATATTTATATGATTTTTTAAAATTATTTCTACTATTCAATTTTTATTGTCCGTACTTTGCTACATTGATAAATAAAGGAGTAAAAGTAATTTTCTCATATTTTCTATCAATTTTTTTTAAAAAGTTTTAAAAGTCTACATTCTACTTTTAAAGGCAAGGCTTCTAACATACTTCGATTCATAGAGCCCTTTATTTATATTCGGTGCAGAAATGAATAAAATATATGCCAATCTTTTCTTACGTATCATCTCTGGAATTATTTGAAAAAATTCTTTTAATATTTGTATTTCCTCATTTGCCGTCTTCAGCAAGCTACGAAACGTAACAAAGTTTGTAAAATTAGAATTTACATCTCCATTATATTCTTCTCTTTCGTATTGTTTAAAGGATATTAAGGTAACTAAACTGCTGTCGAAAGAGTAATATTCTATAGATCACAACCAGTCTGTGGAGTGACATTCAAAATAAACTGTGATTTTACAATGGTATGGAAAATTCAATCACAAAAAACTTTCTGAGATAAACTTTAATAATAAACGTGAATAACCTTATTTTCTAGAGCTACTTACCGATATTTATAATTAAAAGTTTAAAAATTGATAAAAAATATTTGAGAAATTTTATAGTTTTGGAATTCACAATTTTTTATGAAAGATTCACTACAGTAGTACTATGTATGTTAGGACTCTTGTCATTTTTAGTGTCAAATATATATTCTTAATAACTATAACTTTGAAGGCATTTTTTAGACTATATTTATAAGGATGTTAAATTTAAATGAGTACAAATCATGTCTGTTCTTTAATTTATTCAGTCGAATGTAATTCTAAATACAGGTGAAATAATGTAATGAGGATATATGTTTTTCAATAAAAATTATATAGATGCAGAAAATCTGCATGTGTATACATCGGAAGCATTGTGTTCTCATTAAAAAAAAAGATTTATCTGAAATCTTTATTGTTGTCTATCTTACATTATCTTAAAAAATATTTAATAACTGACTTTGGTTTTATTCTTAAACAAAGTATATATTTTTTAATTAAATCATCGTAAAATTTCTGGTATTTAGTATTAGGTTACTTAAATGCAGAATTTTATTAAACTTATTTTAAAGCATACTTAAAGGAATTATGTTCATTTTAAATAGGAATAAAATAAAACAGCAATAATAATGATAAAAAAATTTCATTGAGATATATCGTTAAAAGTTATTTTAATAATAAATGTATGAATATTTTCTTCGTATGGTGTATTATGAGAATCCTTCATACATTTATTTTGGAACAACTGAGCTTTTGTTGTTAATACATTAGTTCTGTCACACTTATTTATTTTAAATATGGTAATGACAATTACGAGTTAAAATTAATGAATTCGCTAATCCGATAGCGCAGTGTGAAATAAGCAGAGAATCGGAAATAGGGAATGCTTTCTGGCCGAAATCCAAAAATATTCTGCGCTTTAATGTTACAGCTGAAGCTCGCAGCAATTTTATCATAACGGAATTTAATCAGCTGTTGCAATAATCTTTTGCTAATGAAGCTTTTATTGTGAAATTGCTCCGATAATTTATTAAATGACTTCAAGCTCATCGATTTGCGATTTTGCGTAATATATATAATTGTCTTTTTTGTTCTTGCTTTGTGAAAATGTAAAAGAAAATTGAGACTTTAGATCGTGTGTTTTTCAGAAACGGTAATTTTTTAAACAAAATTTGTGTTCATTAAATTAGAATATATATCTTTTCATACTGTAATGCTGTAATACTGTAAAATGTCTTTAATACTGTAACATTTGAAAAAAATAATTGGATAATAACTGAAAATAAGATAATTCTGATTGATCATTTAATTTTTTTTATAATCATGCTAAGAATATTAGAGATTTTCTCTCGAAATGTTTAAATAACATGTAAAAATCCTGATTCATGTTAACCCTTAAATGCCCGGTGTTGCTTTTCGGCAACATACCCAGTTTAGGCTCTAAAATACTATTAGAATAATATTGAAGCTATAATGCCCAATGTTGCCAATAAAATGCATTCTGAAAATATTATTAAATCGATTTTCAACATGTAGATGTCAACACTTGTGCTGTTTAAGAATAAAGATAGATTTACTTTTTCAATTGTTGCTACTTTTTCTTTTTGTTTTGTTTGGAAGCTTGTGAAATACCCTCTTTTGTTTTGCAGTGAGCAAGTAAAATCTATTTCTTATTATAGTTCCTAAAGTTCTTGTGTGTTTAATATTATAGAATTTTATCAAGGAAAATTATTTTTTCAATTAAAGACCAGAATTGCCGATTAGTAACAAACTGTTTTTTAGCCGTAAACCATACTTAAAACAAAATATGATTTTTTTAAAGTATTTTTCCCATGATATATTTAAAAAATGAAAGCCGAAAAACATTATTACAAAGATTTTTGAAAAATCAGGCATTAAAGGGTTAAGTACGGGGTGTCCGATGTGTCACGATGACGCTTGAATTGGAGAATATTTTCTTTAATTATTAAATTTAAATTTTGAGATTTTGGAAAGATCAAGAAATTAAAGAAATCTACTATGAATCAATTCGCTCAGAAAATCTATACTATAGAGTGTTATTTTTTGTTATCAATATAAATGTCTTTTCCTTAATCATTGTATCGTTAATATTGCCTAGCATATCTTTTTTACTTCAAAATTAAGATAAATAAAAATTCTAATTTTAAAAGGATGAAAGACTTATCGCTGTAGGTACAGTCGTGGAAAAAAAAAAAAAAAAAGTAAATACCCCCTACTAACTTTTCAATAAATTACCGTAGACGAAAGTTACTGGTACCGAACGATTGGAAATAAAGTCTACTTTTAAATGACGTATATAAAATTTGCTTAGGGGACCATCTACATATTAAAACGAATCCAAACTTCAGTTTTTTTCAATGGCAATACCCAATTTTAACCCGGTATTTAAAATATTTGGTTCAAACTATGCCTAGACACCAAATTTCAAGTCATTTGAATAATAAGTTTTTGAACTATAAATATTCAAAATTTAGTGCTTCTAATATTAAATTACATTTTCATATTTTTATTTATAACTTCTGAAATTATTATCCTTATGTTCTAATTTTTTGTGTAGCAATAATACTAATATACCCAAACATAAATACGATGAATTTGAAATTTTTAATATTTTCTGATATGAATTATGAAATTAATATTTAAAAAAATATGAATTGCAACCTACAATTTTTTTTTGATGGATTCAGATTTATTAAGTCCTGCTTTATGTAAATACAAAATTTCACATTTTACTTCGAAGTAGTTTTCAAATTATGCTTAAAAAATGGCAAAATGATGGTATAAGGGGCCGTCTATGTTAGAAGTGACTAAATATTTTGAAATTTCTTATAGTCCAGGCAATAGAGACCGTATAGGGACTCTACCTAGCAAAATTAATAGTAGTACTGGAAATCGGCATTCTAGATGTTTTTTGGGTCGCTGAATCCGAACATTATGACATAGGATAAACGGGGAGAGAGGGGGCTGCCTCGGAACATTCCTGCGCGCTTTTCTCAAAAACCAAATTTTTTCAAAAAAACAGTTTTTTGGGGGGTTGCCGGGTGAAATTTTGGTGGGAAGTAACAAATTCGGATTCAGCGACCCAAAAAACATCTAGAAAGCCGATTTCCAGTACTACCATTAATTTTGCCGGATAAAATCCCCTATTGCCTGGACTTCATCATTTAGTGCAGGTAGCGCCGCAGTGCATGCTCAGAGGCAGCCCTCAACCTCCCCGTTCATCCTAATTCATAATGTCATATATCGTATTTGTTGCAAATTTTGTCTAGTTTCTGACTTTCGAAATGCTTTTCCCCTAAAACAATAAGAAATTTAAGTTAAAAACAAATATTTGGGCGGGGGGGGGGGGGCTCGGGGGTAAATTTTTGGGGGAAAGTTAAAAATTCGGATTCAGCAACCCAAAAATCTTAAAGTAAACCTTATAGAGAAAGTTAGGAGGGGAGATGGGAGGGCGAATGTAAACGTGTGGGTGGTTAAGTGGAATTGCGCAATTTAGTTTACGCAGCACAGCGTGCATGTTCCGAGGCAGATCACCCCTTCCCCTTCATCCTAAGTCATAATGTCATATGTCTAATTTGTTGGAAATTTTGTCTACTTTCTGAATTTCTAGATACTTTTTCTCTAAAACAATAAAAAATTTGATTTTTTTAATAAAAACCTTTTTTGGGGTGCTTTTTACCAAAATTTGTGGAGGTTGCCTGGGGAAATTTTGGTGGGAAGTTACAAATTCGTATTCAGCGATTCAAAAAACATCTAGAAAGCCGATTTCCAGTACTACCATTAATTTTGCCAGATAAAATCCCCTATTGCCTGGACTTCATCATTTAGTGCACGTAGCGCCGCAGTGCATGCTCAGAGGCAGCCCTCAACCTCCCCGTTCATCCTAATTCATAATGTCATATATCCTATTTGTTGCAAATTTTGTCTAGTTTCTGACTTCCGAAATGCTTTTCCCCTAAAACAATAAGAAATTTAAGTTAAAAACAAATATTTGGGGGGGGGGGTTCGGGCGGGAAATTTTTGGGGGAAAGTTAAAAATTCGGATTCAGCAACCCAAAAATCTTAAAGTAAATCTTATAGAGAAAGTTAGGAGAGGAGATGGGAGGGCGAATGTAAACGTGTGGGTGGTTAAGTGGAATTGCGCAATTTAGTTTACGCAGCACAGCGTGCATGTTCCGAGGCAGATCACCCCTTCCCCTTCATCCTAAGTCATAATGTCATATGTCTAATTTGTTGGAAATTTTGTCTACTTTCTGAATTTCTAGATACTTTTTCTCTAAAACAATAAAAAATTTGATTTTTTTTAATAAAAACCTTTTTTGGGGTGCTTTTTACCAAAATTTGTGGAGGTTGCCTGGGGAAATTTTGGTGGGAAGTTACAAATTCGTATTCAGCGATTCAAAAAACATCTAGAAAGCCGATTTCCAGTACTACCATTAATTTTGCTAGGTAAAATTCCCTATTGCTTGGACTATTATGCTATCCTGTAATCTAACAGGCTTCATTGACTCATTTAGTTGCGCTTCAGGTGCCTTGATCAAGAAGGGGGCTCTCTCGGTTAACAATCAAGTACGGAACTTCAATTTGGATACAGCCCTTAAAATACGCTCGTTTTAAAATAATTAATTTCTCGGAAACTTATGGTACGAATTGCATAATTTTTTTATACTAATTGAAGGGTGTATAGTTCATTTATGCTGTCAGAATTGTATACTGCTATTGAAAACAAAACAAAGTTATGATTCGTTTTAATATGTAGATGGCCCCCTAAGCAAATTTTATATACATCATTTAAAAGTAGACTTTATTTCCAATCGTTCAGTACCAGTAAATTTCTTCTACGATAATTTGTTGAGTAGTTAGTAGGGGGTGTTTACTTTTTTTTTCCACGACTGTACATGCTCATAATTTTCTGGTGTTCCGCAGATTGTCGTAGCGTTATTCCTACCATTAAAAAACAAACGCACACTTAAAATAAACAAAAAATATAGTTTCGAAAGTGTTAGATTACGAAAACGTTTATCAAAACATTAAATTACTATTATTTTTTAGAATATATTACATTTTTATATTTAGTTTTCATATTCGCATAATTCGGTTTCCCTTTTCAGATAATGTTAAACAATTGCTTTTACAAATTAAGCTCTCTACTATTTAGCCTGAAGTTCATCTTTTCTAATTAGTAACAAAAATATTTCATATAACAACGGGGTGAAATGTAGTAATTAATATATTACTTTTATACATTGCAACAAACGATTATACTGCCATTGAAACTTTGTTAATTCTTTATATAAGAATAGCATGGCATGTTCATAAAATCTAAAAGGTTCCTCTAAAAATTCCATTTTTTTTCTTCGTTTGTTTGTTTTTATCGTGCATCCTTTTCAACCATATTTAGCGTCAGTTTAAGAAAATTTGGCGAAGTGCGGTAAGAACATTACACTGCCAATAGAATATATATATATATATATATATATATATATATTGAATCTTTAATAAATTATGAAACATTGTATGAAATTCTTCTTAACTGCTAATCGCAATAGAATAATATTATATTCTCATTTTCTAGCAGCACTGTAATTTTTAGGATAGAATTTCTACGTTTCCAGAAAGTGACGTTGTACTTGGTTAAGAATTTTACAATTTATCCAACAACAACAACAACAACAACAACAAAAAAAGCAGAATGGTTGTATATTTTAAAATCAAGCTTTATATCCCCATGTATATGTGTGCTACTCATACATAAATGTATATAGGGGTTGTATATTCTTTCTATTCTAATTTGTCAGATCTACATATCATTTATAGCTCCTATTAAACAGACAGAATCCCATATATTATTTTTTTATTAAATTTATTGTAACTTTTCCGAAGTTCCAGTTGACTAAATCTTCACTGAATAATGAGAGATCAAGTATGTTTTTTACATACTCAAATTTTAAAAACAATTATTAAAGTATACGCTAAATTTGGGACAAAACGTGAAAAATTGAAGGTGCACTGACTCTTTTGACAAGAATGCGTTACTATATTCAATTATATCTTACACTTAAAATTTTTTGCTCTAAAATTAAGCGATTTTATGCGACCGAAATTAATTTTTTTGTCATTTAAGTTGGATTTATGTTAGGATTATTATATACTAGAAGTTTAACCCGTTCTATGCACGGGAGTTCATGAATTTAATTCTAAAACCAAAATTAAAAATAACTTTTCGATTTAGTAAAATATTTTTGTACTACTGTGCCCTTTTTTAAAATGAAACTTATCATGTTACTATGAAAGCATGCGATAAAACTCAGCGTGGTGTACGTAATATGTATGTCTCTAATTATTTTCATGTGAAGTAAAATAATTGCTTTTTACTACTGCTTTTTAGTATATTGCAGCGTGGCGTACTTAATATGCAATGCGTCTTGCAATATAAAGGTAATTGTTGTGGTAAAAATTTTATTGTGAATTTTTCGTTCTTGGCAGCTGCTATAACGAAAAATGTTTAAATTTGATAGGGAATTGCTGAAAAATTGGTGGATTTTTACTAATTAAATGTTAAATATAAATTATTTCGATTCCGGATTGATTTAGTTGCCCCGGCCGTGTTCTAATACACATGTACATAACATTTCACAATTCTGGCTACCAAACTGTGGATTTGTATAGCATTACAGACCGACAGACAAATTTTCATTTTTATATATTATATATCAATAATATTAAGTTGTAACGAAAGTTTTCCGCCAAATTACCATTACATAATACTAATTATACTATATATAATTAACTGTAATTTTATATATAACCATCATTCCATCACACCTTCACAGTGTCATATAATACAACTCTAGTACCTAAAGCTGTACACTTTATTCGGTGATATTCTGTAGCTGACTTTTTGCAACAGAACTGGAAGCAAATGATGGTTCTAATCTGGTAGCGTGATAGTTCCCTTTCAGACACCCTGTACATAAGGATAACGATATTTTTTTTACAAATTTCACAACACAGTATTATAAAACAAGCCTCTTTCTTTCAAATGCCAAAAAATCGTTTGACAAAATATGAGCAAACACGTCAACGCTAACTGTTTGCACAGAACATATTAACTGTGGCTGGAAACTTTCGTTACAACCTGATAATATGTAACTTATTTAAACATTTTCACGTAACCCTTTAGTTACTGTTAGAAGAATAAATACACTACTGCAGTTGAAGAAAAATATATTAAAAAAAAAGATATATATATATTTCAAAAATCACCGTAATTCAATTGGAAAATATTATTCATTCTATGCAAATAACTCATCTTTTAAATTGAAAAAGTTTTTTGTTTATGAGAAACGAAAAATAACATATATAATTATTTCAATTTATTATACGCAAATTCTTTTAAGATAATGATATATTTTTAAGAATTTTCTACTAAATAAATACAAATATATAAATAAGCATTCACTATAAGGCAGTAATACGTTTAAGTAACTGCGCGGATAATAATACATAAAATAAGTTTCTCAAATTGAGAATATATTTCTAGCATTAATTGAGTTACCTTAATAAAAGATAATTTTATAAATATGAAAATGTTTGCATGGTATATTTAAAATAAACCTCATTTGATGTAAACTCTCATCCGTAATAACTTCATTCATTTAATAATTTTCTGATTTTTCTCTAAATTTGTTTAATTAAATAAACCAATTAATGAATATACTCTCAGTAAATCAGAAAAAAAGTAATATTTATATCTTATTTTTCTTTTACATTTAAAGGCATTAAATATATCATTTATAATTCACTTTCTTTAGCTGAAATGTTTATTCATTTTAGTTAATTATTATGGCAATTTTGCAATGCTCTCCTTTGTAACGTATGTGTCGATTCAAAACTTTCCAGATCAAAAATAATAGAAAGTTTTAAAAAAAATTAGTGCTTTTTCTGAAAGCTGTATAATTTGATGTAATTAATCAGAACAATTTTGCGTATGTGGCTGTTATACATTTTTGATAAAATAAACATGTTTTTTGGTAATTGTTGGATTCAGATGAAAATATAAATGACTTTCGGGGTCTTTTATTTACTTACATTAATCATTTTGAACGTGTTGTTTATTTTTCACAATTTGTATATTTGAAAGGGGCGGAAATATTGTTTGTTTTAATACATACAACAAAATAGTTTTTTACACAAACTTAAATTTCTTCAATAAAATATCATCAAAAGAAATTAGAGCAATCAATGAAACTTTAACGTTCTTTCGATGTATAAAACATGACTGAAAATTACTAAATCGCATGCAATATCTCAAAATTGACTCTTCCACTAAAGCACCCTTTTAGAAGAGTAACAAGGCTTTCTGTTACAAATTATATGACCTGCATATAACAATACTGAATAACCACCTATAAAAGTCTCAATAGTGACTACTTATAATTTTGGACAAAAGAACTTTCTTTCTTTCTAACCGATGACCAGGCCCCTACCTGCCGGGTTTTCCAGCTTAATGGGTTTAGTACCTGGCATCGGGGCGAAAGACCGCCTGATCGCCGGGAAGCGGCAATAAACCTGACATCATTGCCTCGATCGTCATCCTATCTACAGTGCCTACTGCTTGTTTGTGTATACTTTGTTTTGCCGGTTACTTAACATTATATCCTGTTGTTTGGCACCTGCACACTGCTGCTCATGTTGGTCCCGTAATTTAGAACCTTGATCAGATGACGAGACCTTCACCTGGCAAGGCACCTCCAGAGGTATAATTCACAGGTAACTTGGAAGACTTTGCACCCACGACGGATTTTACATGCACCAGGCGCCATTAGAGTACATGGCGGATTATAGTCAGTAGTAGGCCTCGATACCGCGGCCTTAGCTGCGGATTCGAAGTTCTGCCAACCGGGCCACCGCTGACCGAACTACTTCTGAATGACCTGGGGTTTAAAAGCCGAATTGTTGGTGCAGACTTGTCGTAAGAAAATGGATTTTGGAGGGGGGTGGGGAAGCAAAAAAGAAAATAATAATAATAATAAAAAAGATTAAAAAATAAAAAAATAAAAAATTGGAGCGCCGCAGATAGACAAGTTGCACCGAAAGTTAATTTTGGGCCGAAATGCTAGGCAAACATAACGATGCAGGGGGATGAGACTCCACCTATCTACCGTACCCCACAGCGTAGGAACTGACTCCGTAGACTTCCCACTGGAGAGGGTCCGGTAGATTGTGCAGGCTATAGCCTATGGGACAAAGGAGCTTATTATCCGACTGCCAAGAAGGGTTATGTGTTTCACGTGTATCTAGGTATGTGGATTTCTTTATACCCTCGAAACATCCCAATGGCTGGATGGATTTTAACGAAGGAGGTCTCTGTCGATTCGTCTTAACCGTCCGATGGTTATAGGCTTTGTTTTTTTAATTCAAAATGGCGGCCGTAAAATACAAAATAGCGGTAGAGACGAAAAAAGTTTTACGCACCCTATTGTGTGGTATATCATTGAACAGGTCTTTCAAAATGAAGACGATGTTTCATTGACTATTTTACAGTCAGAAGCTTCATTTTAATATTACACAACCTAGAAGTCGTGTAGGTAGGATCTCTAGCTTTATTGCAACTCTAACCTTCATAGACATCTATAAAGCTCATGAAAACAGTGTTTACAGATAGGAACTAAAGTCATCAATACAATTAAATAAAAAAAAATACGTAAGTAATATAAAAAATAGTCTCACATTGAAGAGAAATAATTAATTAGTTCGCTTTTTACGCAGTCGCGTTTTTTGACTTTTTAAATTTAATTTTTACTTGTTTTATATTGCTTTGTTGGCTTTAGATTGCATTTATATTATAGGCTTTATTAAGTTTTAAGAAAAATAATTGTGCTAGTTTGCAGATTAAGTTCTGGGCAATACAATGGCATACTGTTGACCTCAAATTATGTAAAAAATAAAATTACAAATATAAAAATATAAAAAGTTGAAAAATCTGTCCCGGTCCCCTCTAATTTTCAACATTTATTCATTTTTGAAGCTGATACCGATTTCTCCATGGGAAGACTGACATGACCGCGATCAATGAAGCGATCCAACCAGATTTGTGGAGGACACACATAATCTTGGATTTTATCTAAATATATTTTATGATTTACGGTTTTTTTTTTTCCTTGTAATTTGTGATTTCACGAAAGCGGAATTTTAATGTAATATATATTAATTAAAATATTGTGTCATGGAAATTCCACGACGATACATATTTTTAATCTGGCAATAAATAAATGGATTTTTTTTTAATATATACACTCATGTCCAAAATTAAGGTCACAAACATAAAATCTGTGAAAACTGATGAACTATTCACTGTGTTGCCACGAAATTTGGCACAGAAGTATATTACAATAGGAGAAAGAATATGGCAACGTAACACCATCGAAAAGATTTTAATTGAGAATTAAGATACAGGGTATATCAAAAATCATGAATCAGAGATAAAGCATTTATTACTGGAAAAGTCTCTCTAATATGGAGTGTGACCATCGTGCCCTGCTATACAAGCCTCACAACGAGCTGTCATACTTTTTATGAGGGTGTCAAGAAAATTTTGTGTCAACAAACACCATTCTTCCAAAAGCGCAGCTTTTAACTCATGGCGGGTCCTGGGAGGGGGGTTACGGCTCTACCTAGACCATCCCAAACATCTTCAATAGGATTGAGGCCCGGAGACCTCGAGTGCCAATTCATACGGCTAATATACTCTTTTTCAAGAAAATCACCAACAATGTGAGCTCTGTGTAGGTTTGCATTATCGTCTATAAATATGAAGCCTGGGCCTATAGCACCCCAAACAACCTCACATAGACTTCAAGGACCTCATCCCTAATAGGATGTGCATTGACAGTACCTCCATCGAAGACGTGTAGTGGTGTACGACTTCCCACATTATGCCGCCTCAGACAAGGATTCCTTTGCCACCAAATCTGTCAATTTCTTTTGCGTAGGAAGAATGATAGCGAGCTCCACGTTCTCTCCAGATGAAGATTTGAAGATAATCACTTTTTTGTTGAATCTCGACTCATCACTGAAAAGAACACGCCCAATTCTTGATGTGTCTAAGACTGATGTCTTCGGCTCCACAACAACGGGGCTGTCATGTTGGATTCAGAGAAAGGGACACACACGACTGGACGCCGCGCATTACGGATGAGGTCCTAGAAGCCTATGCGAGATTGTTCCGGGTGCTGTAGTCTCGGACTGCATGTTTATGGACGATAATGTGAAGTCACACAGAGCTCGCATTGTTGATCACTTTCTTGAAGAAGAGGTTATTAGCCGTATGAATTGGCCCTCGAAGCCCCCGGGCCTCAATCCTATTGAACATGTTTGGGATGGTCTAAAAAGAGCCATTGCACGGCATAATCTCCCTCCCAGGTCCCGCCAGGAGTTAAAAGCTGCGCTTTTGGAAGAATGAGCTTTGTTGCCACAAACATTTATTGACACCCTCATAAACAATATGAGAGGTCGTAATGAGGCTTGTATAGCAGTGCACGGTGGTCACACTCCACATTAGACAGACTTTACCGAGATAAATGCTTTATCTCTGATTCATGATTTAACACTTTTTGATATACCCTGTATCTTAATTCGCTATTAAAATCATTTCTATATTGTTATGTTGCTATATTCTTTCTCCCATTGTGATAAACCTATGTGCCAAATTTCGTCGCAACACAGTGAGTAGTTCATCAGTTTTCACAGATTTTACGTTTGTGACCTTAATTTTGGACATGAGTGTAGTAGAGACTAAAAACATCTAATTTAAATTCCATGCTCCATGCAACCACGTTTTCTGAAGTCAAATGTTAAAATAAAATAAAGATAACTGTTTACACAAAAAAATAATCCTGTATGTGGAACAACATCAAACTTCAAGTTTTGTATTTTACTTGTTTTTAGCCTCATTCGAGGAATCTTTTCAATGATTATTTTTCTGGGTGACTACAAAAAGTATATTAACCTTCTAACATCACCATAAACCATAAACCATTTTAAGCTATTTGCCGAAGACTTTGTGTGATTTGATTATACATAAATACGTACAGCTACACAGATAAGTAAATTAAAAAAATTAAATAATACATAATGCGTACTATAATTTTTCCTATACCACATGATTTTACTTTTTGACTTAATTTTTTATATATCAAATAAAAATTCTAGTAATATATATGTAATAAAGTTTCACAATTTCGACAGCACTGTGATTTACAGAATATTTTTAACTAAAATTCTTTGAAAATAATTTTTCTAATATATTTTATCCTATTAGAACTGGTAGTTTATAGAGTGGCCAGAAGATATACTTTCTAAAAGACGATAATGATCTTACAATCTAGCAAGAGCATTGATTCCACACAGTAGTTGTTAACATGCGCTTCATGGTAGCATGACTCTGAGGAAAGAAAAACACTTCCTGTATATTAAAGTATGTTTCTCCCTTTTATAAAGGAATGTCACCTTGTCGATAGTTTAAATACTAATATTCAAATAGCTAGTTTAAAAATATGTACGGATTTCTATTTTTAGGTAGATTTCGTATGAAAGACTGCCTATTGCGATCGCTCATATGTTGGAATTTCTAAAGTTTTTTTGAAGATCTGCACTGATCATGACGCCTAGAACCCAAAACCAACCTCAATAAAAAACTTCATATCTATATCTATCTATCTATCTATATATACAGGGTGATTCAGCTCGTCGGTGACAAACTTTAAGGATCGATAGAGCACACCTAGACGAACATTTTTGAATAGGGAATGTGGGGTCCCTGACGCGATGGTAAGGCGCTAGGCGCTTTCGAAAATTTGGGTGCCGAAATTCGAAACGTCATAAAAACTAGGGAAATGGTTAGATTTTCTTGCTTGTTGCGTCGAAATGATTCTGTGTGTTTAGACTTTCTTCAGTACCAATTTGATAAGCGTATCTCTTAAAACATGGATAGGGGGCGCTGCAGACTTTGGAGAGCTAGAGAACAACTTTAAGCCCGTTATTTTGATAATTTAACACATGCTCGCCAAAGTTTATACTCTAACTTAAAGTTTGAACCCAAAAGTAGAGCCCTGCAAAAAGCGTAAGAGCCGGAATAAAATGTCAAAGTATAGGGTGGTCGAAACTCGAAGGCTCCTAAGAGATAAACAAACAGATTTCTTGACTTATGGCATGCATTTTCATGATTCTGTTTGCTGGGGCTCTCTGAAACTCAGTTGAACGGTACAAAAAGAAACATCGATAGGGGGCGCTTTGGGCAAAAAACATAATTCGTTGACATTTCGGACGCTAACTGGAAACGGGGCGCTACGATCAGTTAGTAATAATGAAAACACATTTTCTACCTCTGCTCAACACTTCTGAATAAATTTAGACCAAAAACATCAATGATACTGGAAATTTATTTACAAAAAATAACACTACAGAAGATGCTCGAAATTTCGACCTTGGGCCATGATGCAGGCTTCGCACCTCCGTCGCATTGAGGAGTGTGTGTTTCCAACAATGCCAGGAGTATCTCTGATCTGCCCTGCAGCTGCCACAATGCGCGCCACAAGTTCTTCAGCACTGCTGACAGGTGTATGGTATACCTCGGCCTTCAGGTAACCCCAAAGGAAGAAATCCAAGCAGGTGAGGTCTGGTGATCGGGCAGGCCAGTGAACTGGACCCCCACGCCCGATCCACCGCTGGCCATACCTTGCGTTTAGATGGAGACGCACGTCGTTCGTGTAATGGGCCGGAGCTCCATCGTGCTGGAACCACATCTGGCGACGCGAACCTTCGGGTACGTGCGCCTCATCCAGAAGCTGCGGCAGCACTTGATCCAGGAAAATCAGGTAATTTCCACCTGTCAGCCGTTCAGGTAACAAATAAGGGCCAATGAGGCAATCCCCAGAATGCCGGCCCACACATTTACTGAGAAACGCTCCTGGGCTGCTCGGCTTCTGGTTTCATGTGGATTTTCATCACACCACACATGACTGTTGTGGGCGTTCCACATTCCCTCCCGGCTGAAGGTGGACTCGTCCGTAAACAAAATGCTGTTTACAAAACGGGGATCCCTGGATCTCATCGCCAAGTACCATCTTGAGAATTCCACTCGAGGGCCAAAATCCTGCTCTCTGAGCAACTGCACCCGCTGGATGTGGTAGGGGTGCAGATTCCGGGAACGTAAGATGCGCCACGCAGTTGCTTGCGAAATGCCAACATGTCTGGCGATATCTCTCGTGCTAAGACCTGGGTTGTCCTCAACCAGGTTAAGCACAGCCTCTTCGTTGTCGGGGGTGCTCACTGATCGCTCCCGTTCAGGCCTGCCTCCGTCGAAAGATCCCGTTGTGGACAACCTCTGGTGTACTCGAGCGAAGAAGGCATGGCAGGGGATTTGCCTGTTGGGGTAACGCTCGGCGTACAACCGCTGAGCGGCTCGTCCATTACAACCAGCAGCGCCATACGCCAAATGCATGTCAGCCAATTCAGAGTTTGTGTACCGTTCCATCCTACTACCGATCTGCAGACAAGTAACCCGAAGCTTAAGTAGGTACCGCACGTTCAAAAGACGTGTCTGCGCATACAACTACGTCATCTCGCGTTGTCGTCTACGCATTACGTATCTTTTGCATATCGATATGGTACGATATCTTTTGCATAAATCAGCAAAAAGCACCTTATGTAAATTTTATTGCGCGCATTGTGCATGATTGAAACCAGCTATGTTTGTTAAAAAAAACAAACAAACTGCAGTTTTAATAGCTTCTTATGATAAGTAAATTACTCTCTTGTTTTGTTTCTAACTGATCGTAGCGCCCCGTTTCCAGTTAGCGTCCGAAATGTCAACGAATTATGTTTTTTGCCCAAAGCGCCCCCTATCGATGTTTCTTTTTGTACCGTTCAACTGAGTTTCAGAGAGCCCCAGCAAACAGAATCATGAAAATGCATGCCATAAGTCAAGAAATCTGTTTGTTTATCTCTTAGGAGCCTTCGAGTTTCGACCACCCTGTACTTTGACATTTTATTCCGGCTCTTACGCTTTTTGCAGGGCTCTACTTTTGGGTTCAAACTTTAAGTTAGAGTATAAACTTTGGCGAGCATGTGTTAAATTATCAAAATAACGGGCTTAAAGTTGTTGTCTAGCTCTCCAAAGTCTGCAGCGCCCCCTATCCATGTTTTAAGAGATACGCTTATCAAATTGGTACTGAAGAAAGTCTAAACAAACAGAATCATTTCGACGCAACAAGCAAGAAAATCTAACCATTTCCCTAGTTTTTATGACGTTTCGAATTTCGGCACCCAAATTTTCGAAAGCGCCTAGCGCCTTACCATCGCGTCAGGGACCCTACATTCCCTATTCAAAAATGTTCGTCTAGGTGTGCTCTATCGATCCTTAAAGTTTGTCACCGACGAGCTGAATCACCCTGTATATATATATATATATATATATATAACTTTTTTATTAATACGATATTTATATAATACGTGTTAATTTAAATACGTGTTATATATTTATACTAGCAGGCTATGCCCGCTGCGCTGGTCAATATTTCCAAATGAACCTTGGATTAAACTAAATGGTGAATTTGAACTTGTATTTTAAAAAATATGGATCTTCAGCTTGACCTTGCACATTACTGAAAACGATGCGAACGCCATTGCGATATAATGTTATCTTAAGCGTTGGACAAAATTTAGCAATTAAGAAGTAATTGTTTTAGTTGATTATAAACAGCGCACTTATGGTCGGGTAATGAGACCGTTATGACATCAGGAATTAATACCTCTGTAACTAATCAGCATATAATGAAATCGTATATACTAACACCATTCCTAAATGTCATGCAACAGGGCCACTTGTAACAAAATATGTTCTGTAGATTTTTTTAAAAAGGCTAAACTTTCATAATCAGGTTCATTTAATTTTTGAACTTTTACTGTTGCTCTATAACTAAGTACCTTTGAACAATATGTATACACTAAAACCTTTCTAAAATTATTACCTAACTAATTGTGGTATATCCTACGAAAGTATTATAAACAATCGGAATGAAATACAAATTTCCGTTGTAAATATATAGTAGATGATGATGATGATGCGATTTTGTGTAATAGAATTCATAGTAAAGTTTTCGCTTCAAACAAAAACGATGCTTTCAACATTAAAGCTAATACACCAATATGTGAAGTATCCGATTACGGGAGGTTAACTTGAATTCTCATGAGCAACTACTCAAAGAAAAGTGAATATGTGGCTTTTGTGATACTTTTATGTCAGCCGGGTGCAGGTAATAAATAAATAAAGATTGTTTTCATAGCATATTCTTATTTTATTATTTTCATTTAAAACACAAACCTTTCACTCATTTAATTTAAAATGCGTGCCTTATACTAATTTCATTTAAAAAACTGAAAATATAAACAATAACAGGAAATAATGCCATAATTAAAAGCAAAAAAATATTTTTAATTTACATACGCAAAATGTAACTACTGCTACTGGGAATTTTAAAAATGCTATCAGCGAGATGTGCGCACGGTTGTTATAAATGTACCCATTTTTTCTTCTTATCGAGGAGCAATTTATAAATCGCACAATATTATTCCAATTCCAATTTCTTTCATTGAGGAACCTATGACCGGAAAAAATGGAAAAAGACTCTTGTAGATTCTTCGGATGACGGCATCTGACGACATAAACCGAGTTAATAATATGAAAATAATTTTTAAGTCGTTACAAACATTGCTTTCATACTTAAATATTTTCATTGGTACTACTTGTTATCCCGTTGACCAATTTCGCCAAATTTTATAAATCGCCAAACCATTCGCCGAATTATATAAATTGACATAATCTTTATTTTAAATAACGAAATAACAAATAAATTAGTATAACATTAATAAAAATACAAATAAAACGTCGAAATTAAAATCACTTGATGACGTAAACACGTGTAGTTTGTTTAAATTCAAGTGAATTTGATATTTACGATCAACCATTATTGGCATTTAATCTTATAGTTTGACGATAGATTTTTGGTCGACGGAATATCTAAGTAGTACCTTTTCCATTTTGTTTTATAACGCTAAATTCTCAGTAATTTTTTCCCTTTTATTTTACATAAAATCACTATTTTTTAAAAAAATTAAGATGCTTGCATTTTTATTTCAAACTCATAGAGCCGTTTTTATTTTTTAGCCAAAAGGGTTGATTTGAATTTTTTCCGTTGCTAGAGTAACGGATGTAATGATAGATATTTTGAAGTTTAGATGCAAAGACACCGCCAAATTAGAAAAATATGAAATGTGTCATGAACTGTTGGACTTATAAAAATTTATTTAGTTGCATTCGATTCAGCATACAAAACTACATTAAAATATGCTATCATTTGACGCATAATTTTGATATTCGATTTTTTCCCCTCCCCGTGCAAAAACCATTAGGGGTGACACTTTAGAAAATCCTTTCTTAGCAGAAGTTTATGTCATAAGAAGTATTTTTACCACGATTTTCAAGATTTTAGGTTCAGTAGTTTGCGCTGTGCGTTAATTAATCCCCTAATCCAGACTTTATTTTATATATTATTTTAGATATGCGATTTTGCAGTGAATCGATGATCGAAAATTAGTCCAATATCATTTGAAATATTACATAACAGAGGAGAAAGTACGAAGAAAGACGAAGAAGAAATGACGAATTACAAAAGACTTGTAATTTTTTTTTTTCAAAATGTTGAATTTTTCCATAGTAATAACGTATTAAAACATAAATTTCCTTAAAAATTATCTTTATTTCCTAGATTTCGAATCTGTGAAATTTCCTATAAATGAAATTGGCGATATGACTTGAGAAAATAGATAATATTTGCTTAAATAAAATGGGTAATATTCGATGATCTGAGTTCGAGTTTATAAATATCACATGCTTTCGGAATTACGGCGAAAAACATTTTAAAAAGTATGAAATTATTTTACAATATGTATATGTGGCAGAAATTCACACTGAAATTTAAGTATTCGATTCCATTTTTAAAATATTAACTGATATCTATATAAGTTACAATTGAATATGAAAATGTACTCAAAAAATGATCTCTTTCACCTAAAAAAAACACCATTTGTGAGAACAACCTCAAGCTAATGTCACGATTATGCATTTTTGGCTTAAAATCACATTGTTTGGCGACAAAAGAAAAATAAAAAATTGTAAAGAAACAAATAGTAATTACACATGTGACTTACAATTACATCTGCTTGTTTCTTCTATAAGTCACGTGATGGGACAATTAGATATATAAAAAAAAGAAAAGAACAGAACAGAAAGAAAATGTCGTTAAAATTTCATCTAATCAAGTTTTCAGATTCGTTTCCATATCTAACGCAAGCGATAAAGAGCCAAATATTGCGTATCAAGTGTAATATTTCTTATTAAATTAATTTTTAAGCATTACAAATATTTCTTTCACGTTTTGATTAAATGTTTCCGTTTTTTAATATTATCACTCATTAAAACGGATTTTCTTCTTCTTCTTCTATTTTTTTTCATTTAAATAAAATTAGTAACAGTTTTTCTTTTATTTTTGAGGTTTAATAGCCCTTTCAATTTTTTTTATCAACGACGAATTTCGCCAAGAAATAAAATGGTAACCTTATCGCCCAAAATAACAGAATTTTCCATCATAATTCTAAAACTAATATAGGTAGAATAATGTGTTATAGCTTAAAAACTTCCCTGAAACAATACCTATATAACGGTATAGGTTCCGTAAAAATCCATGCAGTAGAACTCGAAATCTAGGCGTTCGGAACGAAATTTCCGTTTGGATTTTATATATATAATAGAATAGATAATAGAATAGATAATAGATTTTATATATATATATAATAGAATAGATAATAGATTATGTGTTATGAACTATCTCAAAGTTTAAAACAGATCGCATTGTTAGATTTCCTAATTTTAACAATATCGCGTTATTTTAGTTCCACATTCCACCACCAGGGAGCGCACTCTATTCTTAACGAAAGCGTATCTGAACAAAATTCCTCCATGCAACCTTTCCGTAGATATATGAATCGGGAGGGTGGCGGTCTTAACCAATAATTTAAGATAATTGCTGAAATTACTACGAAAAATATTTTAAAGGGGCCCTACGCGGGCCCCTAATAGAGTTAGAGGAAATCGGAAGACGACAAAATAATCGCGGGTAAAAGTTTGCTTGGGTACTTCGGAGCTACTTTTGGCGCGAGATCTAAGCTCTACGACCAATAGGAGCCCAGATATTTAAGGAAATATGAAGTAACAAAGTCCAAAATAATAGAATTGTCCGTAATAATTTTTAACTAATCTAGGTAGAATGATGTGTTATAGCTTAAAACCTTCCCTGGAACGATACCTATCTAACGGTATAAGTTCCGTAAAAATCCATGCGGTAGAACTCGAAATCTCGGCGTTCGGAACGAAATTTCCGTTTGGATTATATATATATAATAGATAACACGTTATTAACACGATAACGTCCGTAATTCTGCACAAATCTCTTCCAAACTGATACATAAATTCCAGGGGCATAAAATCTCGGTCAAGTTCGTTAATGGGCAACATTGGACCGAGGGGTAGGAAATAGGGAGGGGTTTTGTGAAAACTAAAAAAAAAACCCGCATAACATCTTAATTTTTGTACATATCGAATCAGTGTAAATTTTTTATTACTTCTAAAAATAAGACCAAAAATTTGTGTATCACAGATTTTTGATAAAATTAAAAATGGGTTCAAGGGGCGCAAAAACAGGGTTTTTGGTATAAAAAAATTCATAACTTCGTCATTTCTCAAGATATCAAATCCAATTAAATTTATTATAAATGTGCTTAATATTATCTACAAGTCTTTGATAGGACCAATTCGTACCGCAAAAAAAAATTAAAAACGAAAAAAAAAAAAAAAAAAAAAAAAAACGGGGAAGGAAGGGGTTGAAGATGAAAAAAATCATAACTTCGTCAATTCACAAGATATAAAATCCGGATTAATTTATTACATATCATTTTCATATTATCTACAACATTTATATTGACAAGTTTTTGATAGGACCAATTCTTACACAAAAACAAATTAAAAATAGATAGCGGTTGAAGAAAAAAATCATCATATTACGGTTGTTTTCAAATCAAAACTGCATATTTTCTGGCTCATTTTTAAATTCATTTTTTCTCTCAAACGCATCCAATTGGTAGGTTCTCTTATTCAGAAACTATATAATGTGCCGTAATGGTCAATTTTTTGATAGAGGCAGAATATATTTCAAAAAAGGATGTCAAAGTTGGCATTTTGAACCGAATTTCATGGGAGCGATTGTGTTGGAACCGAAAAATATGGTCCTAATGAGAAAATAATTGTTTATAAATCAAGTTTTAATTAATTGAACGAAAAATAAAACACAGGTCGCTTATAAATCTCTTCACGTCAGCAAGTTTCATTTTTTCTTTTAAAAATTAATCTGAAAACATTCCAAAAATTTTCAAGTTTTTGAGCATCGAAAAGTGTTTTTTTTTTTTTTTAATACCGCCTTAACATGATTCTGATAAAACCAGCTCTTATATGAAAATGGAATTAAAAACTCGACAAAATTGCCCATATAAAATTGTTAAAGTGGGTTTAACTCTAATCATGATTTAGTTTTTGTTGTTGAAATTAGTGCTTAAATTCCAAATCTACCTGTGCCTGTAGGCCGAGACGGGAGAGATTTTTTAAATTGCATTTTGATTGGGATTAGTACATTTAACACATTTTCTCTAAAATTATTTAAACGCATTTAGTAAGTAACCAGCACATTTCATTTTCTTTTCTTATATTTTTTGTACATAAAATGTAAAGAAGTCTATAATTTATTATTAAAATAAAGTAACCCCATTATTGCAAAATTTTATTTTTACCATTCGACATTGGAAATATTACCAAAATCATGAAAAATAAAATCGTTATTTAAGTAAAAGAATGCTTTTAGTGTTTCCATTCGTAAAGTTTAAATATCTTAGACTATCCAACGTTCTTATATACCCTTGTAAGGTTTAAATAAATTTGGTCGAATTCATAAAATGTATTAGAAAACGAATGCGATTATGAAACGATTTCATGGAATAAAGTATTTAAAATGACTTTCTTTTTTACTTTAAATTTCATTGTTATCTAAATATTGATATTTCAAAAATATATAATCATGCTGTCTACACCCTCAAGATTTCAAGGGTCGGAACGGAAGATATTTGCTTTGTATGCTTCCCTTTTGTAACAAAGAATGTGCAGTAGTATGTGGGACGTAAGAGAACGGTTACGGAAGAGGGTTCAGTTAAATTACTTACAGAATTCGATATGGCAAATATTTTTTAAAATGGTGTTCTATAGCAAAATTTTGTCAATTCATGTCGTATTTGTTACTATTTTTTATTTTTTACCTTTTGGAAAATATCTGCAACTTCTAAACAAACCTCAGACATTATGATAACGCGAAATATTACATTTTTATTTGATAATTACACAAAATTTAATGGAAAGTTACAAAATCATTCACAATTATAAAATAAAATAATAAAAAAGAATTTTGGTGTCTTTCTTTGTTACACGGTTCGGGGAGCAAGAGAGAAAATGATGAGGTTGAATTTTGGCAGAAAACAAAAATTTTAAAAAGCACTTTCTCGCAACTCTTTATTTGCATTTTTAAAACTTCATAATATACATAAATATTTATGAGATAATTATCAGTGTATCCAAATGCATAAACAACTTGTTTTACATTTACATCACTTAATACACACATTGTGAAGCAATATACTTTATTTTTACACAAGCATAGCATCCTATGCTATAAAATCAAAAAAATGTTAAAATAATCATATAATGATGTAATATATGACGAAATATATGACGAAAATATATGACGAATAGTGCACATAGGATTAGATTTTTTAGCTAGCTTTTTTAGAAGCTAATTAAATTAGCTTTATTGCTTTTGTGATAGCTTATCAGATTTTGGACGAAACCGCACTTTCTTTAGACCAAGTCGTACCTAGTCGTTCTTTAGACCAGTCGTACCAAGATGTACCTATTTTTGTATTATTTTTGTTTTTGATATTTCATTTGCAGTTTTTTCCAGTATGTATCTGACATCTGCAATTTTACGGAATTTTGTACCTGACGTACATCCCGCCCTACATTAGTGTGGGTAAAAAAAACGTTACACTGTGTTATCATCCAGTTTTCTTGAAGGTATTTCTTATAAAACGTTCGACAACCTATTTTTAAATAAAGCAAAAATGAGTATAATACCGATTGTTTCAAATAGAGTGATGTATAATGACAGAATTTTATTTTTTAAATCAATTATTTTCATACATTTTATTTTAGCATTTAAAATTTTAAGGAAAACAAATGAAATAACGAATGCATAAATTCAATAACTTGCAAACGGTTACAGGTATTAAAAGAATTCTTACAGGTATTTTTTTACTGTGTTTTTTTACTTTTTTATTTAAAAAGTTCTTGCAGGAGGGTAATGTATGATGTCAGGTGTTTTTCTATTGTGATTCTTGATTTTAGCTCGAATTTCAAACATTAGATGTCGATGACAGCGATTGGTGCTCAGTCGAGGCCGAAAGTAACGTCGCTCAGAATTGATGCGAAATGAAAGAGATTAAGGCTATGAAGATGGTCTCATTCGCCGGTACAATCTTGCTCTTAAGCCCCGATTCTGAACTTATTCGATATGATTTCAATGGAATGAATTGTTGCCATGGAAACAATAAATTTTTTGATAGTAGAATACAGCGTTTTGAGCTGGGCTGGATGTAACAAGCAGTATTCGAGTTTGCAAGCAATTTTAGATTTATGAATATTTATTCCCGGATTAAATTACTTTTTATGGTCTGATTTAACCCTCCGAGTGTCTTGAGGGTTTTGCTGAATTTTCATAAAAATGCTTATAAAAATAATCTTAATGTAAATTTTCTTTCCCTGTTTGTTTCTAAAATACACTTCATACCCCTTTATTTGATATTACATTTTAAAATACAATTTTTTTTTTTTTACAACAGATTTATTTTTGGGAAGCGGAAAAAATACGTCCAAACCGCTCAGAGAGTTTCAAGGATGTTTTATGCATGGTATGTGAACTATGTGAAGATATTTGTTATTTTTTTTTTTGTTGTTGTTGGTACAAATTTCATAACTTTTGTTACATTCTAAGAAATTTTAGATCTTTTAAGGAAGTTCGTCAGGAGGTCTTTATGAATGCTGAAAAATAATCGTGAAAATGGTTAATAGTATATTGTTGTTCAAAATAACTACCTAAAAACAAATATTAGAAGTTGCCTTGTTTAACCCTTTTGAATAAAAATATTCTATCGTTGCATTAAAAAAAATATATATATAATAAATTCTAGTTAATTAAAATTTTGTTTGGCAGTTTGATTTAAAAATATTGGACATGCAGCTTCATCTTGACGTTTGATAAAATAAAACCAGTAAATATGCTTTATCCATTTTAAATTGTAAAACTGTGTGAAAAGAATTCTTGGTATTTGAATTTTTACACTTTGGCAACTCTTCCTACACCCAATGCTAATCTGCACATATTTTTTAAAAATAAAATATCAATGATATCTAATGTGATAAACTAAGTTCAAATTAAATTTTACAAGATCCTACAACTTAGTAGTGCTTAAATTATTGAAGGCCATAAACAAATTTTTATTGAAATTTTTGACTTGACATAAATTAAAACCGTATTTCTAATAGCCCTTTTTGTTGATATGCAATTGTAATTTTAAAACATTTTAGTTCATATATATATTTTTACAAAATACACAAATTGTAATAATCAGGGCTCGGCAAATGCGGTTGCCCCTGCAACCAATTATTTTTACTCGACGGCCAATGTTTTAAATATGCCAGTTTTTGTAGTTTTAACGAAAGAACAAAGTGTAAAGGCGTTTTCCATTTCTTGCACAGAAAACGACATTCTTTGCTGTTCTAGCCAGGTAGCATGTCGTGTCATGTGATTATTCATGAATATACGGAGAGGGTGGGTCGTTCTTACGGGTTGCTTACAAATGTTTTTTTTTTTTTTTTTTTTTTTTTTTTTTTTTTTTTTTTTCAAGGGGTTCCGTTAAAAGTTTTTCAGAGAAATTTGTTAGTAGTGGTCCGAGGGAGGGGGGATTTAGAGAGCATTTTTAATATTACAAGAATCACTTTATTTACTATAGAATATTTTATAATTATACGTGTTTAGTGTTTGAATTGTCATCTATAGTAAATGGAAAAAATTCCACTGCACTTCAGAAGGACATGTTTTTGGAGGGGTGGGAGGTATTTATCCTTAGCGATTTGAATGTTGTATTAAATCAATCCTTATATTGTTGCATCAAAATGAGCCTCCTTTACAGCCGGTTGGTAATTCAAATTATAGAATACTCTACTCCAGAACAGTAGAGTTATTTATTTTAGCAATGCATAGGGTAGATGTGAATAAAGATAAGCACTTTTAATAAAATTCAATTTTTGATGAACACATTAGTCTAAAATTATGTGACGACCGATTAAAATGTTATATTAAATTTCCTCATCAACTTACAAATATAGGTCACATTATCGCCAAAAGGTGGCACTACAAAATAGGAAAAATAAAACCCGGTAATAGGACTGTTGCAAAATCTTAAACAACGATGTTTTAAAAATAACCAACATTTGCAGCAGCAACGTAGCGCAATCTGAGACAAAAATGTCCAGACGCCCGTACAAACATGTCAGTTGGAATTGTCTCACATGCAGTATAGATGTGTTGTTTCAGTTCCGAAATTGTTTGTAGAGTTTGATGGTATACAAGGTCTTTCAAATACCACAACCCAAAGTAAAATGTCACATGGCGTCAAAGCAGGAAAATAAGTAAGCCATGCCATGCCATGCCACTTCCTGTATGCATGTCGTAATGCAAGGCAATTACACGATCTATGAAATGCTATCTGAGGAAATCGAATATTGCAGGCATCCGATGTGGACGAGCACCATCTTGCACTAACCATGAAGCGCTCGATTGATCCTCCAAACCATTATGAATCGCCACAAATTCATCCATAATTTCAAGATATTGTGCAGCATTCATCATTTGCTCTCGAAAAAAGGGTCAACTATTCCTTTGGAGGGCATCGCGGCCCAAACCATTAGTTTTTGGGGAGGCAGGGATGACGGTAACCGCAACATGATAATTTTCGGTTCCCTAAATGCGCGAGTTTTGCTTCTTTCCAAAGCAATCGAGGTGAAAATATGCTTCGCCAAAGAACAATATATTTTCAATATCGTTTTCACCCTCATCCAAAAGCTGCTGCATAATGTTCGCGAAACTCCAGCGTGCAAGAATGGCATCCTCACTCAGGGGTTGGCGAGCTTGTATCTTCAAAGGGAAGATGTGAAGACTGTGGCGCATGATAGGGCGGGTGGTCATCTTTCGGAGACCAGTACGAGCTGCAACATGGCGAAAGGATGTCCGGGGCCGCTGTACGGCTTCAGTGATTCGATTCTGTAACTACAACGCGACGCCGGCCGGCATTTCTAATACGGTCATTTATTGACGTTCCCAGTTCGTTAAATTTTTTTTTTTAACAAAGCCTTTATCGTATTGTCTGACGGACCGTTTCGGACATTATATTTTCTTTCAAAACTATGCCTCGTTTGAACAAAATTTTTCCATGAAGTGATACTCCGAAACAAGAAATATCCTCTGTTCCAATGAATAAAACATTTTCAATAACGTATACCCTTTCAAAAGTACTCACTAGCAGATTGCGTAGCAAAATAACAAATAAAGATGTGACGGATTCGATTTCTGTGCTACTCTCACATACCTGCATTGCCATCATTTCGCGAAATTTTAACTAAATTTGCATATTGGTTAGATAAATTCCCATAAATACTCATAAATGTAAAATCGCTTGCAAACTCGAATGCTGCTTGTTATATTCATGTCCAATTCCGAATACTGTATTCTGCTATCGAAGAATTTGTTATTTCCATGGTAATAACACATTTCAGTGAAATCATATCGAATGAGTTCAGAATCGGGCCCTAAGAGCAAAATTGTAGTTAGATTTCTTCACCTACACCGTTAAAATTCTAAAGCTTTTGCTGCATAGTCACCCCACCGCTTTTATAGAAAACGTTTACTTCACTATAATGTGGAGCATTTTCATTGGTCAGAATATAGATACCCTATAAAAGTAGCGGAGTGACTATGCACCAAATGCTGCAGATTTTAACAGTGTAGTTTTAAAATACGATGCATAAAATATTATTTAAATCAGAACATAAAAAGTAATTTAATCCGGGAAAATATAAAACTTCATAAATGTAAAATTGCCTTCAAAGTCGAATACTGCTTGTTAAATTCATGCCCAGTTCTCAACGCTGTATTCCACTGTTGAAAAATTTGTTTTTTCCATGACAACAACGGATTCCATTGAAGTGATATCGAGTGATTTCAGAATTGGGGCCTAAGAGAAAGATTGAACTAGCTAATGAGACCCACTACTTAACCTTAATCTCCTTCCTTCGCATCAATACTGAATAATGTAATTTTCGGCCTCGACGGAGCGCCAATCGCTGTCAGCGCCATCTAATGTTTGAAATTCGAACTAACATCAAGAATTACAGTAGAAAAACTCCTGACATCATAAATGACCCTCCTGCATGAACTTTTTAAATATCTGTCTCCGTTTGCAAGTTATTGAATCTTAAAATCCATCAGTCATTTTTGGTACATCCGGTACATACACTCTAAAAAATAAAAGCTTAAAATTACACATTAAAACAATTTAAATTGTATTATTAAAACTATTGTATATTGATTATACAAAATAATTTGTATATATTAGTAAAATGGCATGTATATTGCCAAATACCCGCCTGGTGTTTAAATAAAATAAAAAAAACAACATTGCTCTGTGTATTTTGATGATTCACATTAAGCGGCGGAAGTGTGTAACAAGTTTTCAGATAAATCTAAATACGCAGCTTAACACTGAAATGCACGATTTTTTAGTTTGTTCGGAAAAACTTATATTTTAATCTATTAAATGTCGAAGTCTCTTGTTAATTATCCACTAGACAAATAGAGAAAAAATATTTATGTTTCGGTTGGACATAATGTCATAATGTCACTCCTTAGTTACAGTACTAAATTTGCTCAAAAAATGATAATTTTAAATTATACATATTTTAAATTGTTTACACCGCACAATAACAACTATTCAACAATATAATAATTTTTATAATGCTTTTAATAGTTTGTAGAATAAATAATTAGTACCTTATAAATATTTAGGAAAACCGCATTACATTGCATAATCGTATAAATTGCAAGCAGTATCAAGAAAGAGGTTATAACATCTCGGTGATAACAAATTAGAACAACAACAAACTTCATGACTTTAACCCCTTAGTTCTCGCTCCCGTCAATATCACGGGCCGAGGTGTCGTTCGTTATTTCTCGTGCCTGTCATATTTCCGGGCTGGAGATTTATTGCTGGAAAAACCTTCTGAAACAAGAAAAATTTAACTGGCATTTCCATGTGAAATCTTTGAATAGTAGCGTTTCAGTTTGTTTTATGGTGCTGATTCTGATGTTGTACTTTGTATAGCATGTTTCTAAATATATCACACTCAAGACAGTTATTAATAATCAAAATTTAACATATAATATTTTGTTTCAAATATTATTTGTAAACATTTGTTTGATGATGATAAATAAAAATCTAAGATGACAGAAAAAAAAGGTTTTATTCGCATTAATTTGTACGGTGTAAATCAAACATTAAAACACAGAATTCTCACATGATGGCTTTTCCACAAATGTGAATTTCTTCTATAACATCTTTTTCTTTTTCGCCTTAAAAAAATAATTGCGTATTTTATATAGAAAACTTATAATTATTCAATTTCTGTATTAAAAAAAATAGATACTTTTTTGATAGTTTTTCCAAATATTAAGTGAAAATTATGGGGTTAAATGCATGTTCTCATATGTAAGTAACACAGAGCATTCACCAAAATAGCAATAAAAAATGTTAAATGGCAAAAAATGTCCGGTAACTCATAAGTTACAGTATACATTTAAGGGTTAATGTCTAAATTGTAAATGAGTGCAACTATATCTTCCGCAATAAACAAAAACGATGGACTTTGTGTACGCGGTAAAATACCTTACATTTCTCGATGTATATTTTGAAATTTTTATATAATCGCGCTAAATTGGCATGAAAAAGAAACTCATGTGCTTGGTGTGTTTATTCCCTTTCAAGGAGATTTGTTTTAAGACCACAAAATAGTGTACCGTTAATTTACAAGATCATTTGAAATTATATTTAAAGCATATCATCTAATTTGTCTCTCATCATCATTATAGTTGTTTTGAAATCCTAAAATTGTATTCAGAATTTATGCACAGAATTTGCATAAACTAAATAAATACACTGTAAAATAAAATTTTGTTAAAATACAGAAATTTTGAAGCCAATACTATGTAGGATTTTGTAACTTTTCATCACCCAGTCGTAACTTTTAAAAGATGCATCTGCATCAAGAGGAGAAATTCTCTATTTAATATAATCTTCAGCAAACAAGCAATACTTACCAAAATGGGATGCGAACTGAGGAACTGCAATTTTTCAAAGCAGTTCCTAGACCATTCTGCTACTGTTACACAAACCAAGTTTTCAAGTATCCATATTTATTGAGTGCACATACGTGAACATATTCCTGTGTAATATTCTGTTCTTACACATAATCTTGTGTAATATTCTGTTCTTATACACATAGCTGTGTAAAATGCGTTCGCATATTTCTGTGTAATATTCTAGTCTTATGCATAAACCTGTATAATACTCTTACACATATTTCGGTGTAATGTGCAAAATGCACAGATATTTTCGTATTATGCGAAATATGTAAATTTATATTAAGATACTAGTACGGGTAAATCCATACAGTTTTCTGCATACTTGTTTAGTTTTTGAAATGATAACAAATTATGCATTTCCATTAAGCCGATAAATACACATAAATAAATTTACATTTTTATGACAAGAGTATAAATGCAGGGATCGTACACGGCCTGAAATTTCAAGACCAGGAAATTCTTCGGCACCAGTATTTTCTTATAGAAAATCTCCTTTTAATCAAGGGGAAATTTCGCGCGTTTTACCTAGATTTATTTTTCTGTAAAAAAATGCTGATATTTGTACTGAAAATTTCCCTGAAACGTAGGACCCCTGTAAATGTTATGACAAAAGTGTAATTTAAAATTTACACATATACTTACATAAAAGTGATTAATTTACACATTTGTTTTTCAGAGTGTATCCAAAATGCTCCCACCAGAGAAAAATAACAAGTGTCTAGTTTTTTTTTTCTTTTTCTTTTTCTTTCTTTCTTTCTTTCTTTTTTTTTTTTTAATATACAATTTGTGTTTTCACGACAAGTGCATTTCTGTTTTAATTAAATAGTATTTCAAGATCATTTTTAAGATCAGATTAGTTATTCATATTATTTTTTTTAGTAAAATGCAATTGAAATAGCTTTATAACTGCACTTTAAATAAACGAAAGATAGAATTTTTTATTTTCTTTATGTCCAAAAACGTGAGCTACATAAACTTACGTAACATATATTTGATAAGTTGCGTAAACCCGTTTTTTAGATTTTTTGCCAGGAGGTACAGAATATAGATATTTATTCGATAAAATGTGTAGATTCAGGAAAATTTTAACAATGCTCAAGAATTTGGGATTATTTTATATACTTTAAAAATATCACAAAAATAAATTTTGAATATCTTTAAAATTGCATAGTATCAGTTATCTAGTTTTCCTCATAATATCTCTTAATGAATTTTTGACATCCATTTTTTAAATGATTATAATATAATACTGTTTATTTGATATTAATTTTTTTATTAGGGATTTACAAACTCTATTTAACGATCATAATTTTAAAGGAATATGGGCATTGGAAACCAATTTTGTATCAGTAATCTGCAACTTACGTTATCTAATATTCCTGTAATTTGTTAAGGTAAAACATAAACTAAAAATTGCTATATCCATTGACCGTAAGGTACATTATAATTGGTCAGTGACTTCTGTCATGTACTTTTTCCCCTTAAATAATCAGTATTTGACTCACTGATAAATAAAAGCGTATAGCAGCCATTTTATCTAAAATACGAGGTAGAGTTAATAAATACCCGTAATGGCCGCCTACATCCACGCAGGTGTTCGTTGGAGGAGAAATATCATTTTTGGAGGTTGGCAGCACTGATAACAAAAACACACAGGCGTCTGGAATTCGTACCCGGTACTGTCAGTGTTAGCTACGGAGATTTTATGATAAAGCGAATTTTTTATTCGTCGAATTTTGCAGTGTCGTCTTTAGAGCAGTGTACAATTATCAAATTCTGCATTTTGCTCTAGAAATCACTTTCTGAGACCCTCGAGATACTAAATAAAGCATACGGAATTGATGCCATAAAAAACGCCTGTGTACGAGTGACATAAGCGTTTTCCTGAAGGTCGCACAAATATTTAAGATGACCCTCTGGATGGGCGCCCTCCCCTTCCACTGCAGATGAAAACGTTGAGTGTGTTTTGATGGACATAAATCAAGCTAAATAACTGTGCTAAAGATAATTTCTTCAGTTACATAAATAATACGTTGTTTCAACTCAGCCATAAATCTCTTCAAATGTATTTAACCTTGAAAATCCTTTGATAAAGATAATGACTTGTTGAGTGACTGCATTAAGACTCATAGACTATATTAAATGGATTTATTATTATTATTATGATATTATTATTACAATTATTATTACTGATTTATTATCTTATAATGTAAAAATTTTTTTCCATTCTGAACATGTAGTTAATCCAGAGAAGAGGCATGTAAAATGCTCTCTCTTTTTTACAGTTTAAACAATGTGAATTAAATAGCTTAAAGTGTTACTGCTTATTCATTGGAGATAACAAATAGTCTACAATTTCTTTTGTCAAAGGCGGTTATAAAGAGTGGTGCATTAAAGAATACGATAACTAAAGCATATTGGATCAAAACAAAGTGTGGATTTACACCGAAATGGATAAGTATCCTGAAGAAGAGTAAGTCCCAATTTACAATGTATTACGTACTCACGCCTGTTTAACGGGATTAAAAATCCCATCAAGATTACTGATCACTGATTAGAAATACATAAATTAAATACCCTCCACTGAAATCTGAAATATCAGATATTAGATAAATAAACTTTTAAACTTTCAAAAAGAAAAGTTTGAAGAACTTTTTACGGTAACACGTAATTAATCAAAACTTAAGAAAATGGCAGCTTCTGAAGATAATTTAGGAATTGAAAAACTTACAGCTACGAACTATTCGATTTGGAATTTCAAGGCCGAAATGATGTTCACTAAAGAAGACTTATTTCATGTCATTACGGAAGAACAGCGTAATCCAATTACGGACGCTTGGTCCAAAAGTGATAAGAAAGACCGTGCTCTAATTAATCTAACAATTGATGATAGTCAGATTACACATGTTAAAAATTTACAGACAGCCAGACAAACATGGCAAACTTTGCGCGAAATTCATGAGCGACATAATTTGTCTAGCAAACTTTATCCCTTAAGAAAACTTAACGGGATTAAATTAGCGGAAGGTGGAAATGTTGTTAATCATATTACAAAAATAATGGAATTAGTAGATAAATTAGCGGCCATATGAGATGTTATAAATGATAACACATTTTTGCACTGTTATTATGCTCCCTACCCCAATCTTATGATACTCTTATTACTGCCCTTGAATCGAGAGAAGAAAATCAACTTACACCTTCATTCATTAAGTCTAAACTTATTGACGAATATAACCGACGATATGATAATGATGAGAGACCATAAAATATTGGCAGAGCATTTAAAGCACAGAAAAATTACAACAACAAAACAAGTAATAAATACTGCTCCAATTGTCGGATGAGAAACCATTATACACAGGAATGTTGGCATAACAAAGCCAAACCCAAAATACACCACAAAATCAACACATTAGACCAAACAAAAAACATTACTCTACATCACTAGTTTTCAAAAGAGCGAAAACAATTTTAGAAGTGAACAAACACCAGAATAAAACCGTAGGTACGGTCACTCTGAAAATGAAAACAACACATGGAGGGCGAGCGAAAATAAAAATTACGCCTTTATAACGCAAGGAATGGAAAACAAAACATTTATAGTAGACAGTGGCAGCTCAAGCCATATTGTATGTTCAGAATCAATGTTTACAGAAATAAAATCACGCGAAAAAACAAATGCAACCATCGCAAACGGAAAAAAACTTATCAGTTACGGGTCAGGTAACGTAAATATAAACACGCGAACATCAGACAACAAAGTTCATGAAATAACACTTAAAGATGTATTACTAGTACCTGAAATCGAAACCCATTTATTATCGGTTAGCAAAGCGAAGCAAAATGAATGTGAAATTATATTCAGAAATGACAGATGTATGTTCAAACTTAACGGAGAAATATGCTTAGAAGCGCGAAAAGTAAATAACCTATACGAAGTTCAGTTAGCATTCGAAAACTATGCAAACGTAGCACAAATCTGCAACAACAAAAATTGCCCAGAATTATGGCATCGTAGGTTAGGACATAGAAATCTAACATCAGTTAAAGAAATTACGCAAAAGGAATTAGCTAGAGGAATCCAAATAAACAACTGTAAGCATAACATAGATTGCGAACCCTGCATTAAGGCAAAATTAACCGATGGATCCTATCCAAAAATTGCAGAGTATAGAGCAACTAAAAGACTCCAGCTCATTCACCCCGACGTGTGCGGATCTTTTCAAACACCGACAATAGGGAGGAAATCATATTTTTTTCACTTTTATTGATGACTGCTCACGATTTACTATCATATACCTATTGTTTCGAAAAAGTGAAGTTTACCAAAAACTTCAAGAATTCATCGCGTTAATTAGCAACAAATTTGCAGAAAAACCGAAAGCAATTAGAACAGATAACGGAGGGGAATTGACATCTAACGAAATAGGAAATTACCTCAGGGCTAATGGGATAAAACATCAACACACAGTCCCATATTGCGCAAGCCAGGACGGTGTGGCAGAGAGGAAAATAGATTGTTAGTTGAATGGCTAGGACAATGTTAAGTGAATCAAATTTTCCATTAAAGTTCTGGGGGGAAGCAATTTGCACAGCAAATCATTTGCAAAACAGACTACCGACAAAAGCAAATGAAAAAACACCATACGAGTTATGGACAAACAGACAGCCAAACTTAAGTTACGTTAGGGTATTTGGCTGCAAAGCGTTCGCATATATCAGTAAAGTCAGAAGACAAAAATTAGACGATAAAGCTATAGAGGGAATTTTCGTCCGATATGATAATGAATCCAAAGGATACAGGATATATGTAGGAGGAAATGAAATAAAGATCGCGAGAACTGTTAAATTTCTCGAAAACAAATTTAAATATAGAAACGAGAAAGTACAAAACAAACCAAAACAAGATGAAAATCGGGTTAGTGAAAGCCTTGTAGAAATAGAAATTTCAAATAGCAATGAGATACCATCCACGTCCAATCAACCAGTAGCAGAACCTGGACGATCAGAAAGAATGAATAAAGGTGTACCTCCTCATAGGTTAATATACATGGTTAAGAACGAAAACGCTACTGAACCAAAAAATTATGAGGAAATCGAAAACATGGAAAATTTTAAGGATAAACAAAATTGGATAGATGCGATGGAAAGCGAAATGAACTCCCTTATGAAAAATAGAACTTGGTCAATTGTAGAACCTCCACCAAATAGGAGAATAATAGGTTGCAAATGGACCTACAAACTAAAACGCGACAACACAGGAAAAATCCAAAAAATATAAAGCACGTTTAGTTGCAAAAGGATATTCACAAAAATTCGGGGAGGATTATGAAGAAACTTATGCACCAGTCGTGTCATATACAACAATAAGAGCATTATTAATAGCAGCATTGCATCAAAATTTAAATGTAAACATATTGATATTAACACCGCGTTCTTACATGGAGAGCTTGAGGAGGAGATATATATGTCACAAGAAGGTTTCGCTGAACCAAATAAGGAAATAAAGTATGCAGGCTAAACAAAGCCATATAAGGACATAAAGAAGCCGCGAGAGCGTGGCATAATAAAATTACAGAAACACTAAAAAAAGATGAATTTCAGTCAGAGCAAATTTGACACATGCCTTTTTACGCGAAAAAGGGGCGATAACACAACATACATAATAGCATACATAGACGACATTTTAATTGCCGGAAAAGGCGAAATAATAGAAGAAGTAATCGCGAGCTTAAATAAAGAATACGAGCTAAAGAATTTAGGTGGCATCAGTAACTACCTATCTATAAACATTAAAAAGTAAATAAAAGCTACATGATAAATCAAACTCAGAAAATAGAGGAATTAATCAATAAATTTAATTTAAAAGACGCAAAACCGTGTAGCACACGCATGGAAACAAATTACACATGCTTTAATGATGGGGATAACATTTTACCAAACAACACATATTACAGACAAGCCATATTAGGACTTCTATATCTAGCAACTATAAGCAGACCTGAGATCTGTGCAGCAGTAAACATTCTTAGCAGAAGAAATGAATCACTAAGAATGAAAGACTGGAATGCAGTAAAAAGAGTGATAAGATATTTAAAGACTACAAAAAATTACAGTCTAGTTCTAAGCAGAGAAAAGAAACCGATACTTGAAATTTATGCGGATGCAGATTGGGGAAGAGATGTAGATTCACGAAAATCAACGAGTGGGAACCTATATCTGCTGGGGGAAATCCCATACCAAGAAACAATCCTGCATTGCATTATCATCGACAGAGGCCGAGTATGTGTCAGCAGCAAATTCAGCAATTGAAATAAAGTGGCTAGTAAATCTACTGGAAGAATTAAACCTAAAGCAAACCTTACCTATAGACCTATATGAAGACAACCAGTCCATGATCAAGATGATAGAATTAGAAAAGCACTCAAGTAAGACTAAACATATTGAAATTATGTTCCACCTGATAAAACAACTAAAGCAAGAACCTAAAGTTCTGCCCAACCAAATTGATGATAGCAGATCTGTTTACAAAACCAGTTCCCAAACCTGTTTTTCAAACCCATAGAAGGAACTTAAATTTGTGTGACAATGAAACTTCAGAAATTAAGGAGGAGTTGATGGACATAAATCAAGCTAAATAACTGTGCTAAAGATAATATCTTCAGTTACATAAATAGTACGTCGTTTCAACTCAGCCATAAATCTCTTCAAATGTATTTAACCTTGAAAATCCTTTGATAAAGATAATGACTTGTTGAGTGACTGCATTAAGACTCATAGACTACATTAAACCGATTTAATATTATTATTATGAGATTATTATTGCAATTATTATTACTGATTTATTATCTTATAATGTAAACATTTTTTCCATTCTGAACATGTAGTTAATCCAGAGAAGAGGCATGTAAAATGCTCTCTCTTTTTTTACAATTTAAACAATGTGAATTAAATAGCTTAAAGTCAGTGGCGTGGCGTCCGGTCATCGCTGGATGCGGCGATGACCAAGCAATATTTTAAAACTCTTAATAAGCTTTTTAAACTCTACGATCCAGTTTTAGCAGAACATTTGGAGTTCATGTATGAGTGAAGGTAAGATTTAAAGTTTCTTTTTTGAACATTCAACCATTGAATTTTAGAGTTAATAATTTTTCACCACAAACTTAAATAATTGCGATGACCACCGAAACTTTTCACGCCACGCCACTGCTTAAAGTGTTACTGCTTATGCACTTGAGATAACAAATAGTATACAGTTTCCTTTGTCAAAAGAGGTTATAAAGAGTGGTTCACTAAAGAATACGATAACTAATACATATTGGATCAAAACAAAGTGTGGATATACACCGAAATGTATAAGTATCCTGAAGAAAGGTAAGTCCCAATTTACAATTTATCACGTACTCACACCTGTTTAACGGGATTCAAAATCCCATCATGTTTGAGGGCGTCGAACGTGTACGAGGGTGTCATTCAGTACGAATGTATTCGTGAAGGCCAAACTGCCACAATAAAGAACTTTACATGGAGATCCATAAACTACTGCGAGACGCAATAAGACGAAAACTGCCTGGAAAATGGGCAAAAAAGGTTTGGTTTCTTTTACACAACAATTCTCCACCACATCGCTCTCTGATTGTGAAAAATTACCCTTCCATACACAGAGTTACCACTCTGGAACACCCTCCTTATTCCCTCGACCAAGCGCCAGCGGATTTTTACCTGTTTCCACGTCTGAAAATGAAACTGAAGGCACATCGTTTTATGGATTCAGATGAGGTAATCAAAACTGCGACGAAGATACTGAAGGACGTCTCAAAAAATGGATTCAAGGAGTGTTTTGAACAGTTATACGATCGCTGGAAGAAGTGTGGATGCACGTGGAAAGTAATTTGAAATCCAGTAAGGTAAAATTATTGTTCTATTTTTAATAATTTGTAATTGACCTATTCCGGTAATATTTGGCACTACCTCGTATATAAACCATAATGTTCTTACTGCCGTAGAAGATTTAATTACGGCAATTGTACAGTACATCTTTAAATAAACAATTAAATTTAAAAAATCAAAAAACCCGAATGCGTAAAAAGCGAGCTAATTAATCATTTCTCATCAATGGGAAACTATTTTATTTTTGCAATTCCTACTATTAGCTCACACTCTCGTTATATATATCTTGTTCAAATGTTCAATCGTTAATAAAATACTCATTATTCATCCAATCAAGCTCAAATAATTTTTTTAACTTGTAGTGGATGACACGTGATGTTAATCCAGTTTTTTTCAAATATTAATTCATTAATTTAATTAAATTAAGTAATTTTCAATAATCGAGAGAGCCCTCTTCTTGATCAAGGCATTTTAAGCGCCACTCAAGAAGAAAGAAGAATGAGAGAAAAAAAATCTCTTATTGACCTAAGTAGGAATTCACTTAAAATATTTTTTTATATTATTTGTTTATATTACTTACCTATTTTTTTATTTACGTGTATTGATGGCTTTTAAGTTGTGTTTAATTGTTAGTTCCTATCTATAAACGCTGTTTTGATGAGGTCTATAGATGTCTATGATAGTTAGAGTTGCAGTAAAGTTAGAGATCCTACCTACACAACTTCCAGGTTGTGTAATATTTTAACGGAGCTTCTGACTGTAAAATAGTCAATGAAATATCGTCTTCATTTTAAAAAACCTAGCCAATGATAGGACACTCAATAGGGTGCGTATTTTTTCGTCTCTACCACCATTTTGTATTTTACGGCCGTCATTTTGAATTTATAAAAACAAAACCTAGCCTATAACCATCGGGTCATTAAGACGAATTGATAGAGACCTCATTCATTAAAATCCATCCAGCCGTTGGGATGTTTTGAGGGTATAAAGAGTTTCACATACACAGATACGCGTGAAACACATAACCCTTCTTTTCAGTCGGGTAATTAATTGAATTATGTGGGATAAAACAATCATATTAATTAAGTACTCTAAATCAAATTAGATTATAAGGAAATTAATTTTTTGTAACAAAAGTATTTAAAAAAAAATAATATATGATTATCAAAAGTTTCTACAATAAAAAAAGACCGCCATTCTCTCAATTTTTGTTGCGCTAACTTTGTTACATAAAAGTTAGTAAAAATGTTTCGCTATTCATAATTTCCTCGATAATATTTGTTTAAGTTACTGTTTGTTTAATATGTTAATTTTTTATGATAAAAAAACTTTCTCTTTATGTTATAATACCTCAACATTTTTCGGAATTTTCCCTGAAAATATTTAATTTCTGAAAAGTATTTGTATTAAATAATTGAACTATGTTTGTTCCTTTCATAACAAAAAATATATTTTTTAATTAGCAGCGTAAAATATTTAAAAATATCAATATCAATGAATGAAATATTTATGTTACAGAAAAGATAATATTTTATTAGTTTTATTAGATAAAATATTTATATCATTTATTTAATTTTTATATTTGTTCTGTTATTAAATGTATGATATAATTCCGTTTATTCAAAATGAATTTTTTTAAAGATATTTTAATCGGATGTTCTGGATTGTGCTGAAATTTTTATAACTGAAAAATATATTATGGTTCATTAGATGTTTACAGATATTTAAATCAGTAATTATTAACAAAACAAAAGCAAATTTTAAATATATTTGTTGTAGAACATGCAAATATTCATTAATGACAGTATTTACTTTTAAATATTTGAATCGCACTTATCAAATAGCGTTACATAATTTTAGCGTTTAAAAAATTATTAAGATTCTGATATATAATTCTGATTCTGATTCTGATATATTATTCTGATTATTAAGATAAGATTCTGATTCAGTGTACAGCATTTAACCATCTAACGAGCATAAGTAAAATAATATATAATTTTTTTTCAAATTTAAGGTTGTATTGTATTGTTTTAACTATAAACTCAGAAATAAAAAAAAGATTTAAAATTAGATAAAAAGTTCATGTTGTCAAGTAAATGATTCACTAATTCAAAATCACATCACAAAAAAAAAGTTAATCAAATATTCGATTTTTTACAAAATTCAATTCACCATCTATATAACGTTATCCTTCAGGAGAAAAATAAAATGAGACCTACTAATTTTTTTGCATTTTTATCAAAAAAATGAAAAACAACTCAAGTCCATTCTTATTTGGAGGAATAGTTTTTTAGGAGTTAGTATTTGGAAGATTAGAACTGTATAATATTGTATATCACACATTGTCGTATATCTTATAGTATCGTACAAAATCGTGCCAGAAGATTAAGTGCAATGGGGTTATTTTCAATTATTAATTCTGTTGATTTTACACCGCATATAGGGTTCTAAACAAAATATAATACTTAATATAAAAATATACAAACTAGGTATTAATTTTTGTTAAAATGTATTTGTACAAAATGATACGTATACAGTCCTACTCGTAGCGTAAGAAATTAAAGCAACAGTTTGTAAGCGACCACCCAGGCCGACACTGTTACGATCCAGATTTATGACCATAGCTACCATACGTCTGCTCTGCACAATGGGATTGGCTTATACAGCCTGTATAAACTTATACCCACCATTAAAGTCAGCCCCAATTAGAAACTTGTTTGCATCACAAAGTCTGTTCGAGTGCAGTAACTTATGGTCTGAGAAAGACCAATTAAGACTAATGTCCGTTATTAAGAGTTGACCAATGTGGACCATATAAGTCTACTGTAGGTCACAGTGGGCAATGCCCTAGTGCTGACCACAAGTAAGATGTCTTGTTAGACACTCCTTTGAAGATCTTCTCAATAGAAAGATTTATCTCTACCCATCAACATTCTAAAAAAATATACTATTCTAGTAGGTTGTTAAAAAATGCAATCTTTAATTTTTTTTCCCCACTTGCCAAGTTGTGGATTTTCTTCTTATGTTTTGGTACTTACCACTTTTTTGCGGGAAGCAAATTCGCGATTGTTGTGTTATAAATTAGAATTACGGCTTTGGCTTTAGCATCTCTTTAAATTACATAATCAGTACTTAAAAAATAGGTAAGATAACTTGTCTTACCTTGAATGATCCATTAAAGTATTGGTGGTTTGAATTAGGATGTATCCATTTTATTATATTCAGCGTGAAATATTATTACTATTCTTCATGTAGACACTTAACCCCTTCAAAAGCGGTGGTTCATTTTAGGACCACCTAATTGTAATCCCTAAATGTGACACTGACACCAGAATTTTAGTTTGAAAATTTTAGTTTTATTAATCACGTGAAGAAAAGCTTTTACTGATTTTCAAATAAATTTGTTTGTAAATTCCGGTGTCTTTCATTCCTTTCAGTATTTTACTAATAGAAGTGTCTTGCGCCTCTAAGGGTTAAACAAATTTGAACAATCCAGTAGTACGATGCCAAAATAATTTTTTATTGAAAAGAAAAAAGTTAAATTACATATGAAATATGTTACATTAAAGTTAGTATATATTTTAGCAATTCTAATCTTAGAAAAATATTCTGACAAGTTAAAACTTCAAGAGCAAATCAGGGACTGAATAATTCATTTTTTTTAGATTATGAGTGTTTCAGAAATTGCACCACAAAATGAATTCCTTATAGCTTCAGAGAAAATTAATAGTTCTTCTTCTTTGGAAAGTCCGATCAAATAATTATTTATCACTGTTTATTTTTCTCGATTATACACAACTTAAACAATTATTTATGGGTGTTTATAGTTCAGGAAATCACTTATTTCTAACACTCCTGCTTGATTTCTGAAGGCGGAACAGTCATAAGATTTAAATCACTTCTGTATTTGAAAAAAAAAAAAAATCAAGTTTGGGAAGAGGTTTCGGGAGTATATCAGCTTCCATGTCGTTGCTTGGGCAATATTCCCGATCTGTAGTACCCATTGCTTGATATTTTACATCAATGTTTATAACTTTGAGTCATTTTATGTATGATTGATTACCTTCGATGAGTGTTACTGTCAAATTTTGTTGTACATTTAGATCGTTTAGAAGATTAATTATCCAAACTGTCTCTTGTTATGAAGCAGCTAATTAGATGTATTCAGCCTCAGCGGTTAATAACGCTACTGATTTTTTTTTTTTTTTTTTTTTTTTTTTTTTTTTTTTTTTTTTTTTTTTGTAGACAAGGAAATGCCTTTTTTCCCTATTTTAAAGAAATTGCCAGTGGTTGATTTGCGGTCTGTTTTATCCCCTGTGCAGTCAGAGTCAGCAAATGCTATTAGGGTGGATCCCTTTTCTTTATTTATAATTAATTTTATTTCTCTGTTTTTTTTAAGATATCTAATCACCCTCTTAACGTAATTCCAATATTTTTCTCTGTTTTTTTCAATACTCCGACTAAGTATGTTTATCACTGCTGAAATAACATGTCTGGTTATTGTTGCTACTTACAACAGTGCGCCAATAGCTTGTATATACTTGGTGTTATATGCGAGAAAATTTTGATCATTATCAAGGTTTAGATAACCTGGTTCCATCGGAATGTCACAGGGCTCCGCATCATTTAAACTGAATTTTTCGTTTTCTTCATTAATTTCCTTTCTTTGATAAGTATGCGAAATTTCTTTCTTTATTTATTTCTATATGTATACATGAGAAGTAACATACAGTTCCTAAATTCTTTATTTCATTTTCTGTCAGAAGTTTTACAATTTTATTCCTTAGTACCCCCTAAAATTGGTAAGTAATCAACATAAATGATAATATAAGTTGTTTTATTCTCAAGTTTTTGTGTGACAGCGAACGGCAGTGGTTTGCATGAAACCAAGTTTATTTAAATTTTCTCCTATTTTTATATTCCATGATCTTTAGGCCATAGATAGCTTTCCTGAGCTTGCAATTTTTTTCCTCTCCTGGTACTGTATATCGCCCTTGTTGCGCCATAAATACTTCTTCACTTAAGTCTCCGTGGAAGAACGCGGTTTTGGTTATCCGTATGGTTCACAATTAAATTTTTATATGCTGAACACGCAGAAACACTTAATGTTGTGTATGCTACTACTGGTACAAAATTGTCATACTAATCAGTTCCAAAAATTTGAGAAAAACCTTTTGTGAAAAACCAGTTTGAGAAAAACCAGTCGTGCTTTAAATTTATCTATTTCTTCATTTGAATTATATTTGACCGTGAAAAGTCATTTACATTCTAATACTTTTATGCCAGGTGGAGAATCTATAAGTGTCCATGTTTTTCTTTCTTCTGTTGACATTATTTCTTCATTAGTAGCTTCGAACCAAATTGCCTTTCATGTGGATTTTCAATTTTCTCTATCTCCTGCCATCCCATTTGTTGTGGATTTTATTTGTATTAGTAATGTATGCGAATCTATCTGACAGAACGTCACTACTCGTTCTCTGCGATCTTCTGGGAACATTTACTATTACTTCTTCATTACTGACTGTTTATCTTCCTGCAAATTTACAAAAAATTCCGAAGAATCCCCACCCCTGCTGTCTCAGGTTGTTTTTTAACGTAAGTTTCATTTTTAGGGTTCCGTACTTAAAAAGTAAAAACCGAACCATTATAAGATCACTCTTGTGTCTGTCCGTCTGTCTGTCACAGCCATTTTACTCGTAAACTATGGAACGTGAAGAGTTCAAATTCGGGGAAGTAATAAAGAATTTTGACCCACATATTTTAAGATTATTAAACATTTATAAATATATTTAGTAAAAATGTACAGGGGCAAATTCAGTTGCTTGAAAAAAGAAATATTTTCTTTGTATATCGTGTGGGGTATCTTGTGAAAGCTTTCGTAATGCTGAATTCAAAAATACATTTCTTTTAATTTTAGGTATTACATTTTCAAAGATATAGTCGAAAATGTAGCGCAAAAATATGTCCCCCCCCCATCTAATTCCGAATCTACTGAAACTAAAATTATGAAAAAATTAGAGGGAGTAGACGTTAATTTAAACCTTGCAGGACAATTATAGCGATTACCCTAGGTCACATGGTTTTTGAGAAAATCGCATTTTTCCGTTACACACAAATTTCGATTTACGGTCATTCAGCAAAACTGTTGAGCAGCACTAGAGGTATCTATCGTAGCAGAAGTATAAAAGCATTGTTAATCATGAATTTCGAAAAAAATCGTCAGTAATTAGCCGAGATATAAACCTTTAAAAATATGGACGGTTTGGACACACATAATGACAGGGGCGACGTACTCTATGTACCATTGGCTTTTAAAGCCTAGATAACAACTTTTAATGGTATATGTATGGAATAAAATGGCCAGTAACAGTATAAAAGCAATAAACGTCAAATTGTTAAAAACAGACTAATTCAAGGGGTCTCAGGACGCTTAAAGCTTCAAAATGTTTTAGATGTTAATCTTCCATTTTTTCTGAACATTTTAATATAATTGTTTCCTTCAAATTCTCATTAGAACAGAATATATGGCTTTTATAATTATACCCGCTCAATAGCTTAAGTGGCCTTTTAGAAACTTTTAAGTAATTTTTCTCCAATTGACTTTTTTTTTGGCATAACGCGCACGATATCTCAAAAACTTTTGAATATTTTTTCATGAAATTTTCAAAACATACGTTTTATATTAATCTGTATGAACTGAACTTAAAATTTTCTCTTTATTGTTCAAAAAAAGATTTTTTAAGTAATTATATTGTTCAAATTTTCAAAATTTTCTATTAGCTAAATACAACTTTGTATTAAAAATTTAAAAATTCTTTAAATACAAATTTATTTAGATTCATGGTAATTATTATAATCTGAAGTATAAGTAGGCGCTAAAATTTTTATTCTAGTTACAATATTTATTTTCTAATCGTGCGCGTAAGCTGTTATACTAATATTCTGCTTATCAAATGTCTGACTGTTTGGAGCGCCCTGTAAATGCTAATTCTTCATCTTGCAAATTTTTAAATACATAAAATGAAAGAACGTACTTATCTTTCATCTTAATAAAAATTCTGTTTTAAAATCATATACATTTTAAGATATTAAATGTTGAATATGGTCTCTTTTTTTCATTTTTTCGAATTTTTGAGATCCTGAGACCCCTTAATTAGAATGAATTACATACATACTATGGGATTCCGACAATTTGCAATGAATTGCTCTTTCAATACGCCTCGAGTGGCTTTAAAAGTTAATTAAAAACCTATCTGGAAAACGCGGCAAGGACCAAGGCGGCGTTGCAAGTTTGTCACCTCCTTTCGAAGCGCGCTTAGCACAATGCCAAATGTGAACTTTGAACGAATGTGTTGTTTTAGCTGCACTTTAGAAAGAAAGGTTATTACTATGATGAATTAAGTTTTATGAAATGCCAAATGAAGTTTAAATATCCATTTCTTTTATTGTCAGTACCGAATTAAGTTCATTATAAAGATATTAAAATAATATTAAACTAGTCGGATGTATCAATCCCAATACTTTCTTCTATCTCATACATGTCAATACTTCCTGATAAATGCAGCACAGCAACGTCACCGGTTAGGCGATTTATAACAAAATCTAATCGGGGACAACTTTCGTGAACTTCTAATTGAATTTGAAGTTTGGTGAAAATTCGTGCATTAGTTTTTGAGATAGAGCTATTACGGAAATCGTGAAAAGTTCTGAGTTACAGTGGCACCTCTTGGGCAATTTACACCAAAAACATATATCAGGGTCAGTTCATATCAGGGACTAACTGAATCTAAAGTTTGATGAAAATTCATGCATCAGTTTTTGAGATACAGCTATTACGGAAATCGGGAAAATTGCGGCATAGTAGCGCTACCTGTTGGGCTATTTACACCAAAAAGTAATCAGCACCAATTTATATCATTGACTAAATCAATCTAAAGTTTTATTAAATTCCGTTCAATAGTTCTTAAGACAGAGCGCCCACAATATTTGTGTCACACACAGATAGACAGACTCACAGACAGACATTTTGTAAAAACATGTTTTTCATTACTTCTGTACCCTAAAAAGTATACATTCGTCGAAAACCGAAATTCGAAAATTTTCACGAATCCAATACTTTCTTCCTGTAAAGATAGAAGAAAGTAAAAATGAGTTATACAGAATAGCTGTATTTGATATTTTTTAGGTTCCATATCTCTTTGAACTTTCATGGTATATCCAGTTACATTTTTCTAGTATATACTGTTATACCCAACCCTACTTTGCATAATGTTTTACAAAGTGTTAGTATTCTTTTAACAACTTTTTTTTTTTTAATAATACAATTACTAATTCATATATTTATTGTACGGAACCCTCTGTGCGCGAGTAATACTCGCACTTGACCGTTTATTCAGATCAACATTTTGAGTTGTTTTGTTTGAATTAGAGTTTTCTATAAATTTTATTGTTCTTCCTCGTATAGTTTTATTATTTCCAATATAGATTCTGTAACTTTTCTCGTACCCGATAAAAGTTCCTTCAATAAATTTATCATCAAGTTTTCCTCTTTGGGATTTGTCGAGATAGGCATAGGCTTTACAACCAAATATTTTAACGCTTGGTAAATCCGGCACTTTATTTATCCATAGCTGGTATGGAGATGAGTTGTGTGACTTCGTACGGATTATATTTAGCAAATAAACAGCAGTATTTAAAGCTCCGCCCGAAAAATTTTGAGGTAGATTATCTTTCGATAACAGGCAACGCGTCATTTCAACTAGCCTTCGGTACTACTTTTCTGACACGCCGTTCTGGGATGGAGAGTGTGATAAGGTTAACTGGTTTTGTATGCTTGTGTCCGAAAAAAATTCTACTGTATTCTATAGTATGTTATTCCCCGCCGTTGTCCGTTCGGAGAACTTTAATTTTACGACCGAGTTTATTTTCTCTAATAGCTACGTATTTCTTTAGTTTTATAATTACTTCACTTTTCTTAGATAAGAGAATCATTATAATAAATCTACTGATGTCATCAGTAAATGTAAGGAAACATTTATTTCCTCATATGTTTTCTGTTGGCATCGGCCCACAGACATCTGAATGCACTAGGTCTAGAACCTTCGGAGCTTTGTTCGTTGCTTGTTTGGATACGGTGCATCCGTTAAGATGATGGCGCATTTTATATAGCTTTTGCAGATAGTATCGAGTTTACAGGTTTGTATTTCTAAACCTGTAACTAAATATTTATATAAGAGTTCTTTAATTGAAATTATGTTCCTATGCCCAAATCTCCTGTTCCAATACTCAATGCAGTTTTTATTCTTGCATTGATGAGCTAAATCGGGATAGTTTTTATGCTTAGGTTTGTGCAGACCAATTTCGTCTAAATTATTTCTAATTTTTCCTTCTATGAATGGTTTCTGATTTTGGGATAACTTACAGGTATTGTTTTTAAATACGAGCTTACAACCATGCTTCACGGCTTTAGTAATCGACATTAGATTTCACTGTATGTCTGGCACGTACAAAACTTCATGTAAAGTGATATCGTTAGATTGTGTTTGCAATTTTATTGTGCCTGTCCTGTGGCTCGAGAGTGTTCCCATTGGCTATTGTTAAAATATTTTTATTATTTGTATCAATATCAATAAATAAATGTATACCACTACATATGTGTGATCTGCTTCCGAAATCTGAGATCCATGTTGATATGGATTAATTTCGTGCGAGAAAAGATAATTGCTTTTAAACAATGTATTATCTAAAGTGTTATAATTTTCTTCGCTATTATCCACCAGAGTCTGTATGTATGTTCCAATTTCTACTTCCGGAGAATTTTTATTCGCTTCAAAACAGAAAAACGAATTTTGTCTAAATTTTTCATTTGTAGGTTTTTTAGAATTTTTATTCTTAACCCTGCAACAATTTGATTATGTATAGTTTTTCATGTGGCAATTCGTACAAAAAGAATTTTGTTCGCGTTTTGGATATGTTTTTGCATGACTTTAATGCTTTGTATGCACTTCCACTTGACGAATTGGAGCTATCTTGCCTATTTTGAACTTCTTCACTAAGTTTTTCTTTGATAAATTCTGCGTTTAATTCTTATTCTTAACTCGCTTCTAGGGCCGTTATCAAAGTATCATAACTCCGGTGGAGGGAGCATAATATAATGCCAATAGATGAGAATATTTTATTTCTCCACCTATAAGTTTCAGCTTACTGGCGGTTTCTGGAATTTTTAGTATATGATCAATAATCTTTCCCCCTTCTGCGAGTTTTATAATGTACAATTTTCTTAGTAAGTACAATTTACTGGATAGATTCGCGCGATTATGAATTCTTTTGCTTGCCATGTAGCTCTAACAATAGTTTCATTTTTTACGTAGATTAACTGAGAGTTTTCTAATGTTAAATTAATAATTGCTCTAGCTTTATTGTACTTTTTTATCCAATCGTTACTTAATGGGTTTGGTAGATCATCAGTACGATGATTAAACAGATCTTCTTTCATAACAAGCATTTGAACCATATAGATCCAAACCGAGTCATTCCATGTCAATTCAACCAGACCTTGTAACCCGACCCCCAGAGATTTGGATGAAACTCGGTGTATATACTAATTCTATCATGATATGAATACATCAGAAAATTTTCCTTCCTAGACCTCATAGTTTGTGAGATATGGGGGGCCCAATTTTTGGAATTTTCTCAAATCGCACATTTCTGAGTCTGTATTTTTAAACTGCAGTTCTATTTTCAAAAAATTGTTTCTCTGGATCTAAAATGCGAATCATCTTAAACATATCACCGTAAGTACAACAAAAGACGCAAATTTTAATAAAAAAATATTTAAAAAATTAATTTTAAATATTTAGGGCCAAAAAATTAAACAAAAGTTGAAAGTTATGGTTATTTTTCCAAATTTTTGTGACTTTACGAAAAAGGCTCTAAACAATAAGGCAAATGAAATTTCCAATTTCTTTTTGTTTTAAATAAATGTTTAAACTTTGGGCTTTCTATTTATGAAATAAAAATGACGTCTTTCTCATGGCTTATGCAAAATGTTTGACTTATTTTGGGCTGCTGTACCTATCAAGAGATAAATATCTTTAACTTTGCTTATGGTACCTAAATAATTGCTGCACATTTTAAATATAAATTTATTAATCATTTTGATTTATTTCCTAAAATGAACCCTTAAAATCAGACTGATTTTTATAACAGTAGAAAATTTGTATGTTATTGGTACATATCACACATTATCTGAAATTGTGTTGTTCTAAATCTTATCGCATATGTTTGTCACATAAATGTATATCTATCATTGGATTCAGTGGTATAGTATTTCTATAAATACTTTCACAAAGGTAGTATGTAAAGAATATGTACAATATTTAATGGAGGGGGTGTAGATATTTAAATCATAGATTTTTTTCTCATTTTACTCAGAAAAAACAAAGCAAAAACTTTACTTTGTAAAAAAGAAAAAAAAAAGAAGCACTTATATTAAATAAATTTAACAAGACATAGGAACTACAGTAATTATTTAGGTACCACAGTATAAATTAGACATATTAGAGATATTTTGATTTCTTGAATGCTGCAATTTCCCAAAACAGGGCAAAATTTTTACATAAGCTACGAGAAAAACTTAATTTTTATTAAAATTGAAATAATCATTAATTAAATCTAATACATTAAGTAAAATTGCTTATAAATAATTTAAACATTTAGATTGTTTCATTTTTTTATGTAACAAATAAAGAATTTGTTAAATTAAATGCAAATTTTTAAAGCTAAAAAATCAGAATAAAAATTATATTTAAAAGATTGAAATTCAAAAATATAACTGATCTAAATAAAAATATAGAAATAAATGACGTACTTTTGCAGTATCACTTAGACTTATTTTGCAACATTCTTTTTTTGTGCAATTTAAAATTTATATTTATTATGAATAAGCAACATTGAGAACATTCTAATATATAGGTCAATTTCCCTATCCTACTGTAACTCCAAACATAATAACACAACAAAACATCGGTATATTAGAAGATCTTCGTGATTTAGTATCTAAAACATTAAATCGGTGGCTATCTCTCCTTCTTCCCCCCACCCCCCAGAAAAGAATATAAATATCTTAATGGGAAATTCTCTTCATTTTGGTAAAATTTTATGAAAATTTGCAATTTTTATATTGCCAGAGCACCAATCACAAAAGTCAAGGACTTTCTTTACATCAGGAAATATCTCTTTTACAAATGATATCACTTCCTTCTGTGTTAAACACACAAGAGTGACATCATGTTGCATATCATAAGATAAAATGTGTATATTGCTTGCTGATAATCTAATACTGAGAGATAGAGTGTATATAACAGTTGGATCAAGAGTGCAGCTTCTTTGGTCCAATGGTAACTTTAAGCCTCATCTTGAATAAGAAAAGTGAAATTTTTGCTGAAATCCTACAAAACGATAGCTTTTTGAGGGCCAAAGTTTGCTTTAGTTTCTTTTAGGAAATTAGATTTAGCTTTTGTTATAAGAGAGTGGAATAACATTTTCCAAATATTTTACTTAGCTTGCCACAAATTCAATTAAATGAACAGTGCTGCTAATACTGGATTGAATACCTAGAGTTATAATTCTCAAGTTTTTCGGAAATTGCTGTTTAAAAAGAGAATACAACTCATGTAGATGCACATAATATCAATCGCTTTTGTGCATAGTACATTCTTAGCAATGCTAACTACATTTTTTTCCAGTCATGATTCTTCAATATTCATTACAATTATAAAACTTTTCAATTAGTTCAATTGTTTCTGGACCTGTAGCTGTGGCTTTAATTTTTCTTATTTCTGGCATAGACAAGATTCTCTTTTCTCTCAGAAGTTGTCATGATGGTCTTGCAGCATAATTAGTTACTTAAATTTATCTATTACTTTCTTTTGCAGCACAATTAAAAATAGATCCCCTTCTATTATGAGAAACAGCAGACTAATAATAATTTGATTAACAGATTCAAAAACACCTGCCTTAACTAAATAATTATATCCTGCCTTTGTCAGAATTTGTTTATACAAGGAAGGTGTAAAAATATGTTTCATACTGTAGAAATGAAATAGGCTTGGTTAAATATAAGGTATTTAAACTATAAAAAAATATTTAAAATGATTAAAATTATTCAAGATAATAAGATAGAAAGTTTTAAAAGAATGTTAAATATAAATAAAATGTTTTAATTCAAACACACATACACACATAGAAAGAAACATATTGAAAATTTGATGGGTAAGAAGTCATTATTGCATTTTCTTATTCTATATCAACAAAAGATTTTTTGTTTACAGTTATACTGTAAACACAAAATTAAGGGATTGGTTAAATTTAAAAAAAATGCTAATAATAAAAGAAAATATATGAATGAATAAATAATGGAAACATAATGATTATACACAAAATTTAATGGAGGGAGGATAGACTGCAGTCATACACTCCCCCCCCACCGCATTTTACTCATAAAAAAGAAAAAAAAAGCAAAAACTTTACATTGCAAAAGAAAGGAAGAAGGAAACATTGAATAATATATTCAACAAGTCATAGGAACCACAGTAGATAGTTAGGTACCTCAGCTAAAATTAGGCAGAGATTCTTTTTTTCTTGATTGGTGCAGTTTCCCAAAATAGGGCAAAATTTTGCATAAGTCATGAGAAAGACATCATTTTTATTTCATAACTAGAAACCCCAAAGTGTAAACTTTTATTTAAAACATAAAGAAATTGGAAATTTCATTTGCCTTTTTGTGTAGAGCCTTTTTCGTAAAGTCACAAAAATTTGGAAAAAGAACCATAACTTTCAAATTTGGTTTAATTTTTTGGCCCTAAATATTTAAAATTAATTTTTTAAATATTTTTTTATTAAAATCTGCGTCTTTTGATGCACTTACGGTGATATTTTTAAGATGATTCGCATTTTAGATCCAGAGAAACAATTTTTTGAAAATGGAACTGCAGTCAAAAAATACAGACTCAGAAATGTGCGATTTGAGAAAAATCCAAAAATTGGACCCCCCATATCTCACAAACTATGAGGTCTAGGAAGGAAAAATTTCTGATGTATTCATATCATGATAGAATTAGTATATACAGCGAGTTTCATCCAAATCCCTGGGAGTCGGGTTACAAACCATAAAAAATTTGGTTGAATTGACATGAATGACCCAACTGCGTAATTGTTTAAGTTAAGTTTCTCTACACTAAAACTTTCCTTTGAGAAGGAAGCCATATTCTTTATTTATTTTTCTCACCTTATTTAATTAAAAACCCTTTTTACTTTTTTCTTAATAACGAATGGTTCAGTTTCTATTTTAATTATAATTTGTTATATAATTGTTTAAATATTGATCAGTTTATTACAGTTCAATTTGTTACTGCATTTCAAATTTATTTCAAATGTAACATAGAAAATGCGAGCAGTATTGCCAAGATCATTCCTCGGCTCTCATAATTTCTTATAAATTAGAACTACGGCATTAGATTTTCTTTAAATTACATAAATAGTACTTAAAAATAGGTAAGGTAAATTCTTCTATATTGAATAATCCATTATAGTATCGGTATTTCAATTAGAATGTATCCATTTTTATAATATTCATAAGTATCCATTTTTATTATATTTTATTATTTTGTTATATTTCATTTTATTATATTTATCAAACATATATATAGATGTGTTTTTTATTATATTCGTTCATTTATCATTTATTATTATATTTTTATTATATATATATATATATATAATAAATTTGAAATCACAAATATATGAAGATATTGATAAGTTCTAAAGATGATTTAGAAATGAACATATGAAACCAGTATGTAAAATAAGAAACTATGAATGACTCACAGAATCATCAGAGGAGCTTCTGAGTTCATTCATAGAAGATGCGTTATTTCATCCAATTTTGTCGGCATTAAACCTAAAATGACAAAATTTAGCTCCTTATAACGCAAACAATTCAGAAAATAGATAATAAAAAGCTAAGAGATCCAAAGAAAGATACCGGGTGTCCCAAAAAGGACTGACTGATTTTAAAATTCAATAACTTGCAAACGGTGACAGATATTAAAAAAATTCTTGCAGGAGGGTTATGCATAAGGTCAAAAGTTTTATTACAGTGATTTTCAATTTTAGTTCGATTTACAAACAATAGATGGCGCTATAAGCAATAGTCGCTAAATACAGGCTCGATTTTTGGTCCTTTATCTTGTTCCATGCAGAAAAAGGAGATGGAAATGTATTATCCGGGCCACGAAGTACCAAAAATCGAGCCTGAATTTAGCGACTATTGCTTACAGCGCCATCTATTGTTTGTAAATCGAACTAAAATTGAAAATCACTGTAATAAAACTTTTGACCTTATGCATAACCTTCCTGCAAGAATTTTTTTAATATCTGTCACCGTTTGCAAGTTATTGAATTTTAAAATCAGTCAGTCCTTTTTGGGACACCCGGTACATCTCATACAGGATATTAAAAATTATTAGAGCACAGTACCTGAATGACATACTAAGAATCAAAACTACTGCATATCAGCATGGAAAACAAAGTTAAGACTATTTTAACATGTGATCTGCAGTTGAGCATCTGAGTGAAACCGATAACTGTGCTGCGCTCTGGTGTGAGAAAGGAAAAATGTAAATTGGAACTGGATTAATAACAATAATGTTTAGAGTTGCCATCTTAAGCCCTCCCCCAAAAAAAATAAAATGAATGAAAATGATTGAAGAAATCAAGAAAAGACTTAGATTAACTGTTAGTTAAACTAGAATGAAAAAATGGGAATAAACTTAATAAGTACTGAGTGAATACAAAATAAAATAAAGAAAAGGAATAAATTAATACAAATAAATAGATAAATAAATAATGAATTATATAAAAATAAATAAAAGGGCAATTGATTAAATTAACGTTGTAAAGACAAAAAATCGTAACATTAAAAAATGAGAATATAAATAACATTTAAAAAGATGAGGAATATTTGAAATAGTAAACTTTAGCCTTGTATTATGTAAAAAAAATGTGAAAATTTAAAAAGGAATGGGGAATATTGAGATAGTAAAATATATCCTTAAATGATGATGCAATATGTGAAAATTTATTATGTTAAATGCATGATAAACCATATATATATATTTTAATTGTATGTCCATACAATATATAAGCATATATACATACACTTATACACGCTCACACACATAAAAACATATAAGGTTTTAAACTTTTTTTAGCATTCCCGACCTCAACCCTCCATAATGGTATTTTAATTTTTTATGTTTTTTATGTTTTTAGTGTATAATGTATGGAAAAACATACACATACACAAAAACTTTTTTTTTATAAGAATATATATATATATATATATACATACATATAATTTTTATAATTTTTTCAGCAATCCACATCCCACCCTCCATAATAGTGTTTTCGATTTTTTAGTTTATTTAAACATATTAAATGCCTATGCTGGTAAGAAGTAGAAACAAGTTGGAAATTGCTCGTCAAACGTGGCAAATGAGGTGCGTTCGTACTATAACTAGTTTTATAATTATTTTTTGCACCCCATATTGTACTGAATGTATAATTTTTTGCACTTCATAAAGCGCATAGTCTGATACATCATTAAAATGCACTTCCAATATTTTTTTCCCATTTCCCGTAATGTAAAGAAAAATTTTGACTGTCCCTGTAATTAAACTATACATCCGATTTTCCTAAAATTTGTAAAGGCTCGTCAAAATTTTGCAACAGTTATATCTTTAAAATTTCAGATCATTCGGAAGGCTCTAATATCATTAAAATGCACATGCAATAATTTTTCCCATTGGTCGTAATGTAAAGAAAAACTTTTGACTGTCCCTGTAATTAAACTATACATCCGATTTTCCTAAAATTTTAAAGGGCTCGAACAAATTTTGCAACAGTTATATCTTTAAAATTTCAGATCATTCGGAAGGCTCTAATATCATTAAAATGCACTTGCAATAATTTTTAACATTGGCCGTAATGTAAAGAAAAACTTTTGACTGCCCCTGTAATTAAACTATACATCCGATTTTCCTAAAATTTGAAAGGGCTCGACAAAATTTTGCAACAGTTATATTTTTAAAATTTCAGATCATTCGGAAGGCTCTAATATCATTAAAATGCACTTGCAATAATTTTTAACAGTGGCCGTAATGTAAAGAAAAACTTTTGACTGTCCCTGTAATTAAACTATACATCCGATTTTCATAAAATTTGAAATGGCTCGACAAAATTTTGCAACAATCATATATTTGAAATTTCAGACCATTCGGTTGGGTAGTTTTTGCTCTGTTACATGCGGACAGACGGACGGACGGACTGAACGACGACTATAGGTGCTACGTATTTATATAATTACGAACGCACCTAAAAAATGAATATTAAGATTTCTGCCATGCAGAGATAAAAGAGATGGGATAATTATAAGACAATGCTAATTGCTTTAATTTAAAAATTTTAGGCTGTAAGAATTGGGAGGAACATAAAAGTTTGATACGAAGACTATGATTAAGAAGAATATTTCTATATACTGAAATATGCAAGCAGGAATTAAAGTTCGTAAAATTAATTACATTAAATGAAAATTCATTGCGTTTATCATAAATTTTGAATGTTAGAGTGTTATTAGGGAGAATATTAATTTTAACATCCATAAAACTGACACTAGAATTATTTGATAAGGTAGTAAGTTCTAGATTAGAAGAGTACTTTACAGGAAGAGATATATAATTATTATCTGTAACAGAAAGATTAATTATATCATCTATATATATATAATATTCTTTTATTTTCTCATCTCAATCTGGAGTTTTATAATTCCTCATTTATTCTTGATGCATACCTGCTATAGACAAAATCCAGGTAATAATGACAGTTTTACAATTTTCATCCATTGTATTCGTTAGGCTTCTTCTGTTTAGGTGGTAACCGGGTTATTATGCTATAACTTGCTTAGAACTTCCCATTCATTGGGTAAACTCTTCTAAATTAGTTAAATATATAATTGTTGCAAAGTTTTGTCGAGTCATTCCAAATTATGTGAAAATAGGATGTATATAGCTTAATTAAAGGGATAGTCAAAAGTTTTCGGTTACATTACGGAGAATGGGGAAAATTATTTCAAGTAGATTTTAATGATGTTATAACCTTTGGAACAAAATGAAATCGATATGCACTTATGAAGTGCGCAAAACTTTACATTTAGTACAACATGCGGTGCAAAAAGTATTCATAAAACTAGTTATAGTACGAACGAACACCCCATTTACCACATTTTTCGTGCAATTTCCAACTTGTTTTATAAAAATAATTACAGTTAATTAAAAAAAATAATGAAAATACTTATCAGCAAATAATCTCAAAGTTTGAGGTGTGAAAGCCTCGAACAGGTCTACTGCGTGTATTATTTGACATTAACATTACTAAAAATCTAATTTTTTGAAAAATAGAAATACTGCATCCAAATAAAGTTTTTTAACATATTAAAAGAGATATTTTCATATTGGCCTTACGTTAGGGGTAAGCAGTGGAAGAAATCTCCAAAGATCGGTATTTACAATCAGCTTTTTCATTTTGTTCATTTCAGTGTATTAAGCGTGAAATTCAATTAAATGGATTCAGTTTGTGTTTTATATTTTATTGATTTGTTTATTAATGTTTTAATTTCGTTATAGAATATAAGCTGCAATCAAATGATGTGCTTTTTAGTCTCATTTAACTGAAACGGATTTCTCTTTCGTAATCGTCTGCACGCGATACAGATATGTTTAAAAAAAAATCATGCATGAAAATTAATTTAAAAACAATAAAAAACATTAAATTGCGAAGTAGTTTAAAAATAAATTGCTATATAGTTTCCAAATAATTTGTATTTGAAAGTACTTTTTCCCCGATATTCGACTGTGTAAAAATTGAATATGTCCGGTATTTAGAAATTAAAAAAATTGCGATTAAAGTTAATAAAAATTTAATTTAATCGTCTGCCGTTCCCACCGTCAAAATGACGTCAGCGTTACAAACGAACACGTTCGCATTTATAGTATAGATAGGCACAAATATTGTAATTGTGTGTTTTTGATAATGATTGAATTGCTTGTAATTCATTTTTTTGGAATTAACACGAGTTATTTCTTGTTTAAAACAAACTATTGTGCTCTGTATTAAGCCATTAATACTCGAAACTTGAAATATTTAAAACGTCTTAATGCAAAAATATGTTATTAAATTCCAAATTTTTATTAAGTATATCTGGATTATGAAGGAAGAATGTTTCCGTGACTAACTCTGACGTCCCTTTGAATGTGCCAAAACATGTTGATAAATTTTACTTTTGCTACAATTTTTTAACCTTCCAAACATCACAAAATTTCAGTATTGCTACTGTCGAATTAAGAAAGAAAACGTTTTTAAATGCAATTTCTTTGAAAAGTCTATTACAATTTACTTGTTAACCATTTGGAAAAATGGTTATTGTCCTCATCAGGATAGGAAATCAAAAACATATCTGAAGCGTTTTATTAGTTTAATCCGCATTTTATTCGTTTTCTGATTGGTCTATACAGTAATCTGTATTTTTCCTTTACTTTAAACAGATATGGATACTTCTGTTACCACTATGACAAAAAAGTAATAAAAACTACAAAAAAAAGTAATAACTCAGAAACAAATTGAGATACAGCTTTCAAACGAATTGCATTTAAAAGCACATTTTTTTTTCTCTATACGACGGTGTAAAAAGTAATATTGTGGGATGTTTAGAAGTTTAAGAATGAAATTTCATTTAAAATTTGTCCAGGAATATTAATGTTTAATCCATGGCGTACGTAAAGTATGACCAGCTACGTAGAAGTTAAAAAATTTACAGTACCGAAAAATTTAATCCATGGCGTACGTAATGTATGATCAACTCCGTGCGATTTTTTATGTCTTAAATTTTAGTCTTTGAAAAAATGTTTTTCCAAATGGTCGTTGTAATTTGTTAAATTGCATTTTTTTATTATTATTGTTTTAAAAATATTTTGCAATTATGATTTTTTTTTTTTTTTATCTATCATCACATAAGAAAGATTGATTCATTTTCACTTAAAACAATGTAAAAGTTCAGCATACGACATCCGCTAACACTCCATGACGAAATTAAAATTTCTTCATTAAATAAATACAGTAGTATGAATAAAACTTAAATTTAACCTATATGAAATTGAACTACGTTCTTACAACACTGTACTTTGTAGAATCGAAACACTGCTGTATATAGCAAAATATTTGGCGATTTCTTCGCTTTTAATTCTTGGCATGTGACCAATACGAAAGTATTGCTTTTAATAAACTTCAAAATTTTATTTGGATATATTACTTATATTTTGAATATAAAAATGTTTTTCCTTGTTGTTGGTGTGTAATACAAAAATTTGCATATTACATGTAAAAAACTATTAGAGTTTTCAATTAAAAACCCTTTTTAACCATTTAAACCATTTGTATGGTTTTCACTAATATACTATAACTTAGAAAGTCCGGGTTCTATCATCTAGTATTAATTAAAGCAAAACACCCACAAAACGAAATAAGATTTCCTTTTCTATAAAGACAAAGAAGAAAGAACATATTTTCATGTTTATTTCTAAAGGGTCAAAATCTCATATAAAAATGCCTCTTCTTAACTTAGCCTGATCACTATAAACCCTTATAAGAAATAACCCAATAGGACATTTTTGGCATAATCCCCATTTTTGGGGCTTACATAAAAGCCTTTACCAAGGAAATTTATGGCTACTCATGATAAGAAAGAAATCTGTCCATAAAGTAATAACTGCTTGGATTTAAGAACTAGCTTTATAATACCCAATAAATATCACTTTTTTTCTTTAGTACGAACATATTTATTGTATAAAATATCTGAATCTATTATTTACAGTTTCGTTTTCAAAATGTAGAATGTAATTGATATTTTTATTATTATTATTATTCAACTATGATGTTCAAGTAATGTTATTCTCTTCTATTATACATTAAAATTCCAAGATTAATTAATTTGGTGATCTATATTGTAGTGATAAATTGTTATTTAATAATATTTTATATTTAATAACATTTAATAATTAACGTTTACCAGTATTTGATAATTAATTTTAATTGTAATTAATATTAAAATTAATTCATTTACATGTTAAAAGATAAAGATATTTAATATTGTAAAAACGTGAAAATGTTTATAATGGAATAAATGTAATTGCGTTGAGAAGTATTGCACATAGATAACTACATTATACTCAGAAGAAGATGCTGAATTCTACTAAACATTAATTTAATTAAATGAACAAATTTATTCTGATGATTTGATTTTTCTTAATGGTTTTTTCTTCAAAATTGTAATGAGAGGAGTTGTTCTTAAGCTTTTATGACCCTTGCAGCTCTTTAAATATTATATGTGTAGTCCGTGTAAAATAATATCCATCTTTATTTGCATATACTTTATAAGAAAAACATAAATGTGCTGTTATATACGGAAAAATGTTTTTTATAGAATATGAAAACAATTTTTTAAATAGCAACAGTCTACATAATAAAAGAGTCCAAAATTGTTTTTTTCAAAAACTTACGCACTGTTTTGTTATCATTATTGAGTTCTTTAGATTAAAGAAACATAATAAAAAGACCTGGGTTATATATTTTTTCTTGACTCTTTTAAAAGCGAAATAAAGAATAAAATGTTAAGGGTTTATTCATAAACTGAAAATGTAATAACAAAATAATACAAGGAAAAGTACAAGGAAAATGCAGTAAATAAGGATATATAATTTTTTAAATCAATTCAGAAAATGAAATAAATTGAATTTATATAAAATAAAATTTTACAATTTTTTTTCCTTGCTACATTCCAAAATTTTCTTTTTTGTGGATATTGTCAATATTACTAAATGGTCCTTCTAAACCGACGAAACATAAAATTTCTCTATATCTGGAAAATAATTATTGAAACGAACTGTAAAACTGCATAACCATGTATTGGACCATGCGGACTCTTTTTTATTTAATAATAAATATTGTTGTTTAAGCATAAATATAATAGTTTTTGTCTGTAATTTTCAGAAAAACCCATTTGTAAGTTCAGTTAACTATTTAGGTGACGAATAATAAATTTTGTTTTTGTCTGTATGTTTGTTCTTTCGAAATAGGCTCAGGAACTATTGCATAACGAGCTCTAAACTTATTAGGAGAAAATAGAGTAGGCTTCTGATTACAATGTGCAGTTTGACGTATTTCGCTATTGAAAATAGTAATTGAGAAAACAGGAAAAGAAAAGCGAGATAATCTATCACTCGACAAATCTTTCAATACTCAGAAATTCTTTTACAAAGTGATCAATTTTAAGGAGTGTTACGGAAATGAAATAGTCTATATAAGATTTATAAGTGATAATTCTAATTACAATCGGCAGTTTGGCGCATTCTGAAATCTAAAAATGTTTTGAGGAAATGAGAAAAAAAAAAAACCGGAGAAACGACAAAACTTTTAATGCTGTAAATCTTGATAACTAATTGTTAAATTTCAAGGAATCTTACAGCGATTGAGATGTTAATTTGTAGATATAATTAATATATATAAATGATAACTAATAAATAAATTCATATTTATATAAATTAAATATATAAATTAATATAAATTAAAATTAACATATATAAATAATAATAATTATCTATAAATGATTATAATTACTGTTTTAGCTTAGAACTTAAATATTTTAATTACAAATAAGATTATTTACTTAATAAATTATACATAAAATTAATAGTACATTATGAGAATGTGGAATACAATTAAATTATTTTTTTAATCGCATTAAATCGTATACAATACAAACGCAAAACAGCGAGTTGCAACACAGCTAGTAAGACATAAATTTCTTGAATAAATATTTAATAATTAGTTTGATAATTAAAAAAACTGCTTTTGAATAAAAAAATAAAGTATAGGGATATGTTTTGTTCTAATATTTTTAGACATCATAAACATTTCACTCGGGCGATTTTTGGAAAACATTTTAATTAAAAATTGCTACGAATTTTACCACGAATTGTATACACTTCCAAACCTATGAAGAATCGAGGAAAAAGAATATGAACAATGTATTTTTTTCTGGGCCTACATTGATCAAAGTAACGGAAATATGTTATTAGCACTTGAAAAAACATGGATGCTACGATTTGTAAAATGTAGATGATGCCTATTTCAAAATTTGTATTCATATTCTGAAAGAAAATGTTATTTTGAGCGTGTTGTTTTGCCGAAAACAAAGACCCAACATACAAGGTACGTGAAAGCAAAATGGTTAGTACGAAAGGATATGATATTACTTCGCCCCGCGTTGTGAAAAGGGGAAAATGAAGTAATATAAAATAAATATTAATAATGGTAGTAGATAAGAAACACATTTTGGCAACATATCAGTAATCGAATTATTTAATGTCTTAAATTTTCATTGGGATAAATTATTATTGTGGGGGAATGAAAGATATTTATATTTAAATTTATAAAATTCTTGAAACTAAATAGTATCTGAATGAAATATAAAAGAAAAGTCAAAGAAAGAGAAGACATAAAATGATACACATAAATCAAATTTTATTTTCAATAAATCATAGGTTCGTTTAATAGATTTTTTTGTAATTGATTCAAAAAATGAGAACTTTGAACATCAATTCACATTCTTAATAAAGTGAAAACTCATCTTATGAAGTAAAGTATTATAAAAATCAAATGTTTTGAATATCAAATACCTTTAAAATCAAAATACACAAAAATTTTATGTGTTACTCGCATCACAAATGCTTTAAATTGGCTAATTAGCCAAAATAATAATTATCTCATTAGTTAATAATTTTTCTTCAAACATTTAATGAAGGTAATGATACGCATAAATTAAATTTAGAATATAAGGTTGAATCTTATAAAATGATTGTTAATAAATATATACATAGATAAAATAAGTAAAATAGCCATTATACAGTAGTAATGATTGTTTAAGATTTCTCATCCTTAACTGTTGACGAGACCCACCTTAACTCTTCTCACCCTTAACTTTTAACTTTTAACTTAACTTTTGACGAGGTAACGCTTAGCAGTTGACTGGATGAATAATGATTGTCCATGTGTCACACACAATACAAATGTCCACCAATTAGAATACAGTTTATGATTGTTCGTAGATTACACATAATTGTTCTGATTAATGTAAGTGGATGTCACACACTAATTAAAAAAATATATTTGAAGAGCTGAAGTTTCTCTTCACCTGGTGATATGCCTTACGCATGATAGGATTCTTGGGAAATGCAGACAACTTTTCTTTGAGATAATGTGACTTGTCGTCCTAGAATATGGTTCGAGTGGATTCTTTTCCCGCATAAGTCGAGGAGCATTCATCCGGCATTTTCATCCCTCATAGAAATTTTCTCAGAGTCTCCTTTCCATTGTTTACTTTAGGAATATTCAATCTGCAATTTTCGGACTGCTGAAAACTATACTCCTTCTAGCGTGATTTTCGGAAACTTCCTTCGGCATTATTTTGTGCTGCTAGGACTTCTATCAGGCTTGCAAGTGTTGTTTGACATGAGTTGAAGTCTTCGTAAAGTGGAACATTTAGAAATCTATAAGAAATTTTCTCAGAGTCTCCTTTCCATTGCTTACTTTAGGAATATTCACTCTGAAATTTTCTGACTGCTGAAAACTATCTTCCTTCTAGCGTGGTTTTCAGAAACTTCCTTCGGCATTATTTTGTGCTGCTAGAAATTATACGAGGCTTACATGTGTTGTTTGACTTGAGTTGAAGTCTTCGTAAAGTAGAACATATAGAAATCTATATTTTTCAAAATCCAAGCTGAGATAGTTCTTCTTAAACATAACATTTTTCTATTCAAAGCTAAGTCTTAATAAATCAACGCATTCTCCGATTAAAGATGAGAGTCTTAGTGGCAAAACAACATTTCAGAATCGCGCTGGAGAGATTTATTACCTCACGATCTACAGGAATCAATGATGAGATTCTTCAGAAGGAGCACAACATTTTTTAATGGGAGTTGAGAGTCTTAAAGAATTTGGAGCAACATTCTGTGCTGAAACTTAAAGACTTAATGCCTCTCTCATTTTCTTACTCTCGACATCAAAAAGAGGGGAGTGCTTATTCTTCATATTACTAATTAAAGCAAAAAGTTCTGGGAAATTTAAGAAAGTTGCGTTGTTATGCTTAAATTAGCAACAAAAGCAACAATGACTATTCTTCAAAATAGAGACCATCATACTCCACGAATTTCTGCCATCGTTCTGCCAGATTCCGTATTTGCTGTAAGTACCATGGCGGTTCCTTGAAATCGAAAAACTCTTGATACTCTTCTTCAACCCTTTACCCTTATTAATCTCATCGACGACATTCAGAATCTTTAGACCGTTTCTCCAAAAATGCCAGATCAACACACGCAAATCATAGTGGTCAATAAGTATATTGAAGCCTAAATTCCTGGACTCCTATAGATATACAGCTAGTACACCTATATATGATACAAATTCTGGTAACTATTAGTTTAAAAATTTCCCAGAACTTTTTGCTCAACCTTTTATTATTTTTCTGATTGGTCTCTCCATATTCCACATTATTGTATATTGTCGCTAAGGAATCTTATTCGTTATGTCTACCCTTCTAGAGGCGTGCATATTAGTTTTCAATGCATTTCTAATTTACTTACGATTTCCTTCGTAAGGGAGGCTCTATCCCTGTTCTTGGTACGACCGCCACCCAAGAAGCTTGTTTTTACGATGCTTCGATTTCCAGTAAGTGGTCGTAAATTCATTTAGGAAGCCTCATAAATATTGTTCATCTTTTATGCTGTACATGTCGTGTCTTGGGCGATACTGGCAATTTTTTTACTCTTTAATGGCCTCCTCGTCTAGGTTTTCGTGAGAACATTAAAATAAACAATATTTACACATATACAAATATTTTAAAATTAGAACCATTCCTGTAATTGTAAAATAAATTTAATATTATTACTCCTCGTATTTTTACCTTTATTCTAATACCAAATTCTATACATTCATTTATATATATATATATATATATATATATATTATAAAATTATTATTTTAATAAAAAAAAATTATTGGTTAATCTTCCAGTATTTATTTTACTTTAATAAATAAATTGAAAAGAATTAACTTTCAAATATACCTATTCATTTTTTTTAATTGTTACTGTTGGATTTGTGCAAATTCCGCAATTTTTTATAATTTATTACACAAGCATTGTTGTATAGTTTATATCTATACAGCATGTGGTAAAGCCTCTTTTGTAACGTGAGTGCTAAGGATATAATTAACTTTTATAATTCCAATAGCGACATTTAGTTTTGAGTAAAAGTTTTTAAAATGTAAAAATTTATGCTTGAATATAAAATTTCAAGCCGTTTCGAAAAAGAACACATAAAAATAGTTAATAAAAGTTTTCAATTTCTTATTTGAAATTATTTTTTCATTTTTTTTTTCAATATTTTTTCAGTAGTATATTCTTGAAAAGACTCAATCCCATCGAACAGGATTCGTTTTCTTTTAATGTTATCACCCAGTGTTGGTGGCTCATGAAAATGTTCCATCGTGTGGTAGGGGGTGCAGTCTTAGCAGCTGTAAGAGTTAGAAGTGACAAGCTGGATAACGTCCATGTATATCAGTAGTAATGCTAATGACATTGGTTTCAATTCGAGCCTGGACACGTTTAATCTTCGTTGGTTTTCTGCCTCTTAACCAATTTGAATAAAAATTCATCAATTAAAATTAAAACTGCAATATATACAGGGTACCAGACAGACAAACTTGCAGGAGGTGTAGGGGGCACATAGACGACTCGGAATCACATAGAAATGCAGGGTCGAAAATGCTGTATTTTCGGGATATGGTGCAAAGAAGCAGAGAAAAAGAACAGAAACAGCACCATTTTATGGTACAGAAAACATTTTATTGAAAGGTTGTACTACAGAAGGTGTTTGAAATTACGACCCGATGTCATCAGGCAGGCTAGACATTGGCGCCGAATGCAATTCTTCACATTCTGAAAGATCCTGGTGTGACGGGTATCCTGCGGCAGCTGCAGATATTCGAGAGCCGAGGTCTTCAACTGAAGGAAGAGAGGGCCGCTGTCAAGCCTGCTTGACGACTTTTGGTCGTAATTTCGAGCACCTTCTGCAGTACAACCTTTGAATAAAATGTTTTCTGTCCCATTAATATGTTGCTGTTTCTGTTTTTTTTTCTCTGCTTCTTTGAACCATAGCTCGCAACTACGGCATTTTCGACCATTCATTGCTATATGATTCCGAGTCGTCCCTGTGCCTCCTATCCATCCTACAAGTTTGTAGGTATGGTAGTGAAACATCGTGTATGTATAATATATCTACATATTCGTTTCACGTAACTTCTTTGTGTAATCATTTTCTTAAAAGTACAAACACAAATATATTATTTTTGTATTTCTCATTATTTAGCGATATGTAGCATGAGTTATTAACTAAATATTTAAACAATTATGAAGTATAACTGACAACGAATGGTTGGGAATCTCTATTATTGGCATTTTATAAAACAGCTGAGTCCAAAAGTAACTGTATAAATGAGATGAAAAATTGTATGTATGTTATATTTAAGAGTGTATATTTGTTTATAGTGATCATTTTAAAGGTTACTGTTGAAATATTTAAAGTGTGCGTTCACTTTTATATTTAGATAGCCCACATCAGGAAAATTAATAATATAAAATAAAAGTAGTCATTATAGTCACAATCGAGTTTCAACTTTCTTTTGAATCACATTTTTAAGCACAAAGACTCAAAATAACAAGGGCTGATGCGTTATTGTTTCTATAACACTGCAAATTTTTACATTACAATAACAATATCTAAGAAAAAAATCAATGAAAAAATAGTAAAAGTACAAATGAAATTATACACTACATTATACTTTGAAACTACTACTTATTATACAATGAAATTATATTATATTAACTTCTTCCAAGTTAGTCACTATCCCGAAAAGCGTTCTACATGTTTAGAAACCTTAGCAACGTATGAAATTTCGAGATTTTATTAAGCAATAAAAAAAAATGTTCTTTTTGATCCACTGTTTTTTGGAAATATTTATGAGTATTTTACAGCGTATAAATAAGTTTTCTCAAACTTGAATATTGGTTTCGCAATGCTATCAATTTTCAAGTTAGCACTGTCATGTTCAAAGGGTTTTACATATAAACATTATTAATTAAAAACATTTTACATTAACGTTAAAATTAATATTACATATTTTTTTGTTCTTTCATTTATAAATTCAGTTACGATGCTGAAAAAGTTTAATTGATAATTTATAGAACGTTAAAGACGTAATTTCGATAAACGGAAACTAGTAATACACCAAGAAATTTACCCGGAAACTGTTACGAAAATCAGTGACAGAAAAATTTACTGTTTTTGTATATTCCTTATTAAATCTCGAAACTATATTTTTTTCTAATATTTATAATGGTAAAGAACGTTTTCGGAATCGTGCTTATCTGGAAATAGTTTACAGTATGTTTTCTTACTTGGTTATATTATTTTTTCTGTAGATTAAGGAATATTTCTCTTTTTTTTAGAATGAACCTTTTAGAATAATAAATTGAGCCTTGACTTTCTTAATTTATTCTCAAAAGATAGCGGTTTTAAAACCTAGTATTTGTAAACCAATACAATTTCCTTGAATTTCTCTCTTCAAGGATTTGGACAAAGTTACTAAACATGTGAAAAAAAAAAAAAAAAAAAGGCATTATGCTGATCAGCCTTCATAAACTACGTTTCATTAAAAATAATCTATCGCGAGCAAATCCGAAAACAAATTCACTAAGTTTAGTCAATAGGGTAGGGGAGTACACAGTGAGACATAGTACACAGTGAGACAGCAGCCACTTTGACATATAGTTGTAACTTTTTCTTCAAGCTGGCGCACACACATAACAACCTCACCTTATGCAACACGTGGATGTAGTTTCGGCACTTATAGTAACAAAATAGTAAATAATGCCTTATTTTATAGTGGTTAAAGTTACATAAACGTCTATTTCAGAGTTTATTTCCCTCAATATGACATATATTTACTTAACCAAACCTAGCTATATCTAATAATAGACTATTTCGACAAAACGACATAAACTTTTTAAAGCGATGAAATTGGTGTAACAGATGAGGCATCCATTTTGTTACAAGGTAACGAAAGTACACAGTGCGACACACAGTTATGGTACACAGTGAGACATGCCTTATTGTGTACCTACTATCTGGTTGGTTGATTTTGTGACGGCCGATTATCTACACTAGGGATATAGGCCCGAGGAGGAGTGCCCTTCGTGGGGGTCTTTCTAAGGGAACCTAACCCGTATTAACGCATGGAAATCCATGGTTCGAAGAAAACCACGAAAACTCCGAACGATTAGGCCGACGGGCGCGATTGGGATCGAACCCAGCACTTCCCGTCTACCAGTTTCGACAGCAGTACCTACTATCTGATTCTGATGTTAAAAAAGTTATTTATTAATAAAAGAAGGTTTCTCTCTTTCTCTCTCTGTGTGTGGGCGTGCGATGGCTAGGGAAATTTACTAAACCTAAGAGGCTGAAAATTTGCATGAAGGTAGCCCAAGGTCTGCCATTGTCCTTCCGAGGCTCATATTTTTAATATTTTGAAAATCTAGAAATATTAATTAGAAATCATAAACTGCGGAAAATTATTGATAGAGTGTAAAAAATGTATGATTTATGAAAATATATACATTGTCTTACTGTGTACTAATTGTGGTACACAGTGAGACAATTTTCGATACTCCGTTATGCTGCTTCTGTGCTTTTATAAATAACTTTTTAAAAACCATTTATACATTAATGTGTAGCTTAAAGATGTAGCAAATTTTTTTTCAAAAGGAAAAAACATCGTCGCCATGCGTTAAGTAATAATAATTTTCGTCTCACTCTGAAGTATATTTTCTTCTTTATTTGTCACTTAAAAAAGTGGGGGTTATTTTGAAATTGTGAAAATGTTTATGTCATAACTCTTAAAATCCTGTTGTTCAAAATATGTCTTGAATGAATCATTTCCTTGAAAATGAATCATTTGCATTTATCATCTATTTAGTTTCTAGCATTTTGAAGTAATTCCTTATTTTAAATCTAGATTACTTACTCATCCAATGACATTGCGTTTAATCCAATGACGAAAAAACATTTATCGCTTTAGCGGGCGCGATAACACAAACGTAATAAAAAAAAAAAAAAATAATAAAAAAACTATCAACATAGATGCATAAACAATCTGCAATTTATTTCTATTCTTCAATTCATTGCAGCCTTTTGTAATAAAACCTGTTTCTTCGATTTTTATTGAGGTATTCTGTGTCTTTATCAAAATTTCTATAAATTCTCTCACATGTGGATTAAATAATTAATTAATTTTCAGCATGTTAAAGTCTAATTTGTAGGTTAGTTCTTAATTATATAATTACGTAGCCCTAATAGTCGTCCCCTGGTTTGTGCGTCTGTCTGTCTGTCCTTCAGTCCGCATACAACAGCGCAAAAACTAGCCAACTGAGTCGTCTGAAATTTAATACACATAATCGTTGCAGAATGTTGTTGAGTCATTTCAAATTTTATGAAAATCGAATCAAAACTTAAAAAGATGTTAATAAAAGTTTTCTTCATTCTATTAAGTCCTATCGTACGTCATTAATTCAATGATACCCCATGATAGGTGATGATTCTATGTTGCAATGATCATTACGGCCTATTTAAGATAGTCTTATTATTTTCGTAATATTCTAGTTAATATATGTAATCGTAATAATTTTGTTATTTACAAATATCATTTAAAGATAACTTATTAGTCAGAAATTAAGTACAATAATTTCTCAACTCAATAAGTGATATTTATTGTCATTATAATCATTTCTAAATCATTACGTAATATTTATTGATGTTAAAACATGGAAATTATTCCAGAGAGAAACATTCGCCTTGCATACAATATCTATGCATATAATATCTATATAATATATCTGATTTTCATTTGATATATTTATTGATGTTGCAATAATTTCCTAAAGCATTAAGTGCGTGATTTACTACCTTTAAATATTTATTCTATGCTGCGCGTAGGTGTCTCTGATGTCAGAGGATTTTTCTGACGAGACTGTAATCGAGTGATAATGTTCAGTTTATATTAAAGTTTTGGATATGTAACTTGCCTTTCGAAATCTGTGACGCACATTTATGTGTCGCTTAAAAGCGTATTTATTGCTATGATACTACAGTTGTAGTTTTTATTTGATGAGTCTGTTAAATATTAACATTGAATTTTAAATTAAATTATAAGAAATATCTATTTTATATTTATGAATCTTTGCATAAGGGTGCAACAGCTATTGCATTACGATCTGAATATTTATAAAATTAGTTATAGTACGAACACGCACCTGATTTGCCACGTTTGACGAACAATTTCCGACTTGTTAACATTTGAAAAAATTATGTTTGTTTAAACTGTCTATTTCTAGTCAAACGTTAATTCAACCATTGCATTAGTATTCGAAAAGAAGTAACTATTTTGAATGGACCTTTTTTTTCCCAAACAATATACGAATTGAGACGGATATATATTGTTCTATGAAACAAGCTTTACCCTAACAGGTTTAATGTAAATATGCTAAGTTAACTGTCAAAGTCACTAAAATTAATTTATCGTATTAAGTTTGTTTTCCTTAAGTACATTTTATTAAATATTCTTATTACATTTGAGGAAAAAGGATTTTTTTTTATTTTCCGAGTCATAAAAGTTTTATCTTGAATTTAAATAAACCTGAGTTCTTGGAACGTTGCCGAAATTTCTATTTTGTCGTCACAAAGATAACTTTTATGTGAAATAAAAATGTGTGAAGTAGAAAATTGCACGACTTCGGCGGTTATCTGCTGAAATAAAAGTTTTTATTAAGTAGAAGTTCAAAAATAACTTTTCTGTTTAAACACGCTGCCGCATTTTTAAACAAACCGTTCATTCTTTTTTAATTTAAATAATGTAGTGCATAACGTTTTTTACAATAAATTATAACTTATTTCAAATAATTTTATTCGTGAAAAGAACGTGCTGGTGAAATCTGTTAAATATCATCTACAATTCTGTTCATTGATTTATACTTTTAGTAAAAACTTCCAGATTATCCTTTAAAATAATTTGGACAGTATATCATAGGAAAATATAATCAATTTGCAATGTAATTGAAATGTGTCTGTGCCTTCGTTTTGTTTGTCTGCCTTATGCCATCCGCGTGACTGTGTGTCGTCTTTATGAGCTTTAATATGAGCAAATATGTTTGGACTTTCATGTGATCGGTGTATGTTATTGAAGATTGATCCTATTGATTATGCTATGGGAAATGCCCTATTATAAATGAAATGTGTAGAATTTATATAAAAAAGAGAGAAACAACGTTTACAAAATAGAAATGTTAGTAATTTTAAAAGCATATAGCTCTTTCGAAGCCTCTAACGTCTCATCATCAGTGCTTATAAATTAAAGATAAAAATAAAATAAAACTGTGGAATAAAAGAGAGGGGAGACAGAGTCAGAGAGGCGCACCTCACATCCCGACCGTCAACGGTGAAAAGAAAATCTTCCAATCAAAGAAATCAAGATAGAATTTATAGTTATTATACAGGGATATACAACAGAATTCCATTAGATTATGGTTTATGGGAGCAATGTATTTTAATGATTTTACACTATTTCAAACATAATGAAATTCACAAGCGTTACTGAGACGCAAAACTACTTACTTTCTGTAGAATGTGGTTTTCATAGTATTTATCGTTTTTGTTAGAGCAAAAGAAAAATATCAGCAACAAAACTTAATATCAGCGATAAATACAGGAAATGGGTTTTGAACTGTGGCATTTGTTATCAGGTTTAACTGTATTAAATGGTGTTTATAAAAACCGTAGATTACTGCTATAACAGGATCGCACTTTTTTTTTTTTTTTACTCATCACAGTATGTTCTACGGATTATTTAAACCCTGGTTTTCACTGTGTATTATGCATTTTCCAGCTCATATTTATTTTAATTTCATTGTTAATTTTACATATCTAACTTATATTTTTACACTCATCAGCAGAATTAGTGAAACATTCTGTATTATTCCAGTTAAATAAAAAATCCAATGTCAATAAATATAGTATAAATATAAAAAAGATGCGTTCTAATCAATTTCTATTTTTATTTTATATGAATCGTATGTCAAAAACTACAAATTATTCGATGAAAGAATCAATAATACACTGTAAAAAACCACTGTAAATTTGCCAGAACAAACTCGATCACAGTGAATGTGCTGTATCTTTCTTTGGTTTCCTGACTATATTAACATGGAAAATACAGTAGTTGCGTAAAATTAACAGCACAATGTGCTGGCAATTTGGACGCATTTTTTTACAGCACAAACTGCTGGCGTCCAACCATTATTATCTTTTAATCTTATTGTCTGTCGATTTATTTTTAGTCAATGGGATAACCAAGTAGTAACGTTTTAATTTACCACTCAAACTAGTATGTTGTGGCCATCACAAAACTTTCTTCTATGTAAATCACGTCAATTAAATCATTTAAATAGTACAAGAGATAAGAACGATGTAGCAACAATTCATATCAAAGTATATCTGAATTTGAAGTTGGATGAAAATTCGTGCCTTAGTTCTTGAGATAGAGGTATAGCGGAAATTCTGAAAAATGTAGCATAGCAACTCCACCTGTTGAGCGATTTCCACCAAAAATAAATAGCACTAAATGATATCAAGGTATACCTGAATCTGAAGTTTGTTGAAAATCCAAGCAATAGTTCTTGAGATAAAGCTATTGCGGAAATCGCAAAAATACAGCATAGCAGCGTCACCTGTTGAGCGATTTACACCAAAAATTAAACAGCACTAATTTATAAGTCAATTCATGTCAAGGACTAACTAAATCTGAAGTTCGATGAAAATTCGTGCGATAGTTCTTGAGATACAGCAACTGAATCTGCAGTTTGACGAAAATTCGTGCATTTTTTCTTGAGTTAGAACTATTGCAATAATTAAGTTAATGCAGCATAGCAGCGCCACCTGTTGGACGATTTTCACAAAAAAGTAATCAGCACCAAACTATATACGGGACTAACTAAATCTGAAGTTTTATGAAAATCCGTGCAGTAGTTCTTGAGATATAGCTATTGCAGAAATCGTGAAAAATGCCACATAGCAGCGCCACCTATTGGGCGATTTTCACCAAAAAAGTAATCGGGTCCAGATTATATCAAGGTCTAACTAAATATAAAGTTTTGTGAAATTCCGTGCTTTAATTCTGGAGATAGAGCGCCCACAAAATTTTTGTCATTAACAGGCTCACAGACAGAGTGACAGAGTGACAGAGTGACTGAGTGACAGACAGACTCACAAACAGACATTTTCTAAAAACTATCAAATCGTGTTTTGAGCATTCTGAAACGTATAAATGCGTCGAAAACCGGAAGTCGAAAATTTTCACGAATCCAATACTTTCTTCTTGTAAAGATAGAAGAAAGTAAAAATAAAACTAGTATGTTGTGGCCATCACAAAACTTTCTTCTATATAAATGACGTCAATTAATTCCTTTAAATAGTACAATAAATAACAACGATTTAGCACCAATTCTTATCAAAGTATATCTGAATTTGAAGTTGGATGAAAATTCGTGCATTAGTTCTGGAGATAGAGCTATAGCGGAAATTTTGAAAAAATGTAACACAGCCGGGCCACCAGTTGAGCGATTTGCACCAAAAGTAAACAGCACTAAACGATATAAAGGTATACCTGAATCTGAAGTTTGTTGAAAATCCAAGCATTACTTCTTGAGGTAAAGCTATTGCAGAAATCGCAAAAAATACAGCATAGCAGCGCCACCTGTTGAGCGATGTACACCAAAAATTAAACAGCACTAATTTATACGTCAATTCATGTCAAGGACTAACTAAATCTGAAGTTTGATGAAAATCCGTGTAATAGTTCTTGAGATACAGCTCTTGTGGAAATCGTGAAAAATGCAGCACAGCAGCGCCACCTGTTAGGCGATTTACACCAAAAAGTAAACAACACTAATTTATATCAGGGACTAACTGAATCTGAAGTTTGATGAAAATTCGTGCATTTTTTCTTGAGTTAGAGCTATTGCGATAATCATGAACAATGCAGCATACCAGCACCACCTGCTGGGCGATTTTCACAAAAAAGTAATCAGTACCAAACTATATCTGGGACTAACTGAATCTGAAGTTTTATGAATATCCGTGCATTAGTTCTTGAGATATAGCTATTGCAGAATTCGTGAAAAATGCCGCACAGCAGCGCCACCTGTTGGGCGATTTTCACCAAAAACTAATCAAGTCCAGTTTATATCAAGGTCTAATTAAATATGAAGTTTTGGGAAATTCTGTGCATTAGTTCTTGAGATAGAGCGCCCACAAAATTTTTGTCACATACAGACTCACAGACAGAGTGACAGAGTGACAGAGAGACAGAATGACAGACAGATTCACAGACAGACATTTTCTAAAAACCATCAAAACGTGTTCTGGGCATTCTAAAACGTATAAATCTGTCGAAAACCAGAAGTCGAAATTTTTCACGAATCCAATACTTTCTTCCTGTAAAGATAGAAGAAAGTAAAAATGCTAACTTAAGAGTTAAAAAAAGGGGTGCTTTTCCGTTTACGGACACCATTGTCGCCAAGCGTAATAGTTGGTGCAAAATGAAAATCATATGAATTGAAACATTTGAAAAATAAAAGAAAAAACACTGTCGATATTAAAGTGAGTCTTTTAAAAATATAACATTTGGAAACTACAGACTTTTATGAACTATTTTACTAAATCACAAATATATTCTTAAAATAAAAGAACAAATATCTGTTATACAATAAAGTATAGCAAATAATAGCAAATCACAATGTTTCGCATGTTTTACTACAAAAATCCTTTTCGCGATTAGGGTTGAAATAATTGGCGCATTAGCATACATTTTGGCATGGTGTCCGTATAACGGAAAAATACCAAAAAAAGCTATGGGCGAGATTTGAGCCCGGCTAACATAAAAGTACCAAGAATTCTTTGCGATCATGGCAACTTTTATGTAGTTTTTTTCGAAAAAATATCTTTGATTCTTTAATCAAAATGGAAACCTTTCTTATTAAAAGCGAAGGAACTGTTGATGATAGTCGCATGACTTAGGCAATTATAATAGAGATTGTTTTCAATTCTAAAAACAGTGCAAAGAATAATATTTCTAACGATTACAAATTTACTTACACATGCCTATTAAAAACAGAGAAAAAAACTTTAAAATTACTATTAAATGAGTACGAATTAAAAGCAGGGAAATATTGAAAATTATGTCTAGAAAATTGTATTTTCACATGAATATTAAAATAGAAAGGAAACATTAAAATAATAAATGCATTAATATGCGTTTAACCCTTTCAGGGGCAAGGTACTTCTATTCGTAAAATGTCGAAATCGGTGAATGGCACCGGAATTTACAAACAAATTTCGAAATACGAAAATGCTTTTGTTCACTTACTTAATAAAAGGAAATTTTTCATTCCAATATTCTGGTGCCAATTTGGCATTTAAGAATTAAAATTAAGTGGTCCAAAAATGAACATCCGCCCTTGATAGGGTTAAAGCAGTAAATTGCAGTTATTGTAGTAAATTGTATTATGTCAATCGTTTTATAACGCTGTTAAAAAGTAGCGGTCGGCAAAGACTCTGTTTACTTAATTCATTTTATTTTAGCTTCTTTTCAAATGTTTAACTGATCTTCTTTAATCAAAGACGAAAACAACCATTGAATGTCGTAACAGCAACCGATTTGGCCTTAAATTTTCGCAATCAAAGGGAATTGAATGAAACCCGTTGACTGGGAGATCGCTATAGGTTTTTTCATTTTAATACAATCTTCTCAAATCTTTTAAAAACCGATCAAATTAGCGTGATTTTAGATTCTGCGGTGTCTGAACGGGGGTTGGTGAGCGTAGCTTGCAGGGGACAAAGCCCCCTAGTGTATATATATTAATATGAACGTCGTTTTCTGTTGTGGTTTTATATTATTACAAAGAAGAAATAAATTTCTGTGATCCGCAAGAAGAGTTTGATCATTTGTACACAAGCCAATACCATCGATTATGAACATCTCATGGACGCGTATGTTAAGGACACAATCAGGTGAGAAGTATCCTACTAATTTTTTGTTTTTATAGATGTAAATTATGCAAACGAACGGAGTGTTTTACACTGAACAGTTGCAGAGCACCAGTGATTTAGTAAGATAATTGATATTTAGCAAACTCATACCATAAAAACATTGCTTGTAGAAATTAAAAATAACTGACACAATCCAATGCACTTTGCCTATGAAAAAGGGAAATTTTCCTGAAAGCTATATGGGTCTTATTTAAACGTTTGCAGAGAAAAAAAATATATATAAAATCAATACGACCATACACAAGTATGAAAGAAAAACTAAAAATTAGTACAATCAAGAAAAAATAACTATAGAACAGGAATTCTGCTTTTTCAGAATTTAGTGTCGCCCCCGATGAAAAAAAAAAAATTATAAAATTATAGATACAGTACAGTTCCGATTATCCGAGTAAATCGAACTTATATCTTTGGAATGGATCCTTTTCTTCAGATGGACTGATGGCATCTATTATTATGAAACAGGAATTATAAATGAAGTGTGAGGTGAAGATGAAAGAGCAGTCGTAAAAATTTAGAACTCTGATTTTCTCTTCCAAATGGGGAAAAAAAGGGTATATATATATATATTTCAATATTCATTTTCAACGCTTCATTTATAATGGCTGTTTCATAAGAATAGAAGACTTTAGAAGAAAATAACTCGGTTAAGCAGAACTCTGATAATCGGGACTTTACTTTAGTTCAGTTTTAAGACTTAAAACACGCGATTTTACTTTATATAAAATGACGTCATCCACAATCTCTAAAGAATTCCTTATTTGCGATACAGTATTAAACAGCATCTGCAGTAAAGTACGCATATCGTTGAATAATACGCAAATACAAAAAAAAAAAGAGATTTCGTCATTCAAGACACACGACAAAAAAATACGCTATCTTAAGATTCACTCACCTTCATTTTTTTTTAATATTAATATAGATACTTAAAATTAAATTTAGTTTATAATCGCTCCATGTTTTATCACAAATCAGTCATTTATATTTTTTCAAAATAGCACGTATTTTAAGTACATTTTTTTTTCAGTTTTTATGGGAAAAGGCCAACAAAAAGATTTAATTGCTGTTTTTCTTTTACTTTCTATAGAAATGGAGTTCTTCCGTTACCAATATTAAGCAAATGGCTCTAAAAACTACAAAAAAAAAAAAAATAATATTTCAAAAATAAATGGAGATGCAGTGCAGTTTTCAAACAAATTGCATCAAAAGTACTTTTTTCCCCAATACGACGACTGTATAGAAATCGAAAATATGCTATGCTTAGAAGTTTAAAGTATGGCAATAGAGTATTTAACAGTGCAATGATACATCTGCTTTGTTTTACGGCTGGCTTATACAACGTACTGTTATTTTTTGGAGACGACACAAACTAAGCTGGGTGAGAGAAATAGCATACCGGGGGTTAATAATATATATATATTTTTACACTTTATTGTCTTTAACTAAGTCCTACTGATTTGTAAAGACTAAGTGAAACACTGTTCTGTCCGACAGTCAAACCTTTGACTTAAACTTTCAAAGCTGTATTGAATAAGCTATCTGGCTCAACAACCAGCGGAAGCATTTCACTCAGAAAACGTTATCGGTAATAGCGTAGACAGCTGAACAGAATGTACCGCATGTAATGGAATTCCATTAAACGATGGATATGTAGATAGTAAAAATAGAAAAAAAAATTACATATATGATTGCAATTAATTTTTAACAGTGAAATTACGCTTGAAATTATTGAATATTTAATATGTGAACTATCACTACATTGCTAACTAAGCGTAAAACCAACAGAGTGAAAAATGTCCAAGCCGGGAATTGAAACCGGAACCCTTGGATTAGCGCTCCAAGTGCGTAGCATAAATGGTAGAGCACTTGAAGCGCTATTCCAAGGTAGCGCTTAGTTAGCTTCTTAGTTTCTTAGTTTCTTAGTTAGCAATATGATAATTCTCATATTAAAATATAAAAAAAAAAATACATGTTGATGGGTATATTCCGTTGAGCTATCTACATTGTAGAAGAAATGCTATTGCCAATTAAGTTAACTCAGTGAAAATTGTCTACCATTTATTGGCCAAGGTAACTCAATAGGTAGTGCGCTGACAATTTAAGTACTTCCGGATCAGGAGTTTTTTATTTTAGTTGGAAAAACTCCGTTCGCATAATTATCAAACATCTCTCATTTCCTACACTGTACTGTTGTTGCAATAAATTCCCACTGAATCCTTCTTGCTGTTTTAGATGCAATTAGCTTGACCCTGAGCCATACTCACCTAAAATGATCCACTAATCGCATTTTTTCGAACATGTGACCTAACACAATGTTGTTCTTGAGCCTGAAAACGATGGAATACAACATTTAGTGAAAATTATTAGTCGTTTTCTAGATAAAGTAAGCTTGACTCACGTTGATTCCAAAATGACCCACTAACCGAAATTTATCGACTATGTGACCTATTTCAATGGTCTTTTTGTACTGTGAAACGGTATAATAAAAATAAATTGTATAAATCGTTTGAACCTTTTTGTGCTACAGCTATCTTGACCCCGACCCATTATCACCGAAATGATTCACTAATATAATTTTCTTGAGCATATGACCGAGCCCAATGTTTTTATCTTGCCCAAAAATGGTGTAATACAATGTTTTTTCAAAATCGTTTGAGCCGTTTTTTAGATACAATTAGCTTGATCCTAATCCATTAGTACCCAAAATGACCCACTGATTGAATTTTCTTGAACATGCGACCCTGACCAATGGTCTTGTCATGCCGAGAAACGGTATTATACAAAGTTTTGTCAAAATGTTTTGAACCGCTTTTTAAATACAATTAGCTTGACCCTGACCCATTGTGAACCAAGATGACCATATAATCAAACTTTCTTGAACATGCGACCTAGCCCAGTGGCCTTCTCGAGCCCGAAAGCGATAGAATACAAAATTTAGTCAAAATCGTTTAAGCAGTTTTTTAGATACAATTAGCTTGACACTGACCCAATGTGACCCAAAATTACCCACTAATCGAATTTTCTCGAGCATGTGACTTAGCTCAATTCTCTTCTCATGCCCAGAAACGGTGTAATAAAAAAAAATGTCAAAATTGTTTGATTCGTTTTTTAGATACAATTAGCTTGACCCACAGTGACCCAAAAATGACCCATTAATCAAATTTTCCCGAACACAGGACTTAACCCAATGGTCATCTCATGCCGAGAAATGGTATATTACAAAATATGGTCAAAATGTTTTGAGCATTTTTTAGATTCAATTAGCTTGACCCTAACTCATAATGACCCACTAATGAAATTTTCTTTAACACGTGACCCATCCCAATGGTCTTTTCGTGCCCGAAAACGATAAAATACACAATTTCGTCAAAATCGTTAGAGCCGTTTTCTAGATAAACTTAGCTTGACCCACGGTGACCCAAAAATGACCCACTAATCGAATTTTCCCGAGCATGTGACTTAGACCAATGGTTTTCTCGTAATCCAAAACTGTAGAATATAGAGTTTAGTGAAAATCGTTAGAGCCGTTTTTTAGATAAAAATAACATTGCCCAAAGTGACCCAAAAATGACACACAAATAGAAATTTCTCGAACATGTGACCTAGCCCAATAGTCTTCTTGTACCCGAAAACGGTTGGATACAAAATTTAGTCAAAATCGATTTAGCTAATTAAATATATATAGAAAACTATATGTAAGAGAAACGACGCATTCACCTGAATACTTTAAGTTAAAACATGAATACATTAAAATGATTCTCAGTTTTTATTACTAAAATAGGTGCTAAAAATACAATTAACAGGTTTTAAAACATTAAAACCAATAATCAGATTTTAAAAACTTCCCGAGCGCTTTCGACCAAGCCCTGGTCATCATCAATGGGGGGGGAAATGATGAAGGTCATTCTGAATGTCTTCTCATTTTTCACCCCATTGATGATGACCAGGGCTTGGTCGAAACCGCAGCATTTTTGCTGCGGCTGCCGTTGGTTTAGGAAATTCCTGGACAGAGACAGGAGCTGTAAAGATCATTCTCGTTCTGGACGCCTATCAGTGGTTTTTGACAAGGATCTCAACACAGCCATAACAAATTTCCCACATCGAACAGTCGAAAAATTAGCGTAATCGTTCTCGGTACACAGAACAACAGTCAAAAGACAGATGCATGAGCTTGGCTTCATCCCCAAGCTCGATCAGTGGATACCACACTAACTTACAGTAAGGCAACGAGAAGAGAGGACCAGCACCTGTGTTTCTTTGCTTTCCTGTAACACTAAAGAACAATTTTTGAACCGAATTGTGACGGGTAGTGAGAAGTGGTTATTTTTCCGTAATGTGGAGAGTCGAATGACCGTGTGGCGATGTTGCACAGGGTACTCCATCGACCTAAACAGCAGGACTCCATTCCAAAATTTGTTGCTCAGTGTATGGTGGGATACCATGGGAATAATCAACTAGGAGGTCCTCGCACCGAACCCAACGATCAATGCAGACCTCAACTGACAACAATTGGACAGACTGTGAGCAAAACTTACGTCTAAGCGGCCAGCACTCAGCAATCGCAGAGGGGTTCTCTTTCATCACGATATAGCCAGGCCACATATTGATTTAAGGACTCGGCAAAAATTACTGGATCTTGGTTGGGAAGTTTTACCTCAGCTGGCGTATACCCTGACCTTGCACCTTCGATTTATCACCCTTTTTGATCCTTACACAACGGCTTCGCACGCCGAACCTCCAATGATGTGCAGACTGTAAAAACGGCGTTACAACAGTATTTTTCATCTAAAACAGAGGGGTTTTATAGGTGTGGGATTAACTTACTGCCAAACAGATGGGAAGCGATCATACATACTGATGGTGCTTGCGTGAATTCATAGGTGCTTAACTTTTTGCGTTCTCCTCCTTTCTGTTTTCACTAAAAAACGGGTAGGACTTTTACCACTCACCCTATAATTAGCTTGACCCTGACCCATAATGACCCAAAACGACCCACTAATCGAATTTTCTCGAACACGTGACCCATCCCAATGGTCTTTTCGTGCTCGAAAACAGTAGGGTGCAAAATTTTATCAAAATCGTTGGAGCCGTTTTCAAGATAAAATTTACACACACACACGCACAATTTTTGCTCGTACACTGTAAAAAAAAATTTGTAAAGTTACTAAAATTTTTCTAGGAAACTGGGATTCCAGGAACTTTTTATGTAACGGCAACAAGAAAAATTCCTGTAACAGATGCTGTTGCCGTTACATAAAAAGTTCCTGGAATCCCAGTTTCCTAGAAATATTTTAGTAACTTTACAGATTTTTTTTTACAGTGTATTATAATATAAGATTTACTTTTAGAATCGAGGAGATTAATTCATTTTGTTCTAGCAGTATTACATACTACGTATTTCTTATACCACACAAAGTAAATTTAACAATGACATCATAGTATGGAATTAAAATCTTACCGCAAACTAAATATGAAAGAAATATGAGGCCTTTTCCCATGTAAAATTGCAATCTTTTCCTGATATAGAATAAATATTAATGGAAAATACAGATTTATATGGAATACGTGAGAGAGACACAAAAACAATTAAAGTAGATATAGAAACCTACACCATGCAACAGAACAGAACATAATAGAACGGAATCATTAAATCTTATTTTTTTTATTCGGTTTTCATATTGTTATATGTTATTGCATTATATGCAACATCTGACATTTTTAATTTTTCGTATCAATTTTGCGATGTTATTATTCCAAATATATTGGATAGAAAAATATGCATAATTATTTTATGAATAAGTAGTTTGCACTATTTCGTCTAAATAATAATTATTATTATTTCCTTTTTTGAAAACAAAGACAAATTTTTAAAGCATAATATTTCATATTTATGAATAGAAGAATTGAAAAGTATAATTCTTAAATATGAATACCTTTTTACTGGATAAAAATAATAATCTATTATTGAGTTTTTTTTTTTTTTTTTTTTTTTTTTTGTACCCTGCTATATTAAATCTAGGATTGTGAAAATTTTATTTTTTGTTTAATAATGAATATAAAATATTTAGAAAACTCTTAATGCGATTTTATGAAAAACACGAAACACTATAAAAGAATGGTTGCATTTCCTGTTTGATTTAAGATACGGTTATTGGTTAAACACTCTTTACTATGATTATTTTACTTTTTACATTATGGAAAACAGAATAAAGTATTGACGTATTGTGTACAAATAGAGATTTATTATAAAAATTTATGAAAGATAATAATAATTCAGACAAATAATACAGACGCCTGGCAGACTTCTATCAAAATTAAATTTTTCTTGTCGCGATTTTATATTCTAAATTTCATTCGTAATGTAAAAATTGTGAGAATTTTATTCTTTTAATAATAAATACGCAAAATATATAACGCCGTCAAAGCTCTTTTATGAAAAACATAAATCACTGGAATAGAATGGTAGAATTTATTAATATTTGTTTTGAAATATTGTTATAATTTTTCTTGGCAAGCTCCGAGTATATCTGGAATATTTTGATTAATAATTCTTGTATGATATTAAACTTGCTTAAAAATATATATAGCACGTATTTATTTAATAGACAAACACTCTAAAATTTAATTTCATAAATAGATTTGTAGAAAGATACATATATTAAGTGCTGATACAACTTATTGTTTAAAAAATGTTATTTTATTTTCCTTACGATTTCTAGCAACACATGAATTTAATTTTAAAATGATAAATGTTAACTTTTAGATTATAATATATCTTCTAAATTTACTAAATGAAAAAAATATTCATGAAAATCTTAAAAAAGTTATAATTTAATCATGCAAACACATATAATTGTGCTTATTAATGAAACTAATGGGGGGGGGGGTCAAAGAAGAGAGGCAGAGATATGCAATTTAAAGCGGTGTAAAAGGACTATAAATAACTTGTTTTGTTCCACCTTATTTTGAATTTGAGTTAATTCTACATCATACATGATATAATACGTTTCATGCACGTTAAATCAATAATTATTAGTACGTTCACTGCATATCTTTTTAAATGTATAATGTAATTTTTCACTAAATACTTGAAATACTCATTGTTTTATATTTGCATTATACGACATTTGTATTAGCAAAAATAATTAATAAAATTAAATTATCAAAAATTCTTTTAATTATCTTTTGTAGCGACATATCTTCTGATAAGAAAGCATAATGGTGGTGTATTGGGAAGGATATTGCTATATTTTTAGCCCCCGGAATGCTATTTCTTTCTCCCAGCTTATTTTGTCTCCAATAAATAACCTTACCTTGTGTACGCTAGCCGTAAAACAAAAGCCAATGTTTCATTGTGCGATTAATCACTCAACAGCATTTTTTAAAACTTGTAAGCATCGCATATTTTCAATGTTTATACCGTCGTATTGGGGCAAAAAGTACTTTTTAATGCAATTTGTTTGAAAACTGCATCTCCATTTGTTTTTGAAATATTAATTTTTTTGTAGTTTTAGCGACATTTGTTTCACTTTGGCAACTCAAGTTCTCCATTTCTGTAGAAAGTAAAGAAAAAATTGTTGAAAAATAGCAATTATATCTTTTTGTTGCCATTTTCTCATAAAAATTGAAATCAAAAATTAATTAAAATACGTGCTATTTTGAGAAAAATATAAATGAAGGATTTATGATAAAACATGGAGCTATTAAAAACTGTATTTAATTTTAAGTACCTATATTAATGCAAATGACGCCATTTTACATAAAATAAAAACGTGTGCTTTAAGTCATAAAATTGAAATATGTTTTGCAGTAGAGTCCCGATTATCCGAGTCCCGCTTAACCGAATTATTTCCTTCTGATGGACTGGTGGGCTTATATTATTATGAAACAGAGATTATAAATGAAGCGTTAGGTGAAGATGAAAGAGCAGCAGTAAAAAGTTAGAACTCTGATTTTCTGGTCAAAATGGAAAAAAATGGCCATTTTTTTTTTTTTTTTTTTTTTTTTTTTTTTTGAAAATATATGGCCATAATTAATTAAAAAAAAAAAAAAAAAAAAAAAAAAAAACGGCCATTTTTTTTTCTATTCTGATCAGAAAATCAGAGTTCTAACTTTTTACGGCTGCTTTTTCATCTTCACCTAACGCTTCATTTATAATGGCTGTTTCATAATAATAGAAGCCACCAGTCCACCAGCAGAAAATGAAGTAATGGAAATGCCGAGGGCGACACTAAATTCTGAAAAAGCAGAATTCCTGTTCTCTAGTCTTTCTATTTTCCCTCTTCATTTATTTTTAAATAAACATAATATGCATTTGTTGCATCTTTGGTTGAATACTAATATAAAATCGCGATACGTATTGCAGTAATTTTTATTATATTCTGCTTATAATTTTAAATAATCCATTTGTCCTATTCCATATTATTTATCATTATGTCATAAATGAGAAAGTGAACTTAATTCAAATACAACTAAAAATAGGTTTATAAAATATCTATATTTTGTCTGTTTTCTAATGTTTAAAGTATTTCGTTGTTAACAAAGATTTAAGAAGTTTTACAGAATGTTGGCGTATTTTGGCGAACTTGATTTGCAGAATAATTGACTCCAGGTTTTAAGTTTAACCTTCTAAAGATGAATTTAGCATTCTATTTATTTAATTTCTAATTAACTCCAGTGTTTTTGTAAATAATAAACAATTATAAGTATAAAGAGTGGTGGCCACGTTCTGTCTATTTGTGGATGGTTCGTGCACCCAGAAAGTGGGGAAAAAAACAATGTTCATTTAATATTCGAATACTAATTCTCAACAAATTATACAGTTCACTTAAATTAAATTATACATTTTTCTCAGAAGCTTTGGAATGTTGGATAGAGATAAAAATTAACTGACACAGGTGATCCTTTCCTAGAGTTTTCCATGAATTGAGTTGTAAAACTGCAAATTTAATCATTTTCCTGTTTTCAATCCTTCGAAACTATAACTTTATATACAGGGTGTCCATAATTAAACGGCCCTAATTTAAAGTTCTCTATAGAAGAAACTATTGGTCAGAAAGTTGTGAAAATTTGTTATTTGTTGACGGACATAATAAAGGAATGGGAATTTGTTTGAGCAAAAAAAAAAAAAAAAACTAGTTCAAAATTTCGCCACCAGAGGGTGTTTTTTAATTAATCACAAATTTAAAAAAGTATTTACGCTTTATTTTTCTCAGATTAAATAAGATAACTATACAGACCGTCCCCTAAAAAAATAAAGCGTAAATACTTTAAAAAAATTATTTGTGTTCGAATTGAACGGACCGTACAAACTGAAAAAAAAAATCAGCCCACGACAGCCGCCATATTTACCTCAGAGCTCAGGCCTAGTGTTTAGTGGATGGTGGCTAAATGTGTAATTTATTAAAAAACGCCGTCTGGTGGCTAAATTTTTAACGAAATTTTTTTTCACTCAAACAAATTCCTATTCCTTTATTATGTCCATCACAAAATTTCACCACTTTCTGAACAATAGTTTCGTATTTATACAACTTTAAAGTAGGGTCGTATAATTATGGACACACTGTATGTCACCTTTGGACATTCGGAATGCGATTTGCTTCACTTCTGTAACTATATGTCCTGCCTAAGTTTCACGTCGAATCTGGCAGTGACTTTTCATTCGATATTTTTCTCAGACACTCGATTCCTTGTCATTTAATTCTGCTCTGAATTCTCGGTAAACCCGCAATTTGATTCGTCAAATTTCTGCAACACTATTCCCTGCTGAAGCTGGCCGTCGCATTCAAGTTCATAAATTATGTATTATATATCTGTATATTGGATATTTTCGAGGATATTTAAGATAATATTTTATCACATTTAAATTATTATTTTTGTGAATTAATTTAGAAACAGAAAAAAAATCTTTCGCACTTGCTTGGCATGCCATTTCGAATGGTCTGCTATTTGATTTAGCAAATTCCACCTCACTTGTTCAGTTTCGACATCAAGAACATCCAGTTGATCGCCGTAGATAGTGGGTGAACGAAGGCATTACGACCGTCCTAGGAACTACAGAACAATCTGCATTGGTGCATTGCTCATTTATATTTGTAATGTGAGATTAGTTTAGAGAAGATCATTGATATATGAAGCAAAAAACCAGTACAAGACTACTGCTGCGTTAAAATTAATTTATTATATTACAACTAGTATATAACCTCCGTCAAATATGACGGAATGTTGATCAGTATTTCATTTTGATAAGACTTCATAAAAGCAATCAGAAGGAAGATTTTATTATTGAAGCCTCTGAATTGTAGAAAAGTACATGTTCTAATGATTTCTAAAAATGCAAATAATGAGGATATTTTTTTACTCAATATTCAATTTATGGCAACAATAATAACAATTAGAAAAAAAAAACCACATTTCTGATGATATCACAAAACATTAAAATTAATTATTCAATGCATTAAAGTTTCTTTTTATTTTAAAATATATTATTGTTATGAAAATGTCTGACAAAACCACTTTCCATTAGGAGTAGAGGCAGCGCTTTTGCTCATCGATTATTGGAGCTTTATGTTTCTTTTCTAAATAGGGATTTGGCACCATCTATCGGCAATTAATATAAACGAAGGAACTTTGTTTTTAATTGTAATATTTTTTACATGAAATATGAATGACTCATTGTTTTAATTCAAGATCAATTTCCAAACAAAAGATTCAGCTTTTTAACTTTAAAATTTCATTCGATATAAATAAAATAAAAATTATTATTATTATTATTATTATTATTATTTCTTTCGTAAAATTTTAATTCAATTTTATCTATTCTTAAAAAAATTAGTTTACATCCCCTTCAAATTTGCTTGCATTGGAAGTAAAATTTATATTTCTTATCAAATGTAATTAAAATGTAGGGAATTACACCATATACTACATATATTAATTATATGAATACAGATAAAATTTCGATTTTTTTACGTAGTAATATTTGAACATATCTTTGGAGTGAAAACTGCAATTTAATAAGAGAATGTGACAAAATAATTTTCAGTCATACTAATACAATCTTATATTTCCATTATATCTAGAAAAAAGAAAAAAAATATATTTTAATTATAATTCAAACAACATTAACAAAAATTTAGCGTGTAAATGTTAAGCTCTTGAAAATCAATAAATATAAATTTAAATTTTCATTTTTGTTATATTGAACAAAATTTTAAAATTATATAACCGAATCTTTAAAAAATTGATATCGAATTACATTATTATGTCCTGTATTTTTCTTATTATAAAATCTATATGTTTCTTCATTTACATTGATTGCCGATGGATGTCGCCAAAGCAATGTTAACTTGTTTATATATGCTTAACAGTTGTTTATAATAACTGGTTATCAGTTATTTTTAATTTAGAATTTAAAACATTATAAGTGGATAGTGTTTCAAGATTTTAGAGTAAAAGAAGGAGAATAAATGTGGTACAAAGCAAATTTTGTGTATAAAATATATTTTGTAATTAGATGTATTATGTGTATTTCCATAAGGTGAACAGTTGGTATACTTACGGATCTAAGTACTTATGCCTAACATGGCCGCTGTAAATTTCTTTTCTCGATGATAAGCAAGTTCCGGAATCATCACATTTGCGTATTATATAAATAGATTAAAATATAAATATACGAGTATATATGTATTGTATTGCCATCAGAAACATGACATGGGACATCTGTGTACATAGTTTTTTACCATTCCATAAGTGATTTAAAAATCGATTGCATCTTTACTAACAAAACAGCGTTAAATTAAATAAAAGGACATATAAATATCAATATCTATTGATAATATAAACACATATCTTATAAAAATATCTAAAATTCAAATGTTTCCTGAGCTTTAAAATTTAAAAGCAATTTATGAACCAAACGAACTTCGCGAGGCTCCATTACTGCAATCTTTGAGATTATTTGCTGGTACAATTTTACATTAATTTTTAACCTACTGAACGAAACATGAGTGTAGCATTTCAGAAAATCCTGAGTAAAAACCCTTCATATGATACGTTATTCACAGTTGTGTGTTTTGTTTGTATATAGAAAAAGTAAAATCATCAGAAATAATCTTTTAACGGACAATCTAAATCCTAAACCTGTGATTCGGGCAGTTTAGTGAACGATTTTTTTCTTTAGGAAAAAAATACCAATTGATACTAATTAAATTCTGCTTTGCTGGCTTATAAACTGCATTTTTAGGGGCTTCTTGAAATGAATGTTGTAACAAACTACAATTCAGCTCTTAAAATTAAATAAGTTTCACCAAATTTTTTTATTGTTTAATTGTTTCGATATTTCAGTATGTGAATGTACTCTTTATTTCGAGCCAAATTAAAATACATTGATAAAATATGTTCCTGACTGAAAGAAAAACATTAAAATTGAGCTTGTTATATAGATATTGAATTTTAATGCATAGAATATACATTTATTTTCAAATTTGCAATCCAAGTTTAAAGGATACTTTCTTAGAATAATTAATCAACAGGTACAAGAGTCATTAGTAATGGTTTCACATTTAAGAGGAAACAAGTGTTTGTGATTTTCCTGATACGGAAAGTAATCTTATTCAATTTAAACCATGGTCATATTCTAATGATGAAATTTTAAATTTGGTCAAGGGTAAAAAATGTTGTCTAATACGTTTTAACGATTCGAAATAAATATTTTAAATAATAAATTAATAAAGAATTTTAAAAAAGTGCTTTTTTAATGCAAAATAATGATTATTTATTTTATGTTTTCTTTTGAAAAAAAAAGTATAAATTACTTTTTAAGCAGTTTCTATAACACTATCTAATACAAATAACTAATGACACACTTTGGTTATTTTATATGTATATTCACACATTACAAACAATGCTGTGAATTTAAAGAACTCACTATTACTTAGAGAAAGAAATTTTCATATAGTTCTATTTTTCTCTGTAATACCTTCTAACATGTGATTTAAAACTCTCTCAAACTTAATTTTGAATTTGTTGTTTAATTCTAGACACACTTTTCTCATAACAGCTTCGTTTATAATATCATCTCATTCACCTGATACACTGCATTAACTCAAAAACAAATAGTAATAATAATCCCAGAATAAACAACCTATAGTATCATCCTTTATGTATGTTATAAATATAATACTTTTTACAGACGTCATCAGGATATTTCCGTTATCTGTAGCAAAATAATTTGGAAAATTATGAATAACTGAACAAATATTTATACATGATTAATTTCAACACAATTATTTTCATTGTTAAATAAATGATAACAGTTCTAACTTTCCAACTGAGCGAAAAAGGCTATTTTCACGGATAGCTCATTGACAGAGCATTGGCAGCTTACCTTTTTTTGCCCAGTTCGAAAATTATAATTCATATGAATTACTTGCCAATTAGAATAATTGTGTTAGAACTAATATCACCTTTAAGTCCCCTGTTTCAAATCGGGAAGTTTTTTACCTCAGTTGTAAAATAACTGCTCAAATATATACAGCTTTGGCCAAAAGCATTAGGCACCCTCTACAAAACACTTGAATTGTAAAAAAAAAATGAGAAACAATAACAAGCGCATTATATAAAGGCGGAAACGCTGTTGTCAAACGTCAATCAAAACATAGATAAACTCTTTGGAACGACTAGCGCCATATTGTGATTAAAACAAAGGAATGCAATTTTTTGAAAAAAAAAACTTAGATCGGTTTGACAAGTCTTTGTTTGATATTCGCAGCACAAAGTAACTTCCATGTGTGATATGATGGCGAAATTTACGCCATTCAATTCTAAAATGCCTACAAAAAGTGAACTGTCTGTTGAAAAAAGGACTGAGAATTCAGGTCTTGCATGAACAACGCAAATCTCAATTAAAGATAAGCAAGTTGGTGAATATTCTCGATGTGTAGTGCAATCTGCTATATAAATGCTTATGGAGACTCTATTTCACCTATTCCAGGCAAGAACCTTCAGAAAACGAATAATAATTAAACAGCAGGACAGAAAACTAATACGAGAGTCTGTTAGAGATCGCAAAATAATTTCTTCTGAGATCGCTGCAGCTCTGTTAGAAGATATTGGATAAACTATAAGTGCTTGAGCGATAAGAACAAGACTGGCAAAAGCTGGGTTAAAAGGGTGCAAAGCCAGGCAAAAGCCCTGGCTTTCTGTAAACCACAAGAAGAATTACTTCAAGTGGGCTCATCGACATTAACATTTTACGGAAGAGGATTAGTCAAATGTTCGGTGGTCCGTTATATCTAACTTTGTGGTAAGAATTTTAAAATTTTTTTATAATGAAAAATAACCATCATTCAGTCAGAGTAAGCTTTTATAATAAAACTGAGAATATATTAAGATGCGTCATTTTTATTTTATTTCCAGGTACTTGGAACACCCGGAGTGACCTTCGCGAGGCGACGTATCAACGAAGAATATCATTCAGATTGCGTGGTGCCTACTGTAAAAGACGGAGGCGACAACATTATTGTATGGGGTTATATGGCTGCTGATGACGTTGGTGAAATGTTGCATGAAATGTGCGAAATCTGCATAAACAGCCAAAAATACATAAATGTGGAAATTGTGCTGATGCCTTCGCGCATTTTCCGCTACACCAATTTATGTGGAGTCATGTTCCAACAAGACAATGCTCCTTGTTATAAATCAGCCACTTCCATGCCTCTGGTTTAAAGGCAGTAACATTATATTGCTGGAATGTGCTGCGAAATGACCAGATCTTAATCCAGTTGAGTTCTCGTGTGACATGTTAAATCGTAAAATCAGAGTAGACAGTATAACATCGAAAACAGCTTTGAAAAATTCTCTTATTTAAGTATGTGTCCCATAAGTGCAGAAAAATGTGCAAGCCCTGTATGCAGTATGCCCCAAAAGATTGCTGCTGTTATTAAAGTCAACGGTGAACCTACTAAATACTGATATTTTTGTAATTTTACGTTAATATATTAATTTATAAAACAATAAAACTTTTATTTTTTACCTTAAAAGCCAAAAATGTATTTAAAAGTCATGATGCCTAATATTTTTGGCCTAGGGTGTATATAGGTGGAATAACAGTAGCCCATCAACTGGTAACACTAAAAAGTTGGTTCTGTAGAATATGTCTGATTATCTAAAAATTCATGTTTTTCCTTTTCTCGAATTCTACTTTTTTTTTAAAGTTCTTTTCTTTTCTTCACAAATTATCTAGTGATTATATTTACTACTATAAAAGTTTTCATTTTAGCTTTGCTTTAGATTTTTTTCTTATGTAATAATAAAGATTTCTGCAATCTTATATTTTATAATTTTTATATGTATTGTTGCAGGTGGTTGGATATTTTGGAATAGGAATTTCTGCTTAATAGGAATTTCGGCTTAATACATGTTATTTACAAAGAACTCCTTATATTGTAGAAAATTGCTCCACGCGGTAACGTGTTTCAAAGTATAAGTGTCCATTTTGGTATTACATATTTATTTTTATATATCCATTTTATTTTATATATTAGTGAGCTTTCTGTAAGGCTAAAAAAAAGTTTTTAGCTATGTTTTTCTTTAATCCTTTTATAATCAAAGATTTGAACTTTTGTTTTAATAGCTATTTTATTTACAAAAAATATATAATATAAATAGTGAAAAATGGAGTGGCTATTTGAAAATGGTAAAAATAAACATAGTAATTATTCTTGTTATTTTTCAGCTTTCCATAAAACATTTATTTTTATAATAGTAGAATTTTTTACAGATAAATAAATTTTAAGTTGTGTTTGAAAAAATAATAAAATTTATTTGTCGATATAATAAAAGAAAATGGTTCGTACTGTTAAAAATAATGCAGAAATTGCGTTTTTTTTGGTGGAAAAAATACATCAAAAATGTTCTTTGAGTTTTTTGAGAATGACTGTCATAATTATGATTGTCACTCATTTTCTCCTTTTACTCTCCCTTTTATTTCATATTGAAAGCCATTTTTCTTCCATTACTTTTTGATAAAGAAATGTTAACATTCGTTTAAGAAAAATTATTTTTGTTTTCATTCTTTTACTGTAGTAGAAGAATTTATTTTATTCTTTTATATATTGAACTTGCAGAAACTACACTCAATGGAAAAATTGAGCAGAGAAAATAATATATACAATGATTTTTTTTAAAGAAACCTCTATACCCTTGTACCAAAACAATATTAATGAAATATTGTTTCAGTTCCTTATAACGAGACATAAATTCCAAGCATATAACATGCGTAGTCGGATAGTCTTTTTTATTATTAGAAATATATGGATTAAATACCGATCTAACATTGGGTAATTTCATTTTTCATATATATATCACGAATATTGGTATGAACTATTGCACCACTATGTTGCGAATAGTTTAAATTTGAAATATTTTCAATTTAAATTCATCATACAACCAACATTAAAATATTTTTTGAGGTATTTCTGTTGAATGCAATATCCAGAACCAAAATAGATGAAATTTGTCTCTTATCAAGTGCTCAAAAACAAAAATAAAAATAAAAAACTTCCGAAAGGAACATGATGAATGAAAGGCTATTTTTAATTTATGATTGTAATTTTATAAACTTTCCTATGGAATCATTTTAAATTAACTGTTATACTGCATTTACGCAGTTTAATAAACAAAAGATCCTTTTGTTTATATTTTGCGATAAATAATATTTTATTATCTTTTTATTTTACAAAGGACTCTAAATGTTTAATTGCATCAGATGGAACATTCTCAAGAAAATAAAATAATAAAAATATTTTCACACAAATTCTAAATGAAAAACTAGTAACAAAAAAACAAAAATCACGCGAAAACACGCATAAGGAAAATAACTGCAATATTATCTAGTATGTTGTGGCCATCACAAAACTTTCTTCTATATAAATCACGTCAATTAAATCATTTAAATAGTACAAGAAATGACAACGATTTAGCACCAATTCATATCAAAGTGTATCTGAATTTGAAGTTGGATGAAAATTCGTGCATTAGTTCTTGAGATAGAGCTATAGCGGAAATTCTGAAAAAAAAGTAGCATAGCAGCGCCACCTGTTGAGCGATTTACACAAAAAGTAAACAGCACTAAACGATATCAAGGTATACCTGAATCTGAAGTTTGTTGAAAATCCTAGCATTAGTTCTTGAGATAAAGCTATTGCGGAAATCGCAAAAAATACAGCATAGCAGCGCCACCTGTTGAGCGATTTACACCAAAAATTAAACAGCACTAATTTATACATCAATTCATGTCAAGGACTAACTAAATCTGAAGTTTGATGAAAATCCGTGCAATAGTTCTTGAGATACACCTCTTGTGGAAATCGTGAAAAATGCAGCACAGCAGCGCCATCTGTTGGGCGATTTGCACCAAAAATTAAGCAGCACTAATTTATATCAGGGACTAACTGAATCTGACGTTTCATGAAAATTCGTGCATTTTTTCTTGAGTTAGAGCTATTGCGATAATCATGAACAATGCAGCATACCAGCGCCACCTGTTGGGCGATTTTCACAAAAAAGTAATCAGCACCAAACTATATCCTGAAATAACTGAATCTGAAGTTTTATGAAAATCCGTGCAGTAGTTCTTGAGATACAGCTATTGCAGAAATCGTTAAAAATGCCGCATAGCAGTGCCACCTGTTGGGCGATTTTCACCAAAAACTAATCAGTTCCAGTTTATATCAAGGTCTAACTAAATATGAAGTTTTGTGAAATTTCGTGCATTAGTTCTTGAGATAGAGCGCCCACAAAATTTGTGTCACATACAGACAGACAGACGGACAGACAGACAGACTCACAGGCAGACATTTTGTAAAAACATGTTTTTTGGAATCTCTGACTCATAAAACGTGTAAATCCGTCGAAAACTGGAATTCGAAAATTTTCATGAAACCAATACTTTCTTCTTGTAAAGATAGAAGAAAGTAAAAATGGAAATCATACTATTTTTTACTTTCTTCTATCTTTACAAGAAGAAAGTATTGGATTCGTGAAAAATTTCAACTTCCGGTTTTCGACGGATTTATACATTTTAGAAAATACGATAGAAAATGTCTGTCTGTGAGTCTGTCTGTCACTCTGTCACTCTGTGAGTCTGTATGTGACAAAAATTTTGTGGGCGCTCTATCTCAAGAACTAATGGACGGAATTTCACAAAACTTTATATTTAGTTAGACCTTGATATGAACTGGACCTGATTAGTTTTTGGTGAAAACCGCCCAACAGATGGCGCTGCTATGAGGCATTTTTCACGATTTCTGCAATAGCTATATCTCAAGAACTACTGCACGGATTTTCATAAAACTTCAGATTCAGTTCGTCCAGGATATAGTTTGGTGCTGATTACTTTTTTGTGAAAATCGCCTGACAGGTGGCGCTGCTATGCTGCATTATTCATGATTATTGCAATAGCTCTAACTCTAGAAAAAATACGCCAATTTTCATCAAACATCAGATTTAGCTAGTCCCTGATATAAATTAGTTCTGTTTAATTTTTAGTGTAAATCGTCCAACAGATGGCGCTGCTGTGCTGCATTTTCACGATTTTGGCAAGATCTGTATCTCAAGAACTATTGCACGGATTTTCATAAAACTTCAGATTTAGTTAGTCCTTGACATTAATTGACGTATAAATTAGTGTTGTTTAATTTTTGGTGTAAATCGCTCAACAGGTGGCGCTGCTATGCTGTATTTTTTGCGATTTCCGCAATAGCATTATCTGAAGAACTAACGCTTGGATTTTCAACAAACTTCAAATTCAGGTGTACTTTGCTATCATTTAGTGCTGTTTATTCTTGGTGTAAATCGCTCAACAGGTGGCGCTGCTATGCTACATTTTTCAGAATTTCCGCTATAGCTCTATCTCAAGAACTAATGCACGAATTTTCATCCAACTTCAAATTCAGATATACTTTGATATGAATTGGTGCTAAATTCGCGCCACCTGTTGGGCGATTTTCACAAAAAAGTAATCAGCACCAAACTATATCCTGGAATACCTGAATCTGAAGTTTTATGAAAATCCGTGCAGTAGTTCTTGAGATACAGCTATTGCAGAAATCGTTAAAAATGCCGCATAGCAATGCCACCTGTTGGGCGATTTTCACCAAAAACTAATCAGTTCCAGTTTATATCAAGGTCTAACAAAATATGAAGTTTTGTGAAATTTCGTGCATTAGTTCTTGAGATAGAGCGCCCACAAAATTTGTGTCACATACAGACAGACAGACGGACAGACAGACAGACAGACAGACTCACAGGCAGATATTTTGTAAAAACATGTTTTTTTGGAATCTCTGACTCATAAAACGTGTAAATCCGTCGAAAACTGGAATTCCAAAATTTTCATGAAACCAATACTTTCTTCTTGTAAAGATAGAAGAAAGTAAAAATGGAAATCATACTATTTTTTACTTTCTTCTATCTTTACAAGAAGAAAGTATTGGATTCGTGAAAAATTTCGACTTCCGGTTTTCGACGGATTTATACGTTTTAGAAAATGTTTTACGTTTTAGAAAATACGATAGAAAATGTCTGTCTGTGAGTCTGTCTGTCACTCTGTCACTCTGTGAGTCTGTATGTGACAAAAATTTTGTGGGCGCTCTATCTCAAGAACTAATGGACGGAATTTCACAAAACTTTATATTTAGTTAGACCTTGATATAAACTGGACCTGATTAGTTTTTGGTGAAAATCGCCCAACAGATGGCGCTGCTATGAGGCATTTTTCACGATTTCTGCAATAGCTATATCTCAAGAACTACTGCACGGATTTTCATAAAACTTCAGATTCAGTTTGTCCAGGATATAGTTTCGTGCTGATTACTTTTTTGTGAAAATCGCCCGACAGGTGGCGCTGCTATGCTGCATTATTCATGATTATTGCAATAGCTCTAACTCTAGAAAAAATACGCCAATTTTCATCAAACATCAGATTTAGCTAGTCCCTGATATAAATTAGTTCTGTTTAATTTTTAGTGTAAATCGTCCAACAGATGGCGCTGCTGTGCTGCATTTTCACGATTTTCGCAAGATCTGTATCTCAAGAACTATTGCACGGATTTTCATGAAACTTCAGATTTAGTTAGTCCTTGACATTAATTGACGTATAAATTAGTGTTGTTTAATTTTTGGTGTAAATCGCTCAACAGGTGGCGCTGCTATGCTGTATTTTTTGCGATTTCCGCAATAGCATTATCTGAAGAACTAACGCTTGGATTTTCAACAAACTTCAAATTCAGGTGTACTTTGCTATCATTTAGTGCTGTTTATTTTTGGTGTAAATCGCTCAACAGGTGGCGCTGCTATGCTACATTTTTCAGAATTTCCGCTATAGCTCTATCTCAAGAACTAATGCACGAATTTTCATCCAACTTGAAATTCAGATATACTTTGATATGAATTGGTGCTAAATTCATGTAATTTCTTGTACTATTTAAATGATTTAATTGATCTGACTTATATAGAAGAAAGTTTGTGATGGCCACAACATACTAGTTATATTTAATATTGCAGTTATTTTCATTATGCTTGTGTTCGCGTGATTTTTGTTTTTGTTTACTAGTTTTTCAATTTGAATTTTTCCGAAAATATATTTATCATTTTATTTGCTTGAGAATGTTGACGTCTGATGCAATGAAACATGTCGAAATGTAAATAAATAAATGTATTTTGTCTTTTTAAAATTTATGTTTATCACTTATAGTAATTATTGAGTACTTTGATGTTTTGAAGTGATTTTTATATATATTTTATATTATTCTTTTTGTTGTTAAATTTGATCATATATTACGTCGGAAGCCTGCAGCCGCGTTGACCTGTACCAATATCCGGGCTCGATGGGCAGCATCCTTACTTCCTGCAGAAACAAAAAATATTAAAACATCAGTTTCTTCATGTAAAAGGTTGTATCTAAGGGCCATTGGCTCAAATTTTAAAAAAATTGAATGAGAATATTGCGCTATACAGAAAAATGTTTATTTTTTTGTCTAAAATTTTGACTTTCAATTGCGAAAAAAGATAAAAAATTAGAATTTACAAAAAATGGCTCGATGACTCTTGGACAAGTTATTTAAGCGTAGATGAGGGAATTTTTTTTTTTTTCCAAAAATGTTAAAAATTGTTTAAGTTATCATGCTGCCCATGTTGAAAAATATAGTTTCCAGAAAATCCCGTTTAATGTTTTAGAAGAAAAAATATATACTGATAATTTTTCCCCCTACATGTAATATGCTATTCCTTCGGGATATTGTGCACCTTCCTGTGCCTTAATCTGCTCATTTAAAGTGTTTTTTGTTACCTAAGAGCAGTACAAGCCCCTTTCGTCCCTTGTGCCTCTTTGATTCTAGCATGCCGCAAACATTTGGCGTTTCCCTTATTGCAGTAATTATATAATACTCGTCCAACTTTAAATCCCATTACTTGTAGTATCTGCATGTAATGCAATAAAAATGCTTCTTAATTTAAGGGGTTACATACGTTCTCTGGGCGAAAAATTGACATATACAATTTGGAATTATTATTTTTTTTTTTTAGGAAGAGGGTAAAATTTGTTGAAATACTAATAATTCCACGTTGATTTTTTATTGCTTTAAGTATGTAAATATACATATTTTTTTGTTAATTTTTTTAACATATTACGTCGGAAGCCTGCAGTCACGTTGACCTGTACCAAAATATCCCGGCTCGATAGGCAGAAGCCTAACTTCCTGAAGAAACAAAAAAAAAATATTGAAACCTCAGTTTCTTCTTGTAAAAAAATTTTTTAGCTAAAGGATATCGGCTCAATTATTTTAATTTTCTCATAATAACAAATTTGCTCTAACTTGAAAACAAAAATTCATGTTTCGTCTAAAATTTTGGCCTCTAAACTTATTGGAAACAAATAAAATATGAAATTTTTGAAAAAAAAAATCACTAGATGTCACTTAGACAATTTAATTATGCACAGATGAGCGGAAAGTTTATCCAAAAATGTTAATAGGAGGGAAATTCAGTAAGTAGGTCACAAACCGATATGAGAGGTCGGAAATTTGTAGTAAATTGTTTTAAATATGCCAATAAGTGGCAACACCCTTCAAATGTAAGATGTCAATTTCGAATTTATGAGACAACAGTACAAGATGAGCAGGAGCGTTCAAAAGCTGTTGACGAAGAACGAAGTAGTCGTCCTGTTGAGATTGCGACAGAAGAAACAGTGCGGGAGATTGAGGAAATGGTTTGAGCTGACAGGCGGACCACAATAGCAGTTTTAGCAACTACAACAGGGTATTCACATGGATTAGCCTATAGTCGACTGATGCAGATGTTGAATGTGGGGTACACAGATGGCTGAGAGTGCTGTCCAAAGACTTTTATGCGGCAGGTATTAGAAAATTCATAAAGAGATGGGACAAATGTATTAGTGTAAATGACGATTATATAGAGAAATAAACATGCTTTTTAAGTATGTATCTAGGTTTCCTTTTTTTATTGGCTTTTGTGACCAACTTACTGGCTTGCCCTCGTAATTGTTTAAGTTATCATGCTGTCCATGTTGAAAATTGTAGTTTCCAGAAAAAAAGTTTTAGGAATAAATATATTTTGATATTGCGCGCGCTGACATTTCTGCTCATATCTTTCTTAATAATTACGATATCACTTTATTCTTTTTTTTTTTAACGATAACTATACAAACTGTAGGGATTCAATTTCCGTCAAAAAAGAAATCGATTTCTTCAAAGCTGAGAACGTATAAAATCCTTAAATATATTGGAATGCAAACTAGAAATTTTTAAGAAATGCTCCAACGGGTTTTCTACTAGATTGTAAGTGTTGCAACTCTATAAAACTAGCCGGTTGTACCAATCCAAAAACTTTCTTCTATCTCAAACATGTCAATACCTCAGAATTCATTATCACTGAGCCAAAATTAAATGACAATCGATGATCATCACGACGATTCTAAAAAGATGAAATTCAGTGCATTAGTTTTTGAGATAAGACTATCGCTGAAATCATGTAAATCTAGAAAAGTGCAGCATAGCAGCGCCACATATAGGGTGATTTACACCAGAATCTAATCATCATCATCATCATCATCATATGTGAATGTCTAACTGATATGAAGCTTTGGGGAAATTCGTGCATTAGTTCTAGAGATAGAGTTATTTCGCAGATCATGACAAATGCAGCATAGCAACGCCACCTGTTGTGTGATTTACACCAACACATAATCAGCAGAAACATTATTCAATGTATACTTGAATCTTTAGTTTGATGAAAATTAGTGCATTAGTTCTTGAGATAAAGCTATTGAAAAATCGTGCAAAATGCAGCACAGCAGCGCCACCTGTTGGGCGATTAACACCAAAACGTATTCAGCATCATTTCATATCAATTACTACCTGAATCTGAAGTTTGATGAAAATGTGTGCATATTAGTCCTTGAGATAGAGCTACTGCTATCGTGTAAATCCTACAAAATTTAGCATAGCAGTGCAACCTGTTGAGTGATTTACACCGAAACGTAAACAGCAGCAACTCATATCAAGTACTAACTTAATCTGAAGTTTTATAAAAATCCGTGAATTACTTCTTGAGATAGCTATTGCGGAAATCCTGGAAAATGCAGAATAGCAGCGTCACCTAATAGGCGATTTACGCCAAAACCTTATCAGCACCAATTTATGTCAGGGACTACCTGAATATAAATTTTTATTAAATTCTGTGCATTAGTTCTTGAGATAGAGCGCCCACAATATTTGTGTCACAGACAGACAGACAGACAGACTCACAGACATTTTCTAAAATCATGTTTTTTGGGATATCTGACCCCTAAAACGTGTAAATCCGTCGAAAACCGGAGGTCATAAATTTTCACGAATCCAATACTTTCTTCTTGTAACGATAGAAGAAAGTAAAAAAGGACAGATATTTCTACAAAAATATAATACAACCATTCACAAAATATACAATAACATCTTTCAAGTCGTCCGCTATTCTGAAATACCTGCTTTATCTTTAGAAATTTTATCAACCAATATGCTTCCGAGAATTAAAGAAGCATTTATCAGTTTCGCTTGTTTCCATTGATTTTCCTAAACATTCCCCAGTGTTTTTACACGATTCAAAAGAAGGGTTATGTGTTTCATGCGTATCTTTGTATGTGGATTTCTTTATACCCTCGGAACATCCCAACGGATGAATGGATTTTAATGAATGAGGTTTCTATCGATTCATCTTAACGGCCCGATGGTTATAGGCTAGGTTTTTTTCTTATAAATTCAAAATGGCGGCCGTAAAATACAAAATGGCGGTAGGGATGAAAAAAAAATTACGCACCCTATTGAGTGGCATATCATTGGATATGTCTTTCAAAATGAAGACGATGCTTCATTGACTATTTTACAGTCAGAAGCTCCGTTAAAATATTATACAACCTGAAAGTTGTGCATGTATTGTGGATCTCTAGCTTTACTGCAACTCTAACTATCATAGACATCTATAGACCTCATCAAAACAGTGTTTAAAGATAGGAACTAACAGTTAAACACAACTTAAAAGTCTTCAATACAAGTAAATAATTAAAAAAAAAAACTTAGATAAGTAATATAAACAAGTAATATAAAAATATATATATATATGAAGTTATTTCCTACTTATGTCATGAAGAGAATTTTTTTTTTTTCTCCCATTCTCCTTTCCTTTAGAGTGGCGCTTAAAATGCCTTGATCAAGAAGAGGGCTCTCTCGGTCTTAACCACTTTGGGACGAGCGACACGTATACGTGCTGCATGAGGCGCTTAGAATCATTCTTTTTCCTCACCAGTAAAATTTGCCTTATTTAATCAGCGCATTTTCTCGATTCAAGTATACACAAATTTCTGTTTTTAAGAAACGGTGACAAAAGGTTAAAAATTTCGTAAAGGGTTCCCGTCCCGAAGGGGTTAAAAAAGCGTGATCAAGGAAGGAGCTCTCTCGATTATTGAAAATTAATTAATTTAATTTAATCAATGAATTAATGTTTTAAAAATAATTGGATTAACATCAAGTATCATCTACTACAAGTTAAAAAAAATTATTTGAGCTTGAATGGATGAATAATAAGTATTTTATTACCGATTGAAAATTTTAACAAGATATATATAGCGAGAATATGAGCTAATAGTAGGAATTGAAAGAAAAAATAGTTTCACATTGATGAGAAATAATAAATTAGTTCTCTTTTTACTCAGTCGGGTTTTTTGATTTTTTAAATTTAATTATTTATTTGTAGTGTGTTAATGAGTTTCCTCACACCAGAACATTGTTTAACCCCTTCGAAGAAGGTCATAGACCTGATCAGGTCTATTGATGCATACTCACCAATAAGGTGTATGCATCGTTTTTACCACCATAAACAATTTAGGGTAATATTTGTACTTTTCAATTGCAGAACTTTAAAAAAGCGGTGCCAACCGAATAAAATTTCTGCAATTTCTGCGTATCTGCTGATTGGCTTTCCTCTCAACAGAGAGATTTTTTCTTTCGTCAATTTCGTGAATTAAAGACAGTCTTGCCATCAGTTTCACTGCAAACTACTCATGCAAGTGTGTGATGGTATACATTGCGGTAGAGTTGCTGCGAATTTCTAAACTCAAATTTGTCACGGCAAGATAATATCAGAAAAAAATCAAATCTGCTGCTAATGTTTATGCTATCTGGATATTGTGTATTTTATGAAATAATATATTTGGAAATTTTTAGCATCCGAAAATCCTATATTCCCTGTTCAGAAGTGTATTCTATAAAAAAAACACAGAAAAGTTTCTGAAAATCACTGACAGCAAAATTTTTTTATTTTAAATGCTTCTCGAAAATATATTGAATTCTAAGGTTTTTAAATATAAATAACGCTTTTCGTAATTGTAAGTAACTAGAAAAAGGTATTTGCATATTTTTGTTCGTGGATATATTAGTTTTAATTTTAATATCTTTTTAATATTCGAAATTCAACATTTTAATATTGGAATACTTCAAAGTAAAATTTAACGCAAAGTATTTTCGAAATTTAATAAAGCATTTATAAAAACAACGTTCCTGCTTCTGCAATTAATTTTCGGAAGTAGGGGTATAGGGGGTTAAAAATTTTCTTATACAAGATTATCGGTCTTTAGAATGCTAGTAATTGTCGATAAATGTTTTGAGATATATTAATTTAATTTATGCGGCAGCAACAAAATAATATTAATTTCTATGTTAATGCTAATAGTTTTAATTTATATTATTTGTTCGTAAAACGTGTTTGTTAAAAACAAACATATTTACTTGAAAATTGATAGCATCCGAAAAGTCAATATTCGCGGTTGTGAAAACTGATTAATACACTATAAACACTACTCGGAAACGTTTCCGAAGGTTATTGGGAGTTGAAAGAAGTTTATATATATATATATATATATATATATATATATATATAAATTGCAGTATTAAGTCACGAAAGTATTACGATTTCTAAACATAAATAACACATTTCAGAAGATTGTATATTTTTGTTGTAGTTATGTGATATTTTCCAAAGTTTTTTTTTTTTTTTTTTTCGAATTTTGTGCCGTTACAAAGGAAATAAATACCTCCTTCGAATTTTTTGAATTATATTTATTGACATTTTAATTATATATTTAACGGGACCAGGTAAGCGAAATTTGGGGAAAAAATTGATTTTTTACTTTTTTATATCATTGAATAGTTTAAACTTTTATCTTTCCAACGATGTGTTACACATGTTTATATATTAAAAAAAGAAGTGTTGAATTATTTATTCTTTCAATGAGTACTTCAGAGATTAATGACCATTTAAATCTTTGACTTTTTCTCAAAACTTGGATTTTTCATGTTTGTGTTCTTTTTTTTTTCAATATCTATTAAACTTAAGAACTCAATTTTTTTAAAACTTTTATTATGTTATATTGTACACTTTAACACAGGGATTTGAGAATTATATATTTTAGGCAATGAAATCTTACCAAAAATGCTAATTTCAAAATGCCTTTCAATAAATAATTAACAATTAATTTTCAGGTTCACTTAGAAAGAAAATGGTCTGTTAAAACACGTAAAGCATGTTACTTAAACTACTCTAAAAATTCTAGACCTCTATCTTTCACTATTTCTGAGAAAAAGGTACATAAAGTTGGTGTATTTAACATGGTGGAGATAGAGGTTACCCAGTCCCCTTAAATTTGTTTGTGTAAAAAAATAACATAATGTCTTGTTTTACTGACCGTATTGTAAAATGGAATTAATTCCTTTGTAACTTACCAACATGTACTTTAAAATGTGGTTTTTGAGAAAATGGCGCTGATTTGAACAAAAAAGGTAACTTTCTTGCCCTTTTTTTAAAAAATTATTTAGGGGCTCTCTTAGAAAGAATTGCTTAAAATACGCATGTGGGAGCCCAAAGGGTTAAATGTACGACTTTTTCAAATTTTTATGATTTGTCGCATGATGGTGTTCAGCTATAAGTATGCAAAATTTCACGCCTCCAACCTAAATAGGGTATCACTTAGAAAGAATTGTTTAAAATAGCCATGTAGGAAGCCAAAAGGTTAAATATACGACTTTTTCAAAATTTTATGATTTGCCGTTTGATGTGATTTGCTCAGCTATAAGTATTCAAAATTTCACTCCTCCAACCTAATTAGGGGCTCAGTTAGAAAGAATTGTTTAAAATAGGCATGTGGGAGCACAAAGGGTTAAATGTACGACTTTTTGGAAATTTTATGGTTTGTCGTTTGATGCGAGGTGCTCAGCTATAAGTATGCAAAATTTCACGCCTCCAACCTAATTAGGGGCTCAGTTAGAAAGAATTGTTTAAAATAGGCATGTGGGAGCACAAAGGGTTAAATGTACGACTTTTTGGAAATTTTATGGTTTGTCGTTTGATGCGAGGTGCTCAGCTATAAGTATGCAAAATTTCACGCCTCCAACCTAATTAGGGGCTCACTTAGGAAGTATTGTTTAAAATAAAAATGTGGGAGCCCAAAGGGTTAAATGTACGACTTTTTTCAAAGTTTTATGATTTGTCATTTGATGTGAGGTGTTCAGCTATAAGTATGCAAAATTTTACACATCCAACCTAAATAGGGGCTCACTTATAAAGAATTGTTTAAAATACACATATGAGAGCCCAAAGGGTTAAATGTACTACTTTTTGAAAATTGTATGATTTGTCGTTTGATGTGAGGTATTCAACTATAAGTATGCAAAATTTCACGCCTCCAACCTAATTAGGATGCACTTAGAAAGAATTGTTTAAAATACACAAGTGGAAGCTCAAAGGGTTAAATGTACGACTTTTTCAAAATTTTATAGTTTGTATTTTGATGTGAGGTATTCAGCTATAAGTATGTAAAATTTCACTCCTCCAACCTAATTAGAGGTTCACATAGAAAGAATTGTTTAAAATACACATGTGGGAGACCAAAGGGTTAAATGTAGGAAATTTTCAAAATTTTATGATTTGTCGTTTAATGTGAGGTATTCAGCTATAAGTATGCAAAATTTCACTCCTCTAACCTAAATAGGGTTCACTTAGAAAGAATTGTTTAAAATACACATGTGGGAGACCAAAGGGTTAAATGTACGACTTTTTCAAAATTTTATGATTTGTCCTTTGATGTGAGGTATTGAGCTATAAGTACACTAAATTTTACGCCTCCAACTTAATTAGAGATTCACATAGAAAGAATTGTTTAAAATACACATGTGGGAGCCCTAAGGGTTAAATGTACGACTTTTTCAGAATTTTATGATTTGTCGTATGATGTGTTGTATTCATCTATAGGTATGCAAAATTTCAAGTCTCCAACATGTATAGTTTCTGAGAACGGGCTCTGTGACGGACAGACAGACAGAGGAGCGAGACCAATAGGGTTTCGTCAGATGAACGAAACCCTAAAAAACTACTTTAGGGATAGAATTGGAGGACGGAGGACTTAAGGGAATAAAAAGGCAAAAAATCGAAAATTTTTGTACCAAAGAAGTACATAAGGTCTGGTTAAGACTTTGCTCAAAACGCAAAAATTCTCCGAACAAATTTGATAATTTGCCAAAAGCTCCTCTACGTAAACTACGTAAACGAGCTTGCTTAAAATACAGGGTGTCCCTGATAAAACGGCCCTACTTAAATTTGTCTACAGACAAAACTATTGTTCATAAAGTTTTGAAATCTTTTAAAAGACATAATAAAGGGATGAAAATTTGTTTAAGCAAAAAAAAAAAAAAAGTTTAAACATTTCGCCTCCAGATGGCGATTTTTAATAAAATGCATATTTAGCATTAGGATAATTTAGAAATTTTATTTATTAACTTAACCTGATACTAAAGACAGCATTTCACGACATACTTCTAGCATTTCCTAGAAAATACTGCGTTCAATAATGGAACATGCTATCTTACTATTCCAGATGGTATCTGAAAATGTTGGCTGTCACGCGGAAGAATTTTGGTTATAACAAAATTTGTTAAACTATCGTAAATGTATGTTAAAAGTGTAATTCGTTAGAAAAAGGCCTTCTATTTTTTTTTTTTTTTTTGGTCCAACAAATTCCCAAACTTTTATTATGTCCTCCATAAAATTTCGCAACATTCTGAACATTCTGTTCCACAATTGACCGCAGTGTATTCTGGAAATACTAGGAACATGTCGTGAAATAAATACTTTAGAATCAGGTTAAGTTGGTAGTATGGGCCGGCCCATATATTAAATTAAATCGGGATCCTTCTGACAGTGATCTAATAAATACCAGAAAACTTATTAAAAACCTCTCCCTGTATTAATGACAGTATTTAAATGTCATTAATTCCGTCTATTGCTAACTGTAGTCGCTTTTACGCTCTGCCATAAAGTTCATAAAGTTCTGCCATAAAGTTCATAAAATTGGTGTTCCCCTCCGGCCTATAGATCCAATATCGTTTCTGCTTCATACCCCCTTGCTAAATATTTAGTGAAACATTTTTCATTCCTTTCAAGTTCTAATATTTATACTATTAAGAATTCTAGTTCTTTTGTACATCATATTAAAAACTTCACCCCCTCCCCCTCTTTACGCATGGTTTCATTTGATGTTACTTCTCTGTTCACCCATGTTCCAGTTCAAGGTGCACTACAAAGTCTCACTGCTAGATTAAAAGAATTTCATTACACAGATTATGAAATCAACCACATTATTGAGTTATTCAGTACTTGTTTAAAACAAAATTCATTTCAAATTTCTAATCAATATTATTCTATGACAGATGGTTTAGCAATGGGTAATCCCCTTAGTCCTTTTTTAGCAGATTTATATATGCATTACTTTGAGGTTAAAATGTTTAACCTTATCAACTTCCCATTTTACTGTAGATACGTAGATGATTCTTTTGCACTCTTAGACCTTTCTCTATTTTCTGTTGACAATATATTAACAATTTTAAACTCAATAGATTCAGTCATTCAATTTACTTATGAAGTTGAAATAGATAATAGATTGCCATTTCTGGATGTGTTGGTTACACGTCAGCTTAACACCTTTGACACTTGCGTTTACCGTAAACCTTTTGCTGTCACCCCCCCCCCCCCCATTTCAATTCATGTCACCCCCATTCCCAAAAAAGCTTCGGCTTTTCTTTATTTGATTAATAGAGCTCGCTTAATTTGTTCAGATAATAATTCACTTATTACAGAATTAAATTACATTAGATCTGTGGCTATTGATCGAGGTTTTGGTTTATCTTACATCAATAATTTAATTTCTCGTAGTCTTAATAAATGTGTTAATAATCTTGATTCTCCTGTTACTGCAGTTTCCACTTCTAACCTTATCATTTTACAATTTTATAATAGCATTAGCTTTAAGATGGCTAATATCTTGAGACATTACGATTTTAATGTGGTTTTTAAACCGGTTAATAAATTAACTTTTTTGCAACTTAAGGATCAAATTCCTCCTCATAATTATTGGGGAGTGTACAACATTCAATGCCAATGTGGTTTGTCCTACATTGGACAAACTAAACGAAAACTCCGTTACAGATTCAATGAACACAGAAACTATGTAAAGAAAAAAGAATTACAGAAATCCTCTATCGCCTCTCATCACTGGGGGGAGGGACATAATTTTAATTTTGACTCGGCTACCATTATCAAGAAATGCATTACTCCTCTGGATTTAGACTTTTTTGAGGCTATTCATATCCATAAATTTAAAGACTCCTTTGTTAATGATTTATCTAGTACACCATACATCTCAACTTTCTGGGTGGATTTGTTGTGTCACGACACTTCACTTCCGCATTAATTTCATTGGCTGTTAGAACTGGATGGTCTTTTGGTATTTTGTTTTGACATTTGGGTTTTCACCGTTCATGTAGTTGGGGGGATATTGTTTTTAAAGTTTTTTACACTGAGGATGTGAGTCCTAGTACTCACGAAACGTATCGTCTGATCAAATCAACTTATTTTATTGTGTGTTTAAACGTTGTTTTTAAATAATTTACTGGAAGCTACTTGTTGGATGGAATATTTCTGAAACATGGTAAGTTGTTATTTTATCTAGCTTTAATTTAAAAACTTTAAATGGCCATTGAGTACTTTAATTGGATGTCAACTACATGGCCTTTTTAATTGTGTCAGTTTTAAAAATAGCACAATTCTGTTTATAAGTAGCTTTAAGTTGCGTTATTTAATTTTGTATCCAAGTAGCATTATGTTAATGTTGTGCATAGTTTAGAAAATATTAGGCTTAATCTCAGATATTTCATCTCCATGCCATTGTTGTAGCATGAAGGTGACATTGATCCATGGATGTGACATTTATTGATGTAAATAATATTTTAAGGGAGCTTAAAGTATATTTTTAATTATTGAATCTATATTTTTATTTTTAGGATAATTTTACATCAATAAAAAACTTTTTGAAACTGAAAATTTTTAATTCTAAAATATTCCAAATTTTATAACTTTTATTTGTTAATATCTTTCAGTAATTTTTTCAATGCAGGTTAAATTTTAGATTTAATTATACTTTATTTTAAAGTCTCTTATTGAATTTCCTGATCCCCTAAACTTAAAAAAAATAAAATAAAAATAGAACTAAATTTCAATTTTCAGTTTTTCTATTGTACACAATTTCATAAATGAAAAAACGTACAAAATATTTGTTTAATATTTAATATATTAAAATAATATGACCACACTAGGGTAGTCTACAGTCATATATTTAAAGTGTTGTATTTTCTATTTATCTATTAATTTACTTATTTTTTATCTAATTGTACATTAATATTTAAAAATATTTTTATTTAAAAGCCGAAAAGCCAAAAGATTTCTGTACAGAAGAAAGGAAAATTGAACGCGAAACACAGATGAAAAGACGGTATAAAATTAAAGAAAAACCAGATTTGTATGAAGAATGTGAGAAAAAGGAGCCGAAAAGGTATTACAAGATGAAACAAGAAGAGGAAAAATTAAAGCTATTTCTCAATTGAGTGAGGAACAGAAGCGTGAACAAAGAAATAATTGGGTATAAAGAACAAGGAAAAGTCGAGAGAAGAAAGCAGATAAAGAAAAATTACAGCAAGTGCTATTAAATTCTACTACTCCAGAAACATATGATGATCCAGAAAGTATAAACAATCCTATTGCAAATGCTAAAGATGTGATAGGTAGAGTAGGTAGTAGTCGGGTAAAAAGCGGTCGAAATAGTGTTAACACAAATAAAAGAAAGGCATACAGAAGAATAAAATTGCTTGAAAAAGAGCTTAAAAATGAAAGTTATGAAAAGTTGAAATAAAAAGAGAAAAAGTTAAATATAAGAAAATATATCAACACAACATAAGTAAAAGAAAAATTAAACAGTACAAAAGAGGGGGTACAAAATATATTGAAAGTCGAAAATGTTTCTTCTAAAGTCAGAAAATGTCTTGAATTCAGTTCAGCATTGAAATACTCAAATTGAGAAAAATGTAGAAGAAAATGAGGATTCTCAACAATCAAAGAAAGCCTTTGGACTTGTTCTTTCTGAAAAAATAATAATGAAGTACCGCAGTATGCACAAGATTCCAGTTAGTGTCCTGTTAATCTGTGTTTAGCAAAAGTAACCACAATTGAAGATTACGCAGAAGTTAATATTATGTAAAATGTCCGGGATCCATGAACAAATTTGTTTTCAGTAAAGAGCCAGAAGCAATGATTAGATATGAAGAGCTGTTTTGTGTAGTTGAACATCTGAAAGTGAATAATCGGTTACAATATATCTTTGATTTAATCCCTCAAAACTGCAACATTATTTAATAAAAAATTTCCTTTTTCTTAAACAGGTTACTTAAGACTATGTTTTCTTTACCTGTAATGCAATCCAGTTTTCGTTTTCATGTGTTGTTTGAGTTTTTGTATTTCATTGAAATAACATATTATACCCTTTAAAAAATAAAGCAAACTAATATCGCAACCATAAAGCTTACTCTATCTAGTAAATGGACAATAAAACTTATATTCACCACTACTATTAAAGGTTATCACCTCCATGGAATAGTGTGTCACCTCCATGTTTATATGAAAAATGAAATTTAATTTTAAATTTTAAAAAAATTAACCTTGACCTCTTATCATGATGTGTTTATCTCTAAAACCTTAAGAAAATGTTGGAAACACAACTTGAACGAGACAATTTGAACTTTTATTTTTTACAAATTACCAAAGTGAAATTTCTACTTAATTTCAGAACTAGCCATATATATATATATATATATATATAAAAGCATAAAACTCAAACACTTTTTTAAACTTCTTATAAATTTCTAACTTCTTTGACATTGATTGATGTAAGGGATACTTAAAATCATAAATTACAATTAACTGTCATTATGACAATTATTGGGCTTTAAAATAAAACTAGAGTTAAAATAAACATTAAAAATGAATACTTAAAAACGTAAATAGTGATTTAGCTTTCCAAATATGACAGTTTATTATATTTAGGCTATAAATTCTAATTACGTTTCTTCAAATTTGACAATCCTTAGATTTATAATTATGTTTAAGTTAATCAGTCAAAATAAGATTACATTTAACCCACCAATACAATTAACTTTTCTCTAAGCTGACCTTTATTAAAACATAAATAATCATTTTATTAAAACATTAATAACCATTAGTGTCAAAAATCGAAATTACCATTTATCGTGCAATCAAGCTTCAGTCAGACCTGTTGACGTCACTAGACCACACCTATTAAAGAACATTGAACCATTAAATTAAAGTTTCCTCTCCAATTGAAACTTTCGCCATCTGCTTGAAAATATCCAAACTTCATAACAAAACTCAAGTGCTCAGCCTAAAAGATCTGACTTTTTTAGGGACTTGAGCATGCTGTATTAGTCACAGCATGTCATTGAAGAAAAATATGGTTTTTCGGGGACTCTGGCGGACTCCGCGAATGAATGCTGCGTACCGTCTAATGAAAAATAAAAGGAAATTTATATCAAAGAGCGATGTTCCGAGTCAAATTCTTTCAATATTCCATATTCACCTAAGTTTAGTTATTTAATATGCCTAAGGTGTGGCGGGAAAGAAAACCCCCAATCTGCCAGGAGTACATCCTACATGAAGTAGAAAGAAATGCAAGCGGAATCGATTCATATACATATATATATATATGTAATAATAAAAAATTTCACCCTTTTATCTTAGTAAAACTATTCCAAATTCTTAACATTTTTCCTTTTTTACCTATCTTTAATAATATCTTAATATCTTTTGTCTTGTATTTCATGCATTTAAAACTGTGTATTTTTTATTAGTCTAAATACCTTAATCCATTCGCCTCATCTCATAAAACCCATTAAATTACTTTTTTATTTTATTCTAAAAATAAATTATTTTTCATTCGAATGTTTTTTAATAGAATTGTTCGATAATGTTCTTTTTTCCCACAATTCCTTGCAAATCCCGCCAGCCATTGTTTGCGCAATAATACGCCGATGAGATCTCATCGTCGTCACGCGTGCCTTTCCCCCTTCCCCCTGGAGCTAGTCCAATAGTATTCTGCTCTTATCGCGTCCTTTCGGCTAATTGTACGGGATTTGTCATTTTTCGTGTATTGTATTCATACGCATGCAGTTTTCGGAAGTATATAACTCGTTGCATGGGCTAGGAGAGGTGGAATTTTACGATTATTGAGTTTCTTAATTAAACCACTCCACCTAGAGTGTTTTTTTCCCCTGAATCTTCGTCATTTGTTCTAATACGTAACATCTGGTGGTACATTTTACTACGTAGCAACTGCCCGCACATGGATCACCTATAACGAGTGGGATTTGGTGCATTATATGGTCGATTAATCTATTTGATGCATCTATAGGCTTCGATTATTATGCTTCGGAAAACATTCCAACGGACGACAGTCTGACCTTCCACTCTTCCATCACGATTGTACGACTGCATAAAACCATGATTTCTTCATTGAGTACATAATGTGGGTATGCTGGTCTTTAAGATCTACATGCTTATATGATACGAGTGAAATCGTTTCATATATATATATAATTACATATACAGTGGAGCTCCAGTTATACGTTACATGAGTTGTACGTTTCCCTCAGTTATACGTTTAAAGCCACTGTTCCCGATCATTTGCTGTTAAAATTTAGCTGAGTTATACGTTTTCGAAATATACGTTTCCCTCAATTATTCGTTTTGTTTTTGCGTCCCCGGATGAAATTTTATCTTATTTATACGTTTTGCAGAAAATATTTTTTCCGAACCTTTTCTACCCCTTGCCGAATTTTTTCTGTATGATTTCTCGGATTTTAACTAAAACTAGCCATGTGCAAATAGAGAGCCTATGAGAAGTAAGGCGGGAGGATAGAGGTGTTGGCCGCAGCAGCAGAGACCCTGGTTTCCACTCTTCTCTCATGTTTCTCTTAACCACCACAGCCATGTGACCGCCTGCCTTCGTCTAGAATTCCTATAATACAGGCTGACGCCATCCCCGCCATTGTGGCTCCAGAATAAAAAAAACAAGTCAAAATCAGTTATTGTTAGCAAATGGGAAACAATGACAGGTTCTTTTAAATACGTAATCCCAGATTTGGCAGTATACTAATCCTGAGGTCCCAATATGGCGGTTATTTTGACCAATAACATGTAAGCGTCCGACAGTGTGCTGTGTAATAGATCACTTGACATTTCATCGTGTGGCTTAAAAATGAGTCGGAATTATTTCTGACTCATTTTTAAGCCTATCGACTGCCTATCTAGGCAGCTCTCTCTGTAGAGGAAAAGCTAAAAAATATTTGGAAGTCGGGAGGCCAATTCTGGTGGGAGGCTTTGTCTCAACGTATTGGAATACCACACTACCCTCAACACAATTTTAATCTAGAAAGAAAAAATAAAAGATGCTTTAACTGAACCCAGGCCAAGCTCTTCCAAACGAGCAATCCTGCTAGAAGGGCGATTTTTTGAATTAGAAAAATCTCTATAATTGTTGTTTCAGTCTAAGCGTTCGGCTGACATACCGGTAATCTCAAATTTGTTGCAAGAAGAGGACCTCAAGCTAGCAGTGTTCAAAGCTTCTAAGGGTTGGTTTACATTATTCAAGGACCACCAAGATATTACTGGTCGTCCCATATGCGACGAGCAGAATCCCGTGAATGATCACACATTTGATCACTTCAAAGATCAGGAACTTCCAAAATTAATACAAGGATGTTAGGCGAGAGTCAATTACATCACAGACAAGTCCGAACTCATGTCAGGTCCGGCATGCAAAGTAAACAACGTTTGATGGTACAGATAAGCTACGACATTTAGTCATTGAAAAATAAAAAAAAGCACCGTTGTTATAAAAATTTAATCACGTTCTTCATGGATTATGAGGCAAATCTATAAGCGTGAATGACGCGGGTAGCCATGGACACTTGGATAAAGAAACTAGACGAGCATATAGGAAGAGAAAAATATAAAGTTACTCAATTTATGAAACATTGTGCTGCCCACTCACCCTCCAGCTAGCTCGAGAACATCCGAGAGAAGTTTTCCCCGGTCAACTGCACTAGAAAATTCCAACTCTTACTTTTGGGCATAATTGCAAATTATAAATTACATTATCGCAAGAGGCTACTTTAGTATAATGTGTCATGTCTTGATACAGAACAGGAGAGCCCCAAAATAATTGTTCTTAAGGTAAGAAACAATTTCTAGCGGAAATGATTTTGATGAATTATTTACACGATTTCAATCATTTCTTTTAAATACTCCGTGTGTAAATAGTATTTTTTCTAAAGTTTTTACGATAAAATAACATTTCTTTGTGCACTTTTCTTATTCAACTTTTTTTTTTTTTACTCTGTTCCATTTTCACGAATTTATGTTAAGGGCCTTCCACAAATGATGTCACTTTTCGAGGGGGGAGGGGGGATCGTGAAATTGTGACAGTTTGTGACAAGGGGGTGGGAGGAGGTAAGAATAAATGTGATATCACACATTTTGGTTAAAATAAAAGTATTAAAAATCAGCAGATTAAATTTTAAAGTTATTTTGAAATTAAAATATTTTGTTTTATAAAGTAGATTTAAAGCCAAATATATTAATTTCCATTTATAATTCCAAATTACGACTGTTTTCAGCTGCTCTTTCCATTAATATTTTATTGATATTGTATATTAATTATGTTTTTGTTTAAACCTTAATCTTATTTCATACAAAATAAGTACACGAGTCATTTTTATTGTTATGCTCACACATGTCGTTAAAACAGATAGTTAAGGTTTAAAAATAAAGTTTGAAATATGATCTATAACGTAGTACTTTGTTCCTGAACAGCAAGTATATGTTTACGTAACATAGCGTGACATGTGACAAGGGGGCGGGAGGGGGTATGTTGAAGTGTGACACTTTGTGACAAAAGGAGGGAGGGGGGTAAAAAATATTGAAAAAAAAGTGTAACATCATTTATGGAACACCCCTTATGGTGCATAATATTTATGAAAGTTCGGTTTTCGATGTAAAAGGTAACTGATACTGCGAACTGTCAGCGAAACAAAATTTTAACGATATATATTTATAAAAAGTCCTGGTAGAACATTAATTGAATAGTACGTTTTACTGAGTTATACACTTTGTTACTGGTCCCGGGCAAAACGTATAACTGGAGTTCCGCTCTATAACCAAAATTTATAACTATTCATATATTCATAAACAAGCATAAAAGTTCATTATTATTATTATTTTACAGCTGTTTACATAATGTGGTAACAAATCTCAATATCTCAGCTCTAATTTGCGCTAAGAGTTTTGCCAAGGCCCCAATTGTGGAAATGTACCATGGTTTATTTATTATCTGTTAAAAAAATCCCCCAAAATTAATTGTATAAAAAAATCTTCCGCAATGAAGAACCCCTATAATTCTATGACTAAAACTGAGTTCCCTAAAAACTAAATAAAACGACATATCTTCTAAATACACTTGGTGATCGGTTTACGAACAGAGCGGTTAACGAACACTTTCGCGCGAGATTGTTATGTTCGGATAACGAACACGTGCTTGGTTAACGAACACCTCACACAACAAACCAAGAAAAGCAATGCTATCTTTCAGATTTGCAGAGCTGCATTTAATTGGATCTATTATCGACTTAGAGAACATTTTAACAGTTGTATACTTATGCCCTAATTAATTCATGGACAATCGGGGGTTTCGGCCTGAACCCTAAATTAGAATGAACAGGTTATAAATATGTATATTTTGTGCCCTTTAAAAAAAAAATGAAATTAGCTATTTTAATAGAAATTTAGTTCCTAAATTATTAATAGAGTCTGCTCCACTTGAAGTTTCAGATCCTGCAATAAACACAATCTTTTACAGAAATAATGGAGTTTTTATCAGGACAAAGTGATAAATTGATATCATTTAATGCTGCACTGTAAAAAAAAGGACTAAAATACGGAAACTTTACTGGCAATCGAGGCGCCAGTGCTATTTTCGTATTTTAACGGAAGTTTCCTCCCCGTAAATGCCAAAAAACGGAACATTTTCTGTAATTTACCGGGAAAAAGTTCCGTATACTTCTCGTAACTCCGTATAGCTTCTCGATTGTCAGTAGCAATTCCGTAGTTTAATCCGTTTTTTTTTTTTAATGATTACCCAATTTAAATGATTACCCAGTGTATTGTTTGTCAATTCTCTGTAAATATATATGTACTAATAATTTTAAAAGTAGTTAGCGTTGTGTATATTTAGTATAAAATGATTTTAAAAGTAAAAAAAATCTGAAATAAAAATTATAACATACATGCAGAAATGTGACAATTATATCCTATATTAAAAATGCGTTAATAACTTTTTTTATATTTTATAAATTCAGTTATTACGAAGGGTAAAAATTCCTATGAAGATGGGAAAATATAAAAAGAATATTTTTCTTTTCCATCAAGCACACTTGAAATATTACCGCATGACTGATGAATATGCAGCTTCATTTTTTAATGTTTAAAATATTTTGTATTTCCTTACTTGTAAAAACTTTAACGTTTCCTGAAATGAATTACATTTCATTTCTATAAAAAATATATTATGTATTTAAGCAGTAACTTTTTAAAAAGAAAATTTTAATTTATTTTCGCCATTCAGGCAAAGATATTTATAACATTGCAGAAATAAGCTATGTGTACATAACGAATTTCAATAAGAAATTAATTTATTCTGCAATGCCTCCTGGGCTGTCATAATGAATAAAATATTACGCCATACAATAATAAATTGTGAGTAAAAAATTTGCACTTTAAATAGAAATTTAATTTTCTCTTGGAGCAATCTAGTAAAATATTTTAAACATTTATGCGATAGAAAAATGTGAATATAGAAATGGAAACATTAAAACCCGATGATAACAAGAAAGATAATATCATGAAAGGAATTACATTTTTGAGTTTATTTTTATTTTTTATACACCGTGTCCCAAAATTTAGACAACCAATAAAATTTGCATTAACATAAAAAGTAATAGGGTACAATTAAAATTCGTGAAATAGGTAATAAATAATAGCGGTTTTAGTGATATAGACATATAAATTATGATCAAAGGTTTGAAATTATTAAATATTCGTTAAACTATATAACAATGTGTTGACCCAAAAGTATAGACACAATACAGCATTATATGTTTTCTTTTACATTTTTTCGCAGAAAAAAAGTTTTTATTTTTATCTGCTTCTATAAATGCAGAATAACTTTTCCCTTTAATATTGTCTGTTGTATTTTTAGCATAATAATTTATTGAAATTTTGAGGAATGAAGTGAGTTCAATGTATTGTTTTGTTTGTGATTCGGAAAAGACATTCCCTGCGTATTAAGATAAAGATGCCACGTTCTAAAGAAATTCTTAAAGATGAAATTATTAAGGTTTTACATTTAAAATCGCGGGGCCAAAATCCCGTACAAATATCGAAAAGAATAAAGAGATCCTTGAGAAGTACTTATATAGTTTTGAGATCAGGTGGAACATTGAATACTATTGAATACTAGGAATTATATTGAATACTATTGAATACTATTGAATACCATGGAGTGCTAGAAAGCTAGTCAGGAAACCAAAGAAAATAATGTTAAGTGATGATATAATGTTATTAAAAATGGCTTCAGTGATAATTTATCTGTGTGTGAAATTGCATCAATTTCCAAAATTTCAAAAAAGTACTATATACAGAAGAATTAAAGCTTCAACAGATATTGTGTACAGGTTATTGTGTGGTATTATATTGTGTACACAGATTTTTTTATTTTATATTACAGAATCATTGAAATGAAGAACTATATAATATCAATTACTTTTGTGTCCTTTTAGGTTTTAATAATTTTTATATAAGTTTAGTATAAGTATGAAATGACTATTTACATTCTACATATTCTTAACTGTATAAGGAAAGGAAAAAAGTTCTTTACACATTTTAAAGTTTAAAAATGTCAAGTAATTGTCTTATATGTCTGCGGTTTGGGAACAAAATACTTCTTACAGCGTTGCAAAGTCTCCGTCTTTTTGCACACCAGTATAATCTTTGAGGAAATGTTGTTCTTTTAAATCTGCATAATGTTACAATTAAATAAAACATTTTTTTCTGCATTAAAATACAGATATTCAAACAGCCGGAGACTTTGCAACTCCGTTCGTATAAACGAAAGATTTGTTAAAGCCAATAATAAAGGATAATTCTAAACATTACACATAATCGGTGCTTTAATTTCAATGCTGGTAATAAACATAAAATTTTAATATGAGAAGATGCAGATGTTGTAATTTATACAAGTCTCAATAATATTATTATATTTCAAAGAATATGCTATTTGTAATTCGAACCACATGCCATGAGTTCGCAGTTTTCGGAACTATTTTTGTTTTCTTTTTTGATAATATAAAACTTTTCTTCAAACCGCACTCTCGTACACCACTTGCTTCATTTTAATTTTTAATAATGTCAAAGAATTTTAGATCACACTGTATTACATGTAGTATGTGTATAAAATACAGTGTAAGAAGAATATTATACCGGAAATTTATTTAAAAATAACTTTAGATTTAAATAATAAAATTTTGTATGAATCACCATAAAAAATAAACATATGTTTTATGGTGATTCATAGAAAGCTTTATTATTTAATTGTGATATATCGGCAGTTTTTTCGTTGCTGTTTCATCTAACTTTAGAATTATTTTTCCTTATGAGAATTAAAACAAATCGGAAATTATACGCGAAACGTGGCAAATGAGGTGCTAGTATTATAAATATTGAGATCTTGTTTTTCATAGTTGTTGCACCCTTATGCAAAAATGCATGAATACAAAATTTATTACAATGACATAAATTAAAATCAGTAATATTGAAATAATATGACTCAATCTTAAACATGTCGTAATCAACGTGGTAACACATCATCATTAGCCATCATGGGTCATCATTGAATTAATTATGTATGATATGATTTAACAGAATGGAGAAAGCTTTTATTAAGATTTTTTTTTTTTTTTTTTTTTACGTTTGGATTCGATTTTCATAAAATTTGAAATGACTCGACAAAATTCTGCAACAATTATATATTTTAAATTTCAAGCCATTCGGTTGGGTAGTTTTTGCGCTGTTATATGAGAATGGACAGACAGACAGGCCGACAAACGTACCGACCAGATGACGACTATATGTGCTACGTATTTATATAATTACGAAGGTACCTAATGAGAATGAAAATGATATGTGCATTCGGATTTTTTTAAGTACCACATTCTGAAATAATATTCAGCAGCTGTATCTCTCTGTTTGTATGCTTTAACCCTTTAAGACCCGGAAAATTTTCACATTTAAATATTACATTATTCTGTTTATTAACTCTATACTGACCCTAATGACACTTAAAAATAATTAAAAATAATTTCGTCACACCCTGGAGCGTGGAGAGTACCCGCACGAACGTGCGGGTTGGGATTTTTCTACGAAAGCCACTCCCTCACGATCGTACGGGTTGGGCTTTTCCTGTGAAATAATTACTTATAAGATGATTTGGGATGTATTGGCTGAAATACTGTAATGGAATCCTTACTTACTCTAAAGCCTAAAAAAGGAGAAAAAAAATTAATATTGGAGATGTACTTATCGACTTCAAAAAATTCATATTTTAATTATTTAAGAAATGAAAGACATACCTGCAATTGCATGAAATCTAAAGGAGCAGAATGAGGTGCAGAAATGAACTTCCTAACACCCCACATGTATTATTTTTTGTTGTTGTTGTTGTTGTTTTCATCGAACCCGTCTGAACTTGACAATCCTTCTAATAAATCTGCTTCAAATATTTTGCCCGCAACCTCTGAATTCAGAGTCTGATTTATTCATCAATTGCAATATTTTTTCTTGTGTGAGAATTCTTTTCCGTTTAGGCATCTGAAAAAGTATTTTATTTTGCTTTGTTAAAAATTAACAAGGCATTTTAAAAAATGTCTTAGAAAATTGTATTAATTGAAAAGAAAAAAAAAGTAAAATTTAATTGAAAAAAAATAATTCATCCAAGACAACACCCAAGAATATATGGCATTAATTATATAACAACATACTTCGTTTTTATTCTGCCTGTCAACAAAATTATTGAAACAGAAAACAAAATGAACACTGAGAAAGGTCTTACCTTGACAGTAGCACTGACTAACGTAACGCCCAAGTCGCACGATCGTGCGGGTAACGAAATCTGAAGTCCTATGAGCAATATAAATAGTGTATAATTAATGTTTTTTTTATTATATTACACTTATTTAGACATTAAAGCAAAAATATTTATCCAAGCAATTAGAAATATACTGATAATTACCTTTTTACGATAGATAAAATGATGAGCTGTTTTCATTGTACTTGTAAACAAAGATAATCATGCCGGCTAAAAGTAAAACATGTACTACAACCGTCATCCGTTGATAAAAAATGATACTTTACTCTTTTTGCAAACCAGAACAATCGTTCGATTCGGGGTTTTATTATATATGACTGTTTCAGAAGCATAAATTTACATGTATGTCTAACCCGCACGATCGTGCGGGTTGGGTCTTAAAGGGTTATGCAGATACAAATATAGCTGCCAAGAGCGACTCTAATCCACCTAAGATTCCACAAGAAATATTTTTTTCATTTTACTATATTACTTGCTTTTGTGGGATTTGGTTCTGTTCGAATATCAAAGTATGAATTACCGTTTCTCTAAGAATTATGTATAGACCATTGCATTGTCAACAGTAAAGAAGAATAATAACTTACAGTAAACTATATAACATCTATGTGAAACAAGTGATCTGTTAATATTTTTTTTTATTATTTTTAATCCCACATTTTATAATGCGATAATTATGTTTACGACAGAGAAGTCTGTAAGGAATATTTGCAATCAGGCAACATGTATGTGTAAACTATTTTTACGCAAATGATGAATAGATAATTTCCTTTTAAAAATATAAAATATTTAGTAATATATTTTCCTTTAAACGAATTCCAAAAAATGGATAATTTAATATTTCAATTTCAATTAAACGAATTGCGAAAAAGTTTTTATTAATGAAAGTTTGCATTTATTTTCCTCAATCAAGATTGAATATATATATATATATATATAACCTTTTGAGTTCCAAATTGGGCACGTAGAAAATTTAAATGATATACAATAATTGCCTGAGGCATCCCAGTACGCCTTTCATATATTTTTTTTAATAAGCTGTTTCTAAATGAACATTTTGTTAGAAGGGAATATTTCAATTCTAAAAGAAGCAAAATAGTGAAAGTGATTGAGGCTAAATTAAACATTTATATAATTAAAAAGTCATGAATGTGTAAATTCATAACTTATATTTTGATGGTATTTATAAAGATAAGGTTCAATTATTTGAATTAGTGATTCATAAAGTGCTGATAATGATGTTTCCATTTTCGTCATAATGTACTTATGGAAAATGAATTAATGGATTCCTGTCATTATCATATATTGGGAAAACAATTAATATCTTTAATAACACGAATAAAACTGTGTTCTAATAAATATTTTTAATTCACTCGAGAATTAAATATAAAGGTAACACTACTAGTGTAAAAATATTTGTGTAAATGGTGCTGATTATGTTACAATAGTTACAAGTTATATAGTGATAGTTAGGTACTGAAACATATTTATATATTGTTTCTATAAAGTAAATATTGTGCGCACTTTAGTGTATCTTACTTTGAAAATATTTATGCTTTTCGATTAATTTATTTAGAACATGCACTAAACTAAAGTGCTGACTCAATATATGACTGTAGGTATCACAAAAGCATGGTACATTAAATGTCAAAAATAGCTCTTTTGAATTGAATATTCCAAATTTCTGAGAGAAATAAAGCTACAAATTTGGAACACTGTTGAACAATGGTTATTTGGAATTCATCAAAATATACACATTTATGCATACATTTTTTGTTTTAGGAATACCATTAACTCTGAGTTTCAATATAGAAAAAGATCATTTTCTTATTAGAAATGACATTTTTTTCATTTTCTTTTTTTTTTTTTACGATAGTTTGTTAACCAATAGTTAACTTAAAAAATGGTTATTTAAAATTCAGCAAAGCGTACACATTTTTGAATATTTTATTTTTGTTTTATGAACGCTGAGTTTCAATATAGAAAAATACACCTTTTCCTTCGAAATTATATTTTCTCAATTTTTCTTTTTTTTTTCTTTACGTTTAAGATTTGCCCATCTTAAATCATAGCCTGATAAATAATATAATAAAACGTGATACGTACTGACAAATTTTATAACGTTTACGTTTATATCGTCGAATGCGGAAACAAATATACTTTTTATGCAATTTCTTTGAAAGTTAAAGTTAATTTAGTGGATTTTTATATTTTGGTAATTAATTTCAATGATGAATATTTTTTAAGAATATATCTGTATGGTGTTCCTTTCGTTAACCCTAGAAAGCTCCTCGAGTCTTTTTAGACCCATATACATGTTTCAGCTTGTGTTACTCAAAACTACTTATAATAATTTTCTGAAATTTCATGACTTTTCCTGATTTGTTTTAAATTAACGCATACAAAAATTTTAAATTAATGAGACTTTTAGTTTTTACACAGCAAAAAAACACCTCTTTTTTTCTTTTTTTATAACACCCTTATCTGTCCCTGTAATAAAACACCCTTATCTGTCCCTCGTGTCTATTTTGTCCAAGCATAAAAATACAATCACACAGTTTTTAAAAAACGCCGATATTGTTTTATATCTGCTATACATCTGCAAAACAGATAAGGGGGATAAAACGGTAGAATTATGGGGGAGGGAATGAAGTTATGAGACATCTGGCACCAGAAAAGTCATAGCGGAAATTAATTTTGTTTGTTGTTTTTCTCTCAGCTAGAAATAAAAAGTTTACATTAGAATCAGTTTGAAAATTTATTTCAGGAGAACGTTAGTGCTTTTTTTTATTCCTTATATGAAAGATTTATTTCGCTTTCATGGAAAGCTATACGGACGATGAAAATGTGTCTGATGTGGACGAAATTGTATCGGATAAAGAGGATCATGTATCTATTGATAATTATTTTTCATCTGATGAAGAAATATATATTATACATAAAGTACCTGAGATAACGAAGTTCAGAGATGGGAAAATAATGTGGCATGCGGAGCCATTTCCGAGTGCTGTTCGATAAGAAAGCAGTAATATTTTGAAACTAACCCCTGGCCCAACTCGATTTTCAACAGCACGAATAGAAGAAAAATGTAGCGCTTTTGAATTGCTTTTCCCCCATAATTTCAAAACCATGATCATAAATTATACAAATTTAGAAGGTAAAGGTGTATATGGAAAAAATTGGACAGATCTAAATACTGTAGATTTGGATGCATACATAGGCTTTTTATTACTCGCAGGTGTGTACAAATGAAGCAATGAATCAACAACAAGTCTATGGGATGAATTCAAGGCTAGACATTTGTTTAGAGCTACAATGTCTCTAAAGAAATTCAAAATAATATCAACAGTAATACGACTCAATAACCGCTAAACTTGACAAAGAAGAAGATCAAATGACAAATTTGCCGCAGTTAGAGTATTATGGGATAAATGGGTAGAAATTTTACCCAATCTTTTCAATCCAGAAGTATATGTAATGTTGAACGAACAACTTATTGCTTTTAGAGGCAAGTGTCCTTTTAGGCAATAGATGCCTAGCAAACCTGCTAAATATAGTATAAAATTCTGGATTTTGTGCGATAATGATACTTGGTATGTGTGGAATATCCAGCCATATTTAGGAAAACAACCAGGAAATGCACCCGAAAGAAACCAAGGATTGAGAGTAGTTTTCGACTTATCGTATGGCTTGCGAGGACATAATATAACTTGTGACGATTTCTTTACATCTTATGATTTAGGTCAAATGTTGCTCAAAAGAAATATAACCATGATTGGTACAGTAATAAAAAATAACTCATCTATCCCTACATAAATTTTAGAAACAAAAGGAAAAGAAAGCCACAGTTCAACATTTGCGTTTGCTCAAGATACAACGCTTGTGTCTTACATAAAAAAATGTGTTGTTCTTCAAAGCACATTACATAAGAATGAGAAAATTGAACAAAGTATTCAAAGAAAACCAGAGATCATCATTGATTATAATAAAACTAAGGGAGCAGTTCATACGCTGGGCAAAATGGTAGCTACTTACACTACAAAAAGGAAGACAAACCGTTGGCCATTTGTTGCATTTTGCGATATTTTAGACATATGTTCATATAACGCTTTTGTACTTTATTTCAAAATAAATAATCATTTAAGAAAGACTGTCCTTATAGACGAAGAATTGTTTTGAAAAACTTGGGTGAAAAACTTGTAAAAAAGCATATGGCGACCAGAGAAAATCTTCTTAGAGTGCAAGGAGCAAAACAGATGGTTCAAAATGCGAAGCAAATCTGCAAAGAAATTACTAGTACTTCAGCTGAATTGGAAATCGCTAAGAAGCGAAGAAGATGTCACCTATGCGGACAACGGATGTACATTTAAGTGTGTGACATGCCACTGCTTTACATGCAAAAAACATTCGAATACAGTTTGTCATAACTGGTATAATAGATAAGTATTTTTAAATATTTGAAAGATTCATTTGTGTTTTTTGGATGCACCTGTAAACAAGATTTTGTAAGAACTTTTTACTTTTATTTAATCTTTTTACTCTCATATTTTGTTTTGTGTTTTAATATCCGTCAACAGTTATTAAAATAATAAATTTATTACCTGTAGGCTGCCGAATTTAAACACAAAACATGCATGGGTCTTTTTAGACCCGAGGGACTAATTCGTAGGTTCGGAACGAGGAGCGTTCTAAGGTTAAAGGAGATTATACCGTTTCAATTTTAAACAATATACATAGTACTAGAAAGATAGCCCTGTCAAAAATGACGAAAAATGAGATAGAAAGATATATAAACCTTTAAGACCTGAAGGGTTTTGGTAGAAATTAAAAATCTTGGCTTTTAACCCAAATTAATAAGATCATATTTAATTGAAAAAATATATTTTAAATTTTTTTCGATCTCAGGTGACATCAAGGGAGGATCCTCACAATTGTTTGGTGCAGGCTTTGCTTTAATGCCAGAAACAGAAGAAATTGTTTTTCCTTTTGCCTTAGGATCACCTGCACAGTTGTGTAGGTCAGGTCTAAAGGATAAAAGACATGTGCAAGAATGAGTTTTCCTCTCTTGTTCCGCAGTAATAGATGAAAATAACACAATTTAAAAACAAAACGAATTTATGAAAAACTATGTAATAATGAATACAGAAAAAATGAAATTAAAATTTGTTCACAAAACTTCAGGATATACGATGTTTTTTGTAAAAACTCTTTCATTATTTAAAAACCGACCTTGCTCTTCAGTATCTTCTACATAAATTTTCAACTGCTCTTCCTCTTTACATCTTGAAATACTTACATATAGTTGTCCATGAGAAAAAAACCGGTTCTTTTAAATACAGGCCAACTGTAGAAAATGTTTGTCCTTGTGACTTATTTATCGTCATTGCAAATGACAGTATAACTGGAAATTGGCGGCGTTTAAGAGTGAAAGGTAGAGAAGTTTCACTTGGCGTCAAATCAATTCTCGGTATGTGAACTCTATCATTTTGATTTGTTCCGGTTAAAATGAAAGCATCAATAAAATGGTTGTGGAGAGAGTGCACAATTAATCTGGTTCCACTGCATAATCCTTTTCTTGGATTAATGTTTCTGAGAAGCATGATGATACTTCCTTTTTTCAGAGTAAGCTTATGAGGAGGCATCCCAGATGGAGTTTGCTCATGCAAGAACTCAGGTGAATAATTATTAACATTTTCTTGGTTGTCAGACACGACTGAATCTGCACTATAGTAAGTTCTTCCATCTTCAGGCAGCAAATTCAAAATTTTGTTATTTAATGATAATGTAATGTCAGGTGAATAATTAATAATATTTTCTTGGTTGTCAGACACGACTGAATCTGCACTATAGTAAGTTCTTCCATCTTCAGGCAGCAAATTCAAAATTTTGTTATTTAATGATAATGTATGTTTGTTTTTTGTTGTCAAAATTACTTTTTGTTCAAGTTGTTCAAAATCAGTATAGTTTATATGATCTCCATATACACTTGCAATAATTGAATCTTTGCAAACCATTGATGGTGGAATTTCTATTGTACCTGCAGTAAATTTGATATATCGGGTGTTTTTCCTTAACCAATTTTAAGCTGCCACTCATTAAAGGAATTTTGCCCTTCAGATCTCATATTTTCAGATAGTTTAAGTTGTATAAATTATTGCCAAAGTGGGCTTGATTTCAAGCATGTTTCAATAATTTCTGTTCTGTTTCCTCTTATAACAACTGGCAATGTCTGGCGGAAGTCTCCACCTAATAACATAACCTTGCCTCCAAAAGGCATGCCATTCAACATTATTTCCCGCAGTAAGACATCTATACAACGAAGAGCATGGCATGACATCATAGTCACTTCATCAATTATAATTAATTTTGTTTCACGTAATATTTGAGCTTCACTTGAAGACGTTCGAATGGCAGATGTGGAAGTTTCTAAAATCGGCACTGGTAATATGAAGCCAGAATGAACAGTTTTGCCACCCTCTAATAAAAGTGATGCAATTCCTGTTGTTGCATGTGGAAGTACTACTTGGCATGTACCTCTAACAAAATACATGAGTGCGTTGTACAAATATGTTTTACCAGATCCTCCAGGACCATCTAAGTAAAAGCAACGTCTCGTAACAGAATCACTTTCAAGAGCTGATTTTATTTGGTTGAAAGCTTCTAGTTGTAAGAAATTTAAAGTTGCTATTTGTTTAAGAGCTACTTCAGCTTCATTAAAATAATCGAATTCTTCATTTTGAATTTCCTGCTGTATATCGGGTGTAGGAAGATTAAATGATGTACAGTTTAATCCATGAGATTCCAACATGCAATTAATATCTTGCAAAGCTCGGTTCTGAGCAGCTGATTCATTATAAGATCTTGAATAATCTTCGCTCATTGAATTTTTATATTTTTACCACAAATTAGCTGCATTTGTTGGATTACAAATTATACAAATAAATGCAAAAGTTTGACGCGTTTGTAATGGCATTGCAGTTAAAGTAGCCTCTTCTAAGCATTGATCCCATTCATTATCTTCAGCAAGAAGACAACGTGCACGTGCAGCTTCTTGAAATGTGTTGTACAGATCTCCATCAAATGTTCGTAAATCTTCAAAGAATGTAGCACCAGGAACATAAATCTGAAGTAACTGAAATCAGAAACGTTCAATAACTTTTGGATTAACATAATATAATCTTGTAACAATTTTATCGCATATATTTAATAGATTTGATGGACATGCAGGCTTCAATATTGATGTGCGCGTCATATTTTAAAAGTAAATATGCATTATATGGTACGATGAAGCGATTATCTATCTGTTTGTCGCGAACTATAGCAGTTGGGCCTTGTCGTCTTTGATACAGTGGATAACCATTCGGACTGACTTTAGTTGTTTCTTGAAACTCTTTTGGAAAATCTATTGCGCATTTATTACCATTCATGCATGGAGAATTCGGATTCAAAGTTTCGCATGGCCCGTGGACCATAGTACGAAGAACAATTTTTGATAATCGTGGATAAGTGTCAGGATCTGGTAACTCCGAATAAATACAACGGCCAACTTGAGCAGCATTACGAAATTTATAGGGCTCTGCTAGAATTAAAAGAATATGAGCATGTGGAAGAACTCTTTTTTGAAATTCAATAGTACATACAACGGCCACAGCTTTACCAAATAGTTCAGCATTTGTTATGTCATTCATTAATGCTGATAGTTTGATTTTAAACACTCTCGCTACTAAATCAGGTCTGTCTGATGACGTTTGTCCGGGCAGTAAATTTTGGACTATTTCTGGCCATTGTGGATTGCACGTGAATGTACAAAACAGATCTCGTTTTCCAAACTTTGTAACAATGGACATAGCATCATTGTATCTCTCTCTCATATTTCTAGGAGACCCTTGAAATGAAGAAGGTAGAATTATGGTTTTTCCAGCAGTAACACCTGCATCAGCGGTTCCTTGGGCTACGAAGTCCCTAAGGCCAGAATAATCTTCTGCATGAAGTTTTTTTTTGTTTCTGCCTTATGAAATTGAGATTAGTAGATTCCACTTGTAAGTGAGAGTCCATTATCCACTGTTGAGCAAGTTTTCCACCATGCAATATTGGATTAAACTCATTATCACGAATCGCTGTTTGAGCAACTTTGAACTGAAGCATTGATATATTACTTCGAACACCAGGTGAAATTCCTGGATAAGGTGATAGTGATAAATTTGTTGTCCAGCCAGGCTCTCCGTTTGGGTAGAATATAGGATAAGTCATTGGATCTAAATTAGGACTTAAAATACTCAAGTTTAAAAAGGTTGGTCATTATTTCTTGGATAAATTCTGATATCGCGTTGAAAGGGTGGTTCACAATCGTCATTTAGAAAAAACATAGCTACTTCGTTTGATGTCGGCAAATTATATCGTCTATTGTCTGAATGGCGATCTCGACGCAATACCATATTAATTCTTGGCATTTGTAAATTGTATCTCTGTGCATGTTGTTGCTGCTCAGTCTCCACCTCACTCATTTTTTTTTAAAACTTGAGCATAAGGATTTTGCCGCATAAGCAAATCAAGTTCACGCAAAACATTTGGTAAACAGATGTCATTTTCGGGAATGTTAAGACGCTCTTCGACAGCTTGTGTTGTATCCAAAACATACAGTTGAGCAAATTTTCTTTGTTGGCCATTAGGAGGATGCAAGTGGGAAGTTCGGTGATAAATTTGGCATTGAACTTTAAAACAATAAGGGCCGTGTCATGGAGCATTTCCAGCAAGTTTAGCACCCACAGAAGCAAATGAAATGGCACTATTGTATAAGCGAATATTTTCTTTGAAATTACGATAATTAAGTACATTTGAATTGCTCATAAAGTCTTGGAGGTGTGGTGGAAACCGATGACGTTGTGGAAGCCTAAATTTACCTTTATGGCAACAACTGTTAAAATTTCCATCTCTGGGTTTCTCAGCTTGAAAATGGCGCGCTTTGCAAAATTGGCAGAGAATGCTTAATTGCCCACACGTCTCAATAACTTGAGACTGAGAGGCTTCAGAAATTAATTGTTGCTGATTTTCGTAGTAGTTTTGTCGTTGAGTCAAAAATCGCTGAGAATGACGTTCAGCATCATGACTACGTCTGATTAACTTTTGTTCTTCATTTTCACTTGAACGCTGTGTAGAAGCACGCAAAGAGTTATGAGATAATCTCACAGATCTATCACCATGGCTTTCATTAGCTCTTTGATTTGAATGCCGTAAACTATTTTCTTCTCGGATAGAATTTAATGTTTCTTGCGACTGCCGAGCTAGCCATCTAGCTCTACGTTTGAACAAAGTTTACGTTCGGTACTTTTCCACTGTAGTGGCCTTGGCGGTTTTTAAAAAAACTTGATGGAATTCAGGCATCAGAAAGTAAGATTTGTTGCCAAATGTTAAAAGCAGCTATGAAAACAAACTAGATGAATTTTTTTGTTTGTTTCTATAAATTGGTTTATATTTTAATTAAATGTATACATTATTGTTGTTTTTTATACACAAATAACTTCTGTTTCTGAATAAAATTAGACAAATGGCTTCTTTATGTCAAATACATTGTATAAATATTGGGAAAAAAATCCGTGTGTATATGAAATAAAATAGTGAATAGGTTGCCAGAAAATATGTTGCCAAATTTCCTTTTTCTTCAAGGCAGATTTCGTTATTTCGCCAAGGCCCCTATGCCGGAAAACTACCGACAATTTAATTTTTTTTATTCTTCTATGTAAAGCCCTTTAAAATCGGGCAGTTAGAAGCTCAGATAGTACAGCGCGTCATATTTTATTTGTAGCATAGGGATGACGATGTAAAGACGTATATTTTCGTATATTACACTTTAAATTCTCACCCATACATTTAAAAAAAAACCCTTAGAAGCCGGAGTTTAAATTAAATTGAGGTGACCTGGTATGGAATATTAATGGTTTTATATGGGAATTTCGCGAAATTAGCTAGCTATCGCCAAGTTGGCTTCATGTATGACAACTTATTTTTGAAGCCAAATTTGGCGATATTTCATAAAATGTGGCGATAGTCCGCCAAGTTGTTCAACATTTGGCGCTACTGTGGTAACCCTACATTAGTATTTTTCAACAATTATTTCTTACTATGAGGCGGTCCTACCGGAATCGTGAGGGACAAACAGAGACTTGGATTTTATATAAATAGATAGCATATGTGTCTCTGGCTAATACTCTAAAATGAAATGAAACAATCCATCAATCAATCAATAAATAAATAAACAAATAAATAAATAAATAAAATAAAACCAAATTTTAGATATGTAATCGAGCTAAGCGATAAGCAATGAAAGAAATAGTATAAAAAATGTTTTAAGAACTGAAATGTTTGGCAACTTCTTAGGTATGCGGCGAATACGAAAATATCGCTTTCCGCAAATTTAAGAACTCTACTTGATTTCGTAACAGATATTTTTCATACAAAAATGCTTTTTGTTATTGTTAGTAGGAAATATAAAAAAAATATATATCATACATAAAACCCCATTAGAGATTTCAATACAAGGAAAGATTGTTTCCCCATATGTTCTGTGAACGAAGCAGTATTTTCTGTAACCCTGGAATAGCAGCTTAAATGCCCCTGATATTTATAATTTTATATTATATGCTTGGAAAAAATTATAGAAATATCGATTAGTGTGATTCTATTGAAAACGCAACTGCCATTCGGAATAACTCAAATAGTTAACCGCTTCCCTCATTATCCCGTGTTATCTCGGGTTCGCACATTACAATTAATTGTATCCGGAGAAAATTCGGGCGTAGCGTAATTTGTCACTACGATTTGTTTTATCACGTTTTTATTCGGCCTGAAGCTTAAAAAGAAAGAAAGCATTCTTATATAATATAATAAAATTATATATAATATTTGATTAGCAGTTTGCCAAGTTTTGTTGGAGAGCTTTGACGTTGGATTGTGGGGCTGGGCAAGTGTGTTGTCCGATATTTTAATGTAGACTGTTAAAATTTTCCGCTTCACGTTGCACCAATATATGGAGTAAACTAATGAGGATCACCAAAATATGGTACTTCTTAATTTTCAAAAACTCCATTTCATGGTGTAACCTTGGAAAATTACGCTGAATTGAACCACATTTTGGTAATAAGTTGCACCAAGTTTTCGAGCCACTTATCAGCTAATCAGAACAGCACGTCATTGTCTATGACGCCATTATAAGTTAAGTGAAACGATTGCATTTCGTTCGCCATTTAAAGTTTAAACGAAAGTGATATTAAAAGGATTACTCATGGAATACGGAGGTAAGTCTTATTTAATTTTAATGTTTCATTCCTGTTCCTATAAGTATGTATAAGTGTATAAGTTTTAAATAGTTTTCATGTTTTATCGAAAAAGATTGATTTAGCTTCCCGAATTTCACAAGCGATTATGTATTATATTCGTTCTTTATGTAACGGTTTGAAATATAATTGTTTTAACAATTAAATAACAAACAGTTCTTAGTAAAAATTAATCATGATAGCATTCGTTTTGTCATTTTAAATAAAGATAATTTGTGTAAAAACTTCTTTCTTTTTATTCAATAGTCAGATGTGAAGTATTTTAATTTGTCACGGCTCGAAAGCAAAAACAAAACTTGAAGTATTATCTTAGTTTTAAAATGCTGACACGTAGATTCATGGCTGTATTCATAGTAGTAGATGTAAAATTTGCAGTGATTTGAAAATGTTTATTTATAATGGAATTTTTGTGTACTTTACAGTTTCCCGATTATAAAGAATAACGATCAATGAATTAGTATTTATAATTATTAATATTTTGGAATGAAATATGATATTCAATGATTAAGATAATAAGAAAAGTTTTCAGATTGAAAAATAAATTTACACTGGGAATATTTCTTTATACATATTACAGTTTTTAATTTAAGAAGTGAAAAGGAAACATGATATTTAAGCATTTAAATGAAATGTTGTTTATACCGATAAAAAGTTTATGTATAAAACTGCTTTATTAATAACTACTTTTTAGATTCAAAATGTTTTTCAAACAATGAAAATCAGTACATATGCAATCATTTCTTTTCTTTTTAAATTCATTCTTTTTTTTCTATTTGCGAGATCAAACTTTTTTTTTTATAAAATATATAAAACGTATTTAGCTTGTATTTATAAAATACAGTGTGTGCTGGAATAAAATATTAAAATTAAATATGACTTAGCATTTCGTTCCAGAAGTATTAATAAGAATTATTAAGGGATATGTTTAAAGGAAAATTATATACATATTCCGTAGAATTTAAAAATTTAGACCCCATGTTGATGTTCACATTTAATGAAACAATTACCAATCTCCATATATATATATATATATATATATATATATATATATAAATTACACATTCTTAATATGTAGATCATGCTTAGAACTTATTTAAAAAAAGATGTGAGTTGATAAGCAATACTTTTTGCCCCCACCCCCGTTTGACATAGTTTTTTTTTTTTTTTTTTTTTTTTTGTCCTTGTTTCAATGTAGTTTAGGATTCATATTTACTCTTTCTCTGATTGATTTTTGTTTAAAGATTGCTTGCATGCGTCATACAAAATCAATTTGATAAGTTTATTTAGCAAATTATAATGCATTTCAATTATCTCAATTTGATAAGTTTAGATATATATATAAAGCCTCATAACATCATCGTATCTTTTCTTATGTATTTTAATATGTAAATCATAGTGTAAGATATTTAAAATAACAATGGTGTTATCGTATAATTAAACTATTTTAAAATTTTCTAAATAAACGTAGGTTTCTGATCTTGAAAATTATTTTCCAACAAAAATTAATTGGAAAGACCGTAAATGTTTCACGTTAAATTATATTAAAACGGAATATCTTAAAAAAAAAGCAAAATATTTTACCTATGAAATAGGAGGGGGGGGGACAAAAATCATATGGTTCAACATTTCGCCAATTTGCGGTCAAACGTTTCACCAATTTATGGTTCAGGGTTTTCACCAACCAAGCTTCACCAATGGTTCATCCTTAGAACCAAATGTTGGAACAATAATTCACCAACGTATGGTTCAAGCTTTCACCAACCAAGCTTCACCAATGGTTCATCCTTAGAACCATAATTCACCATCTTATGGTGGCAGCTACTGTAGCACCAAAAATTGGTTCAACGTTGTATCAAATTTTTAACAGTGTACGGCGGCTGCTGAGTAAGTAAGGATAATTAAGTTGCAAAAGAATAAAAATATGTCTGCTGCATACGAAAAAGAAAGCGATGCAGATGATTTTTCAGATAGTGATTATGAAGAGCTGGACTTTGAATATTGTCGGAGTAATTCTTCTGTAAGTAGCCATATGAAAGACGACAGTTCAAGTGATTCGGGCGATTTGGTGGCACTTTGCCAATGCTGTGAAATTTAAAAAACGAGGTTGCTACCTGCACCTACTTGTTTTACTTTTATTGAAATACCAGATACGAATTTCAAAATTGAAAATATCAATATAGTTTTGGATTTTTCCTATAACTATTTGGATGATGAAAAGATTGACATTATTACAACTGAAACTAATTTATATGCGGCAGAACGTACTCGTAGGTTGTATTCAAAACCATGGTGTTCTGCTTCTCAAAATGAAATAAGAGTTTTTGGGAATAACTATAGCCAAGGTTTACTGAAGAGACCTGATCTGCAACATTATTTGAGTAAAAATCAGTTTTTCTTTTCAAAAACATTGTCATACAGACGATTTTGACAGATAAAGCCAAACTTGCACTTCAAGAACAATGGCGCATGTACAGCAAGTAAAAATCTTTGTCCAAAACTATACAAAATATGACCAATTCTGTAACATTTACTTGAGCAGATTCATAATTTCATTATACCTGAAAAAGTTATAACAATAGATGGAAGTTTACTACTTTATAAAGGAAGGGTTTGATGGGTGCAGTACATTCCTTTGAAGAAAGTGTTACGTGCTGTGTAAATCAAAAAATTAATACCTCAGGAATGTCATAATATGCAGTGGAAAGGGCACTAATTTCAGTGATCTTCCTATGTCAGCCCGAGTTGTCACGACTCTTACAAAACCACTACAGGACAAGGGGTAAAGTAGTGGAAAAAAGGTCCTACAGTGGACAATTTTTACAACTCACCAGATTTGACAGAAACCTTGACAAAAAGAAAGACTGAATTGGATATAAGGTTGATGAATGATTGATTATTAAAGATTTACCTCAAGATATAAAGACAAAGAAATTTTTTTAAAAAAGGTGAAATTATTTGATATCAAAGAAGTAAAGCAACTGTAATGAAAAGGAAAGAGAACAAGGATGCTAATCTAATTACCACAATACATACAATTAAAATGCAGGATGTGAAAAAAAATGGGGAAAGAAAATGTTCAGGGCATAATTAACATAATGCATAATTAACTACAATGATTGAATGGGTGGTGTGAATAAAGTCTACCAGCATTTAGCTGCTTATTTTATACCAAGAAAAAGAGGAAAAAATATTGCAAGAAGATTTCTTTCGTTTACTGTATTCGGCTTTGTGGAATTCTAACCATTTTGTATTGTAAATCGGGAGTTCCACGATCGCCTAAACAATTTAGAATGAAACTTCTTGAAAATCTAATTGCAGAAAATCACTGTGACGAGTTTTCTGTCACACCAGAAAGACCTAGGTCTTCACCAATCAGGCCAACTTTAAGAATTTTTCCAGATGTTATACATGCTACTGAGAAAAAATTAAATCCAACGAAACAGTGTAATCTATGTTCCAGTAAAATAGATTCTAGAGGTAAGCCAGAAAGAAATGAAACCACATGCCAGTATACCTATTGTTAGGTATCACTTTGTGCTGTCCCTTGTTTCAAAAACTGTCTTATAAAGGCTATTATTTAACGTTTGTATTTTGTCCGAGATAACACGGGACTGTAAAGGGATGATAAAACTAAACGCTTTCGCAATGTAAATAATTAAAAATTCAACTTAAAACCTGTATATTATGTTTTGTTTCAGTTCCTTGTACACTGTAAAAAAAAATCTGTAGTTCTACAGATCTAAAGTTACATGCTTACTAAACTTTCACCTGTAACTGTACGAAAAAAGCTGCAAATCTACAAAACTAGTTTTTGTAAAGCTACAAAAATCTGTAACTTTACAAATGAATCTGCTAAAATTTCAGTAATCTTACTAAACTTTTATTTGTAACCCTGGCTGCAGTTACATGAAAAGTTCTCGGAATCCCAGTTTCCAAAAAAATTCTTAGTAACCTTACAGATTTTTTGATTTTCGGCGCAAAAGTCTGTTACATGAAATTTTGTTGTTGCCGTTACATGAAAAGTTCTAGGAATCCAAGTTTCCTAGAAAAACTTTAGTAACTTCATAGATTTTTTTTTACAGTGTATTGAATAATTGGATAAACAAAACTGTTGATTTTTTGCATTTTTTTTAATTAGGTAAGTAAGCAGTTAAAGGTTGTTTCTTTATTCATATCGTCATACATATACAGGGTGTATCTGAAATGCTTCAACAAACTTAGGGGGATGATAGTACTCATCAAGACAAACAAAAAATACAATTGAACATGGGGTCGCAATTGACGTTTAAAGGGTGAAAATCGCAAAAATAATAAAAATATTGAAATCTCGCATGCTGCCTCTTTTCAGAACTGGCTAGCATCACGAAGCTGGTTTTTCTTTCACTTTTTGCATATACGGTCAGAAAGAGATAACAACAACTTGGAAGAAAGCCAAACAAATATGTGAGAAGTAAACCACATATGCAGGACGCCCGAAGTCTTCGAGCATGTCCGCCAGTCGTTACACCTGTGTAATAATGTCCGTGGTCGACACTTTAAATAATTGTTGTAAAATATTTGTTTTCTCAGCACATCACGAGATGTGCTGTACCTGTTCTTTGCAATAAATATTTTTTGGAGTTTTTCTTTCTTGTCACACACTATAAAAAAAAATCTGTAAAGTTACTAAAGTTTTTCTAGGAAACTGGGATTCCTAGAACTTTTTATGTAACGGCAACAACAAAAATTCATGTAACAGACACACTTTTGCGCTGAAAATAAAAAAATCTGTAAGGTTACTAAGAATGTTTTAGGAAACAGGGATGCCTAGAACTTTGCATGTAACTGCAACCTGGGTTACAGATAAAATTTTAGTAAGATTACTGTAATTTTAGCAGATTCATTTGTAAAGTTAGAGATTTCTGTAGCTTTACAAAAATTTGTTATGTAGATTCGCAGCTTTTTTTTTGTATAGTTACAGATGAAAGTTTAGTAAGCATGTAACTTTAATCTGTAGAACTACAGATTTTTTTTTTACAGTGCAGTTAGTCCATTTCCAGACGTATTTTCTCGATTTTCATCCTTTAAACGTCATTTGTGACCCCATGGTCTATTGCATTTTTTGTTTGTCTTCATGAATACTATCATCCCTCGAAGTTTGTTGAAGCATTTCAGATACATCCTGTATGTCATACATTCATTGAGACATTTTACTCTGAAAATAATGAAGTATTGAGGAATCCAGGAATGCTCAAAGCACTTTTATCAAAAACTTAAATAATTGAAATGTAATAATTGTATTGTGTTTCTTGTATTTGAGGAATAATTATTGGTTTTCATATCAATTCATTCAAATATTTGCAAAAAAAAAAATTATTAAGAGTTTTGTATTTCTAGAGCTGTTTTTCGAAGAACAAGATTTTTCAACTCTTTTCATTCCAAGACTTCTTTATATAACTTTTAAACAATTTGAAATAATCGAAATGTCAAAAGTTAATTTGTTTAACATAAGTTTTCAAAACACATTCATTGTTATTTAGAACTGAGGGCGTATATGAAAAATACTGCAAGCGTATAATAGCATTTTTTTCCATTAAAAAATATAATTATATATTTTGGAATAATGCAAAAGTTTAATATTTTCTATCTTTTAAAATAATATTGAATATGGTGATTAATTTTTTGATTTAGATATAATTTTATATACTTTGACTATGTACTGGATATGTAATTTTACTTCCTGGATATATAAGTGTACTGCTTGATCGGTATGTGCAACTTCTTTTGGAAAATTCTTCAGCCTGCTTGAATACCTATATCATAAAACATTTTTAACAAACTCAGTATCAGTAATTAAATTACAGTTACATTAACTGTAAGAATTATTAATAATCGTCCTAAAAATAAGTGATTATATTAAAAAATAAACATTAAAGAAGAAAACGGTCAAATGAGAAAATAAAAAGCGATTATTTTAAAAAGGGGGAAAAGATCCCATTAAAAATATAATTAAAACATAATATGATTACATTTTGATAAAGAAAACTGTTTATATTAACATAATGAGAACACATTTTTAAAGGAAAATTTATTAGGATGTTAAGAAATAAGTATTACGTTTTCTTTTTTAACACTAGAAAGGCGGAGATTTTTGTATACCTAGAAAGACGGAGAGCGGTCATTTTGACTGCTCTATTTGAATGACCAAAAATAAAACATTTTTTAATATTTTTTTGTTCAAACAAGTTTTTTAAAGTACATTTATTAATAGAATAGGATATTATTTTATTTATTTACCGTTTTATATATAATATTAATTTTAGTAATGTAAATACAATATATATAATCAAGTATCAACAAAAATTACAAATATAAAAAAAAAACACACACTTTAAAAGATTTTTTTTTTTTGGATTTGCTCAATGTATCTTAAATTTATATAACATAATTGCTTTTTTAAGTGTATATATTTAAAAATATAAATATTACAAAAATAACTTACATTATTCCTTTTTACATTCTCTACCCAGGTAAAAAAGTCAGCAAGAAACCTTAAAAAAAAATCTTCAGGGAAACTGAAGGTATTTGGAACTAAAATTACCTTCAGCTTACCTTTAGGTAAAAAACATGTATTTTCCCTTAACCTTCTGAGTTCCAAATACCTGCTGTTTTCCTTCAGGTAAAAAACCTGTTATTTCCCTTCACCGATTTTGGCAGAAATATCTGCAGTTTTCCTTTAGGTATAAAAGCTGTATCTTCTCTTTACATTATATCGTTGCACCTGCATGCGGACAGCCTTCTGTGCAAATTCGCATCAGATCAATACATAATAATGATTACATATCCAGTTCGACATTGATTTGATACATATTAATAAACTAAACATATTAATAAAACATATATACATATTAATAAAAAAAACTAAGGGGGGGAAAGCACCAGAGGTGCGTAACATGAATAAGTGGTAACAGAACTTTCGAACGATATGTCACATGATGTGTCAGCAAAATTTAGAAAAGTGCCCCCCGGGGGGGCAAAGTAGGGGGCGGGGGCATTAGAGGTGCATAACATGAATAAGTGGTCAAAGGCCTTTTGAACGATATGTCACATGACGGGTGTTGGCAAAATTTAGAAAAATGCCCCCGAGGGGGGCAAAGTGGGGGGAGGGGCAATAGAGGTCCATAACATGAATAAGTGGTCACAGGTCTTTCCAACAATATGTGACATGAGGGGTGTCAGCAAAATTTAGAAAAGTGCCCCCCCGGGGGGGCAAAGTGGGTGGAGGGTCATTAGAGGTGCATAACATGAATAAGTGGTCATAGGCCTTTTGAACGATATGTCACATCAGGGATGTCAGTAAAATTTAGAAAAGTGCCCCCCCGGTGGGGCAAAGTGGGGGGAGGGGCATAACATGAATAAGTGGTCACAGACCTTTTGAACGATATGTCACATGAGAGGTGCCGGCAAAATTTAGAAAAGTCCCCCCCCCGGGGGGGCAAAGTGGAAAGAGGGGCATTAGAGATGCATAGCATGAATAAGTGGTCACAGACCTTTCCAACGATATGTCACATGAGGGGTGTCAGCAAAATTTAGAAAAGTGCTCCCCCCGTGGGGCAAAGTGGGGGGGAGTGACATTAGAGGTGCATAACATGAATAAGTGGTCACAGGACTTTCGAACGATATGTCACATGATGTGTCAGCAAAATTTAGAAAAGTGCCCCCCGGGGGGGCAAAGTAGGGGGCAGGGGCATTAGAGGTGCATAACATGAATAAGTGGTCAAAGGCCTTTTGAACGATATGTCACATGACGGGTGTTATCAAAATTTAGAAAAATGCCCCCGAGGGGGGGCAAAGTGGGGGGAGGGGCAATAGAGGTGCATAACATGAAGAAGTGGTCACAGGTCTTTCCAACAATATGTGACATGAGGGGTGTCAGCAAAATTTAGAAAAGTGCCCCCCCCCGGGGGGGGGGGCAAAGTGGGTGGAGGGTTTTTAGAGGTGCATAAAATGAATAAGTGGTCATAGGCCTTTTGAACGATATGTCACATCAGGGATGTCAGTAAAATTTAAAAAAGTGCCCCCTCGGGGGGCAAAGTTGGGGGGAGGAGCATTAGAGGTGCATAACATGAATAAGGGGCCACAGACCTTTTGAACGATATGTCACATGACGGGTGTCGGCAAAATTTAGAAAAGTGCCCCCAAGGGGGGGGCAAAGTGGGGGAGGAGCATTAGAGGTGCATAACATGAATAAGTGGTCATAGGCCTTTCCAACAATATGTGACATGAGGGGTGTCAGCAAAATTTTGAAAAGTGCCCCCCCCCCGGTGGGGCAAAGTGGGGGGGAGGGGTATAACATGAATAAGTGGTCACAGACCTTTTGAACGATATGTCACATGAGCGGTGCCGGCAAAATTTAGAAAAGTGCCCCTCCCAGGGGGGAGCAAAGTGGCAGCATGGATATCGGATGTGTATAACATGAATAAGTGGTCACAGGCTGTTCCAACTGTATGTTACACGATAGGGACAGGTGTTGGTAAAAGTTAGAAAAGTGCCGCACTTTGGGCTTTAGTATTGTGCCCCCCCCCCACCCCCTTTGAAATTTTTATATATTACAAATAATATTTATCGGAAACCTCCGATGAAAATGCTGCAATTTCAAAAAAAGTCCGAAAAGTAAGAGATAATGAAATCCCCCAAAGCAGAATATGCTTATAAATGCGACGTACATCGCAGAACAACGGATTTCACTGCAGAACATTTCAAATTTTCATTTTCAAGAAAATTCACCATTCAATGTAGGAAAAATCGCAAAATTTGTCACTCATTGGTTAGAAAAAAAATCACCAAATTCTTTAATCGTTCATTTAAAAAGTAAAGATGAAAATAAGCAATCGCCAGTCGCCACTCAACGAGTAAATGTGAAAAACTGACGATTAAAAATATGGAAAGTACCAACCAAACGCAAGATTTTCCAAAAGGAATTTCGTAAAAGAATTGGGAAAGAAAAAAATGTGAATTTTGTCAAAAGATCGCGAAAAAACACACATTTCGTCATTAGGATTACGAAAAAAAAAATATATATAAATTTCATGAAAGGATCACCAAAAAAGCGAATTGTATCAAAGAATCGCAAAAAAGCGAGAATTTTGTCAAAAAATCACAATAAAAACAGCACATTTCGTCAAAGGATCGTGGAAAAACCCGAATTTCATCAAAGGATCGCAAAGAATCCGAAATTTCATCAAAGGATTCTGGAATAAATGCAAATATGGTCAGTGGATTGCAGAAAAAAACACAAATATCGTCAATACATCGCAGAAAAAAAAAAAAAAAAAACAATTTCGTCAAAGAATCGCAAAAAACCCACACATTTCATCAAACGATCTCTGAAAATCCATACGCAAATATCATCACCATAAATACGCAAATATCATCAATAGAGCAAAGAAAAAACACAAATATCGTCAATGGATCATGGCAAAAACACAAAATTCGTCAATAGATCGTCAAAAAACACAAATTTAGTTAAAGGATCGCGGGGAGGGGGGGGGAGGGAAATGAGAATTTCGAAAAAAAAAAAAACCCCGAGAATTTTGCCAAAGAATTGCGAAAACGAATGTGAATTTTGTGAAAAGATCGTGAAAAAAACGCACATTTTGTCAAAGGAACGCCAAAGAAACGAAAACATTGCCAATAGATCCGGAAAAAACGTGAATTTCGTTAAAGTATCTGGAAAAAATGCATAATTAGTACCAGGAGGGATCCCCTACCAACCCTCCCTTTACATTTCAGAAAATTTGCTGCAAATTTCAGATTTTTTAAACCTATTTTTTTCAATTTTGAATCATACCTGCTACTCAGTGGATAAACATACCTAAAATATACCCATAAATTAAATATTCACTGACATAAATGTACTTACTGGCTACTAAAGAAATTATTCTCACTCGCTAGTAACTGGCTACTAAATAAAGTCAACCTACCGGCCAGTGGCTACTAAGCAAAATTCCTTATTTTCATCTTTATTAAAAAGATTGTGAAATTCATCAATGGGTCACGAGAAAAACTCGTACAGTTCATCAGTCATGGAGAACAAACCATGAAATTCTTCAGCCTGTTGTGGAAAAACATACAAAATTCGACGAACAGTTGCGAGAAAAAATCCATGATTTTTGCTAATCAGTTGCAGGTAAAAAATTTCGTCAGTGCACCGCCAGAAAAAACCCACGATCTTCTCTAATCGGTCGCAAGAAAAAGTCTCAAAATTCACCTTAAAAGAAAAAATCCAGAAAATTGCAAATCGGTCGTGGCTAAAAAAAATTGCGGAATTCGTCAGTAGATCGACGGAAGAAACTGCAAAATTCGTACATCAGTAGCGGAAAAAAACTCTCTCCAATCGGCCTCAAGATATACTTACTGGTTCAAGAGAAATATAGCAAAATTTAAAAAACAGTCACCGGTAAAAAAAAAAAAAAAAGCGAAATTCGTCAGTAGATCAGAGAAAAAATGGAAATTCGTCGATCAGCCATGCTAAAAAACCCCCTCGAGATTTGGCCAATCAGTTAAGACACAGTTTATCATTCGACTGTGAAAAAATATCACAATTTTCACTGATCTGTCACGAGTAGAATGCGAAATTCGTCGATCGGTAGCAGAAAAAAATATTATCGTTCGCAAAAAAGAGAGAAAAAATTTGCTGTCAGAAGTGGAGGGTATACAGAGGTAAATGTCGTATACCTTCTGGTTCTTTTTCAGTAACACTGCTTAACTTCCGTTTCTCAAAAAAGCTATTGTATATACACTCTAAGGTATACCAGAGTTTCCCGTAGACAGTGTCAGGAGGGTGCTGCACCCTGCCTGCCCTTAGGTTTACAAAACAGCAGCCCTCTTACCCCTGATGGAAAACATTAGCACCCTTGTTGCCCCCAGCTGAAAAAAGTGCCTTTACTCCTTTCTTTATTAAAAAATTTACTTGCATAGTAAAAATTGCCTCATTGCTGTCTTTAAAATAGCGTCCTGTCTATTAAATATTAAAAGTAATTTTAAAAATCAAAAGGATGCCTTTAAAAATTAAAAAAAGTGTCCTTAAAAATCCAAAACATGCCTTTCGGAATCCAAAAGTGCCCTTTTCCTACAAGAAGCACCCTGCCCTTTTTTAAACATGGGAGAAACTCTGAATATACCCTCTGTTTGTTTTTTTTTACGTTTACATCGCTGCATACGAGTGCCCTTTTTTCTAGAAGTTTACTGTAGAAAAAACGGGTCAGTGCCCATCAGGCACAGATTTTTTTAATAAAGGACACACTTGTACCTTGTAAAGAAACGAAAAAAAAAACAAAAAAAAAAAAAACAATATTTGGAACTGGCTTGTTTAATGTTCCCATTTCTCAACAGAATTTTTTGATATTTTCCCACGACTGATTGAAATTTGTCAATTGTCCTCTCAAGCAACAGACGAATGTCACAATTTCTTTCTCCCGTAATCAAATGAAGAATTTTGCTAATTTTTAAACATTAAGTTTCATCATTAGGTCAGGGGGAAGCATCATAAACTTGTCAACTGGTCATATGAAAAAGAAAAAACCCCAAGAAATTTATCAGTCAGTAAAGGGTTAAAAAAAATCACACAGTTCTTTGATTGTCATGGGGGGGGGGGAATTATTTAATTCATCCATTGGTCGCATGAAAAAAAATGTTTTGTTAGTAAGTTGTGGGGGGAAAATATGGAAATTTATCAACTTTTTATCAGAGAAAACGAGATCTGTTGATCAGCTTAGGTAAGGGAGGGGGGGGGGGGGGGGGATCGGCAAAATTCATAAACCGACTGTTATGTATATATATATTCAGTTCCACTAGTTGCTCGCAAGAAAAAATGCAATATTTGCCAATCAGTACAAGTAAAATACCCCAAAATTCGTCAATTGGTTACAAGAAAAAATTGCAAAATTCTTCATTCAGTCATCAGGGGGAAAAAAAAAATCTGAGAAATTCACCAGTAATCATTGTGCCCGGTAGCAGAAAGTTCCTGACGGGTGACGTGCGTCGCAGATTTTCTTTTCCCTTTTGCAGATTTTTTTTTTCCATTGGATCTTTTTCCAACTTTATATTATGTTTAGTTCTTTATTATTTATTACTAAAACTTAAGTTTATTATTAAGAAAAATGAGTAATATGCTTAAAAACATTAAAAGTAAATGATTAATTAATTAAAGGTTCATTTGTAACATTTTACCTGCAGATTATTTTCAGTCCCTGAAAGATCTGTCGCAGACACTTGGAGAATTTTCTGCTATTGGGTCATTGGGGGAAAAAAAAAGAGAAATTCTTCAGTGTGTTGCTTTAAAATATTGTGAAATTTGTCAATCTGCTATGGAAAAAATAATGAAATGTAGAGGACTATCAATCGTGAGAAAAAAATCATGAGATTCTTCATTCGGTTGCAGAAAAAAATGGAATGCAGAAAATTAGCGAAAAATCGCTAAATTAATCACATTAAGTGACAATTGAATATTATCGTTGAATAATAATTATTGAACATCAATGTAAACGAAAAAGAATGCATAATTATATAAATTCACCAGTCAGTTACGATGAAAAAATCACATTGTTCTTCAGTTGTAGCAGGGAAAAAATTGCTTAATTCACCCAGCGATCACATGAAAAAAAAAAAAAAATAAGAAAAAGAAAAACCTCACAAGTTTACCAATTGGGTGCAAGAAAAAATGCAACATTTAAATGCAAATTGGTAGAAATAAAATATTGCAAAATTCATCAGTTGGTTGCGGGAAAAAATTGCAAAAATTCTCCTGCACTCATCTGAAAAAAATATTGCTTTAAATTTCTTTTTAACTGTTTTTTCATGAAAAAATTACTTTATTTAAAATAATTATACACATGTAAAATTATTTTTGGTACTTTTTGGTTAGCCGGGCACCAGTGTTATATAATATATACATATATATTGTAATATATAACACTACCGCCCGGCTAATCGAAAAGTACCTTATTTTTTCTATATTTCATATTCTACATAATAAATTAATCGACAATATATAAAAATTCTTTTAATTATTTGGTACTTTTCGGTTAGCTGGGCGCCAGTGTTATATATACATATATATGTGTATATATATGTACACATATATGCATTTATATATGCAATATATGTATATATAGCACTGGCAAACAGCTAACCGAAAAGTACCAATTATTTTTATGAGTCGAATATTGCAGCCAAAGATATTGAGCCCTGCTAAATGATTTGCAAGAGACATTACACCTTCACTGTGCATTATTAATCAAGCAGTTATGTTCCTAAAAAGATTATAGCTGCTCAATTTATAAAGGAAACTAAATCAGGTACTTACTAGTAACATTTGTATTCCAATACATGGATCTATTAACTTGGGTCCTTTAAAGGACCCTTCACAAAATTTTATCACCTCAAAACAAGGAACCTTCATCAAACTTTTCACCTGCAAACAGGATCCTTCACAAAACTTTCCCACCTCCAAACTGAACTTTTTACAAGTTTAATTATTTAGGAGTAAAATCAATCTTTCACTTTTAAACATAATGGAAATATATGAATATATTTTTCGCTATTATTTAAAAAAATAGTGAAATTTATCTTTAGTTGTACACGAAAATTTCTTATAAAAAGTTTTCCCCATACCACAGCATTTCTAAATTAATGTGGCGATATTTTTTACCGAACATGATTCTTGTCGAATGCGTAGTGAATACAAAGTGCCGAATATCAATATTAATATTAAAAAGAAGTGTAATACAGCCCTCTTACGCTATATATATATATCAACTTAAAAATTAGTTAAAATTCGACTACTATACTGTTGAAAAACTCCCTGCAAAAAGAAAAAAATACAAGAACACGACAACGTGACGATTAGTCCCGCTAATTTTCCGAATGGCGGTTAAAACGTAAACACACGGTCTCAGAGTTGAGTTGGGTACTTCCTTCTCATTCTCCCGTGACATGGAGTCAGAAATAGAGCTCTGTAATCAAAAATCAAATGCTCCAACGAAAATTTGAAATAAATAAATTAATACGAATTATACATTTTTCATTTGTTTTTGAAGAAGTAATTTTTATAAAAACTGGAAGTCACGCCTGATAGAGAATAAGGGCAAATTATGCATGCAATAACCCCACCTATATTTTTCAGCTTTAATCGTAGACGCCACCAAAATGAGGAGAGGGGGGGGGGAGGGTCCCTTCCCCTCCATTGATTTTGAAATTTAAGTGACTACAGTGAAACCTCCCTGTGTGACCACCTCCATTAACCAACCACCTCTCAGAACGACTATTTTTTTCATGGAACGAAATTTATTCCTATAGGCTCAATACTAATTTTACCTCCATTCAGAGACCATCCCAGTTGAACTCCCTCCATGAGCGACCAATTTGTTTGAAGAAAATGAAACAAATTCCGTTTTCTCCTGGTCGCTTGAAGAGGGTTTTATTAGAAAAATAATTCCGGAGAGCGCATTATTCATCAAACTTCTAAACTAAATTTAGATTTTTTTATTATTATTATTCCGGTAACTTTTAAGTGTTTAAACCCCTTTATGCCTTTTTTAGGCAATGAATTTAATTCTGATGACAAATTAAGAATGACGGTCAATAAACTCCCTTGCCCTATTCTGTCAGGAAACTCTCAAAGAAATAGATAATAATAGATACAAATTAATGAAATCTTCATTATTTATTGCTCCCCCCCCCCCCAAAAAAGCATTTATTTACTGAACTTCGAAAGGACTTGGTTGGATAAGTTATAAAAGATAAAACCGTATTCATTTTTTAAACTTTGTAGTAATTAACTTATGTTTTGATACTTAAATTTTTAAATTTTTTCTTAATGTGAAAGATAAATGTTAGTAACATTGTTATCTTTTTTCAACAATTAAAATCTAGATTTAAACATAACCTCCATTAAGAGACCACCTCTCGGAGTGACCAATTTTTATTGGAGCGGAACGTGGTCGCTTTAAGGAGGTTTTACTGTAATTAGCTTTTGTTTTGATACTTAAATTTTTATATTTTTTGTTAATGTGAAAGATAAATGTTAGTAACATTGTTATATTTTTTCAACAATTAAAATCTAGATTTAAACATAACCTCCATTAAGAGACCACCTCTCAGAGCGACCAATTTTTATTGGAACGGAACGTGGTCGCTTTAGGGAGGTTTTACTGGACATAATTTTTTTATGTTTCCAAAAACAATATAAAATTTATTATTAACGAGTAACTAAATTAAAAGAGCCTCTTTTATTTTAGCAAATATATGTAGATAGTGTAATATAGTAGATGTAATATAGATTGTATGTGCAAAATTCTTAGTTCCTCTTTTTTAAAGAGCTGTTGTTGGTGTGTTTTATGACGGTGAATTATCTACACTTGGGATATGGGCCCAAAGGGGAGGGGAGGGGGTGCTCTGGCGTCTTTCTAAGAGAAAGCAAGGAAATCCAAGGTTCGAAGAAAACCACGGAAAACTCCGAACGATTAGGCCGACGGGCGTGATTGGAATCGAAACCAGCACCTCTCGTCTACTAGCTTTGAGAGCAGAACCTCTCGGCCACTGGGGCGGTTTTAAAGAGGAACTATGACTGTCGCGCTTGGATGAAAGAGCGGCATGGTGGGAGGGGTGAGTGCCATTGTTCCTTCTGTATTTTGAAATTTAATTAACTAAAATTTCTTTTTTTTTTGACAGATTTAGAAAAACGCAGTAAAATTTATTCTTTTAGGAAAACTTAAAATGAAAAACTAAGACATTTACAGAAAGGGGGTGGGGGAAATTGGGGCCCCATTATCCATCGTTAGATACTAAAATTTAACTAAAATATATTTTTGTGCGTATTTGAATACGATTTTAAATATTAATGAAAGGGGTTTTGAAATAATTTGGAGATTTTTTTTAGGGGACAATTTTTGTTGATTGAAATTTTTGTATGCGTTAGAGTTTGAGGGAATATTTTTATTAGTGGTAATTTAAGAGAAATTTATGAAAAATTTTAAGATAAAAAGGAGACTTTGAAATAATTTCGTGATTATTATTTTATTTATAGAGGGGGATATTCTGAGATTGAAATTTTTAAGCGTGTTAGAGTTGAGGTGATATTGTTCCTGGTTATAATTTTAGAAAAAATTGTGACAAATTTAAGGTCAAAAAGGGCTTCGAAATAACTTTGTGATTTGTTTTTCTTTTTAGGGGGAATTTTCTGAGATTAAAATTTTTGAGCGTGTTAGAGGTAATGTTACTTGTAATAATTTCAGAAGTTAAAATTTTTTTATTGTACGGATGGAAGACTTGTCATTGACTTAATGATTGGACTTAATGATTTCCGTGTATTATCTAAAATATTAATTTAGAAATTTATTAAAATTATTAATGAGGAAACACAGGCATATCAAAATCTTAGATACCATAATGTGCAATAATAAAACTTTCAAGTAAAACCTTCATATTACCTGCATGAGAAACAGTTTTCATTTTCCCTGAAAATATCTCAAGCGATTTCACGAAAATTTTCTAAGTCATTGAAGATAATTTGGAGGTGATAACTTACAGAAATAAACCTGTATGAAATCTTTTAAAAAGCGGTATACTTCTCTTAAGAGAACCTTTAGTTTTCATTTTCCTTAAAGATACCCGCTGAAACCTTCAAAATGGCTGCAACATCTCAAAAATTTTAAAGGTTTGTGTCTGATTTTTTTACCTGGGCTACAAACACTCAGCTTTATAACTTTGTAAGTGCAGGAGCCACAAACTAACTTTTTGCAATCACTACAAATGTTTATAGTTTTATTCCGGCATCGATTCATTTGGCATTGTTTGCGTTTCGTACCCGAGATTGTAGGTGCACCTGTATTTGGATTTAAGTCTGACAGCGGAGATGTCTTAGAGGCGACATATTTTGTACGAAGTTCGTCAGCTAAATTCAAAATAAAATCACGACGCTTTATATTTTCACCGGTAGTCTCTTTATAAATCACACAAGCATTTATAGCAGCTAAGTCCAGAATATTTAAACAAACTTGAACAGGCCATCGTCGAGAAGTTGATTTTGTGGAATATTTTCTTGCCATCTGGTCAAGTACATCCACACCGTATTTCGTTGAGTTGTAAAACTGAACAACCTCAGGCGTCTTTTTTTCATTGCCATTGACTTCAAGTGTAGGATGTAAAGTGCCTAACAACAAAACATTTTTGTTTTTCTTTCCTTGATACGAGTTCAGTGATATATTATCGTGCTTGAGAATTTGGCTTGAATACAGTTCTCCCTTGGTGAGCTTGAAGGATTCGGGCACTTTTTTCTTTCCACGTTTCACAGTTCCAACGATGCTAAGTCCTTTATTTCTCAGAATTTTGGCTAATTTCAACGTTGTGAAAAAATTATCCGTTGTTATGTTCCTTCCTGTGTTATGAAATGGCTCTGCCAAGCGACAAATAGCATGTTCTCCAACAGTTTCATCTGTAGGTCTATTTTCATTTTTACCTAAATATGGAAAGCCATTCAACAAATATTTTGATCGAACGTCAGCTGCTAGCCAAAATTTAATCCCGAATTTATCGGGTTTTTGCGGCATATACCCACACAGCACACTTACATCTCTGAAACGTCGCAGGTGCGTCGCACTGCGACATTGCGATGTCGCACTGATCGTCTCACAGATGTTTTGGCAACCGCAAAATGTCCGTGACCAGCGACGTCGCGTTGTAACGTCTATAGTACATCGCACTGCAACATCTATGCGACGTCGCACTGTAGCATCTACGAGATAGCTCATTGTGACATCTATGTGACGCTGCGTTGCAACGTCTTCAGTGCATCGCACAACACATCTATGAGATATCATATTGTGACAACTATGCGATCTTTCTCTGCTAGTACTGTTCTGTAATGAGTGGACTATAGTAAGAAAACCTAGATGCTAATTGTCTCCACTACATCTGAATAGCAATATTCACCTAATTTGATAAATTTCTGTCATTAAATAAGGCAAATATTACTATTCGGAAACACTGGTGATAATTGGCCTGCTGACATGCAGGTTCACTCTATGACATTTCTGTTACTATTATTTTGCTTTAATTAAAACAAATTATCGTTCACGTCCCCACTTACAAGTGGGGGCCTAATCTGTGGCTGCCTCAGTGTGCCCTTCAAATGCATCACAGAATAACTCGATTTCATATTTCTATTATTTTTCATTCAGGATATTTTGAATTAGAAAATAATAGAAATATAGTACTAGTGACATTTATGTAGTACATCAAAAATTTTCTTTTCGAATCTTAAATCTTCTTGTATCCTCTAATAAAATAGAAATGCAAATTTAGTATACATGATTTTTTAGCATGCATAATACACGTGATAGAACTCTTAAAAAAATGCTTGCATCACTTCAGTCGCGCGAAAAGACCCACTTGCTAATTCTAATCCTATGGAAGAAATTTTTAAAGATATCTTGTTTGCATTTCAATATTTTTAAATGATTTTTTTTTCATTGGATAGTTGAGGTTGGTTTGTACAAAGGCCGTTTTTTACTTTTTCGATTTTGTTCAAAAATTTCTTTTATGAGTATGCTTGCCCTTTCGAAACCGGTTTCGAAAGTGAAAGTGTCCCAATTAAAAATACCTGAAAATAAAATAAAAAAAAGTAAGAAAAGGCAGATGTAGAGATCGATCTCAGCTTTCCAATGCAAAAAAAAAAAAAAAAAAAAAAAAAAAAAAAAAAAAAAAAAAAAAGAGATTTAAAAATACTGAAATTCAGACGAGATATCTTACAAAATTTCTTTCATTGGATTAACATTAGCGAACGGGTGTTTTCGCCGGACGGAGTAGCTTCTTAATGGAGTACTGTATTTTTCCTGTATTTTATCCTACTCTAAATTTCTAAAAATCAGTTTTTATGGACTTGTACCACTTTATATTCCAGGTATTCAAATTATTGGAATTGTGTTTGAATACTAAAATTTTTAATAGATAGTCACTTAAAAAAAAAAAATTGTATAAGTAGAATACAACGCTACTAAATAATTCATGAAGAAATTTATTACGTATAATTATATAAAAGTATCAGACAAAGAGTATGGGTTATGGTATTCAGGCAGATCATCCATATGTGTGAGCCCAGGATAACAATTCAGTTGAATTAGAGGCCTTCTAAATGTGGTGACACACGATATTGGCAAACTCAAACACCAATTGTCACCACTGCTTCTGAATAACAATCTTTATCTTTTTAAAAACAGAATTTATGACAAAGATTATTATACAGAAATAGTGGTAACAATCGACCTACTGGCATCCAGACTCACAACCCTTGCCTTATGACACTTTAGTTGCTGTACTTTACATAAAAAATATACTTGGTTTTAACCATTCAGGACCTCATTTAACTCAAGCTAGCTCAAGTAAATGTCATTTTTTTTTTCTCCGATTCCTAAATTTTCTTGCATTTACAGAAATACAATACTTTTTATGGTATTGGAAGTTTGTACGATTTCTATAAAACCTGAGGCATCCAGAAAAATGTGATATAAGGCTGAATATTTGCTGAAAAAGTACTTAATGCAGTACCATATTCTTTCTAAATATAATCCACAGTCTAAGTGGCTTTACTATCGTATTTAATTGCAAGACTCTACCATCCTAAATCTTTGTCTATTCTGAAAATCAGTTTTCATGGGCTTTTATCATCAGTATTCTGAGTAGTACTTAAATTATTAGAATAATGTTCAAAAAGTAAAATTTATAATTGATATGATCAGTTCCAGGGTTCGTAAATATCATGGTATTTTCGAAAATATCAAAAATATCCGATATTTTCAAAATAGTTAACTAGTTTGCTGATAAATTATTTAATAGTTAAATGGCAAATTATTTAATAGTTAGCTGACAATAAATATTTTCAAGCATAATATAAATTAGAAACTAAAACATATTGCACTTAACATGAAAATTTACTTAAACAATATTCTAAAAATGCATTGCATTTCTTTTCCTTTTTTCTACTTAGAATAAAATTGAAGTTTACCTAACTGAAAACAGATATAATTTTATTTATGCAGTTATTAATATACATATATATATATTATGGTATTCAGTGTCAAATATCAAGAAATCAGAAATTTTTAAAATAAAATAGTTTTTAAATTAAAGAATTTTAATATAAATGTAAGCTTGTCTTATTTTTTATTTCCTAACATGTATTACCTATAGTTTATACTAAACTCAACCAATATAGGAAAAGATTATTTTCTAATGAAGCTATATAATGGATTATCTAAATTAGACAGTATATCTTTCAATGGCTGTTTTGAATTAATTATCTCGCCTAATTATTAGTTCTACATTTAAAAATAAAAGCTTCAAACATAAAACTTGGGGAAAATATTTGTTTCCTTTGGATAAAAAAGTCACTGCCAGAGCCAGAAAAAAAGGTTTTATCTGCAGAATGATACAGTTAATAACAATTGAAAATTTCATTTACACTTCTTTTAATTGAAAATGTCAAAATTATCTTGCTCAGTGATATTTTGAAAATAAATATCAAATATACAAAACATCAAATATCTTGATAGTTTGAAAATAAACATCAAGTTTACGAAAATACCAAAAATCTTCATATTTTAAAAATAAATATATATCAAAATAGATCGAGATATATATCCATTGATATATATCAACAAACCCTGATCAGTTTTTAAAAAATATTGTATAGGTAATATGCTACTAAATGTTTCCCGAATCTTTCCTAATACATATTTTATAATAAAAAACTCATAATGAAATTTAAAATGAACAGTGTGATTGTATAACAATATGAGATGAAGAGTTGTATGGATTATGATATGCATACCGACCACCTGTAAGTGAGAGCCCAGGATAAAGATACAGTTTGAGTCTACTCCTCCCTTACTCTCAGACAATGATGGTACACAATATTGACAAACTCACATGCTAATTACTGCTACTATTCCTGAATAGCAATCTGGATGTGATACTGCCTTTCTTTCTCCTAACATACCTTATTTAATAACAGAATTTCTTTCATTAAACAAGGAGGAGATCATTAAACAGAAATAGTGGTGAAAATTGGTCTACTGACATGCAGGCTCACCCCCCCCCCCCCATCACCCTTTTGTTGCTGTATTTTGCTCTACAGTTGTTGTTGTTTTTTTTTCCTTTAGGGCTGCACTTAACTGAAGCTAGCCCAAGTAAATGTTAAATATTTTTTAGCTGATTTTTAAATTTTCTTGTATTTAAAAAAATCTTGCAACGAAATCCACTTATTCTTGCACAGAAATTCAATTATTTTATTGTATTATGATTGTGATAACTTCTATGATGAGCTATACTATTGTATAATATATTATATTAATAATATGATATATATTCATACAGTAGTATGAAACGAATTGGTGTTTATTCTATGTTTGTTTACAAAAAATATAAATTCCCTTGTAATAAATGTCTGGAGACACTTATAATTCTGTTATCTCCTCCACACAGAAATAAGTTTCAGTATTATGTCTCTCAGATTATGTAGAACTTCATCCAGCTTTTTTTTGTAGTATGAGTTTTCCTTATTCTCTATAGGTGCAGATTTACAAAAAATAAACAAATAAAAATTTAAACATATACCAAAATATACAATATAAACTTTACAAAGTTCACTGTTTTACTTAAAAGGCGAACAAAAATAATAATAATAATGTAGATGTTACAAGTTAAAAAATGTACAATTTATTTTAAATTTGTAAAATCAGTACATTTGTAATTTGTTAAATTGGAACATCTATATTATTATTATTATTATTATTGCTGCCTTTTAAGTAAAACAGTGAACTTTGTAAAGTTCATATTGAATATTTTGTGATTGAATCAAGGTGAAATATTGCATTTCGTCTTATGATTTTATTTAAATATATTCTTTAGCTAAAAAAATTAAAATGTTTTTTTAAAGCAGCAAATGATAAACTTTAATAACTATTGTTGAATAAATATTTCTATTATCAATTCAACCAAACAGAAAAAAAGAAAAGAAAACTTATACAATACATGATTTAGGATGAGCAATACTATTAAATAATAGCATCAAATGAAGAGGTGTTTTGTGTTTATTCTATGTTTATTTACAATTCTGCTCATCAATTTTAAACATAATTCTTTTTTCTATCAAATGCTCCCGAGCTGCTTGTTTTACATCATACATATTTCACTATTTCAATCTATGAATTGCATTGATTCAAACTTAATTATTTAAAAAACTCATATTTATGAATGCAAGCATTTTATATCTGATGGAGATAAATTGTTAACCATCATTAAAAGTAGATGGCCATAAAATACTAATTTTTATACATTACAATATTTGCAAGCTTATTTTTATAATCCAAATTTACATATTAATTTCTTAAGTATTATTAAGGAAACTTATTAAGCAATATATTGCCCTGCCCCCTTTTTTTTCCAACAGAGTCTTTGGAGTGAAAAGGGTTAAATTTTGCAGCTTGTTGTACTATGATATTATGTTATAAATAAATAAATACTTGATTAATGATAAAACTCCACATATCTACAGATTAAAATAATTCGGCTAAATAAGTTTCAAAATTTGTTTTTCTGAATCATAAACATGATATTGATAAATCTTTTTGCATATATACACAAGTTTTACGTACTCTAATATAGATAATTTCATTACTTGTAATAACTATTTTTATTGCAATTATTTACAAATAACTTGATGTTAATTACTATGGAAATTTTTTTATCTACTTCGAATTTGCAAAGTTTAACAATTATTTTCAGTAATTATCAATCAACGTGCAATCAGTAATCAACGTGCTCTATTAGAGTTAAATAAATTTATCATATAGATAAAACAATATGTTTCTAGCAAATAATTATTCATTTATTATTCCTCATGCAGATGTTAAATATTTTTAACTTTTAATATATTTTTCTTTTTTTTGTAATTTATTTTTTTATAAATTAAACATAAACTTTTGAATATAAACAAAAACAAACCTTATTATACCAACAGGTTGAAATTTAAATATGCCTGCTTATTTTATACACAGAACTTTAAAATGATAAATAAAGCCTGGCATATGTATATAATCACAACATTTTCATAAGTATTTATTATGCAAAAATATCAATGACTAATACAATTTTATTATCTTAGCAAACAGCAGTTTACTGATTTAAAAAATTTAGTTCTGTAAAAGCCATAACCCCCCCCCCCCCACCCTCATATTTAATTACATTTAATTAGAAATTTGATAATTGCTCTTCATAAAAACAAAAATATTCAATATTTTTCACCCAGATACAGTAAAAAAAACATTTAAACTTTATTGCAAAAATATAAATGTCTGGAGACACTTATAATTCTTCTATCCCACCCACACATAAACAACAATACTAAACTAAATAAGTTTCAATATGATGTACTCTCAAATTATGTAGTAATTTCAATCAACTTTTTTGCATTGTGTGTTTTCTTTAATCTGTATAGGGGCAGATTTACAAAAAATAAACAAATAAAAATTTAAATATATCCTCTAGCTAAAAAAAATGATCAAATATATACTTTTAAAGCAGCAAATGATAAACTTTAATAACTATTGTTTAATAAATATTTCTGTTATATCAATTCAACCAAATAACAGCAAAAAGATATTTTGATGAGCACTACTATTTATATAATAGTATGAGACAAAGAGATGTATTAGTGTTTATTGTAAGTTTGTTTACATTTTTTTTCTCATCCATTTTAAACAAACTATAAAACAACTTTTTTTTTCAATCAATTGCTCTTGAGTTGCTTGTTTTACATCATATGTATTTCAATATTTCACTCTATGAATTGTATCGATTCAAACTTAATTAGTTAAAAAACTCATATTTATGAATGCAAGCATTTTATACTTGATGAAGATCAATTGTTAATCATTTAAAAATAGATCTCCATAAAATGCTAATTTTTATACATTTCAATATTTGCAAGCTTATTTTTATAATCGAAATGTACACATTATAATTTCTTTAGTATTGTTAAGAAAACTTATTAAGTAATATATTGAATCCCTCCCCCCCTCTAAAAATTTAAATATATCCTTTAGCTAAAAAAAAAAATAAATAAATAAAATATATACTTTTAAAGCAGTAAATGATAAACTTTAATACCTATTGTTGAATAAATATTTCTATTATATCAATTCAATCAAAAAACAGAAAAAAAGAAAACTCATATGATGAGCCCCTATTTATATAATAGTATGAGACGAAATGATGTATTAGTGTTTATTCTAAGTATATTCTTATAATTGCCCTTCATCAAAACAAAAAAAAATCAATATTTATGACACAGATAAATAATATATTCATAAACTTTATTGTAAAAATATAAATGTCAGGAGGCTCTTATTATCCCCCCCCCCCCCCCGCGCACACACACAAACAACAAAACACTATACTTCTTCCAGATAGTTAATTAAAAATTTCCAAACTGAAGAAGCACCACTTTAGAGCTTTGAGATGTGGGTTCTCTGAGGCCTATAGCGGCGTTGTCTCAAATGATCCAAGCACCACTGAAGAAATAATAAAAACAATACAAAATATCAAATCCAAACACGGAGCAATCACATGGCACGCGCACATCCTTCACAACAAATTATCTTTGACGCCATTAAGTTCACGCATGCGCCAGTAACTTGGAGGTATTTGCGCATGGGCGAAAACGGCAGCTTGTGTCTCCATTATGTCGCAAGAGATGATCTCAGCGACAGTCTTTCTTGTCATCTCGGAGATGCTCTAGTTACATCGCACTGAGACGTGACAATAAAGGGACGTTGCGATGTCTCTGAGACATTGCTGTAACCAAGTGTGCTGTGTGGGTACTGTGTAAATGGGCAACGTGCCTTACTTGGGAAGAGTTGTTCGTCTACTGTTATATTTTCACCCGGTTTATAGCAAAGTAAACAATTTTCAATAAACGAGTTCCAGATCTCTGAAACCAGTGCAAATTGATCAAATCGAAGTCTTTCAGATCTTGTTGCCTTCAGATCAAACCGCAAATATCTCATTATTTCTTTGAACCTGTCTCGAGCAATTTTTTGGCGAAAAAAGTTTATTCCCCATGTCGTGGACCATAAGTTGTTTATTGAAATACCTTTAGAAATAAAAGCTCCGCGAGCATACAGTAGGGAAATAAAAGCATCTAATTCGTCTAAAGATATATCCCAATGCGGATCCTGCAAACATCGATGAGCTTCCGCTTCTGTGCACATTTTTATGAAACGAAGAATCTTTTCATTTATGAATAGTCTCCATCCACTTGTGAAATTCCCTAACATTACATTTCTAGTGGCAAATGAACTTGGTCCAGGAACTTCTCTCAACACATTGTGCTGCAGTCGTTTTCCTGAAGAAATATTACCAGAAGGAACTGCCCATATCGTGCCCATATTGTCCATCTTTTGCTACTTCTACATTTTCCTCATTTCCTTCCTTTTGGGAACATACTCTTTGTTCTCCACTTTTACGTAGTAGTTTACTTTTCTTTTGCCGTTTTCTGTTTTGTTTTCGTTTTCTACCACGTGTGGTACTCGCATGACTTGAATCGACATTTATAAAAAAATTTCCTTCGTTTTCAGATTCAGACGAAAAATCTGTTTGTGCAGTTTCAGTAAAAAAACGGCATTCGTCCGCGGAAGAGAATTCACTTACATTTCCCGGGTTATATTCATCGTCAGATAAATTTGAATTTTCATCTGTACCAGAATCGGTTTCAGATACAGTCCGCAATATTTTTAGAAACTCTTCTTCTGACAGATTTGCTTTTACCAACAGTTCTTCTCGACATAGCGTGAGAAAAATGTACATCCGATCAGGTCAAGAACTTCAATAGAAATAAATATCTGTTACTAAAAATGCAGATGCTTTCGAACATAAAAGGACATTCACGTGACCAGCAGGTTTTTTCAATCCCACTTATTCTCCAAATGACAACAGTCTATTACAGGCCCTACGAAAAGAATCACGTGACAAGCAGATGTTTTTAATATCCCTCTCTACCTCACGTATGCTTCTTTCCATGAAATGTTATTAAAATTATCTCGAAAAGAAAGAATAATCGTTTGTAGACAGCAAAAATTGAAAAGTAAATGTAATGTTAGATTTTATTTCTTCAGCGGTCAAAATGACCGCAATCCGTCTTTCTAGATATACATATTTATAACACTCATAATATTGTGTAAAAAAATAAAATTTTTGCGCTACAAAATCCTTATGAATAATTAGGAAAATTCAATAAACTATGTAGAAATCGAAGAATATTTAAGAAAAATACAAGCGTTTTAAATTCATTTTCGGTCAAAATGACCGCTCCCGTCTTTCTAGTGTTAAAGAGTAATCTTACATTAAAAAAAAGAAAGATTTTTATTATGAAACGTGACATAAATTTAAATAAGCATTATAATTAAAGCTTGAGTAAGTGGTCGACTTTTACAATACCGATTTTATTATACAAAAATCTCTATATTTTTCTTGAAAATTTTGCAGAAACCTACGAAGATTACATCTTATGTAAATATTGTAGAAACATTTCTTAGTAAATGCTGGAATTCAAAGGGCGGATCATTTGAGATCATGCCTGGGGCATTCTGGTGCATCTTTTTCATTTAATTATACTAAATCAAAAATTTATTACTAAGTCAAAAAATGTAAATTAAAATTTCAAAATGAATTCTTTAAAGGAAAGTTTATTTCATGCTTGAAGAAAATAATAAAATGGAAAGAGACTAAATTAAACATTTGTATAATAAAAAAATTATTACAAATATAAATATTTGAGTTTAATGATACTAAAAAAAGATATGTTAAATAAAGATATGTTATTTATTACTTATATTTTATATCATTTATAATAAAATTCTTAGATTAATGTTAGCATTAATGCTATAGCAGTTTTGTAATAAAATTCTTTTTAGAAATAAAGTAGTAATTATTTTGTATTATTAATATTCATTGGACAATTTTTCTTAATTTTAATAACATGAGAAAATCACTTCTAATAATTAGATTTATTTTTTATTAGAATTAATTAAAGATATGAAATTACCTGAATAGTTGTTAAGATTTTAAATCGGTCTACGTACTTAACGGTTACAAATGATGAACATTTGTTTCCATTAATGCGCATTATACAAATATTTTATTTCATTGATTTTAAGAACGCACTTGCGTTCAATTAGAGTTTGCCTAATATGGACTGAGAAAACGCACTGAAAGTGTCCATGTGAATTTGTATATGGAAAATCCAACCGATAAGAATTTAGTTCCTTGCTTCTCTAAATTAAATCATCTACATGATATTCTACTTAAAATCCGTTTAATACAATCATTGGTAATCTGAATACAACCATTTTTTTGCTTAATGTTCAAAGCAAGTAAGATGCACTTTCAAAATAATACTTAAAATGTATTTGCTCATTAATTTAGATTTTGTGTACGAATCACAAATACCTACATCGCTGTTAATTTATTTCTTAACCGTAATGAACCCATATTCTCTATGTTGCTCAAAACGATTATATTAATTGTTTTCTAAATAAAACATCAATCATTTAATCATTTGTTTTATTTATTTACCTTTCGACTCTATCAAAAATATACTCAATTGAATGTTTGCACGGTAAAAAAAAAAAAAAAAACCTCACTGATTTCTGCTGCTGATTTTGGGAAACATTTCCAAATAGTTTTTACAGTAAATTATTTCTTTTTTCAAATCGAAGTATTGGTTTTTAGGATGCTATTATTTCCAAGTTTAATATTTTGAGCTGTGTAATCAAATTTGCGCATATAAAAAGAAATTAATAATGTTAATTTTAATTTTAATTTTAGTGCCGTTAATTTATCATACTTGTCTGTAAAACATGTTTGTGGAACGTGAGAATGTTTGAGTTTGGATAGCATCCGAAAAACGTACATTCCGGGTTGAGAAAACTTATTAATAACGCTATAAAATTTATTCAAACACGTTTCTGAAAATCAGTGACAACCAAATCATCTTTTTTTAAATTTAAAATAATATAAATGTTTTTTATAACATTGAACATTTAAGCATTTTTTTACTTATTTACCTTCCGACTGTATCAAAAACATACTTATACTCAATCAAATGTTTATACTGTAAAAAAAAAAAAAAAAAAAAAAAAAACACTGTCACTGAATTTGGGAAACATTTCCAAATAGTTTTTACAGTAAATTATTTCTTTTTTCAAATCGAAGTATTGGTTTTTAGGATGCTATAATTTCTAAGCTTAATATTTTGACCTGTGTAATCAAATTTGTGCATATACAAAGAAAATAATAATTTTAATTTTAATTTTAATGTTAATTCTGTAAATTTATCATACTTGTGTGTAACACGTGTTTGTTGAACGTGAGAATGTTTGAGTTTGGATAGCATCCGAAAAACGTACATTCCGGGTTGAGAAAACCTATTAATAACGCTATAAAATTTATTCAAACACGTTTCTGAAAATCAGTGACAACCAACTCATCTTTTTTTTAATTTAAAATAATATAAATGTTTTTTATAACATCGAACACTTAAGCATTTTTTTACTTATTTACCTTCCGACTCTATCAAAAACATACTCATACTCAATCAAATGTTTATACGGTAAAAAAAGAAAAAAAAACTGTCACTGATTTTGGGTAACATTTCCAAATAGTTTTTACAGTAAATTATTTCTTTTTTCAAATCGAAATATTGGTTTTTAGGATGCTATTATTTCCAAGTTTAATATTTTGAGCTGTGTAATCAAATTTGCGCATATAAAAAGAAAATATTAATTTTAATTTTAATTTTAATGTTGATTCTGTTAATTTATCATACTTGTCTGTAACACATGTTTGTTGAACGTGAAAATGTTTGTATATACATTTTTTTTTTCAAATCGGAATATTGGTTTTTAGGATGCTATTATTTCCAAGTTTAATATTTTGAGCTGTGTAATCAAATTTGCGCATATAAAAAGAAATTAATAATGTTAATTTTAACTTTAATTTTAGTGCCGTTAATTTATCATACTTGTCTGTAAAACATGTTTGTGGAACGTGAGAATGTTTGAGTTTGGATCGCATCCGAAAAACGTACATTCCGGGTTGAGAAAACTTATTAATAACGCTATAAAATTTATTCAAACACGTTTCTGAAAATCAGTGACAACCAACTCATCTTTTCTTAAATTTAAAATTATATAAATGTTGTTTATAACATTGAACACTTAAGCATTTTTTTTACTTATTTACTTTCCGACTCTATGAAAAACATACTCATACTCAATCAAATGTTTATACTGTTAAAAAAGAAAAAAAAAACTGTCAATGATTTTGGGAAACATTTCCAAATAGTTTTTACAGTAAATTATTTCTTATTTCAAATCGAAATATTGGTTTTTAGGATGATATAATTTCTAAGCTTAATATTTTGAGCTGCGTAATCAAATTTGTGCATATAAAAAGAAAATAATAATTTTAATTTTAATTTTAATGTTGATTCTGGTAATTTATCATACTTGTCTGTAACACATGTTTGTTGAATGTGAAAATGTTTGTATATACATATATATATATTTTTTTTCAAATCGGAATATTGGTTTTTAGGGTGCTATTATTTCCAAGTTTAACATTTTGAGCTGTGTAATCAAATTTGTGCATATATAAAGAACATAATAATGTTAATTTTAATTTTAATTTTAGTGCCGTTAATTTATCATACTTGTCTGTAAAACATGTTTGTGGAATGTGAGAATGTTTGAGTTTGGACAGCATCCGAAAGACGTACATTCCGGGTTGAGAAAACTTATTAATAATGCTATAAAATTTATTCAAACACGTTTCTGAAAATCATTGACAACCAACTCATCTTTTTTTAAATTTAAAATTATATAAATATTTTTTATAACATTGAACACTTAAGCATTTTTTTTTTACTTATTTAATTCCGACTCTATCAAAAATATACTTATACTCAATCAAATGTTTATACTGTAAAAAAAAAAGAAAAAAAAATCTGTCACTGATTTTGGGAAACATTTCCAAATAGATTTTACAGTAAATTATTTCTTATTTCAAATCGAAATATTGGTTTTTAGGATGATATAATTTCTAAGCTTAATATTTTGAGCTGCGTAATCAAATTTGTGCATATAAAAAGAAAATAATAATTTAATTTTAATTTTAATGTTAATTCTGTTAGTTTATCATACTTGTCTGTAACACATGTTTGTTGAACGAGAAAATGTTTGAGCATGGATAACACCCTAAAACGTATATTCCGGGTTGAGAAAGAGTTGGGTTGATTTCTGACGGCCGATTACCTACACGAGGGATATAGGCCCGGTGGGGGGAGTGCCCTACGTGGGGGTCTTTCTAAGGGAACCTAATCCGTATTTACGCATGGAAATCCAAGGTTCGAAGAAAATTACGAAAATTTCGAACGATTAGGCCGACGTGCGCGATCGGGTTCAAACCCAGCACTTCCCGTCTACCAGCTTCGAGAGCTCCGGTTTGAGAAAGTTATTAATAAAACTATAAAATATATTCAAAAGCGTTTCCGAAAATCTGTAACAGACAACTAATCTTTCTTAAATTTAAAATTATACAATTTTTTTTTTTTTTTTTTTTTTAATAAAAACTTATTTTTTTTTAGTATGCTTCTTTAAATCTCAAAATCATAGTGCTTTCTGGGGTTTCCAAATCTAAAGAAAGCGTTTAAGTAATCTTACGTAATTGGGAAGTGGTTTTTCTGTGTTTTTATTCGTGGTAATATTAAATTTTCCTATATAAAGAATATAAAGAATATATATATATTTTTTTAATAAGAGTATTGCAATCAAGTGATCAGACCAAATTTTATTTCTATATAAAAACTAAACCGCTCCACAGTGGAGTGTTTGAAGCAACATCCTGGCCAAAAATTACTTTTCATGTGTTTTGCAGATAAAATCATTGCTGTTGACTTACTATTAGAAAGTACAGTTAATTAATTTTACATACACATAAAATTATGCATTCATTTAAAAAAACTAAGTATCAAATTCAAACTTTACTTAACTTTTCACTGTTTATAAGAGAAAAGTAATTGTTGGTAGAGTTGTTTTACGTACAAGTAATGTGTAATTACATTCGGTTAAATTTACTATCTGTAAACATTAAGTTATTTATATAAACCAATGTATAATATATATATATATATATATTGAAATTTAGTATTTAGCAAAGTTGAATCTCTAAAGCTGAATTGTAGTATAAAGATACTAGTTTTTGAGTGTTATTAAGAGAGTAAGAAAACAATTTATATTTAAAAATCGCAACTACACGCGGAAGTTTATATAATAAAATAGTATAAAAAAAGTTTATATTATGATATTATAAAATTGGTTCGGCAAACTCCGGCACACCTTCAAAAAGCTATACAGTAGTACCACGATTTACGTCCCCTCGTCGTCTGGCCTCGAAAAAAAAATTCTTTAATACGCACTTTGAACTTTTTGAAGACTTGTTTCGATGAAGGGAAACTTTCACGCGACAGTCAAGCGATAGGGAAAAACAAATAAAAAGAAGTCACAAAAAAACTTTAGAAAAACTCCGCTGTTACAAAGAGCTTATAAAAGTTTAAAAAAAAGGAAATGTTGTCGGTTCAAACTTCATTGCAAGTTTTTTTTCGCATCCTCAAACACTCGAATGGGACATCTAGAAGAACAAGAAATTGTAAGTTAACAACTTATTGATTTATTCCAAGATATTAGTATTGCAAACGCATTTTTTTGCTAATTTTAAATGTGTGTCACATAATCCCTAAATACAATAGAATACATTCAAGGCTGGAGTAGCACAGTTGACGTTTATTCCAACATAGCGAAAAATGTCCAGAGCAGGAATGGAACCTGGATACTTGGCGTGTCGTGCCAATGCCTTACATGTTAGGCTACCCGGACGATACCTGGCTGACATAATTCACTCTCTAACATAACACACTTTCATCATGTAAATGCTATAGTTATAGCTCGGATGAACGAAACTAGCGCTGCAGTTCGCAGCCAAGTCCAACAAATAAGAGTGAATTATGTCAGCCAGGTATCGTCCGGGTAGCCTAACAGGTAAGTCATTGGCACGACACGCCAAGTATCCAGGTTCGATTTCTGGTCTGGACATTTTTCAGGATGTAATTCTGCTGCCATTTATCCAGTCCTTAGTGAGTATGTTTTATTTTCCGATTGTCGATTCTACCTACTTTGACGTTTGAATGTTGTTCGTTCTATAAAAGTTAGCTCATATTTTCGATGAAACAACCCTCTTTGCTAATTCACCGATTACGGCTAAAGGTGGTTTCGCCCTAAAAAGGACATTGTACTCTGATTTTGATCTCGAATTACTTTAATTCATCTTTTAACTGATCCCTCTATGAAAGACAATATCATATGCAGAAATCTCAATCTTAGAAATTGTATAACTGTGTCAATTTTTGTAGTACAGATGTCAAACTTTCTGTGTTATATCTGCTATGATATGTGTAAACTTTTACTAAATATACCTATAGGGATTGGGGGACCGTATAAAAAGTTAGATTTCGTAAATTTTATAAAATTGATTTTTTACTTTAAATAATGCCCCAGCATGAATAGTTACCTCATTTGAAACGTTCTTGTAATTGGAACTATGTGTCTACGGCCAACGGTTGAGAAATTAAAGGTTGGCGATAGATAAAATATTGCACCCTGTATATTCGTTCCCTTTATTATACAATAGAATATGTTCATTAGATTTTAAAGAATTTTTATCACTTATCCTTTTTTGCTTATCCAAATGTACCCCGACGTACGTTGTTTCCGATTGACGTAGCTAGTCTTGGAACTAATTGCTGACGTACGTCGAGGTAATACTGTATATCTGTATATCTAAATTGGAGCTAAAAACGCTTAAAAAGAACACATTTTTAATTAATTTTTATTGTTATTTTATTAAAAATGAAGCCATTGAGTTCAAAAATACAATAAGTAACAAAAAATATACATCTAAATATAATGAAACACAATAACAGCGTTCAAACTTAACAATAAAGTTTGTATTCTTGCAAATAATACTCCTCTTCAACTAGCTTATCAGACATCGGATATGTCTCATGTTTCTGAAATTGACGTAGAGTTAATCAGTCATTAAAATATATGCTTTTTACAATTGTTGAGGTAATATTAACTATTGGATTTTTGGCCAGGTTTTGGTTCAAATACTCCACTGTACGCTCTACAAAAATTGCTCTGCACAATGCAAAGCAAATGATAATCAAAAGGAGGTAAATAATGTAAAGCTGAGGGCAGGCAACACATCCCAGGGAAATTACGGACCGGTTTTGAAACGCAAGGGTGAGTTTCTGGTAAGACGAATTTACCCTAATTTACTATAAACTATTGGAACTGCGTCAGCCAAACGATGGGGAATGTTAGAAACCTGTATTAATAAATTTGAATAAATCATTGAAATCCAGAATACTTTGTAAGACACGAAAAGCTTGTTTTTCAACATAACAATAATCACCACCCACATTGTTTTAACCAGTCAAGGAATCGCTAGGGAACTTTCACTAGGCTAAATTGGCTTATCAACCGTATTCACCAGATAACGCTGCGTCAGATTATAATTGTCTTTGATTAATACACAGTTCTGATTCTCCAAATTAGTTTAATTTTTTTTTTTTTATAGATATTAAAAGTTGATTTCATGAGATGATTTCATCGAACAACCACACTTCCTTCATTGCGGAAACCGTTTTCTACTTGACAGATGATCGAGACTTGCAACTTCTGATAGGAGATTATATTATATAAAACTTTCATTTTTTTTCTTAAAAAACAAATGAAAGTTTTATATAATGTATTCTCCTATACTCATGTAAAGGACAAATAATATGCATACTTATAACAAAAGACCAAAATGATTTTTTGTAGAAATGATTTGGTTTGGATCGCGAATAACCTAAAAATAAACAGACCTTGAGTTATTTTTTATTTTATTTTTTTTTCCTTAATGAAATAATATGAATTTTTAGAGTAACTCATGTCAACGTTTACAGGTTGAAAAAAGCAAATGGAAAACAATGGAAAAGAGATCAATAAGAATGAAACAAGTGAAAATTGTCTTTCATCAGAATTCAATATATTTCAAGATATTTTTAGATTTCCTATTCTTTTCACAAATCCGATGGTCGATGCATTTTGAAAATAATAAAGTACTGAGGATCTCCAAATACCTCAATGCTCTTTTATGCAAAATATAAATCTTTCATATGAAATGGCACAAATGATTATTCTTTTGTGTAAAGAATGGTTGTTGGATTTCCTGTTAAATCGTTTAACTATATACTGAAAATGTTTTTAAATTAGCATTTATTGACTTTTTTTATAAACAAAATATAGTATTGCCTTCATTTAAAAATTATTTACGTTAATTATAATAAAAAATATCTACGAACTTCAGAATATAAAACATTTACGATTTTTGGCATAAAATTAGAAATGCTTGGATTTATATTTTAAAGATTTAAGATTGAAGTTATAAGAGCAATGTTTTATTAACGCCGAATGTTTATACGTATTTTATGGTAGACTGAATATTGTTATACATCGAATTATTTATGAAAATATATAAAGATATATATATATTTAAATCAATATTTCATACACTCTCTCGTAATCAGTTTTGTGTTTTTTAATGCATGTAATTTTAAGTCCCTTTTTTGTAATCTTACTGTTCACTTAGAATTAAAAATTCATTTTTGACAGCTATTTAGATTCATGGAAAATTAAAATCATAAAAACAATTATATTATGTTCAGATAATACAACTATGAAAAAAAAAATAAATATTTTGAAAAAAAAAATGCTATAATAAATTGGGGAAGATATATTTTAAATTTTGAATATTATTCATTGTTTTGTTTTTTCAGTTCTCATTTCATTTTAGACTGTTTTTTTTTTTTTTTTTTTTTTTTTTTAAACTATGCCAATAACAAAACTATTTGTTGAGCAATATAAGGTAAAATAATTTTATTCCTTTCTAAATAACTTTATTTTTATACACACTATATTAAAGGTATCCATGCACAAAAAATGAATATTAATATTTAAATGCAGAATGCTGAGAAAAGAAATATTAGAGATTTTGTGCTGAGTATAAAACGCAGTAGACTAATGTTCAGCACACCTGTATGGTACGAAATAGGTCAGTAGTTCGACTCCCGACTGATAAATTGATGTATCGATTAATTGAGTACTAAACTAGCTTGGAAATCACCACGAAGGGTTCGCGTTAGGCTTACCACCTGACCGAGACATGTGCTGTGTAGCACCTCGGAGCCCATGTGTAGTAAACAGGATTTGACAGTATAGGTCCTGAATCTTAATGGATCGTAAAGCCATGGATTTATTTTCATGAGCTGAGTTTATTTAACTCTTCAGTCACGCCTACTATCTGAGCAAATACTTGACCTCAATCGGTATAGTGTGAAAGCAGATAGGATATTTAAAACAACGGAGAAAAAAAGATATTCATTGAAGCTGATGATATGTCTATAGATAATTTTTTTTTTTTTTTTTTTTTTTTTTTTTTTTGAAAAAGAAAATTATGCTGTAAAAATTACTCTTTGAAAAAACGTTTAAATATACTATTTTAATCATAATAAGGCTGAATATTGATGTTTTGGAATTTAAAGTAATTCCTGTTTAAAATATATCTTTAAAGATTATATAATACAGTTCTTTTACTTACTCATTCACAGTGTGATAAGATTCGTATACATTAATAAAATTTTTCTTTTAAAATTTGGTCAAAATCAAAACTTTATCTGGAAGTAAATTTTCTTCTATTTCTGTCGATAACAAATAAAAAATGAGAGAATATAAATCGGAGATTCCTAGGACGTACGAATTATTTCGAATGTTAATGTATAGCTAGTATTACCACTTTACTATATAATTTTCAGTTTATTTTTTATCAACAGTATAGAGGTAATTATGAACATTTTAAGTGATACCTATGTGATATTATTAGTAATATTATTATATATTACTATCATAATATTCATATTCATATTAAATCTATATTTCATTATATCAGGTTGAATGAATATGTATAAAAAATGTAATCAGAGCAATAAAATATAGTAAGATTTAAAGTGTTCAGTATAAATATACTCATGCACAAGCACACAAACACAGAGAGTGAGTGTGAGAAATATATAATTTGATGATTATGATAATTAATTGTAAATAATTTAAAAATAAGAAAACATATTAGAAATCAACAAAATCCCATTTAATATGTATTCAGAAGTTAAAAAAAATATTTCAAAATTTGACAGACCTATTTTATACACTGCATTTATGATATCTGAAGTTCGGAATTTAAATCTCAAATTATTGGATGAAAACTTAAATATATTAATTTATTCATTGTGATTTGTAGAAAAATCGCAAATTTATGGGCTACGCCATGTATTTTTTTTTATTTATTTTTATTTATTTTTTGTATAAGCTTTACAACTTGGAAAGGGTCCTAGTCTTGTATAATTTAAAATCCAATAATAAAATAAAGTAATCGGTGTTCGAGTATGGGGCTAAATTGTTTTCCATACTAAAAAAGCTTCTCCAGTCAAGCACGATATTTAGTTCAAAATTTTGTGAAAAAAGGGCAATTTACGACAAAAAAAGAAAGCACAATCTAAGCAGTCAGCATGAATTCAGTGTATCACAAAGCGATTACAAGACATTCACTTTGCACCAGTTACATCCGTATGCAATAATGCTTCAGCAAGCGCGCATGGAAACAAGTGTACTAAGTAATCAATCATAGCGATGCTGTGGATTGAAATGTAGTTTGAATAACAAAACGTACACGCATTGCAGTATTGTAATAAATAACACAAAATAAATTATCCATGGCTATCTATTATATGTATATAATCCAAACGGAAATTTCGTTCCGAACGCCGAGATTTCGAGTTCTACCGCATGGATTTTTACGGAACTTATACCGTTAGATAGGTATCGTTCCAGGGAAGGTTTTAAGCTATAACACATCATTCTATCTAGATTAGTTATAGAATTATGACGGAAAGTTCTGTTATTTTGGACTTTGTTACTTCATATTTCCTTAAATATCTGGGCTCCTATTGGTCGTAGAGCTTAGATCTCGCGCCAAAAGTAGCTCCGAAGCACCCAAGCAAACTTTTCCCCGCGATTATTTTGCCGTCTTCCGATTTCCTCTAACTCTATTAGGAGCCCGCGTAGGGCCCCTTTAAAATATTTTTCGTAGTAATTTCAGCAATTATCTTAAATTATTGGTTGAGACCGCCACCCTCCCGATTCATGTATCTACGGAAAGGTTGCATGAAGGAATTTCGTTCAGATACGCTTTAGTTAAGAATAGAGTGCGCTCCCTGGTGGTGGAATGTGGAACTAACATAACGCGATATTGTTAAAATTAGGAAATCTAACAATGCGATCTGTTTTAAAATTTGAGATAGTTCATAACACATAATCTATTATCTATTCTATTATATATATATAAAATCTATTATCTATTCTATTATCTATTATTATATATATAAAATCCAAACGGAAATTTCGTTCCGAACGCATAGATTTCGAGTTCTACTGCATGGATTTTTACGCAACCTATACCGTTAGATAGGTATTGTTTCAGGGAAGGTTTTAAGCTATAACACATTATTCTACCTATATTAGTTTTAGAATTATGACGGAAAATTCTGTTATTTTGGGCGATAAGGTTACCATTTTATTTCTTGGCGAAATTCATCGTTGATAAAAAACAATTGAAACGGCTATTAAACCTCGAAAAATAAAAGAAAAACTGTTACTAATTTTATTTAAATGAAAAAAAAGAAAAAAAGAAGAAGAAAATCCGTTTTAATGAGGGATAATATTAAAAAACGGAAACATTTGAATGATGGAAACATATGAATGAAAATTTGATTAGATGAAATTTTAACGACATATTCTTTCTGTTCTGTTCTTTTTTTTTTTTTTTTTTTTTTTTTTTTTTATCTAATTGTCCCATCACGTGACTTATAGAAGAAACAAGCAGATGTAATTGTGAGTCACATGTGTAATTACTATTTGTTTCTTTACAATTTTTTATTTTTCTTTTGTCGCCAAACAATGTGATTTTAAGCCAAAAATGCATAAGCGTGACATTAGCTTGAGGATGTTCTCACAAATGGTGTTTTTTTAGGTGAAAGAGATCATTTTTTGAGTACATTTTCATATTCAATTGTAACTTATATAGATATCAGTTAATATTTTAAAAATGGAATCGAATACTTAAATTTCAGTGTGAATTTCTGCCACACATACATATTGTAAAACAATTTCATACTTTTTAAAAATGTTTTTCACCGTAATTCCGAAAGCATGTGATATTTATAAACTCGAAATCAGATCAACGAATATTACCCATTTTATTTAAGCAAATATTATCTATTTTCTCAAGTCATTTCGCCAATTTCATTTATAGGAAAATTCACAGATTCGAAATCTAGGAAATAAAGATAATTTTTAAGGAAATTTATGTTTTAATACGTTATTACTATGGAAAAATTCAACATTTTGAAAAAAAAAATTACAAGTTTTTTTGTATTTCGTCATTTCTTCTTCGTCTTTCTTCGTACTTCCTCCTCTGTTATGTAATATTTCAAATGATATTGGACTAATTTTCGATCATCGATTCACCGCAAAATCGCATATCTAATATAGTATATAAAATAAAGTCTGGATTAGGGGACTAATTAACGCACAGCGCAAACTACTGAACCTAAAATCTTGAAAATCGTGGTAAAAATACTTCTTATGACATAAACTTCTGCTAAGAAAGGATTTTCTAAAGTGTCACCCCTAATAGTTTTTGCACGGGGAGGGGGAAAAAATCGAATATCAAAATTATGCGTCAAATGATAGCATATTTTAATGTAGTTCTGTATGCTGAATCGAATGCTACCAAATAAATTTTTATAAGTCCAACAGTTCATGACACATTTCATATTTTTCTAATTTGGCGGTGTCTTTGGCATCTCAACCTCAAAATATCTATCATTACATCCGTTACTCTAGCAACGGAAAAAATTCAAATCAACCATTTTGGCTAGAAAATAAAAACGGCTCTATGAGTTTGAAATAAAAATGCAAGCATCATAATTTTTAAAAAAAATAGTGATTTTATGTAAAATAAAAGGGAAAAACTTACTGAGAATTTAGCGTTATAAAACAAAAATGGAAAAGGTACTACTTAGATATTCCGTCGACCAAAAATCTATCGTCAAACTATAAGATTTAATGCCAATAATGGTTGATCGTAAATATCAAATTCACTTGAATTTAAACAAACTACACGTGTTTACGTCATCAAGTGATTTTAATTTCGCGTTTTATTTGTATTTTTATTAATGTTATACTAATTTATTTGTTATTTCGTTATTTAAAATAAAGATTATGTCAATTTATATAATTTGGCGAATGGTTTGGCGATTTATATAATTTGGCGAAATGGGTCGACGGGATAACAAGTAGTACCAAGGAAAATATTTAAGTATGAATACAATGTTTGTAACGACTTAAAAATTATTTTTATATATATAAACTCGGTTTATGGCGTCAGATGCCGTCATCCGAAGAATCTACAAGAGTCTTTTTCCATTTTTTCCGGTCATAGGTTCCTCAATGAAAGAAATTGGAATTGGAATAATATTGTGCGATTTATAAATTGCTCCTCGATAAGAAGAAAAAAATGGGTACATTTATAACAACCGTGCTCACATCTCGCTGATAGCATTTTTAAAATTCCCAGTAGCAGTAGTTACATTTTGCGTATGTAAATTAAAAATATTTTTTTGCTTTTAATTATGGAATTATTTCCTGTTATTGTTTATCTTTTCAGTTTTTTAAATGAAATTAGTATAAGGCATGCATTTTAAATTAAATGAGTGAAAGGTTTGTGTTTTAAATGAAAATAACAAAATAAGAATATGCTATGAAAACAATCTTTATTGATTTATTACCTGCGCCCGGCTGACATAAAAGTATCACAAAAGCCACATATTCACTTTTCTTTGAGTAGTTGCTCATGAGAATTCAAGTTAACCTTCCGTAATCGGATACTTCACATATTGGTGTATTAGCTTTAATGTTGAAAGCATCGTTTTTGTTTGAAGCGAAAACTTTACTGTGAATCGAAACACACACACATTTACACAAAATCGCATCATCATCATCTACTATATATTTACAACGGAAATTTGTATTTCATTCCGATTGTTTAGAATACTTTCGTAGGATATACCACAATTAGTTAGGTAATAATTTTGGAAAGGTTTTAGTGTATACATATTGTTCAAGGGTACTTAGTTATAGAGCAACAGTAAAAGTTCAAAAATTAAGTGAACCTGATTATGAAAGTTTAGCCTTTTTAAAAAAATCTACAGAACATATTTTGTTACAAGTGGCCCTGTTGCATGACTTTTAGGAATAATGGTGTTAGTATATACGATTTCATTATATGTTGATTAGTTACGGTCTCATTACCCGACCATAAGTGCGCTGTTTATAATCAACTAAAACAATTACTTCTTAATTGCTAAATTTTGCCCAACGCTTAAGATAACATTATATCGGAATGGCGTTCGCATCGTTTTCAGTAATGTGCAAGGTCAAGCTGAAGATCCATATTGTTTAAAATACAAGTTCAAATACACCATTTAGTTTAATCCAAGGTTCATTTGGAAATATTGACCAGCGCAGCGGGCATAGCCTACTAGTATATATATACATCATTAGAAATATCTATCAGAAAATTTTGCAATAAATATTATATTTGCTAAAAGGAAAAAAATGTTTATACATCAAAACACGAACCTGTTTGTCAGTTACAGGATTTTTTTCCGAAAGTTAGCATGGACCAATTCATACTCAGATAACAATACTGTAAATTTCTTGAAAATTAAAACTGTCTTTATGTTAAATTTTATATGATGTAAACTTGGAAAAGTAAAATAAATATTTATCACCAGAATCTCAACGGTTATAAACTCATAGACGACACGTTAAGAAGCGAAAACAAACAAACATTAAAATTAAGCGAATGCTTTGCTTATAACCCATTAAACGCCAACATTCCCGCTGCGGGGAAACTATTTTTTTTTCATAATATTTTATAACTATTTAAAAAATGCACTTTGTACGGAAAAGGTAATAGTATCGAGTCTAATATATATATATATATATATATATATATATATATTTCAGAATTATATGTATATTTTTTTCCATTTTTTTCCTAGATTTAAAAAAAAAAAAAAAGAAAATTTTTGGTTTTTCGACTATCTCAAATAAAACCAGTAAAAAAAGAAAGAAAATCTTTTGTATTTATAAGTACTGTAACAGTAAAGTGAACATTTCAGCTAACAATACATTCCTAACCAGAAGTAAATCTAACCATTTAAAGCAATACCAGAAAGTTTTCAATGCCATGTTCCACAAAGGCCATTGGTGGCTTGTGGTACTATTTCCATCCCTTTGTCTGCAAGCGAGCTTCCATAAAGAAAGGAATACGTTCCCATTCAGTAAGTGAAAAGCAACCAGTTAAACTGTTCGAAGTAATATGGTGATTTATAGAATATATTACTATTAGGTATAGTGATTATAAATTGTCTTTAAGGGCATTTTATATTGATTTTTATAAAGAGCATTGTATTCCAGTTCGCTTGAATATGGAATATTATATGAAAAAAAGAAAACAAAAGTACTTTTAACCAGATCAGATTTAAAAATACACTTCACTTTAAAACGAGAAAAGTTATACTTATGATGTTTATCAGTTTAAAAATCTATTAGAGAAAAAAGAATTTTGTTTGATTTAAAATGCAAAAGAAAAATAAAATACATGATTCCACTATGAGTGAATGTATATTATTACTAAATCACTAAAAAAGAATTTTTTGAAAATTCTTGTAACAAGAAATTTGGGCATAAATGAAGTTATAATAAAGCGGAACTTAGCAACTGCTTTTGAAGCAGAACTTTCACAGACAGATTCATATATCATATACAAAAAGAAAAAGAAAATATACGGAAATTCAGAACTGTTTCACATTACATTAATTTTACTAACGGTGATAATCTTGTAGATCAATTTTTAAAAACATGTAAGCCTCTTATTAAAGAGGTAATAAAAATTAATGCATTTTTTAAATGAATTGAATACTGTGGTACGGTAATAGTAGCCTGAAAAGCATTTAATGTATTTAAATGAAAGATCTTTCAATTTCCATTTATAAAACATCTGCTTTATTTGAAACCGATAATAAAGAAAATGTAATACATTATTTAGGAATATATATAGTTATAAATAACATATAGCGTGTCGATGGAATAAATTACTTTAATATAAGTACATAGAATAAACCTAATATAAAACATATATATATATGACATGATTCCACTATGAGTGACTGTATATTATTACTAAATCACTAAAAAAGAATTTTTTGAAAATTCTTGTACCAAGAAATTTGGGCATAAATGAAGCTATAATAAAGCGGAACTTAGCAGCTGCTTTTGAAGCAGAACTTTCACAGACAGATTCATATATCATATACAAAAAGAAAAAGAAAATATACGGAAAAAATTCAGAACTGTTTCACATTACATTAATTTTACTAACGGTGATAATCTTGTAGATCAATTTTTAAAAACATGTAAGCCTCTTATTAAAGAGGTAATAAAAATTAATGCATTTTTTAAATGAATTGAATACTGTGATAATTAATTTAATCTCTCTCTTTTATATATATATATATATATATATATATTCTTACAGCTTTAATTCATAATTACGGTTTTTGATGGTGGTAGGTTATGTTTAATTATTGGTTATATATATATATATATATATATATACATATCAGTGGCGTGGCGTCCGGTCATCGCTGGATGCGGCGATGACCAAGGAATATTTTAAAACTCTTAATAAGCTTTTAAAACTCTACGATCCAGTTTTAGCAGAACATTTGTAGTTCATGTATAAGTGAAGGTAATATTTAAAGTTTCTTTTTTGAACATTCAACCATTGAATTTTAGAGTTAATAATTTTTCACCACAAACTTAAATAATTGCGATGACCACCGAAAATTTTCACGCCACGCCACTGATACATATATATATATATATAACCATTAAATAAACATTACCGAGCACCAATAAAAACTGAAATTATGAATAAAATGACATTATATATACACATGCACACACACACACACACACATATATATACATATACATGTATATATATATAACCATTAAAAATCAATACAAATTACCATAAAACATAAAAAAATGAGCAGAAAAAGAAAAATGAATATTTGTAGAACTTAGACAGAATATTCAGGTCACAAATGCCTTAAGTTCCACAAATAAAATGGTTTCATCTTCATATTAGCCATACAAAAGCTAAAGAATATGAATTTGGGACTACCACACACAGAAAACCGATATATATTTGTGTGTGTGTAGTGTAGTGTATAATGCAATATAATGTTACATCAGTGTTGTTCATTGAAGGTCTATATACAACGTGTAGGAAAGTAATAAAAATGTAAGAGGGACATTATATTTCTGTTATTTTGACTACTCATTCAAAAATTTTAATTAAAGTGTTTTCAGATATTAATATGAAATTTTTAATTTATGTATTTTTTGTAAATATTAATATGTTTGTATAAAATTGTTTTCACTGTGTCTAAAAATGAAGTTTTTATTTTTTTTTTTTTCTAGCTGCAAGTGCAATTTGGAAGGATAAAATAATGCGCTGTTCTTTCCTATTCGGAGGAAGGTTCAATCCCCATTAGATGTCAGTGCTACCTCTACGGGAACATGTTATGTATTCTTAATGGTTACAGTTAATTAAAAAATTGCAACTATTTTACCATATTGAGGTCGTATCTATATAACATATATAAATAAACTTTAGTTAACGCACTTAATATATCGGAATTTAATGGGTTAAGTTTACTATTCTTTTAACACGAATATTCTATTAAAAAGAGAACGAAAATGTAGAAAAGGAAAAAAAATATATATATATATATAACAGTGTAGCTGAATAAATTTGAAATATTTTTTTCGAAGAAAATATTCAACTCACTTCCTGTTATACGAAACTCAGAGAAATATATGACTAAAATATCAATATTTCATATGAAAATGTATGAAAATATAAGAAGAAAAAGAATAAATTGGAACTTTTCCAAGAGAAAACTTTTGTTATTATTTTTCTTTTCAAAAAATCATAAATTATTAAATAATTATTTTTAATATTGATATAATGTACAATTGATATAATTCTACAGTAAGTGTGATGTTTAAGAATATGACACATGTTTTCTTTTAATATTGTGCATTTCCCACTCGAAAATATACTCAAAATTAAAATTATACATAACTTAAAGTATTTCATGAAAAGGCACTAGAGAAAATGTTAGAGATTAATTTGTAAGAAATAGTTTCTAAAAAAAAAAAAGCGCCATACTTTTAAAGTATTTCTGTGGAATCTGCTGAAAAATGTAATTTGCGGTAATCCTTTCTTATAAGTTTTATGTAAATTTACAGTAGCTAAAAATGGAGATTTTATTTTAAAAATATCAGAAAAATAATCTGCGCATTTTGTTATCAAAGCCCCTTTAACCGTTGCAAAGCGAAAGACTATTGAGTGCGCCATTCATTGATAATGGGCTCCGAATCCTAAAATAGTTGCAGAATTAACATCTTCGTCTGAGTTAGCCTCTTAATAAAAACTTTTTAGTGCTCAATCTATTTCTAAAGTTAAAATTCACATTTTTTATCGACTGTCTTTCATATTTTTTATTTGTGACACATCGCTCACTTACGTAATATGCCACCTGTGTATTTGTGATATTTTTGATTAATTTTTATTTTTGATTACTATTTATTTTTGATTAATTTGACGTTCATTAATTCGTTATTGTTACGATGCATAGTATTAAAGAATAACATCATTAATAGCTGATAGTTGAACTTTAAAAGGAATTGGCGCATGGAGCACTCCGCCCGTAGTTTATGTTACTACAAATTGCAAGTTCTATATTAATTCTCATTAATTAGACATTTCGTTTTATCAATTTAATATTTATAACTTCCTACCACTACTGGTCAGTGCAATAAACTAGAATATAATTAAAAGTCCATATCTATGATTTAAAATATATTGGCGAATACATAACGTCGCCTGTGGTTTTATGTTACAGCAAACCATCTGTGTTTTTAAATGGTAAATTTACATGCAAACGATCTTTTAATTTTAAATAAATAATAAGTGAAGATATGTTTATTTGAGTAAATTTCAATCCGTTGTACGTGCGTGTTTCGTGTCGGTGCATTTGAGTGTAAGCGATCATTTTTTTCGAATTATGGGAGAAACTTGCTGTTACGCGAACGATCTATTTATGAAAATATGCTCTAATCTAACCTGCCTTGATTGACTACTTTTAATTACTACTGCCAATTTAAAACGAATCCCTGTTTACCTTCTTCATATTGAAGAAATGTTACAACAATGTACTTTTTAGGGCAAGAATAGAAATATAAACGTGTGATGTCATCTAAAATCATTCGGGTATGTCGACTAAATCTACGAATAATTCATATTATATAGGGTTTCCATGCAAAAAACGAAAAGAAGATAATAATAGGTATTATTCCAGTGTAATCATGAAACATTATGTTTCTATTATAACTGATGTGTATAGCATTTATAGTTCGTTTACAGAGTCATACAAAAGCATTCTGTTAGATTATATTAAATAGTGAAACATCGTTTATATCAAAAATATTTAAATCAGAAATATTTAATCTTATTTCAAAAATATTTAAATTGATATAAATGACTGAGGCGTACTGCAAAACAGTCAGAGTATTATATAGTGAAATTAAAGACCTTTCATTTTTAGTGACACACACAAAATTCGTTTACAGTACTATCTATAAGCAATAATTGGTAGATATGCGTTTTCAGCTGTGTAATGCGTTTTAAAATTTAATTACAATAAACAGCCTCTATTCCTGTACATTGTGGACTTGGGGTATGACGGAGTGTGAACATTTTCCAGATTACAAGATGATTATCGGGAAAAACGTGTTGAAGTTCGAATTAAACAAAAATGAACATAAAAGCAGGTTTTTTAATCTTCAAATATCTTGAATAAAATAAAAAATGTTACTCAATAATGTAAAGTACAAAATATCTGCCTGATTATAAAATGAAACACTACAAAATGCTCTGTAGGTCTTTACAGAAGACCTAATCGTAGAAGCCGTCTTAAATAAGTATAGAATATCAGTATGTTTTTTAGTAGTCTTCTCTCTCCTTTTTTTAGGAAAATCCTTTCCTATGATGTGGAGTTTCATAATTTCTGCATCGTTGAACGACGGCTCAGAAATCTTTCTAAATATATTCAAGGCATCAGCTGCTTGATTCCAACTGATGATATTTGTCTCGTCCACATCATCTTCATCATATTCGACGTCTTTTTTGGATTGTTGGTTTGATGACACTCCGAATGCTGGTATCATCTGTTAAAATTTCCTCTGTCGGATCATCAAAATTTGCTTCAACTCACACTTTTATTTCTTCTCTAATCAGTTGTAACGTGGAGTTCTCTAAAGGCAAACAACCTAAAACACCTTATAGTTTATCGCCAATTGTATCACTTTCAGTAACTTCAACATTTTCATCTATTACTTCAAGCTAAAGTTTACGTCATGACTTTTTCAAAGTTTTCCGTTTCATTCCTCATTCTGAAATTCCATCAGATTATTATAAAAATCAGGTAGTGATTAAACCAGGAATACTATTTAACCTAAAGCCATAGCAGATTATCCAGCATGCCAGACCTTAGAAGGCCCGATTAGAGGATGTTTACTGTAATTTTGTTGCATATTACTTGTTGTATAAAACTTCTATAGATTTTATACAATGCAATACTAAGAAATCCATTTACACTAATTGATGATAATTTCTGGAGAGTAATTTCAACGTTAGTTATGCATATCCTGACAGCACTAAATTTTTACAAATTCTGTAATATTTAAACAAATCTATGGTTCATATACAGAGCTTCAAGAAAAAATATCGCACACTTTCTGACTATAGTTTGTAACAACTGAAAACGGATTTTCAAATATTATATGAATCTTACGAATTGCCATTTAGAAATCATGTTTAACCTTACTAAACAACGAAATTTTGTTACAGTTTTCTGTATGCATTGGAAAGAGTTTCATATTGTATGCTGGACACATGATGTTTCTTTCTTATTTATTAAATTATGAGACTGATAGCATTTTAATGAAAAATTATATATAAATTCTTTATCAATCCGTCTTCTTAATAGAATAATACTAATTTTTAAGCATATCTTTAAATTGGAATTCTAAATCTAAATAAGCGATTAAATATAAAAAACATAAATTTGATTGATTTAATTTCTAATAAAACTCATAAATAAATTATTGATGTATAGCGTACCAAAAATCCTAAAACAACAGCAATTTTTTATGTGTATTGAAGGTACTCAGGTAGTTCTTAACGAACTTTGAAAATTCGTCTATGAGTAGAGGTCGAAAATTACACGTTTTTGTTAATCTTTCATATGATTTATTCTTCGAAAATAATTCACAAAAATAAGTTAAAGTTTATTATTTTCTTAGTCATGATGAAAATTGTAAATTTGCCAATGATTTCAAATTTAATATTTTTACAATTCTAATGGAAAATTAATTATGCTTTAATTAAAAAAGACAAATATGGTTGAGAGACAGTAACTTCCTCCATTTAATTTCGTTTTGTCCATAGACCAAAATTCTTTAATACCATGTATTACTTTTTTTATATGAAGACTTAAATAAATATAACTTCATAAGCCCACAAATATAATAATAAGCAGATATGATAAAGATTTCAATAGAACTAAGAGGGTTGTACAATAAAGAATGATCACAATTTTTTTATTAGTTAACTTTATTGCACTCAAAATTACTTTTATGTTCGTTTGTTAGCTTAATGTGCGATGAATACATGGCAATATTTTTGTTCATTTATTTTCAGTAGTACGTCAGAAGCAGCCATGAAAGTTAACATATTCCCAGTGTCGCCTACGGAAATGATGGAGGCAACACGCAGTGAGCAAGTATGTTCTTGCCTGCTGGAAAGTTTGATTTCGCCTGAAGAATTTGCCATTCTAAGTGTATTATCAGATTAGGAGACTTATCCCATGTTCATGTACCATCTCCTTCAATTGCGAACAACCTCCACGCGAACTTTCTCCTGTTCATGTATGAGGAGCCTCGGAATTCAAGGCGCACAAACACTTCTCATGTTCACCCATCTGTTATCAACGTGTGGGTGGCATGCCATTATAACTGCAACATTTTAAGCAATTTTCATATCTAACTATCTTCTCTGATAATAATAACGACGGTATTGTATTGACTTCTGTATGCTCAGTTACAGGAGTTCCGGTTCCGTCTTCCTTTGAATGATTGTCTTTCTCTTTCATAAACAACTCAGAGCATCATCTGACGGTGCTTTAGAGAAGAACAGACTCTCCATAACTCTCATATGGCATACTCTTTGATACAATTTCTTATAGCGAAAGCAAAATTTCTAGCAGGCGAGAGCGTATATGTTCATACCGTGTTGCCTCCATCTTTTCCGTAGGCGATACTGAAAGTATCTAAACTTTAGCAGCTACCACTGACGTACTACTGGAAATAAATGAACAAAAACATTTCCACATATTTAGTACTCCTTAAGCTAACAATGGAACATAAAAGTAAATTTGTGTGCAATAAAGTATGCCAATAAAAAATTATGATAATTCTTTATTGAACAGCACTCCTATATTTTGTTTTCCTTTTTGAGAGTGAAAAAGCGTATTTTCGTTTCAAAATATTTTATTGACGTATCATAAATTAAGTCTATAGTTTTCCTTTTAATATTCATACTTTTTGAACTTTTAGAACTGATATCCGAATTTAATTACTCCTTTCTTTGCAAAAACATTATTCCACAAAATTATTTTTTTTTACTGTGAACTTATCCTGTCAAAGATTTTTTATTCGGATGTAATGGTAACAATTACTTAATTAATAGCGCAATATGTTCTAAACGAACATGCAATAGGGACTCTGCTGTGCGAAGCACCATATATCAGCCGTGCTGCGCTCTGCAAAAGTTTTAGTTCTGATTTCACACCAGGAAGGTGCACTCTGTTCTAAAAAATACTACATCCAAACAAAACACCGTTATTCAACATATCCGTAGACCAGGCACTCTTTTTAAAAAAATACCTAAAATGAAACAAAACTCAGCTATTCAACCTATCCGTAGATATATTACTCGAGAGGGTGGTGGAATCAAATAAGAATTTGAAAAATTGGCTGAAATTACTAGTCGGAAATAATAAGAAACTCTAAATAATTAATTGCGCAGTAGGCTCTGTGCGAACATCTGACACTGGTCTCTGCAACCTGCGGTTCAGTACAGCACACTGTAAAAAAAAATCTGTAGTTCTACAGATGTAAAGTTACATGCTTACTAAATTTTTATCTGTAACTGTACAAAAAAAGCTGTAAATCTACAAAATTAGTTTTTGCAAAGCTACAGAAATCTGTAGCTTTACAAATGGATATGCTAAAATTTCAGTAATCTTACTAAAATTTTATCATCTGTAACTCTGGTTGCAGTTACATGAAAAGCTCTAGGCATCCCAGTTTCCTAAAAAATTCTTAGTAACCTTACAGATTTTTTGATTTTCGGTGCAAAAGTGTGTCTGTTACATGAACTTTTGTTGTTGCCGCTACATAAAAAGTTCTAGGAATCCCAGCTTCCTAGAAAAACTTTAGTAACTTTACAGATTTTTTTTACAGTGCAGGAGTACTGAGCACGCTCTGCAAAATTTGTTAATTCCACTTTCCACCCCCATGGAGCGCATTCTGTTCTTAAAAAACCAATATCCGAGCTATACTCCGTTATTAAACTTATCATGTATATATTAATCGATGCGGTGGGATATTCAAATAAGAATTTAAGATATTTGCTGAAATTAATATTGGGAAGTAATGTAACTACACTGAAAAAAAAATTTGTAAAGTTACTAAAGTTTTTCTAAGAAACTGGGATTCCTAGAACTTTTTATGTAACGGCAACAAGAAAAATTCCTGTAACAGACGCTGTTACAGGAATTTTTATTGTTGGAGTACAGGAACTTTTAGGACACACTGTGTATATTAAAGTATGCCCAAAAAATTCCATTTGAATTTTAGAAAGAAAAGAAGAAAGAGAAAAATGACAGACCTACATATAAAAATCATAAGTTCGTAGAAGGCCTCTAATTTCGCTTAGAATTTTTGGTTTCCGTTTCGTTGAAAATGAGCTAATTCCCGAATTTTCCCTTTCTATGTGACTGTTATAGATATTCAAACAAAACATTTTGGATAGGAATAAAGTTGCAAAAAAGATCAGTTTTGAATTTGGGTATTTTTTTAGGGTTCTGTGCTTAAAAATATAAACGAAATCATTATAAGATCACTCCTGTGTCTGTCTGTCTGTCACAGCCATTTTACTCGTAAACTATGGAAAATGGAAAGTTCAAATTGGGGGAAGTAATAAAGACTATTGATTCACATATTTTCAGAATACTAAACATTCATAAATACATTTAGTAAAAATGTAGAGGGGATAATTAAGCTACTTGAAAAAAAATATTTTCTTTGTATATCTTGTGGGGTATCGTGTGAAAGCTTTCGTAACGCTGAACTAAAAAATACATTCCTTTTAATTTAAGGTATTATATTTTCGTCGAAATTAAGATATCTTCGAAAATGTAGCGCAAAAACAAGTTCCCGCCCTCATCTAATTCCGAATCTACTGAAACTAAAATTATGAAAAAATTAGTGGTAGTAGACGTTAATTTTAACCTTTCAGGAAAATTCTAGCGATTGCTCTAGGTCGCATAGTTTTTGTGAAAAGCGCATTTTTCCGTTACACACAAATTTCGATTTGCGGGCATCCAGAAAAGTTGTTGAGGAGCGCTGGAGGTACCTATCGTAGCAGGAATATAAAAGCATTGTTGATAATGATTTTTGAAATAAATCATCGGTAATTAGCCGCGATATTAACCCTTAAAAACACGGACGGTTTGGACATACATATTGATAGCTGCTGCGTAATCTATGTACCATCGGTTTTTGAAGCCCAGTTAACAACTTTTAATCATATATAGATGTATAATGCAATATCCAGTAACAGTATAATAGCAGTAAACGTAAAATTGTCAAGAACAGACTAACTTGATTAGAATAAATCACATAAATACTATGGGATTCGCGGCTAGTTAGCATTGAGTGGATCTCTCAATAAGCCTCGAGTTACTTTAAAAGTTAATTAAAAACCTATCTGGGAAAAATGTGGCACGGACCAAGGTAGCGCTGCAATTTTGCGACCTCTCTTCGATGCGTGCTTAGTACAATGCCAAATTTAAACTTTAACAAGGGTTTTGTTTTAGCTACACTATAGGAAGAAATGTTATTATTAAGCTAAATTTAGTTTCATGAAATGCCAGGTGAAGTTTAAATATGCACTGTTTTTATTGTCCGTACCAAATTAATTTAATCATAAACAGATTCGGATAATATTAAAAAATGAGTTATACAGAATAGCTATATTTGATATTATTTTGGTTTTATATCTCTTTGAACTTTCATGGTATATCCATTTACACTTTTCTAGTGTATACAGTTATACCCAACCCTACGTTTATAGTTTTTTACAAAGTCTTAGTATTCTTTTAAAAACGGTGTTTTTAAAATAATGCAATAACAAATTCACGAATTTATTCTACGGAACACCCTGTACGCGAGTAATACTCGCACTTGACCGTTTATTTGTAAAGGGGAACGTATAAAATATATATTTTGAATTGATTAAAAATACCCTCCCCTTCCAATGTTGATGAAAGCATACTTTTTGCATTACCTACCTTTACATGACCATTTTGCTAATTTACATAATTTATCTGTCTCTTATACTCACAGAAATATATTGTGTAATCCCTTTTTTTGTTCCCTGTATGCTACGTATATACGGCAAAAAAAAAAAATAATAACAATTATAAATTAAATATCGTAGATACTTGACACTATGCCAATTTAAATGAAAGTTGAAGAAAACATTTAATATTAATCCATTCAATCCATGTCGCAGGATTAACTCTGAGAACATATGATTTTAGTGCTCTTACTTATTTTTTTACAATAAATAATATTTTCTTTATTTAATGATAAAAATTAGAGATTCAATAAGACGAAGAATTGTTAAAAATGGTAAGAATATTTCTTTTTGCACCTATGCCAGAACAACGTACAGTCGTGGAAAAAAAAAGTAAACACCCCCTACTAACTCCGCAACAAATTATCGTAGAAGAAAGTTACTGGTACCGAACGATTGGAAGTAAAGTCTACTTTTAAATGACGGATATAAAATTTGCTTAGGGGGCCATCTATATATTAAAACGAACCATAACTTCATTTTTTTCAATAGCAATACCCAATTCTGACAGCATAAATGAACTCTACACCCTTCAATTAGCCTAAAAACAAATATTTATGCAATTCGTACAATAAGTTTCCGAGAAATTAATTATTTTAAAACGAGAGTATTTTAATGGCTGTATCCAAATTGAAGTTGGATACTCGATTGCAAACCCAGGGAGCCCCCTCCTTGATCAAGGCACCTAAAGCAGTCAATGAAGCCTGTTAGATAACAAGGCAGTAGAAGAAATTTCAAAATATCTACACACTTCTATGATAGACGGCCCCTTAAACCATTATTTTGCCGTTTTTTAAGTACCATTTGAAAACTATTTGGAAGAAAAATGTGAAATTTTGGATTTTCATAAAGCAAGACTTAATAAATCTAAATCCATCAAAAAAGTTGTAGGTTGCAATTCATAATTTTTTCGAATATTAATTTCATAATTCATATCATAAAATTATTAAAATTGCAAATTCAGCGTATTTATGTTTGGGCACTTTAGTTTTATTGCTACACAAAAAATTAGCACATTAGGAGCATAATTTCAGGAAATATAAATAAAAGTATAAAAATGTAATTTAACATTAGAAGCACTAAATTTTGAATGCTTATAATTCAAAAAATTATCATTCCAATGACTTGAAATTTAGTGTCTAGGCATAGTTTGAACCGAAGATTTGAAATATCTCGTTAAAATTGGGTATTGTTATTGAAAAAAATGAGGTTTGGGTTCGTTTTAATATGTCCCTCTAAGCAAATTTTATATACATCATTTAAAAGTAGACTTTATTTCAAATAGGTCGGTACCAGTAACTTCCGTCTACGATAATTTGTTCAAGAGTTAGTAGGGGGTGTATACTTTTTTTTTCCACGACTGCACAAGCAACAGCAGTTCAATTTCACACCTATGCGTGACTGACTAACAACCCTTTTTTGTTTTGTTTACTGAATAAAGAAAACATTTTTGATTTGGTATTGTCTCACAAAGTTTCGCTGCATGTGATTCTGTTGTTTATTTCAGGCAAAGTAAATAACTAATGAATTAAAGAATTAAATAAAAAATAAATCACAAATATATTGCTAAGCATAACGGATAGATGAATAAGGAACTAGTTGCACCCTTAACTCTTTAAGGTCAGAAGGTATTTTAAAGTACCATTAAAAAAAGTATTCTAAAATTCATTCACTACATCAATTATCCGGAATACAATTTACAGTGAGTTTTTGATACATTACTTTATCTTGATTTGTTGCTCAAAACAAAAATATTTTTAAAAGGATGATGTATCTATCATTTGCATCTGTTCAGCATTCTTCATTTTGGAAGGTTGAGAGTGGAAATTTTCAATTCTTAATTTTTCTATATTTCTATTGTAAGAGCATTCATTATATTTGTACATTTCCTAATTCTATAAAATTCTTTAAAAAAGATTTGGTGGAGTTTTGGAGTTTTAAGTATTTCACAGTATACCTATAAATAAATATTCCATTGATTAATTTTAATTGGCAATATCCTTCTAAAATTTATGATTTAATTGTGTAAATTTTCTAATAAATTTTCAAAAAATTAGGAAAAGTACTTTAGAAGAGACAATTTTCATTATTTCATAATTTGGGACATAAATGTTTAAAAAATGAAGAAGTGAAAAATAAAATGTTTCTAAACACATTGGAAAAATGAATATTTTCTACCGAAATTAAATTATATTTTAACTTTCACATCTGTGAAATTTTATGATTGAAGCAAAAATTCTGAATTTTCTTTTATTAGGCTTTTTTCACTTTCAATGACGCACAGTCCAATGATTCAAACATTTTTAGATGTCAATTAAGTACGAACAAATCGTCTGGAGAAAAGAACATAATATTTAAATTAAATTAAAAATATCAAACCTAAATTTTACTTCCATTTAAAACTCATTCAAGAAAATTATTATTTAATGTAGCATTAAATTTTACTTAATCATATAAAATTGAAGTGAACAACAGATTCTCGATAATATAAAAAAAAAATCACTTGACATAAATTACATTGCATTTTTTGTATTAAAGTAGCATTTTAATTTCAATAATAACGTTTTCAAATTAAGGATAAATTCCTTAGCATGAAATGGTTAAACAAAATTATTAAATATTCCATTTTTTTAATACTTTGAACTTATAATGGTTTTATTAAAAATATTCATTTAGAATTAATTTGCGGATAATATATTTAAATAAGTAATTTAAAATGTTTAAGCGAAAAATGTTGTATAAAAAAAGGAATGATGTAATGTAATATAAATGTTTTCATTTGTACGAATATGAATAATTTGATGCTAAAGAATTACATGGGATTTACAAATGTTTAAAATTGCCGAATCTAAATTTAAATGAAAAAAGAAAAAAATGACTTAATTTCAGTTTTAGTACTTATGGTAAAAAATGAGACAATGAATTTTAAAACATTGTCATTTATATTGATTTTTATTTGTACAAGAAATTACTGAAATATTGGTAAATTGTATAAAGGAAATTCTTTTTTATTGTTATTTCCTTTTGATTAGAGGATTAATTTAAATTCAATTTCATGTAATTAACAACATGATCTACACAAAACAACAAATGATTTTATTAAAAGAAACAGTATTGTTATAAATTTGTTGTTTGTGACGATATTTAAAATGACAAAATTTTCAAAAAGTATCAAAATATTTTTGCATTAATAAATAATTTTATGGAAAAAAATACTTAAAAAGGGAAGAAAAAGATATGTATGCTGTGAAAAACCTGGTAATATTTAAAATATTGATTACGTAATTAAAACATTACATATTATAATTTACTTAAGATACTTTTTTAATCTCTTTACTCAACTACTTAAACCGACAACCTGTCGACAAAATTCACTCAGACAACATTTTCATTCATTTGGAAGAATGAAAAAAATCGTATACATTTACCAATCACATGGATTGAGTTAAAAGTAATAAAGCATATCTATGTATCCATAGTTTAATGGGTTTCCATTATTTGCAGCTTATTATTTTGAGCTGGCGACATGGAAACTAGATGCTATTGCCAAAAGAGTTTGTCTGGGTGATATGTGTCAAACATTTGTGGATTCAAATAACACAACATTCAAACCTTTCGTAATTTAACCAAAATGTCTTGTTTTTTACTCTTCACGTGAAAACAATCTCACTCATTTGACAAAATCGCACAATTACAAGAAGTTCAGGATCAAATTATATCATAACTAGGAGGCTCTGCCCCCTGCAAGCTACGCTAGCCAACCCCGGTTCAGAAACCGCAGAATCTAAAATCACGTTAGTCTGATCGGTTTTAAAAAGACTAGAGAAGATTAGATTATACTGAAAAAAACATGTAGCGATCTCCCTGTAAACGGGTTTCCTTTCAATTCCCTTTGATTGCGAAAAATTAAGGCCAAATCAGTTGCTGTTAAGACATCCAATGGTTGTTTTCGTGTCTGATTAAAGAAGACAAGTTAAACATTTGAAAGGAAGCTAAAATAAGATGAATTAAGTAAACAGAGTCTTTGCCTCCCGGCATTTTTAACAGCGTTATAAAACGATTTACATAATACAATTTACTACAATTGGCTGCTTCAACCCCTTCAAGGGCGGTGGTTCATTTTTAGACCACTTAATTTTAATTCTTAAATGCCACATTGGCACCAGAATATTGGAATGAAAAATTTTCTTTTATTAAGTAAGTGAACAAAAGCACTTTCGTATTTCGAAATTTTCTGGTGCCATTCACTGATGTCAACATATTAAAAATAGAAGTACCTTGCCCATGAAAGGGTTAAACGCATATTAATGTATTTATTATTTTAAAGTGTCCTTTCTCTTTTAATATTCACCTGTAAATACAATTTTAAAGACATAATTTTCGATATTTTCCTGTTTTAACACTTACTCATTTAATAGTAATTTTAAAGGGGTTTTTTCTGTTTTTAATAGTGACGTGTAAACAATCTCTATAACAATAGCCTAAGTAAGTAAGTAAGCACCCACCCTGGGAACCCGCTTTTGGCTTATGGTTAGGTGTAACCCCCAAGCCCAGGGCAGGGAAAAGTTTTACTACCTGCGGAAACAAGCCCAGAACCCCAGTCTCCGGGAAAGAAGGCAAGTGCCGTGTCCCCGGACCGCCTGTGAAAATTTATTATTATTTAAGATGGCGATTCTTTACCAATCACAATTGGCTGCCCTATTGTTTCAGGGCGAGCCTAGAAATGTATTTTAATTATGATTTATATGTTTTGGAATTTGTGTACTATTTGAAAAATTTTTAAGTATTTACATTCATCTTTACTTTTGATAAGAAATATTTTTTCCCTTTTTTTTCCCCCCTTTTAAACAAAAATATTTATTCGTATTTACAATATTTCTAGTGGTATTTAAGTTCTTAAAAATTAAACAATCTCAAAAACACCCTTCCATACACCACGTGGACCCATAATTTTTTTTTTGATAAAGTAGTATAATAATTTAGAGATATAATTATTTACCAATAAATAAGTTTTTTTTTTTTTTTTTTTTTTGACAGAAAATATGAAATACACGGAGCGATGGTAGAACTAAAAAGACAATCACAGGACAAATTTAAGCCCATCGAAGGTGGCCCCACTGCCCAGAACTGGAGGCCATCCCCGCCGCACCAGAAATATTAGGACAGATGCTGATACACTTATTATGATAAAAAAGATATGAAGATAATGAAGTAAAATTGTAAATATGGTTAAATAATTTAAAGTTCTATGATAGTGATGTATATACAGTGAGGATAGTCCTCTGAGTAATTGTTCTAGACATATAAAGTTCAGATTAGACAAGGTCAAGGTCAGAGTCTGTTATCTCTGCGTCTATCAGTCAACTGCGACTGATACACTGGGCAGGAGCTGGAATCGGCTGTATGTTGTTGATAGTCATTACGCGTGTGACAGTTTATGCAGCGAAATTGTGAAGGGTCATTGGCGTAAGGACAGTCTCTAGTACGGTGTCCACGCGAGCACTTGGCACATATTGAGTCTCTGCGACAGTTGGTCGAAGAGTGGCCATAAAGTTGACAATTGCCGCAACGGATAATTGGTCTATAGATACGAATTTGACAGTTATTCAGACCTACCAACAACGATTTTTTAGCTAGTAATGTTTGTGCATCATTGAAGTCTAGATTTAAGATTATGTGATAATTAGGTGATTTTTCTTTCTGGAGAATTTTATCAATTGTTATGTTGCAGATCGTAGTATTCTCTTTTATGTAATTCAGGAGTTTTGTGGTTGTAACCGATGTTGGTATGCCTGTGATGATAATTTTTAAACTTTTAGATAATTTGTAGGTTATTTCTATGTTTTCTTTAATTTCTAAGTAGTTCTCAATAATTTTAAGTAGTTTATCTGTACGTGTGTCTTGATCTGTTTGTAGGATTATAGTGTCTTTTTGTCTAGCCGTTCTACAGTATATTGGTGGAATATCAGCTTCTTCTAGGAGTTTTTCATTCAGGAATTCCTTGAGTTTAGTTATTGTTAGTTGTTTTGATATTGTTTTGATTAATATAGCTGAGTTTGATGTTCTTTGTTGCAATCCGCCACTTGTCTGCTCAGTATCTATAATTATCCTCGCAACATTCTTGTCACCTTGTACATTTATGCTTTCTCTGACTAGATTTTTAGTCATCTTCAATTTAGCATTTAAGTGTGTCATATCGAAGTCTTGGTTTTGTTCCAGGCCAGTTATATCCGTCTGTGTCATTTCTGTTTGCGTTTTAATCGATGTAGTCTTAGTAATATTTGTTTGGTTTCTCTTTTCTTTTGTTTTTGGTTTTGTTAGATTTTCTTGGAGTTGAGTCCTGAGTTTACCATTCTCTGCTTGCAGTTCTTTTATTTTATACTTTTCTATTATAGTTACTTCCTGACAATTAAGTTCTGCTTTTAGTTTTTTGTTCTCTTGCCTTTTTTCTTCCAATTTGTTTTCTAATAGTACCTCCAACTTGGAGCTCTCTGTAAGTTTTGAATTTAAATCTGTAATTTCCTTTGATAGCTCATCGATTCTCAACTGTAGCTCATCCTCCAGATCTTGTTTGTCTTTGTTGACTTCATTTTGATACCGTAGTATCAAGGATTCAATGCTTTGTGCCTTAGAGAATATCACTTCCAGGTAATTCTCCGCTTCTGCTCTCCCTTCCTTGTTGTTTTGTTGCAATAGTATTTTGTACTCTTTAATCAATTGTTTAATGGGAAGTTTCTCCATTGGATCCAGTCTGGTCCCATGCAGTTCAAATGGTAATAACTCTACACCTATTGTCATCGGTGATTTGTTTACTGGAGATGAGTTTACTTGCTTGTTTTTAGTTTTTGTGATGCTTGAATTCTGAAAGGCTCCCCGCAGTTGTATCGCTTGCTGAAGATTGGACTGCTTTCTTGATGGTGTTTCTCTCTATGTGACAACTGTTTTATCCTTTTTGTTCTTTCCTGTCTTACATCTTCGGCATCTTGTATAAAGTGCATTAATTGCAAATGGCCAAGTAAATATTCATTGTATTCTTTTATTTCAGGATTTTCCTGTTTTTCCTTAGCTAATTTGTCTTGTATTGAGGTTATTTGTTCAGTGTTAAAATCTCTGAAGAATTCATGTATTTGAGTATTTGTTTCGTCGTAGTAAGGACTAGTTTTGTATTCTTTGTTTTTAAAAGCTAATTCATTCCTTACTTCATATTCCAGGAAGTCAGCTATTTTTTGTGTTCTTGCTTGATACCTTCCACCAGAACCTTTCAGTTTAGATTTTTCTACATTCAGTAACTTATCCAGTAAGCTTGATTTAGGTTTATAGTTTATTTTGTAGTATGGGCTTAATCTATAAGTTGCATTCTCTATTGCCGCTGCATGCCCCAGCTGAGTCTCCAACAGACTTCTCCACGTCTTGTATCTGTCTGGATGAACCACCTTAGTATCCTCGATTACTTGCGTAATAAGTTTGCTTGAGATAAATGCCATATTGGCTATTGTTTCATTCTCGGATATTTTCGTTGTATTGGTGGTTTGATTTAATGTTTCGAGTTTTGTTAGTTTTACTGTTGGACTCCTTCGCCCTTGGTTAAGCTGTTGACTAATTTGTTGAACATTGTCCATTGCAGACACACTCTGCCTGTCATTCATCCTTTGTTTGTTTTTCCACAGTTATAAAAACTTTAGATAGATTAGCAATTTAATTTTTTAGATAATTGATAGCAGAAGACTCCCATTCACATCACCACCACTAAAATTTAAGATATACGTTCCAATGCCGATAACTAAAAATAATAAGATATAATAAGATAATAATTCAAGATAAAGAACAGGGGTCCACTAGGCCCCAGCCATACATCATTGAAGGAAAGGGAATATAGAAAGTAGAAAGCAAAAACCGGTAGTCGAACTACCGAAAATGACTGAGAGAAAATTAATGGCCAAAAATGGGGAGAATTTTGAAAAACAAAATCAAAATAAAACAAAACAATGATAGTGATAGTAAATAACCAAAAGGAGAGTAGGGGAAAAGGTACATGAGTATGCTTCCCGTGTCCATAAGCTCGTCACTATAATTATTAAGAAAAACCTGGTGCCATCCAGTCAAAGGTCATTTGCTTTTTATAACTTGGTCAGGAAAACCCCTATTACAAATACATTGACTCATAAAACAGATTTCAGGAAAAGTAATATAAAAGATAGATAAGATGTCTTAGTAATTGACGTATATGAGATATAAAACATATTTACAATAGATATAAAGAACTGAGTAGTATAACAATAAATAATAAAAGCATAATATTCACTGTAAGAGTTTATAAGAATATTTGTGAGATAAACTAATAATTATGTACAACACTATGCAAGACGAAAACCTGAAAACCGCAGTATACTATGTATCATTAAAGCCTATGAATTTATGAGGTATTTACACACAAATGCGTTCTATCAGTAATTCCCATAGAGAAGGTTAAGTAACTTTTACTAAAGTCTTATTACTGGGATGAAAGCGATTGGGTGGACATAGGATAACTAAGTATTTAAGATATAGACAAGCAACAGCAGTATACTTACCTTACTCAAAAGGTCCCGCTGCACTTGCCTGTAAAGCATGTTAGTAAGAGCAACTAGAATATTAAATTATGTTGGTTATAATAAGTAGGGAGTAATTACGGAATTTAAGCCATTTATTACTTTGAGGCTGAATAATCTCTGTGTATGACCCGAAAACAGTGCAGGGACCGCCGGAAGTGAATTGGATGATTACTTTAACAGAAACCAGTAAGTAATGTAAAAGATGCCGTTGTTAAGGGAAAAATATGGTGAGTAAACATTTAAAAGTGGGATTTGTTTGCCACTCAAAAACCTCCATGTCATCACAAATTGGAAGGCCATAACACCAAAAACAAAAAAGTTCCTATTGTTAAGCAAGTTGAGATGTATTCGGATGTGAAATTTTTAGTGGGACAAGTTATTAAGGTAAAGGCAGTTGGCTGTGAGAAAAAACTAGAGAGTTAGCTTAATAAATAAAAAAGTACCAAAAGTTAAGGATTAGGCCCAACCAATTCCAAACACTTAAATATTAAGTGGGACAACTTAAATAGATGAAGTTAACAATATCAGAAGTGAAACCATGTCTCTAGCTCAAAAAACAGAAAAGTTGCTAATGTTAAGTTTAAGTAAGAGGGGTAAGGCAATAGTGTCAAAGTTGTTAAAGTTGAAAAAACAATAAGAGACAAAAGGAAAGTGGGCAAAAATTTATTTAAAACTTTATTAGCTAAAAACAGTGAGAGCCCTATTCAGCCCCTCTGACGGTGCCCCTAATTGAGCTAGAGATAAACGAATTAACGGAAAAGAAAGAGGGGGAGAAGTTTCCTTAGGCTGTCTGCAGCTGATTTCGGCGCGACAGAATTTCGCTAAAGTTGATAGTTTACGAGATATTTGGACATTGTCCAAAAATCTCAGCAAAAATTTCTATGAAAAAAGAGAAAATGGCGCATTCAGTGACCCCGTGGTGGCTCAAGGGTTAAGAAACACCACTAATAGTTATAAAGAGTACCCCAAAACATATTTACATCAAAAAAACCATAATAAATAAACTTAAAGATAGCTTAATATAATAATATGAGATAAAGAAAATACAACTGAAAGAAACAAAATGGAGGACAAGACTTTAACAGAAGTAACTTTTTACAAGATATACCATCATCACACCCCTGAAGACCACCAGAGTCCTAAACAACCATTAATTTTTAATTTTGAATAAGTCCGGTGGGCTAATCTTTACTTAAATTTTATTACATTGCATTTTCCATAGGGAAAACTACTGTGGTCAAAGATGGCGTCAGCGACCCTTAGAGGGCTAAGTTAATAAACTTAAAAATGCCACATGACCCCAAAAGAGCTATGTTTAGTTAATACAATTTTTAAAAAGCACTTTTAAATGATTCTGGTATCATTATTCATAGTAAAACTTTAGTATTTACTTTTAAATCAGTGGTTGTCGGATAATTTTTCTAATGTTTACTATTTAGCAGCCAATCACAAATCAGTAAAAATAAATGACGTCAAATGAAGCTCTCTTTTATAAAGATAATCTAACTAAGAATTATAATTCCGATATCAATCTGCCCTTACAAATCACAGTATTTAAATGAGCAACCAATTTCCACCCAACCGCAAAAGAACAATTTTTACCAATTTTCAAACATTAATTAAAAATACTTAGAGTTAACACAATTTAATAAAAATAGTACCGCTAGATAGAGCAAAAAATACACTTTTAGAAGATATAAATAGTTAGTGGGAACGTAATAGTTAAATGGGTGAAAAATTGTACACAAAAAAGTAAACAACTAATATAACTCTATGAGAATTCTGAAAAATTTGATCTGATTTATACACTTTTTCAAAAAATCATTACTTATATAAAATATCATCCTAGAAAAGAATGGGTGGAGGCAGAGAGAAGCTAAAAGATCAAAGTACTGAATCTTAAGTTAGTTTTTCAAAATAATCAGGAAAAGTAAGAAATTAAGCTATGTTAAAATTGACAAAAATTGCCTCCAAAATCCCATGCTTCTCTATGGAGATGAGGGCTATCAAGAGAAGAGCTAAAAGAACACTTTTTCATTTACATATTTTTCACATAAATCCTGCGAGTTTCTCATCAAACTTAGTATTAAATTAAAGCTTATGAACTAAATAAAGAAAATGACACCATAATTTTTAACTTTAAGCACTATTTCATTGTTTAATTTACGTAAGAATTCGGATGTTTGCGCCATAGAAATAACATGGGGAAAACGGAAGTATTTTCTCAAAAACAGTACTTTTTAAATTGCTTATTTTTCATATAATTCTTGTTGTAAACTTAAAAAACTTTATACCAAAATGTTCTACGTGCTCTAAGGTATTTGAATAGAGCCATTGTTTTTAGATTTTGACAAGATATAATTAAATTAAAAGCTTGTGAAAATTGCTAAAATTTGAAAATGGCTCTATGACACTGAAAAGTGTATGATCTTAAAAGGGTTAACAAACGGTGAAAAATGGCTGTACATGTACAAAATTGGTATTAAAATGTACAGAAATGTTCGTAGTACATGAAATGAACAAGTTCTGAATTTTAAATGCATGTTAAAAGGACACAAGAAGCATTTTAGTAGATGGCTAATGCCTGGTTCATCAAAGATATGAAACCAAAAGAAATAGAAAGTTTAAACACTCATATCTTTTGAACCCCTACACATAATTTCAAGTACCTTATATCAAAATGCTCAGCATAAAAAATGGAAGAGAATGATATATAACACAAAGCTCTAGCTTACCCCATTCCTGAAAAAACTAGGTATTCATCAGGAGCTTGAATTGCACGATGCTACTGTGTTTACGGCAATGAAGGAACTCAATAGCCTAAGTCATGTGACTATTATCGACAGTTCCGGGAGGATCCCTTCGCTTTTTATATTCCAGGCGGACATTTTGGTACTTCAATGTTAGCCAGCCGCAGGCGATAAGTCGCCAAATATTATTCTATCGCCATCATTTCAATTATATTATAATAGTCCAAGTCATGTAACTGCCTCAAACAATTACAAGCCTTCGCTTTTCATAAGAAAGGTTTTCATTTTGATTAAAGAATCAAAGTTTTTTTTTTTTTTCGAATAAAACTACATAAAAATTGCCATGATCGCAAAGAATTCTTGGTACGTTTATGTTAGCCCGGTGAAAATCTCGCCAATAGCTTTTATTTTAACTCACCAGCTAGCATTTTTTTTTTTTTCGAGTGGTAAAATAAAACGGTACTACTTGGTTATCCCATCGATAAAAAATCTATTGCCAGACTATAAGATCAAATGCCAATAATGGCTTATCGTAAATGTCACATTCACTTGACATAAAACGGTACTTTTCGGTTAGCCGGGCGCCAGTGTTATCTATACATATATATCTATACATATATTCATATACATATGCATACATATATACATATATGTGTACATATACTCATATATGTATATATGTATGCATATATATGTATCTATACATATATATGTATAGATATATATGTATAGATAACATTGGCGCCCGGCTAACCGAAAAGTACCCATAAAACACATTACACGTGTTAATTACATCATCAAGTTTTTTTTAATTTTATTTAACGTTTTATTTGTATTTTTATTAATCTTTTAATAATTTATTTGTTCTTACATTATTTAAAATAAAAATTGCGTCAATTTGTATAATTTGGTGAGTGGTTTGGAGTTTTATATAATTTGGAGAAATTGGTCGACAGGATAACTAAGTAGTACAATTAAAAATTGCTTTGAATTTGAAATTAAATGTCAGGATTTGTTGCAATATTTAATCGGGTTTGGCGTGATTTTTTTTTTTTTTTTTTTTACGACAATTTGGCGAAAACCTCGTTTTCGAATACCAGTTACATATGTATTTTTATATCATTTTCTATTATTTTTAAAGTGAAATAATAATAAATAATTAAAAAAAAATAATTAATATCTATAGAACAAAACAATTTATAACATTTTTTTTTAAATAAAAAGAAAATAAATGAACATAAACAATTATTAATAAATAAGCAACAATAGCTGGGTTACCATGCCAGGCGAAATAATGCATTTAGGTATTTCGGTGCGTATATGACATCTACGCCTAATATTTTTTTTTTTCGTTTCGTATTAAAAAAAAGAAAGAAGTGTTAATTTCAACTTTAATTTCAAACTTTTCAGTTTTAAATGAAAGTTTTGTATTAAATAAAATGATAATGAAATACAAAGCGTACGGGAGGCCAAACTGGTCGCCAAATTAGTTTAAAATAATAACAAAAAAAAATCTGTTATTATTAAAATTTGAGTTTCCATCACCAGAAAAAAGTATTTAAAATTTTAAAAAATATAATATTTCGAATTTAAAATTCCAATACCAGTTTTGAGATCTGCGGATCAATACCGATTTTTGGTGTTAATTTCATCGCAAAGTATTCCATATTTTAGGAGAAATCGCCGCGAAACATAATCAGTTGTTTAATCAGTCGTTTCGTATATCCATTTCATAAATTCGTTTCATTTGGATTTTATATATACTAGGAGATCGTACCCGGGCTTCCAGCGTTAAAGAATATAGGTGAAATCATTTTTTTTTTTAAATTGAAAACTAATATTTTTTTTATATGCAATATTTTTTTTAGATTGCCCACTTACATTAAAAGAGCATTTTTCATATAAAAATTACAATTATACAATTAAATAAATTGTTTAAATATATCAAAAGCTATATTTTCTTATTAGCCGCATGCTAAGAGTTATTTGACCAAGATTTTGCTACTTTTTTTTTCTGATAATTTCAGAGCTTGCACATGTGTGTTAAATTTGTGTTTTATTTATATTATTTTATTTATTTATTCATAGGGAAGATTTTTTTAATGGATATTAGCCGTAAGAATATGATGAACTCTTTATTTTGTTTTAAAGGCAAACGGATTAATCTTTCGTAATCAAAGCGCGATATAGATAAATTAAAAAATATTTCATGCTTTGAAATTGTTTCAAAAACCAAAGGCAATAAGTAAACTGAGATGAACTTTGTAAACAAATTCCATTTGAAAAAAAAATCCTATTTGGTGATCTAAAAATTTAAATTGTACGATAGCAAATATATTAGATTTGTATTTTTTCAATATTATTAAGATTTGTATTTTTTCAATTTTTTTCAATTTCGTTAATTTGTCTTTCACAAATATATTAGATAGGTGTTTTTTTTTTTATTTTATTCTTTTATTTGTTTATAAAGGAAGTATTAATTTTGTTATGCAAAAATAGTCAGAAACAAATGCTGAACAATGTTTGTTGCTTTATGAGCAAAATGTTTATTATTATTATGTATTGAAACCGGCACTTGATAAAATAAACTTTTAAAAAATCATGCTGAAAAATTATTTTAGAAAACATAATAAATCATTCAATTAAGATACAGTTTTTAAACAAATTGCATTTGAAAGTAATTTTTTTTCCCCTGTGCGACGAAAATTGAAAATGTACGACGGTCAGAAGATTAAAAAATTACAGTAGTGAAATTTTAAAGATCGAAATTTGATCGTGAAGTGTTGCCATTTACAAAATGACGTCAGAGTTACGCACAGAAACGTTTGTTCTTTATAATATAGATAGATACTTAATCAGTAAAATATAATAAAGATCAATTATTAGGATTGGTTTATCGATTGAGGCTCTTATGTTTGGTATTCCGGAATGAACAACAGCAATTTTCACCTTCTCAAAATTCGCATACGCACTTCTCATATCCATATTCATCTTTTTAAAAAAAATTGTATTTTGTTTGATCATTTTAAAATCATTTTATTTCAAATCTTGAAGTCACGATGGTCAGCAACATATTTTATGTGAACAGACGCACTCTTTACTTGAGATTCTAATCTCAATTCCGAAGAGTAAAAATTTTCGTAATTTATGTTTTTTAGACGCATGTGTGTTAACATGTTTAGTTTTATCTAAGAAAATGATCGTTTTCTTTTAAATATGATTTAATTTTCACTTAAATAAGCAATTCGCATAGTGTCTGAAACTTAGTATCAGTACACACGCAGAAGGAAATACAATATAGAAAATTTATGCGGAAAAATGCGTGCTTTCGAAACCAGAATGACATTTTCCCGTTATTATGCCCCTAATATAATATTATGCTCCTATGGGATTTTGCGCCACTAAACCCTATACAATAATTTTTATCAACAATTTTGGATTTTTATCAGAAAATGGCATGAATAAAGATAAAAATACCTCATTATTTCTCTCTTGTCTGTAAAAATGAAAGCTATCTAATTTTCACCATTTTGAAGAAATTTCATGAATGCTTTTAAAATTAAAATATGAAAGTGGTAAAATTTAAATAAAAACAGATAGTGCGATCACATCTACAAATGAACAGCTTTCAGTTAAAATATATATTTATATTAGTAAAATTTGTTTAGCAGAAACATCAGAACAGATGACTAAAAAAACACACTTGTGTTTTAAATATATAGACTATATAAAATTAGGAAAAATTAAATTAAGCAAAAATTATGTTATTTTAATAAAATTACAGTATCATATTTAAAGGATAGAAATAAAATTTTATTAGCAGACAGAATTTTGGACAAAAAAAATTGGGGAACGTAATATTATTTTAAACCACGAATTATTTGTTTGCTTGTCTAACTCGGCGAAGCAAATCCATCCAGGAGAGAATCATCAATTTCTATAATATAAATCGCTATTATTTGCATGTCACCTCGTCACACTTGTTTGCTCTTTTATAAAGACCCTCTAAATTTTTGTAAAATATTGCGTTTTATCAATGTGTGATTTCGATTACATTATTTTCAAAAGTGAAGCATTTTCACCTCTGAAGAATTTCAAAGCAGATGGGCTGTGAAAATGACGCACTTCTACAAAACATAATTCATGTTTAAGAATTAAAATACACGCTTTTTGATAAAATGGCGACATTTCGATACGCTAAAGCAATCCACTTTTACAATCTCGTTTTAAACTTCGTCTATAGAAAAGTATGTATTTGACGTCTTTGTCACGGAATAAAAGACAATATTCCTGACATAGCCCATATTTTAATTTCAACTTTTTTTCCAGTTTTATGAGAAAATGGCAACGAAAAGATACAGTATCTGGTATTTTCGACTATTTTCCGTTTACTTTCAATGACTTTCAATAGAAATGGGGTACTTTTGTTGCCACGATTAGAAAAATGGTATTAAAAACTACAAAAAATTAATATCTCAAAAATAAATTGAGATACCGCTCTAAAACAAATTGCATTTAAAGTACCATTTTTTTTCTTTATACGACGGTGTAAAAATTTAAAATGTGCGATGTTTAGAAGTTTAAAAATTTTCAGTAGAAAAAATTCCAAAACAAAATTTTACTTCAAAAATTTCAAAGTGTTGCCATTCGCAAAATGACGTATGCGTTACGCACAAATGTGTTTGACCTTTATAATATAGATAGGGTAGATATTATATTACTCATCATAATATATCATATTCATCAAATCAAATTATATCGAGGACTAGCTGAATCTGATGTTTTCTGAAAATTCGTACATTAGTTCTTAAAGTATGGCTATTGTGGATATCATGAATAATGCAGCAAAGCAGCGCCACCTACTGGGTGATTTACAACAAAAATTAATCAGCACCAATTTATATCAGAGATTAACTGAATCTGAAATTTTATTAAATTTCGTTCACGAGTTCTTGAGACAGAGCTTCACAAAATTTGTGTCACAGACAGACAAACAGGCAAACTCACAGACAGACATTTTGTAAAAACATGTTTTTCGTGATCTCTGACTCCTAAAACGTATAAATCCGTCGAACATCGGAATTCGACAATTTTAACGAATCCAGTACTTTCTTCTTGTAAAGATAGAAGGAAGTAATAAAAAATGTGTCACTAATAGATCCACTATCGTAGTCATGAGACTATAATGCAGTTTTGCATTTACACATCGTCGCACTGTTAGGATACCGGGTTAGATAGATACGGAGTGCCCGTCACTTCATGAGCAGTGATGAACAATAGCGCTATGAAAAATCGAGAATAATCGCTATTACAGAGCTCCCTTCTGGTGGATTCTTACCAAATTCACGTGTTACACCCTGACCACACCCAAAAACATAAACATGAAATTTGGCTTAAATTTATGTATAAGTTCATAAACTTTTCGATGGTACAATAATGAAAATGACTCAAACCTCGCTATTACAGCGACCCTTCCTGAGGAATATTTGCAAATTCACGGAGGACTTGTTGCATATAGCCAAAAACATACACAAAAATATTCATAGTTGGGAGAAGCGCAGTTGAGGTTTATTCCAACTGAGTGAAAAATGTCCGGGCCAGTACTCGAACCTGGATAACTTGACATGCCGTGCTAGGTATCCAGCTCCGAGTCTTGGTCTGGACATTTTTCACTCAGTTGAAATAAACCTCAACTGTGGTATTTCAACTATGAATATGATTTATCCAGTTGAAAAAATTTAAGAACCCTTAACCCTTAAATGCCTGATTTTTCAGAAATCATTGTAATAATGTTTTTCCACTTTCATTTTTAAAATAAATCATGGGAAAAATACTTAAAAAATTCATATTTTGTTTTAAGGATAGTTTACGGCTACAAATACAGTTTGTTACTAATCGTCAATACTGGTGTTTAATTGAAAAAAATAAATTCCCTTGATAAAATTCTATAATATTAAACACACAAGAATTTTAGGAACTATAATAAGAAATAAATTTTACTTGCTCACTGCAGGTCGAAATAGGGTATTTCGCAAGCTTCCAAACAAAACAAAAAGAACAAGTAGGAACATTTGAAAAAATAAATTTATCTTTATTCTTAAACAGCACAAGTTTTGCCATCTAAAAGTTGAAAATCGATTTAATAATATTTTCAGAATGTATTTTATTGGCAACATTAGGCATTATAGCTTCAATATTATTCTAATAGTATTTTAGAGCCTAAATTGGGTATGTTGCCGAAAAGCAACACCAGGCATTTAAGGGTTAATTATTATACAGAAAAAAATTTGGTTCAACTCTATGCATAACTTCATATATTTTTCGATGGTACAATAATGGAATTGCACAAAAATAGCTATTATATCGCCCCTTTCCGGGGGAATATTTCCGAATTCAAGGAGGATCTGCTGGCTATAGCAAAACGCATAAACAAAAATTTTGGTTCAATTTTATGCATAACCTCATACACGTTTCGATGATACAATGGAGACACACGGACAGACGGATGTACCGATAGACTTTTTGTATAAACATGTTTTTCTGGATCTCTGTCACCTAAAACATGTAAATCCGTCGAAAACAAATTTTCTTTACAATACATTCTTCTTCAGAAAGAAGAAAGTAGTGAAAATTTCCATTATCTTCAAAGATTTCAACTGCTGGTGTTGTACCGTATTTGAGGTAGACGACTAGTCCTATTTACTACACACTCACTCCGTAACAGCTTAGAACAAAATATTAAATACTCTAAAATGCTTCCAAGACATTCAAATTCTATATGGCTTGGATATCCGAATCAGCTCAAATCGGAACGATACGAGATCAAAGGTTTTCCCAACTTGCGTCTGGCTAAACAGCATTACAAATTTCTTTCTGTTGAAAAATCGGTTACTTCTCTTTTGCCGATGGCAACAAGTGGTTTGTTTAGAAAATCAAACCTGCTAAACATAACTTTACCCGGTTTCTTTATCTGTTGTTGTGTGAAATATTTTGCTTATTTCTCGCAATAAGAGAGTAACTTATTGTAACAATATTTTTCTACGATAAATCCCTAAGGTACGTGATGGCTAAAAAGTAGTTATTTCTCTTTTGCTCATCTCAGCGAGTAGTTTGTTTATAAATTCAAACCTACTAAACCTATATTTAGAAGGCTTCGTTATTTGTTGTGGTATTTCTCTCTAAAAAGGGTTTACCTAGGATTACAATATTTTGATACGATGTCCTTTTGATGATGTTACAAAGATTTCGTTAATGTAACGGAGTGTCGTGATGCGATATTTTATTCACTGATAAGAGGAGGGGATAGGTTGGGGTGTAAAAATCGCTAACTTTTCGCTTATCTTTTGCTTTTTTTTTTTTTTTTTTTTTTTTTTTTAAGTAAGTTTGAAGCATGAAGTAACTTACGGAGAAAACAATGGCGTGCAACTAAAAATGTGCACGAAATGATTAAAAGAAGATCCATTAGAAATGAAGTTTATAGCCTTAGGTGAGCCGCAGAATGTTCCGATCTTATCCAGCAATTGCGAAACTGTGTGATTTCACAATTTGAAATGAACATCTAGGAGCTTAGCCCCCTCCCCTCACACACACACACACACTCACCAAAAACGTTAGTCGGGGAGTGAATTTAAACCACTGTTGTTTTATTACTTAAGTTAGTCAGGCACAAATTTATCAAAACATTACCCTAATAATCTATATACAGATATATAATTATATTTTTGTGTGAACTGACATTTTGTAAAATTTAGGATTTACTTTTTAAAGATGTTGATAGTGAAGATGTCGATTGTAAATGTTTAACACAACCAAAAGAAAGCACTTTAACTGGTGAAGACTCTACAGTGTGGTGGACATAATTCTATAAAATAAAATGAAATACCAAAGTTTGAAATATCACACGCACTAGTGCAATAAAAATAAAAGACATGGGAAGTTTTGAACATGTTTCATCCTATAATGGAATTCTTATAACATCATTATGTAGCTGCCTAGTTTTTACTCCCTCTTCAACATGTCATCTAATGGTGATTTTTAAAATCGGATACAGCTCTTTAAAATTGTTTTAAAAGCAAATTAGTTTTTCTAAAATGAGATGCTTTTCAAAAACTAATAATAAAGCTGTGAGCATCCAAATCAAAGTATCATTAGATCTTATAACAAGTTTGAACGAGGTACTGATTTGATGAAAGAAAATATAAATAGAGACAGCATCAATATACGCAGCAAAATGTGGTATTGACATGTATATACATGACCAGTAGGTTAAGAAATAACTAATGCCTTGAGATTAATTCTAAAGTGTTGAAAAAATTGCCTTTCTGATGAAAGGTGGTATAAACCTATTCAGACATTTCAAAACTATTTCTAAGGATTTTGGAAGATTTTCTTCTTCTTTAAAAGTACCACTGATAGACTAATTCTATATTCAATCAGATTTGGCACTCTCAACCATCTAAGGATAAAATTACTTGGTAATAAAAGACAAATTTGTGCTGCACAATAATGTTAATCGATTGTACAGATTGGCATTTCTTTAAATTGTTTTTACCCGTTCCATACATAAAAGTAAGTTATAATTAACATTGCATTAAATTTCTATAAAAATATATTCATAAAATTTCATTTTGTATTGAAAAAATACTAACACTAATTTCATGTGTTTGCAAAAGTTGATAATGTTAGTGCCTGCCTTTGCATTTATGCAACACCCTATATTTTACAAAATATGTATAAATGTCTCTTAAAACCCATAGAAAATTTAATATTACCTTATTGAGACATCTTTTATCGATTGAATTAAAAAAAATTCTGAAAAATATTTATGCTTTTATGGGTTGTATTATGAATTATATATATATATTAGCAAAACAAAGGGTAGTGAGTCTAAATAGAGTTAGACAAAACAAAATGTGTAGAAACAATAGTGTCATGCTAAAACGAGAAAAAAATATTTTACAAATTGATTAATTTAAAAATTTGTAAAACGTTAAAGTAAACTTCTAATTTATAAGAAGTGTTCAATAAAACTTCTTTTCACAGTTGTCATACTTTCAGACAAGGATAAAATTGACAAGATGAGAATTAAAAGAGAGATTGATCAATTTATTATGACAAAACTTTATCATAATATTTAAAAAAATACTCACACAATTTATCATCTTTTAAACGAAGTATAAGACACTTTTGACGTGGATCAGAGAAAGTTTTAAAACATGATGATTTGCTTTTGAGGTGCAATTTTATTAAAACTTCATAACGTAAAAATTGTAAAATTTCATTCATTATGAATTTTATAATTTTTAATACAAGTTATCGGCTATTTTCTGTTTCTTTCTAATATGGTTGTACACTATATTTTTAATAATTAAAAACTGGAATTATTTCTTAATATTAAATAAAACACTCTCTAAGGGGGCAACCAAAACTGGTGCATATCGATTTTAATGATTAATGAATGCTACAGGGATCATTTACCGAAGTATTCTGGGGAAAGGTTTTCTTCAAATGGATTAGAGCTTTTTATGTTTTCTTAAAAAATAAAATAAAATTTTTGAATTTTTCCTAAAAATTTATACTTTTTCTCGAATTTTTAAAATAATATTTTCTATTGACACGAAAATCCAAACAAAGGGTATAGCCGGATAATATTACCTTATTGAGACATCTTTTATCGATTAAATAAAAAAAAATTCTGAAAAATATTTAGGCTTTTATGTGTTGTATTATAAATTATATATATATTAGCAAAACAAAGGGTAGTGAGTCTAAATAGAGTTAGACAAAACAAAATGTGTAGAAAAAATAGTGTCATGCTAAAACGAGAAAAAAATATTTTATAAATTGATTAATTTAAAAATTTGTAAAACGTTAAAGTAAACTTCTAATTTATAAGAAGTGTTCAATAAAACTTCTTTTCACAGTTGTCATACTTTCAGACAAGGATAAAATTGACAAGATGAGAATTAAAAGAGAGATTGATCAATTTATTATGACAAAACTTTATCATAATATTTAAAAAATTACTCACACAATTTATCATCTTTTAAACGAAGTATAAGACACTTTTGACGTGGATCAGAGAAAGTTTTAAAACATGATGATTTGCTTTTGATGTGCAATTTTATTAAAACTTCATAACGTAAAAATTGTAAAATTTCATTCATTATGAATTTTATAATTTTTAATACAAGTTATCGGCTATTTTCTGTTTCTTTCTAATATGGTTGTATACTATATTTTTAATAATTAAAAACTGGAATTATTTCTTAATATTAAATAAAACACTCTCTACGAGGGCAACCAAAACTGGTGCATATCGATTTTGATGATTAAAGAATGCTACAGAGATCATTTAGCGAAGTATTCTGGGGAAAGGTTTTCTTCAAATGGATTAGAGCTTTTTATGTTTTCTTAAAAAATAAAATAAAATTTTTGAATTTTTCCTAAAAATTTATACTTTTTCTCGAATTTTTAAAATAATATTTTCTATTGACGAAAATCCAAACAATCGGTATAGCCGGATTTCTTAGTAAAAGATGCCCTTGAGTCAACCAAATCGAGCCCTACATGAATCAATACCCCTTAAAAAGAAATGAATTTCTCCCCGGTTTGAAGCTTATACCTTAAGCCCATGGGGGTTTATGACCCTTAATGTCCGTTTATCAAAAGAGGGCATTGTGACAAATCTACTGGTCGGATTTCAATAAAAAAAATAAGGGATGTATAATATTACCACACAAACAGTAGTTTTTTCAGATTTTTTTCAACAAAAGAACAAGTTTTATGACATTTTTCATGCTTTTAATTGAAGATTTTAATTAAGAATCTATCGAAATATTTCAGTGACTACCTTATTTTTTTTAAACAAATACTACTAGGTATGATGTGTATTTGGTGTGAGTTTCAAAGTTCTACGCAGTGTGCATCATATGAAAAAATGAACCCTTACGTTATCACCGTTGGGTCGACATCACCTTTCTTTACAAAAAAAATTTTTTGGTACCAGTACTAAAAGAAAATAAAATTTTCCTTATTAATCCAAGCATTTTTCAAATTGTGTAATTGAAAGAAAGTTCTTTTAAAAAAATGTTGCGGAGCGAATAAAATTTGTGTAAGAGGCGCCGGAGTCCAAAGGGTTAAAAACCTATTCCGGGAGAGGGTGTAGGGTGCCTCAACCTAATCTCACATTTATTTATACATGAAATGCATTTTGGTACTAGTTTCAAACCAACACAAAGTGCACAGAATATTACAGAATATATTAATCATGGAATTAATAAGCGACTTTATCGTTAACTACAAAAAAATATTTTTTTAAATAAAAAATGCAATAACATTGATTGTTTCGACTGTTTTAAGAAAATAGTTAACAATCAATTTTCAAAACTGTCTTCGTTAATAACAGTTTAATTTATGTTTTCAACATCGAAAAGCCTCCTAAAATCTGTACAGGACGGACAATTATAGACTGATACCGGCATGAGAAAGATGGAACAGTATTAGCAGCAACATGAGAGCAACAACCGACCGTTCTATTTCCGTTTTCGCGTTCGCAGTAATGGCGTTCAATGCTCGAGTATTGAATCGAGTCTGGTGTGTAGTCAACGTAACATCGATACTATTTGCTGCGTATGTGTCGAGATCTTACTTCGAACATTATAATAGCATTATTATCTTTTAGGTACTGCAAATGAATTGTGTTGTCTTTATCCATCATTTCGACTAGATAACAGACAGCTTGAGACAACTGGTAAGAGCCAGTAAAAATAATTTTTAAGCCATTTTCTGTCATTTCTGAAAAATCAAGGACATCCGCCGATTTAAAGTTCGCAAATGGCCGTTTACATGTATTAAAACCCGATTTTTTGACTTGAGATGCTAGTACGTTCAGAGCACTTTGCTGTCGTCCATATGTTCAATATCATCTTTCGTCAAGCTAGCATCTGAATTCAGACGTTTCCCAAATCTGTTGACTAAAAAGCAGGCTATTTGGCATAATAAATGAACTTTTGGAAGAAGTTAATTATCCATTGGGTGATGTAGCCAGAGGAATTTTTTACCTATTATGCCATGGATGGCCTCTACTACACAACGAATTTTTGTAACTCGACGCGAGTCGTTTGCTTCATTTACAGTCAGCTCAGTGTTGAATTTAGACTCTTTTCTCCGGGATATATTTCTGTAACTCCGGAGGAGGACATTATAGAATTACGAGGGGGGGGGGGATTGTACTTTTAACCATTGAAAACACAAAATCTCTAAACTTCTGAGATGGGCATCACATTGCTCCGAGGGGAATGTCTTCCCAGGTCAGCTGCCTGAATTCCCTCAACTTGCTAAAAGTTTTCCTTTTGATATAAAATATGTAGGTGTGTTTAGGTTGGTTGGTCGCATTGGTTTTATAACGCGCAGAATCTAATGTACTTAGGACATGACAAAATAAAGCGTTTCACTCTGATGTTAGAATATTTAGAAATGGTTAAGTTTTGCTTATTTGATAAGAGCATTTCGCTCGGATGTTAGAAATTAAATTGTAAATACGTATGGTTCATTCGTCTGTATGTTTTAGTATTTTCGTCTAAATTAAAATATTTTTTTATTTATTACGAATTTTTTACTTGGAACTCATATCATTAATTTAGATTGAAAAACACAACTTTCAAAAACAGCAATCTTCTGAAGAAATAAGAATTATAATTTACAGAAGAATGTTTTTAGGTAGTATTAACCAAATAAAGGCTGATTGATAACGTGTAGCGATTTCGTATTATAGTTTATTTTCGTGGTTGCTATACCTTCGAAAGATTAACGCCTGCGGCATAGCTTCATATGTAAACTGTGCATAATATTGCGCATGCACTTGCAATAATGCATGCAATTCGCAACATCCTTTCCCCACTCGCTGGAATAAGTTTATAACTTTTTTTGTATGATTCACCCAGAGTAGAAAGTTGAAACTCTCACCAAATGTACATCTTACCTCTGCAGCGATGAAGATTGATTGTTAATTATTTTCTAAACAGTCAATGTTATTGCCTTCTTTTATAAAAAAAGCATTTTTTGTAGTTAATGATAACAATCAGTTACGGATTCCATGATTAATATATTTTATGCACCCTGTGTTGTTTGAAACTAGTACCAAATGCATTTGATTTATAAATAAATGTGAGATAAGGGAGAGGCACGCCCCCCGTCCCGGAATAAGTTTTTAACACTTTGGAATCTGGCGTCTCTTACACAAATTTTATTCAGTCGGCACAACTTTTTAAAAAGAAGTTTCATTAAAGTACACAATTTTTAAAATGCTCGGATAAAATAAGGCAAATTTTATTTTCCTTTATTACTGCTGCCAAAAACAAATTTCGCAAAGAAAGATGGTATCGCCGGACTGGCGCCAACGGAGTGCAAAGGGTTAATTTTTTATATGATGCACCCTGCGTAGAAAGTTGAAACTGACACCGGATACACATTATACCTCGTAGTATTTGCTGCAAATATAAGGTGTTCACTGAAATATTTCGATAGATTCTTAATTAAAATCTTCAATTAAAAACAAAAAAAATTAATAAAACTTGTTCTTCAAAATAAAAATCTGAAAAAATTATCCACTATCTTTATGGTAATATTACACATCCCTTATTTTTTTCGTTGAAATCTGACCAGCAGTTTTGTCACAATGCACTTTTTTCCAAAACGGACATTAAGGGCCATAACCTCCTATTTGCTTGACATATAAGCTTCAAACCAGAGATAAATTCATCTATTTTTATCGATTCATGTAGTACTCGATTTGGTCGACTCAAGGGCATATTTTACTAAGAAACCCGGCTATATCCTTAAGACCGAAATTCTTTTTTTTTTTTCTAAATTATAATTATGTACCTTTTTAAATATTTTTACTTTCTTCTATCTTTACAAGAAGAAAGTATTGGATTCGTAAAAAATTTCGACTTCCGGTTTTCGACGGATTTACACGTTTTAGAGGTCAGAGATTCCAAAAAGCATGTTTTTACAAAATGTCTGTCTGTGACTCTGTGAGTCTGTCTGTCTGTCTGTGTGTATGTGACACAAATTTTGTGGGCGCTCTATCTCAAGAACTAATGCACGGAATTTCACAAAACTTTATATTTACTTAGAACTTGTTATAAACTCGACATGATTAGTTTTTGGTGTAAATCGCCCAACAGGTGGCGCTGCTATGCTGCATTTTTCGCGATTTCTGCACTAGCTCTATCTCAAGAACTAATGCACGGATTTTCATCAGACTTCAGATTCAGTTAATCCTTGATACGAATTGGTGCTGGTAACGTTTTGGTGCAAATCGCCCAACAGATGGTGCTGCTATGCTGCATTTTGCAGCATTTACACGATTTTCGTAATAGCTCTATCTCAAGAAATAATGCACGGATTTTTATCAAACCTGAGATTCTGTTAGAGCTTGACATGAGTTGATGTTTTGCACCTTGTGGTGTGTAAATCGCTCAACAGGTGGCGCTGCTATGCTGCATTTTTTGTGATTTCCGCAATAGCTGTATCTCAAGAACTAATGTTTGGGTTTTCAACAAACTTCAGATTCAGGTATACCAGTATATGAATTAGTGCTGTTTATGTTTTGCTGTAAATCGCTCAACAGGTGGCGCTGCTATGCAGCATTTTTCTCGATTTACACAATAGCTCAAAGCACGAATTTTCATCAAACTTCAGATTCAGTTAATCCTTGACATGAATTGATGTTTTGTACCTTTTGGTGTAAATCGCTCAACAGGTGGCGCTGCTGTGCTGCATTGTTTGTGATTTCCACAGTAGCTCTAGCTCCAGAACTAATACACGGATTTTCATCAAACTTCAGATTCCGGTATACCTTAATATGAATTAGTGCTGTTTGTATATTGGTATAAATCGCTCAACAGGTGGCGCTGCTATGCTACATTTTTCAGAATTTCCCCTACAGCTCTATCTCAATAACTAATGCACGAATTTTCATCAAACTTCAAATTAAGGTATACTTTTATATGAATAAATTGATGTAATTTCTTTTACTATTTAAATGATTTAATTGACGTGATTTATGTAGAAGAAAGTTTTGTGACGGCCACAACATACTAGTTTATATTTTATGCACAGTTCTAAAATAATACTTTTTATTTATTTATTTATTTGTTACTTTATGCAATTTTAAATGAAGATGTCTATATATATGTGGAAATTGAAGACTGACAACATTTGATTTTTAGCTAAGTTATATTTAAATTTAAGCTATTTACAAAATATTTACAAAGAAAGGGTATCGTCTTTTTCTAACATCACAATTCTGCAAAACAATTACAACACATTCTCATAGCACAGACATCATCGTTCTACTGCTTTTTACCGCCAAAAACATAACAACATGCTCTCTCTACTCCGTCCAGTTCGCCTTTTTACTCCGCTCGCAAAAAGCGTCTTTCGTTCCGAAGTCTGTCCCTCGAACGCATGCGCGCTGTAAGTTCATGAGGAAAGAAAATAAACTGAGTGGAGGCACCTTGATTGGCAGTTACGTAAGAAATTGATGGCGCTACAAGCGGTAGACATATATTACACAAGGAAGCACGCAGGTGGCGCCTTGAATCTCAGGGTGCAGTTGTAGAGCTCAATGCATACCCCACACATATATATAATTTTGCATAAATTATACAAATGATTTTTCACGTCAAATCTCCCAAATGTATTTAGAACTAGATAATTCAAGTAGCATATATTCAAAAGTTTAATAATATATTAAGGTAGTAATCCTTATATGTGCATTTCCAGCAGAGGTATTCTTTTATTGTCCAATAAGTACGATTACATGTGAAGTTCACAGATTACATTTAGAAAAACTTTTTTCATTCTAACAAACACTTTCAACGTCATACTTAAATTTAGTCAACATGTAATGCAAAAGTTGTAGAATAAAACTTACGATACATATTTAAAATGTTTTTTAAGAAATCATCTGTTTAACAGTCACAATAACATCAGCATAAATAAAATTTTCTTTTTATTTTCATCTCGTTTAGCGTTTTTTTTTTTTTTTTTCTTCTCCAATTATAAAATTTTAATGAATTAATACTTGATATATTATATAATGCTGCGTATCGCCAATCCATTAACTGCAAGATATGGAAATTTCCATTGTTTCCTCTGCGTCCATTAGAGCAAATTTTCAGAAATACTTCAAATTGATTTAATACAAAATAAATTCAAGATAGATTTAATGCAACCACTTAAACATACATATGCTCTACTTGTGTAAATCCAGTGCAATTTTTGACAAAAACACTTTACTTGTCTATATAATAATTGAAAATTTAGTCTTAAACTGACACTTATGACGCTCAAAAAAATCAATATCCAAAAATTATGCTTGTCGTAGAAAATCTGTGAATTATGAAAGAATAATAGAAATAAAATTTACAGAATATAGCAGAGTATTTATACATTTAAAAAAGATTAATCATTGAACTCGTCTGTTAACACATGAATCAGTTACATTTGATTGTCGAAAATTCTAAGTGTTACTCTTGTGTTGTTACTCTTGGGACATTTGGTCCACAATGAAATGTTAGCAAACATTCATTTCAAATACTAAAAAATCCACTTTTTTTCCAAATTTTTTTTATACAAAACAACTTTTAATGATGATTAACGTTTAGAATAATATAAGTATAAAATGTAATAAAGTATAAAATTATTTAAAATTTGTAAAATTTTCGAGATTTTGGGAGTTGAGTTTGGGAGGATTAATGTCTACCACAATTTAATGCAAACATTTTTCATGCAAAGATGGAGTATTTTAATCTACTTTTTCCACATTTCTTGATATACTAGGATTGTACAAATTATGGTCAGTGGTGTGTTTCCAAGTTCAATAAATTATTTTATCATTTTTAGAGCGCATTCATATAAAAAAATAATTTAAAAGCATTTTTCCTTTAGCTAAATCTTGAAAAGTTCTGTTGGTTACACTTGTATACTAGTCACAACAATAATTGAGATATTTTTGCGTCAAAAAACTCTTCCCAAAATAGGCCAACCTGCTGGGAAACTGCAACAATGAAATATATTAAACTCTAAAAATTAAAGATAAATAATATCCATAGAAATATAGATATATAGGTGTCCCAAATGTCACTGACAAATTTTAAAATTCATTATAAAATCAAGTAATTGTCAAACAGGAGTGCGGTTTCAATTAAAATGAAAACAATTTTGAAAAGTTTTTTTCAAGCGAATAAAAAATGAGTTCTAAACTTCATCCATAGATGGCGCTGTATCTTACATTATCAGAAAGAAGCATCAAAAGCTCAAGACAATCAGTGACAGATCATTATATTTTGTCAAAAGCAGTTACAGAGTAATAATTTCTACAATCCATTTGCACAATTCCAAGTGTGCACCCTTTGTAGCGCGAATTACACAAAATTTCTTTGCCAGTTCAAAATGTTGCTTTGGGATAGATTTTTTTTTTTTTTTTTTTTTTTTTTTTTTTAGTTCTTGGCACAAAAGTTTCTTTGAACAGTAATAATGGTTTTAGTTTCAAAGTACCAACCTGCGCAATTAGCTTTTCGCTATATCATTTCTAACTCACAGCCTCAAACTTATCTGAAAATCAGAAAAAATGCATGTTTGAAACCAGTTATACGGACGAGTGGTTTCCTCTATGATCGAAGTTTGGAACTATATTTTTCCTCTTGAAGAAAACTGTTCATTGCGAGAAGCATTTTCTATCAAACCGAACTACTGTGCGACAATCATTTGATTTTATATTGAATTTTAAAATGTGTGTGTGGGGGGGAGGGACACCCTGTATATTAAATACTTTTCAATTAATAAATATTAATTAAATTAAATTATGATTATACCTTGAAAAATGAATTGAAAAATCCTAAAAATTATAATTTTAAAATAAATTAAGTAGGAAATTTACGGGGAAAAAAACATGAACTGCATTCATAAAATTAGGCGTGATTTTCAAGATAAACATTGAATGCTTATATGATTTTGTAAAAAAAAATACTGTTTTATTTATTTTTGATTAATTAATTTAAAATTATGTTAAAACATTTTGAATGAGTATATATTAGTCAAAAAAAGTTTTGCATTTAGTCCGATTTGCTTCGTAGGAGTGTACGTACTTTTCAATCTGCAGCAGTAATCAGCAGGGCTGCGGAGTCGGTGGGCAAATGGACGACTCCGACTTCGGGAATTTTAACAGATACGAATCCGACTCTTTCGCTCAAAATGTGCCCGTCTCCGACTCCGACTCCGCAGCCCTGCTAATCACGCATTATTTATTGTTAATTGTATTTTCACTTTATAAATTTACATTTTTTAAAGATACCTTTTTTTTGCATAGTACAAAAGATTAAATTATTAAAGAAAATCCTTTAATAAATTGTCCTGAATTTTTTTTTTTTATGTAGAACTTGGTAAATCTATATTATTACATAAATACGCTTTACACTCATAATGTAGCTAATATTCATTATACTAATTTAGATTCTCTGTTTTGTTATACTACCTTTGTCAATTTACTATTTTATTTACCTTTTTTGTGTAATTACTATATGAATGCAGTGTGTTGAGGCGCACCTAATGTAAAATACATATTTTCGCAGCCTGCTAGAAAAATAGTTCTTATGGATGTTCTAAAGCATTAGGAAAAACACTCTAAATTGGAAATAAAGTTTAATGACTTGGATAAACAAATAAACTTCTGTATATTTTTGGCATACGCTAAAATATTCTTCATGGTTACAATTTATTATTTCGTTGAAGTCCAAAATTTTACCATGAGCACATAAATAAAATGTATATTTTTATAGATATATGCACGATTAAAAAAACACACTATATAAAGACTAAACGAAAAAATATTTATTATTAATTATTTTAAAAGAGAGTAAGAAAAAATCTAAAGCATCTACAGCTGATATCACTTAGCATTGCCTTATTATCCTTTATCTATGAGAAACTGAGGTTCTTTACCTATCACTGTACTACACTGCTGTTTCAGTTATAGTTGTGTACCAATTGCCCCTAGATAGACCTCCACTGAGAAGGGACAATCAATAAAGTAGCTTGAAAATTAAGTCATTTATAAAATGAGAATTTTTTAAATATTTGTTACAGTGATTGCTGTTTCAATAAATTTCCCTTTTTTAGAGGTTTCATTACCTTAAAGAGGAATGAAAAAAACATATTTTGGGGAGTAATTTTACAATATAGTGATGATTCTTAATATTTTTAAAAACCCTAATTTACAAAATTTAGAAAAAATACTGACATTATTAAAAGCAATGAAAGCGCGCAAGACCCCTACGAAGCAGAGGGGAGACGAGTGTCGTAGGAGAGAGTTCAACAGATTATCCATTATGTGGTATCACACTTTTTTTTCTTTTGTTTCTAGTAATGGAAGAAAAATGATAAATATACGTAAAGTATTTATGTACGTATTTCATAAATTATTCAGAATCATTTATAAAGTATATTATAATTTAATCGTGTGCATAAGAAATATCCGTTGTGTGATGCAATCGATTACTGCTTGCAAGACATTAAAAATCAGTACGGTCTGGATATCTGAATCTTAAGAGTGAATCAGAATGATGCTAACCAGATAAGTGCCAACAGTGTCCAATCACAGGACGAATGGGCATCCATATTCTAGGCGTTTGTCTAGTTGTTGTGGTTACCAAAGAATCCTCAACGCGCATTGCGTATACTGCCACTCTCTTATAACATCAATTGATATTACAGCCAACCATTTCAGAATCCTTAGGGAAAATGTGTAATTTTAATTACATCCTTTTCCATGAGACACAATTTCTCAAAAGCGTTACGTAATTTAGACAATTTCAAATCTGGTGGAATTAATTCGCATGATTTTGATCATGTTTCCTAAAACAAATTACTTTTAACTAGTTGGTTTGGTTCTGTTTATGACGGCCAATTATCTACACGAGGGATATGGGCCCGAAGAGGGAGAGGTGCCCTCCGTGAGAGGTTTCTAAGAGAACCAAACCCGTATTTGTGTAAGGAAATCCAAGGTTCGAAGAAAATCACGGAAAACTTCAAACGATTAGGCTGGCAGGCATGATTGGGTTCGAACCCAGCACCTCCCGTTTACCCGCTTTTAGAACAGAAACTCTCGGCTACAGGTGCTGCTAGTTTTAAGAGGAAATACTTGTAAGCTCTAAAAAATGCGTATTTTGAGGAAATTTCTTTAGGAAATTGAAAGAGAATACTTGAAAAACTCTTTTTTGTATTTTTTTTTATTACACTTCAAAGAAAACAACATTATTTTTGTAATGATGAAATAATGTTGCCTGTCCTCACAACATCATTTCCCAAAAGATAGTCTCATTCTTATAGCCGACCAGGGTGACAAGATTAACTGTTTCAAATGTTATCTGAATTTATAAGAATAATAATATATTTACTCCAAACACTTGAAACTGGGTGATACTCGTTTAATTTTGGGGAAAATGTATTTTAAAATAAATGGCGGACTTTCCAGTTTAAGGTTTCAAGTTTCACAAATTGTTTTGAACTTTGATTGTACATAAAAAATAGAATAAAATCATGAGATCACGAAAATGACGTTTATTCTCCAGATAATATTTTTGTTAAAAACTGGTCAAAATTGGTAGCAGATTGGTTAGAATTTTTGGCGTTCACTTAACCCCTGACTTTAAAAACACAGTTCTAAGAAAGCGGAATATAAAAAAATGCATTTTTTGTTAGCTTACAGTTAGGTCTAATCCATTAAGTATTAAAATACGCGATTTCGTTATAAAAGATATAATTTTCATTGATTGAATTTGTCTTCTTTTACGATTCTTGATATGGATAACTTATGGGCAATATGAATATAATATCACAAGCGCCAAATTGGTACAGATCATAGCAAAAAAGCAGTGTCATCTATCAAGGAACTCTGCATAAAAGTTAGTCATCAAATGGTTTATATGCCTTCATTTCGTTTTATATTCAGTATCAGTACTTAAAACTAAATAGATCATAATAGATATATACTACAAAATTAATTTTTTTTTCGCCAAGGTTAAATTATTCTATATAAATTTCCCCTTTTCATAATATTCCATATAATATACCGGCTTATTAAGTTAAAACTCTAGTCTATTAACCTCTATAAGATCCTAATCCATCTAATAATATTTCTTCCAGCTGGTGTCATCGATGGGGTTAGACTTTATTTGTGCGTAAATAATTTAATTTGATCCTTGGTTTCTCACATTGGTCGTAGTTTTCATGATATCCTCGCCGGCTTATGTTAAATAATGGGGATTTATATTACATTCCTACCGACTTATGCTAAATATTTAGCCGAAATTGTGAAAAGGTGAAACTTTGTAGATAATTGAGCAAATAGATGTATTCGATCATCGTTTATGCCGATAAGAATAAGAGCAGCAAAAGCACCTTGACAATTGATTAAGTGAGATTCGTATTATTTTTTGTAGACTGATGCAAATAAGTAAACGAAGAGCAACACCTTCACCGTTCCGTTTAGTTGATTAATCATAGCGGTCATTATCATACGCTAAACACTTAACTTTTTTGCAGTCGAGTGGCAGATGGTCAGAACAATGGAGGTTTTCACTAGTAATTTCTCCGGGAGACAAGGAACGAAGAATTTTATGGTCACAGATTTTTATTAAACAACATCGATAAGCAGTTCTCACTAGAATACTGAGCAGTGCCATGATAATTTCGATGAGTTGTCACCTTATATTCTCAACATCCATCGATAGTTACTTACAAACAAATACTAGATTCAATCAATTGGGGAAGGTAAATCTTTTAGAAACTTCATAGCGTGAGACACTTTAGCAGGTGAAAAGTTTACAAATGGAAAATCGAACAAATTCTGCCGGAGTATCGTGTGTAGCCGCTTTTTATTCACCGAGCGTAGTAATACAAATATGACGTAACGTGCGCTGTGAACCAATTAAGAATTAATGATAACACGCCTTTATACGACATTGGAAATAGGACTGACAGATGACCGGATGGATTTGATAGTAAAAAAGAACTGAAGGCGGGAAATAAAATCTCTTCAAAGTTGTAAATGAAATTATCGGAATAAAATAAAATGACTTCTTAAAAGAACCTTCGAAAATACAGAAATGATCGGACATCATGATAGATTTTAAGAATAATTAAAAGGTTAATATTTAAGTAATTTGGGTAAGCTAGATATTAAATTAAGGGGAATTTAACAGAATTAACTGTAGTGGCATTCCACATCAAATCAGGCAGTAAAATATCAGTATGTAACCCACCATCACAGATTTTAAAGAAACTGCGTGTGTTTGTTCTTACTATTAAGATATGATCACCAGTAATTTTTTTTTGCTCCTTGGTGAAATAGTTTCTGAGAAAAAAATTGTCAAAATTTTGAAAAACTGCCGTCAGTTGGCATTCTTGACAGCTCGGTTTTCAAATGTAGCATGTCATATATATAACCATATTTCAATATCTACTGTACAAATCATCTTTAAATAATTTATGCATAATATTTAGGGTACGCAGCTTATGAAAAAAATATATTGTTACGTTTATAACATTTTAAGTGTGTCTAAAAAAATATTTAAACTTTGAAGTCGTGAATTTTTTATGAAAAATAATGCATTAACAAAAAAAGCATTATCAACAAAAGGCGGTATTTTTATTAAATTTATTTTTTGTGGGGGATATACTTAAAGGTGTCCTTTACCTGATTATGAAATAAAAATAGTGGGATTTGGGGTATTTTTGGTAGTATTTCCCATTTAAAAATATTTTGAGGTGCATTTCAAATCAAATCAAGCAGAGTCATTCCATGTCAGTTCCCCTAAGCCATTTAATCACTGTCACAAATTTCAATGAAATTGGGTTTGTTTATAGCTTATTTTAAGACGTAATCTCCTTTAATTTTCTTGATCCTAAGTAACATATTTTTTAGGATAAAAAATATCAAAATTTTGAAAAATTGTTTTAAATTTTTTTAATGAGAGTTCGATATTCAAAGACTGCATTTAAAAAAAAAAAGTCATTTCAATATAAAATCACTAAATAGGTTTCAAATAATGTATATGTGACAAATAATGTAGGCAGATTATTATTTCTTGTTTTTTATCATGTTTAAACACTAAGAGTGTCTTTTATCTTGTGAATTTTTAAAATCAAGAATTTTGTCAAAATAATGTGTTAATCAAAAATTTATTATTAACCGAAGGCAGGGTGTTATTGCTTTTTTTAATTGTACGTAAAAATATCTTTTAAATGGTTATAAAATAAAAATAGTGAAAATATGAGAAAAAATTATCAAAGTTTTGGAAAAATGCCACGAGATACCATTAATGACTGTTCAATTTTCAAAGGCCTCATTTTATATATAAAATCATATTTCAATAACTAATAAAGAAATCTTCTTCGAATAATTTAAGCAAGGTAAATAAAGTATGTAGATTATGAAAAATATATTGCTGTAATGTTAAAAAATATTTAAATGTGTCTAAAAAATTGTATAATCTTTGAAATCAAAAATATTTTTCAAAAAATAATGAAATTATTAAAAAATCTTTATCAATCAGAGGCGGAGTTTCTATGACTAATTTTTTAATTTTAAATTGTACATAATACTACATTATAACTGGATCTGAAATAAAAATAGTGGGATTTTGGTTGGTTTTAGTAGTATTTAAATCATATTTAAAATTATCAATATTTTCAGATGTAAAATCTATCCAATGTATCATCCCTGGAAATATTTTTATTTATACATTTATTTTATTTTTCATTTTTTTTTTATGTTAGTTTCTTAAGGAAAAAAATAAGCAATATTGTTTTTTAGTAAAACTCCTAGGGCGAAGAGAAATTATCCCTTTCCAAAAAAGAGAAAAATCATTAGCTCCTCACCGCCCAACAGAAATTTTCAAAATGACAGTCCTAATCTTTAAACTTATATTTGGCTGTTAATATTGAAAATTTAGCATTCAGCTGCTAATATTGAAAAAAATACCAAATTTCACTCTTTTGAAGAAAATTTTGACGTATTCTGCTTTAAATATATGCAAAAAATGCATAATCCATTATATTTATATCTTTCAAATAACTATATCTAAAAAATTATATTAAAACTTAATGAGTTGCACTTTTGTAACTTTCTTCAGTTTCTAATGATATGTACCGTAATTTCGGGTGTATAGCCCGCAGATCAAACAATTCAGTTTGGAGCCAGAAATTTTATTCAGTATTTGAAGACCAATATTTACTATGATCTAAAAAGTTACATTTTATTTTTAAAACTTTCTGGGTCGAAATACGATTGTTTGATCCGCGGGCTATACACCGGAAATTACGGTAATTTGATTTATTTCATCACAATATTGCTGAAAGATGGATTTTCAACATATATATGTGTGTATATATATCCCTGTTCTCAAACAAATTATTTAAAACTTATTCATTTATGTTTAATAAAGCATATAGATATTGTTTATACACTTATAGAAAATACATATAGTAAATATTATGATATTATGTCAATAATGTCTAAAAGTACAGAAATTATCTAATAGTATGTAACGAAAAATTTAACATCTGGTGTAATGACAACAAAATTTTATAATTGTTATACTTAATTTTGGTGAATGAAAAAAAGCTTACACGTTTATATTTCGTTGAAGTACAGGTGAAAATGTCACAAAAACATTCCTATCTCAACAACCACAGAGTACGTCACATTCACACTACAGATGATTTTTTTTTCTTTTTGATCTTTCGGGTTTGATTTCAGATGGTAATGAATTAATTAGTTTTGTTAGAAGTGTCATTGCAGTCAGCATATTAGGTTCACTATTTTTTTTAATTTGTTTTGATTGACTCGATGAACAACAACATTTAAAGGGACCATTTCATGAATTTTCAATTAAAAGCTGATTTATATATTCATTATGTTGTTTAGTTATTATTATCGTCTTAATATAATAAGTTGATATTAAGATATTTAAATGCAATTTATTTATTATTTGAACAGTTGAAAGTATTTTTCAATAAGAGTGGGCTGTTGATTTTAAGTCGGATGTTGAGTAATGTAGTGTTGGTAAAGGAACTGGTAGTATTTAATTTAATTTTTATTGCTGTAAATAATATTTGTTATTTTATTATTGTATGCATTATTTAAGCAAGAGTAGCAATACATGATATCGTAGTCATTATATTACATCTTAGCATGAAAAGCTTCAATATTTATCATTAAACATTCACATTTTACGAAAATTTTGTTAAAATTGCTCATATTTTCACTATTTTTATTTTATAATTATTGAAAAGATATTTTTACGTGCAATTAAAAAAGTAATAACAGCCTGCCTTCGGTTAATAATAAATATTTGATTAACACATTATTTTTCACAAAATTCTTGATTTTAAGAATTCACAAGATTAAACACACTCTTAGCATTTAAACATGACAAACAACAATAAATAATAATCTGCCTACATTATTTGTCACATTATTTGAAACTTATTTAGTGATTTTATATTGAAATGACTTTTTTTATGCAGTCTTTGAATCAGTCATTAAAAACATTAAAAAAAAAAATTCAAAATTTTGATTTTTTTTTTTTATCTTAAAAAATATTTTACTTGTAATCACTTTTAATTTCCTTGATCTTGTCTTAAAATGAGCTATAGACATACCCAGTTTCATTGAAATTTGTGACAGTGAATTAAATGTCTTAGGCGAACTGACATGGAATGACTCTGCTTGATTTGATTTGAAATACGCCTCGAAATATTTTTAAATAGGAAATACTACTAAAAACACCCAAAATCCCACTATTTTTATTTCAGAATCAGGTAAAGGACACCTTTAAGTATATTCCCCACAAAAAATAAATTTAATAAAAATACTGCCTTTTGTTGATAATGCTATTTTAGTTAATGCATTATTTTTCATAAAAAAATCACGACTTCAAATATTAAACATTTTTTTAGACACACTTAAAATGTTATAAACGTAACAGTATTTTTTTTATAAACTGCGTACCCTATATATTATGCATAAATTATTTGAAGATGATTTGTAGAATAGATATTGAAATATGATCATATTTATGTCATGCTACATTTGAAAATCGAGCAGTCAAGAATACCAACTGACGGCAGTTTTTCAAAATTTTGACAATTTTTTTCTCAGAAACTATTTGACCTAGGAGTAAAAAAAAAATACTGGGTATCATATCTTAATAAAAGGAACAAACACACGCAGTTTCATCAAAATCTGTGATGGTGGGTTACATGCCTGCCTGAACTGACATGGAATGACCCTGTAGAGATTATTTAAGAATACTGAATTTGTGAATATGGAGTAGTAATTTAATTTTAAGTAGTTAATTTTAAGTAGTAATTTTAAGTAGTAAATTAATAGAACAGGGAATTCGCGAAAGAAGATCTAATAATGTAATATATATGTTTTATGAGAAACCTCATTTTATCGCAATTCTTAAAGTTTGTTTTATACGGATACAAATTATTCCAATATTTCTTCTTTTTCGTGATAATTCAGTAAATATGCATTTGTGTCGAGTGAATATTCTTTACAATGCAACTTTTAGAAAATAATGTAATTTGAAAATCATTAAAGATATTTTTCAAAAGAAACTAAAGCAAACACATTTATTTTATCAGTTCGGATAACAGACGATAATCCTACCGTTAAATCAGCGAGTGTTTACCATCTATTCAAATTCCATGTTATATATTTCCATATTTAATTAGAAATAGTTACCATACAGAAATTATTGTCTTATTAATTTCCCATTTTTTTCACACTATTTGAATAACATTTGAATGATTCAGTTTTCATCATAAAAATTACAAAATACAATATCTTGGAAACAAATTTCAATTCCATATTTTGAGAATTTTTATAACAAACTGATATCTTTATGAACATTTGGCTGTTTTTTCAACGCTTCATAAGCCGTATTCTTCGAAGCCTCACTTTGAAGTGCAAACAATGAAACACATTTTAATACAATAAAGTTAACGTAATAAAAAAAATAATAATAAGTAGTGTAAGTTGAAGTAATATTTAAAAGTTTTACTACTTTAAACTACGGACAGCTTTAATGGTCAGATGATCCACGTAAAACCTTGTATAAATGCCATAAAGCTATTTATACTGTTTCATTCCTGTATTTCAATTATAATTTTTTAAGAATACTGCGGCCTGTTAACTATGCATCTAAAATTGTTTGTCCCCATATGTTCATAATTATCCCAAAGAGTATGGAAAAATTTTAAACATCTATTATTGTGTTGGGTATTGTGTATATAATGCAAAAAACTATCAAATTCATACACAACATTTGTTCAACAAAAATTTCAATCTCACTTCAATTAACATTTCTCGATACCGTGATAACAACCTTCAATATATTTGAAATCAGAGTTGAAGGTAATATATTTTTTAAAGAAAATATTTCCAAAATAATCTCATCTTGGTAGCATCACTGCCCTCGGCAGCGTATACCCTAGAATTGTTTTGATTTTATATTATTAAATGAAAATCTATTTAAAGGAACCTAGAATAATTTTAACCACCCGCCCCTTATTGCTTCAAGCAGTATACACCGGATGAGGTACTCTCGCTCCAGTCTGTTTGGAATTTATATATTTAAACTAAAATTTGATGTTCGGAACCCATGCCTTAAATTTTTAAAAGAAATTTTATCCAAACGGAATAATGTGCCAGTATTATAATTATTGCAGATTTAATTTCTGCCATTTAGATATTTTAAATTTTCCTTACTGAAAAAAAAGGTGCTATGAAAACCTGGAGTTCAACCGTACAATCAGCTACGACTTCAAATGAGACTTAATAAGACCTAATATGGAACAAAATATTAAAAAAAAAATCTCTTCATAATAACTATCACAAAAGTGTGAGGTAGTTATGAACATGCTTCCGTCTGTACTTGAAAATGATTTTGTGCAAAGACTTAGAGATTTTCTGTTTACAGTAATTATAATGACACACTTATTGATTAAGAGCAACACATTACCTTGATTTTATCTGACTTATTTACTTTACAAACGAAGAATAATCTTAAATTTTACAAAAGCGTTTGTCACTTTGAACTGTTAAAGAATTTCCTAAGCGCGAGCAACGTTGCCAGTCTTAAAGCAGAAACGGTGCGGGGATGCTCTCCTTCTGTTAACAGGGTTATAAACAAATAGGGTTATGTCTACTTCATTTTACTATCAGCTATTCGCACACAAGTGTTATTATTCTGATTTACCCCCATCTGCCCTAACTGTTATGTTAATATGAGCTTTAGATAAACCTACAAATGTAGGTGTAGTAAAAATTAAATCTTTAATTGCATAATATGAATGAAAAAAATAAGCATTATTTTCATTTATAGCACATGCAGTCTTAATGAGTTAGGCTCAGAAAAAGCACAGTACGAATATGTATCTCCTTTTTATCTATTCAAAACAATATTTCCATAACAATTCAGTAATTTTTTTAAAGAAAGCGTATTAATAATTTAAAAAATTAAAAAAAAAACCACAAATGAAGACAAATAATTACAAAAATAGTTACTCTTTACACATTTTCAATTAAACAATTTTCAGTTAAAAATAAATTATTGCAAAAGCCTTAGTAGAAAGCGCAGGCCAAATGCCAAAGGAAAATTGGCTTATATAATTAGTACATAGAATATTGCTATTCAAAATTTAACAGGGGTGGACGGGGGGGGGGATTCCTGCAATACTAGCTCATGGTTTAAAATAAAGCTAAATGTTATGTCACAGAGCGTGAGATTATGTTTTGAGGTAGTATCCTGCTTTTAGTACTGACATAATTTTTTCGTATTGATTTTTTGTGAGAAGTAAGATGGTAATAAATCATTTTTTTCTAAGTAAATCTGCATGATATCTAATATAACACGTATAGTCAAAAGTATTAAAGACAAAAATAAAGAACTATGAAATGTGATATTTTTCTTTATGGTGAATATTTTTTCGACAAAAATAAAGATTTCTGTTTTGATTATAAGAAAAAAAAATGTATTTATTTTAGTAAATTAATTTTAAAAAAAATAAAAATATTAACACATTATTTAACAAATGGTAAAATGTCTGGTTATTTTTTTTTTTTTTTTTTTTTTTTTTTTTTTTTTTTTTTTTTTTTTTTTTTAGATATGCAGAGAAATTCTTAAATATTAGTTGGTTTTATCTTTTAATGACTAAATTAAAATAGATCAATTGATAAGAAACTGAATTGAACAGTAAAACATTAAAAAGAAAATTTCCTCTTATAAGATTATGAAAAAATGATTCTCTTTAAGGATATATAATTTCTACAGTCATTTTTAAATGCCTTAATTGAATATTTACAAGCATTCGAAACAAATGAAAAAAATCTGAAAATTTTAAATGCATTATTTTACTGCACTCATGAATATGTAATTCCCTTTTTAACAAATGATAAAAAATCACTTACAGATTAATTTTCTAAGTATAGTAATGCCATAAAAATGATCTTTAAATTGATAATAAATCATCTTTCTGTATTTCAAGAATACGTTATTATTCGTGATTTTTAGATTGTGGATTTAATTAAAAAAAAAAAATGACTTGCATCAGATTGTCCTTTTTAAAGCGTTGAAAGCGCCTTTTTTATTAAATTTGAAAATCCACTCAAAATTATTTAGAAAAAACTTAAACATCTTTTTTAGCCGCGTAAAAAATATATAATTAATCTTCCATCTCTTCTTATATGTCTTCTCTCTATGTTAACCAAAGCAGTTTCAACGGTAATAAATATCACGTAACAAACTTTACAAATAAATATTTACCAATGACGATATATTTAAATGTAAATAAGAATGCTATTTTATGATGAATATTTGGCCGATATGATTTTTTTTTTTTTTTTTTTTTTTTTTTTTTTTTTTTAAGCAATATATATTTTTTTTAATTTTCGAATGCGTTTTTTTTTTTATAAGTGCAGTAAATATCCTCTAATCCGGCATGTTCGGTACTTGAAGCGTGAAGGATTACAAGATGAATGCCGGGAAAACGTATAGAAGTTTGAATTAAACAAAAAATAGCAGTGAAACATGATTTTTTTATTCTTTAAACAGCTCGAATAAAATAAAAAAAATACTCAATAATGTAAAGTAGAAAATGAACATATGTACATAACTATAAAATGAAAACGTGCACTATAGGTCTACACGGCCTACTTGTAGAAGCCAGCTTAAACAAATCTCGAATATCAGGTTGTTTTGTAGTAGTCTTCACTCTTCTCTTTTTACGAAGTCATTTCGTATGATGTGGAGTAATAGGTGGTGACCCTAGACAGATGCCGATATACTATGTCCGACACAATGTCTATTAATCGCGCATTCCGATGTTTTGTTCGACATAAATTTGTATGTACTCCGAAAATTCATGAAAAAATTTTAATCTTTTGCCAAAAGAAAACAAACATTTGAATCTAATAACCCATATTCATTATTTAATTTTTGATGACTGGTATCAATTTCCATTTCAAGTTGAGCAATCTTTTCTGAAATGAAAAAAAAAAAAAATATTTGTGATGATAAAATTTCTTTTTCATTTCAATAGCTTCACAAATTATCCACAGAAATGTTTTTTTTTTCTCACCTAGTTCCACCAGATTATTATAAACACCAGGTGTCATTGAACAGGATATACTATTTTTTTTTTTCGAAAGTCGTGCCGGATCGTAGGATGCCGGATTAGGGGATGTTTATTCTATATTTATTAAGTATAAAAGAATATTATTTTTTTCTGTTTGACGAAACAATCTAATATATTAAAGCTACAGTGGATATTCAAATTTAAAATCACCTTAAAATATCGTTATTTTTTTTCTTTTTAGTATAATAACAATGTTTATAACAAAAGGAAACAAACAAATAAATAAATAATAGATTTCTATAACTTTTAGGTGAGTTATGCGTATTTTTGTACAGTCACATACAACAGCTTATTCTACCTCATCCATTAAAAAAAAAAAAAAAAAAAAACTTTGCATAGCTGCCAACATTTACACTTTTTTCTTAAAGCTAAAATTTCATAATATATTTTGATTTATTTAATTACCAAAATCTGCGATGAAAGGAGTAACAATTATATTAAACTTGATAGCTAACACAAAGAAAGTCGTAAAAGCTGGTACCTTACGCATTTGACAGGCGTTGATTTGTTCCCCCTGCAAAGGCGCATTTTTGTAGGCTCGGGGGCTTTTTATCATGGATATTTATTCTGCCACGGATCATCTTATTATTAAAAAATAGACTACATACTCATGAAAATTTTATTTTGATAATGTAACTAGATACTACACTTATAAAGGTGTGTTATTTTTTCTACTTTTCAAGCGACAAAACATTTAGATTAAAAAAAAAAAAAAAAAAAAAAAAACTCATGGATATTGTTAATAGCTTACCGTGCCATCACAAATAACTTTATATATTGAATATTAATAGAAAACAACGTTATAAATTTTTTTTAAATATAATTTTTATTTCTATGGCATATTATCTAATTTTATAAATTTGAAACAAGGTTAAAAACGCCAGAATACGTAAACTTAAAGCAGACTAGTTTAGGTAGTATATAGCGTACCGTTCTTAGTGCAAAGAATAACGGAAACTTGCTCAAATACATATTAGAGAAGCGGATTCAAGTGAGAAGTTCATTGACCAATAGGAAAGCAGGAAATGTTTGATATCAGACAATAGGAGAATAGTATAGGTAATGTAACCAAAATTTACATATTTTGGCGTTTGTAACGTTTTTTCAAATTTATATTATACTGCGCCAAGTTGCATCATAATATTTTTTTTATATTATCTAATTCCAGGTTATTTAAAAAAAATCCATTTTATAGTATTTTATATAATATATTCATTATTAGATTACAAAATTGATTTTTTGCATATATTTTGGTTACATTTCCCATATGATTTTCCTATTGGCTGAAATCTAAATTTCGATTTTTTCCTATTGGTGAATGAACTTCTCACTTGAATTCGCTTCTCTGCTATGTAATTGAGCAGGTTATTCGGTACGCTATATGCTACCGAAACTGTTCTGCTTTAAGTTTACACATTCTGGCGTTTTCAACGTTATTTCAAATTTATATTATACTGCACCATGTTTCATCTTAATAATTTTTTTTTTATATTACATAATTCCAGGTTAATTTATAAAATTTCATTTTATGGTATTTTATATAATATTTTTACTATTAGATTACAAAATTGATTTTTTTCATACATTCAAAACACATTTTTCAGTATTACTGTCCATATAAATTCCAAGATCTTGATATTTTAAGCGTTTGAGAATTATATATTAGTGTAATGCATAAAAGTATAGCAAATAAATGAAAGTCAATATTAAAATTTTTACTATTGATTCAAAATTGTAAAATGATATTCTTAGCCTTTGTATCATATTTATTCATTTAAACCTGTTTTTCACAGACTGAGGGTTTTCATTGTTTTCATGATTTAAAAATATTCCATGTGAATTTTGTTTTTCCAATTTTATACGGATTTCTCAGCAGTTCTCCCAATAATCATAAGTCACTAGAAATAATGTTATTTAAAGGTAGTATTTGTAAAAGGAAAAATCGACAATTTTTTAATCAAAATTCACAAAATTCAAATTAACTCCTTTTTTAAAAGCTTTATATCAGAAATAAGCAAATCAATTTTATTAACTTCGTATTTCATGAAAAAAATTATTATTGCTGAAGAATGTCGAAACTGTATGTAAAAATAAAATGTGCATAGAGCATTATGAAGGATTTCAGTTATGAATAATTTAAAATTTTTAATTTGTTACCATCTCTAGTATCATAAAAACTATTTTAGCCAATATTTGCATATTGATATCAATTTATAAACAATAGTTTTAAGTAAAAAAAAAAAAAAACTATAAGTAACGAAATTAATTTTGGTCCTCTGCACCCTTAATTTAGAAGATTGGATAATGAAAAAATATTTGTAAGGGTTAAACAAAACATATAAATATACCTAGCGATATTTAATACTTTACATTATTAAATGAAATTATTGAAGGAAATATTTTTTAAGTTCTTGTTTTTAAAACTTACTAGAGTAGTAGAAACTTGCTGTGTTACAATTGCGTTGCATGTGATCTTTTCATTTTAGAAAAGTTTAAAATGAGAGAAGCCAACATTTTGATAGTAATTGGCATGACTTTCCAAAGCAGATTTTAATTAAAAGTCTATACTGCAATAAATAAATAAAAAATTTTAAATAAAAAGTACACAAATGTTCAATGGATTTGACTTGAAGTGAATTCAAAATTTAAACAAAGGGTAATAAAAAAAAATCCAAGTATAGCGAAGATTTTTTTCTGTTTTTCTCGAATCAAAAAGATAAATACTTAAATGCGGGATTTAACTTTTTTTTAAAAAAGAGAAAAATATATGCATGTTAAGATTTAAGATATCAAAAGAAAGTTTCAAGAAATGAAGATTTAAAGTGCAAATCACCCACTACAGCAGACGACTCTTAATTCAACAAATTAATGAAACAAAAAATATTTCACAAAGCATTTTCCAGTAAAACTTTTAAATGCATATCAGTGCATTTAGAACAGAATAATATAAGTTTTATTATTTATATATCATTAGAAGGAAATTATTTTTACAACTAGCAGACCCGCTGGGCGTTGCCCGGGGTTTGTATGTAATAACCTTAAGCAATACTTAAGTTTGTATGATTTTATATCTTTCTAAGTTCTTTTAAATGAACCTAATTTCGGATTCCCCATTGCCTTCCGCAGCGTCTAGTGTGTTTCCAACACACTTCTTTCCGGACAAACTGTAACCGGAGTCCCCGCTACGTATGGCAGCATTTACAGGAAGTGCCCCGCACATGCCGGAGACAATCGAAAACCAAATTGAGTAAGCGAAACCTCGTAGTAATCAAGCAAATAGAATCTTTAAAAAATAATGCACCATTAATCATTAATGTTAGAAAATGCGGGTAGCTTAAGTCTAAGGATAAAATTTCATAATACAGAGAGTAACTGAAATGTAATCTAAGTTAAATGAATCAAATCCCGTTGAAATTCGCCCTTTAGAACTCGAGGAAAGAAAGCGTCCCCAAGCGGTGGAAGATGACCCCTCCCTTTGTAACTTTCACGAATTACTTTTAACATTAACACGAAATTTAACCCGTTAATAGTCGCGCGTTGGTCTTTTCCCCGCCCGAAATTCGTTATCTTCCTGTAACTCATTTCCTGTTAAAGTTACGATAGCCAAATTCCGTGTAGCTGAATTTGAGTGTTCACACTCTTGTGTAGTAAAATTGCAAGTCATTCCTGCTATTTCTTAGCATTTTATCGCATTCTTAAGTTTCATTCGGTCTAAATGACCGCGTTGCGACCACTTGTGTTAGTCGAATTTTTCCCCCTCGTGTTCATCCTTTCCCATTTCCGCGAAATCTGCGGGGTAAAGTTTCTTCGAAGTACGGACTCTCTGTGTGTTGTTATTTCGCCTTTCTTCTTTCTGCTATTTTACCCGTCCATAGAGTACTTTTTTTACTTTTAGAATGTTAATTAAAATTGTTTTCTTATATTAGTTGTGGAGTCAGTTCGCAGAAAAAACTGATTGATGGTCACTTACATTTTTTTTTCATTGTCAAACATTGCGGGAATAAATTCTCAAATTGATAATCGTTTAAATATGGAAAAAAAAGCGAAATTCATCATCATTATTTGAAAGAAGTTGCTTTCCATTTATTACCGGAACATATAAATGAAAAAAAAAACAGACAATAACACAGCCAAATAATAAAAAAAAGAGAGAAGAGAATTTTGTGGGAATCAGTAAAAAAATTGCCGTATCTCCAAAATCTGAAAAGTATCTTTTTTCACAATAAAACGAACTCGAAAGATAAAACAGTTTTCTCAGAAATGTAGTATGTATATCTGCGAAGAACATACATATAATTTATTTGCACAATAATGAGAATTTTATAATGTAGGTTAGAAATTACGCAAATAAAAATATCTTTTGGATAATTCAGTGAATATTTATACTATGATTTTAAATAATATTTTAAGTATTTTTCTAAATTTATCTATTTTTAAATTTTCATACTGTAAGTAAAAACACATTTTTTTTTTTTTTTTTTTTTTTTTTAACAATGCCGCAAAAAATCTTTTTTTATTATTATTGAAATCCAATAGAGGCTTGGGGACGGTATCTAACAAATTTAAATTTGTTGTCCGTCATCAATTGTTCAAACTATTTTTCAGAATAATGTTTTTCAGAATACGAGAGAAAATTCATTTAAATAAAATTATTGCTGCATATTTATAATTTCGGAGAAAAATTTCTTATTGTTTTTATTATTTTAATGAATATTATTATAAAACAATAAATTATAACAATAATACCTTATTATGAAATGTACAATTGAATATTTATTTTAATTAAATAGTTGCTACAAAATACATCCATATTAAGATGAACCTTTCAGTGATTCTATTAATTAAAATAATTTATCCATCTTAGGATTTAAATCTACAATTGCAAATGTATTTAAATTAAATATATAATTTCATTAACTTATTATTTACTTTATATAAGCGAAGTTCGTATCCAGAGTTTTTATTCAGGGGCGCTGCTCCCACCCTGAAATAAGTAGAAAAACTACAAATCGTGCATTTTCATTTGAAAAATGGATTTAATCATAAAATCTCGAGAGCACCCCCCCCCCTCCTCTCCCACCTCATACACACATAGACACCCCACAAAATAAATAAATAAAACGTAGTTACAACATTTACATTTGTAATTTCGAAATTAAGTATTTTTTACCTTTTTCTTTATTATATAGATATATATATAATATGCTGGTGAATTAGTGGTATTGTATTTGATTTACTGTTGCATGTCATAGGTTCCATTTTTATTTTCGGTTTAATTGTTCAATTTAATGTCAGTGTAATATATTGATGCTAAATTTATTAATTTTATTTTATTAAATGGATATAGAGTGCCGGAGTATCATAAAAATCTACCTGACTCTGATCCTGTCCTTCAAAAAAAATAAAATCTCTCTATTCTAAAAAAAAGTAACTACCGCTGTCACCGCCGCCGCCGCCGCCGGTTTTGAATTTTTTGTGACCGGAGGTCTTTATTCGTTAATATTAAGAAAAATAATGCATACAAAAATATGAAAATCGGTAGTATGATACAGAAATGTTTGATAAATACGCTGATGCAAACAGTTTTCAAATCGAAGAATTATTTTAAGAGATATTTAATGCTAAAGTTGGACAAAATCGTTCCACTAAAAAAGTTTTATAGGAGCAAAAACTATTCATAGAAATTTAATCATTTTTAGATCATTTTATACGTTTGAAGTTCCCGGTGTGCAGACTGTTTTTCTTTTTTTAATTTGACTAATTTTTTGAGGTTTTATTTCTATTTTAAATTCAAATTTTCAGCATTTCTAGAGATATTTTTTACAGATTTTAGAAAGTGATATTAATTTAAACAGTTGCCAACTGTATAAACAGTGGAAACAATAATGTTTGCTTCAAAAAAAAAATTTATACTTGTAAATAAATTAAAAATTTATTTACACGTGACTATTATAAACAGAAAAAAACATTTGGAATTAGAATTAAATAATTATGTACAAAAAGCAGGAACTTATTAAAAATTACGTCATAAAAACTATAATTACACGTGAATTTTAAGAGAGAAAGGAATTTGTAAAATAATAAATTTATTAACATGCGTTAGAAGTCTCAAATAGGAGAAATTACGTCATATTTACGTCACATTACAGTTATTACATAAAATGAATACAAAATAATATTGCAAAAAGGTTTAAATTCAGAAATTGCGCTAGACATTTATTTGATATTTTCAGCGGATACTTTTCAACTATTTTTGTTAGGAAAGCGCAAATAATATTTAATTTCTAACACAAGTATTTTCACGTGAATATTAAAAAGAGAAAGAACAGTTTGGTCAAAATTACGTCAAATTAAAACGTAAAATTAGTCTTATTTAAAAGAACTTTCTTTTCGCTTTGTTAAAAAATACCGGGAGACAAAGACTCTGTTTACTTAATTCCTTTTACATTAGCTTATTTTGAAATGTTGTTACACGTGTCTACGTCAAAGACGAAAACAGCGATTGACATATGTATTTTTGGTACTACTTAGTTATCCCGTTGACCAAAAATCTATCATTCGCCAAACTATAAGATTAAATGCCAATAATGGTTGATCGTAAATGTCACATTAACTTGACTTTAAGCAAGTTACAGGTGTCTACGTCACCAAGTTATATTTTTATTTTGACGTTTTATTTGTATTTTTATTAATGTTGCACTAATTTATTTGTTCTTTCGTTATTTAAAATAAAAATTATGTCAGTTTGTATAATTGGCGAGTGCTTTGGCGATTTATATAATAATTTGGCGAAATTGGTCCACGGGTTCATCAAGTAGTACCGCAGCGGATTTGGCCTTAAAATTCCCCATTCAAAGAGAAATGAATAGAAATCCGTTTATAGGGAGATCGCCACTGTTTTTTAAATTATAATTCAATCTTCCGAAATCTTTTTAAAGCCGATCAAATTAGCGTACTTTTAGAGTCTGCGGTGTCTGAACGGGGGTTGACGAGCGTAGCTCGTAGGGGGCAGAGCCCCCTAGTAAAATAAAATAAAATAAAAAAAATAAAAAATAAATAAAAATACCCCTATCACGAATTTAGATTCATATTCGTAAATGTTTTCCTACTAATTATTGATTCATAGTAACATCAGAAATTCGATCAAATCATTTACTATTTACTTTTAAGTATTTATGCAAAATGAAGAAAGAGTTATTAAAAACATTTATCTAGATGCCAACTGAATATATACTTAAGCGAAATAAATAATTTGCTGTAAAAGGTTATAAAATGAATAATTGCTGTAATCTTTTAAAGTTCAGTCAATATTTTCACCCTACGTTATCCGTTTTCGATCATCTGATAACACCGGCAAGATTCCCCTTCGTTTTCGGCCTGCTGGTAACGGCGGCAAATGGACCGAACGCGACTACTAACGTTCTAAAAAATGTCGCGACTACTCTGGGGTTAATAAGCGGATGAAATCCCTTATCTAAAGTTACCTTTAAAATAACGCGATTTTTAATTTACGGCTGTAGTGAGTAGACGTAAGTAGATGCTGTAAAAGGAGATTCATGTTCGAAGCATGTGGTAGCTGATGTATAAAGAAAGACCGGGCAAATTAAGCATAGGGTATGAGTTAATCATTAGAATAATATTTTAAAGAAATGCTCAAAAAATGGGGTAAATGCTTAAAAAAGAGCCCTAGGGACCCAATAAAAATATGTGGGTGCTGGTCTATGAAGAAGAGTCCGAGACTCAATATTAATATTATGCAATGAGAAGCTGATAAAATTAGGGGGTGAAAAATACATGGCACACAAAAAGTTCAAGGGCCCTGGATCGGGCCAAACGGGACCCTAGGCTGCAACAAGATTTTAACTGGAATATAGAAACGGAAGAATGAACACCCATTTCGAAATGTGTCGTACTTAGATCATCTAATACTGCTTTGCAACGTACCACTACAGTCTGCAACCTAGTGGCGGCGAAAGGGGAAGTATCAGTCGAGCATTTGCCTGAGTGAAAGTCGCATGTGAAAATTATGTTTCCAGCAAAGTGCCATTATGTCCAAACTGTCCGACATCCAAAGATTCATGATTATTGGAGCTCACCTCGCTGGAGAGTTCATATCTAGAACAGCCAATCTTATGGGTTTTTCAATGGTCGCTGTGTCAATGGTAATGAAAGCCTACAGAAAAATGGGAAAGGTGTCCTCTGTAAAGCATAACAGTGGGCAAAATTCGAAGTTGATCGACCGGGATAGACGTGCGTCGAAGAGGATATTCGGACAAAAGCGTAAGACAACACTGCCGCAGATAACCTCCGAGATAAACACCCACCTTCAGAACCCCATATCCATCTCGTAGGTTACCTGCGGCAGTGCAGTCTTACGTTTTCATGTGACTATCCTCTTCAACGCTCGTGTATCCCGTTCGGTCAACTTCGTATTTCGCCCTTTGTTCTGCTTAGCAGAAGACACCTTTACCGGTTTTGTGTGGCTGTCATAACTCTGGGCACAGTGGTTTTTGAAAAACCCATAAGGTTCGGTGTTCAAAACATGGGCTCTCTAGCGAGGCGAGCTCCAATAATCACGCCTCTTCGCACCTCAGACAGTTCGGACATAATGGCGCTTTGCTGGGAACATAATTTTTCCATACACTTGAGAACTAAATACATTTTAGTAAGGTGCTAATTGTGGCACGTTAAGAAGTAAATTGTATAAATTGCATATTGTAAATAATAATATTAACTCACAGTATTAATCACTATTTCTTGTATATAATGTATATATATTGCATATTTTATATATTATCATTACTTTTATTAATAACAATTTATTATTATTCTGTACTAATTCATAAAAATTTCATTCTTTAATTCATAAGTACCTTAAGTCATCTTAATTAGCCAGCTTCTGGGCTTAGCAGTAACAGTGAGCATGGGAAGTCGTGGCAACATCTCCCCCATATTATGTTTTATTTTATTTTTCATTGGCATATTTTTTTTTCCTATCATTTGTTTTCCTTTAATTTATTTTTATATTCCAATTTGTCCATTATTCCAAATTGATTTTTCTTAGTCATGTTCAATAGTCTAGATCATTGGTTTTTGCTTGTTCTTTCCTTACTACTTTTCTTTCAATGATATATGGTGGACGGCTGGTGAATCTTCATCCTAATATAAATAGTTATTTTAATTTTCTATTTCATTTTCATTGTCTATTTTAAAGTCTTACAAATTCTAAGAATTAATACTTTGTGATAAAAAATTTAATAGAATCAAAGTTACCCGCTGAGAAAAAGTAGGTAAAAGTTTAAAATGTATGGAAAAAATTACGGACGCCCCCTCCCACCATCAAGAGGGAGGTCTTTGTACAAATATGAGGAAGTGCAGAAATACGAAGTCAGCATCTTCCAACTTTACGATTTAATGTAGAGGTTCTACCTCAAAAAGGCAAGTGGAAGTGACGACGAAGCAAAGGACTACCAAAGTGCCCTGGAGCAAAAAATAAAAACATTGTCATGTCAACAAGACAAGCTAATAATAGATGAAAATGATGAAGATCAATTAGAACAAGACGACCAATCAACGGAAGAGGACCCTCTGCTCCTGTGCCTCTCTCAAATTGCTGACCATTACAAGAAACGTCAGACGGATAAAAAAGAAGCTTTTCAGAAACTAAAGAACGAATTTCAAGACGAACTTAGAAACAGATTCATAACACATGAATATGAACAATTAAGCAGAGAAATAGAAAAGGTAAAACTGGCTCAACCAACTGATCGTGATATCGAGAGGAATACATCTAACTCATTGATAGAAAAGGAAGATATAATAATGGAATCTACTCCAAACATTATCCATACTTTAAGAACAGGAAGCTATTCCGCAAAAAAAGAAATGAGTCAACTGGAAGAAAAATATAAAAAAATGGAAAAAGATTTAAAAACCAAAAATCGTAAATTAGGAGAGTTAGACCAGCAGCTGAAAGAAAAAAGGGAAGAACTGGAAACCAAAGAACAAGAATTATCTCTTAAAAAAGATCAAATAGAAGAATATTTGAAAGAATTAAAAGAAACAAGAAAGCAGAAAGAAAACAAAAAATGAATCCACACAGACGGAAGACAAGGAAGAATATTCACTACTCTCTACAGATATTCGGGACGATGAAGAAGAATTAGAATCAAAAGAAGACACTTCTCCAACAAGAGGTCAGAAGCTCTTAGAAGAGGATTTCATCAGACATGGGCGGAAAACCTGGTCTGATAAAGAGGTTATAAATTTCTTAAAACTGTTCAGAAAACAAAATATTTCTTCTGCCAAGATACAACCCTCTACACAAATAGATACACAAAAATTAACGACCGAAATAACAGCAACAATAAAGACAATATATGGAATTACGCAAGACTTAACAGAAACCTTGACAAGTTATAACAAAATTACAAATGAACTAGAAACAGTTAGAAACTCAAAAAGTAAATACACAACTTTCCAAACATATCAAGAACAATATCAAACAGAAATGCACGGTAAACTGAAAAGATTACAACACTACTGTAAATCACAAATAGATCAAATACAAGCATTTAATTATGAAATTCAAGACAATCATATAGACCTACTCAGAAAACAGTTAATAGGAAATTTAAACAAACAATTTCAAGAACAGAACCAAAAACTCAACGACATGTTGAAGACATTATGCATCCAAAAAATTAAGACGACTCAGGAAGTCAAGCCAGTAGTACAAAAACCTAAAAAATTTATTATAGTTCCGAATAAATCTATCAAAGTATCACAAGTCACAAAAATAATCAGAGAAGAAGCCAAAAAGAAAGACAAGGAACTGGAAATTAAAAATATAAGACGTACAAAAAACAACAACATAGAACTAAAAACCTCAGAAAAAGAAGTAGAAACGATTTCAGAGTTACATCTAGAGAACAATTCAAAAGACTTTGAAATAATCAACCCAGAGGAACGGAAGATGAAAATAATTCTACTGAGAATAAACAAAGAATTCACAAAGGAGGAACTGGAAGAAGAACTATCTAAAAGGAAGTACTTAAATTCATTCACAATCTTTAAATCTTTAGAAAGCCCCAATTCAACATTCAATAACTGGATAATAGAAGCACCGGCGGGTGAATGCAGGAAAATTGTCAAAACAGGAAAATAAAATTATTTTATGAACTAATCAAGGCTGAATTCTACATACGAGTGCTAAGATTCACAAACTGCCAAGAATTAAGCAACCACACCAAATCACAATGTGAATTCAGATCACGGTGTGCGAATTGCTCAGGAAAACATCTAACAAGCGAGTGTGAAGAAAATATAAAGAAATGCATAAATTGCTTAAGGTGTAACAAGGAAGACTTTAATCACCCGGCGTACTCACCCCAATGCCCAATTTTTCATTATGAAAAAGGAAGACGCCTACAAGGCTATTATAAGTCAAAACCACAAACCCAAAATTATCTTTCAAAAAATAGTCGTAAGTACTTTATTGATAACAGATATCAAAGACCATCAACTGAAGACCCAAGGGAAAGGGATAAGGAAAGAAGTAGGCAAGTAGAAGAAAATACCGGAAGAAGAGAGTATAGTAAGAACTACAAAACAACAGATAAAAGAACATTCAAATATAGAGATGTTTATAACAACTCATCATTCAGAAAAAGGGAGGCACAGCCTCCCCACCGCCGATAGAGGCGAAAGGTTTGATTCAAGCACACAGATTAAAATAGCTAGAGGCACCCAGAATCAAAATCAAACTCCATCAATGCAATCAACTTACTTCTTTGGTGGTGCACATTTACATCAACAAAACATAAAAGTAACTCTAATAAACTTAAATAATTGCCGTGCAACAAACTTTCAACTAATTAAATACATGAACCAGAACAATATCGACATAGCACTAATCCAGGATAACTACAGAAGCAAAAACTCTTTTACGGGTCTCCCGATTTCTTGGGCTTTATATCAATCAACATTAAATACAGCGTGAATAATTATCGCCAACCCTTTATTTGTACATAACAAAATCCTACAAACAGATAACAGTGTATTTATAAATTTAACAACGAAGTCAGAAAAATTTAAATTTGCCTCGCAATACTCCAAGTCAAAGGGTGATCTAGCTAAAGATTTCGACCACTTGTCAAGAACCATTCATAATTGTACTAACTTTGTATTGGGAGGCGATTTTAACGCCAACCTGAGAGCATGGTATTATAGCAGAAACAACGCAGGATGTGAAATTCCACTAGATTATCTTGCAAATCGAGATTTATCAATAGTCAACGACCCACAAGCAGAAAACACCTTCATCATAGGTAAGAAGAAAGGTAATCCGGATCTAACATTATGTGGATTAAGTACGGAGGATCTTCTTGATTCTTGGTCAGTAGAAGTGAATTTTCCATCACTCAGTGATCACAGATATATAAACTTCACATTGCAGTTGGAACCTCTCCTACGAAACCTATACAGATTTAAAACCAAATATGAAACTTTTAAAAAAATTAACAAAGAATTTGATAAAAAATAAGAATAATTAAGGACAACACTTCAAGATACATCATCCGCAGAAGATCTAGATACATGGGTCAATAATTTCCAGGAACATATGGCTAGTACAATGTACTCACCATTAAAAAAGAAAAATCAAAAAAGAGACCTAAATATCAATTGGTACACGGACAAACTCAATTTTAACGAAGTAGACTAAATGCACTACACAAAAGATTTCGAAGAGACACAGACAATCAGCAATACAGGAAGGAATATAAAAAGGCACTAGCTGAATACAAATTAAACATCAAAAAAGCTAAACAGGACTCATGGTATTCATTCTGCCAACAAACCACAAGTGTATAAGGCACTGCCTTTAAAATAATGAAAGGTAAATATCTAAAAAATACGGATTTAATACATACAATACTAGAAACTTCAGTAATTGAGGACTCATTTATTGACATACAACAAAATCTAACCTATCATCATTTTGGTAACCAAGATACAGAGCAAATACACTCGAGAATTAATCGGGATCTAATTCCAAATGAAGAATTTGACAAAATTAAAATCAACATGAAGGAACTTAAATATGTCATCAGTCAGCAAAATCCTAAAAAACTCCAGGATATGGTAGAATCGACATTAAAATTATAAAGAATCTAACTAAAAGATATCCAAAATTGATACTACTCCTTTATAATAAATGTCTTCAAATAGGCCATTTTCCAATGGCGTGGAAGAAAGGAGTAGTGATATTTTTCAGGAAGAAAAATAAAGACCAAAGAAATCCAAATTCCTACAGACCAATAACCTTACTCCCAATGATGGGTAAGGTGTTAGAGATAATAATAAAAATACGTACACAAACATATTTAGAAAATAGAAATCTCTTAGCAAACCAAAAACATGGCTTCAGAGACATGATAAGCACACTATCGGCACTGCAATCTGTAAAAGACCTAATAATGGAACTTCTCCAGAACAATAAATACGTAGGATTAATTTCTTTTGACATACAAGGAGCTTTTGATTCAATAGACTGGGATATGATCTCGGGACTAATCGAAGAATCAGAACTACCTAGATACCTAAAAAATTAACTTATTTATATAAGTGATAGATTCATTGGAGCAAACAACTTTAGTTTCATTCAATGGCTTCCTAGTTTTAAGGGATGCCCGCAGGGTTCATGTTTAGGTCCGTTATTATGGTTAATAGTAGCAGACTTCATCATTAAGGGACTACTTAAAAAGTTCCCAGAAGTAGTGGTTTATGCAGATGACTTTGTGCTTTTAATAAAAGGAAATTCAAGAAACGACTTTAAAAAGGATGCTAATGAAAAAATCAGTAATTTTGAAGAAATATGTAACAGATTAAATCTGAACATTTCACAAGAGAAAACAAAAGCAGTACTCTTTGAAAGAAAGCTCTTAAATAACAGACATCCAATTTTTTTAATTAAAAAATAAAACAATCAATCTAGAGAAATCATTAGCATACTTAAGAATAATCTTTGATCAAAAATTAAAATTTCAAATTCATCTGGAAAATTTAAAAGCAAGAATATCTCAGTTTGTTACTAGTTTCAAATTCCTGGGAAATTACCAAAAAAGGAATAAATTCAATAATAAAAAAGATGTTGTACACAACGGTTGTTGAAAGACAAATCTCGTATGCACATGAAATATGGTTCCCTAATTTAAACAGTCGTGGAGTCAGATCTCTGAAAACAATACAAAGAATGAGTTTAATGAATGTTATCAAAACTTACAGAAGCTTCTTACACGAAGGACTAAATGTTTTAACAGGAGTACCACCAATCATCACAAAAATCCAGAACGAATTCATGGCATATCAGACCAAAATGGGAAAAAGAAATTTAATAATTCAATCAACGAAAATAAATAAAGATAATTTAATGCTGAAGGAAAGTACGTGCGATTTTCCAGACTATTACAAAAATAATAACCTGAATATACTAGAAGAAATAACGGAAGCAGAAATTCGCAGCAATAAATTAAAGATATATACTGATGGCTCTTTAATGAAACAGGGAACTTCATGCGCCTTTACAGTCATGTTAGAAGATACTTTTACCACGAAAGTGCAGCGCACTTAAACCCTCTCAATTCAATCTATCAGGCAGAACTTAAAGCAATACTAAATTCAATAGAATGGTTTTCGACCTCTAGATTTACATCAGTTTTAATCTTAACAGACAGCAGATTCTCACTAGATGTCCTCAAAATTATCTTCCCAAGAAACAAAATAATAAGACAGATTTTTAAAGAACTACAAAAAAATCCCGCAGAAATCTATAAATATAGCAATTGACAAAGGCTCACATAGGAACAGTTGGGAATGAGCGCGCAGACACCTTGGCAAAAAATGAAATTGAACACGGCCACTATGATGAAATTCAACATATACCATTCCCAGATTCAGTAATTAAAAATTATATACGGGAAAAAATTATCCAAGACTGGCAGGATATCTGGAAGCATTCAGTAAAAGGACGAGATATATATAAAATTCTTAACCAAGTTAACAAAGAATTTATCTGTACTTCAAGATCATCCGTTTATTACATTAGTGGCCATGGCAGTTTTCCTGCATTTCTTTACAAAATAGGCAAATTTAATTCGGACAGTGTCACCCATTAACTATCAAGATCATTCATAAAAGTATTAAACATCGCCTAATTAAATAACACCTTGATTTGTAAAAAGTTTATATTCCTAAACTTTGGACTAAATCTCCAAACTGTGAATTTTATCTTCAAACTAAAATCTACAGTGTTTAGAACTGTAAAAATCATGCTATGAACTATGAAATATAATGACTTTGAACTGCAAAATATAATGACTCAAAAATGTGACATATACTTTACTGACCTGTGAAAGACATAGACTATTCAACATATTAAGCTATCTAGAACTTTAAAATTAATTATAATTAATATCTCAAATTTGCTTAACAGGTCATCACTCAGAATTCTAATTAAATTTAACAAGACTATTATTTCATTTAAATATCAAACAAAGCTTCGCTCAGATTTACTTATTTTTCAGATTTCAATCAATTTTGTCTCAACTAACTTTGTTTTATTAAGTCCTATTAGGCCCTAATATGGATTAGTATAAATTTTTAAGAAACCTTTTAGCTAATTTAATTAAATTTAATTAACATTAACAATACTATTTTAATTTTTCATTAAAATTTTAAATTGGCTACTTTCAAGTATTCCTATTTTAATAACTGATTGATGATCTGTAATATCTGTAATATCTTAAAAATCCAAAATATTGTTTTATTTGGGCTCGCCCAGCTTAAGCAACATTGGGTAGTTCTTGTGATATGATTGTACAATTTTAATTAAAATTTCAATGGGGGGGGGGGTGTCTTCCTACCTGCTGAGGCCTCCGGGCCCGTCTGGTGTCTGGGAGTTTCGTGAGAAGGTGGATATGCGTTTTCCCCCTCGTGGACATTTAGCTCCTATACCGCAAGATTGGCTGTCCACGAGTGAATGATTTCTGTTTCTGTCACATTGGTAAATGCTGGACTGATACCTTCCCTTTCGCCGCCATTAGGTAACAGACTGTTGTGACACGTGGAAAAGCGGTACTGAACGGTTGAAGTACAACACATATCGAAATGGGTGTTCATATTTTTCCGTTCAACCCATGTATATATATATATATATATGGTGAAAGCTTTGCACAAATCCTTACTGACGTAGTTTTTCGGCTCCCGAGTTAACATAGAAACTTTCTACACATTCTTTATAACGAAGACTCAAAATAATTACATTATTGCATGCTAATCATTGGACACATATTTAGCAGTGTAACTTACATACACAGATTCATAGCGCAGTGACATTCCTTAAAATAGACGCCCTTGCAGTCTCCACTATTAAATTTAGCACAATATAGAAGATTTTAGATGTTTATCCATTAAAATGACTCTGACACAGTTATCTAAAAAATAAAAACATTTATTATGCCAATCAAGAATTTCACGTAGGCAGATCAACCGACACTAACTACGAATACATCACATTACTAGTGCCTAATATGGCAAAACGATAATTTACGGCACTCCACCGTTTAACCACTTTTTGTCAACAATCAGTCGATATCTACATTATTAGATGGTATTAAATTATCTATTACGTGTTGTTAAAGGAGCCATCCCTTCGCGTTCGTTGCCATCAACGTGCGTTGACTTTAAACTATTCAAAACACAAAAAATTATTTATCCCTTCCCACTCAACACGTTAAATACTGACTGTGCAAGATTTAGAATACCACAAAGCGATCGATTCTCCTAATGAATAAAAAAGCCAAAAGAGCGACTACTTGCCGGACGAAAAACAAACGTAAGAAGGCTTTTCCGATAAAGAGCGGGAATGAGTTTTTTTAATAAATAAAAAAAATGGCAATTTAAATAGGTTTTCCTAGTGAATAAAAAAGCCAAAAGAGCGACTACTTGCCGATGAAAAACAATCGTAAGAAGGCTTTTCCGATAAAGGGCGGGAATGAGTTTTTTAGCATAAATTAAAAAAAAAAATAGCAATTTAAAAAAGGGATTCTCAGAACAAATAATGTATTAGGAAAATGAAAATTATATCGACGTTCAAACTAGATAGACGAGCTCAGGAAAAAAAAAACATTTAATAATAATACGCTAATTGTTTTAATAGGTTTTTGAAAAGGAATCAGAAGTGATATCTCACTCATTTAGATGAATTACTGTAATATTTTTAAAGACAAGTGAGAATTAAATAAACTAGTGCATTAAAAATACATTGCATTGGGAAAATTACAGAATATTTTTAAGATAGGGCAAAATTTTAAAATTATATATATATATATATATATGTACATATAATATGTATATCTCAGAAACGAACATATTCGCAAATTAAAGAAGTATTTATGAAAATAGATTCTTTTGTTGCACTGAATTGCAGAGACTTTACCGAACAGTTTTTATAGTGTATAACTGAGTTTTTTTTTTATCGGAATATCGGTGTTTAAGATGATATGATGTTTTGCTTAAACTTTTTCAGCTGTGTAATAGAATTTTTACTTGCAAGAGTAATAAAATAATATTAATCTAACTGTTATTGTAGATGCTGTTAATTTATAATTTTCGTCTGAAACTTTTTACTGTGAATTAATAGCACCCAAAAAAACTTATATTGAGGTTTAAAGAAAGGATTAATGCACCATAAAAACTACTGGGAGCCGTTTCCAAAAAACAGTAGCAGTAAAAGAAACTTTCTTTTTATAAATTATTTTTTACTTGTCGAAAATATTTTGAATTCTGAGATTTCAACAAATAAAGAACGCTCTTCGTGTGTACCTCTCAAAAGATTATTGTACATTTTCCTTCGTTGTTACGTTATATTTTCCTAGATTAAGAAATATTTATCTTTATTTATAGAATGGTTTTTAAAATATTCTATATAAAAATTACTTTTTATATAAAACTTTAGCAATAAAAAACCCATTCAAATTGTGGATAATGTTTATTTGTTGTATAATCATAAACATACTGTAATTTAAAAAAAAAATGGTCAAGAATATTTCTTGGTAAACAGCCTTTGTAATGGGAAAATATTCGTCGCGATTACAAAAGATCCTAAGTGTGAAAAATATAATGTATTTTAAAATTATTTTATAATAAACTACTTATTAAAAATGTATGACAATAAGATGAATAGAATTATATTCTGGAATTGATTTTTATATTATGTATATATTTATATATGTACGTGTAGAGATATTTATTGATAGTATTACCTTCATCATTATTGTTAATAACATCATCAGTCATGGAAGTCTTTAGGAAATTCTAACAATAATACATTTCACTAAAATTAAATATTGTTATAGATAATAAGAGACAATAGTTTTGCATAATCTTCACAAGTACAGTGAGTATTTCATCTTTACAAACTCTTCAGTTTTTAAACGGAGAATTCTTTTCAAAGAAACATATTTTTGCCAGACATTTTATTTATTGAAAAAAAAACATGCAATTACCCCGTAGAAGTAGACACATTTAATAAAATAAATTGTCTGATTCAATGTATTTTTTTGTTTAAGAACGTTGATAGACAAAGTACTTTGTTTTGAGACTTATTCATGTTATATGTCTCAAGTCGACGAACATTCATGAAAACATAGGTTTGTGAAATAGTGTCTCCAATCTTCAGATTGGGATACTTGTGAAATTCCATAATAAAATATAATAATTTTTTTAACGATGACTTACGCCCAAGAAATATGAAATTAATTACATGAATTTTTATTCACGTTGCTAACAAGGCTTAAAACCAAAAGAGTGAAAAAATATCCAGGACAGGGCTCGAACCTGCGTCTTTGGTTCAGTGCACCAGCGCGCTTCCATCTTAGCCATCTGCATAGATTAAAATACAAGATGGGACATTTGCGGAAAAATCTGTAACGGCAACAGTACATGCGTCCACTAAAAACAATGGGGAAGAATTAACAAGTCTCCGAAATTTACCTGTGTTAATGAAATATGTTTACTCTCTATGTTTTGAATATCTATTCTTTCCTAAACGAACCAGAGGCAGACGATATTTTATTTATGTTAGATTTATTTAGCTGGGTCGCTGGGGGTTTTTTGTTGTACTTGTTCGTTCAGCTTTAACTTACAAAATGTTAATTATAATAATAATATAAAAGAAAACCCCCAGGAAATACTGTTGAAAACGTAAATATGTAAGTTAATCAGATAAAATTAAATTCGGGTATTGTGTTAATTTGTTCACATCGAATATAATTTTATCAGTATCTCTAAGTTTTGCTTTATTTTAAAGTTTAGATTTATATAATTCTAAAAATTTGTAAAAAGGAATTTTTCGCTATCTATAATTTTATTATTATTTCCTATATGTTAATATCATAAATATTATTGAACTGATTGTATGTTATTTACATTAAAAACAATCATATTATTTCATCTGTGAGAAATTGAAAATGCGTAAATTAAAAAAAAAAATATTGTAACGATTGCTTAATACATTAAACTTCATACATTAATAAAACATCGTCTGTAAAAAATTTTCTACCAAAAGGGAATATTTATGAAAGTTTCTGGGGCTTGTAGAGTGCAATATTTCGTATATTTTTACATTACGCCATCGCTTTATGTAGCTTTAAATCCAATTATATCATATTTACTTGACGTATAATATTCAAGATGAAATTTTTAGCTTGTTTTTCGCTGCACTTAAATCGTTTACCCATCATGTACGAAATATATATATATATACATCAGTGGATGAACATAGAATAGATATTAGATATATAGAATAGAATATCTATTCTATGTTCACGTATCGGTGTAACATTCTGTTGAAAACATAAACATGCAACATTAAAAAAAGATTACAAAAAGGTTACGCTCAATAACAAAAATATTACAAGGATGGGAAGTTTCTTCCCCATTGTCACTAAAGGCGCTGCGATCGCAATCTCATTACCATTACGCTGTATGGAAATGTCCTATCTTGTATGTTAATCTATGGCCACCCCTATTCCAACGTTTAAGAGTAAAGGGTACCAGGTTAGGTGCGTCATTCCAGGTGGCTCAGGTGGAAGAGTGTTGGTGCGCTGAACCAAAGACCGAAGTTCGAACTCTGGCTTAGATACTTTTTCACTGATTCACGCCTTGTTAGGAATGTGAATAAAAATTCATGTAATTAAATCCATAATAAAAATTTAAAATATTATCGAAAATTTACTGCAAATATCTGTAAAAACAATATAGAAATTTTGTTTGAAAGTCACTATCATGCATTTAAAATTCACTTTTTTACATGTGATTCAGTATATTTATGAAATTTTTGAAAAGTTGATCAGAATGATATTTCATTGTAAAATTTGTTAATGAAAGAGAAGTAATTAATATTTGTAATTTTGCAAATTACATTTGTAATTTTAATTGTTTTTCTTGTTTAAAATTTGTTTTATTACTCGTTACAGATTATGCAATGTATCTTAATGCAATCATAAATTATAATAATTCGTTCTCATTTTACAACTTTATACATATATTTGAAGACTTTTTTTTCTTTTTTTTACTAAAAATCATTGATGATTTCCATTTTCTACAACTAATGTGATCCTAAATTAAGGATTGATTAATAATTTTATTTTTTAACGGGTTTGCAAATTTTTTGACTCTGAGTAATATTGCAAAAACTTGGGATTGTAGTATTTAATTTATAAAATGTTTAATAACGCTATTACACACTTATATAATGTAACTGAATACTTTTGACTGTCTCTGTAAGTGAACTGTACACGGTAAAAACTTTATTTTCAATATGGATCGTGCTATAGTAAACGTCAATAACCAAAAGCAATTTTAGGGCAATCTGAGATAATTTACTAGAGTTATTGCGCGGAAAATTGACCAGACGGCCAAACAAACTCAAGTCATACGCATTTTTCAACTAAGTTGGAAAGTGTTAAAAATGGTTTTCAATTACTAGTGTTCGTACGGTTCCTGAAATTTATACTGTAGGAAAATTGTCGGCACCAGTATTTCCTTTATAGAAATTCTCTCCTTAAATAATGCGAAATTTCGCGCGTTTAAACTAGATTTATTTTTTTAATAAAAAATACTGATATTTCACCTGGGAAATAACGGTACCCGTATGAACCCTGATTACGGTCTGCACGCCGGTCTCTATGTTCTGTAACCCAGGTATTTTCGTATTATTTGATATTACTAATTTGAAATTAAATTTATGTCTTATAATAAATATTTTCAAAACATTGAAATACGCTATTGCTTATTTTATTGCTATAGCATATTTATAGTCTTATCTTATCTGACTTGTGACTACACTGCATTTTTCTTGCTCATAATTATTCTTATTTGTAGGCAATAAAAATATAAAAGCACAACAGCAATGACAATAACATATCTTACCAATTGATTAACATGCTTAGTGAGTACCGTAACTTTGCTGTAGGTGATAAACATTTATAAACTGAAAGACAGAGCGGAAATATTTTCCCTTATTAGAGTCTTCAGATAATCATTATAACAAGAACAGTTTTCTCCCTCTAGATGTTAATTAGGGAGAAACGTTAAGCAGAAGAAAGACTTAACTAATGCACAAACGTTATTTTAATTGCTTGTACATATTCTAAGTCATTACTCTAACAGCTGATGAAAATAGTTAAATGTACTATTCTAAAATTGTAAATAATATTCCTTAGAATGAAAGTATATAAATAATTTATTCAGGAAGTTTTGATTGTTTAGGAGTTAAAACCGCGTATTAGCAGTAAATCACTAACAACCTGCAATTTTTAAGAAATATTCATTTACGTACATGAAAAAGACTCTTTATAGTCCAAGAGCTGTTAAACATTTTAGGGAAGGTATTTGAGGCACCCTGAAAATTTGTGCAACACTTCTTTTGTAATGGCTGAATACAAAATCGAATGTCTGGCTGAAGGATCGTGGCCCAAAAACTGTGCCAGACACGTGTCAAGAGCCATTTTTTGACTACCCCCCCAAAAAAGGTATTTGAGGCACGCTGAGATTGAGACAGAATAATATTTATACTTAGAAAAAAATATTTTGAAAACGACGGACACTTTAGTCGGCCCAAAAACTGTGCCAGACACGTGTCAAGTGCCATTTTTTGACTACCCAAAAAAGGTATTTGAGGCACGCTGAGATTGAGGCAGAATAATATTTATGCTTAGAAAAAAATATTTTTAAAATGACAGACACTTTAGTCGGCATAAAAACTGTGCCAGACACGTGTCAAGTGCCAAATGGCACTTGACACAGTTTTTGGGCCACGATCCTTCAGCCAGACATTCGATTTTGTATTCAGGCATTACAAAAGAAGTGTTGCACAAATTTTCAGGGTGCCTCAAATACCTACTCAAAAATGTTCAACAGCTCTCCTACTATTAGAGAAATCAGATTTTCATAAGTTTTGTAATTGGAAAGTGTAAAGTTTTAGGAAGCTCGATATAGATGATTGTCTCTAATGATGCAGGTAAGGGTGCTCCTTTATAAATATGTATCATATAATGAGTTAAATGTATCCAATACCTGTCAGCTTATTTTATTATAGTTTATATATATATACCGGGTATTTCGAAACTTCGCTGTGAAAGTAAAACGCGAAAGAAAAAGATCTGTGGGCCGGAGAGACACGCGGTTTGCAGATGAATATTCAGCGTGGTACGGGATTTCGTATGACACTAACAAAAAATTAGTTTAAATTCTGGACAATGGAGGGCGCTACTGGAGAAAATTCCATGGAATAATTCAACACTGCTTACCCAACGCAAGATTTAGATACAAAAAAGTGTATATGCAGTATTCTCTAATGTTTTTGTATCCAAATCTTGCGTTGTGTGAGCAATATGGAATTATTTCATAAAATTATCTGCAGCAGAGCCCTCTGTTGTCGAGATTTTGAGCTATTTTTTTTTTTTTTTTGGTTGGCGTCATACAAAATCCATTTCCACGCTGAATGTTTATCTGTAAGCGCATGTCTTTCTGTCTCATCGATCTTTTTTAATCGTGTTTTACTTTCGCATCAAACATTTGTAACACCCGGTATATATATATATAGATGTATATATAGATAGATAGATATGTATCTATAAATTATAAATAATTTGTATTATTGTTATTTCCATATAAAATATTTTTATTTAAATGTTTAGATATGAATAAAATCATAAGACGAAAAACAAAACTTTGAATCAAATACAAAATATATGAACGTTAAAAAGTTCACTGTTGTACTTTTAAAAGGCGACTAAAATAATAAAAGATATGTTACAAGTTAAAAATACACATTTTATTTAAAACCTCTTAGTAAGTTCAAGTTTTTTCAAGTGACGTTCTTGTATAAATAAACAACAATTAGTTATTAAAATATTCTTTGATGAAGTGCTTGGAAAAGCTTGAAATTACTAAGAAGTTTTAAATGAAATGTATATTTTTAACTTGTAACTTCCCTTTTACTATATTAGTCGCCTTTTAAGAAAAACAGTGAACTTTTTTAAAGTTCATATTATATATTTTATGTTTAGAAATTACGTTTAGTATTACTGTAAGGTAGAAGCCCCGCCCTCAGCCAATGATGTTTTGCGAATAAAAACAAAAATTCTCGTTTCCCGTCGTCAATGTGTTATATTAGATATATTTCATTTGCTTGGCAAATTATTTATTGTCGATATTGGTGGGATAGTGCTGAATCGTAAACACCTGAATGCAATAGGTCAGGGACGGCGAACCTATGGCACGCGTACCAAACTTGGCACGCGACAGAATATTTTCGGCACAGCGTTGACTGAAATCCTAACACAAAATATTATTAAGTTAAACAAAACTCGCAAACTTATACAAGCTGGTCTTTTCTTTCTGTTCTTTTCTTTTTTTATTGGAAAGCAACTAATTGAATTTCTAAATTATTTCAATGTGGGCTCAAAGTTATCAAATTAAGAGAAGGTTGAGAGAATATCAAAAAGAAAAATATCAGGCATTTTATAAGTAAAACTGATAGTGATGAAACAAAAGCGACTTGGTATAAAATGTGTAGTTTTCAGAGTTGTTCGCTCTATTTATTCCTGCATGTCATTATTTTCGGAAATGAAACGAAAATCTTAAATATTAGAAACCCAAACCAATTGTTAGATAACTCGAAATCAGCTTGAATCCTATTAAAAGTAAGTAGGTTGAACACCATATTAATATTTGGCATAACTGACATAGCATTCACCATTTTATTACTTATAATATGTGTTAGTCTAATTATTAGATTATTATCCCATATTTTTAAATCCCAATGAATAAAAATCCAGAAATTTTAATCCACTAAATAATTTTTTTGGTGCTTGGCACGTCATGGTCACGTAAAACCTTTTTTTAAAACAAAAAATTGGGCACGCCGGTATAAAAAGGTTCGCCGACTCTGCAATAGGTCATGACTCTATTGATATGTTAGATATGTATTGCACTAAACCTTGTTTTTGTATGTATTGATGGAATTTCGTAATCGATTTTTCACTCACATTCTGATATGCAAGAATTATGTAAAGTACTTACGCAAGTGTATTTCTGATGACAATATAGCTATTCATTATTTATATTACTTAAATACAAATTAATAATTTAATTTTAAGGGGTCTCAGGACTCTTAAAATTGGAAAAAATGAAAAAAAATGGCCATTTTCAACATTTAATATCTTAAAATGTATTGTATTTTAAGACACAATTTTAATTGGAGTAAAATATATAAGTATTTTCTTTCATTTCGTGTATTTAAAACAATATAAGATTCAGAATTAGCATTTAAAGGGGGCTCCAAACTGTTAGACATTTGACGAGCAAAAAATCGGCAAAACAGATTACGCGCACGATTACAAAATAAGTACTGCAACTAGAATGAAAATTATGGTGGCTACTTACACTTCAGGTTGTAATAATTAACCTGAACCTAAATAAATTTGTATTTAAAGGTTTTTTATAATTTTAATAGAAAGTTTTATTTAGCTAATGCAAAATTAAGAAAATTTCAACAGCATAATCACCTAAAAAAATATTGTTTTGAACAATAAAAAGGAAATTTTAGGTTCCGTTTATACAGACTAACATGGAACATATGTTTTGAAAATTTCATGAAAAAATATTCATAAGTTTTTGAGATATCATGCGCGTTATGCCAAGAACGTCATTTGGAGAAAAATGGCTTCAAATTTTCCAAAACTACGCTTCAACCATTGAACGTACATAAATGGAAAAGCCATAACTTCAGTTCTAATAGGAATTTCAAGGAAACAATTATATCAAAATGTTCAGAAAAGATAGGAGTTTAACATCTAAAAAAATTAAAATTTTGAAAATTTTAAAGCTTTAAGAGTCCTGAGACCCCTTAAGAAATTTCATTTTTTTTTTTTTTTTTGGTTAATCGGAAACAAGTCGGAATCCTTCAACTATTCTTAATGATTACAACTGTATTTGATTTATAGAAACTATTGGGTTATTTTTAATACTAATGTCCTAGTTTTAACTGTAAAAAGAAATAGCAAACAAAATACTTTGAATCCATTACAAAAAATAGATATATCTATGAAACTTACAAAATATTTTAAAACTAATAGTACATAATTAAAATTACTCTGAATGCATTATTTTTTTATTTTGTGGGATCGATTTTTTTTATAAAGTTAAATAAATAATTCAAATAAAAATTTTTTTGAATTATGACAAGTGGAAGATAATTAGAAGAATGGCACTCGATTGTTTCACACTACGTGTACACCCAAAGAATAGTATATTAATCACGAGAATTTTTTTATGAAAAATAACATTCCAATAAAGTAACAGTTTTTACAAGGAAAGAGTAGCAAATATTTAGTGTTCGATGGAATTTACAGAATTTTACCTAATCTAAAAGAGAAGACGGAATTGAAGCACGATTGCTACAAATCAATTAAATTATATTTGTTATTTACCATAACAATATTCAGGGAAAACATAAGAAAACGTACATTGAAATTCGTAATGATCGTTTTAGCATAATAAACAAACAAAACAAAACAACAGAGACTAAAATATTCTATTCTCGTACATTATGTAGGATAATGAGATGAATGTAAATAACAGAAGACAATCCAGTTTCGTATATGCTAAATGTTTGTTTTGGAAAGTCATAAAACACTCAAAAGGATTGTAAAAAATAACTTAAAAACTAGTAAAAAAAAATAAAGACGGAAATCATTCCTAAAGTAATTTTTTAAGCAAATAATTCAAAAATAAAATAATTTTATATTCGTTATTTGTAGGAAATATCTTAATTGGCGTGTTTGTAGTGGAAAAATGAAACAGTATATTCATAGTTTACTTTAAAAAAAAATTTAAATTCATCATTATTTTTAAAACAATCTACTTTTCAGCCAATATTATCGAAGATATTACAAACTAGAATATATTTTTGTATATAATTTTATACGTAGTGTGATAGAAGAACAATAATATCACTATTTTTGAAAAAAGTAAATGATTTATAATTTTTCTCATTTTTTAAGAAGTATATGTTTCACTTTTTTCTGATCTGATACGATAATTTGAATTGATTAGACAAAGAATTTTAGAATAGTAATTTTTTTTGTCTTACTTTTTATATTTTATTATACATGTTTTTGAGAGATGATGAGCTTCACAATTTAGTTATACAATATATATAAAAATAAATTAAAGTTAAAATTCAAGTGTTCAATTCTCCTATAGTTAAATAATTAAAATTCATACAAAAAGCACAAATAAACGTACAAGAATTACATTCAGGTGCATACATATAATGTAAAATTATTTAAAAAACATCAAAAATATCTTAAACTGCATTAGAAATACCCAAAACATTTTCAGCCATTACTGAGACGTCATCAGTGGGATTTAAATGATGTTATTATTTTCTTTGCGCTTATTCGAGAATTGTCTATAAGTAAATCATTTTTAATCATCATTCATCAGTAATTCGAAGGTTGTACGTCTGATGAGGTGCCAGATGCTGAAAACGTTCTGGGTTTTTCTAATAGATATTTTTGATGTATTTTAAATAATTTTATATTTAAAATTCAATTTAAATGTACAAAAGTAATTCTTGTACATTTATTTGTGCTTTTTATATGAATTTTAATATGTAAAAAGTTGAAATGAATTTAAAAAAATCATTTATATGCTACAAAATTAAATAAGTGACAATCCTTTGTTTATAATATTTGTATAATATAATTCGTATAATATTTGTATAATATAATTCGTATAGTTTGATAATGCTTTCTTACTTAAATGGTAACTAATTGATATTTTATAAATTGATGTATTTAGAATTTGCCTTATAAGAATATATATATTCAATTAAAAAAAAAAAAAAAAAAGACATTCTATAGAAAAGTTCAGCTTTCGATTTTACACTATCTGCATTATCAAAATACTTTGACCAAAAATAATAGAAATAGCAAGTGTTTCGATTGATAAATAGAATATCTCAAACTCAGGATTTGCTTTCTTTTATAATTTTGTACAAAAAAGCTCAGAATGTTCATGGAGTGATAAATATGTAAAAGGCACATGTGCCAATTTACATAACATAATGTATAAATCTTAAGTTTAAAATAGGTCTAGTATAATTTTCCTTATTTTATTCCAGACAATAAATATCATATATGGAATTTTTTGTATTTGATGTTTACATATATAGTTTAGTTCGAATTATCCATTTTGAGTTATAAAAAAAGTCTGACATGTCAGTTCAGCAATATTGTTCCAATAATATGCTAGCTATATTGTGGGCATTATTAAAGATTTTGGCACGGAATATTTATTCCAAAATGAGGAAGTTTACATTTTCCGATACTGTGTCACTATAGGTAAAAAAAAAAAAAAAAAAAAAAAAAAAAATATTTATTTTTGTAATTGACAATATTGCAAACATAAAGCCAATAATTCAAAGGTATTTGAGTTTATTATATTTTTTCCTAATATAAAATTAATATTTGTTGAACAGTGGCCTGTAATTGCAATTATTGTAATCAAAATCCAATGTTTAAAAAATATTAATACTTTGTTCAAAGTAACAAGGAAAGTTTGGTGTAAAATTTTATTCCATTGTCTTCGACATAATAAATTTTATTTTCATCCTTTAATAATTATATAAGTTTACGAAATCGTTAGAAATACAATAAGACATACATAACCATAACTCACATATTTTTTCTGAATATTTCAAATAAAAAAGAAAAAATTTGCGTCTTTTTCCGATTGCATAGTTCGAAAATAGTTGGATTTTACACAATAGGGTGAGATAAATTACTTTCATAATAGAGAATAAGCACTGATTTCCATTAAATAAATGCCTACGTGTAATTATTTATACATATCTAGTTCGAAAATGGATAGGGAAAGAAATCATCATAATAGGTTATAAAAATAACGATATTAAAAACAAATCATTTACGCAAAGGTATAAACAATGCAAAGTAATTGGCTGTCTAATATCTTAGGGTTTAATTGCTTTTAATCATTCAGTGCTCTCGTTTTCAGTGAAAGATTTATGGAAGATAAAAGTTTTTAAATAGCATTTTTACTCGAGTAATCTAAAATGTCTTGTTTGCGTGTTCTGCATCTATTTTTCGTCTAAAAGAATGCACTTATATCCCACGAAAATAAATTTGTTTACCACTTTGCAATTAAATACAATTAATAAGAAAGTTTTACTATGTGAATTACTTATTTATTTTTTTCCAAATACATCAATTAATTGTTATTGTTAGATTGCGTTATAGTCATACCTTTACTAGGTATGGGTTTAAAGAAACCATTAGCAGCTTACTTAAGATTAAAATTACGTACGGTGAAATGCTTTAAGTTTACATCGTTTAAGATAATGAAAAAAAGGTTTTATATGTGTATATTTGCTTTTTTTTTTCTTTTTTTTTTTTAAATAAAGCTAGGGAAATCTACGTTCCGTATAGACGAAGAAAGATCAAAATGTACATAAGGATAAAATTTTGCATTTTTTTAGGTATACATTTATTATTTTATATCAAACGGAAAATGTCCCCGATCTTCCAAGTTCACCATAGATTATTACTTATTATCACACTTTGTCCTGCTTTCAATAAAGTATATTTGAAATTCATACTTTGATTTTTAATTTTCTCATTATTCTTTATGTAAAGCTTCCTTTTGCCGAAAATGAGGATTAAAACGAGGAAAGAAATTTCCATTTTATACCTTATTTGTCCATTCAGGTATTTTACATCCCTGTATTGAGAAAAAAATTGTTAATAGATTAAAAAATATATTATATGAAATAGTTTTGAAAAAAATGTTATTGGTTAATTTTCTAAAACGAAGCAAAGTTCCCTTGAGGGATAAGGGAATATTCATGCGTTGCTATGTTCAACTTTTATCAACAAAACTATCGATGGCTCTTTTTTAGTGTTTCGTTCATCTGACTAGACCCTATTCGTCTCACTCCCCTGTCTGTCTGTCTGTTACAGAGTCTTTTCTCAGAAACTATGTATGCTGAAGACTTGAAATTTTGGACTCTTATAGCTGAATACCTCACATCAAACGGCAAATCATAAAATTTTGAAAAAGTCTTATCTTTACTTCTCTGGGCTCTAACTTGTATATTTTAATCTTTTTTTTTTTTTTTTTTTTAGTGTTTCGTTCATCTTACAAAACCCTATTCGTCTCACTCCTCTGTCTCTGTCTGTCTGTCTATCTGTCACAAAGTCCGTTCTAAGAATCTATATATGTTAGAAACTTGAAATTTTGGATTCTTATAGCTGAATACCTCACATCAAACGACAAATCATCAAATTTTGAAAAAGTCTTATATTTACCCCTCTGGGCTCTAACTTGTATGTTTAAAGCTTTTTTTTTTTTCTAACTGAGCCCCTAATTAAGTTGAAGACTTTAAATTTTGGATACTTATAGCGGAACACCTCACATGAAACGACAAATAATAAGTTTCTGAAGAAATCTTATATTTACCCCTCTCGGCTCTAACTTGTGTATTTTAAGCAATTTTTCTAACTCAGCCCCTAATTAAGTTGAAGATGTGAAATTTTGCATAGTTATAGCAACATACTTGCGATCACACGAAAAATCATAAAATTTTCAAAAAAGTCTGATATTATTTACCCCTCTGGGCTCTAATTCTGTATTTTTAGCAATTTTTCTAACCTTCACACTTTTCATCCGGGGTGCACATTTCTAACTTTTAAAGACACTCTTTAGTCAACTCTTTCATTTTATTCACCATAGCCGTACACATTTTAGTTCCAATCTTTACCGCCAGGGGCGCCTACCTATCTAGGGTGCTATGATCCCGATCCTATCGACTAATATATCTACGGATATTTTGTAAAACGGAGTTTCGTTCGGATATAGATTTGTTTAGAACAGTGTGCCCCATGGTTGCGAAATGTGGAACTAACAGATTTTGCAAAAGGAAAAATTGTTTTGAAAGGAATATTAAACGAAACCCTCTGTAAGATCTGGATCACACTTACCCACTTGTTTTGCGTGTGTGTGTGTGTCTGTTTGTGTCTTTTGTCACGAACATTTCATTGGGGACCTTAAAATAGTCAAAAAATCCTCCTTTTTTTTTTTTTTTTTTTTTTTTTTTTTTTTTTACTTTTTAAAAAAGCTTATTGCATTCTGAATAAGTTGATACCAATCTCTTAATTGTGTGATAATTATATACTTCTATGTTAGGGAAAATCTAGACCTCATTTTCGATTTAAACGCGATGCGAAAACTGTCACGGTGGTGATTTGTTTACATTTAGTTTTCGCGCATTCACATTATCACAACTTTATAAATATGCTAAAATGCATCAATTGTTTTTACTTAAATACCTTAAATAATATGAAGAAAGCTTTAAAACATTAACTTCAACTTTCACTTTTGCCAAATTTGTTGACTTTCATGGTTTTGCGCTGAAACGTTTTCGCAAAATTGCTTATCTGTTTAGTCTTATTCTCTATTAAGTGCTTAATTTTTTTTCCTGGGGCAATTATTCCTTGATTTTGTAATAGTATTCTACTTCTTAGTATTTATTAGCATTTTTAATGAATAATAATACGGAAAGTGGCATCGAAGAAGTCAGTTTAATGGTAATCACTATACAAAATGCGATGATAGAAACATATCCTAAGGTGCTAATTCATTTTATAGAAAACTGAAAAGAACAATTTGACACAATTTGATAGTGCATTTGTTTCAAATTACAGTTTAGGATACAGATTTATTGATATTATTAAATAGTTTTAGTAAACTATCTGGATTCTCTGAATGTTTGTGAATGAGATATCTAAATATGAGAATTCGTAAAAAATGACCTATATTTTACAACAATTATTAAATTAGTTTTATAAAAAGTGCATATTGAATTCCATCTGCATTCAATTCGAAACAAAATTTTAAATTATATGTTTAAAATTAATATCTTACAACATTTTTACAAATTTCATCTATTTATATTTGACGCTTGTTCCTATATTCTGCAGCATTTACAAGCAATTTTATATTTATTATTTTAAACTAACATCTAATTTTATTTTTAATACTGAATAAGTTATATAATTAGTAGTTTTGTTTCTTTTGTTGCATATTTTATATTTAAAAAATACAATTAAATAAACTTTAAACGGCTTTTTTCTCAAAATGATAATTTTTACTCTTACGTGCATGATATACCCAAAACTGTTTGAAGCACAGCTTTAAAATCTTCGTCCCACATAAATGTTTATATTATTATTAAAATGAACTAGAATTATAAAGCTGTGTTCAGTATATATATATATATATAAATCATAAGATTGAATGCATGTAAAAATTCGTTATTTTTCTAATTTTTCTAATTAAATAATGTTAATTACTCTTTATATATTTAACCGATTAGAAATATTCTAGTTCGGATTATAGCCCAGAGTCTTATCTTGATGTTAAGTTATCGTTTATGCAAAAAAATATGAAATCAGCATGAGAGCTGCGAGCAGTGAAATGTTTTCCACCGTAAAAACGTTAAATAGTACTTTTAAATTGACCCCTGGAATTTTTTTATTATAATAAATACAAACAAAAAATTTAAAATAGTTCAATATCACCTAAATACACTTTGAAATTTTTGTGCTTCTAGAGTGGTTATCTTTAAAAAAAGAAAATGCTAAACTCATGACAAATTTCTCATTTAATATGACTGTTAAAAATGTACCGTCCCCTGAGAAGATGTCACATTTTCTCATATGACATAGATTGTCGATATTATTACTTTACATTTGAAATTGGAATATTGTAAGTAGTTGTCGCTTCAAAATAACTCGACTTTCATTTTTTTATTGCTATCCCCTTTTTAGTGTTTGGGGGTTTTATCGATATATATGAATTAATGAAAAAAAAAATTCGATTATTCTTTTAACGATTTACGGGCCACGGTCTATTTTATCATGTTAGTTTTTTTTTTTTTTCTGCGAATGCATTTTTAGTTGTATACTTTTATAAAGTTACATTTTAAATTTAGCGTATTAACAATTCGCCCCCGTGATAGTGGTTTCCTTTTTTTACGAAGACATTTTAAATTGTGTTATTTTTTAAATTAGTTTTTTAATTTCGTGTATTTGCAGTGAGTTCCCGTGATTGTGATTTCTGCTATAGAACGATCGATCAGTATGATGCCGTAGTCATTTTCCGCTATTAATTTGTGTATTAATTTAATGTAATTATACGCATATTTAAATTTATTATCCAACTCCAGAGCAAAGTTAAGCGGTTGGCTTGTTATTAATGAAATTATAGTAAATGAATCTTCATCTTGATGTCTTGAACCAAAATAAATATTTATAATAATTCATACGATTATCTTCAGAAATCATGTAAGGAAGTATAAAATTTTGATTCCACTCATAAAAACAATGAATTGTTGAATAAACGTTTGCAACATTTGAAAAAATTATATCTAAACGCTGCCCTGTTAAACGCAACAGAGCTTTTAAAATGACTATACTGCATTTTTTCTTTGACTTAATTTCTTGCGTGTTGTATTTTTTAAGGAATAATAAACTAAATGCTACGCAATAAGTAAGATGCATAGAAAGATGAGCTTAGATTACAAATATATATCAATAATTAAATATATAAAGCAGACAATTGTTAAAAGAACATGAATCTCACCCATACTATGCACCAAAACAATCATTATTCAAGACGCGACCAATGAGGAGCTAATATGGCGTATACTGGTTCCATTTACATATTTGACGAAGGTTCTCTGTATAAATCTTATTTAGAATACAAATCATTTGCAATTGTCTCAATTCTTTAAGCGGAAAAAAAACAGTTGCCTAAACAGAGAAGAAATGACCATTTTACTTCCCCATATACAACTGCATGAATATACAATAGTTAAATCATCCATAAACACTTGATTGGAACCCGTTATTGACATTTGTAATTTAAGCATTTTTTCACATTATGAAACAAAGTATCGGGTGCAAAAAACGAACATGGAACAGCCCATAAAAGTATTATTGCTTCCATTATATCCTTAATATGATTTCTTTTTTATAATTTACCTAAATCATCCATCCTAAACCTGCAGCCTGAATATGCATATGTCCCACCCAGCTTTTATGAGCGGCCAGCTACTCAAAATCATTAATCCATATTTATAAAAATTTTAGATGTGCATGAAAAACGAGACCTTTTCTATAGCTTTATGTATTTTATAGGAAGAGCGCAATCTGTCTTGTTTTTTTATAATAAATCTAAACTCATGTTAAAGCATCCTAAAAGGGCTTTGATAAAAGTTCTTTTTACATTTAGTCGTATTTGCTTTTAGTAGTGTTTAATCTTCAACACCAACCAAACATTGTTTAAAATTAACTAAATATGCACTATATATATATTTATAACACCTGAAAAATTGTAAAATAAATTGTGCAATTAGCAAAAATCAGTTTTATTAAATCGAATGTTCTGATTTTTTCCCTATAGGACTGAAAAAATGTGCATTCTTTTATTTATAGGTTATGTTCTTACTATGTAGCTAATACTGGTTAAAATATATTTGCTGTATTTATTTCTTCTGCTACGTCTTAATACTCTAATTTATCCTTTTTAGGTGCGCTCGTAATTATATAAATGCGTAGCACCTGTACAGTGTTGCCAGTGGGCTACTTTTTTTAAATTCAGATTTCTTAATTACCACCACTTTTTTGAAACGGTAAAATTACCTTTGTTTTAGCCTTAATTGATATGGCATTAAATAAGGCGCATTTTACCACTTCAAAAAAGTGGTGCCAATCAAGAATCTGAATTTTCAAAAAAAGTAGCCCACCTTGCAACACTGCACCTGTAGTCGTCGTCTTGTCCGTCTGTCTGTCTGTCCATCTGTCCGCACATAACAGCCCCAAAACTACCCAACCAAATGGATTGAAATTGAATATATATAATAGCTGCAGAATGTTTTCGAGTCATTTAAAATTTTATGAAAATTGAATCAAAACTTAAATGATATAAAGAAACGTTTTCTTTATTCTATTAAATCATATCATACGTAATTAATTCAATGCTACCCATGAATGATAATGATTCTATGTGGTTATGGTGATTACCTTCTATTTAAGATGGGGTCATTATGTTTCCATATTACTAAATTTAATATATATAATCATAAGAAATTTTATATTCATGCATTTTTACAGAATGCAACAGCTATTGTACCAAGATCTGAATATTTATAAAACTGGTTATATTACAAACGCTCCTCATTTGCCATGTTTGGCGTAGAATTTCTGACTTGTTTGATCTGTAATATTTGTATATGTGTTGTGGCCTATTTAACGTACGAAACATATGTTGAGTACGGCTACTCTAAAGTGTTTTTACGTTTATATAGCTTTGATTAAACTCTAAATCATTGAAGTCACACTCAGAAATACATCTCCTCAACATATTTTGTAAATTATTTGCTGCTGTGATTGTAACTATGTATATTTATTTTCTAGAAGAAACATACTGAACATAAGGGAACGAAATTTCATAAATTTTTAAATTACAAAAAATTAAAAATTTGTAACTTTAGAACTTTTAAGTTTCATATTTTTAAAAACTTGATAAAGATTTAAACAATTTAAAACTTCATGAGCTTTGAAGTTAAAACAGTGAGGCTGAGCCTCGTAACTCCGTCCTCGAAATTTGGGGTCAAAAGCCATCACTCCACTATAGGAGTGATGAATAGTAAAATTTATCTACCTTTCATTCGCTGTTCCTTTCATTTCTCCTCTTATAAATATATTTTTAGAAGATATACAACTTAGTGTATACACATCAATATTTCTTCTTCTTACAAGGGAACCACTTTTGGTGTTGCTCGCATCTAGCATTGAGACCTGGTGCATTTTAAAGCCCTATATTATGAAGTTTGAGAATCGAAAAAAATTTTCTGTTAAAATAATATTTCTTGATTATACATCAGCATAACTTTCTGAAAATGCAAATTTTGAGACCACTTATCGGACTATTAAGATTGAATTTTTTTTAAGAAAAGCATTTAAAAATAAAAATTAGTTAATAATAAGTATAAAATATTGAAAAAAGTTTGAAAATTTCTTCAAAAAAACACGAATTTGATTTTGAAAAATTGCAACTTTATATTCAATTTTTGGCGGAGAAACAGTTGGCGTTTATTTTCAAAAGTAGAGCTTTCCGGCAACCCTAGCCAAATGTCGTAGCTGAATTTGAAATAGCTAAAAATTGCAATGTCCGACTTATTTCGCCACAGTATTTTTTCTAAATTGTGTAAAAATATTAATTTACTTTATGATTACTTTTGCCGAAGGACCATTTAATACAGCAACATTTCATTTTAAACATTCGAAACTTTATTTCATTCGATTTCAAAAGAAAATAGGTTGCTTATTTTGCATTTCACTAAAAAATAGTTTTCAATGATCTTCGAAGCTCTTATAGAATTAAATTTATTACTTATTAGTCCAGGCAATAGAGACCGTATAGGGACTCTACCTAGCAAAATTAATGGAAGTACTTGTAATCGGCATTCTAGATGTTTTTCGGGTCGCTGAATCCGAATTTGTAACTTCCCACCAGAATTTCTCCCGGCAACACCACAAAATTTTGGAAAAAAGCCCCCCAAAAAAGGTTTTTATTAAAAAATTCCATTTTTTTTATTGTTTTAGGGGAATAGTAGCTAGAAATTCAGAAAGTAGACAAAATTTGCAACAAATTAGATATATGACATTATGACTTAGGATGAAGGGGAAGGGGGGATCTGCCTCGGAACATGCGCCGCAGTGCTGCGTGGACTAAGTTGCGCAATTCCACTTAACCACTCACACGTTTACATTAGCTCTCCCATCTTCCCTCCGAACTTTCTCTATAAGGTTTACATTAAGTTTTTTGGGTCGCTGAATCCGAATTTTTAACTTAACCCCAAAATTCCCCCCCCCCCCGAAATCCCCCCAAATAGTTGTTTTTAACTTAAATTTCTTACTGTTTTAGGGGAAAGCATTACGAAATTCATAAACTAGACAAAATTTGCAATAAATAGGATATATGACATTATGACGTAGGATAAACGGGGAGAGAGGTGGATGCCTCGGAACATTCCCCGCGCGCTTTTCTCAAAAACCAAATAAAAAAAAAAAATCAATTTTTTGGGAGGTTGCCGGGTGAAATTTTGGTGGGAAGTTACAAATTCGGATTCAGCGACCCAAAAAACATAAAGTGAGTCAAAATCCAGAACTAGTATTAATTTTGCCTGGTAAAATCCCCAATTGCCTGAACTTCATAATTTATTGCACGTAGAGCCGCAGTGCATGTTCAGAGGCAGCCCTCACCCTCCCCGTTCATCCTAATTCATAACGTCATATGTCCTATTTGTTGCAAATTTTGCCTAGTTTCTGAATTTCGTAATGCTTTTCCCCCTAAAACAATAAGAAATTTAGGTTAAAAACAACTATTTGGGGGGGGGGGGGGGGGAGAAATTTTTGAGGTAAAGTTGAAAATTCGGATTCAGCGACCCACAAATCTTAAAGTAAACCTTATAGAGAAAGTTCGGAGGGGAGATAGGAGGGCGAATGTAAACGTGTGAGTGGTTAAGTGGAATTGCGCAACTTAGTTTACGCAGCACCGCGCGCATGTTCCGAGGCAGATCCCCTCTTCCCCTTCATCCTAAGTCATAATGTCATATATCTAATTTGTTGGAAATTTTGTCTACTTTCTGAATTTCTAGATACTTTTACTAGATTTTTTTAATAAAAACCTTTTTTGGGGGTTTTTTACAAAAATGTGGGGAGGTTGCCGGGGGAAATTTTGGTGGGAAGTTATAAATTCGGATTTAGCAACCAAAAAACATCTAGAAAGCCGATTTTCAGTACTACCATTAATTTTGCTAGGTAAAATTACCTATTGCCTGGACTATATATATTTATCGTCTGCATAGAAAAAAAATAAAAACCTAATATTTGTTTATTATGCTATCAATTATTTAAAAAAAAATCGCAATCTGATATAATTCTAGTAATATGTTCCATACATTTCTCTTAAATTGTAGCGCCATATTTGGCGACTTAACTCACTTTTGGCGTGAAATAAACAAATAAATATGTAACAATAAAAAATTAAATTTATAAAAATGTATATAAAATATTATTTTAACAGAGAAATTTTTTCGGTTTTCTATTATTTTTATGTATAGGGCTACAAAACGCACCAGGTCTCGATGCTAGGTGCGAGCAACACCAAAAGTGGTTCCCTTGTTAGTTAACTCATAAAGGAAGATTCCTGATTCGAAAACACAGAATGCTGGGAAAGTGTATTGTATCGATATAAATTTTTTTGTAGATAGGAATATAAACCCTATAAAGTAAGTGCCAGGAATTCTTGAGACAAAACCCCTCAAAGTTTATGTTAAATCTTATAATGAGATAAATTCTTTTGGCAGAAGTTTCAGCAGCATGCGTGCCAGCGTGATGAATTTCTTATTTATTTACTTATTCATTTTTACTTATTATTATCACTTTATTTTATTTTTTGAGTTCGAATTTCGCTCAATTTGTGCCGCAATCAAAATCGTCATCAATTATTTTCGAAACAGAATTTAAAAAAAAATGTGCATAATGTTTAAATTTACGAAAAATATAAAATATGCAGAGTTGCCAACTTCCCGGTTTTTTGCACGCAAGTATTTATCATAGAGAAAATGCTGTTCTTCTAAATTGCAGAATGTTCCAATTAAATATAGCAACATTTTGTTTATTGAAATACTGGTATCCAGAAGCTGAAGATTTGGCAACTCTGAATATGTGTTTTTGCACATTTAAGTTCTGTTTTTGAAATGAAATGTTGTGTGTTTAAATGTTTAATGAAAAGTTTAATTAAAAGATGAAATTTGTATTTCTATAAACCAGACATTTTTGCTGCTGTTTAAAATTATTTTCAGTTATTTACAAGAATTTGCTCTCCTTTTACTCAGAAAAATAAAGTACCTGCTATAAATCAATAATATGATTTAAATTTTGTTTCATTATCGAAGTATTTTAGATATTTCACTTTTTTTTTTTTTTTTTTTTTAGTCAAATGTGCTTTAAATTTTTATATGATTTTCGAAAATATAATAGACTTTATTTTGTAGTTAGAATAAAATGCTACGTAAAAACTGTGTATAGCAATTCGAATTATTTTTATGTTTAATATGTTTTACGCATATAATTACAGTTTTAAGCATGAAATTTTGCAAATTTCTATGTTTAATGAAAATTAAAAATAAATAAATAAATAAGTAATTTGTATAAAATTAATTAAAATGGTGAATTTGTGCGTCTGTTGACCACGAACTTTTCCTTATTTTGAAATTACTTCACAATTATTTACACAGATAAACTACTAATTTTGACAATGAAGCAAATTAAAATAGGTTACATAAAATGAAAGTAGATGCTATTTTTATTTTTTTTCTATTATATTGTAGCTTTGATTACCGCAGGGGTCATATGTCGTCCCAATGATTATTTCTTTATTGTATTCGTACCAATATTTGAAGAAATATCTATGCCATACACTTATATAAATATTTTTTTGAGAAAACTTTACCACAAAGGAATTTTTTTGAAAATTGTGGTACGAGTGAATATAAAGAAAATCGCCCACGGTTGACCGATTGGCTTTTTATTTAATACCGAAATTTCAGATTCACACCAGAAATCCACTATAATATTTTTTTCTTAATTTAATGACAGAGCTTTCTTGTTTGATTGAACAAAAAATTTTCTTTCAGAATTTCAGAGGTGTGAAATCGAAATTTTTGAAAAAAGAACCAAACTGGCAACTCTGTTTCTCCAGTCCTAGCCCGAAATCAAACAGTTAATGATGTTTTAAAAAACCTGATTTTTAAGCAATTAACTTTCTTTTTTTTTTTTTCAAAATTTGCATTGTTGTTTTTTCGATTAGAATAGCTCATTGTGCTATTAAAAATAAGTTCTAAACTATTTAGAATTGATAAAAATAGTTATTACTTTACAGTTGTTCTGATTAAAAATCAAGAAACAAAAACTTAAAAAATATATAGGGGAAAGTAGTGCACAGTGAGACATGGTACAAAGTGAAACAACAGGCATTTTGACATATAGTTGTAACTTTTTCTCCAAGCTGGCACACACACATAACGACCTCATCTTATGCAAGACGTGGATGTAGTTTCGGCACTTCATTTACTCTTCCGACAAAACAGTAAAAAATTCTTTATTTTATAGTAGTTAAAGTTACATAAACGTCTATTTTAGAGTTTGTTTCCATCTATATGGCATATATTTACTTAACCAAACATAGCTATATCTAATAATAACTATTTCGACAAAACGACATAATCTTTTTAAAGCGATGAAATTGATGTAACAGATGTGGCATCCATTTTGTCACAACGCAACGAAAGTACACAGTGAGACACACAGTTGTGGTATACAGTGAGATGTGTCTCATTCTGTGCTTACTATGTGGTTCTGATGTTAAAAAAGTTATTTATTTGTAAAAGGAGCTTTCTCTCTCTTTCTCTATTTCTGTGTGTGTATGTGTGGGCGTGCGATGACTAGGGAAATCTACTAAACGTAAGAGGCTAAAAATTTGAGTGAAGGTAGCCAAAGGTCAGCTATTGTCCACCCGATGCTCATATTTTTAATATTTCAAAAACCTAGATCTATTAATTAGAAATCATAAACTGCAGAAAATTATTGATAGAGTGTAAAAATGTATGATTTACGAAAATATATTCATGGTCTCACTGTGTACCACTTGTGGTAGACAGCGAGACAATTTCTGATACTACGTTATACTGATTCTGTGCTTTTATAATTTACTTTCTTAAAACCATCTATACAGTAATGTGCAGCGTATTTATGTAGCTTAAAGATGTAGCATTTTTTTTTTCAAAAGAATAAAAATCCTCGCCATTCGTTAAGTAATAATAATTTCCGTCTCACTGTGTACTAGCCTCCCCTATATTTTGGATTTTAATAACATATGCTTGAAAATCTTGAAATTTGTGAAGCTTTTGGATAATCTAAACTGATATAAAAATTGTATATTATAGGCTTATAGTTCGTATTTTAATTTATTTCTCTCTGAAATATATGAGTTTATTCATATAAATAACTGCAACTAACTTTAGATTTCAGTAGAAATGTGTGTCTTTAGTAAAACGATTTTTTTTTTTTTTTTTGTAACTAATATTTTCATTATAAATTTTAAAGTTGCAAAATTTCATGGTTGAAATCGCACTTATAGCACAAAAATATAGTTTACTTATATTTTTCATAAATTTCAATGATTTTGCATAATTTGCTTCAATTGTGGTTTGAAAGTAATTGATGTGTGGTTTTTAAAAATACACCTTTGAGGATTTGAACCAAAGCAAAAATGTCAGATGTCTAGTGCGCTGCCAGCCATTCTATTAGCCCAATTTGCAAAATGAGTAATATATACGATTGTAAGATTTAGCGTAATCTTTAAGACTTATCGGCTAACCATCATTATGGCTATGATTCTGTCATAAAACACCAGTGTTTAGTTACATTGAATAAAAACTTTGAAACTTTAAGTTTCAATTACTATAAAAGAAGTTAAAAACAAAAAAATATATATTTCGGTCCTCCCTGGACCATTTTCAATTTCGCACTGAGCCAGACTTGTCTTCCGTTGGGCCCTCGTTTCCGGTCATTTTCCGTCTTCTTCGCATATTCGTGATTATCCTTAGTTATTTCGCGCAAACCCTATTCCACCAGGGCATGTTCCATGCGGTTAATCGTCGTGTGCTCGGTGACTATTTTCTGAGCTTCCTTCGGTAGGCATCGGAAGACAAGTCTGTCTCAGTGCGAAATTGAAAATGGTTCATGGTGGACCGAAATATATTTTTTGTTTTTTGACACATTTTCCTATTATGGTAATTGAAATTTAGAGTTTCAAAGTGTTTATTAAATGCTTCTTTATGGCTTTTATATATTTATCTATTAACACGTTGAATGCCAATTCTATTTTGGCTGTCTTTCTGTTTGGGTCACGAAAAAAGATTCCCGTTACACAATCTATAAGTGTCAGTCACCGATGAAACCGACGCGGTCTAATCAGAAAGTTGAGTGTCATTCACTGGTGACTGACGTGGCACTCAACGTGTTAACTATACTGTATCCATACACACACGTTTATCGGATTCTGTGTTTCCGACCACGAAATTTCCCGATTTTAGTTGTTTGACAGAAATCCAAGTTTAATATTTAATCTCTATCAGGAATCAGTTTTAAAAGAATACCTCCGTCCGATGAAAAGCATGACAAGTTGGTATGTACAATGTACAATCTTCTAACTGTTGCTAAATTTTTAAGAAGTTATAAATATTCTTCTTTGCGACTTCTTTGACGTATATTATAATAAATTCTAAGCATTTAGGAAAATTATGCGAAAACTATGCGTACCAGCATTCGAACTAGGGATCTTTTGGCTGAAGCTGGCAATTCTCTACCATCTGAACTATCCCGGACAAATCTGGTGTAACTAATTCACCCAGTTAACCTTATTGATTATAGCATCTGATCTGATATCTGAATCAGTTCAACAGAAAAAATCGCAGGTAATGGAACTCCAGAAAACGCTGGATACGGAATGACACTAGATTAATTTTAATAGAATTACTCTAATTGGTTAATAAATCATATGATATATTTTCCAATTAGAAAAATTGGGATAAAACTAATCTAATTTAGAAAACTGTTTTAGCACGTCTAAGTCTCCCAAGATGCATAAATTTTGCCTCAAATATTTTGTTCATTATTTAACATTTGAATATATTTTATAAGAAATACACAAACATAAACACATAAAAAGTACATTACTAATATTTAAAGATATTTTAGTTTGATAGCGGTTAATAGTATTTTTTCATTTAACATCTACTATGTGGCACACACTATAAAAACTTTCCTCAACATCAAAACTTTTGCGAAAATAAATATTACATAACGTTTCTTTAATCTTTCATTTTTAAATCATTTTATTCAGTTCATTAAAAGTTCATTGTTATTTTTGAATATATTTTCATTTTCGTTACTCACCTTTAACTTGGGTTTTTTTTATAGAAGCAGTGAAATCAATAGAATACTAACAATATTCGTTTTTTTAAAGTATGCTACTTAGAATGCAAAAGATAAGTAGAGGAGGATTATTAAAAAAAATCATATATGTTTGTATCCGCTTGGATAGTTTATTTCGAAAGAGGAAAGACAGGTTGAAATCCAATGGAGGTATTTTTATTGTATTGTGAAGCCTTGCATAATGTTAAATTTTTCTCTACTTCACTGAGTTTTGAGCATGATCTGAAGTAGAGAACATGATCTGAATATAAATGTTTGGAATTCCATATATGTTTCGCTCCAAAACGTTTTTTGTGTGTTTCTCTCATACTAGAACTTGGTTGTTCGAACAAAGCAATGCATTTTAAATCTTGAAATACTACTATGAAGTTTTTTTCTTTTTTAACCTAGGTATTACATGTATTTTTTATAAAAACATATTATTTAAGAAAGTAATTATAATGTTCCTTACTGTATGTTAATGTAAATAACATTAATTAAAGTTTCAAAGCATTCTTAACAAGAAGAAGAAAAATCATGCGTCAAGCATAGATTATGAAACAATTTCCAACACATTCAGAATAATGTAGCAAAACTGCATCGTTTAACAAGTTGAAATATTATGTATAAATTACCTAAATTTACTTAAATTTTAGAACTCTGTTTTTTTCTAGTCCTCTGAAGATTCCACTGAATAGACAATGCTGAATAGGCAATGTTTAAGAAAATTCGTAAATAATAATAATAAAAAAACCTACTTGTGAGTGCAATAGTTGTATGTGTTTTTTATTCTGAATCTTCTACAGTTTTAATATTTTTTTAAAAAGATTTTTAATGATGAGCACTTTTTTAAGTTTACCTTTATATACGTGTTTCGCGTTTTCGTATCATTCAGAATAAATATTTTTTTTTTTTTTTTTTTTTTTTTTTTTAGCATATTCCACAAAATTAATGAGATAATTAAATAACATTCTTCGATGTTGATGGACAGTAAGATGGTAATATTAAATGTTGTCATAAACAAGAAGACCCCCTATATATGTATGTTTAGTACTGAGGGTCATTCTCAATAGCTAGGACGATGAAAGCAATTATATAAAGAAAGTTTTGGATAAAATATGACAACTAATATAGGAAATAAAAATATATATTTGCTTTGTTAACGAGCATAAATTACATGGAAAATATTGAAAAAAAGAATCACTCTTATATTTTTTAGTATTTTCAAGTTTTCGGTAGCTTTCATTACAAAAAGCTACCTATTGCAGCCGTTCGGAGGAAAGCGATTTAAAATAATTTTGGTATATTTTCATCGATCCTGACTCCCAGACCCCGAAACCACCCTTCCTTCAAATGTGATATATATATATATATATATATATATATATATATCATTTGACAGACTGTAACTCCCGTATTTATGAACCGATTTGGATGTAACTTCGTGTATACGTAGTACACACCAATGTCCTGACCGAGTTCGTTGGCCAGCTTCATCCGCCATCTTGTTTCAAAAAGGCGTCCATTTAATTTTTTTTAATTAAAATTTGAAATGTGGTACCAAATAATTGAAAATTGAAAAATATTTTTTTCTTATATGTTTGATCTTTATACAAAGATTACGGAGCAGTTTTTGTTTCGTCTATATCTTAAAAAATGGCTGAGTTATAGCTCTTTGAATTTCTAGCGTGGCTGACATTTTAAAACGACCTGATTTTTGTCACGCGATAACAGGCGTATTTATGAACCGATTTGGCTGCAACTTGGTCTGTACATAGTACATACCAATGTCTCGACCGAGTTCGTTGGCCAGCTTCATTCGCCATCTTGTTTCAAAAGAGCTGCCATTAAAAAAATTATTTAAAATTTAAAATGAGGTATCAAAAATTGGAAAATGAAAAATATATTTTTTTTTTTATGTGTTTGACCTGGATACAAAGATTCCGGAGCAGTTTTGTTTCGTCTATATCTTAAACTAGTCGGATGTACCAATCCCAAAACTTTCTTCTATCTCATACATGTTAATATATCAAAATTCGCTACCACACTGCCAGAATTAAATGGCAATGTATGCATCTCATGAGGATTCTAAAGATATGAAATTCCGTGCATTAGTTCTTGAGATATGACTATCGCTGAAATCGTGTAAATCCAGCAAAATGCTGCCTAGCAGCGCCACCTATTGGGTAATTTATACCAAATCCTAATCATCAACAATTTATGTCAACGTCTGGCTGAATGTGAAGTTTGGAGAAAACCCGTGCATTAGTTTTTGAGATATGACTATCGCTGAAATCGTGTAAATCCAGCAAAATGCTGCCTAGCAGCGCCACCTATTGGGTGATTTATACCAAATTCTAATCAGCAACAATTTATGTCAACGTCTGACTGAATCTGAAGTTTGGAGAAAATCCGTGCATTAGCTTTTGAGATATGACTATCGCTGAAATCGTGTAAATCCAGCAAAATGCTGCCTAGTGCGCCACCTATTGGGTGATTTATACCAAATTCTAATCAGCAACAATTTATGTCAACGTCTGACTGAATCTGAAATTTGGAGAAAATCCGTGCATTAGTTTTTGAAATAGAGCTACAGCGAAAATCGTGAAAATTCCTACATAGCAGCGCCACCTATTGGGTGATTAACACCAAAACCTAATTTACAACAACTTGTGTCAACATACAACTAAATCTGAAATTAGATGAAAATTCGTCCATTAGTTCTATAGATAGAGCTATTGAGGCAATCGTTAAAAAGGCAGCACAGAAGCGCCACCTGTTGGGCGATTTACACCAACACATAATCAGTAGCAAGTCATATCATGGACTAACTGAATCTGAAGTTTGATGAAAATCCGTGCGTTAGTTCTTAAGACAGAGCTATTGGGGAAATCGTATAAATCCTGCAAAATTCATCATAACAGCGCCACCTGTTGGGCGATTTACACCAAAACGTAATCAGCATCAATTCATATCAAGGACTAACTAAATCTGAAGTTTGATTAAAATCCGTGCATTAGTTCTTGAGATAGAGCTATTGCGAAAATCGTGAAAAATGCAGCATAGCAGCGCCACCTGTTGAGCGATTTACACCAAAACCTAATCAACATCAATCTGTATTAGGGACTAACAGAATATAAATTTTTATTAAATTCCGTGCATTAGTTCTTGAGATAGAGCGCCCAAAAAATTTGTGTCACATACACACAGACAGACAGACAGACAGACAGACTCACAGAGTCACAGACAGACATTTTGTAAAAACATGTTTTTTGGAATCTCTGACCCCTAAAACGTGTAAATCCGTCAAAAACCGGAATTCGAAAATTTTCATGAATCCAATACTTTCTTCTTGTAAAGATAGAAGAAAGTAAAAATGGTTCAATTATAGCACTTTGAGTTTCTAGCATAGCTAACATTTTGAAACGATCTTGTATTTGTCACGCGATAACACGCGTATTCGCCTATTTCGATGTATCAAGGCATGTGGATAGTATACAGGAATGTCCCGACCAAGTTCGCTGGCCAGCTTCATCAGCCATCTTGTTTAAAAATGGCGGCCATTAAATTAAAATATATATATATTTAAAGTGAGGTGCAAAAAAATAAAAAAAATGAAAAAGGTTTCTTTCTTAATTATTTGACCTTGATATAAGGATTCCGGAGCATTTTTTGTTTTGTCTTTATCTTAAAAAATGGCTCAGATATAGCAGTTTCAATTTCTAATGTCGGTGACATTTTGAAAAATCTGATTTTTTGCCTGCGACAGCACTCGTATATATCAACCGATTCCGATGTGAGTGAGAATGGGCACAGGAATTACTAAGGTCTCGACCAAGTTCACTGGTTAGCCTCATCCACCATGTTGTCTTAAAATGGCAGGTACTTCAAGATATCGCCGTATTTGGCAGCCAAATATAAGATATTTTAAATAAAAGCAGCTTGGATAAAGCTGATTAATTTCGCGAAATTCTCATTCATAATGATTTAGCATTGATAAAAATTAGTATTGAATCACCTATAATCGGTTTTCACTAAATTGAGCTTCGTGTATTTGAATAATATAAGCTCGTTTTTTAAAAATAAGGAATATGAAAGCTACCTCTTCCCCCACGGCACTAGCCGGAAGGACTTTTTTAAATTGTTGCCAAATGGGAACACCGTGCATTGGCATAAATAAAATATTTGTTTTTTTTTTAACTTTGCCCACTAGGAAATCTATGCTGTTTTATTGCATTTGTTTCTTTTTTGTAAATTATAAGATTTTAAATGCATATCATACTTTATATTCACTTAGAAAAACAAAACTATATATATATATATCTATACATATATTATATATATATTTATAGATAGATAGATAAATTAATTTTAAAACAAAATTTAATTTATAAGTAATGTAACAATACTAATCAAAATTCTAAATGAAGATGGCATGTAATAATATTATACATTAATTGTTATTTATCAACAAAATAATAATGGTACAAATTATAGTTCTAAGTTATTAAACGAACTTGGAATTAGATACAACAATAGAATCATTTTGAATTTATAAATGAATAACATATGCTGCGTTGAAATAGAAAACAATTGAAGTATTGTAAAAAATATAATTATATAAATACTTAATAAAATGTGCAAGAGCAGCTAAATTTATCCTGTATATTCAATCAATTTAAATCATTTAAAATTTAAAAGCTAAAATGGCCTTATAAAGTATAACCAAATGCGTTATAAAGTATAATCAAATGATAAAGGCAAAATGCAATGAAAAAAATCATGTGCTATTAAAATATATTCCATTAATATATGGGCAATGCAGCAGAATACTCTAGAATATTATATTAATAATATTTATCAAAGTTATGAATGGTAAGCAATAAAACAATCATTGTTTTTATTTAAACATAGAAGTACCAAACACTTAATGCATTTTAATCTAGTGTAACCTTTACAGCCTTGAAGTTTTTACCGTTGTTTTTATATAGGGGACCTGGTTAGTGATGAATTTTGTCATTCCTGACATCTTTATGAGGTTCATTAAGCTTTGTTTGCTTCTTTCGCTTCAACTTTGGCTAAGCATCACTCGACGGTCTTCCTCGCTTTAGGTTTTTCAGATCACCAGATGAGAATAATGTGTCGGCTACTTCCAGTCTGAATTCAATTAATATTAAAAGCTTACATTTAAATGAATGCACATGCTTAAACAAAAGACAAGCATTTATTAGAGTAAGGTCTAGAATGTGATAAAATAATCTGAAACACCACTTCTTTGTTCGCATGATAATTTTGTATCTTCCAAGTAAATAGTCATATAAATCGACCCAACCTGTGTGTTTATTATACACTTATATAACATGAGTGCAAGGAACATATTTTCTGCACGTTTCTTTTCGGCCATAACGACTTACATATTTTTTTTCACCCAAAAGTAGAAAGCTTCATAACGATTTTGCTCTCTTACCATGCAAGATTTGATATATCACACCTAATGACATTGGAAACATATTCTATAATACTTCCCCAGTCTTTTTATTAAGTCATTGATGGACGGAATTTTGCAGCACGGGACTCTGTCTCTTCTTACAGTTCTAAGACACAAGATTCCTTTTGATTTTATAAATGTCATCAGATTCATTGATGTATATTATTTATCAAAATACAGTTTATGATTTACGTGTTCAATAATCGGTTAGTCTAGCTACAACTGAACCGCTAACCCCCGAATCATCAGATCCACTTGGTAGACTGATTGTGTTTTTTTCTGTTCCAGGGTAAATTTCAAAATTGTACGCAAATCCAGACACCCATGGCCAAACAAATATAATTTAAAACAATGTTTATGCGGTTTTTTGGTATATAATACTTCATTCGATGACAAGTCTTTGACGCACATAGTTGCTCATCAACACAGTGTGATTCTTGCATAGTAATGGAAAAAAAAGTACACTGCTCAAATTAATTAGGGAAGAAAGCAATAAAGTGAAGAGAAAAGTGCAAGACAGCCATACATGGGCATAAGAAAAGAGTACATGTGTATCTATGCGCAATACAGGAAAAAACGGTAAAAATTACAAGGGTGCTTTAATTCATTGAAAGAATTAATAGAATATGAAAAGATGGTTTAGCGCAACAATTTGGTTACATGTAAATGACAAAAAAATATTTTTTATGCTGCTGCAAGGTGTTTAAAATGGTGTGTGGTTTCTTCGAACTCCTATGACAGCCGCACACATGTTTTCCATGGATTCGATCACATTATCGATAAGACTTTGGGGACTACTGTTCCACCACTCAAGAATTGGAATCTTCAATTCCCGAACAATAAAAGGGGACTTAGTCACGCTGCAATGCATCGTCTCAGTTTGTCCCAAACATGCTCGATCCGATGCAGGTCAAGAGAGCATGTTGACTATTCTATACGGTGTGTCGCTTAAGCTTTAAGCATATTCTCCACAATACGAGCTTTATGCAGTCTGGCATTATCAAAAAGGAAAAAAAAGGAATAACCAATTGCTACAACGTAAAATTCTCCATGAGGTCTCAGTTTCTCGTACGTATAACTTCGGGCAATAAATTACGATTCCGAATGATATGCAGATTCGTACGTCAACCTAGGCAGATTTCAACCCATACCATCAACCCACCTCTCCTGTAATGTGATCTTTCACGAACGAATGTGGCATTATTTCGAGTGCGCCTTTCCCTCCATACAAAAACACGTCCGATGTCACATACAGACTGAATCGGGACTCGTCTGTAATAAGAACTTGACTCCAACCACGTTGCCTCCAGTCTCGAAGTTCAGTTGTCCAACTTCTTTGGGCCTCACAGTTGCTTGGTATCAACAGAATACAGACCATTGACTTACGTGCATAAAGAGAATCCTGATGAAGCCTATTTCGGACTGTTTGTCTGGACCCCCTTCATTCTATGTCCAAGAATAACTGTATTTGCAGATGAGTAGCATTGCCTATTCCGTCTCGGCGACCTGTTAACAGGATATATCAGTTATAGGATTCTGTGGAAGCACGTACGACCTTGACCTGGTCGACTTCTAACATTCCCTGTGTCTTGGAATCGATTCCAGCATTGCATTTATGTTTCTTGCGAGTCCAACAGCGTCCGCTACTCTTCGTTTTATTTGCGCGGATTCAACTGTCCCAATAATACGTCAAGCCATCGATTCCGGTAAATCATGTTGTTGTGATACTTTCAAATTACCTTTTCTCAAAACACTAGCTGGGCAATTGAATTTTACAACTGAGACCGTGAAACAGACGTTTCTGCGAAATCCTGATTTTTACATTTATCTCCTTTGTCTAGCTTTTGACTTCATAATCTTTGATTTGCACGTGAAGTTCTCTTCATCTGTATTCAACTACGTTTTCTATTATGGATGCTTAATTTTACGATACTTATCGTGAAACTAGTTGCGTAATTTTGTTGAAACCATGTGCTCCCCTAATTGTTTTCACCAGTGTATTTTGGCTATTTTTGATCATTTGACAAAAAAAAAATATATCTGCCATTGGGGCTCCCCTTCAAAACGTGGGGTTCCGGGCAGCCGCCCCACATGCCCTTTTATCAGTCAGGGCATGGTTTTAAAGTAAACTTTGAAGATTGTGTACTTAATAAAAGTCATTTATCGAGTTCGTGTGACATATCGTGATAAAAGTGAAAAAAATTAAATATCATGCGAACCAGTTCTGAAACAAATATAATACTCAAAATGCTCACAAAAGCGAAACCCAATTCCTGATGTTGCGAAATGGTAACAAATGTATATTCATGTGCATGCAATTTTTGTAGAAATAAACATTACTAATAATTATTTAAAATAACATTTAAAAGTATATTGTTTTGAGATTTTTTTTTTTCAAATGGAATTTTGCATGTTGAGTATTTTTATATGGGTTAGAAATCCATCTATGGCTAGCAAAATAGATGGTTACAAAACTTGCTTTTTATTTGCAATTTATAAACAACTATTGCCATATAAGATACTTTTTATGAACTAAACATAAATATAGGGGCAAAATGAATACGTAAGGCATAAAGTTGTCAAGAGGCAACGGTAAATAAACAATATGTAGCGAAAATTTAATTTGTTGCCAATGAACAAGAGTAAAATATAAAAAATAATATCAGCTGATATGATCATGCTTCTTTTGTGAAAGGAAAAATTTAATATCCATGGAGTTGAATATACTTACTTGAAATGCCATTTTAACTTATCATTTATAATGAAAAAATTATTGCATTAAATGTAAATCAATTTATATGTATGGAAAACCCTTTAAATCATACAAACTAGGCTAAAAATTTCTAAAAATGATAAAAATTACACTTAATACATGTAATTATGTTTATAAGTAATTATACTTACATACAAAATTCGGATCGACATATTTTTCATCGCTAAAACGCCGGCATTCTCAAGATCTTTGTTCATACAAATATTTGTGCAAAAATTTTTAAAACAAGAAATTCTTAAATAAAATTACGAGGCCTAATGTATAATTACAAAACAAGTGCAAACATAAAATAAAATAAAAATAAATATTTGTGAACTTGAAATATGAATTTCTACAATTGCTTCGTATTCTGCAGAGCTTCTGCTTCCCTATTAAATGCAACTCAATGGAGGCTGAATGATTGCAAATGTTCTGACTGCATAAAAAGATCTCTATTGATTCCCGGTTAATGGATGGTGAATAAAATCTTGATGGATAAATTATTCTACTATAATTATAATCAATCATTAAAGGGCCTTTTATATATAATCTTGTCAAAGCTGTAGCTCTGTTGTTGCACAAGTTGGATTATACGTCCTATACATGAATCAGATACGTATATGATGTTTTCGTCATATGGAAACATACAGATGTAACTTCTTAAAACTAATTAATAGCCTTGAATCTAAAATTAAGTTCAACTTGCAAATAGAATAGTACGCTACTTTACACGTATTGTTAATCAAAACGCACAGAAGCACTTTTTACAGAAAACCCATAGCCAGTCAGTCCATTATTCCTCATAAGGCGCAAGCACCGTTTTTCTACAAAGTTTCTGCATTTAGACATTCTATTTAAATAGCTATCCCAGTCTGTAATCCTGAGGATTTCAACAACGAAATAAATAAAATGTATGATATTGCAAGAAACAATGGATTCAAAGAAAGCACTATAAAACGATTAATTATGAGCTTGAAGAATATGAAGAAAAGAAACTTCAATGCACAAAATTCCAAGTTATCCACTTTACATTCTTTTCCTGGTTTCATCGGAAGATTGAAATATAAACTCTGTAAATTCAGTATCTCTTCTATTGCAAAACATTCCGTAAAATAAAAATAAAAAGGCTGTAAGAAAATAAATTCAATTTAACCAAACCAATCATGAGAACTACATGAAATACCTTTCAAAGAATACGGAACAATACAATTTCATATAAGTATAACAAGCAGAAATCTTAAAACTAGAATCAAAGAACATATAGTAGACATAATATACAAGAAGATAACTACAGTTTTGTTCAGATATTGTAGCAAAGAATATTTACAGATTACTTTTTAAAATAGTAGAATGGTATACCATCAAGATTTTATTTACTATCTATTATCCGGGCTCAATAGAGTTTTTTACGTAGTCAGAATATTTGCAATGCCTTCAACCTCCATTGAGTTGCCTAAAATTTGGAATGAAATTTTCTGCTGAATAAGAAACTATAGCATAAATTAATTCACGTTCTCAAGTATCCATTTTTATTTTATTTTATGTTTGCACTTTTTTTTCATTATAAACGTGGTCTCGTGATTATATTTATAAGAAAAAAAGTTTTTATTTTTCTTTTACTTTCGAAAATGTTTGTATCAACAAAGAATGTCGCTGTTTGAACTATGAAAAAGTCCTTCCGACCAGTGCCAGGAAGAAGAGCAGTTTTCATATATATATATATATTTTTTTTTTTTTTTTTTTTTTTTTTTTTTTTTTTTTTTAAGCAAGCTTATATTATTCAAACACACGAAGCTCAATTTAGTGGAAACCGATTATAGGAGATTCAATACTAATTTTTATCAATACTAAATCATTATGAATGAGAATTTCGCGAAATTAGTCAGTTTTGTCCAAGCTGCGTTTATTTAAAGTAACTTATATTTGGCTGCCAAATTCGGCGATATCTTGAAGTGCCTGCCATTTTAAGGCAACATGGTGGATGAGGCTAACCAGTGAACTTGGTCGAGACCTTAGTAATTCCTGTGCACATGCTCACTCACATCGGAATCGATTGATATATACGAGTGCTGTCGCAGGCAAAAAAATCAGATTTTTCAAAATGTCACCCACATTAGTAATTGAAACTGCTATATCTGAGCCATTTTTTAAAGATAAAGACAAAACAAAAATGCTCCGGAATCCTTATATCAAGGTCAAATACTTAAGAAAGAAACCTTTTTCAATTTCTAATTTTTTTGCACCTCACTTTAAATATATATATTTTTAATTTAATGGCCGCCATTTTGAAACAAGATGGCTGATGAAGATGGCCAGCGAACTTGGTCGAGACATTGCTGTATACTATCCACATGCATTCTTACATCGAAACAGGCGAATACGCCTGTTATCGCGTGACAAATGCAAGATCGTTTAAAAATGTTAGCCATGCTAGAAACTCAAATGCAACAACCATTTTTTAAGATATAGACGAAACAAAAACTGCTCCGGAATCTTTGTATCAAGGTCAAATGCAAAAGAAAAAATATTTTTCAATTTTCAATTTTTTGAAATCACATTTCATATTTTAAATTAAAAAAAAATTAAATGGCTGCCATTTTGAAACTAGATAGCGGATGAAACCGGCCAACGAACTCGGTCGAGACATTGGTATGTACTATGTATACACGAAGTTATATCCAAATCGGTTCATAAATACGAGAGTTACAGTGTGACAAAGGTCTGAATATATCTATATATCAACATTTGAACGGAGGGTGGTTTCGGGGTCTAAGGGTCATGATCGATGAAAATATATCAAAATTTTTTGAAGTCGCTTTCCTCCGAACGGCTACAATAGGTAGCTTTCTGTAATGAAAGCTACCTAACATATGTCGATCTGAATAAAGGTATTTATATGTTACTTAAGTGTATTAGGTAGCTTTCATTACAAAAAGCTACCTATTGCAGCCGTTCGGAGGAAAGCGATTTCAAAAAATTTTGGTATATTTTCATCGATCATGACCCCCAGACCCCGAAACCACCCTCCGTTCAAAAGTTGATATATATATATATATATATCCATATATATATATATATATATATCTGAACTTTGTCATACTGTAACTCTCGAATTTATAAACCGATTTGGATGTAATTCAGTATGTACATAGTACATACAAATGTCTCAACCGAGTTCGTTGGCCAGCTTCATCCGCCATTTTGTTTCAAAATGGCGGCTATTTAAAAAAATTTTTAAAATTTAAAATTTGAAATGTGGTACCAAAGAATTAAAAATGGAAAAATATTTTTTTTTCATGTATTTGACCTTTATACAAAGATTCGGTCGCAGTTTTTGTTTCGTCTATATCTTAAAAAATGGCTGAGTTATAGCATTTTAGGTAGCTTTCTTTACAAAAAGCTACCTATTGCAGCCGTTCGGAGGAAAGCGATTTCAAAAAATTTTGGTATATTTTCATCGATCATGACCCCCTGACCCCGAAACCACCCTCCGTTCAAAATTGATATATATATATATATATATATATATCAATATATATATATATATATATATATATATATATATATATATATATCTGACCTATGTCACACTGTAACTCTCGTATTTATGAACCGATTTGGATGTAATTCGGTGTGTACATAGTACACACCAATGTCTCGACCGAGTTCGTTGGCCAGCTTCATCCGCCATTTTGTTTCAAAATGGCGGCCATTTAAAAATTTTAAAAAAATTTAAAATTTGAAATGTGGTACCAAAAAATTGAAAATGGAAAAATATTTTTTTCTTATGTATTTGACCTTTATACAAAGACTCCGTAGCAGTTTTTGTTTCGTCTATATCTTAAAAAATGGCTGAGTTATAGCATTTTGAATTTCTAGCGAAGCTGACATTTTGAAACGTCCTGAATTTTGTCACGCGATAAAAGGCGTATTTATGAACCGATTTGGATGTAACTTCGTTTATACATAGTACAGACATATGTCTCGACCGAGTTCGTTGGCCAGCTTCATCCGCCATTTTGTTTAAAAATGGCGGCCATTTAAAATTTTAAGAAAAATTTTAATTTGAAATGTGGTACCAAAAAATTGAAAATTGAAAAAATATTTTTTTCTTATGTGTTTGACCTCGATAAAAAGATTCGGGAGCAGTTTTTGTTTCGTCTATATCTTAAAAAATGGCTGAGTTATAGCATTTTGAATTTCTAGTGTGGCTGACATTTTGAAACGCCCTGATTTTTGCTACGTGATAACAGACATATTTATGAACCGATTTGGATGTACCTTGGTGTGTACATAGTACATACAAATAACTCAACCGAGTTCGTTGGCCAGCTTCATCCGCCATCTTGTTTCAAAATGGCGGCCATTTAAAAAATTTTTAAAAAAATTAAATTTAAAATGAGATATTAAAAAATTGGAAAATGAAAAAGAGTTTTTTTGTATGTGTTTGATCTTAATACAAAGATTCCGGGACAGGTTTTGTTTCATCTATATCTAAAAAAATGGCTGAGTTATAACATTTTGAATTTCTATTGTGGCTGACATTTTAAAACGACCTGATTTTTGTCACGCGATAACAGGCGTATTTATGAACCGATTTGAATGTAACTTGGTCTGTACATAGTACATACCAATGTCTCGACCGAGTTCGTTGGCCAGTTTCATTCGCCATCTTGTTTCAAAAGGGTTGCCATTTTTTTTTAAAAATGTAATTTAAAATTTAAAATGAGGTATTAAAAAATTGGAAAATGAAAAAGATTTTTTTTATGTGTTTGGCCTTGATACAAAGATTCTGGAGCAGTTTTTGTTTCTAAAAATTTGTTCTTTTGTTTATATCTTAAAAAATGGTTGAATTATAGCACTTTGAATTTCTATCATGGCTAACACTTTGAAACGATCTTGTGTTTGTCTCGCGATACCACACGTATTCGCCTATTTCGATGGAAGAAGGCATGTGGATAGTAAAGATCAATATCTCGACCAAGTTCGCTGGCCAGCTTAATCAGCCATCTTGTTTCAAAATGGCGGTCATTAAATTAAAAAATATATATATTTAAAGTGAGGTGCAAAAAAATCAGAAATTGAAAAAGGTTTCTTTCTTAAGTATTTGACCTTGATTTAAGGATTCAGGAGCATTTTTTGTTTGTCTTTATCTTAAAAAATGGCTCAGATATACCAGTTTCAATTTCTAACGTGGGTGACATTTTGAAAAATCTGATTTTTTGCCTGCGACAGCACTCGTATATATCAACCGATTCCGATGTGAGTGAGCATGTGCACAGCAATCTCACGTGTACACAGCAATGTGAGTGAGCATGTGCACAAGGTCTCGACCAAGTTCACTGGTTAGCCTCATCCACCATGTTGTCTTAAAATGGCAGGCACTTTAAGAAATCGCCGAATTTGGCAGCCAAATATAAGTTACTTTAAATAAAAGCAGCTTGGATAAAGCTGACTAATTTCGCGAAATTCTCATTCATAATGATTTAGTATTGATAAAAATTAGTATTGAATCTCCTACATTCGGTTTCCACTTAATTGAGCTTCGTGTGTTTGAATAATATAAGTTGGCTTTTTTAAAATAAGGAATATGAAAGCTACCTCTTCCTCCCGGCACTGGCCGGAAGGACTTTTGAATTTCTAGCGTGGCTGACATTTTGAAACGTCCTGAATTTTGTCACGCGATAAAAGGCGTATTTATGAACCGATTTGGATGTAACTTCGTTTGTACATGGTACATACCAATGTCTCGACCGAGTTAGTTGGCCAACTTCATCCGCCATCTTGTTTAAAAATGGCAGCCATTTAAATTTTTAAGAAAAATTTAAATTTGAAATGTGGTACCAAAAAATTGAAAATTGAAAAAATATTTTTTTATTATGTATTTGATCTTGATACAAAGATTCGGGAGCAGTTTTTGTTTCGTCTATATCTTAAAAAATGGCTGAGTTATAGCATTTTGAATTTCTAGTGTGGCTGACATTTTGAAACGTCCTGATATTTGTCACGTGATAACAGGCGTATTTATGAACCGATTTGGATGTATGTTGGTGTGTACATAGTACATACAAATATCTCGACCGAGTTCATTGGCCAGCTTCATCCGCCATCTTGTTTCAAAATGGCAGCCATTTAAAAAATTTAAAAAATTTAAAATTTAAAATGAGATACCAAAAAATTGGAAAATGAAAAAGATTTTTTTCGTATGTGTTTGACCTTAATACAAAGATTCCGGAATAGTTTTTGTTTTGTCTATATCTAAAAAATGGCTGTGTTATAGCATTTTGAATTTCTATTGTGGCTGACATTTTAAAACGACCTGATTTCTGTCACGCGATAACAAGCGTATTTATGAACCGATTTGGATGTTACTTGGTCTCTACATAGTACATACCAATGTCTCGACCGAGTTCGTTGGCCAGCTTCATTCGTCATCTTGTTTCAAAAGGGTTGCCATTAAAAAAAATTAAATTTAAAATTTAAAATGAGGTATTAAAAAATTGGAAAATGAAAAAGATTTTTTTATGTGTTTGGCCTTGATACAAAGATTCCGGAGCAGATTTTGTTTCTGAAAATTTGTTCTTTTGTTTATGTCTTAAAAAATGGTTGAATTATAGCACTTTGAATTTCTAGTATGGCTAACATTTTGAAACGATCTTGTATTTGTCATGCGATAACACACGTATTCGCCTATTTCCATATAAGAAGGCATGTGGATAGTATACATCAACATCTCAGCCAAATATAAGTTACTTTAAATAAAAGCAGCTTGGATAAAGCTGACTAATTTCGCGAAATTCTCATTCATAATGATTTAGTATTTATAAAAATTAGTATTGAATCTCCTATATTCGGTTTCCACTAAATTGAGCTTCGTGTGTTTGAATAATATAAGTTGGCTTTTTAAAATAAGGAATTTGAAAGCTACCTCTTCCTCCCGGCACTGGCCGGAAGGACTTTTTTATATTACATTTCGCATTTTTTAGCTTAGTTTGGATAAATGGGTTTACTCTTTTTCAATTAAAACTTAATAACACATCAACAAATTTGAACCACTTCTTACAATAAAGTGTCATTTTTTCTGCCACCTTTTTTTCTTTCTGCTTCTGTTTTTTGTAAACGCCTTTTTTCAGTTTGAATCTTACTTTTCATACTTCCCATGTACTTAAAATGAAATAAAGATAACATAAAGTTTAATAGATTTTTAATCAGCTTATGTTATAAATAAAATAGTTTATTCTAAGAAACTCGCAGCTTATTTTAAGTAGAAAACACATACGCTTATAGTTTTACATTGTTATATATGTGCAAATCTTATATTTTACGAAATAAATAAAAGTAAAGAACAATTTTAATTTGAAATGAATTCACTCAATTCCATGGGTACTGATATAACTCCTTGGTCATCTTAAGAAATAGAGTTGATGTCCGTGGAGTTGAAAATTGTAACTTTGCAGCAGCCTAATTCCCATACTTTTTGTCTATTCCGCACATGGTTTAAAAATTAATTAGGTGTATATTAGGGTGGAACTTAAGTATAGGGTAAAAAAAACCTTTTTTATTTTAATGCGTAATAGTGAAAACTTTTTTCCTTTTTGGATGTCTAAACTTTTGGCTGAAAAGGTTTTTTTTAAATTAAGTTGTTTTCCGGTTCCTCAAGGAGGTCAAAGTTTTGAAATTTCAGTATAAAGTAACTGAAAGTAAACAACATAGCTGTTAGCTCATATCTACTTTTATTTAGTAAATGCTATCCAGAAGTCACCACGAGGAGGTGGTTAAATATCGACTTCCACCCTCCTTACCTCCCTTTGTTATGAATTAATTAAATTGGATATTCAACCTACTGTCTTTTTAGGCAAACTTTGTCATTACATTGTGGGAATTCAACTTTCCCAAGATTAAGCCGTCTTTTGCTTAATATTTAAAGACGGTCGACGCAGCTCGCGGGACAATTTTGACACACATTTTCACTGTTTGAGTATGACAAGGAAAATCTAAAATTCAGGTGTATCCCCTGTTTGTACTTTTTTAAGTTCTTCATCCGATCAGACCGTCAAGATTGGATCAATGTTTTTATAGTCTATAATTTCAATACGTTCGCATTTTTTCAAGTCGCTTTCCTACTGGTCCAGAAAATCCTTTTGTACCCGTAGTTTTTCAGCAAGATGTTGAAATAAGTATCTAAGAAAAAAGTTCATTTGCATGTAATAATCAAATTATCCATTATAAAGTTTTTAGGGTATTGCTTCCAATGTTTTAACAACTCCATATTTGCATCCTGCATTAAAGGCGTTTCAGTTTCACCAAATAACTATCAAACTTGAAATGTCTGTGTTATTATTTTGAAAATACACCAAAATTGCAGTGGCTATATTAATATAAGAAGAAGATGTCAATGAAATATGACCAATATATTTTTATCCTGGTTTTTGAACTGAGACCAGATGTTCGTCTTTAATGATTCTTTATACTTTTTTCCCTCTGCTTCAGTTATCATAGCGTTATCCTTTCTGCCATCAAAATACTAACCTTCTAAAATTAACTCATTTCGTCTTTCCTGTTCTTTCAAATTCTTCCTTTTCTTTTCTCTTTGTCGTCTTCAAGTCCTTCTTTCAGTTACCTTTTCTTTATTATCATCAGAAATACCCATATCTTCTAAGGTGCCATTTGCAATAATATTTGCAGTTCTGTCTAATACTCCGGTTCTTTCACCGTGTTGATTATCAAATTCAGGTTTAGAAAAACAACCGGTTGAACTATTTCCTTCCGAACTGTTTTTTTTACACTTGGCGATCATTCAATCTAAACATCATTTTTTTGTTTAAAAATAACTTTTTCCCTTGATATTTCCATTTCCAGTCTTGCTACACATTTTTTGTAGTTTTTATATCTATTGATCCTATTGTCATCACCCTATCTCTCTTTGGTCTTTGAGAAAGTGACGTTCTTGTTCTGATACACGATAATATTTAGTGCTTTTACACAAAGAAATGATTTTTACAGGATTACCTAACATTTTGCAATTTTATATTGGATGTGGGATTATTCTTTAAAATCTTAATATTTTTCTTCAAATTTTGACATTTCTCGCACTAGTCTCTAATCATTTTTAATGATTTGTGTATCAGACACCGTTGGAATTGAAGGTCTCAGCAATACACTTTTAATTGTATCATCAGCAGCTTTAGATATTTTAGAAATAGTGTGTACCAGATTCCAGCTGTCAGATTTTAAGTTAAATTGAACCCAAAAATAATGTTTCATAACTTTTTCATATGTTCATCAAAGATGACAGTCTAATGTTAATTGTTTTGGTTCACGAAATACAGGACCCTTCAACAATTATCTAGATTTAGGTACGTTAAGAGACTTTGTCACTTTTGACACCGAATGTTTATCGAAAAATAATTAAAGAAACTGTTAACACCCGTTAAATCGGACCAACTTGTTATGTGTCGCAGCCAAATAAATCAGAGACAATGAAAGCTGACGCCCACGACGCTGGCTTCTACAAAAGTCAAATAAAGTGGGGCTAACTTTTCTAAGGCACTCAAACTAAATTATTCTCTTTATTACAGGACATTAACACTTAATTAATTTAATTTTGCAAAATATAAATTTAACAATAAGCTTTAAAAACTTTTCATGCAATTATTGGCTTTTTTTTTTCGTTTTTTATGGAAAATCAGGCGCTTTGAGGAACCTGAAAATATCATTTTAAAATTAAAAGAAAAATATTTTCTTTTTATGGAGTTAAAAAGGAAAAAAATAATCACTATTAGAATATAAAATTCGAAACTTCGTCTTTTAGTTCCACCCTAGTGTATATCTAACAAATATACTAAAATATATATTTTATTCTTAATTGTATTCTTTAAATTGTTGGAGCAGTGATGGAATTGGTGTTATAAAAAATTTAACGCTACCTTTTTAATTAGTAAATGGTGCTTGGTGAAAATACAGCAGCAGTTATCCATGTAGTTGTTAAAATAATAGCAATATCACGTAATTTTTCTTCAACTAAGTAGTTTACAAATGCACAATATTGCCACCTATATATTTGTATGTTAATTAAATCATAGACATGAAGTTGTTACAATACCGTGGTTAGAGCTGTTCAGACAAAGTTATTTGACATTTTAAAACCTGACACAAAAATATTTTTCTCTTCATAAGAAGCTCACGGTCTCTCCTATGCAAAGTAAAAGGGACTTTATACTAACCCTTAAATGCCTGAGTTTCCAAAAATCACTTTAAAATGTTTTTCGGCTTTCTTTTTTTAAATAAACTAGGGGGCTCAGCCCCCTATGAGCTACGCTCGCCAACCCCCGTCCAGACACCGCAGGCTCTAAATGCACGCTAATTTGATCGGCTTTAAAAAGATTTCGAAAGATTGAATTATAATTTAAAAAACAGTGGCGATCTCCCTATAAACGAATTTCTATTCATTTCTCTTTGATTGGGGAATTTTAACGCCAAATCCGCTGCGGTACTACTTGATTATCCCGTCGACCAATTTCGCCAAATTATATAAATCGCCAAACCACTCGCCAAATTATACAAATTGACGTAATTTTTATTTTAAATAACGAAAGAACAAATAAATTCGTACAACATTAATAAAAATACAAATAAAACGTCGAAATAAAAATAACTTGATGACGTAGACACGTGTAACAACATTTCAAAATAAGCTAATATAAAAGGAATTGAGTAAACAGAATCTTTGTCTCCTGGTATTTTTTAACAAAGCGAAAAGAAAGTTCTTTTAAATGAGACATTTTAAATTAATCGTTTTTAATCTGACGTAATTTTTACCAAGCTATTCTTTCTCTTTTAAATAATCGCGTGAAAGTACTTTTGATAGCAATGAAATATTATTTGCGGTTTCCTAACAAAAATAGTTGAAAATATCCTCTCAAAATATTAAATAAATGTCTAGCGCAATTTCTAAATTTAAACTTTTTTGCAATATTATTTTGTGTTCATTTTATGTAATAACTATAATGTGACGTAAATATGACGTAATTTCTCCTAAGACTTCTAACGCATGTTAATGAATTTATTATTTTACAATATCCTTTCTCTTTTAAAATTCAAGTGTATACTTTTATGACGTAATTTTCAATAAGTTCCTGCTTTTTATACGCAATTATTTAATTTTAATTTGAAAGTATCTTTTCTATTTATAATAGTCACATGTAAATAAATTTTAAATTTGAAGCAAACATTATTGTTTCCGTTGTTCATACAGTTGGCAACAGATTAAATTAGTACAATTTTCTAAAATAAGTAAAAAATATCTCTAGAAATGCTGAAAATTTGAATTTAAAATAGAAATAAAACCTGAAAAAAATGAGTCAAAATAAAAAGAATAATGCAATCTGCACTCCGGCAAATTCTAACGCATAAAATGATCTAAAAATGATTACACTGCCATGTATAGTTTTTGCTGCTATAAAACTTTTTTAGTGGAACGATTTTGTCCAAGTGTAGCATTAAATATCTCTTAAAATAATTCTTCGATTTGAAAACTGTCTGCATCAGCGTGTTTATCAAACATTTCTGTATAAAACCACTGATTTTCCTATTTTTGTATGCATTATTTTTCTCAATATTAACGAAGAAAGATCTCCGGTCACAAAAAATTCAAAACCGGTGGCGGCGGCGACGGCGGTGACAGCGGTAGTTACTTTTTTTTAGAATAGAGAGATTATGGGAAAAGTACTTTAAAAAATCATATTTTGTTTTAAGTATGGTTTACGGCTAAAAAACTGTTTGTCACTAATCGGTAATACTGATGTTTAATTGAAAAAATAATTTTCCTTGATAAAATTCTATAATATTAAACACACAAGAATTTTGAGAACTATGATAAGCAATAAATTTTACTTGCTCACTGCAGAACAAAATAGGGTATTTCGCAACCTTCCAAACAAAATTAAAAGAACATGTATCAACAATCGGAAAAATAAATCTATCTTTATTCTTAAAAAGCACAAGTGTTGCCATCTAAATGTTGAAAATCGATTTAATAATATTTTCAGAATGTATTTTATTGGCAACATTAGGCATTATAGCGTCAATAATATTCAAATAGTATTTATAAGCCTAAATTGGGTATGTTGCCGAAAGGCAACATCCGGCATTTAAGGGTTAAGACTAGGTGCTGAAAATTATGTGTTTTATTTATAAACCTCGGTATGGTTGCAATCCATGGTAGTGATATTTATCTATGTCAAAATGAAATAAAAAAATGTGAGTAATTAAAATCATGATTTACTTTATGAAATGAATCCCTCTAATAATACTTCTGTTATTGCATGCAAATGTATTACAGAATTGTACAATTTGATTTTATTTTTGCATGGAATGAACTCTGGTTACAACAATTGCCCTATTTTTTGGAGAATGACCACTGAACATGTTATAGAAAATATTTATAATGTTTTGAAATTTGCAATGGGCAAAATTAACTGTGTATTAATGTGAAGGATAGAAAAGTATATCTTTCATCTTTCATATTTACTTTATTTTTCTTATTTTACTTTTTTTGTTTTGATCTTTGCAGGTTCATTTAACTAAACGAAATTAAACGTTTCTATTTATTCTATTAAATTGCAGTTCAGAATATAAATTGGAAGGATTAATTATTTCAAATAAAATTAAATCTGACAAGTTTCAAATTTTCTAATAAATGTTCTTCAAACACCATATTTTAGTAAAACTTAATTGTCTTAATTTTGTCGGCAATATCCCGTAATTCTTTCGGAAAATTTTAATGAAACATGCGTGGCTTTCTTAAAAGTTACTAAAGCAAATATTTTTTAAAGATTCAATTTACTTATCTTTAAGTGATAAAAGAAGTACCGTTATTTGCTTAGTAAGACCATACGATTTACCTAAAAGTTACACGTGCATTTAAAAAGATTTTAATTTCCCTATCGCTGTATTAAAATAAATCGGTATATTTATTTAGTGGCATCAGTTTTGCTGATTTCTTTTGGGATTCCTCTGTGACGCATTTACTCTGACGTATTTCTAACAAAACTAAATGAATACTATATAATAGCAACGTTTTATGGAATCTATCATTAATTCATTCTTACTAAACCGAAGGAAAATTAATTTCAAAAGAGTATTAGCCCCCGGTGCGGTATGTTATTTCTTTCTCCCAGCTTATTTTGTGTATTCCAAAAAAATAATGTTACCTTACTGAAGCCAGCCGTAAAACTAAGCAGTACGATTAAATAATCTATAGCACTTTTTTAAACTTCTAAGCATCGCACATTTTCGATTTTTATACCTTCGTATACGAATGAAAAAGTACTTTTTAATGCAATTTGTTTGAAAACTGCATCTCCATTTATTTTTGAAATATTAATTTTTTTATAGTTTTTAGATCCACTTGCTAAATAATGGAAACGGAAGAACTCCATTTCTGTAGAAAGGGAAAGAAAAACAGGAATTATGTCTTTTTGTTGCCATTTTCCCATAAAAACGGAAAAAAATTAATTAAATTATGTGCTATTTAAAAAAATATATAAATGAAGGATTTCTGATAAAACATGGAGCTATTAGAAACTAAATTTAATTTTAAATATCTATATTAATAATACTAACAAATGAAGGCCTCTGAATCATTAGATAGCCGATTTTTTTGTCAAGTTTTTGAATGACGAAATCTCTTTGTTTTTTAGATTTGTGTATTATTCAGAGACAGTGACGTCCTAAGAGTACTTTACTGTAGATGTTGTTTAACACTGGATCGCAAATGATGAATTCTTCAGTGGACGTGGATGACGTCACTTTATGTAAAATAAAATCGCGTGTTATAAGTCTTAAAACTGAACTACAGTAGAGTCCCAATTATTGGAGTTTCCACTTTCACCGAGTTATTTTTTTTCTGATGGACTGATTACTTTCATTATTACGAAACCGTCATTATAAAAGAAATGTTAGGTGGAGATATAGAGCAGCCGTAAAAAGTTAGAACTCTGATTTTCTGGTCAGAATGGGGAAAAAAAAACGGCCATAATTTTATTTTTAAAATATATATATATATGAAAGAAAATCAAGGAAAACCAGAGTTCTAACTTTTTACGGCAGCTCTTTCATCGTCACCTAATACTTCACTTATTTATAATGACTGTTTCATAATAATGGAAGTCATCAGTACATCAGAAAAAATGATCTATTACAAAGGTATAAGTTCAATTAACTCGGATAATCGGGACTCTACTATATCTATATTTATATGCATATATTTTCTGTCATCGGGGGCGACACTAAATTCTGAAAAAGCAGAATTCCTGTTTACAGATTTTTTGTCTTTTTTTTTTTCTCGTTATATGTGCTATTAGTGTAGTAAAAGAATCCATGGGTAATAATTTCTATATCTAAATCCGCTGTCTATTAATTATGGATTTTTCCTTTTTCCCTTTTGTATGGCAGAATAAAATTAACAAATCACCCGTCATTAATTAAATTTAAAAAGTCATTGGTGCCGACAGTCTTCTAATTGTTACCGTTAAAGTTTATAATAAAAAAATCATAACTTGCCTCTGTTGATATTCTTCTAAAGTTGTACCATCTTAAGGTCGGAGATCATATTAAAACTTTTGAAAAAGTCAAAAAAGTTTTGTTGTCTATTATGAATGAATAACATGTTACCAAATTTAAATAAAATATACGGCCAAGAGGTAGTATTAATCACGTTCAGAGGGTTCCGTACAATAAATATATGACTTATTTTAAATTGTTCCTAAAAGAGTAATAAGACTTTGTAGAAAACTATAGAAGCTAGACTATAGGCTGGGTATAGCTGTATATACTACAAAAGTATGAATAGGCATACCATAAACGTTCAAAGAGGCATGAATCTTAAATAGTATCAAATATTGTTATTATGTATAACTCTTTTTAAAATCTTGTTCTATTCTGCTTCTGATGAAAATAATTCAGTAATGACTGTAAAAGTAGTGCACATTTAAACTTCAGTTGTCATTTCATAAAACAAAATTCAGCGAAGTAGTAATCTTTTTTATTTACAATGTAGCTAAAACAAAACACTTGCTCAAAGTTTAAACTTCGCATTGTGCTAAGCGCACTTCGAAAGAAGGCCGCAAAGTTGCAACTCCGCCTTGGTCCTTGCCGCGTTTTTACAGATACGTTTTTAATTAACTTTTAAAGATACGGGAGGCGTATTGAGAGATCGACTCAATGCAAACTAGTCGCAAATCCTAGTCGAAAACTAGTTGAATTATGTGATAAGCTCTAATTATATAAGTATGTTTTTAACAATTTGCCATTTATTGCTTTTATACTGCTACTGGGCATTGTATTACACAAATATATCATTGAAAGATGTTATGTGGGCATTAAAAGCCGATGGTACATAGAGTACGCCGCCCATGTCCTTATGTAGAGGAAAAGGTCCAAATACCGGCTACTGGGTGTTCTGAGAACTGAGCGCAGCGCAGCCTAGCGGTGATAGGCAGAGTTTGTAACTTTAACTGAGAGAAGAAATTTACAAAAAGTACGCCGCTGAAATCTGCGTCATTTACAAATAGTAAATGCAAAAGTGTCGAATCTACGTAATTTGGTACATCAAAAGTTTTTCAGATATGCGTTTCTCATTTTTAAAAAATATACTGATCGTATATTGGCTTGAATTGTTGATTAAGTTATTTTCTAGACATATTTAGCTCTCAATTGCATCGCGCACATTATTGGTATTATATTATATGAATGAGTAATACCGGTTTTAACTTAAACATAGCAGTGGTCCAAATTCCGGCTACCTAGAGTGGTCTAAATACCGGCTAGCTGGTATTTGGACCTCTCTCGGTTGTTCTGCTTGAAGGGGAGGAAAAGAAATTAATTTAAATGGTTCAGAAATAGTTCCAGTCCCATTTCGCAATATGAAAAAAGCAATCATGGCCGTAATTCCTCAGGACCGACACTGGTTACCGGAAAACTTTCCAAAACAGTGCTGTTGGGCACTACAAAATTGCCTGTAATAAATGTGAAGAGAAAGAAAAAAAAATGACGGTGTAAACCAGGCGAAAGAGAGGCAGAAATTTGATTTTAACCCTCTCGCTGCGCAACCTGCGATTTCCTAGGGAAACGTAAAAGTAGCAAAATTTGCGCAACCCGAGATTTCTTCGGGGATGCATTTTTTCAATCTAATTAACCCTCCTTGATTATTCCCACCAGTTATTTTTTATTGTAAATTGTGCGTTATTTAATCGGAGCATTTTCCCGGTTAAATTAGACAAAAATGTTTGTTTTGAAAATCCGGCGACAAAAGAATAAAAATTCTTAAAAGACGTTCACCGCGAAGGAGTTAAATACGCAATTTTTGAAGCTATTTTGATAAAACAATTACGCAGCGAGAGGGTTAAAAAAGTGAAAAAGGAAAGTATCCAACAGAGGAAGATAATACATTTGCGTCTTCCGCATTGGTGCTTTCTCTGTGGACAAGAATGGGGGGAGGGGATTCTGGGTTAAATGTTAAGAATGCGATATGTGGGTTGATAGGCAGTATACCGACGCAGAGAGTGATATTATGTTTTTGATTTTTTCAGATAAAATAATTCTCATTTCAATCAGCAAGCTTTTTTTTTTGTTTTACACGTTAAAAAACAAAATTAGAAAAAATTTTTAGATATTTGAAAAAAAAAACACTTATTTATTAAAAATTGCGTACTTTTTCTGTGCATAAGAAATATTATTAATCAATACAATTTATTAAAATAATATTCTTAGTGCTTAATAATTGTCATTAGCTCTATTTGTGTGATCTTTTGGGAAAAAAAAACTTAGGTAGACGGTATTTAGACCCCAGTTTAAAAACTCAAAATTTGAAGACTTTCGGAATTTTGCTTTTTATAAACAGAAAACGCCTTTTAAACTGATTTTTTCCCCCTAAACAGGTGTAAAACATGTCAAGGTACCCTTCTGTCACTTTCTATTTTTTTCATTTTGAAAATTGTATCATCTAGATCAGGGGTGGCCAACCTTTTTGGGAAGAGTGCCACTATCTGAAGAAAAAAATTAAGCGTGCCACTTCCAATTTTTTCAACATGCTAAAAAATATAAAAAGGCGAAAACATGTTATTTATAGGTTGATTATGTGATTTTTACGCAAATAGCAATTTCTTTTTCTTGTAAGTCTCAGTGGTGGAGATTTAAAAAAATAATATAATAAATAAAATAAAAGTATAAAGTTAGGTTTTATTGTTTTTAAAGGTTCTGCCAGATTATGATAGGTATAAAATAAAAAGGAATAGCTTGAAACATTTAATTCTAAATAATTATTAAACAAACAGTCAATACAAAGAAATTCAGACAAAACGGAGGATTTGTGGAATAGAGTGCCTATATATTTTTAGATTGAATTCACTGCAGCGCTGTTAATGTTTTTTGATTGGTGATTTCATGCGCTTATTAGATTAATGTAGAGACTTTTCTTTTAAATTTATTGCGAAAATTAACTTTGGACAGTTAACAAGGAAAATTTCTATCTGGATTTCTGCCTATTATTTTTTCAATTGTTTTAATTTTTCAATAAGTTTTCGCGTGCCACTGTTAAAACTCTGCCGTGCCACACTGTGGCACGCGTGCCGCGGGTTGGCCATCCCTGATCTAGATTGAAAACAAATGTGGTAGCCGGTATTTGGACCTTTTCCTCAATGTTCAAACCGTCCGTATCTGTAAGGCGTAATATCTCGGCTATTAACCGACGATTTTTTTCGAAAAACATTATCAACAATGCTTTTATGCTTCTGGTACGATAGGTACCTCAACACGTTTGCAAAATGCTCGTAATTTGAAATTTATATGTTACGGAAAAATGCGCTTTTCTCAAAAACTATGCGCCGTAGGGTAATCGCTATTATTTTCCTTCGAGGCTTAACTTAACGTCTACTACCTCTAATTTTTCCGAGTTTTAGTTTCTGTAGATTCGGAAAAAGAGGGGGGTCATGTTTTGGCACTACATTTTCGAAGATATCTCTGAAGATATAATATCTAAAATTAATTCAAAGAAATGTATTTTTGAGTGCAGCGTTACCGTTTTCACACGATACCCCACATGAAACCATACATGATAGGCAACAGATTGTGAATCAAACACGAAAACAAATATTGGTGTCTTAACAGCAATTGATTCTGCCTGAAATTTTTTGCAATCAAACGGAATTGAATGGAATCCCGTGTACAGAGAGATCGCTACAGGTTTTTTCATATAATTCAATCTTTTCTAATCTTTTAAAAAGTGATCAGATTAGCGTGCTTTTAGATTGTGCAGTGTCTGAACGGGGGTTGACGAGCGTAGCTTGCAGGGGGAAGAGCCCCCATATATATATACTCTACATATTTTTATGTAAGCACTTCTAATATTATTATTTTTTAATTTTTCCTGAAAATTCATCATAGAATTTGCGTTTTGTGTTTTAATTGCCTGAAAAAATATTTTCATCTGAAAACTTCATTATTAATTTAGGTTAAAGTTAAAGTACGATATTGTAAATATATATATATATATATATATATATATATATATATATATGTAATAATAAGTGGATATATCGAATATATTTTTATAGGCCTGCACGCAGTACATGTATGTCATGGAACATCCTTAACCCGTAACTGGAAACATGAATTTTCTAACGTTGTCAGAGACATAGACTCAAAATGACTCCTATGTTAGTTTTCTTTTTTTATATTTTGTAAACAGCATTGGTATTTATTTTGCAAGCGCAATATAGTCTGGAAATCATGTAATTACGAAAATATTAAAAAAAATTATATTAAAACTGTTAAATGTTATAATATTAATTGTTGGAAAGATAATATAAGAAAAACCTAAACAACCTTTTAATGAGTACTTATCATGGGATGACACTAATGCTAATAACTGTTAGAATTAAACAAACAAAAATAAAGAACACGGTATTTTAAAATAGTATTACCTTAAGAATATTTCTTTAATCTTTTTGCTTTTTACATCATTCAAATGCAGCTGGGGCATACGGCTACGGAACATTGTCCACATACTGGGTTTTTACAAGAATGGCATAGAGTAGATGTTTTCCTTTTCAACTTTTTTGGGCAAATGGTCCAGTATTTTCTAGTAGGAAATTTTAAACTGCTATCTGCATCTGCTTTTTCCTCTTCTTTACCAAGTATATTCGCAATTGAAAATCTCACTTCCTGTCGAAGACGGGTATTTGTTAACCTCCTATCTAACTCTTCTCCGACAAGCTGCTTTGCGAGGTTTTTTATAAAATCTAGCCTTGACTCTTTTCTATAGTCTCGTGTGGCCTGGTAAATAATAAATACGTTAACTGCACTTATATACATAAGGCGAAAAAATATAGCTATTGGCCACCTTCTGGTTCTCCGACCAGTACAATATATGACACATTTTTAATACAAGGCATCAACAACAGATTTGGTATTATTATAAAAAGCGATAAGTTCCGGCTTATTGATGTATGTATCTTGGGATATTGATGAGTGCATAGACGACATTACCAATACAGATTTTCCTTTTTTAGGAAAATATGATACCAAGGTTAAATCCTTCGAAAAGCCATAAATTGAACTCACGACTATTCTGCTATTATATTCCTGTTTGTGCCTGCAATACAAGCAGACAAGCGCACTTTGGTTTTGGTTGCGTTGGTTTTTGAAACATTTTATCTTCTTCTGAAAGTATCATAAAATAATAAATAATAATATGTCTAATATGAGAATCATCTTCCGCAACTTCGCATTCTTCAAACCATTGCATTACAGTTTTTTCAAAATCTGGATCACATGGCCGATTTCTTTTCCTGGAAGGTCCTGGTTGAGTATTATCCATTTTCTTTTAAACAACAATATGTTATTTTAGACAAAAGAAGCGGATTGCAATGCTAAATACTTGGAAATTAACTGGTGTTTTATATATTTTTTCAGTCACAGTTTCAGAGACGTGGAATCAGTCTGACTCCATAAATAGTAACGAAAACTTTGAAAAAGAATCACTCGGATATATGCGCGTGTTCAAACTTGGACTTCTGCCAACATACTGATAAAAAATCAACTTGAAGGTACTGAGGAGATGATTGCATTCAAGGACAAAAAACCACGTCATAATCAGAGCCAATGAACAACGCGAAGTCACCTTGACTCCCGTCTCCAGTTACGGGTTAATTAGTATGTCATAATTAAACTAAAAACAAATTATGTATCCTTAAAACTTATAAAAAGAATACGTAAACAAGCATTTGTACAATTTACTTTAAAAAACTTTGTTTAATTTGAAGAAACATTTATAGCTCCAAAAAATATTTTAATATTATGTAAAAATCAAGCAATTTCGAGCGGCTGTCGGTGATCTGTCCCCTTAAATAGCAAGTTGAAGAATTGAAAGCATTGGACAGATGTTTCATCTCTTCAGGACAAGAACTTTTTTCTGACATTGCTTTCTGTAATCTATCAGATATAAATACTATTGTTCAATATTTCGTAATTTTTGTAAACATATCTTTCAGTGCAACAGATAACAAGATACATGAAAAATTGATGTATACGTATCCGTACCAATCGGTGATTTTGAAAGGTTGTTAATTTAGCCAATTAATGCAAGCCGTATAAAAAAATTAAAAAACAAAATATATATATTTCCCTTGCATTTTTATACACAATGTGATTAATAATAGTAATAGAAATTTAATTTTTTACTTTCTTTTACAAACGCATTTATTTCAGTATATATTTCACACAAACATATTTTTTACAACGAGCACACCTTAATTTCAACGGAAAAGCCATCAACACCACTTTCGTCTATACATTGCAAAACATTTGAAAACATTTCCATCTACAGCAGTTAGCTGTACCTGCAATTAGCAGTTCTTTGATGGTTTCTTTTTTGCAGGAAACTTCATATCCAGTAGTGATGTCTTGTGCTAATTGAAATAAATTATCTTTTCTGGTAATATTTGTTCTCGTAGCTTTTGTATAAAATTCACATATCCAAACCAATATTAGAGAGACAGCCCATAAGAAACGGACGCAAAAGGAGTATATGAAGGTTTACTAGATCTTTCTCTTCATTTCTGGGTATATAGAGGACAGGGCGTGGCGACGGCAACTTGCACCAGCAATGAAACGAAATTCTAGCTGAAGGCAACTGAACTATCCTTTTGCTAAGCACTATAGAACTAGTCTTTTGTCCGGGATTCTTCGTTCTATACACTGTAAAAAAATTTGGGCTATGTTGCACCAAAAAGTGGAGCCAATTTGCTGGCTATAAAAAAAGGTGCAAAACTGTACTACATTTTGGTGCTTAGACTTGCACCAAAAAGAAGAAAAATTTGCACCATAAATAAGGGTTTTGAAAAAAAACAAGTATTGAGAAAATGTTGCACCAACAATAGAGGTTTTTAAAAGAACCAAATATTGAGAAAAGGTTGCACCATAAAACCCCTATTTATGGTACAACCTTTTCTCAATATTTGACTATTTTAAAACCCTTATTTAGAATCTTCTGAGGCCATTGCTTTTTCAAATTCAATACAACTTCAACATTGCTGTCATTAACATTTTCAGAGTTGTCATCGAGGAAAGCTAAAAATTCAGAAGTTGACTCCGGTTCTATTGGAGACAGAGATGGTACAATTTTGAATTTATCCTTGTGACAAATATTAGATAAATCATCGAAGTCTATATACTCATCAAATTCAATACTTCGAAATCTAGTAATTCAAATATATGCTTAGTATGAATTAAATTCACTTAAAAATTCTTTATGTATACAGGATAACAAAAGGGAAAAAATAGAGATATATTTACATTTTATTGGATTTTTAAGAACTATACCATTTAAATTTTACAATACTTTCTTCACATAAATCAGACATATCATCTCAAGTAAATTTTTAGTAAGCATATGTATGATATTATTGCAAAAAATTATAATTAGTAAAAAGTTTGATTGATATAACTTTTTACTAAGTATAAATTTTTGTATTTATATCAATGTACTAAAAATATGCTTAATAGAAAAATATTTAAGATGCTATGACTGAATTAGTTAAAAATGGTAAAATTTTTAAATGTATAGAACTTAAAACCCCCCCAAAATATTAAAATATCTACAGTTTTTTTGCTTTTGATAGCTTGTATAAATAAAATTATTAAATGAATTCAATTCTATGAAGCAAATATTTCGATTACTAGATTTTAAAGTATTAAATTGCTAAAAAAATTAATCAATGAAATCTCACTTATTTCTGAATTCTGTAGATGAATTTGTTTTAAAAAAAAACTGAAAAGTTTCAAAAAATTAATAATTATTTCACAATAGCATTTAACTTAAATAAATATTGTTATAAAATATTCTTGTTAAATTATCAGGTTTTTGTTAAAATATCTAAAAAAAAACAATTATTTTATTTTTGTAAAAGTTTTAGCTTTGTAAAAAGTTAAAATTTAAAAGTTAAAAATTTAAAAGTTCAAGTCGTCACAATTATTTTAATCAGTAATTAGAAAGCTTTTCTTTAATATGTTTTAGAAAGCAACATTATAGAAGCTCCCCCCCCCCCCTCCCTCTTCTCTTAAAAAAACTACTCTTTTTTTTTCCTTCTTTAGACACAGAACAACGATTATGAATTTTTGTTATAAACTTTTTTAACAATTTCTTCTTCAAACTTATACAACAAAGGGTTAACTTCAGCTAAAATTCAATATTTTAAAAACTAAGACCTCAAACTTTTAATGAAGCTAAATAGATCTGAATAATTAGCAGAAATTTAAACATTTATCCAGTTTTAATGTGTAATTTTAATAGATTTACATCTCAGCAAACTAATAAAAAATGTATTTTTAACACATTCTAATTAATGGAAATGATTGGAAATGGAAACATTATCAACACAGAACTGAAAAGACAATTCAAAATCATTGTTAATATTAACTTTTCTCTGGCTTTAGCACACTTACAAACATTTCTAAGGAGAATTATCTGAACCAAACATGGGTATTTGTCAAGTTACTGCTTCATTACACACCACACGAATAATGATATTAAGGTGTGACCCATTGGACACACACCGGAGAATTGGCAAGTTTATGCTTATAATGCTTATGTAGTATTTACAGTAATGTTGAATTATATCTTTTTTAATCCCATGTTAATAACATTTCTGACTTTAAGCAACCCCACCCATCAGAAAAGTGTACCTAAATTTAACACCCAACTATACAGCACCGTTACAATAAAAGAATTTCAATATTTAATGTAATACATTTAAGAAAGCTTTTATTATTATAGAAAAAAATTTCTATCACTGTGCTTTAAACTCTCTTTCTCTCTCAAATCAAGAAAATGCATTATATATTACTAGGAAAAAGAGAATGAAGTCTGGAATTCTCATACCCAGTATAGAATTTCCATAATTTGTCTTTTAAAGCGGATCATATTTGAAGGTAATATCCAGTTTTGATGTTCATAGTTGACAGATGTCAGAAATATGCATTAGCCTAATTGCCCTTTTTTTTATCCTGTAGATATTAATTGCAATTTATTTTTTGGCACTCTGATAGTAAATACATTTCGGTTAGTCTCAAAATTAAAAAAATCAGAATCTTAACATTGATTTTTAAGTGTTTCTATGCAATAAATGATGCTGAGCTCAGCATCAAATATTTAAGTCAAAATATTGAAATATTATGAAATTATGTTTTATTTTCTTTTTTTTCAAATAGTTTCCATTACAGATAGAATTAGTATGTTAACACTTAATGGATGAGGCACGTAAATTTACATTATTATCATTCTGACTTCCTAGAACGGGCCGCATACAACCCCAATGTGTCAGAAAATGTTTGGAAAACCAGAAAGACAGAGACAAAGCAACCTGTCTGTTAAGTGTTAACATTAAATATGTACATCTACATGTAGCAAATTCATCACTTTATATGAAAACAGTTAAAGCTGCAAATGTGCCAGAGTTCTGCTAGTATGTACCCAAAAGAAAGGATACTCTGTTCAGGATATATCTTTAAATGTAAAGAGAATTTGAATTAGATGCATAATCTTAGACAAAAAACAACTGCATGCATTATCAAACAAACAACTGAAAGATTCTTCAAAAAATCTGTACTGCGCTCACTCTCTTTGGGTTCAATCGTCACAAGTCGGTCAGTTAATCAGAATAGACTTCGCCAATAAGAAAAAGCAAGTAAATCTTATTTACTGCAGTCAAATGGAAAAATTAGTTTGAATAACACAAAGCCTTTTCCCCCCACTCATATGTAGGGACAGAACTCTCACAAAATCCAAAAGTTTCTGTTTCAGTTTCCTATGCAGTCAGATATGCCCACCAAAGTTTTTCAACCGCTGGCTTTTGTGCATTATTTTAGACAAGAACTCCTATAACAGGAGAGAATTTAAATGCCTTAGTTTAGATTTTTTTTTCTCACAGTACATATTTTCTGCAAATATTTTAAATGTTTGCACAGACTTTCTATCGTATGCAATTTTGATGGTCTCATAACTTGAGTATTATTGTGCTGTAAAATATTACGTTAGTTTTGTGAAGCTTTATTTTTCACTCTCTTTACTACTAAGTTTACTAGTTAAATCAAGAAAATTTCCAATGAATATATTTTTTAAATGAAGAATTCTTTAAGGGTGCATTCAAATCCAAACTGCTTATATCCAATTCATTTTTAAATTTATTTTTGTTCTGAAACGCATCAAATTAGCATATTCTCTTATTCTGAAACTATCTAATGTGCCGTCGATTTTTGGATAAATGCAGAATATATTTAAAAAAATGCTGTCAAAGTGGGCGTTTTCAACCGAAATTCCCAAAGCAAGAGAGCTGGGAATGAAAAAAAATGGTCATGCTGAGAAAATAATTGTTTGCAAATCAGTTTCAAATTAATTGAGCGAAAAATGATAAAACACGGTCTCTTATACATCTCTTCAAAAATCATATCAGCAATTTTCATGTTTTTACTTTTAAAAAATGAGCCTGAAAATGTTTCAGAAAATTTCGAGCTGTTGAGGGGTAAAAAATATTTTTATTTTAGTATACCGTTAAAGATTGATTTTTTTAATGTTTATTATGTACAGCATAATGGGCAAAATACAAGTCATATTAGAAAGAGTAATTCAAGTCAGGAGTTTTCTATAATCAGCGTGAACATAAAATTTGCACGTTTGATATAATACTCATTTGATGCTTAAGGCTCCTGTCCCTGCCCGCGAAGACACTCACGATCTAATGCTAATCCTATGGGGAGGGATTTCCCTATTATCTCGTTTGTATTTCGGCATTTTTAAATAATTTTTTTTGCATTGGATAGCCGAGATCCGTCTCTACATCGCACTTTTTTACTTTTTCGATTTTGGTTGAAGATATTTTTTAGAATGACACTTTCATTTTCAGAACCGGTTTTGAAAGTGAAAGTAACTTTATAAAAAATATCTGCGACCAAAATCGAAAAAGTAAAAAAAGATGCGATGTAGAGACGGCCCTCGGCTATCCAATGCAAAAATAATTATTTAAAAAGTCCTTCCGGCCAGTGCCGGGAGGAAGAGGTAGCTTTCATATTACTTATTTTTAAAAATCCAACTTATATTATTCAAACACACGAAGCTCAATTAAGTGGAAACCGAGTGTAGGAGATTCAATACTAATTTTTATCAATACTAAATCATTATGAATGAGAATTTCGCGAAATTAGTCAGCTTTATCCAAGCTGCTTTTATTTAAAGTCACATATATTTGGCTGCCAAATTCGGCGATTTCTTAACTCTTTCAATACCAAAGCGCCTCAAACGCCCGGTCATCCAAAATACCGAAAGCGCCCGAAATCGCCTGGACTATTTCAACCCCTCTTTTGTCCTCAGAGCTCATGTCAAGACGCGCGTTGTGGGGTGTGTCTGGAGGATTATCTCCTCTTTGTTAACTTGATTTCAGAAAAGGGATTTTTTCAGGAACCAGATAAGGGAAAATGAAGTATGTTTATGCTCTTTATTTCGGCTTGAGTTTCTTATTGAAATGAAAATTGCTTTTTTTAGATAGATTTCGGTAGAAACAATACCTATTACATTTTCCCCCATGTTGAAATTTCTGAAAACTATTTGCAGATCTACGCCAATCACGACTCCCTAGAACCCAAAACCACCCAGATTTATAACTTTATCTATCTATTACTTTTTTATGGGTACGACAACTTCCATAATTCTGCACAAATCTCTTCCAAACTATTACATAAAATCAAGGGGCAGAAATTCTCAGTCAGGTTCGTTAAAGGGCAAAATCGGTCAGAGGGGGTGGAAATAGGGAGCGGGTTTGTGAAAATAGACAAAAAAACAAACAACAACAACAAAAAAAAAAACTTCTTAATTATACTACATATCAAATCACTTTAAAGTTATTATTACTTCTGGGAAAATGTCCAAAAAATTATGTATAACAGATTTTTGATATCATTAAATATGGGCTCAAGGGGCAGAAGAATAGGATTTTAAAAAGAAAGAAAATCATAACTTCGTCAATTAAGAACATATCAAATCCACTTAAATTTATTATCAATATTCTTAATATTATCTATAACTTTTAAATGGGCAAGTTTATAATAGGGCCAACTCTTACAGCAATAAATAAATAAATAAATAAATAAATAAAGTAAAAAAAAAAGAAAGAGGGGTTGAAGAAGAAAAGAATTCACAACTTTGTCAATTCACAAGATATCAAATCCGCTTTTTTTTTTTTTTTTTTTTTTTTAAATAAAACTTCTTAATCTACAACGGCTCATAGAATGAGCCCGTTTTTGTGAAAAATTGGGGATGTATGTAGAATATGTGCATAGTAAAATATGACATTTCGCTGTTTTTTTCAACAGCGAAATGTCATATATTTTACTACCGTTGCAACTTTTTTTTTTCTAATTTTGTGCCTAATAAATGAGACTTCTTTTATGAAGCTTATAACAGCCTATACTAGTCAAGCGAAGAAATCTGAATGCTAATGTTAAACCTATGAGAGAATTCTTTACGTAATTCTCGCTTCGCTTTCATGTTAATATGTTCATTTCTTCTGATATCTGAGGTCGGTATCAAATGTTGTGCGCTTGTACTTTTTCGATTTTGATTATAGTTCTTTTTTTTACATGCAGACTCCTTTATTTTTCGAACCAGTTAGAACCAGTCCTGAAAGTGAAACTATAGTCATATAAAATAACTGTAAAATTAAAATCTAAAAAGTTCAAACTCGCAACAATAGTCACCGATTTCATGTATCCAATGAAAAAAAAATCACTCAAAAAGATTAAAATACAAGCGAGAAATCGGATGTTCAGTAATTGTATTTATGTAATATTTGAGTGTAATTCAATGTATTAAATTTGTTTCATTCATTTAATTCTTAGCTTCATTTATTTCATTTATTTGGCTGTAAAATTATTATTCGGATTATTATTTGGCTATTTTCTGTTATTACTAGAGGGGTGGGGGGGGGGGGGTGTATGGTCTGGGCTCGGCTCAAGAACAAGTCCCACCCCTCGCCACACTTAGCTATTGGCTTAGTAAAAATTTATATCATACCGTTTTGTACTAGTTTAATATTTGACAACCTGAGGTTACTAATATATATACAGTAGAACCTCGATTATCCGACGTAATTTTGATCGTCCCTACATCGGATAATCGAAATGTCCGGATAATCGAGAATTTATCAATAATCATCTAGTTTAACATTAAAATCGTCATCGAACTCCTATTATGACTATTTAAACTGCTTAATAAATATCCAACTTCAAATTATACATGAAAATAATTTTATTTGCTTAGAACAGGGACGTGTACACAGGGGGGGGGGGGGGAGGAGTACAATTATACCGGGATCGGATCTTGCGGGATCTCAAGCTAATTTCCATTGAATTCGAAGAAAGGGAAACCAAAATACTTATCTCTACTCGTGGTTTGGAAAGGAATGCTTGCACATACAAGGAATGTAAAAAAAAAAAAAAAAAACGTTGGAAAAAAAGTTAGGATATTTTCATCGGGTTACGGACAATTTCGGTTAAACGAGGGTCGGATAATCAAAGTTCTGTTTTACCATCTATAGTAATGTGTAAAACGAAGAATTTCTGACAGTTTTCTGTAAGTAAATTGGCGGGGGGGGGGGGGAGACTTATACGCGAGTCAATTACAAAAGCCAAAAAAAACCCCTTTAAATATTGCAAAAGTCTGATTTTTTATGTGTATAAATAGTAAAATAATATATAAAATATACAAATAATAATAATTTATTATTTAAAAAAATAATGATTTGTTTTTGTTTACTTACTAATTTTTCGCATTAGTAAGTGAAATCTTTGGTTTGATTTTGTGCAAAATTGAAATAAAAAGTTAGGGGGGGGGGTCGACGTATATGCGAATATATACGTACATATACTCTATTAGTAATTATTGATTATTATAAGTTTTTGCTATGCCAATAGCTAAGGATGTGGCGGGAGGGGGTCTTGTTCTTGAGCCGAACCCAGCCCCCTCCCCCCTTATAGTAATAATAAAGAAATTTTTGTAGTCAAATAATAACCCGAATGATATATAACATTTCTGTAACAAAATAAATGGCACCAAATATAGATTTAATGCTTAGATAGTAACAGAGAAAACCCCCACTCCTTTCGTGCCTAGTGTCCCAAAATTGGGACGTTTAGATTTTTATATGTTAATATTTTTACGTTCATTTTACACCATTTACTATAATTAAGTATAATATTGAGTAGAAAAAAAAATTCAGGCACTAATGGGTTAATTCGTCTTTTAAAATGCTAAAGGAAAACCTTCCTTATAACTTCAATTTTTGAGACAATTCACGAGGTTTTAAATTTATTTCAATAGTTCTTGCATTTCTAGTTCCGATAAATTCAGACAATTTTTAAATACATCACTGGATTGACAGCTTCAACATTTCTAATTTCATGCTAAAATGGCAATGTTAAAGAATGGTTGTGTGTCGAAATATTTAGAAAACCATAAAATTTAAGTGTCCCTCAATAGAAAGCGGTACTAATAAGTTTTACATTCATATCGTAAAGGTATTTCCATTTATCTGGATAACCTGGAACAATAGATGTTTACATTTTTATTCTAAAGCTCTCTCGGAATTTTGTCCCTTGCAAAAAGGTATTATTCAGTCAGAATTCTTCCCTTTCCCCCATGCAGAGGAATACGCTAATCCTTTTCCACGCTCGTTTCCTCCCACTCCTAAGATTGATGTGTTCTAAGTTGACATTTCTGATAAGAAGAGGGGTATGAAATTTTTCGGGCGTTTCGGTTTTCTGAAGGACCTCTATAATTTCAGCCTCGGTAAAGAAAGAGTTAAAGTGCCTGCCATTTTAAGACAACATGGTAGATGAGGCTAACCAGTGAACTTGGTCGAGATCTTAGTAATTGCTGTGCACATGCTCACTCATATCGGAATCGGTTGATATATACGAGTTCTGTCGAAGCCAAAAAATCAGATTTTTCAAAATGTCACCCACTTTAGAAATTGAAACTGCTATATCTGAGGCATTTTTTAAGATAAAGACAAACAAAAAATGCTCCAGAATCCTTATATCAAGGTCAAATATTTAAGAAAGAAACCTTTTTCAATTTATAATTTTTTTGCACCTCAATTTAAATATAATTTTTTTTAATTTAATGGCCGCCATTTTGAAACAAGATGGCTGATGAAGCTGGCCAGCGAACTTGGTCGAGATATTGATGTATACTATCCACATGCCTTCTTCCATCGAAATAGGCGAATACGTGTGGTATCGCGTGACAAATACAAGATCGTTTCAAAGTGTTAGCCATGATAGAAATTCAAAGTGCTATAATTCAACCACTTTTTAAGATATAAACAAAAGAACAAATTTTCAGAAACAAAAACTGCTCCAGAATCTTTGTATCAAGGCCAAACACATTAAAAAAATCTTTTTCATTTTCCAATTTTTTAATACTTCATTTTAAATTTTAATTTACATTTTTTTTTAAATGGCAACCCTTTTGAAACAAGATGGCGAATGAAGCTGGCCAACGAACTCAGTCGAGACATTGGTATGTACTATGTACAGACCAAGTTACATTCAAATCGGTTCATAAATACGCCTGTTATCGCGTGACAAAAATCAGGTCGTTTTAAAATGTCAGCCACAATAGAAATTCAAAATGTTATAACTCAGCCATTTTTTTAGATGTAGGCGAAACAAAACCTGTTCCGGAATCTTTGTATTAAGGTCAAACACATACAAAAAAAAATCTTTTTCATTTTCCAATTTTTTGGTATCTCATTTTAAATTTAATTTTTTTAAATTTTTTTAAATGGCCACCATTTTGAAACAAGATGGCGAATGAAGCTGTCAACGAACTCGGTTGAGTTATTTGTATGTACTATGTACACACCAAGGTACATCCAAATCGGTTCATAAATACGTCTGTTATCACGTGGCAAAAATCAGGACGTTTCAAAATGTCAGCCACGCTAGAAATTCAAAAAGCTATAACTCAGCCATTTTTTAAGATTAGACGAAACAAAAACTGCTCCCGAATCTTTTTATCAAGGTCAAACACATAAGAAAAAAATATTTTTTCAATTTTTTGCTACCACATTTCAAATTTAATTTTTTCTTAAAATTTTAAATGGCCGCCATTTTTAAACAAGATGGCGGATGAAGCTGGCCAACGAACTCGTTCGAGACATTGGTCTGTACTATGTGTAAACGAAGTTACATCCAAATCGGTTCATAAATGCGCCTTTTATCGCGTGACAAAGTTCAGGACGTTTCAAAATGTCAGCTTCGCTAGAAATTCAAAATGCTATAACTCAGCCATTTTTTAAGATATAGACAAAACAAAAACTGCTACGGAGTCTTTGTATAAAGGTCAAATACATAAGAGAAAAATATTTTTACATTTTCAATTTTTTGGTACCACATTTTAAATTTTAAAATTTTTTAAATTTTTTAAATGGCCGCCATTTTGAAACAAAATGGCGGATGAAGCTGGCAAACGAACTCGGTCGAGACATTGGTATCTACTATGTACACACCGAAGTACATCCAAATCGGTTCATAAATACGAGAGTTACAGTGTGACATAGGTCAGATATATATATATATATATATATATATATATTGATATACATATATATATATATATATTGATATATATATATATATATATATATATATATATATATATATATAAATTTTGAACGGAGGGTGGTTTCGGGGTCTGGGGGTCATGATCGATGAAAATATACCAAAATTTTTTGAAATCGCTTTCCTCCGAACGGCTGCAATAGGTAGCTTTTTGTAAAGAAAGCTACGTAAAATGGCTAAATGCAAACGAGATATTAGAAAAATCCCTAACCATAGGACTAGCATTAGCTCGTGAGTGTCTTCGCTGGCAGGGATAGGAGCCTTAAGAAAATACTTCACTCAAGTGAAAGCATACTAAAGTTAATTTTAAAATTACTAAGATATCTTTTTTAGATTTCAGTATTTTTTTATTGGATAGCTGAAGTCAATCTCTACAAAGGCTTTCTTTCTTGTTCTCTTTGTTAGCCATTGTTTGCAGATGGTTGGGCAATCCGGTTAACAGATAGAAAATCATTCTTGTCATTCATACACGATACAACAAAAAAAATGGGAAGGGTGGCAAAAATGGCCTTAGGGCAGTACTATCGGAAATCAAATGTTACTTATACGGTCGATTATTCCGTCAAGAAAATGCTTACGAATCGAAAACGTTCTGGCAGATTCTCATGGACTATCTAGCAGCTTGAAGGAAGGAAATTTTGTGTAATTAGTTTAGATGCAAGTAGGCAAGTTGATGGGAAAAAAAACATAATGCTTTCCAAGAAAGTAGAAATTCACAAAATTCATGATACTGAAAAAGCTTTAACACACGATCGCTAGGTATGACTTGTAGCACACGTGACTAATCGTAGAAAAGGTGCAGGATGCATTGCCAATCTTAAATGCCGTAGCTGGAACACTAATAAATGTATGTAGTATTAAGCAACTTGTAATTTTTTGCATAAAAATGAATGGGAAAACATTGTTTAGCTAACAAATATACAATATGTACACTTAAAATAAGTCAGCAATAGGGATGCACCAAATAGTGATTTTAGCTGAATACGGAATATTCGGCCAGCCAAATAGTAACTGTTAGATATAATACCGAATATTCGGCTAGTCGAATAGTAAGTATTCGGCCGAATACCAAATATTCGGCTGGCCGATTACATTTCAAAGTTTAAAGGCGTTAAATTAAAAAAAAAAAAATTACATAATGTTTAATACATATACTTACATTTTGATAAACAAGAGCTTTTTACAAGTAAATTTTGTACTGAAAAAAATCTTTGAGAAATGTAAGAAGAGGGTAGTTGTAACACTTTTTTAATTAATAAATTTTTCTTAAATTCTATAAAACATACGTTTTAAAATCAAAGAGAAATTGTAAAATTTGGAAGAAAAACTTTACAGTGTCATATATTGTCTACTTGTCAAGAAGAGACTAAAGTAAAAATAAATTAACGCAATTTATTCAAATGGTGGCAACTCAGCAAGAATAAGTTTTTCACTCTCTTTGGTTTAGCAAGAAAGTTTTCAAATGTAACTTAGATGAGTATCTGCGGTGGATGACCATTCTCAGAGATTGTAAACATACAGATTGTTCTTAAAATCTTGCAACAAACTTTGAGTGAAGATAATATGGTCAAGAAAAACATTTTTTGATCAAGAAAAAAATATCACAATCAGTTTATTCTAACAAAAGTACAATACGTTCAGTCAAAGGCACTGGGTGTGTAATTAAAAGCCGAAACTGAATTTCCGTACACAACTTTATCAACAATGATTATATTTTAGCGAGATTTGTTTGCATTAAATTTGCTTGCATTAAATCTAAATGTGACGATATTGAAAATGACCGAATTTTGACCAGCGACACAGAATAAGTATTGTCAACGAAATTCTGAATAAAGGAATGTCTAGTTCATAGTTGTTTAGATATGAATGATGGCCACGTTCAGCACTTTACATTGTGATATCATATTTCACAGAAATTAGCTAGTCTGTTGAAAATATAGTTACGATATCTTTTATTAAAGTAAATCTTATTATTAAAGTAAAAAATACAAATTGATGTTTGGTCTAGAGTGAGATGAGATGCACTGTATTTTAATATGTCTGAATATATGGATTGCGATTATAATTTTCTAGACAAAAATTGTTTATCCTGACGTATACTATCAAAACACTGAGGTTTTTTTTGTTTGTTTGTTTAGAAACACCCTTTTTGTGAAAAAGCAATAAACAGATTATTTACTAGACAATGTTTAGGAACTTTCTTTTGTAAATCACTAATTCCTATGAAAATCCTCATTAATGATTAATTTTCTTAAGTGATGTTTTACAAATAGCAAATAAATAATGTAAAAACCTTCTCTTTTATTTAAATATGTTTCTGTTTCTGATTATCATGGATATCTTTATAAGTTGACAGGTTAAAAGTAGAAGTTGTCTAAGGTTTTAAAAATATTTTTTTAAGCATTCGGCCAAACCGAATATTCGGCAGGCCGAATAATTTGGTATTCGGCCAAGTCGAATATTCGGCAGACCGAATAATTTGATATTTGGCCTAACCGAATACTTGGTAACATGGCCAAATACCGAATAGATACCGAATATTCGGCGCATCCCTAGTCAGCAATTCCTCTCCTGAATTGAGAGTCAAATACTAATTTGTGTAAAATAATACGGTAATTGCATGCTGGATCTTTCAGATATATATTAGCGATAATTGCAATCATCTTACATTAATAATACATTTGGTAATGTTGATTCAATTGAAATCTAATTTTTCAATTTCTTTAGTCATTACTATATCATATTTTAGAAATATGAAGATAATGTCGATCACTAAAGCACATTTTTTATAATATGTTTCAATATTAGAAATGAATTATTAAAATTATTCATATCTTTCAATGCATAATCTCATTGCACACTGATCATACTAATTTTAGTTACTTATTTTTATAATAGTTCATGGTGATTTTTTAGAATGTCTTGTTTCTGAGATATAAATTACAATTATAATTTTGAATAATTACATCAGTATTTTTGTTAAAATCATATGCACTAAAGTCTTATTGATTTTTAATTCGCGAAGTACTAACTATGAACACTTGTTGATTATCGGTTTCAAATCATAAAAAAATATATGCTCAAAAAAAAAAAAATAAATAAATAAATAAACCAGCGATTTCAAAGATGACAATTTTAAAGCAAATAATTACTTAATTTCATAAAGAATACTACTTACCTGTAAGATAAACAAAGAATCTATGTCACGGTGTGGAACGGAAAAGAATATGACGACAACATTGAGGACAACATCCGCCACCGCAGTTAAACGATATCTCGGTTAGCGTTAAAGCTGGTTGCGACGCCAAATATTCGTGCAATCAGTTGCACCATGGGCACGAATTTTGGCTCTAGTTATCAATTTATGGTGCAATCAACATGAATATAGCCTATTATTTAACGAAATTTTCGTGCAATTAGAAAATTTGCACCAAATATAGTTTAACATCAACTGAAATTTTTTACAGTGTACCTGTCAACGCAGTTTTGTTTCTTCATTGATGACATTGGAGAAATGAACACGCAACTTCACAATCCTCTCGTGTGCAATATATAGCAGCATTGAAAACAACCCCAGCACGCAAATCTCGAAAAACGCTCACAGCACAAAGGATATGGCTTGACGGGACAGGATGACTAACTTGCGAAGCCAACACATGCATTTAAGTTTTAGTGCAATCCCGAGGTGAAAAAAGCAATCTACTAAAAGCCAAACCATAGACCAAGCGCATAGCACTGAAATCATGGAGGAGAGTGAGGACCTAAAGATAAAGTACGCTTTTCTGGATTGGTTTTAAAGCGGAAGACGTTCTTGCATATTTTCGTTCGTGGCGACGCCGAATTATTAATATACGCTCTCTTTGGAGGCACGGAAAGATTTTGTTTCTGTTTGTATGTTGCCCCACCAGTGGCTGAGGTTCTGCTCTCGAAGCTGGTAGACGGGAGGTGCTGGGTTCGAACCCAATCGCGCCCGTCGGCCTGATCGTTCGGAATTTTCGTGGTTTTCTTCGAGCCATGGATTTCCATGCGTAAATACGGGTTAGGTTCCCTTAGAAAGACCCCCACGATGGGCACTCCACCCCTGGGCCTATATCCCTCGTGCAGATAATTGGCCTTCAAAAATCAACCAACCAACCAACCGTTTGTATTTTAGTGTGTCTGTCTTTTCCGCGATAACTGCCGTAAAAATAATCTTGTAATTAATTATGCTGAGCTACCCGTGTTTAGCTGCATAATTTTTAATTAAATTCTGTTCATTCGTTAGAAAGATATAGAACATTTATTTATTTATCATAATGCTTTCTTATGGGAATTAAGACGATTTTGATGGAAGTAGCGCATTTGATTAATGGATTTAAATGATAACCTATGGATGATAAAATTTTTCAAAGAGATCTTAAATTATTCTAATTAATTTAATTTTTTAATACACGTATAAGATTTAATTTTTAATTAAGTTTATAATATTTGATGGAATTTTATTCAATTTTCGAAGAATATAAAACATTTTTTATCTCCTTATTTATTTCATATGTATAGAAATTTTATTTTCTCTTTTTTTTTGTCAGTTTCCTAGAAACTGCATTTCATAGTCATAGTAAATGATAACCTATGGATGATAAAATTTTCCTATTGGATCTTAAATTATTCTAATTAATTTGAAATTTTGTTCATATACGTATAATATTTCTTTTATTAAGTTTATAATATTTTATGGAATTTTACTCATTTGTTCAAAGAATATAAAAATTTTTTTTAATCTATTTATTTATTTCACATGATAAATATTTTATTTTCTATTTTTTCCTATCAGTTCCCTAGCAACAGCATTTCATATTCTGTAAAAAATAGATCAAATAAACCCGATTACGAAAGATTTAACTGAAATTATCGGTGAGGGAAATAAAATTTTAGTTACTCTTTCGCAGTCTGCTCTGCAACAAAGATTTGCGTCAAATATGAGCAATTTTATATTATTACAGTTTTAAATTGAATGTGGATGCTATTAAATATGTTTCGCAAAAAAAATCTTTATAGCGTCAACTCACGTTTGCTGTTTAGTCAATTCACGACAGTCGATTACAATGATAAATGAATATCGGTTACGTTAAAACTCGCCTTATATGCTTATTTCAGAGTGATTGTAGTATGCTATTGCTATTGATTAAATCCTGATGTATTTATATATCTAAATATTATTACATCTGCATATCATAGAATGACTATGAAAACTGTTTTTTGAAAACAAAAATTAAAAATTTTAAATTAGTTAAATGTTAGATATAATAGATTCCGTTTGCATTTCCCAAAATTCCTTTCGTATATACAATTTTATTCAACCTATCCACCAGGTGCAGGTTATTTAGTGGTTGGTAGGCAAGTAAATGTTGCTATTTGGATAATAAGATTAAAAAAAATCCGTGTCTTATCTGCTGCTTATACTAATAAAATGACACTATTAAACAAAATCCAAGATATACTGTAACCATCTGTACAATGAATAGGCATTTACTAATGTATATTTAATGATATTACGGCGGATTTACGAGGACAGAACGCCCCTGAAGGCATGTAATTTTTTAATCTTAATAATTACAAGGATAAGCAGTTCACCAGAATTTTAGAAATATCATTAGATAACACCGTGTTTAATGTGACGCTTGCAATTTTTGAAATTATCCAAAACTTTATTTGCACATACATATTTATGTAATTTTACAAAATTAAATTGAGGATTGTAGAACGTTGAATATGATGCTAAGGTCAATTAAGAAATATTGATTTGCAGAGCTGACATTACGTCTCCTGATATACAGATTTACTAGCATTATATTTCCATATATTAACAAGTATCAGTATTTTTACCGACTTCGAAAAAAGGAGGAGGTTATCAATTCGACGCTTATGTATGTTTTTTTTTTTTTTTTTTGTATGTTCACCGATTGCTCCGGCACTTTTTGTCCGATTTATGTGATTTTGGTTTTAATTGAAAGAGGATACTCTCGAATTGGTACCACTTCCGTTTCATTGAAATTGGTTGAGTAGTTTTTTAGTAATTCAACAAAAACCAATAAAATAAAGGATTTTTCGCAAATTATATTTCATTGTTGTAACCGGTTTTTCATTCATAAGCATAAAGCTATGTATTCATATGCGTTATCCCCAAGTTGTTGCCAGACTTGGCGCCATTTGGTGAAATATTGCCAAATTTGGCGACAAAAATAAGTTGTCATAAATGAAGCCAACTTGGCTGTAACTGACTAATTTGGCGATATTCCCATTCAAATTCACTAATGGATCTTCTCCAATATGTTTCTTCACAATTTCTAATCGGCAGTCATATTTACAATTCTCAATTGCCAACCATTATTTAAAATGCTAAATAATACAGAAGCAAACTAAATTAATACATGAAAACATCTGAATTGTATCAAGAAATGAGAACATGTAAATTTTAATCAGATTGCACGATAAAAGCAAAGTGCGCTTTTTACTTTGCAGTAGTTTTTGAAGTCGGTTTTATTTTTGGTAAAAAAGTTTATATATTATTTAGTGTAAAGTTTAAGCACTTGTGTAACAATAATTTATTTGCGTTTATTAATGTTAAGAAAACACAAACATTCATTCTTTATTTCAACCCTTTGATTGAATTGTTATTTCTTCATGCTATAGTTCAAAATATTGAAAAAAAATTGTTCAAACTAGCATTTCATCAGCAGTCATTACAAACGCAGCAACTCAATTCCTATACATACAGTTTATAAAAAGGCAAGTATTTCCGAATTTGCGAAAATATAATGTAACCAACCACGAATGAAAAGATAGAATGCACGCCTCACCCTTTATTCCGGAAAATGTTTTATATTCCTAAAAACCTCAGGAAGCAATAGATTTTTTGATTTAAAAAAGCATTTATAAAAACAACGTTTCTGTTACTTACTCTGATATTCGAAAAATTTCTTAGTACGTTTTTAAGTATATTAGTCAATATTCTGTTAACAGAATGCCGGTTTTAAGGATGCTATTTATTCTAATTTACACATAATTCCTAACTGAATTTATACAAACGAAGGTAGCAAAGTAATATTAATTTTACTGTTAATATTTCATGTTCCCCGTAAAAATGTTTGTTGAACATGAAAATTTTAATTTGAGAATTGGTATCATCCGAACAACCTATATTCCGGGTTGTCAGAACTGATAACTACACTATAAAAACTAACGTTTCCGAAAACCAGTGGCAGCAAAAGATTCTTTGCCGTTCTAAATGGATCTTTAAGTATTAAAAATATATGAGTTTCTAAGGTTTCTAAAGATAAACAAGTTGGAAATTGCTCATCAAACGTGGCAAATGAGGTGCGTTCGTACTATAACTAGTTTTATAATTATTTTTTGCACCCCATATTGTACTGAATGTATATTGTTTGCGCTTTATAAGTGCATAGTCTGTAACATCATTAAAATGCACTTGCAATATTTTTTTCCATTTGGCCGTAATGTAACGGAAAATGTTTGACTGTCCCTGTAATTAAACTATACATCCAATTTTCTTAAAATTTGTAATGGCTCGACAAAATTTTGCAACAATTACATATTTAAAATTTCAGACCATTCGGAAGGCTGTAACATCATTAAAATGCACTTGCAATATTTTTTCCCCATTGGCCGTAATGTAACGGAAAAATTTTGACTCTCACTGTAATTAAACTATACATCCGATTTTCATAACATTTGAAATGGCTCGACAAAAGTTTGCAACAATCATATATTTAAAATTTCAGACCATTCGGCAGGCTGTAACATCATTAAAATTCATTTGCAATAAATTTTCCCATTGGTCGTAATGTAAAGAAAAACTTTTGACTGTCCCTGTAATTAAAGTATACATCCGATTTTCATAAAATTTGAAATGGCTCGACAAAATTTTGCAACAATTATATATTTAAAATTTCAGACCATTCGGCAGGCTGTAACATCATTAAAATTCATTTGCAATAAATTTTCCCATTGGCCGTAATGTAAAGAAAAACTTTTGACTGTCCCTGTAATTAAAGTATACATCCGATTTTCATAAAATTTGAAATGGCTCGACAAAATTTTGCAGCAATCATATATTTAAAATTTCAGACCATTCAGTTGGGTAGTTTTTGCTTTGTTAAATGCGGACAGACAGACAGACGGACTGAACGACGACTATAGGTGCTACGTATTTATATAATTACGAACGCACCTAAAAACGCTTTTAGGTATCCTAGGTTACGCGAAAGACCTTTGAGGTATTATTTCATTCATGATTATATTATATTTTTCTGTATTATGAAAATCTATCATCGCAATTGCGGACTGGAATATATAAATTTAGCTGCGCTGCTTTTGCTTTGTGAAATTATAGAAATGTCCTTTTTTATAAAAAATAAAACCTACATAATATTATGTTGTATCAGCATTTTAAGGATTAAGAAATTAATACAATGCTATTATTTAATGAAAAAAAATGTAACAATTTATGATTTTCCTGTATGAAATTTGAAAAAAATATGAATTCCGTAATAAAACAGTTTAACTGCTTTACTTCACACATGAATGTTATATGCTGGATGTGAAGAATACAACTGCAATATAAGCAGGAATTTTTTTCCGGCGAACACTGATATCTTAAGTTAATTTTGTTTTGATCTATTTTGTAAAATTATTGGAACGCATAGAAACTTCGGATTGAGTTTATTATTATAGAATTTATCATAATGATTGCATTATGAGTATCATAGCAAACGCGGCAGCGTTAAGCTATAATATGATTAAGAAATAGAAAATGCAAACGACTTTTTTAAATTTCTGGCGAACCAGTTGACATACGACAATGATTTTTCTTTTGAAAGATAGAACTCGACGAGACGAATAAACTGATAGCATTTAAAAAATTACTGTAGCTTTCAGTAGTTTTTTATTTAATCTTAAACGAAAAAATGAAGACACAAAATTCAACAAAGTGTAGCTAACGTTCCAGTGAGTAGATTAACTTCGTTTTTGTTTTATTTTGATCCTCTTGTTAAAACTTAGAATAGGTTTTTTTTTCATCTTTGTATGTTTGACGGTCGCTGAGAAAATCCAATTTGTCTTTTATAATGTCTCCATAAAATTATAAAAATCTCTCCTTTTCATTTTCTGATTTTCTAATTGAATAATTTCTTTCGTGATGCCACTCCCTAAAAAGCAGTACAATAGTTAAAAAAAAAGGATAACACGTGTACTTTTGTTTTTATTAGTCAATAAAAATTGAAATTCAACTGACAGATTTTTGTACTTTTGAAACTGACGTCAACCTAAGCAGATAACGCATAATTTTCATAAATATATATATATAAACTTTCTTGATTAATATTTTGAACTGCAGTAATAGACATAATGGAGCACAAATGAATTAATAGGAAAAAAAACAGGGTAAATCCAAAGCTTCTGTTCAGGAGGTAAATGTAAGTTTTTTTTAATTATCATAAATACTTCACATACTAAGCATACCTTAAAAAAAACCATCCCATCTATTTTAAATAAGGAAGAGATGTCGTATACGCACCAGTGTGCATAACTGGCGCGATAATGGCGTTATTTTGCCTGATACAGAAACTGAGCTATTGTTGTTTATTTATCAATTATTTTTTTATTTACTTTTATTTTATTTTTTTAATTATATAAATTGTTTTGTTCTATAGTTATTAATTAAACTTTTCTTTATTTATTGTTATTTCCTTTTTAAAATAATAGAAAGTAATTTAAAAATATATCTGTAACTGCTATTCGAAAACGCGGTTTTCGTTAAATTGGCGTCAGAAAAAAAACCCGCGCCAAACCCGTTGTGTATACGACATCTGTGCCTTAAATAATTAGGGTTTCGTTTAAATCTAGGTACTTTTGCTTGAGATATTGTTGAAAAGTACAGCAAAAATATACGGTACTACTTGATTATCCCGTCGACCAATTTCGCCAAACTATTCGCCAAATGATACAAACGGACGTAATTTTTATTTTATATAACGGAAGAATAAATAAATAAGTAAAACATTAATAAAAATACTAATAAAAACTGGTCATATACGCTCCGTATTGACGGGATTTTTTCTGACGCCAATTTGACAAAAATATCGTTAATACATCATCTATATCCGGGTTACCATATCAAGTAAAATAACGACACTTTGGCGCCAGTTAAGTACCCGGTGCGTATATGACATTGGCGGCGTCAAAAAAATCGCGCCAATATGAGTATATGACATCTGTGCCAAAACTTGAATTAAAAATCACTTGATGACGTAACAAAAACGTGTATCGTGTTTAATGTCAAGTGAATGTAACATTTACAATGATCCGTTATTGTCATTTAATCTTATAGTTTGGCGATAATTTTTTGGTCGACAGGATAATCAAGTTGTACCAAGTATGGTACAGATGTCATATACGCACCACGTTCGCGCGATATTTTTTCTGACGCCAATTTGGCGAAAGCCTCGTTTTCGAATACCAGTTACATATATATTTTTAAAAAGGGATCAACAATAAATTTATAAAAGTTTAATTAATAACAATAGAACAAAACAATTTATATAATTTTAAAAAATAAAATAAAAGTAAATAAACATTTTATTAATAAATAAACAAGAACATTCGGGTTACCATATCAAGCAAAATAACAAAACTTTGGCGCCAGTTAAGTACCCCGGTGCGGTGCGTATATGACATTGGCGTCAGAAAAAAATCGCGTCAACGTGATGTTCATATGACATCTGTGGCGGTTCAAGTACACTTCGGAACGTTACTTTGAAATCGGTAAGTTTCATCGCCAAAATCGCCAAGATGCTTAATGATCATCGCCACTGAATATATATATGATGCCATATTTGCAAACTTATATGTCAAAATATAAGTGGAACCTCGGTTCACGACCACCTCTGTTTACGACCAGTTCGGTTTATGTCCAACTTCGATTATCAAAATTTGACTCGGTTGGCGTGCAATATCTCGGTTCACGACCAAGGCTGCCGAATAGTTCAGTTGGCAACCTTCACATAACTGTTGTTATTAGTCAAGTTTGGAGTAAGGTGTGCATATCAGAGTGCTTTGTGTACCTTTATTACTGTAAAAAAATTAACTTTTTGTTTTACTTTTACTCAGGTTTGCGCTAATATTAGCTCTCATTATGACTTCTAAGAATGAAAAAGTTCTTAGTGATAGCAGTAGTAAGAAGCTTAAGCGAATTACTGTTCAATAAAAGAAATTGTAGCAAAACATGAGAACGACGTTAGTATAACCGGTCTAGCTAAGCAATACGATGTAGCCTAAATCTTCTATTTCCACGCTAATCTATATATGTATTACGCTATCGTACGTGTCACAGAAATCACGATTATTTGTTAATTGTTTAATGGCAACGCTCCAATGAAACGTATCTCATTGTTTATAGAACAGCATTTAATGCATCTCCATACCTGTAAGTGGGGTTACCATAGGCTGTCCTCTGTTCTGTCGCCAAATAACGCCAAGTTTATCGCCAACTTGGCGATATATCACCAATTACCTATAGACTCCCATTCTAAACCAATAGGGTTTACTTGTTTAGAGAGAATCAACAAATTGAGATATTTTAATGCACCAAAAACTAACATCAGTTTAAGGAATTATATTAATTATATTTAAGGGAGCCCAAGTAAATTAAATTATGAATAAAAATAACTTGAATTTGATTTAAAAACTTTGAACCTCTTAAAACAGTGTGCATTACTTGGTTAACTAGTGCCTCTTTGTGCGAAATAAGATAAAAGTATTGGGAATATTTAAAATAACTCAGGTTTATTTATATTCAATATATAATTATCAAAAAATTTAAAAGACTAGTATTAAAAAATGCTCTGACGAGCACCAAAAAAGGCTAATATGTTTTTAAGTATGAAAAAGGGTTTGACAAAAGCTTCTAATTGAGCATGAAAAAGGACAAGGGGTACCTTCTTGGCTGCAGCTCACTGTCAATGCCAACTTTGAAAAAATCATATTTGCGCTTATTCCATATAAAAAATAATCAGCCACAGTTACGATAAAAATGTGTGGTGTAAAGACACAGACAGTAAAGACGCAGCCTGATTAAATATGAATGTAAGGCGACATAGTACCAAAAATCTTAGTTCCTGCAGCGTATCACACTCATGCAGTGCCACCAAGCACTCCATTAGTGTAGAACTGCACTGTTAAAAATTTTGCAGCATTCTGGCAGGTCATTCGACCGTTTTTTGAAAAAACGGTTTCATAACCATAATTTGACTATATCCTGACCATAAAATGGCCAATAATATGGTCAGAATAGTGTTAAATTACGGTTCTGTAACCGTTTTCGGAAAAAACGGTCAATTGACCTGCCAGAATGCTGCAAATTTTTAACAGTGTGTACAGAAAACTGATTTGTAGTGCAGTGTAGACTGATTCAGGACGCTGCATAGGAACAATTCAACATGTGCATGCATTACAATATAATGCATTCATTGATTGTTGAAATTATATCCAAGTGGATATGGCTGTAAGATGTACTATGCAGTACAAGAGTGCATATGTAAATTATAAACGAACATTAGACGCACACACCTTTAATACGGAAGTACAAAAGCACAATGTGAGTGTGCACTGAGGTTCAAATGCATAATAGGAATGTACAGTGTAGTATAATTTGTAGAGAAATAATGGTACACAATGCACTGTACAACGTTGCATTGCAGACGCATGTGTAGTACAATAGTGGAACAGTACAGTTAACATGTAAAGCAAGAAGGAAAATTTTACTAAAGTACTGCGATTTTTTTTTTTTTTTTTTTTTTTGTATGGAATAAGCGCAAATATGATTTTTTCAAAGTTGGCATTGACAGTGAGCTGCAGCCAAGAAGGTACCCCTTGTCCTTTTTCATGCTCAATTAGAAGCTTTTGTCAAACCCTTTTTCATACTTAAAAACATATTAGCCTTTTTTGGTGCTCGTCAGAGCATTTTTTAATACTAATTTAATCATGTTTAAGGGGGTAGGATACCTTTGGACACGTCGAAAAAGTAAAAAATATCTTTGTGTTCCAAGCTTCAAAACTTGTGTAATAAGTCTAAAATAAAAATCAAACTTCATTTAAATATAAAGCTCATGTTTAAATTTATATTTAAATATATATATATATACTTTTAAATTCATACATAAATATTGAAATGTTAAGTTTCAATATATATGACAATAAGAGAAAAAAATCTTGCGCGCATGGTGAAATCTGAAAATATGCATATAAAGAGGAAATTATGGTGAAAATAAATACATAATAGTGTTATATTTATACTAAAACCAGAATATGTGTAATGAATATTGACTAAATTAAAAAAAAAATTACAAAAAATAAAAAAATTTCACTTAAAAAAAAATTTCAAAGCACAACAACAGAAAAAAGTAATATCTTACCATTTTCTGGTTTTAAGTTGTAGATAATACAGGAATGAATGTGTGGTAAAAATTTCTTTTGATTGCCATGCATAGTTTTTTAGTAACACTGCGCGCAGTATCAAAATTCATCATTTTGAATAAACGCAATGCAAAGTTTAATTATCATAAGTAGTCTTAATAAAACTGCTATAATGAGTACACTAATTGGAATTTTCTAATGCAGTTTTTTTCATATTGTTCAAAAATGATTACAGAATCAAAATATGTATTTAAAAAATTTCGAAAATTTTGAAGGTCTAAAGGTTAGGGTTCGAACCCCGACCTGAATACATTTTCACCCTGTTGGTTTTACGCCTTGTTAGCAATGTGAATAAAAATTTACGCAATTAAATTTAGATCATTATGAGTAATTGTCAACGAAGTATAACTGCAGAGTTTTAGATAATAGTGATTTCCCAGCTTTAAAGTTTCCGAAATGGAATATCGATCATGTTTTTTATATATATTATTAATTATGCCCCATTAATATTAATACAAATTAAAAAACTGTAACACGATTTATAAAATTTTCATATTTGATTTCATAGCATAATGAAACCTGGAAGAAAATGAAGACATATATCTTTTCGAACTCAGATTAATTCGTCCTGAACAAAACAGATGTTTCCTATTTTACGTCAAAAATATCATCATTTGAGTTATTCACAAAATCATGAAACTGAACGAGCACTTAATCTTTCCAGTGTGGAAATCGGAAAATTCGATCCTTCTTACTAAAACGGCTGTTTCTAAATCAATACAAATTAATGGAAAGAAAGACTTAATAAGAAGAAAGTTATGTTAAAACGAATGTAATCGAAATAAAATATTTCGTATTAAATAAGGAAATTATCTTCGATTTTCTGAAAGCTTGAGGTGGAAAATTAATCATACAGATTTTATCTTTTAATGTAAAAGAGATATTAAGATTACTTCCTAAAGGTACATGATTATGTTAAAGAAATAAATAATTCGATGTGTCTAAAACAATTGCGTATGCGTATTTGTATTTTCAGGGTAGAATACCACTTAATTTATTTTGTGACTGTAAATGATTGTTTTATATACTTAATTGATATAAATCGTTTAGTTATAGTTACAAAATCCGCAGTGATTGCACTTGTTTTTCCTCGCTTATATCTATGATTGCTTCATGAACTTATTTGATATGAATAGTCTATAACAGGGTTGGCGAACCCTTTTTCATCCGCGTGCCAACTTTCCCCAAAAATTATAATTCGTAGCCATGACGTGCCATTCATCGAAGGAATTTAATGGAAAAGAAAATGAAGATTTAAAGTAATTCGAAAATTATTTATTGGGATTTTAAAAATTGGACAACATACATGTAGTATCACATTGTAATATTTATAGAAATAAATATATTTTAAAAAACAATAATAAAAAAAATGCCATTAAATGCGATTTTTATTGTTACACGTTGTAGGGGGGAAAATATGAGGTTCATAATTAATTTCTTTTAACAGAATGCAAGATGAACTGTTTTTATCTGGCAAGTGGTTTATATTTCAGTTTTAAACCCATTAACCGTTGAAACTGTAAGATAGCCGTCTTCAACTTTTTTATGTTTGCCAGTACAAATATTAAACGATAATCCTCGCTTTATTTAATGTTCAAACTTTTTGTTATTAATCAAGACAATTTTTTTTAATCGAAAAATAGTGATATCTTGATAGTTAATTTAAATTTATTTTTAATGGCGCGAAAACGCACCATCAGCAGGTAATGGGTTAATATTATCACTTGTGAAAATAATTATACGCAGTCGTAGATAGGAGGATAAATTTTTTAAATGCAAATACAAGTTTCTTAGAAAAAAAAAACTCTGGAATTAAATTCCAGTTGCTCTAATTTTATCATCAGCATTTTTACTTATATTTGTTAATAATCTTTTCGATATTTTCCATATTTTGTCTCTGATAAAATTTTCAGCACACATTCAACTGGATTGGAATCTAATAATCTGCAATTTAAATTATTCAATATCGAATGTAAACAATCCCAACACATCTGTATCGGTAAATTTTGTGTAATGCATGTCACTGTATCGTTATTTAAAACATCAACCAACGGCGTGCCAAAAATGTTCTTTTGCGTGCCACTTCCAGCACGCGTGCCATAGGTTCGCCGACCCTGGTCTATAATAACTTGTACAATAATCACTTATAAACAGATTAAGTTAAATAATGCTATAAAAAGTGATAAAATATAGTCGAACTCCCTTATATCGAGCACTTATTTAACGTGGAAATCATAAGTATTTGGTTGGTATAATGTTATGTCTAGGGGAGCATAACTCGCTTTTCACGAGCAAACCCCGGTTTTCGCGAGCACTATTTTAGCGAGCTTTCAATTGACTTCCGCCTCTCCAGCTCAGATAACGTTTCTTGGAAAAATTACTTTAACATTCCAAAATTAACAGAAATTGAGTGTGAAGAAATACTTTAAACTTTTTTCGAAGCCAGGTGTTCAAATGACGATGTTTTTTGGGCCAAGAGTCCTCTTCGAAGAACAATAACGCAAGAAAGAGACAATAAGACAGTTCAAGGCAAATTAACCAACTTCTTTTGTACTGTACAGAAATAAAAAATAAATAAATTTTGTATAATAAAGTATGTATGCATGAATTTGTGTATTTTTTTTACGAACTCTTTTTTACGAGCACCCGGTTATATCGAGCAAATGTCACGACCCCTTCGCGCTCGCTATAACTGAGTTCGACTGTATCTTTATTAAGATTGACGATCGTTTCACTGCACAAACGGCGACATTTTCAAAAGCATTCACGATAGAAAATATTTTCACATAATTTAAAAACAATAACATAGTAAACAATGTCACGATGTAACCTTTACAGATGGATTTTAAAAATAGCAAGTTAATTTATCCATCAAGATATTATTTTGCACCAATAATCCGGGAATCAATAGAGATATTTTAACACAACGAGAATATTTGCAATGATTCAGTGTCCCTGGATTTACCTAAAATTTGGAAGGAGATGTTATGTAATTTTAGTAACAATAGTAAAAATTAATTCACACTCGCAAATAGACAAGTTAATTTTATTGTTATTTTATGTTTTGCAATATTTGTCATTATGCATGATGTCTTATGATATTGTTTACCATGTTATTGTGTTTTATTTATTTATTTATTTATTTTAATTAAGTGAAAATTAATCCAGGCTTACAAATAGCTAATTTAATTTTTATTTTATTTTATGTTTGCAATAGTTTTCATTATACATCATGTCCCGTGACATTGTTTACGATGTTATTGTTTTTAAATTATGTGAAAATATTTTCTATCGTAAATGATTTTGAAAATGTCGCTGTTTGTCCGATGAAACGATCGTCAATCTTAATCACTTTTATAGCATTATTTATCTTAATATGAATAGTCTATTTCTTTTCAAATGAAAATCAAATTTCAAAGTACAAAGTAAATTGCTTAAAAGGCGCAAAGGCCAACATAATGAAAAAGATTCCAAGCCGGGACTCGAACCCGGGCCATCAGTATAGCGCACTGACGTTCTACCGACTAAACCACTTGGAACGATACCCAGCACGGAAAATTTCTCACAATGTTTTGCGAATGTTTCCCTCTGGAATAATTTCCATGTATTAATATAGTCTATTTCTGTTTAAAAAATCTGCACTGACTGCATTTGAATTTCCGAACACTGATGTGTGATTGCTTCATGAACGTATTTAATATGAATAATGTCTTTATGTTTATAAAATCTGTAGTCACTACACTTGAGTTTCCGAACAATGATGTATGATTGATTTTATTAACTTATTTGATATGAATAGTCTATTTCTGTTTAAAAAATCTGCAGTAATTGCAGTTGACTTTCCGAACACTGATGTATGACTGCCTCATGTACTTATTTCACATGAATAGGCTCTTTAAAATAAATTGTTTTTTGATAATTTGATTAATAATTTAATTGATACGGAGAAAAGTTGGGACATTTTGAAAGTTCTTGATAACGCTTAAAATATTCTGGAAAATTCTTTATTTTCATCCAGAAAAAATGTTTTTTTAGTATTTATGTCATAATCATATAGTGTGTCAGTGATTAGTATTTAAGATGTTGTTTTACAAAATATAAGTTTGCAGGTCTTTTGTCCTCCTGACCATTTCTGGCGCAAGTAATTCGAATTCACACCGAAATCTTTAAAATAATTTATTGCAAAATAAGGAAAAGCAATTTTATGACATATACCACCAAAGTTAGAAAAGTAAAGTTTAATATTTTTTCGGTGCAAACCTTTATTAATCGTAGGTGAGATATAATATATCCCACTGCCCCTAAAGGTGTTAATGCACAAATAAATTAACATCTGAATTATTTTTGTATTAAAGGTACATATATTAATACAGACTTGAACAAAAATGATACGGTAAACCAACAGGAGTAAAAAATTAGCCGGGGCCAGGATTCGAACTTTGATCCACAACTAGGGTAGTTCAGTAGTTAAAGCAACAACACGGTACACTGTGCATCCAGATTTAAGTCCTGGCCCCGGATAATTTTTCACTACTGCTCGGTTACTATATTAATTGTGTTCAAGTCTGTCTTAATATGTGTAGTTTTAATAAAATCCATTTTAATTTTCTTACTTTAAATAGAGGATGTAAAGAAAAGTTCAAAAATATTCAAAGAATTATTGAGCGGATAAATCTAGAATTGTGTATCAAGTATGTATATATAGTTCAAGGACTATGCACTATTTTACCCGAATGTCAACAGCGATTGGAGTGCCGAAATTTCGACATTATCGGCTTAATACGAAAGCTATGAAAATCAGAAACATAAATTAAGTTTTAAAAGTATAGAGCATCCTAGTTTTAGTATGATATGACTGTTTGATTTTTTAACACTATCCAGCAATGTCAAAAATTCTTTATGAATTTTTGACTCACGTATATATACTCAGATTGCTGTACAATTGACATCTATTATTGAGGTTTACAAATGGCACGTTTGGTATGGAAAATGAAGTGAATAGCATCTATAGTGCATTTATAGTGACACTCAAGAAAATTCTTACATAAAAAAAAAAAAAAAAAAAAAAAAAAAAAAAAAAAAATCAAAAATCAAAAATTAAAACCCGACAAATTTTAAAGGGAAATTGCACAAATCAAAGACATTGAAAAGCGGGAAGGGTGGGTTTGGGGCCCTGGAGCTCACGAACGACCCCTGCTGCTTCGAGATTATTATTAGTCTCGGTCGGTGGATGGGTCCACGCCGCGGCGAGTGGCCACTTTTCGCTTGCAGCCCTTTATTCTTCTACTTATTCCAACTCATTTGTGGAAGCAAAGTTCATAGGTCCCCGCCACGTCCCGAGTAAAAGACACTCTTGCGACAACAAGTTTGAAAAAAAAATTCAAAGATTAAAACTGGACAAATTTATAAAGGAAATTGCACAAATTAAAGACATCGAAACGCGGGATGGGTGGGGGTGGAACCCTGAAGCTACCGAACGACAACTGCTGCGTCGAACTTATTATTAGTCTAAAAGAAAAGTTCGTTAACGATGTATTTCAATTATGTTACACTATTTCAAACATATTAAAATTGATATATATCACTGAGGTGCTCTACAAGAGGGTTACTATAGAATATATTGTACACAGCATTTGTCGTTCATTGCCAGAGACGCGCAGAATAATTCAATTACTACAATGCAACACAAAAGATCTCAAGTATACATTTCCATTTATTGACAGAAATTTCTAAAGGGGAATTTTAAACAAAGTTATGTGTTTCCTACGTGAACTAAGTTCTAGCTTACTACGTAGTATAAATACAAATTTGTTGATCATATAAAGTGCTGCACAAAAGAATATAGTGTGCACAGCATTTATCGTTCATTGCCAGAGACACGCAGAATAATTCAATTACTACAATGCAACACAAAAGATCTCATGTATACATTTCCATTTATTGACAGAAATTTCTAAAGGGGGATTTTAAACAAGGTTATGTGTTTCCTACGTGAACTAAGTTCTAGCTTACTACGTAGTATAAATACAAATTTGTTGATCATATAAAGTGCTGCACAAAAGAATATAGTGTGCACAGCCTTTGTCGTTCATTGCCAGAGACGCGCAGAATAATTCAATTACTACAATGCAACACAAAAGATCTCAAGTATACATTTCCATTTATTGACAGAAATTTCTAAAGGGGAATTTTAAACAAAGTTATGCGTTTCCTACGTGAACTAAGTTCTAGCTTACTACGTAGTATAAATACAAATTTGTTGATCATATAAAGTGCTGCACAAAAGAATTCGGATATTTTCCGGACTATTGATGGTAATTTCTGAAATTGGGATTTCAAAAGTTTTATGCGTTTTCCAAATTCTTTACTTACAAAGGAACCACTTTAGGTGTTGCTCGCACCTAGTATTGAAACCTGGTGCATTTTAAAGCTTTATATTAGGAAGTTTGGGAATCTATAAAATTTTTTTGTTAAAATAATATTTTTTTGATTTTACAGCAGATTAACTTTCTGAAAATGCAATTTTCGAGACCACTTTTCGGGCTGTTAAAGTATTTTTTTTTTTTTAAATAGTTAAAAATATAAATTAGTCAATAATAACTATAAAATGTTGAAAAAAGTTTTAAAATTCCTTCAAGAACCTACGAATTTGATTTAAAAAAAAATACATATTTGGTGGGAAAAGATTGGCGTCTTTTTCGTTCCGTACAGTTTCCGGCAACCCTAGCTCAGTATTTTCGCTACACACCGTGTTGTAATGGTTTGAACGTAAACCTATTACAAGTGAAAATTTTGAAGTGCCATATCTGGCGACTTAACTCTCTTTTGGTGTAAAATTAACAAATAAAAATCCAATAATAAAAAAATTTAAATATAAAAAAAATATATAAAATATGATTTTAACAAAGAATTTTTATCGGTTCTCTAACTTTTATGCATAGGGCTACAAAATGCACCAGGTCCCGATTCTAGGTGCGAGCAACACCTAAGTGGTTCCCTTGTTAGATTGTTACTTACATCATTTATCTTATTAAGCGGTGACGTTTTCATAAATTATTCTGGATGTGTTTGAAAGTGTTTCATAATTTAAGCACGACGCATGATTTTTCGTTCTTGTTTTAGTTCTAACTGGGGTACGTAACATCAAAGAAACGTTATATCTAAAGATAACTTTACTGGAGGCTGAAATATATATTTTTTAAATGAATCACCGTCTGAATAACCTTCAAGATTTTTTAAAAAGTAGATTAACTTGTTTCCTTACAACGCGAAATCTGAGAATGCACTGAGAAAAAAAAGTCTCTGGGTGAATGGATTACACGACTTCCAAAATATATTATTAATAGTACTATCATTTTCAAATAGTTAAAAAATACTCTTTTTAATGAAAGATTTCGTTTTAAAAGGAGAATCCATTAGAAAAAGGTCCTTCCGGCCAGTGCCGGGAGGAAGAGGTAGCTTTCATATTCCTTATTTTAAAAAAGCCAACCTATATCATTCAAACACACGAAGCTCAATTTAGTGGAAACCAAATATAGGAGATTGAATACTAATTTTTATCAATATAATGAATGAGAATTTCGCGAAATTAGTCAGCTTTATCCAAGCTGCTTTTCTTTAAAGTAACTTATATTTGGCTGCCAAATTCGGCGATTTCTTAAATTGCCTGCCATTTTAAGACAACATGGTGGATGAGGCTAACCAGTGAACTTGGTCGAGACCTAAGTAATTGCTGTGCACATGCTCACTCACAACGGAATCGGTTGATATATACGAGTGCTGTCGCATGCAAAAATCAGATTTTTCAAAATGTCACCCACAATAGAAATTGAAACTGCTATATCTGAGCCATTTTTTAAGGTAAAGACACAAACAAAAAATGCTCCTGAATCCTTATATCAAGGTCAAATACTTAAGAAAGAAACCTTTTTCAATTTCTAATTTTTTTGCACCTCACTTTATATATATATATATTTTTTAATTTAATGGCCGCCATTTTGATACAAGATGGCTGATGAATCTGGCCAGCGAACTTAATCGGTACTGATGTATACTATCCACATGCCTTCTTACATCGAAATAGGCGAATACGTGTGTTATCGCGTGACAAATACAAGATCGTTTCAAAATGTTAGCCATGCTAGAAATTCAAAGTGCTATAATTCAAACATTTTTTAAGATATAAACAAAAGAATAAAGGTTCAGAAACAAAAACTGCTCCGGAATCATTGTATCAAGGCCAAACACTTAAAAAAAATCTTTTTCATTTTCCAATTTTGTAATACGTCATTTTAAATTTTAAATTTAATTTATTTTTAAATGGCAACCCTTTTGAAACAAGATGGCGAATGAAGCTGGCCAACGAACTCGGTCGAGACATTGGTATGTACTATGTACAGAACAAGTTACATCCAAATCGGTTCATAAATACGCCTGTTATCGCGTGACAAAAATCAGGTCGTTTTAAAATGTCAGCCACAATAGAAATTCAAAATGCTATTACTCAGCCATTTTTTTAGATATAGACGAAACAAAAACTGTTCCGGAATCTTTGTATTAAGGTCAAACACATACGAGAAAAATCTTTTTCATATTCCAATTTTTTGGTATCTCATTTTAATTTTTTAATTTTTTTAAATGACCACCATTTTGAAACAAGATGGCGGATGAAGTTGGCCAACGAACTCGGTCGAGATATTTGTATGTACTATGTACACACCAGGGTACATCCAAATCGGTTCATAAATACGCCTGTTATTACGTGACAAATATCAGGAAGTTTCAAAATGTCAGCCACGCTAGAAATTCAAAATGCTATAACTCAGCCATTTCTTAAGATATAGAAGAAACAAAATCTGATCCCGAATCTTTTTATCAAGGTCAAACACATAAGAAGAAAATATTTTTTCAATTTTCAATTTTTTAGTACCACATTTCAAATTTAAATTTTTCTTAAAAATTTAAATGGCCGCCATTTTTAAACAAGATGGCGGATGAAGCTGGTCAACGAACCCGGTCGAGACATTGGTATGTACTATGTATAAACGAAGTTACTTCCAAATCGGTTCATAAATACGCCTGTAATTACGTGACAAAAATCAGGACGTTTCAAAATGTCAGCCACGCTAGAAATTCAAAATGCTGCAACTCAGCCATTTTTTAAGATATAGACGAAACAAAAACTCCTCCGAAATCTTTGTATAAAGGTCAAATACATAAGAAAAGAAATATTTTTCCATTTTCAATTTTTGGTACCACATTTCAAATTTTAAATTTTTTTAAAATTTTAAATGGCCGCCATTTTGAAACAAAATGGCGGATAAAGCTGGCCAACGAACTCGGTTGTGACATTGGTATGTACTATGTACGTACCGAATAGACCATTTTGAATTTCTAGCGTGGCTGACATTTCGAAACGTCCTGAATTTTGTCACGCGATAAAAGGCGTATTAATGAACCGATTTGGATGTAACTTCGTTTATACATAGTACATACGAATGTCTCGACCGGGTTCGTTGGCCAGCTTCATCCGCCATCTTGTTTAAAAATGGCGGCCATTTAAAATTTTAAGAAAAAATTAAATTTGAAATGTGGTACCAAAAAATTGAAAATTGAAAAAATATTTTTCGTCTATATTATTTATTTCGTATATATTATTTTGTTTCGTCTATATCTTAAGAAATGGCTGAGTTATAGCATTTTGAATTTCTAGCGTGGCTGACATTTTGAAACTTCCTGATTTTTGTCACGTAATAAGAGGCGTATTTATGAACCGATTTGGATGTACCTTGGTGTGTACAAAGTACATACAAATATCTCGACCTAGTTCGTTGGCCAGCTTCATCCGCCATCTTGTTTCGAAATGGTGGCCATTTAAAAAAATTTTTTAAATTAAAAAATTAAAATGAGATACCAAAAAATTGGAAAATGAAAAAGATTTTTTTTGTATGTGTTTGACCTTAATACATAGATTCCGGAACAGTTTTTGCTTCGTCTATATCTAAAAAAATGGCTGAGTAATAGCATTTTGTATTTCTATTGTGGCTGAAATTTTAAAACGACCTGATTTTTGTCACGCGATAACAGGGGTATTTATGAACCGATTTGGATGTAACTTGGTATGTACACAGTACATACCAATGTCACAACCGAGTTCGTTGGCCAGCTTCATTCGCCATCTTGTTTCAAAAGGGTTGCCATTTAAAAATAAATTAAATTTAAAATTTAAAATGAGGTATTAAAAATTTGGGAAATGAAAAAGTTTTTTTTTGTGTGTGTTTGGCCTTTATACAAAGATTCCGGAGCAGTTTTCGTTTCTGAAAATTTGATCTTTTGTTTATATCTTAAAAAATATTTCAAGTATAGCACTTTGAATTCTTCTCTTAGCCTGTATCAATACAGGTCTGATATACACTTATACTGCTATCAGCAGAGGAACTGTAAATGTGCTGTGGAAGATACCTGTTACAAAACTGTATGTTGAATTCATAGAAAAGTCAGATATTGTTGACGACAGTTCTTTATTTGAATTCTATTTCATTCAATTACTTTATAAAAATACAGATTTAAGTTGAAAAATATTCAGAGCCAACTTTGTTTAAAATAGCTAAGTGAATCACTAAAAATAACTTTGGTTAAAACCGGATTAACTTCAATACACCTGGAGCTTTTCAAAACAGCTTAAATTTAAATCATAGCTAAAACCGTTTTCTAAAAACATCGTAAAACTCAAACTAAATATCTTACTGTAACGTAAACTCAAACATATTAAAATCATAATGATAACTTTAAAGAAATGAACAGAAAAGAGAGAGCCCGGCAATTGATTAGGGAAACGCAATTTATACCTTTGAACTGGAGACGATTCCACTTTACAAAAAGGGTAGATCCGAGAATACTCGACTACGGAACGGCTAACGCCATCTATGAAACACTTTAAATTTAATGTCAGTTCTTTTAAATTAATTTACGTTATAGGAAACAACTAGGACTTCCCTCAGAGGGATTAGTCTGAGCGATATTACTGAGAACATAGATTTAATAATAACATGTGGAAGCAAAGAAAATGAGATGTTATCTTTAATTGTCCATATGCTGCGATAAATTGAAATGATGAAAATAAACGAATCGTAGAATTACAAAATCTTATATATAAATTCGTATACACTGTTTTAAAAAATGAGAAATCAAACCATTCAAGACAGCCATGGATATAAAATTGAAAACGCAATATATTAAAAGTAAAATAGAAAATGAAATACTAAATTACTTATATCGGAATTTTAACTGAATAAAATGATGTCAAGAGCATAATCAGACGCTCCGCACCAATTTGAGTAACTTTAAATGACAAATACATGATGTTTAAAAAGAATGGACTAAACTTTATATGGTGTGTGCTCCCACGGAATAGTTAATATTGTACAATATTTGTTTTCCACGGATGCAATGAGGTTGTCGATAACATTTAAGGAATTCTCTCCTCAAAATCTAATATAGTATCAAAGCACCGAATACATCAACAGTGGCATGCAATGCTTCGTTTGAGTGTGTTTTAGATATGCTCGATCGGATTTGAATGATGAGTGTATGCTGGCCACTACATACGCTGTATTGTTTTGTTTTCAAACATATTCTGCACAAGTTGAGCTGTATTTAGCATGTATTAAATAAAAGAAATCGGCAATGATTACAACATAAAGTATGACACAATATCTGAATATATCGTCTGCATAACTTTTGAGCTTCAAATTGTCATTTGAAGTAATTTACAAATCCATACATATTTATTCAGCAAATCATGCAAGCTAACATACGCCAATATGAACCCGATTATAAAATTTCACCAGAATAAGTTAATATATAAAAAATCTACTAATGATAATTGAGAATATGACCTTATGATAAAATGTCTAGAAAAATGAATAGGATAAAAAATTCATATCACATTTAAAACGGCGCTTCCCTCTGTTAGTTGCCTTGGCGAGAGAGAGGAAGAGAGGCCTAGAGAAGGAACACTTTAACAAGTTCTTTCGGCAACCTACTCATTGTTTCATACAGGTCTTTATTCAATATTTACACAATTTATTTAATGCTAGGTGGGTATCTATCAGTTTTGTTTCATTTAAATCGCATGTTTTGCGGAGGAAATGCAGCATTATGAAATATTTAAAGTTGCTGTACCTAATAATTCCAAATTAATGGTAATTGAGATCACTTTCCGTTAATTTCATCTTTTTAATTTTTTTAGAAACCATACATAGAGACAATTGTATATTTTAAAACTAACCCGAAGCAAAATTTCAAGATTTTGGTCTCAGAAGTAACACAGAAATAGAAAATTTTTGAAAGTTTTTTGTTTTTGCACTGTTTTATATAGCGACATTTTTAGAAATTGTTCTATTGCGAGAATTTACGCCATGATAAATACAGCCATTTCAATTTTCATGTTTATATTCCTAACAATTCCATGTACTTCGTTACTTAGATCATCTTTAGATCTTTTTCCGCATGTTTAGTCTTTCTATTTTTTAGAATTCGTTCTACTACGAGCATTTACATCTTATTAATTACTACCATGCCAAAGTTCTAGTTTCTAACCCCAACAGTATCCCAAAAATTTCAGTATTCCAAATAAATCATAGTTTAGAACCTTTCTAGAAATTTTTACGTTTATCCGTCAAATTGAACCTTTTAGAGAGCATTCATTACGAGTATTTATATCTTAAAAGTAACTACCGCACCAAATTTAAAGTTTCTAACCCAATCAATATCGCAGAAATCACAATTTTAAAACTTTTTTGCTCCTGCAGCGATGTAGGTTCTTGCACTGAGATAAAATAGTCTTTTTTTCGGAGCAGAAATGGCCACCAACATTTTTTTAAGTTGGCTATGTAGTTTCAGAGATAACACCTCACAAACGTACAAGCATTAATAATATTATATACTTTATAATATTATAACGCTTTATAATATTAGCATTAGATGTACAGATACAAAAGCGATTTATCCGTTACAAACTAAAGTGCCGGCGTTGCCCAGAATTTGAAGGAAGTTTGTTCTGAAAAATCAATTTCAAAATTTGACATACAACACAAAACAAACATCAAAAATGCAGTCGAAATGTTGTATGAATGAATCATATGAAAACGCTACATAAAAATGTATAAATGTATTTAACAGACGCAAAAGAATACAGCTATAAATGAACTTATTTCAATTTATAATTGGAGCAATAATGTTAAAATAGGCCAATAATTTCCCTAATCGGATTTTTATCATGCTTCAATACATTTTTCACACTCATATGACGTTATACTATATCCACCACGTCCTTTATATTTCCAATATGACGTAATATTTTCCTCATTCACGTGGAAACCTTGAAATAGAAAATTTATGAAGTTATATTCACTTTCATTTAAATTCGTCAAACCATTTATTTCATTTTCGTATTTCACGTGAATATCTTGCAATAGAAAAGTTATGACGTAATAGTCACCTTTTTTTTAAAATTCATCAAACTATTTATTTCATTTTCATTTTTCACGTGGAAATCTTGCAGTAGAAAATTAATTGTTGTAGTAATAATTTTATTGTGTTTTTTAATTGTTGGCAACTGCTATAACGAAAAATGTTTAAATTTGATAAGAAATTGCTGTTAAATTGGTGGTTTTCTATTAATTAAAAATTCACTATAAATTATTTCGATTCCGGATTACTTTAGTTGCCTCGGCCATGCTTTAATACACATGTCCGTATCTTTTCACAATTTTGTCTTCCAAATTGTGGATTTTTATAAAATTACAAACAGACAGATAGACAAGTTTTCATTTTTATATATATCTCTATTCTAAAAAAAGTAACTAACGCTGTCACCGCCGACGCTGGTTTTGAATTTTTTTGTGACCGGAGGTCTTTCTTCGTTAATATTAAGAAAACTATTGCATACAAATATATGAAAATCGGTGGTATTACAGCGAAATGATTGATCAACACGCTAATGCATACAGTTTTCAAATCGAAGAATTATTTTAAAAGATATTTAACTCTAAAGTTGGACAAAATCATTCCATTAAAAAAAAATATAGGAGCAAAAGCTATACATGGGAATTTAATCTGTTTTAGATCATTTTATTCAATAGAAGATCCCGGTGTGCAGATTTCATTAATTTTTTTTTTAATTTGACTCATTTTTTGAGGTTTTATTTCTGTTTTAAATTCAAACATTCAGCATCTTGACAGATATTTTTTACATATTTTAGAAAATGGTATTAATTTCAACTGTTGCCAACTGTATAAACAGCGCAAACAATAATGTTTGCTTCAAATAAAAAAAAAATTATTTACACGTTACTATTATAAACAGAAAAAAACCTTCAAATTAGAATTAAATAATTAGGTATAAAAAGCAGGCACTTATTGGAAATTACGCCATAAAAACTATATTTACATGTGAATTTTAAAAGAGAAAGGATATTGTAAAATAAATTCATTAACATTCGTTAGAAGTCTGAAATAGAAGAAATTACGTCACATTACACTTATTATGCAAAATGAACAAAAAATAGTATTGCAAAACAGTTTAAATTTAAAAATTGCGCGAGACAAAATATTAGATGTTAAATATTAGATTTTTTCAAAATTTTATTATTTGTCGTTTGATGTGAGGTGTTCAGCTATAAGTATGCAAATTTTCATGTCTCCGACATAATTAGGAGCTGAGTTAGAAAAATTGCTTAAAATACACAAGTTAGAGCCCAGAGGGTTAAATAATAGAATTTTTCAAAATTTTATTATTTGTCGTTTGATGTGAGGTGTTCAGCTATAAGTATGCATAATGTCATGTCTCCAACTTAATTAGGGGCTGAGTTAGAAAAATTGTTTAAAATACAGAAGTTAGAGACTGGAGGGTTAAATATGACTTTTTCGAAGTTTTATGATTTATCGTGTTATCGCAAGTGTTCAGCTATACGTATGCAAACTTTCATGTCTCCAACTTAATTAGTGGCTGAGTTAGAATAAATTGCTTAAAATACACAAGTTAGAGCCCAGAGGGTTAAATATCAGACCTTTTTCAAAATTTTATTATTTGTCGTTTGATGTGAGGATTCCAGCTATAAGTATGCAAAATTTCATGTCTCCAACTTAATTAGGGGCTGAGTTAGAAAAATTGTTTAAAATACATAAGTTAGAGCCCAGAGGATTAAATATTAGACTTTTTCAAAATTTTATTATTTGTCGTTTGATGTGAGGTGTTCAGCTATAAGTATGCAAAATATCATGTCTCCAACTTAATTAGGGGCTGAGTTAGAAGAATTGCTTAAAGTACAGAAGTTAGAGACAGGAGGGTTAAATATGACTTTTTCAAAATTTTGTGATTTATCGTGTTATCGCAAGTGTTCAGCTATAAGTATGCAATTTTTCATGTCTCCAACTTAATTAGGGGCTGAGTTAGAAAAATTGCTTTAAATACACAAGTTAGAGCCCAGAGGGTTAAATATTAAACCTTTTTCAAAATTTTATTATTTGTCATTTGATGTGAGATGTTCAGCTATAAGTATGCAAAATTTCATGTCTCCAACTTAATTAAATTAGGGGTTGAGTTAGAAAAAATTGCTTAAAATACACAAGTTAGAGCCCAGAGGGTTAAATATTAGACTTTTTCAAAATTTTATTATTTGCCGCTTGATGTGTGGTGTTCAGCTATAAGTATGCAAATTTTCAAGTCTCCGACATAATATATAGTTTCTGAGAACGGGCTCTCTGACAGACGGACAGACTGACAGACAAAGGAGTGTGACAGGTAGTGTTTCGTTAGATGAACGTAACTCTAAAAACATGCTGCGGATGCCTGTAACAACATCCTAAAATTACATTACCATCAAAGATCTACCAATCCCGAATTTAGTTTATATTCGTTTCATATATTCTTATTCTTCTGTGTGGCCCTGTAAAATAACTATCAAAATTATATACAGTAAAACATCTGAATAGCGGACACCCCGAGAATGCAGAATTTGTCCTCTAGTTAGAGGTGACTGCTACTGAGAGTAAGACATGTACAGTTATTTAAGAGTTGGTAATCGAAAAAATGTCCGCTAAATAGAGGTATCCGCTAATCGGTTGTGTCCGCTATGGAGGTTTTACCAGTAAAACCTCTGAATAGCTAACACCTCGGGAGGGCAGAATTTGTCCTCTATTTGGAGGTGCCCGCTACTGAGAGTAAAAAATGTACAATTATTTAAGAGTCGGTAATCGAAAAAATGCCCACTAAATAGAGGTGTCCACTAATCGGGTGTGTCCGTTATGGAGGTTTTACTGCATAATAATATCATCCTTTACAAGAAAATTGCATGCTGTATGATAGACAGACAGACATCGAGAGAAAGTTAATCTCCCGGAGCAATAAACACTCATGTCTTTTTTTTTAATCATCCACAATTGTATTTCATACAACAGGCCAGATTTCATACAACAGGCTAAAAACGGTCACCGTGGTACGGAGTACTGTATTATTATTTGTTTGCCCACCAAAACTGTTTGCCACGGGTTGTTGCAGGTTTGTGATCACGTGGTTGAAACCGATCTATTCGTTATTACTGCGTGCGTATTTTTTTTATTTGCTCCATGTGTTCAAACCAGTTGTCTACGAAAACATTAACCGGTGAAAGTGACGCACACCAAATTTCTGTGACGTATGCAGATAAATTGTGCTTTTTTATCAGTTTTTTCTATATAATTTTTAAACGGTTTTGAACTTATTTTTCATAGTAGGTGCATTCAGTAGGCGACCCTCATAGGTACCTTCTGGTGCAATCAGAAACGAAATCCGACAAATATTTTTTGAGTTATGCTTGACGAAAGGTTTTCATTAGGCTTTTTTTTTAGTAGGACATGGCGTTAATATCCATCGTAGTAGTAATGTGTCCGGACAGTATATTTCGCTGAGTATTAGCCTTCGCTTCGCTCAGACAATTAACATTATATTCCAGGTGATGAAGGTATTGCTTTTAAAATAAAGAAGTTCTATAAGCATTAAAATGTAAAAAGGAAAGCTATTAAATCAATATAAGTTTACGTAAAGTTTTAAACCCATATTAGCCATAAGTGACAAGTAAAAACGGTTGAATAGATAACAAGGCCCCCCACTTGTCACTCATGGGAAAGAAAAATTTAAACAGTTAACAAATCCCTAGAATTTCCAAAATTCGCTCTGAATTTACAAAGGTCAAACAAAAATTCAATCTGAACTTTTACCATTACATCTTTAATCTTCTCATAAAATCCAACATTTTTATCTAAATATAACTTGTCGCCTTTTAAACAGTAACATACAATTACTAAACATTATAAACATTAACAAGATTTTTAACACTATATAACAATAAACAAATTACCCTCATGCATCTAAAATGCAATATTTCCAACCACAGTATCTAAAATTTAACTCTGGTTTAAACTTCAACAGTCCATCAGCTTCAATTAATATTCCTAATACATTACTAGATAAATTCAAATCTTTCTGAAAAGCAAATCGTTTTAATACAACATCTAACGTGACTTCATTTTAAAACAGTTTCAATATAGTTTCAATACATTTTCAATCAATATATTTCAATATAAATTTCTGAAAAATTATACATATTCAAAACTTTAATAATCACATTCATCCATCATCTTTCATCCTTCATCATACATGGGCCCATGATTCCATTCTCTTTCATAACACATAATATACTCTATAAATGTTTAACTCATAATTTCATATTTCCACTGTATATAATAAATGCAGATTTTTTACATATCAATAATCCAAATTACGCATTCAGATTTCTATTTCAATAACTGAAACAAGATTAAACTTTCATTTCAAATTTAGCTCAAAAAAATCTTAAACTAATAAAGTTCATGGTTAATCTCAATAAACTTACAACAATGTTAACGTAATGAAGTCGACTTCATGTATAATTAAACTCTTATATTTAAGTTTCACCAAGTGAACCGGGATACTAAAGTGGTATTTCCAATATTAAAATGAAGGACTTACTGAATTAAACTTTAACATGCCCGCAAAAAGGGGCCTTCCTGCAACAGTTACACCTTCGTCCGACACTATCCCCTGTAGACTCTCTGGCCGGATTACATTTTCACCTTTCACGAGACGTTACGAAAGGCCGCTCGAGCCCCGGAGAATGGAAGGGCAAAGGGTACTTATTGCATTCCGGCGGGATTTTAAATTGGTTCACAAGGCTAAACTAAATTCAATTTTTACACACAAAAAAGTTGATCTTATACATAACCTTATATAGTCAAAACTTTAAAATACATCTTTTATACAGAAGCTGGACTATCTAGTACAATAAATATTATATAAATACACTTTAATGCAATGAGGGGTATTTAACAAAATTTAACAACAAATTTAACAATTCAAGAAAACGTTTAATTTAAACCCTGATAATTCAAATTTACTAAGGGGCTTGGTGAAGATGTCCGCGTAATTTTCTTTACTTTTAACATACTTTACTTCAAAAATATTTTTATATACCAAATCTCTAATAAAAAATAACTTTACATCTATGTGCTTCGTTCTGTGGTTTTCAATGGGGGATTTGACAAAACTAATGGTGGCCTGATTATCAACCAATAATAAAGATTTTTCCTTTCTATCACAAATTATCCTTCGACCAATGCATTCGTCCATTATTCTATCGAACCATAAGAGCTCTCTTGCAGCTTCTGTCATCGCAATAAATTCCGATTCCATGGTCGATAAACTTATACATTTTTCCTTAAAGGACCTCCACATTATTGGTGATTTATCTAAAAGTAATAACTGACCTCCCATTGAAGTTCTGTCATCCCTGTTTGTGGCAAAATCGGCGTCTGAATATGCAATTACATGTACATTTTTACAATTCAAATTCAATTTTAAAGATTTAGTAAAACAAACATATCCCAACAGCTTTAATAATCCATGCCAATGTACTAATCCAGGGTTATTTTGAAATTGGCTAAATATATTTACTGCATAAGCAATATCGGGCCTGGTTCTATTAGATAGGAACGACAAACATCCTAAAACACTTCTGTATGGAATTTTAGACATTTCAAATATTTCGTTATCGGATTGAGGGGATTGGGTTTTTGAATAAACTACACCTTTGCTTATTGGGAGTGAAGTGATAGGGAACTCAAACTTTTTAAATTTTTGACAAATCTCATCAATATATGGAATTTGATGTATTGCTAGATAGTCATTACCCTCCTCAAATTCTACACCCAATAGCTTTCTGGTTTTACCTAGTATCTTAAGATCAAAATAACCAGTCAAAAGTTTAACAACCTTTTCCACCACTCTTTCATTTTTACCGAAAATTACTATGTCGTCTACATAAAGAAGCAGGATAATGTTATCATCAAAACTATACACGCAATTGCACCATTCAAACTTAACAAACCCTATATCATGCAAAATTTTATTTATTTCAAAATACCACATTCTACCAGACTGATGTAAACCATATAAAGCTTTTTCTAATTTACATACTAAATTTTCGTTTTCCACAAATCCTGGAGGTTGGGACATATATATTGTTTCGGCCAAAGGTACATATAAATAAGCACATTTTACGTCGCATTGTAGGTGTGTCCATTTTTTACAGGAGACTAAAAGGGAAAAGAAAAATTTAATAATGGCAAAGTTAACAACCGGTGAAAAAGTTTCATCATAGGTTTCCCCCTTTATTTGTTTGAAACCTTGTGCCACTAGGCGGGCCTTATACCTTACAATTTTGCCCTTGTCATCCTTTTTTAATGTGAAAACCCACCTACAACCTAAGGGTTTAGCATCGCTTGGTAACTTAACTAGTTTCCAAACTCCCCTTTCTCTCATAGTTTTCAATTCTTCTCTCATGGCCTGTTCCCAAAACTTCCTTTGTGGGGATTTTAAAACTTGTTTATAGGTAGTTGGTATTTTGATGTCATCTAGTCATATATCCTTATCAATATCAGAAGTCTCCGTATTTGAACAAGAACTATCCTCCCGACCTGAAACCACTCCTTTAAATTTATTTGATCCTTTAAAACAGAAAATATGAGGTTCAAATTTAAGATGATGCTTTTTACAATACTTTTCTACATCGTTTAAGGATCTCAACCTTTCAGTTTTTCCCTGTTCGTAATAGTAAATGTAGTTACGATTACCATAAGCACTCGGGGCAACTTTTCTTAACCAAACAGTATCAGAGAGTGGAACCCCCCTCAAAACATCTCTACTTGATTTTATTTCCTCTGTGGAATTCTCCTCCTCTGAAGAGGATAAATCTGGAGGTTTATACGAAGGGAAATAATTTATATTTGGGGTATCATTATTTTCAACCTCACCTTCAAACTCTTCATCAGATTCCTTATCAAAAATAGGAGATCCTATCTCTTTTGAACCCATCACGACTCCACTGCGCCGGACACTATCTGGGAGTTCCTCATTGAAAGAAACATTAATGGTTTCAATAATTTTGTTTTCTTCAGGTAGCCAAACCCGGTAACCTTTAGTACTAAAGGCGTAACCAACCATTACCCCTTTTTTTGCTTTTGCATCAAGTTTCGACCTAAGTTGCTTGGGAACACCTATATATGCTATAGCTCCAAAGGGTTTTAAGTGTCTAACGGATGGTTTAGAGCCACTATAAAGTTCGAAAGGAGTCTTCGACTGAGATTTGTGACAAATGCGATTCCAAGTATACGTAAAATACAACGCTGCCTCCGGCCAGAAACTTCGTTTTAAACCACTTTCACTTAAAATTGATCTGATGCCGTTAGCAATCGTATCTCTCAATAGTCCCATTTTGTTCAGGGGAGTACACGTCCGTAAATTCGTGTTTAATGCCTCTCCCTTCACAGAAAATCCTAAAATTATCATTTTTAAACTCCCCGCCATTATCTGATCGAATGTACTTTACTTTACGTTCGAGAAATCTCTCCGCCCGGATCACATGATTGCGAACAATTCCAAACACTTCGGATTTTTCCTTTATGGGAAAAACTGTGGCCTTACGCGAAAAATCGTCAATAATTGAGAGAAAATATCTCTCTCCGTTTCTTCCTTTCTCTCTTACAGGCCCCCAGACATCCATAAACAACAACTCGAGGGGACGTTTAGATCTAATCCTATTAATTGATTTAAATGACGTACGTCTATGTTTACTAAGTTTACATATTTCGCAAAAAAATTTTCCTGATTTAACCCGGGGAAGACCTCTAACACTTTCATTTTTGGCCGTATTTTCTATCAAATCTGGACTTACATGCGCGAATCTGCGATGCCAAATTCTGAAATCATCTTTAGATAGATGGGACGTTTCAAATTTAACCTTTTTAGGAACTAAACTTGGAATTTTAGGATACAAATGATAAGTACCATCCCTAAGAAAAGCAGTAAATAAATATTGACCATCTTTGGACACCTCCACCTTACCACCTTCACCAGTAAATTTTACACCTTTTACATCCAATTTTGGACCTGAAATAAGATTTTTCCTTAGTTTAGGGGAATACATTACATCAGAAAAGAAAAACAGCCTTTGGCCAAACTTTAACTTTACATTTCCCTTTCCTTCTATCGGAAAAGTAACACCATTTACAGCAACAAACATTTTTTCATCTTTTAAAGGCTTAAATTTATAAAACAAACTCTTATCACGGCAAAAATGGTGTGAAGCTGCGGTATCAAATAACCAGCTATTTTCGCTTTCACTACCACTCAAATTTGCCTGAATATAAAACAAGAAAGGATTGTTTTTACCTTTTTGTTTAACGCTGTTAGAGTTTGATGATGATTCCTTCGCTTTGCCTCTGCGATTCCTGTTTCTCTTAACTGGAGACTGGGCACGTTCGGAACTGGATTCGGAGGCATCAGACACACTAGAAACAGATGGAACACGACGATTGTAACTTCTAGAGTCTCTTCGGCGTTGTCGACAATCCCTCTGTAGATGGTTTGGGCTCCCACATCGAAAGCATCGAAGTCTACTTTTCTGTATATGTTGAGTCTCAACGAAAAGTTCTTTACGTTTGTCTAAATCTCGCAGGGCTAATCTTGATTCCTCGGCGATTAATTCCATTAGAATATCATTGAAAATAAACTTTTCCTCCTTCCAACGTAATATAACTTGCACTATGCTGTCAAAATGGCTTGGGAGATGACGCAGGAGTTGAAATGATTTATACACTTCTTCAACAGGATGACCAAGGTCGTTCAGTTGATCGGCAATTCTATTTAACCTGGCAGCAAATAAATCTATCTTTCCATCTGGCTTTACTTTACAGGACATGAACTCGGAAAACAGGAACATATGCCGTGATCTATTATCAGGCTCGAAATGTTTCTTTAATACATCCCATACATCTTTGGGATTATCTTTGTTCCCTATGATTTTTCTAAAGTCCTTTCCCATATTTAAACAGATTGTGGATAAAGCAATCCTTTTCCTAGTATGAAAATCTTTCACATCCTTTGCTGTAATTCCCTTATCGGCATCAATTTCAGGTTCCTTCTCAACTCCAGCGACAATATCCCATGCGTTCTTCTCCAACAGAAGGTATTTAATATCCATTTGCCAAGTTGAGTAGTTTAAAGCTCCAAGCTTATCGATCTGTACTTGCATACTCGCCATCTTCAAAAAAATATCAGCCCCCCTTCTTAACAAACACAAATGTCTTTGAAATGGGGCTAAAATTTATGACTCTTCTTATTTAAATTCAACACGCTTCTATTATCCAGGTATGGCATTGGTTGCCCATAACCTCTTCTCTTAGCCTGTATCAATACAGGTCTGATATACACTTATACTGCTATCAGCAGAGGAACTGTAAATGTGCTGTGGAAGATACCTGTTACAAAACTGTATGTTGAATTCATAGAAAAGTCAGATATTGTTGACGACAGTTCTTTATTTGAATTCTATTTCATTCAATTACTTTATAAAAAATACAGATTTAAGTTGAAAAATATTCAGAGCCAACTTTGTTTAAAATAGCTAAGTGAATCACTAAAAATAACTTTGGTTAAAACCGGATTAACTTCAATACACCTGGAGCTTTTCAAAACAGCTTAAATTTAAATCATAGCTAAAACCGTTTTCTAAAAACATCGTAAAACTCAAACTAAATATCTTACTGTAACTTAAACTCAAACATATTAAAATCATAATGATAACTTTAAAGAAATGAACAGAAAAGAGAGAGCCCGGCAATTGATTAGGGAAACGCAATTTATACCTTTGAACTGGAGACGATTCCACTTTACAAAAAGGGTAGATCCGAGAATACTCGACTACGGAACGGCTAACGCCATCTATGAAACACTTTAAATTTAATGTCAGTTCTTTTAAATTAATTTACGTTATAGGAAACAATTAACATTATATTCCAGGTGATGAAGGTATTGCTTTTAAAATAAAGAAGTTCTATAAGCATTAAAATGTAAAAAGGAAAGCTATTAAATCAATATAAGTTTACGTAAAGTTTTAAACCCATATTAGCCATAAGTGACAAGTAAAAACGGTTGAATAGATAACATGAATTTCTAGCATAGCTAACATTTTGAAACGATCTTGTATTTGTCACGCAATAACACACGTTTTTGCCTATTTCGATGTAAGAAGGCATGTGGATATTATACACCAATACTTCGACCAAGTTCGCTGGCCAGATTCATCAGCCATCTTGTTTCAAAATGGCGGCCATTAAATTAAAAAAATATATATATATTTAAAGTGAGGTGCAAAAAAATTAGAAATTGAAAAAGGTTTCTTTCTTAAGTATTTGACCTTGATATAAGGATTCAGGTGCATTTTTTGTTTGTCTTTACCTTAAAAAATGGCTCAAATATAGCAGTTTTAATTTCTATTGTGGGTGACATTTTGAAAAATCTGATATTTGCATGCGACAGCACTCGTATATATCAACCGATTCCGATGTGAGTGAGCATGTGCACAGCAATTACTAAGGTCTCGACCAAGTTCACTGGTTAGCCTCATCCACCATGTTGTCTTAAAATGGCAGGCACTTCAAGATATCGCCGTATTTGGCAGCGAAATATAAGATACTTTAAAGAAAAGCAGCTTGGATAAAGCTGACTAATTTCGCGAAATTCTCATTCATTATATTGATAAAAATTAGTATTGAATCTCCTATATTCGGTTTCCACTAAATTGAGCTTCGTGTGTTTGAATGATATAGGTTGGCTTTTTTAAAATAAGGAATATGAGAGCTACCTCTTCCTCCCGGCACTGGCCGGAAGACCTTTTTAAGATATAGACGAAACAAAAACTGCTCCATAATCTTTGTATAAAGGTCAAATACATAAGAAAAAACTATTTTTACATTTTTAATTTTTTGGTACCACATTTCAATTTTTTATTTTTTAAATTTAAATGGCCGCAATTTTGAAACAAAACGGCGGATGAAGCTGGCCAACGAACTCGGTTTAGACATTGGTATGTACTATGTACACACCGAATTACATCGAAATCGGTTCATAATTACGAGAGTTTGAGTGTGACATAGGTCAGATATATATATATATATATATATATATATATATATATCAATTTTGAACGGAGGGTGGTTTCTGGGTCTGGGTGTCATGATCGATGAAAATATACCAAAATTTCTTTTAAATCGCTTTCCTCCGAACGGCTGAAATAGGTAGCTTTTTGTAATGAAAGCTACCTAACAGTAGAAAAAACAGAAAATGTGAAAACGAACACGAATAGACACGCATGATGTATTTAAAAAAATAATAAATTTTAATATATTTTTTTAATTCAAACATACAATTGCAGCCAGAAAGGTACTTTGATTAATTCAATATTTTGTTTTTATTGCATGTTTCCAGCCTGGAACTGTAAATGGCAGTTTAAGGCTTCAGAAAAAGGAAATCGTAAAAATTAACAGGTAAAAAATCTCAGAAAAAAAATTATGTTTCAAACATAGAATATTAATGTTATTTTAAGCGAAAAGTACCTTTTAACATGGAAAATTACCAATAAAATATTCGTGTTATATATATATATATATATCCACTCGGTGACTGCGACTTCGAAATGTTGAAAAAGATTGAGAAACCTAGTATTGTTCAGTTATTAATATACGCATGACGGAGATCGCCGTTTACCTATGTTCATCGGATTGTTAATTAATATCTCGTCTAATTATTCAAAAAACATACCTCTTAGATCTTGTTGCTCTGATGGCCGCCGTATCTCCAAAACACACACACACACCAACTTTTAAAATCTTCTTTATTATATACACTAAAGACAAATATTTTGAAATAATAATATCTTCCAATCACTTTAAATAACATTTGCACATTCGATATAACGTGGCTTTACATTGAAAATGCTTTTGACGTAATACCATTTTCAACAATGTTGTTTATATATAAAATTTATATAAATTGAAATGATAGCATTGCAGAAATATTCCCTATATTGGAAACCTTGGCAATGCAATGGTGAAATATTTCTTACACAAAATGGATTAATATCTGCAAAATGTAACCTACTGAATGCCGGGTGAAAGATTTCGGAGCATACTACCGCAACTAAACAGCATATAATCAGATATATCCAAAACTGACCAAAAAATAATCAAGCAAAATACAACTGGCTCAAAGTAATATTCTTTTTACGATACATAATTTTTTCATTTACTTCATTTTCCTTTGATACATTACAGGAAACCTTACTTTTGTTTTTCAACTATTATATAGGATTTACGATATTAGAATATTAAACTGCTGAGGATTGTCAAAATTTTTCAGATTTCATAGTGGGTTCGTATGCCAATTAGCTTTACTTTTATATTGTTTTGGTATAAAGATTAATGTATAACATTATAACATGCCATCTTCTTTTAGAATTTTGGTTAATATTGTTATATGAACTTCTAAGATAAATTTTGATTCAAAGGTATTATATATATATATATATATATATATATTTGCTAAAATAATTTCTGTCACATGAAATGCTCACAACAATAGTAGACCATGGCCATTTTGAAAAAGAATGAAATAGCCCATTTAGGCGATGCATAAAGTCTGTTTTATCCACTCCCACAGTAAACATTGTCTGAAATAAGATGACATCTTTGAGAAATGTGAAACAAGTAAAAATTAAATTTAAAGAATCAAAGACCCGACTGCGTAAAAAGTGAACTAATTGATTATTTCTCATGAATGTGAAACTATTTTTTATATTACTTACCTATTCTGTTTCTTCTATTGATGACTTTTAAGTTGTGTTAATTGTTTGTTCCTATCTATAAACACTGTTTTGATGAGGCCTATAGATGTCTATGATAGTTAAAATTGCATTAAAACTAGAGATCCTACCTACACAACTTCCAGATTGTGTAATATTTAAACGGAGCTTCTGACTGTAAATTAGTCAATGAAACATCGTCTTCATTTTGAAAGACCTATCGAATGATATGCCACTCAATGGGGTGCGTAATTTTTTTCGTATCTAACGCCATTTTGTATTTTACGGCCGCCATTTTGAATTATAAATACAAAATCTAGCCTATAACCATCTAACGGTTAGAACGATTCGATAGAGAATTCATTCCTTAAAATCTATCCAGCCATTGCGATGTTTCAAGGGTATAAAGAAATTCACATACCGAGATACGCGTGAAACACGTAACCTTTCTTGACAGTCGGGTAAAAAGTCTTGGTTCACTGCGGGAGTGAATAAAATAGGTTTTATGCACCTTCTAAATGGATTATCACATTTGTTTTCAAAATGGACATGGTCTACTATGGTTATGAGCCCATCATATATCAGTTTATGTAATTAAATCGTGAAGAGTTTTGATGTGATTCGGGCAAAAAAGGCACACAATTTGTAATAGTGCAGCAGGATGGTAAGAATAAAAACGCTGGAACAGTGTAAGTTTTCATACATTTTTTTTTAAATCTTTGATGCTATAGCGTCATCTAAACTGCACTTTAGTTAATGAAATACTTGAGATTTTGTTGAATTGCAAAAGGTGCCGAGGAATTTTACACACCCTTCAAATCGTTAATACTTTCCAACATAGTTGAAAATTGTTTATGCATTCAATATTTCTGTGTTATTCAGTCTCCCGTGCTCTAATTCGCCTAATGATACTCAGATTACCATTAATCTATATGTGGTATTGAGATTAGAAATGGCATGCTTGATATTGAAAATGAACTATGAATCATGTATAGTTCGTTTACAATGAAGCTGCCAAATAATCCCTCTATAATTGTCAAAAGGAATTTTAGTATGCTCCACTCACAGCAGATGGCAGCACTACAAAACCTGACACTGTCTTTCTGATCAAAAATTGACTGCTTTTAAAATAAGACCTTAATTAAGTGTAAATCATATTATTTTTAATTCATTTTAATTTCAAAATTCTTATTATCATTTTTCTGTATTATGTGTATATTAATCTTATTTTTTTTTCTTTATTAGATAATTTATTTCTTCTGCATTTTTTGTATGCTTCTGCGCGACTGTGTTCGAATTATTCAATGTTTTTGTCTCATTCTGATTCTGTACAATTAAAAGTATGAAAAATTCCAATTTGATAGTTATTGAGAGAAATCTTCAGTATTTAAATAATTCGTAATCTTGATTCATCCAATCAAGTCGTCAAAAGTTCCTGATTATTTTAATTCATCTATTTTTAAATTTACCATCTCGGATCAAATTATTTGAGAAGGAATCACGCAGTCAAATAAAGGTACTGTCATTCAAATTTATTATGATATCTTGAAATAAAATCTCTATATTATCCTTGCTTTTAAAACTATACATATTATTTTCTTGGTCCGTCATAAATCAGAGCTCGTCCAGTGTAAAACTTAAATATAAACCTTAAATTAAGGTAATTATGGTTAAAACAAAAGCTGAAATAGCAATTGAATCAAAATATCCCTTTAAAATTGAGGAAATAAAGGTAATTAGCGCACAAGTAATTGACGCAATTGAAAATAAAGGCTTAAAATTAATTGAAAAACTCAAATCTGAACTTTTTAATTTAGAAATTGATTTTTAAAAAAAATCTTATTTTGATGTAACAGAGGAAAGTAATAATGAATTATATGAGTCCTTTACTGAAGCTAAAGATATAGTTGTTGATGATCTTGTCAAAATTGAACAGTTTTTTAAAAGTCAGGGCGTAAAAACGCATAATGAACATAAAGATACAGCTTATAATAGCTCAGGAATAGCTGATAATAATGCACTAAAATTACCCAAATTTGAATTTCTCATATTTTATTGTGATGTCACTAACTGGATCACATTTAAAGAGTCTTTTTAACTGCAATTCGCAACAATGAATCTCTTTCAAATCAATTGAAATTTTCTTACCTGATAGCTAGTTCCCCCAAGTTGAAAAGTAAGGCGGTACAGACGGAAGAGAGTGGCCCGGGAGGCGCCGGAGGGGAGAGTGGTCCTTCCTTTGAGCGGAGAAATGAGGATTCGGATCCACCTGAAGAAGGAAGTAAGAAACAACAAAATTCTGCTCGGGAAGTTGATAGTTCGAACCCGAGGGGCAGGGTTGCAGACCGGAAGGATGGACTGGCTGAAACGCATAAGTCAGGTTTAACGGATAAGGCTGGCTCAGGAGGCAATGGAGACGATGGAGACTTAAGTGATGTTGAGCTGCCTGAGGAAACTCAGAAAGTTCCACGCAAGAGGCGCCGACGTCGAAAAAGCAGAGCTCAGACGTCACCGGGCGACCAGACCGACCTGCGATCGTCAGCGAAGTCGAATGAGATCGGCTCGGGAGGCAACGAAGGTGGAGACGGTCTGACCAAGGTAGAAGTAGTCGCGCCAAAGCACTCGCGACGGACTCCCTTGCAGGACAGTCGAAACCGGAGGGGCAGAGCATGTTCTCAGGACACCAAGCAGACCAACGTACTAGCCAAGAAGTCTGAGTGTAGTCGGAGGAAGGAAGAGTCCCGGCTAGTGAAACCGGGTACGAAGCCTACCAAAAACCGCTCTCAGCAGGGAAGTAGAGGGAACCCAAAGAAGGAAGAATCTCGGCCAGTGAAACCGAGACAGAGGCCTACCGAGGGTAACCTTGAAACCCAACCAGAAGCGGCTGACCACGTGGAGAATCAGTCCTGGGCGAGGGTGGTCACTAAAAGTATGAGGAAGATGCTGCGGAGGAAGGAGAAAATGGGACTCCCGAAAGACGGCCACGCGGCTGATAAGAAATCTCCGCATGAATCCGCACGGCAAGGGACAGGGAAAAACAAGGCCCTGTCCCCTCGGGGTAGCAGCGTCAAGCCAAAGGCGAGACCACCCCCGAAAGAGGAAATAGCACTCATAGTTCGTCCGAAGGGGCAGGGCGAACACGCCGTTGTCTCCTTCAATGATACTTACCAAAAATTAGTCAGTAAAGTTGACCCCATCCAGGCCAAAATAGAGATTCGGGGGACGCGGGACATCTCGGGAGGAGGTATTCTCTTCCTGACCAATAGTCCAGCGGACCTGGAGAAACTTGAGGCCGCCTTGGAGAAGGCCGAACTGACGAAGGACCTCCTTGTCATGAGACCGCGACGTCGAGCTCCAGAGATAGTTCTCTTCGGAGTGGACTCGAATCTGCCGGCCACCGACATCACTACGGCGCTACATGAACAAAACGAGATCCTTAATGGATCCACCCTCGAGCTCCGAACCTCTTTCGTGGGCGAGAGAGGGCGCAACGTGGTGTTAACGGTAGACGAGAGGACTTTCGACCGCATCGCAAATCTCCGACGTCTAAATGTGGGTTGGCGCCAAGTGGATTTCCGACCTAATACGCGACCTTTGGTTTGCTATAAGTGTTGGAGGTACGGCCACACACAATCAGTGTGCCGCGGTACGCAAATTTGCGGGAACTGTGGCGCCGCTGACCATGTAATTCCGTGCACCGCCGACGCGTGTTGCCCTAATTGCAGTTTGAAAAACCGCCGGAGACCGGGCAGTAAATCATTACCTACCAATCACTCCGCAGGCTCGAAAGAGTGTCATATCCACAAGCTGGAGATAGAACGATTGAGGAAGAGCAATCATGGGGAGTAATCCACCGAGATTTACGCACCTCAATTGTCACCACGCGATCGTGGTGGCAAACCAGCTCTCACAGGACGTCTCGTCCGCCGGATATGACATCGTATCTCTGAACGAACCATACGTGAGCGAGGGTAAAGTACTCGGAACTCCGCCGGGATACACGCAGGTGAGCTCGGAGGGCAGCCGCTTTAGAGCAGCTCTCTGGGTGAGCCGCCGTGTTTCATTCTGCACGGTCAGACGGCACTCTGATGTGGTAGCCATCCATTGCGATCTGTCCCAGAAGAAGGTGTTGATAATAACATGTTATTGCGCACTCTCCGAAGACATTCATATCGCACTCGACTCGTTGGAGCAGCTGTTGAGTACCTACCCGAGTGACAATGTCATCTTGGTTGGGGACTTCAGTGCCAAATCCACGATTTGGGGGCAACGACCCACTGACGTCAGAGGGAGGTCCATTATCACCTTCGCCTCGAACGCGAATCTCGAAATCGTGAACGATCCGGACAGCATCTCGACCTTCAAAGGCCCTCAGGGTGAAGGTTGGGTCGACATTTTGTTGGCTCGGTTTTGCGCCTCACGCATTGAAGACTGGATGATGTCCGATATCGAAACACTCAGCGACCACCGACTCATGACGTGGGCCTATCAAGGCAGACCGGGCACTCGCCTTCCCCGGAACGTCCACCGCAGGTGGAGGCAAAGGGATTTGGTCTGGGACGAGTTCCTACACGATCTACGCACGATAGATCTGGGTCGGTACGGCTTCGAAACCCCCGACGAAGGTGTCGAACACCTGATGTCGATCCTGGTGAGGCTGTGTCAAAAGCCCAAAAAGCGCACACCTGCGGTACGCAAGGGAGCGTGTTGGTGGACGGGTCAACTGTCCAGCTAAAGATCTCGGTTGCGTGCGCTGAGGCGGCTCTACCAGCGAACGCTGGAGCAGCCACAGAGGGAGAGACTTGATGCTTTCTACAAGCGTAAGCGGGCAGAGTATAAAATGGCGATCCTGCACACCAAGCGTGCATCGTTCCGACTATACATTTCGGAGGGACTGGTCACGGACAAGCTAGGTTGCGCAGTCGAGGTGGTGCGAGGCAAGTGGAGAAGGGAGGCCCCGGTCTCCCTGATTCTTCCCTCAGGGCAGGAAGTCTCCACCTGGGAGGATTCTCGGGACGAACTTGCAAGACACCACTTCCTGCAGGCCGATGAAGTTTCGCAGATCGCGCATAACAGAACCGGCGAACCAGACTGGTTTACCATCGAAGAGCTAGAGCTTGCAGTGGAATCGCTGCCGCCTAATAAGGCACCTGGCCACGATGGGATCAGCCTTGAGATCGTCCGAAAGGTTCTCCAGTTCCATCCTCAATGGCTACTGGCACTTTATAACCACTGCTTGAGAGTATCTTGTTTCCCGCGGACTTGGAAAAGGGCTGTTGCGGTGTACTTCCCCAAACCGGGGAAGTCCCGCAGCGACCCCGCATCCTACCGCCCGATCTGTCTACTACCAACCCTAGGGAAGGTATTGGATAAGATGTGCGCAACGAGACTGGCTCTCCACCTTGAGACCAATGGACTGCTTGACGCTAGACAGTACGGTTTCCGCAAGGATATCAGTACGGTTGACGCGTTGCGCAGAGTGCTGGACTACATAGCCGAATCGAAGACCCGTGGAGAATTCACGTGTCTGCTCACCTTAGATATTAAGAGCGCTTTTAATAGCGTCCGCAGAGCAGACATTCTCCGGTGTCTCGCGGATCTTGACATCGAACCCTATCTCTTAGGGCTGATCGACGACTATTTATGACATAGATAGATCATTCTCTTCGTCGGGAAACACTACTTTAACGTCGGTGTCCCACAGGGGTCCTGCCTAGGCCCGATTCTCTGGCTGGTTGTGATAAACATCATGTTGGGGCGTCACATATTGATGAGGCGTGGCTAATTCAAGCCTTCGCCGATGACATCTTCGTAGCGGCACGAAGCAGAGCTGTGTTCCGCTTTGCCGAAATCCTGAATCCGGTTTTAACCATGATTCATCAATGGGCTTCGGAGTTTAGTCTGGAATTCAGTTATGCCAAGTGCAACTACACGGTGGTCCCTCCGAGGGGAAGGCTCAATTATGCTCCATCCAGACCGATCTTAATTAACGGTCACAGGATCAAGTTTGAGCAGCGCCTGTCCTATCTGGGAGTAACCATCGACATGCATCTTAGTTGGATGCCCCATCTGAACATTGTTCAGGAAAGGGCGTTCAAGCTGCTGCACAAAATGGACCGTCTCACCGCAGCCAACTGGGGGATCAAGCCGCCTCTTCGCAAGATGCTCTACCGACTCGTCGCGGAGCCAATTATCTTGTATGCGGCCTCTAATTGTACACTGGCAAAGTAGCAAAAGCAAACAGGTTGCTCAGCGTACAAAGGGGACTTCTCCTGTGCGTGACGAAGTGTTATTGCACGGTTTCGAACGACGCGCAGCACGTCTTGTCGGGTGTTCTGCCCCTTGACTTGCGCGCAGAAATGGACAGGGACTTCACGGCCCTTGTCAGGTGGGGCAGGGGCATTGACGGTACAGGGCTCGACCCTGAGTCAGTCGATCTCTGGCGATCAACTTATCGGCGAGAAGTTCTCGGTCGGATCCCATGGACCAGGGACCTCAGTCCCAGGACGACGTGTTCTTATTACACGGACGGATCCAATCAGGGGCGGACTGCCATCGTTTGGTCCACCCCGCAAGACTTATGCATTGGCCCACTATTCGACAACCCCATTTTTCAAATGTTTGAATATTGACTATGAACACGTCCTTCATACAGGAAAATATTAGTATTGACCGAAAAGAGTTAGTACTATTAAAATTGACGTGTATATACACTGATTAATTCGTTTTTTGAAATATCTTTATATTCATCCGCAAATTTAATTTTTTTATTTGAAATTATCAACATATATACATTTTGTACATTGATTAATGTTTGTTTAAAATATCTGTATAGTACCTGAAAATGGAATATTTTATTTTATACCCTGACTATTAACTAATTAGAATGTCAGATATCTACAAAACTCTTTTAAACTTGAGTCAAATCCATCTATTATCTTATCATAATCGTAATCAGCAGATCGTTCAACTCTGAATAGGACAAAATCCTCTAACAGTTCTGCTGAATAGCTGCATCTAAGATGACATTACCTTAAATATTTCTGGTGATGAGCCGAGAATACTTCTTACCTCATCGTGAGAATATTCGCCACATCAATATTTCGCCATTCATAGATATTCTCTTTTCCTGTAGAAATCTCTTAATTTCAATGGAGTGATCCTTTTCTATTCGTTGCTTCTGACGATGTTCTTCAAATTCAAAAGCATTTTTCAGAACCATATCAAAATTATTTCATTTGTGTCGCAGATTGCATCTCAGAGTTTGGATTTTGTTAGCAGCAGTTAAGTTATCCAGGCCACTTATCTGCAGATACTTCGATGTGGGTTTAAATATATTGAATAAGTCACAGAAAATGGTTCTATCAATACAGGGTATTTCAAAACTATCTGTCAGAAATGTAAAGGCAGATAGAGAGAACCTGAATAAGCAGATTTCATATAGGAATGGGGGTGCGGAAATGTTGCGTTGAGGTAGTAGAGGGCGCTGTTGAGGTCTGCGGATAAAAGCGCCTCGCTGGCTTGAATCGATATTCACCGCACAAATTTCGAGCAACATGCATCTTTACACCAATGCAGAACTTGCCGATATGCATTTCATGTATGGGGCTGCGAAAGAAAATGGCTGACACCTAGCGCACGTCCAATAGCTATCGAGCTTGTCGAAGGACTATCCTCTGCTGTGCGTAATACTGCTTCTTCCACTGTAGGAATTCTGCGATGCCTTCCAGTGTCCGTATCACGCCTCGAATTATAACACGATATATTCGCGCACAACTTCCGATGAAGACGCTCAATTGTTCGGCGACCCTCAAGATTCCAACACGGGAATCGTTTATGTGCATCCTCTGAGCAGCCACTTCATTGCCTTGCGCAATCCCATACATTAAATGCATATCAGCATGCTCCGCATTGGTTTAATGACGCATGTTGCTGGATGCGGCGAACGACGATTCAAGCCAGCGAAGTACTTCTATCCACCGAACTCAACAGCACCCTCTACTGCCTCAACGCCGCATTTCCGCACCCACATTCCTTACTTAGGTACCCTTTCCCTGCCTTTACATTTCTGGCATATAATTTTGAAACACCCTGTATATACGAAGCTCGCACCAAATATCAAACAATATTTTTTTCCGAAGAAGGTACATGTGACGAGAAATCGTCCATTTTGATTATATCTTGCAGCCCCTAGACAATGTTAAAAACTTAAGTCGATCTTTAAAGGGTTTAAAGATTCCTCAAACATGCTATTAAGAGCTTGATCCTTACTGCACCAACTTGTAGCGTTTTTTTTTATCGGCATAGGAGTTTATATCCAACTACAAACTCCAAATTCACTGAAGTCCACATTTTTATTCGTTTATATGACTCAGAGATAAACACGGTTGTAGTTTGCAATGAGCCCAATAAGTCCTTTGCGAATTTGCAATATTCTGTTGCATCTGTTTTATGCAATTTACCACATCTACATAACAGTGCACATACTATATATTTGTATTGTCTTTTTTCAGTTGTGCCTGCAGATCTTTATATCTTACTCTCATATTTACTGCACCATTGAAAACTGCCAACTATGTGTGAAGAAGAGAGAGTTTAAACTTTTTCATTTCTTCTTTTAGCTGGAGATATACAGGGCTTCTGTTGTTTTGGGGGTATCAACCAATTTTAAAAAGCTAACCTTCAGTTTACCGTGCAGCACATAACGAACACAAAGTGCCAACTGCTCAATTACGATATATCTTGTGTGGAATCTACTTCAGTACTGAATGAACGTGACTGTTTCATTTCACCGGCAGTTTATTCGGATCTGAATGGTGAGATGAGCAATTAACTTATTTATAAATGGCTTGGACAGAAATGCAATAGGCGATTCTTCCATGCCACTTAGGATTTTCATTTTGTTCTTCTTTCTGCTCTATTCTAGCCTTCTTCATACATTCTGAAAATCTTTCCTGGCTTCTCTTGATGACCTGTTCTACAGGACCGTGTAAAATTTGATCATATTTACATAGCAGCATTACCAATTTAAAAAAAAATTACCATGGTTAACATCACTATTATTCAAGTCTGCAGCTTCTTCCTCTTTGCTCTAGTTAATCCTTGCATCCCAAGAAATAGGACAGTGTCAATGATGCGAGTTAGAACTTTTCTAAGTATATCAACTTCAGTCTTTCGTTTATGCTTGATGTTCTTATTTGTGAGAGGCCCAACATCTGCATTGTTCTTGAACATCAGAAAATTTAGGGATGTGTTTTCATACACTCTCGAGATTTCGTGAACAGCTAGATCTTTATAAATATTTTTTTACATTGACTTTATGTACAAGGACAAATGGATTTAGGTTATCAGCGGTAAAAAGGACAAACTGAACAGAACATCTTGTTATATTCTAATCAGTAAAAAAGCCACTTTAGCTGTTCAACATTGTTACCTTGATAATTGTGATACTACTATGTTTTGAAGGGTTTGAAAGAAGGGTTAATACCTGTACTTTCACATGGCTGAGTGGGATGATGCTTCAAGAGTCTTTTCCTTTCCTTCAGCACATTCTACTAGCCCAGTGATTCAAATGTTTTATAAATCCACTTTCTGCACAATTACTATGCACCCAGGCATTCGATTCTCGAATTAAATGGAAGATAAACAATGAAATAGCGACCACTGTAGAAACTTTGAAATATTGCATTGGTATCTTTTTTTACTACGCAAATGTTTGCAGGCGGCACATCCCACCAAACAACTTCCCACCCTTCACTGATCGCATGTGTTTTTTACTTTATCTCCTGTCTTTCTGTGCTTTTATACCAGATGAGTAATTTTCTTAGATCCTCCAAAGATTGCTGATGGGGGAGGGAAAGGATGAATTAGAAATTAACCAATCAAAAAAAGGGGGTGGTGAATGAGTATTATAACTTAATTTTTTCCTTTTAATTTTATTGAAAAAAAAAAACTTCAAAATTGTTTTGGCCCACCCCGCGATCGCGGGGTAGCGGGGTGGGCCAGTCCGCCCCTGGATCCAGGCAGCAAGACCGCACCGTAGGTTGCGCGTTTACTGCCGTGATCGACGGACAAACAGTCAGTGAGGGTCAGTTCCGACTATCGGATGGTGCAGAAGTCTTCGCAGCCGAGGTCCACGCGATCAAGGAGGCGATAACGGATGCCCATCACAGGGATCTCGGTGAGCTCGACATCTACTCAGATTCGAGATCGGCGCTCCAAGCCCTAAATAGTCTCGTGCCCAGGCACAGATCTATTTCCGAGATCAGGGACTTGGTGAAGAGTAGTGGAATCGGTGTTCACATGCACTGGGTCAAAGCCCATGTGGGACACGTCTACAACGAGCGTGCGGACGAGCTGGCTAAGGCCGCTACGACCCGCTCGACTGTGGATGTGGTAGTCAAAACCACCCGCCGCCAGGCCAAGAGAGAACTCTTGGCCCGTGCCCTCTCAAGATGGCAAAGCAAATAGGTGGCCTCGGGCAAAGGCGAAGTGACATACGAACTTTTTCCGCGCGTACGCCTACGGCGTCTGCACGGCGATTTCTACCTCAACCAAGTTCTCACGGGACACGGCACCTTTGGTGACCACCAGGCTCGCTTCTTTCAGAAGGATCCCACGTGTTTCTGTGGGATAGGGATAAGTGACAGGAGACACTGTCTCTACTCTTGTCCCCTATGGCGGTCCATCAGGGAAAGATTTTTCCCATGGAACTACCATACTCGAACACTACTCGATCTGTGTCTAGATGGCTATTGTCGGAAGGGAGTGAAGGCCATTGTAAATGATCTCCTCCTGCGGACATTGGATCGAGATCTGGGTCGCCAAAGGCATGGTTGTCGTACCAGAGCCCTTCGCGATCAAGCGCCGCAGTCGAACGCAAATCAACCAGTCCGTCGTACGCGCGGTACTGGAGGTGGTGGTGCATGAAGTTCTCAGGTTCGGGACTCTGTCTCATGAACCTGCATTTAGTAGTGAATAATATGTTGTAGTGTATTTATGCCGTAGTGTATATATGTCGTAGTGTATATATGTATTAGTGAATAATATGTGTAGTGCAATAATTATGTAGGTAAGGTACCCGTGGACTGGGGGCCGGATACGTCCGACCCCGCAGCCCACCCCCTAGCGAGGGCGTGTCTATGCGCTCAAGGAGAAACTTTCCGCGACTCTCCTGGGCTCGCGAGCGGCACCTACCCCCTTTAATCGGTTGTCCCTCAAAAATGTCTTTGCCGTAGAATGGTATTTGATCTTGAGGGCCCTCCGTACATAAACTCCGGCTCGGTAACCTCGAACGGGTTCGTGGGCCCGATTCCTTTATAGGTGCTCGGTTCCTGCGGGCTATCGGGGCGTCCCGGGTCGGGAACCAAGGGAAGGAACCATTTGGCTCCTCTAGCTAAGTGGCAGGATCTGTCGCACGCGACCAATCGTCCTCTTGGGAATAACCGGTGTGACGTGCGCTGGGCAGTGCACCGGCTTGGGCGGAGTTTGCGTGTGGATCGGCCCTAACGGGCCACTCCTGGCGGCGACCTTCGGGACGCGCCGCGGGGTTTGTAACGGGGGTCTTTCCGCACGTAGACACATGGGCCTGCAAGGGCCTGGGACCGGGAGATGGGACCCCGTCTTACCTGATAGCTAGTGTAAAATTATCCTTCCAAATTAATTTCGGTTTTTTCGATTTCTGTTGATAATTATAAAGAAGCTTGGGATAAGGTCATTAGTTGAGAAGATAACTAGATAATCGATATGATAATCGTAAAAATTTAGCATATTCATTGCTGTCTAAATTTGTTAATGCAAAACCATTGAAATCGCTCACGAAGAAAACTATTTAGAGTTGTTAGATACTTGTAATGAAGTTATACTAAATTTAAAATCCTTGATATTTGAATTGAATGATATCGTTGATTTGATATAGTGCAAACAAAATTTGATGAATCTTAAAAAAGCTATGGGAACTATAATTAAATAATTATTCGTTTACAAGTTATGAAATGTTAATGACATTTCTGAAAAAAACAAGCTCGTAATTTGCAGAGCTGTAATGCTGAGTTTATAAAGTGGAATCTAAAATTAACCATAAATTTGATTTTAAATCTCAACATTTTTCAAAATGATCTGTCGCGAATGCAGTTGTGATGGCCAGGGTAAATAAACTGTCATTATACATGTTAAATCTAAGTCGGGTAAATTCATTCCTTGCAGAGCAATGATCGATAGTGCTTTTCAAAAGAGTTTACTTTTAGAAGCTTGTTGTAAAAAGTTAGGTCTCCCGTCAAGGCCTACAAGTCATAAAATCTCAGGGATCAATAATTTAGTCGCAGAAACGGCTCTTCAGGAAGTTACCTGGACATTCTTTCCTTATTTCAATATTGAAACTTTTCAGTTAGATGTATGAGTTGTTAATCAAGTTAGAATCAATTTACCAAATTTTTTTATTACAACTAAATATTGGCCACATATTGAAGGATTGAATCTTGTGGATGCTAATTTTCATGTTTCCAATCCTATCGCTATACTCATAGGCGCAGATTTATTTGCTAATATCATAATAGGGGAATCTATTCTAGGACCTAAAGGATCACCGAGTGCATTATTCCTTGACTGTGTTGGATACTTTCGGTGATCATTTATTCGAATGATTCAAATCAAAATTCATCAGTTATTTGTCATGTTACTACAAAGATAAGTTTTCAACTAAAGAAATTTTTGGAACCCGAATCAATTCCTACTTCTGACCCAATTTCTCTAGTCGTAGATAATTATGCGAAAACAGTTTCACACACAGAATCTGGAAAATATATAGTAAATTTGCCATTTTAAATCTAAACCTGTTCTCCAAAATTCTAAATCTCAAGCCTTAAACCGTTTCTAATTCTTGGGGAAAAACTTCAAGAACATCCCTTGCTTAAAGAGCAGTATTTATCCTTTATGCGCGAGTATATCGATTTGGGGCACATGGAACTTTTACCAGATTCAGAGATTTCAAATCCTGATAATTTTTACCTCCCACATCACGGGGTGTTAAGAGAAGATAGTTCTACAACATGGCTTATGTTGATGAATCTACAGTTGGTTCAGAATGCCGCTTTTTAAATGATTATCTAGAGATAGGTCCAAAATTGCAGCCAGAAATCTTTCCTTTCTATTAAGGTTCAGAATGCATCCAATCGTCTTTAGCTCTGACATCGAAACATTGTTTAGGCAAATTCTCGTTAATCAAAATCATGTAGATTCTCAATGCATTCTTTCGATATTCAATTCAGATGAAAATATTAAATCATACAGGCTGTTGATCTTTACCTACGGTAATGCTTGCGAGCATTTTTTGGCCATTAGGACATTACACCAATTGGTAATTGACAATGAACAAAATTATAAACAGCCTTTCGGATAATTCGAAAGAGTACTTATGTCGACGATTTACTTTCTGGTTTGGATTCAAAGGAAAATGTCCAAATTTTGGTAACTGAGTTAATCAATGTTATACAAAGCGAGTGTTTTTATCTACGTAAATGGACCTGTAATGATCCAGAAGTAATAGCTCATTTACCAGATGAAATGAAGGCTTCATCACAGAAAGTCATTCAGGAAGACGATACCGTTAAAGTCCTCGGTCTAATTTGGGATTCTGCCAAAGACGTTTTACAAATTCGTTTTAATGATTTTAAGGAAGTGAAAACAAAAAGAGGTTTTTTATCAGTAGCGGCTACCATATTTGTCCCCTTGGGTTTCCTAGTTCCTACTACAATACAAATGAAGAAATCCCAGGTTCCATACTACAGGTTTGGAATGAGTTTTTATCAGAAATTCATTTCTTAAAGTTAATTGAAATACCCAGGTATATGAATTCTTATAATGAAAATGATGTCCAAATTCAGTTACATGGCTTTTGTGATGGCTCAGGTAAAGCTTATGCTGGTGATACTTATTTACGTGTTGTTACTTCTGATGAAATATTTATCAATTTGATTGCAGCAAAAAATAAAATCAAACCTTTAATACCCCAAGCATTTCCACTTATTGAGCTTTGTTCAGATGTTTTACTAGCAACGTTATGCTGAGGTATTATCGATACTTTACAACAATTTGAAAAATTTGGGCATTTTTGGACAGTTACCCAAATTGTTCTCAGTTGGTTAAAATCATCGTCTTTAAAAGAAAATCAGTTTGTACTAAACAGAGTGTATCAAATCCAATCATTAATGCCTTCATGCGAGTTGGAATCATATTCCAGGAATTTTAAATCCTGCAAATTCAGCTTCTAAGGGTATTCCACCACGAAAGCTTCTTCATCATTCTCTGTGGAGGCATGGTCCTCCGTGCTGCTATCCAATGAAACAATCCCAATACATTTGTACAATCCTCCAATATCTGAGTTAAATCAAGAAATTGAATCTGTCATTAATGTAACTTAAATAAGTGCACCTCCAGACTGTATTCTTAAGTTCTCTAAATTTTTCAAGATATCAAGAGTCGCAGCGTGATCTCTTAGATTTATCTATATTGCTAGGCATAGTGCTACAAAAAAAAAAAAAAAAAAAAAAAAATCCGGAAAACTTGTTGCGGAAGAAATCTCTGAATCTATTCATTCTCTAGTGAAATTACTACAAAGTTCTGAATTCTACACAGAGCTTAAATTATTAAAGGAAAGAAAGCTCTTACCAAGCAATAGCAAATTATTATCATTAAATGTGTTTTTAGATTCAAGTTGTATTATTCCAGTAGGTGGTCATTTGTCCCAACATCAGTCATTAAGTTTTGATAGAATTATCCTATGCTACTTCCGAAAAATCACATTATTAATAATTTGTTGATAAAATATGTCTATGAGCAATAGCTACATGCAGGTACACAGCTAGTACTCGCTTTAATGCGTCAACAGTATTGGTTTGTGAACGGTCGTTCTGCTGTACGGCAAGAGCTCCACAAGTGTGTGCTCTGTAAACGCCTTCAGGCTCAAGCTTGCCAGCAAATGATGAGAGATATTCACTGTGACAGTATCATCCCAATCCGTCCATTATCCAAAATGAGTTTAGATTTTTCAGGACCCTGTTTAACTATTTTTATGTTGTCAAAATCACTGTACATATAATTTTTACTTAGCAATCTTACATAGTGGCCATATATTCAGTACTATTGATATGTATAATCTTAGCTTTATTTTTCTACATGAAAACTTATTTTATTTCATTTACATAATATTTTTTCTTTGATACAATATTTCATTCTTAATCATGGAATACATTTTTCTAGGTAAATATTCAAAAATTCAAGCGTTAAGTGTTTTGGTTAAAATGGAGTGATAAGAAAGAACTTATTTCACATATAAAATTGTTATTAAACTATATCTAAAGTATATTTTCCTTACACAAATATTAAACGAGGCAGTAGAAAATACTGCCACTTCAAATATGACAAAACATTTATTCATAAACATTACTGTTATCTTGAATTTTGTCAAGAATTATTTTGGAGTATTTGTCTGCATTCATCAAAATCCATTTCTAAAGAAATATTTTTTCGCCCTTTGAAAGTCCAAACGTCTGGAAATCGTACATTTTTATAAAACGTCTTTTTTTTCAAGGAAACAAAATATATTTTGGACATTTTTGGCTTGTAATAATTTCTGCAGTATTTCTATTTTGAAGTGCTTTGATTCTATACAAAAATCAACTCTTCAAATAAAAACATCGTGAAGAAAATGAAATGTATTTTGCGTTCTTGTGAAGATATTTTTAACAATGTATAAATTTGTCTCATTTATTCAATTTCTTATATAAATAAATATACAAATTCTGATATTTATATAAATACATACGAGGGAAAGTCGACGACCACTTCGCTCTTTGTCAACAACTTTTGGACGACCCTGCTCATCTTCTACAACTGCTGTTTCATAAATTCGAAATTAACATCTTATAGTTGAATTAAGCTGGCATATTTGGAAACAATTTACCACTAATTTGAAACCTCTCATATCAGTTTATGACCTACTTACTGACTTTCCCTCGTATTTATAGCAAATCTACAGTCAAATCAAAATCAAATTCATATTAAAGAAAACTGAGATATTGCATTACGAATTCCACGAATTCATTTTTTTTTTTTTTGGTGACTTATACATATGCTCAAGATAATTTCACAATAAAAAAATACATTTGGCAAATATTAAAAAAATATTTCTTTCTCTATGGTAATAAGACATATTTTTAATCTCAAATTATCACGAAGAATTTGAAAATTATATCAAATTGACAGAGCATTTTCACGCATTTATACTATGAAGTGGATATTTAATTAATTCCTAATTCTGTGCTCGAATTCTTTGAAAATTCTAGTGACGTAAACAACCACAAAAAACTCTGTTGAATTATTTTGTTTCATTACAAAATTACTGATACTTTACATAATTTAATTCTATTAAACATTTCAGAATATAAGATTGGATGATAGTTGATATCTGAATCTGGTATGAATGTTCGGATACTATGGTAGCTATCATAAACGTTAACTATAAGTGACCCTTTGCTACAAAAATCGGATAATTTCGACATGTAGAGGCAAGAAGAAAAATTAAGAAAACGTTCACAAATTAGACAATTTTCTTCAAAATGTAGTTCATGTAATCTTTCTTGACAATAAATAAGGATGAAGCGCAACGTTAATTTTGAAAAAAATATAACATAGATCTTGATGATGTCTATTACGCTTTTTGTGGATATTATCTCAGAGACTGAGATTTTGGAAATGAATGCGTGTGAAGTGGATTTGACTTAGAATTTGGCATTTTTTCTATTTCTATACTTTTTCCTGCACAATTTAGATTGGTTACAATGACTAAGAAATTAAAGTATAAATTTTAAATAAACCGAAATTATATTTGTACGTTGCAGCCTTGTTTAATAGAATAATATTTAATCGTTTCAGCCCTTTGTAAGAAATTATATTTATACGTTGCAACGTTTTATAATTCAGACTTTTGTAAGATTTTATAAATAATAAAATACTTTAGGCACGTTAAAATAGAAGTTCTGTGTACTGTTGATTTACTAAAGTTTTTCAGAAGTTTCAGTTATAAACTTGAGTTTTCAATTTTAAATTCATTCGAGTATTTAACATTATTTAGAGTGAAAGTTCGAAGACAGTAATTTGTAAATATTGAGCACACTTAAAATTTTTTCAAATGAAAATCAGATTTCAAAGAATTGCTTAAGAGGCGCAAAGGCCAACATAGTGAAAAAGATTCCATGCCGGGACTCGAACACGGGCCATCAGTATAGCGCACTGACGTTCTACCGACTAAACCACATGGAACAATACCCTGCCTGGAATTTTTCCCACTATTATATGTTGGCAAGGCTACAAACGCAGCACAAGATGGGATATATCGTGAGCCACCGACATGGGGCAAACACGAAATTATAATTAAATCCAGCATCGATAGAAACTATATTAATGCATGGAATATATTCTAGAGAGAAACAAGGCGAATGTTTCTCTCTGGACTATATTCCATGTATTAAAATATTTTCTTCCCGCTGTGTATAGTCTCATGTGTATCTCTATGATACAAACCGCCATTTTCTTTTGTAAATTTTGAACGTCTTATTTGGTTCGAGAGCAACTGACGCGTGTGCAATATTTATGGTAAAGGGAGAAATTGGAAGTATTTGCGTTCCTATTGCAATCTCAAAAAATACTTCAATATTTTATTTGTGGCCACAAATTTCGAATCTACTTTGTTCAAAACATACAAGAAGAAAATGGCGGCTTCTATCACATAAATACATTTGCGGCGAGCTAGAATAAATGAAATTTTAAAACTGGAAAATAAATTGCAACAAATGTGCTATATTCATACAACTAATAAATTTATTTTACACTAGCAAGCTATAACCGCTGCGCTGGTCAGTATTTCCAAATAAACCTTGAATTAAGCGAAATGGTGAATTCAAACATGTATTTTTTTTTAATGGACCTTTAGCTTGAATGTCCTTCCGCGTTGCTGAAAAGATGCGAACGCCATTGTGATATTATATTACCTTATGCGTTGGACCAAAATTATCTATTAAGAAGCAGTTCTTTTAGTTGATCATTCATTGTACACTTTTGGTATGGAAATGAGGCCGTTATGACAATAGGAATTAAAATGTTCTCATATCTGACAATATTAAATTAGAGATGCATTACAATGATTGCAGAAATTTACCATTGAACTTGAATAATGCTCGGGTGGTTTATTTTCGTTTGTTTGTCCTTTATTTCTTGGCCTCTCAGCGCGCGCAATATGTGATTCTGGTAGCTTAAATACAATCTCACTGGATGTTAATTATATTTCTTAATAAACATCCTTTTGTGCTACTACTGTTTTCTTTCTTTGGTTTCTAGCAGTGTAAATACTGTCAAAAAGTAATAAATTATTTGCAGACAAAGAAGATTGTTTAACTTTCATATTTAAAAGAAAGTGAAACATAAAAATGTGTGTTTTTAAAGATGAATTGCCTGAATAAATCTAAAATGACGTCATTTCCACTGTCTTTTCATTTTGTAGAGCAGCTGAAATCATGTAACCGTTAACCCGAGAAAAAACTCGATGACTTAATCTTGTAGAAAAGTAAACCTCATGCATCCAATAAAATCTTTATAATCAGCCATAATAGACGTCATTGTGAGGGTTCACGTCAAACATTAAAACTGATGCAACAATATTGTTGCACGTGTACCAGGGTTAAGATCTGACAATGATAAATAAATTTAGTTATACAAAAAGTTTAGCAATATGCATTTTGGTGAATACCTGAACCGAACATTTATTTTGCATTTTTCTAAAGAGCATAATAACACGGACAGACAAAATAGCCTGCTATTTTCTTTATATTTAAGAGTAAATTAATCTTCCGTCTGTTGTGTAAATAACCCAGATTATGAAAATAACTCTTAATTTGTTGCTGTGTTTTTTGTTGTCTTAATTTGTTGCTAGAGTTTGCGTCAGGACAATTCGATTTATACTGATCAAAATTCCAGGTAATTTAATCCTATCTAGACTGAAATGATAAGTCCACGGACATTATTCCATTTGACACCATTTAGTAATCGCTAATTTCAAAATCTGTCTAATCTTTTAAATTTTGATACGCCGTCCAATATGCTAATTGGAGGCTGACACGATTCCGTAAGATTAGTCCAATATGTTCAATAAAACATTTTTTAAACAATGGTTAAGCAAAAGAAAGTTATGTAGAAAAAGCTAAAAAGAAATGACAAATTAGCAAGCAATGTTAATTGCAAAATGTTTATTTTTATTTCCATAGTACTAAAGAATAATTGCAGAAATCTTCTTAACAATATTCTTATCTCCTAACTTTAAAGCAGTGAATATTCCTATAAGTGAAATCGACAATATGTTCGGCATATTAAAAAAATAACATAATACACAATATTCAATTAATAAGTAATGATCTGAGTTCGAGGATATAAAAATCCCATGCTTGAGGAAAACAAGACGCATGTTTCCATAGTAATGGTATTCCATAGTATCGTAAAATATATTTTAAATCTTTGAAAGTAAATTATTTTAGAATATGTGTGTATATGGAAGACATTTACACTAAAATTTAAATGATTGGCTACATAATTATAATTTTAACTGCTTTATATATAATTTACGCTAAATGTACTTCGAAATGCTTTTCTCTCGGCTTCTTTCACACTTTCGTCTTATTTAGCTTAAAATTGCATTGTTTGGCGACGAAGGTAATAAATAAATGTAAATTCAGAGTGCACAGTTGTTATAATTACTAATAATTGTTTTTGTAAATTAATTGCTTCGTGCCGTCTTTATGCATAAATATTTTCTTCTCAGAAAGGAAATATCGTATTTTACTCGTCATCTTATGCCATGTAAAATGAATAAAGATGAAAAAAATACTTCAATGATAATGAAAATATTTTATTCTTTTTTGCAGTTATAACACTTTATAAAATGAATTGCTTTGAAAGACGCCTAGCTATGTTTTCTCTGAAATGGTTCTTTTTCTTTGATTTTAAGGTATGCGTTTAACATTAAAATGTACATATACGAGAAAAAAAATGATACACTGATAAACAATTTCAGAATTTGACATTATGTAAGGAAAAAACAACAACTTTGTTTCAACTTTGGCAGCAACTGCAAGATGCACATGTGCTTTTATTAACATTAACGTATATGAGGCATTCTCAGAAAATTTTAACTTTCAGGAATAAAAATCTGGTGAAATTAAACTTAGTATAAACGGTCAAGTGCGAGTATTACTCGTGCTGTGAGGGTTCGCCTAAAAAGTATTAAATATTGTTATGTTTTATAACTCTTTTAAAAAAAAATCTTATCCTAATTTGTTTATGATGAACTTAATCTGGTACTCACAATAAAAGTAGTGCATATTTAAACTTTATTTGACATTTCATGCAACTAAATTCAGCGTAGTAATTTTTTTCCTTTTATAGTGTAGCTAAAACAAAATCCTCGTTCAAAGTTTAAACTTGTCACTGTGAAAATCGCGCATCGAAAGGAGGTCGCAAAGTTGCAACACCGTCTTGCTCCGTGTCGTGTTTTTCAAGATGCGTTTTTAATTAACGTTTAAATACACGGGCGGCTTACAGAGAAATCCACTCAATGCAAACTAGTCCCGAATCCCATTGTATTTATGGAATTAATTCTAATTAAATTAGTGTGTTTTTACGAATTTGACGTTTAATCCTTTTATACTGATATTGGGCATTGCATTACATAAATATATCAATTAAAGTTGTTCTCTAGGCTTCAAAAACCGATGTTGCATAGAGTACGCCACCCCTGTCATTATGCATGTCCGTGTATTTAAACCGTCCGTGTGTTAAGGGTTAATATCGCGGCTAATTATCGACGATGTTTTTCGAAAATCATTATGAACAATGCTTTTATACTTCTGGTACGATAAGTACTCCAGCGCTTCGCAACACCTTTGCTGAATGCCCACAATTCGAAATTCGTGTGTAACGGAAAAAAATGTTTTTTCTGAAAAATTATGTGACCTTGTCTAATCGCTATATTTTTCCTGAAAGGCTTAAATTAACGTCTACAACCTCTAATTTTTCTATAATTTTAGTTTCAGTAGATTAGGAAACAGAGGGGGGGGGGCATATATTTTTGCACTACACTTTCGAAGATATCTCTGAAAATGTAATATCTAAAATTAAAAGAAATGTATTTTTGAGTTCATAGCTACGAAAGTTTTCACACGATACGCTACACGATATGCGAAGAAAAGATTGTTTTTTTTTTTTTCCAAGTAACATAATTAGTCCCTCTACATTTTTCCTAAATATATTTGTGAATGTTTATTAATCTGTAAATGTGTGGGTCAGTAGTCTTTATTACTTACCCAATTTGAACTTTCCATATTCCGTGGTTTACGAGTAAAATGAGTGAGACAAACAGAGAGGCAGGTAGGCAGACAAGGGTGTGATTTTATAATGGTTCCGTTTTTACTTTTTAAGTACGGAACCCTAAAAATAACATTTTAAACGTATAGGCGAATGTCTTAATGATTCATAATAAAGAAAATATAGACAGCAGCGACGATATTTTATAATATTTTATTTAGGTGAGGATTAAAGCTAAACTTGCTCGTTTAATTGTCCCTTACCATTTCCTTGATATTTTACCTCTCTAACTTTTTATTTTCTTCTAAATTTTTACTTATAATGAATTTTCATAGTACCCATAGAACATTTAAATAAGAAATAATAACAATGTAGTATTTTTATTTGACTATTCTGGTATAACATTGTCCTAAAGGCTAAAATTGAGCAGTTTATATTATTAAGTTTTATCTCCTGTTTATATTATTAAGTTTTCTGAATTGTTTATAATGATGCCAACATGGAAAAATCAAGTTTTCTAACAAAATTTCTTAAGGCTAAATTTTCAGTGGCCAAAAAACAACAAAATTTTGGGACATTTTTTGATTTTTTTTTAAATATCTCGAGACTCATTGCCGTAGAATATTATTTGTCAGTAACAATATTAAAGAAAATAAAATTCTCTATAACTTTCATATTTACAACTTTTTTATACACTCAATAGCAAGCGCAGTACGCTATTTCAAAAATAGGACAATTTTTTCTATTTTCTTGAAAACCGTGAAAACCGTAGTTTTACCCCGCGATGATTCAAAAATTTCCGCGGATTTAATTGTGTATGTCGACTTCTGAAAATTGGTAGCAGAAAATTATCTATTATTTGCACACTCACTTCTTTATTTTGATCTCATCAACAGACATTTTATATTCAATAAATTTATATAATTTTAAAGTAGGGCAGAGTGTAGGTGAATGAGACAATTTTCATATTTAGACAGTAACTTTAAGTGCATACAATCCTAATTTCAAAGCATTGTTTAAAAGAATACTTCAATATTTAGTAACTTATTGGCACGGTAGTTTCAATTAAAAAAGAATTCTTGTTTAATTTTAATAATTTTATAATTTTTATAATGCATACATATTTTTCCACGTATCAATGGGATAGGTAGGAAAATTGCGAAAAACATATTTTATTCCTCACTACAATGGTATATTTTATTTACCAATTATTGATAACATATGTTTTAATGTTTTACTGTTTTAAAGATAACGAACATTGGATTGTAGTTCGATATAAAAGGGGAACTCAATATATTGAAGCTTATTGAAGATCACATTTTTGAAAATAAGTTACAGTTATATACGGTATTCCCACCATTTTTGTGAGTGTGTTTCCAAAGTTAAGACATTTTAAGTCACCTTTCTTGGTTTTTATTTTAACGTCAAAAATTAATACACTTGATTCTACACTCGGGAAAAAGTGGCCCGTACAGCCTATACAGGAACATCCTTTCTTTTAATGCTTGTTATGAAAATTAACTAATATATAATTCTGATAGAAAAATTCATACCCAGGGCATAAAAAAAAAACATTTTGACATACGCATTTTTAAATTGAAAATCAGGATTAAAATTTGCATAGCTGCCAATCATTCCGATTTCTTAGTAACACTATTTCCAAATGCTAATCTTGTCTTATTTAATCTCAAATTTCTGTCATTAAATAAAGAAAATCTTTCTATTTGGACCTTAAAAGGTTTAATGGTTTAGCTACTATAGAAATATATATGTAGCATCTACCGGGTGTCCCAAAAAGGACTGACTGATTTTAAAATTCAATAACTTGCAAACGGTGACAGATATTTAAAAAATTCTTGCAGGAGGTTTATGCATAAGGTCAAAAGTTTTATTACAGTGATTTTCGATTTTAGTTCGAATTACAAACAATAGATGGCGCTGTAAGCAATAGTCGCTAAATACAGGCTCGATTTCTGGTCCTTTCTCTTGTTCCATGCTGAAAAAGGAGATGGAAATGTATTATCCGGGCCACGAAGTACCAAAAATCGAGCCAGAATTCAGCGTCTATTGATCGCAGCGCCATCTATTGTTTGTAATTCGAACTAAAATTGAAAATCACTGTAAAAAAACTTTTGACCTTATGCATAACCCTCCTGCAAGAATTTTTTAAATATCTGTCACCGTTTGCAAGTTATTGAATTTTAAAATCAGTCAGTCCTTTTTGGGACACCCGGTACTTGCTAAATGAACACGAGCAGTTTAAACAATCTCCTCTTAAATACCAGACCGTATAAGACTTATTTCAAACTGCGGCAATGTGGCAATGAACATGATGACAAAAATTTAAGCGTATTTTAATTTAATGTGTCGGTGACTCGTACTCCTATATTATAATGATCAATCTAAGTATTATTCCTTTTACCTTTAAACTTATAACTTTCGATTTATATTTTAGAATTATCTTGTTCTAAATCTGCTTGACCGTGTAGGGAAATTTTTTTATTAAGTCGTATTAAAACAATATTCACATTTAACAAAAACATCATGGCTATTCAGCAAAAAGGAACCGAAACTGTCTTCAATATAACTAATATACATGATTTAAATGATTCCTGTTTTAAATTATGTATTAATATAATAGCACAATTGCGTATATTTTATTTAAATAAGTTATACTGTATTGGATAATCGCATTTAGATTTCATTTTGGAAAAAATATGTTTTACGAGCCTGCTTCACTAATATTGCAGATTTTCTATAATGTCAAATTTAAAATATAGCAAAATTCTATTAACCCGGCATTACACGCGCGAGAAAAATGAACGCGATTACTCCCGCTGGTTATGTCATACCCATGGCGGTTTCTTCCCATTTTTTACCATAAAATCCATATAAAACATAAAACACTAGGAAAAAAGAAGTGATAATAGAGTTTTAAACATATATTAAACATGTAACTTACATTTATTTTGTATATTCGCTGCGTCTATCTATATTAAATGCACGCACGAGAAAAACTGCCGGTTTTAGTCGCTCTGGGTTTGTCATAACCATGGCGGTTACTTCCAATATTTTTATCTTAAAATCTACATAAAACATAAAACACTACGAAAAAGGAAGCGATAATGTAGTTTTAACATTAGAAAGACGGCGAGTGGTCATTTTGTCCGCTATCAGATGGATATATTTCAGTTCGAACCAGAAATTTATTTATAAAACTAATTTAAAAGATACAAAGGAAATAAAACTTATTAAATAAATAAGTTAATAATTTAAAATAATATTCTGGTGCGAAATATTTTTATAAAATTTGAGTAAAATTCCCCGTTTTTCTAGTGTTAAAGATATATTAAAAATGTTATTTACATTTATTCCGCAAATTTCCTGCGTCTATCTGTACTCAGATATGTTACAGAAATATTCGCGCTGGGTGTGTGATACACATATGTGGCGATTACAATTCATCTATATTTCCAATTATTTAACAGCTTTTCCCCCTATAAGATTATTACCTACGAGGCAGCTACACAAAGTCTCATCCATTTCTGAAGAAAGCTTAGGGAGAAAAACTGCAAAAAAGCAGCACTGGGTGTGACATACCCAACACGAGAAAACTCGGGTTAATACTTCACAATTTTTTGCATAAAATATCATATTGAAAAAAGTACAATTTCTTCGTTTATACATTGGATTACTTTTTTTTTTATAAAACAATTATGAAAGAATAAAAAAGTATAAAAAATTATTCGAAATGCTTCGCATTTTTATAAAAAATCCATTATATCCTGCTAAAAATTTTTAGTATGGAAATATCTTGATATTTGATAAATTTAAATACAATAAAAATAAATTACAATAGTGTGCAAGACTTAAGCAACGAACACAAAATGTTAAATTCTGAAAACGTGAGTACTCAAAAGAAAATTCTATTAACAGCAAGTGTAAAAAATAGGTGTTATCCTAACAGCACAGCCGGTCTATAGATAGGCTCCACGACCTCACAAAAAGTCACAAGTCTCACAGTCACTGCAATGAACTGAAATGTGATATCTTTCATTCGTGTCATTCTTAATCTCATTTGTTCACTTACCGAGAAGTCACTATGACTGCTGATTTATGACGAGTCACCAAATGACTTTACAATGAAGTCACCTTGTGACCACCATGTGTACGACATTTGGAGACTCCATTGTAAAATCATCACGATAGCTGTTTTGGGAGGAGCTCCCAAGTGATGGAAAATGAAATCATCTGGTGACTTTTCACAAAGGAGCGCAATGGTGACTTCACATTAGAATCTCGGTCACTTGAAAGTCACCATGAGAGTTCATTATGACATTATTTGGAGACTCAGCACAATGCAATGCTCAAGATGACTTCAAAACTGAGTCTTTAAATGACAGTCACATGAGAATCACAAGGTGAATTCGTTGTAATGTCACTTGGTGACTCATCACGAGACAGCAGTCACAGTGACTTCTCAGTAAAGTCACTATATGACGATCATTTTAGAGTAATAATTTGACGAATGAAAGTTCCCAAATTTTGCTTGTCTGTAGTGATTGTGACACTTCTGACCATATGTGACATGAAAGTGATGTCACATCAACTGGGTGTGTTGCAGATATAATAAACTATTTGCTACACCTCATGTTTATATCATTTATTTTTTAGTACTCACATGTTTAAAAATTAGAATTTTATGCTTGTTGCTTAAGTTTTGCACAGCAGTGTAATAAATTTACACAGGAAATTTTAGGAACAGAATTTTTTAGGTTCAAGCATGCTTTAAAATGCATTCTCAAAAATACGGGTATAATGTCGAAATTGTTCTTGGAATTCTTTGGTGCTGGCAAGTTTAATTAGAATTGTCATTTACCTTTTAAATTCCCGGTCTAGTTACTTAATTTAGAGAATAAAATTTTCTTTGCGTTATTTTTCTTCCCATAATTCTCGGATTTTCTGTAATCATTATATAGGCTTCCAAAATTGCTAACTTTTTTTTTAAACAAGGAAGGACTTGAATTGGTCTTCTGTTTTGGGAGAAAAATGTGAAAAAGCAACATATCTCATCTCATTTTGCTTGTATGTTAAATTTATCTTGCTGTTGAATAGATATTTGTAGGATTTCGACCGTTTGATTAACTTTCGTTGCTATGATACGATATTAATTTGTTTTATTTGTTTTATTGTTCTACTGGTCTATCACCAATAGCTGATAGACCAAAATTTTAACACTAAATGTAGTTTTTGATAAAATTTAAATTTAAATACTGCTTTTCAGTGACAAAAATACAATACAACATATATTTTTATATAAATGTACTTATAAGATTACTTATGGGCTTTGAAGTATTTAGAAGTTTTTACGTCATTTTTCTTCTCTGAAATCTGTAAAATTCAACCACAAGAAATTGTTTAGATTTTTTAGAAATTAGGCAAAATTAATGAAATGAATAATAAAGCATACTGAATAACAAAACAGAAATGAGAGATTTGATTCTTCGCTGTTATCATTTTGATCATTTATTCACGTACTGGTTAAGAATTCCTTCAAATAAACCAATTTTTTTTAAAGCTTAAGACATTGTAGGTAATTTGAACATAAAATATGTGAAATTTTAATAATAAATTTCAGAACCCTACCCAAAAGAAAAACCCCGATTTCGGTGAAGCTTTTTCATTTAGAGTAATCATGAGTCATGATATGATGAGGAATGGTATCAATTTGTATCGGTGCAGAACAGGTGAGTAGCATTGAGGGGTTCCCTAGCTGATATCAGCTTAACCCCCAGTCTAGGAAATAAAATATCTTATTTTTTGTGAGCCATTGGGATACATTAAACTGTAGTTTAGAACTACTTAAATTTATATCGGCCATGTTCAAAGTTTAGTATTTTAAAAATATTTGTAAAATATGTATGGTGTAAGTAATGAAATCGCTGAATGGTTTTTTTTTTAATATTCCATTAATTTCAATCAATGTAATCTTCATATAAATGATAATTAGAAAAGAAATCAGTAAAAGAGAATGAATTTTTATACCATCCACAAATTATAAAATTAAATTTTACACATACATAACATTAAGGGTGTCCGGGGCTCAAAATTCTATTTTTTTTATAGAGATTTCGTTATGATTTTTTTCTAAAATATGTTTTAATATAATAAGAATATTGCATGTAAAAAAAAGCCCTGAAAATGTTTAAATATTTTTTGACAAAATTTAAATTTAAAAATTTTAAACATATTTAATTTTTGATATAACTTTGGAGGTACTTACTCGATTTACAAAATTTGTACACTTTTGTACACAGAAAATGTGTCATTTTAATTTGATTTCAGTATGTCTTAAAACATTGATTATGAATTTTATAAAAAATGAATTAAAAAAATAAAGTTTTTTATGAGTGAGTTTTGCATTAATTAGCTTATTTTCACAATTATTACTCAAAATTAAAAATCCTGAAGACAATTTGTTGGAAATATAGCATAAAATATCTGTTGAAATTTTCATACATATCTCTTGCAAGGAACTGTAGATATATTCTTTTAAAGTTGACAAATCGTCAAAAAATTCATTCTGAGACAAATGAAGTTAAAGTTCTCGTCAGAGGGTAGCTGATGCATCGCTTCTCAAGGCAAAAGGTGTTATATCTCTGGATATAATGAAGATAAAAGCATACCAAAAACTCAGTATTTTCTTAAGCCAACAAAAAAATTGCATTTTTTTTAGAATTTTTCTTCCCGGACCTACTTAAGTTGCAACATTCGCTTGTGAAATAAAAATCAATTTGATTCTCGAAGGTTGCAGGCTTTTCTTCAAAATATTCACAGGACACATGGAACATAAAATGGTTCTTTTTTTATGTTTAACTATCCACCAGAAAAGTAGAGCGAAAAGATTATAGTGCTAAATGATTATGGACCTAATAGATTATATTAGATGTAAATTTCCAACTGGGTGAAAAATGTCCGGACCAGGATCCGAACTAACCAGGGATCTCCTGGCTGAAACAGCCAGTGCTCTACCATATGAGCTAACCCGGACGAATCTGGTGGAACTTTCTCACCCAGCTAACCTTAGTGATTATAGTATCTGGTCTGAAACCTGGTTCAGATCAACAGAATAAATCTCAGGTAATGGAACTCCAGAAATCGCTCGATACGTAATTACACTAGATTAATTTTAACGCAATTAAGTTGGAAATTTACATCTAATATGATTTATTTACCAATTTGAATAATTGTGCTAAAATTAATCTAGTCTAATAGATTATGTTGCTGGAAGGTTTTAAAATAATATATTTTAAGCACTGAGGGTCTGTACATAGCTCTTTGCCTCTTTCTTGAAATATGTTTTTTTATGATTTGGTGCATTTTTCTAAAATTCAATTTTAGGTAAACAGTTGCAACTTTCCAAAATTGAGTAACTAATTTGTATGTTTAAAAATATCTAAAATTATAGGTCTGAGTTAAAATTTATTTTAAATAATGAAAAATATGTTCTTAAAATTTTTTTTAGTGAAATATTTTTTAATTTATTTTATTTAAGCCAAATTGCAAATTGCTTCTTATTATTCTCAAGTAGTATGTTTTCTGACTCAGATTTTATGGTGATATAGTCAACAGTTTTTTAGAAAAATGTACTGAACAGACATATTGTTCAAAATATTTGTTAGAGATATATAAAAATATAATTAATTCTTGAAAAATTATTTATATGTGAAAGAAATTTCTTTTGATTTTTATATGGGCTATAATGTGCATATTTACTATAAACAAATTTCATTACTATCTCTATTTTTAAGTAAAATACATGATGTTAAATATTTGGCAAAAACTGCTTCATTTTACTTGTCGAGATGTTCTATGTGCTCTTAAACCGTGCATAAAAACAAATCGAGGCGATGCAAATTTATTATGTAAAAAAGAGGTGGTGGTGATATAATTTCATTGATGAAGGTTTACATTCAAATTGTCAAATAAAACAAGATCCGAAAAAATTCTAACAAAATGTTTCTTTATTCGAAATCTGTACGCATCTAGTGGTTGAACTAATAATGTTTGTTAATAGATTTATCAAGAAAGTATTGATTACATCAGAAAATCTAAAAATCATTAATGTACCTGTTATATTTTAGAGAATAACTTGAAGTTTTGTCAGTTGATTCCAGAGCACAACTGTACTGCGTATACCTTTATCAATTAAATTCCTTTTGTTTTAAAATTTAGACGTTCTTCTACAAGACATAGAGCCTACTGGTATTTATGAATCATCGTTCTGTAAATTATATACATTAAATCTATGAATCGCTATATCTTCATATCCTAATAATTTAATGAACGATGCACGGGACATAATAGAGACTAAACATCAATCGTAAAAATAGTCACGAAATATTTAAAAGTAGCAGATAAATTTAAGAAGTGATGTCCCTTTAGACGCCTCAAAATCAATCAGTTTTTATTAATTTTTTTAAAGGTGATAGAATAATCGGAGCATTTTGAGACTGTTATATAACTTTACTACATCTTTGTAGAGTACAAAAACATTTTTTTTTTTTTTTTTTTTTTTTTTTTTTTTACAAAATGGCGGCTTAGCAAATTTTTCATCGCCGTCTCAGGTGCGAGGCCCAAAAGTGCTGCACTCGTCACTCTTATTCCATTGATCTGAAAAACAAATCTAACATATGCACGGGAAGGATAAACCTGTAAAACGATAAAACGTATAAAGTAAAACATTAAGTACTCTTTTTAATAAAATGTTCGGATTTTGTACTATTTATTCGACATTTTTCATCCCTACAAAATTGTTTATTTGCACGAAATCTTTTAAACTTTAGGTACATCCTTTCTGTAATAATATTTCGAAAAGCCTCACAAAACATCAGCTTAATCAACCTTTAACTTTTTGAGTTACAGCACGAGCAGTTTTTGAAAACATAGTTTCGAGATAATCATGTTTAAAGTTTCGGTACGATAAAAGTACTGTTTTTAGTGACTTACCGATCAATCAGCTATCCCAGATGCATATAATAGATGTTCGGATTCATCAAAAAGCTGATTTTCTTCTAGTTGCTCCTGTTTTCGGGCTGCATGATCTCCTTTTGTCTGAAAATGACCGCTCCGGTTCTGTTTCGAGACAGAACCGGAGCGGTATCGGCGTTTTCGGCAAAAACTTTGTCATAGGTGCCAACAACAATATTTAAATTATCCCTAACTCGCAGAGCGGAAGCGTAGCCTTTATTAAATATCCCAGCAGCGATGTATGCTGAAATTTCAACAATTTGTAGTCCAGAATGCGGGTGTTTTGGAGATAACCACCAAACTGTTGCGTTAAATCTGTCGTTAGCGTTCTGGTTATGGCCACCCTAGCATCTTTGGAGTAAGTCATCTCTAGATAAATCTTGGTAGATTGGTAGAAGATGCTCTTGAAGTTCTTGAGGAAGTAAGGGAGGAAGATCTTCGCACGATATGCATTCGACTAAAGGTGGGATAACTATGTTTATATTGAATATTTTAATTTTTCCTCTTGCCAATATATTCTCCAGATATTATATTTTCGAAATATGAAAAAAAAAAATCGATTTTTTTTTAAATTTCTGAAGGACCCCCTTAATAAATTATATATTTTTAGTTTTGTTTGAAACTGAATAAAATTCTATATGAATGCAACCAATGATATTAACCAAACACAAATTCTTATTTTGTGTTAAAAATAACTCGTACATATTTAAAATTAAGTTTGTTTAAGAAAAAAGAGTAAATGGATTAGTTTTTGCTGAAAACACAATATTATATCCATATAACATTTATTAACAACATACAAAGTAATCAATAACAAATATAAAAAATAAAAAAAAAATCATATTTTTTTTCCAAAAAAGGAAAAAAATATGAATTGAAAAACGATTGTATTTAATTAATATAACGTAAACTTTCAGTTATAATTCATGCGGATTAAATGACGTGACAAAAAATAGGCTAAAATTACAAACTTTAATTTTTTTCGTTTTATTAATAACAGAATTTTATTTTTAGAAATATATATTTTTTAAATTAGCATCGGAAAACAAATAATAAGATTCGTAAAATATTTTTTATTGAAAACTTTCTGAAAATACGGTAACCAAAAAACATTAAATCCATTCGTTATAATTAAGATCTTATTTAATAATTTTTATAAATTATAATTTATCCATACTCTTTTTTGTTTTTTCATGTCTTCAGCATTTTTTCTAATTAATTCAGATTTGTGCTACGAAATAAATAAGTTTCGACATGTGTTTTAAAGCAATCGCATTATTCTTTTCTTCAGAATAATTTAAAATATTTCGTACTAAATACCATTAACACGTCACTGACAAAAATATGCGTTAGAAAATTAATTCTCAAAATTTTGTGTTTAAATTAATTTTAGATATTCATGAATAAATTCTGGCTTTGATCCAAGTTCAGACGATTTTTTTATGCAAGAGAAAGGAAAATACGGTCTAAAATACCCATAAAAAGGGTATTTTTTGAAATGATGTTATTCATTCAAAATGTAGTTAAAAGTTATTTTTTTTTTCTACTTTTATGCAAAAGCTTGACTTAGAAAAAAAAATCAAAATTTATTAGAGATAGGATAAAAAATATACATTTAAGTTATTGATTGCGTATGCGTACAAGTGGTGGTACGTATAGCGTAATTCCCTAAAATATTTCGCCAAAAGAAGTAAATAAACTGTATGAAGTGCAAGTAGATGGAAAACTCCTTTTATTTGGAGAAATTTCTGTCATTTGATTGGAGAATTTCGGAAATTTTGTGTTTAGATTCGGTAATATTTCGTGTTTTAAGGAAAAAGTACATATGTAAAATTTAATTTTTAATTTATAAAATTTCTACAAAGCACACATTTAGTAAAACACCACTGTGAATTATCAAAACGCTTAGATCCGATGATTTCAGGTAATTTGTACGTTGGATGTGAATGACGTGTGATACGAAGATGTGCAAATAAAAGGGAAGATTTTTGTATTTTAAAGAAATATAATCCACGTCAATAAGTTTATAATTCATGCATTTAATTTAGAGTGTGTGTGTGCTTACATTACTCATTGAACTTAGAAGCTATTTCCGCTGCTGATTGTTTTGTCCACCCAAATGGGATGGGTTCCAGGTGAACAAATATCCAGAAGAAGATTAGCAGCCTATACTTCCATATTTGATGTTTTTACAATGGACTAGCCTCCTCTTTCAACGTAAAAACTCTCTAGCTATTAAAAGACTAAAGAATAATAAATTGGAGAACAAAGAAGTAAATGTGCAATCGGAAACGAAATATTTTGTTCAGCAGATAAAAATAAAATCGGCCTATCACCAAAAGCAGTAACGCAAGCCCGAATTGATGTACCAGTGTTCTCTGTGACACAGGGAAAAAAGATATAAGACGTAATAGTAAATGTAGGGTGAAACGCTTTGTTAATGACATCTAACTGACAGTTCAGCAAAATTACAATTCAAAAAAAAAAAAAATATTTCTTTAAAAATTCTGCAAAGTAATGCCCTTTAGTGGTAACTTACTTATTTTAACTATTATACATTTTGCATCGGTTATTGTTTTTTTTTTTTGTTGTTGTTTTTTTTTTTTTTTTTGTTTTTTTTTTGTTTTTTTTTTTTTGTTTTTTTTATGGAGATGGTATCAATTACAGCAGTTATTGACCATATTTATGAAAATTAATTCATTTTAAATAATAAAAAGTATAAATTTTCTAAAGTAAGTCAACAATAAATCTTTAGTAAGTCAACAATAAATCTCTACTACATCTTCAAAAACAAAGATAAGTATAAAATATATATAAAATTTTGTTATAGGGTTTTGAACAAAAAACAAATTTTACGGTGTCAGTTACTGGGATTCTGTACTTTCAAAGTTTACTATGAAAAAGACGTGCTAAATTAGGACCTTCTTTCGCTTTTACAAAGATTAAAAAAATAGAATTTTCGCATTGAAATGATTTTTTCAATGTGCATGATCATTTTCGGAACGTATGCTCCATGGCAAATGATGGCAGTGATTACGAAAAAAATATACATTCGGATGGATTACGTGATGTCATCGAAAATACAGCAAACAGAAAATACGTCATTCACGGTGAAATTAATGAAATAGTAAGAAAAATACATGCCGATAATGTTCTTAAAAGATTTTCAGATGAAGATCGCAATGAAATCTGTGACCAATCAGATATTTAGATACCGAAAAACACAGGGGAATTTTTCGAAGATCACCTTGGAGAGAATGTAGAGAAATTTAAAGATGCAGATAAATTGTAACACTAAAATGTTGAATTTGGAATCACACATCCAGAGGTAGCACAATCATTCGGTGATGAGAAAAATGGTAGATAACTACCAGGTGAAATAACTACTGAACTATTAAAATAAGGCGTCTAAGGTTTGGTAGAACTCTAACTCATTTGTACAACAGGATCTTGGACGGAGATCAATAGCAGAAGATTTTCAGGAAAGAGTGTTTAATAAAAGTTTTTAGAAATTATATAAAAAAGTTAGATAGAGCATTATATATATTATCAGTTGAGTGATAAAACTGCTAGTAAGAATCTTAAGAAATAGACTAGAAGACAAACAAAGACTAACAAATATTCAGGAATTGAAGAACAAAGGAAGAACTTTTTTCAACTACAGTTTTGACTTGATGCAGAGAAGCAAAGGTATAAAAATAGAACTTACATTTATGCGTCTCGAAAAAGCTTAAATCAGCGTACCGAGAAGATTGATTTGAAAAGTATTTAAATCAGCATAGAAATAAAAGATTATCAACACCATTTAAGCGTTATTTTACAAAAACAGCTGCGGAATAAATTGCTGGAAGTAAATTTTCTGAAAGTTTTATCACCAGTAACGACATTAAAACCAGCATTATGACATTTACCTAACTAACGAGATTAAAATTAGTCTTTAGCTGTTGATGGAGCATTCTCATTTTTTATAACGTCACTGAATAAATGGAGCCATGCCATTGTAAAAGTGTAGTTCCTGTACTTTTCTTGATCTTAATTACAAGAGCTTTTAAATGATACCACATTAGACTAAAACGGAATGCATTTTTTATTTTTATTTATCCATGACTCACGGAAGAATTTCGATCTTAACTCATGAACGATTGTATTCGGTCAGGTAGTTCCTATATATTTTTGCTCTCATGGAAAAAGCATAAAAATATTGATCAATAATAAATCATTCAATGACATAACATTTGACGAAATATTCAACTAACAGTTGAATGTGATCCCTAGTTTATGGAAAATCCTAAAAACGGCTGTGTTTAAAAATACGAACTTTTAAAACAGAAAACATTAACTTAATATAATGCCGAATTCTTAATTTAAAAATAGTTTTCTGTTTTTAAATTTTATAAAATTATCTCTCTGCAAAATTTGGCAATATCTATTTCCAAAGTTTATTATTTTTTTTTAATCATTTTTTAAAGGTACGCATCATTTCACTTTTTACCTGCATATTTTCTATTGCATAACATAAAAATAGTTAAATATCGCAATCAAAAGTTGGCTAACCACGCGTCCCCAAAACAGGCAAAACCCTGCTATTTACCCATATTAAGGTACAAAAGCTTTTTTATATAAATTAATTATTACCTTCAATATGTAAATCATTAATTTGTGTATTAAAAATAAAATTTAATCACGCGCAAATTTACGAAGTAATAAATTTTATTGCATCTCATATTTATTGTCATTTTTACTACAGATTTATTCTAATTTTCAACAAACTTTTTACTGATAAAATAAAAGATTAAAATAAACATAAAATATTATTTTCTAGATGAAACAATAATCTATCATTTATCCTTTATATATACTTTTACCATACCATTATAATCTTAAATCTTTCTTTAATAAATCTCTGAAGTTAGTTTAGAAGCTTCCATTTGGAACAAAATTAACAAGATTTTTTTTTCTTTTGTCTTGAAGATAGGATAAAATAAAGAGGAACTCAAAACAGCAATAATAATTTTATAAAATCGCAGAAGATATAAAATGTTATTACTTTTGCAGGTGATATGCATTCCTGTGCACGGAAGAAGTGACGTTATGCATTTTTAATATTCAAGTAACCGCTGATAAAATAAAAATTAAGTATTGTATTAAATAATTGTCCATATGATATAGTCTAAAATAAAGAGAAATATTTCATGATCTACAAAGAAATGTTTACGAAATAAAAATATAAAGATTTCCGGGAATCCCACAATGCTGAAAAGCTTTTCTTTATCGTCTAAAATCTCAAAAAAGAACAGATTTCCTCCATTTACATACAAAACCTGCAGTAATTATACACCGAAAAGCCATTACATTATGACCACCCTGCATCTATAACAATGAGCTTGCCCAGAAGCAAAACCACGGCGCGTGCGCGGCTTATGTCGGAGTATATAAAGCGCCCATACATTGTATTTCCAAACATAGCGTGACTAGCGATATAGTGGGAAAAACAGCAGATTTATCAGACTTTGATAAAGGTCAAATCGTTATGGCTCGGCGACTGGAAATGTCTATATCGGAAACGGCGCGTTTGGTGGGTTGTTCAAGTGCAGTCAGTGCAAACACGGATCGAATGTAATGTATGCATGGTGAAACGACAAGTCTCCGGGCAGTGGTGTGTCACCCGCGAAGCATTGATTCTAGAGGTGAGCGGAGATTGGTTAGCATTATTCGTCGTGACCGATGAGCTGCAACAACCAAAATCACCAATAGCTATGACAATGGCGGCCCAGATAGTGTTTCTCAACACACAGTGCAGCTCGCACTATGGACTTTACCCATGTCACGTCAGCTGCAGGTATATAGAAGAAAAACACCAATCGGAGTGAAGGAAATTTTAACACTGCTTCCCCTTCGTCCAATAAACGGTGTTCTTTGGAGTGTATATACCTACAGAGGCATGGTCGTGGGTAAAGTCCATTGTGTATGGGATTACGCAGCCGGTGGACAGAGCAAGTTCTTGCGCTGACAGCACGTCATCGCTAGCAACGCTTGCAACGGACCCATGAACATCGGAATTGGCCATGGAAGAATGGAAGAAAGTTGCATGGTCCGACGAATCACGTTTTCTGGTCCATGACATCGACGGAAGCATGCGAATACGCCGATTTCCAACGGAAACCTTGGCTCCTGGAAACACAGTTGATCAGAGACAAGCGTGTGGCGGCTATATTATCATGTGGCCGATGTTTTTATGGAACACATTAGGACTCATAATCACTCTAGAACAATCCCTAACATCTATGCGCTAACTGAACATCGTTGCAACCCAGGTGTACCAATTCACGACAACAGTGTTTTCGGCGGGTTATTGCATTTACCAATGCGATAATGTACCATGTCATGCGGGTCAAATCTTCAGGGATTGGTTCGAGAAGCATTCTAGGGAGTTTCAAATCATGTCCTGGCCTCCAAACTCTTCTGATATGAATCCAATAGAACATTTGTAGATCGACCTGGAAATCCCAATTCGCACTGCCACGTTACCACCTTGCAATGTGCGATAATTGCAGCACCAGTTGATGAGCGCTTGGTACCAGATACATTAAACTATCTATAAGAGCTTTGTCGATTTGATATCACGTCGGGTGTTGGCGTTTTAGAGGGTGAAAGGTGTTCCTACGCCATGTTAAACAGGTGGTCATAATGTAATGTCTCTTCGGTGTATTCCTCTACCTGTAATTTTTGGATATTTTATAATTTTAGTACCAGTAATTTTCGGAAAAATTTCCGATTAATTTTTTCAGTGTATTATACAATTTTCTTAATCTGATATAATCAGAAAATAAGAATATTTAGAAGTTATGAATTTTCAATTAAACATTTTTATATTCAACAAGCATGTTCAAGATGCATACATACTGAATTGGCAACAAAAAAATAATATTGCTCTTGTATTTATAAATTCTGTTACGGAGCTTAAAATGCTCAATTGATAATTGATAACTTCCGGAAAACCGATATTTTCAGTGGTGGAAAATTGGCGCAGAGGAGGAGCTTATTGACACCACCAATATTTTTTAGTATTCTTCCCTTTAATAAAAACTTAGAAATTCTGTCATTAGATAAGCCGAAAAGTACTACTAAAAGTTAGTGGTGTCAATAGGCTCCTCCTCTGCGCCAATTTTCCACCACTGTATTTTGTGCTGACATCAAGTTGAGACAACTTATAAGAATTATTCTTTAAAACTTAGGAAAATTACTGGTAGTTACTTAATTACACTTTTGTTTCAGAAAACCCTCTTTATATTTTAGGATATTTCAGTAACTAAATTTTCTGAAGGTAAAGGAACAGTTTTCGGAATCAATGGTAACTCTGAAGCGGTTATATTTTATTTTCGTAAACCTTCTTTCTATATCAAAAAATCCTTCTCGTTTTTCTTTCATTGTAATTATTCTTAAATATTTACTAGTAAATCTGCAGATCAGCAGCCTCAACGTCAGCTCTACAATTCATTGTGTTTAGCACCCTTTGAGTAATATTAATCTTTCTACAAAAAACGAAATTTAAAGTTTTGAAATTACATAAACATTTATAAAACGAAAAAATATTTAGAAGGTTTCTGACATTAGAAGCGTTAAATTAAACCCCTTGTTATGTAATGGTATTCTGAAAATCTCATGAGCTACTTATTTTGGTAATTTTTAGATAATAAAGTAGATTTCTTCAGGGGGGCAGAGCCCCCCTGAACCCCTTCGTAGTGTAATTTAATTTACATTTGTAATTATCAATTAATTGTGTTAATGTCCTTTAGTAAATTCTACCAATAGACGGAAACGTACATGAATTCTTTTCTACAGCCCTGTATATTACGTGAAGATTTTTACGCGTCGTCTAAAACATTTAAATTTAATGCAGACAAAAAACCCTCTTAAAACTTCTCATATCACATTTCCGGGGATTAGTATGGATTGTGTGCACCATATATCCAGTTTCTGCGGAGTCCTGTATATGGTTCTATTTAAATTCTGTAAACATTTGTTAGTATACTAAATGTAATTGGGCTGGGAAATACATAACGCAAATTAAAAAAAAACACACTGAAGCAATTCGCGCTCATTTTCATTTATACTTACGAATTCATTTGTGTATCCCTGTACATGGTCTATACAATATTTAAGCACTATTTATTAAGCACAAATTTACTTAACGTTAAAACGCACACCATAATCGAAAATGCTCTTCAGCAATCATCCTTAATATACCAGAACTGTATCCGAAATTTTTTATGTGATCCTATAAATGAACGATAAATACGATACAAATGATATTCAAGCTTCTTGTAGTCAACCACAGTAATGTAATTTAATTTCATAATGTTTACATTAGTGCAACACAATTAACACACTGACGACAGGGAATTTAATTAAATCTGGGTTTAAAAACAGTAGAGGCTCCTCCCTCTTCTGAAAGTGTCTCGGAAATTGGTTTCTGAGATATGTTTTTCATGTTTATGCAGCAGTAAATATCTTTCAATGTACGGATGTAATATATAATGTCTTACAATCTATAAAAAATATGGACAACACAATATAAATGTCTTTTCTGTAAGGTAGAAGTTACTCCCTTAGCCAATGATGTATTCTGAATAAAAACGAGAATTGTCGTTTCCCGTCGCTAATGTGTTAAAATAAGCTGTGAAGAGTTTTTTTCCCCCGTAGACCACATTTTAATCGACCACTTTTGTGTGACCCGGAAAAAAACATATGCTTTGCACCCCATATACTACAAAAATGTTTCAAAAATACATATCAATTTTATTATTTTGTAACAGAGTAACATCATTAAAAAAGCCACAAAAGGATTTTCTTCAAAGATTGTAATATTATGAATACTTTTGAGTTCCCTGTACGCATGCTGTAAGTGCTACACATAACATATTTTATAGTAACCAGGTTCTAGTGCACCTTAATAAAGTATATAAATTTCATTACGTTTAAAATTGTGTAACATTATTAAAATACACCGCAGACGATTTTCCCCAAAGACTATAATGTAACGGAATAGTTTTGAGTGCCCCTGTAATTAAGCTATGAATGCTACACTCTTCATTTTTAATACCAAACATACTTTGGCAAACCTCAATAACGTATATCAATTACATGTAATCCCGACTATATTTACGCGAGTTAGAGCACGTAGAGAAACACGGCAGGCGACAGATAGAAAAACTGAAGTCATAAATACTTTTCATCCATGTTGGAAAGTGTTAAAAAGGATTTACATGCCTTTAACTGTACTTTTTTTTCACTTATAGCATGGTTAAACATTAGTTTAAACATCCTAATCCATGCGATAGCAATAACATATTAAAAGCCCCCCAAAATATGCATATCTGGAGATCTGTAAATGTACTGGAAAATAATTCATTATCGTGCCCACTGTTAATTGCATAAATTGCATCGATTTGGCGCGATAAAATGTTTTTTGTGATAGCCTTTTAATAGTACCTGCAACAAAAATAACGTAATTTACTAACTTCATTCATATTTGACGGAATGATAGGCTACGAATAACAGTCGCTAGGCAACGAAGAAAAGGAAAAAAAAACGAAATATGTACCATGTAAAACAAGAAAATTAATTTAAAAATTCGTTATATTATTGGAATACATGTATAAATGTCCTCAAAACATTATACACGTAAATAAAAAAATCTGATAGATATATTGATAAAACTTCAATATAATAGGAATAATTTAAAGCCCTTATTTGGAATTTTAGTATCCATAATTTGACATTTAAATCCATTAATCAAACGTGCCATTTTCTTTCAACAAATGGAAATTTGAAAATCGTCTGACTTGCCGTAGAAAAGCATTATAAAGAAAAATAAAATCTTCCATATTTTCCGAACGAATGAACCAAATTTAACCAAAAACTATACAGCTACGTCCGGGTATCTCACAAATATGCCCAATTAATTTCAAGCTGATCGGGTGTTTTTTGCGGCAGTTATCGCGGAACAGACAGACAGACAGACAAACGGAAATCAAAACTTTTCGTGTCTCCACAGTAAGCCTTCACTGACGTTTCGGCAATAACCTTTACATACAGTATATTCCGGTGTATAACGTGCACTTTTGATACCAAAAAATTGAACGAAATTTACAGGTGGACGTTATATGCATATTTCATAAATGAAAGAAATACAATAAAGAAAAAATCGTATCTCTCTATTCTAATAAAAAAGTAACTAACGCTGATACTACCGCCGCCGGTTTGAATTTTTTGTGAACGGAGGTCTTTCTTTGTTAATATTAAGAAAAATATAGCATAGAAAAATATGAAAATCGATGGTAGTATAGAGAAATGTTTGATAAACACGCTGAAGCAGACAATTTTCAAATCAAAGAATTAATTTAAGAGATGTTTAATATTAAATTTAGTCAAAATGGTTCCATTAAAAAAGTTTTATATGAGCAAGAACTATACATAGGAATTTAATCATTTTAGATCATTTTATACGTTAGAAGTTCCCGGTGTGCAGACCGCATTTTTTTTTTTTTTTTGACTCATTTTTGACGCTTTGTTTCTATTTTAAATTCAAATTTGCAGCATTTCGAGAGATTTTTTTACAACTTTTAGAAAAGACTATTATTTTAAATTGTTGACAAATTTAAAAACAGTGCAAAGAATAATATTTCCTTCAAATAAAAAAAAAAATACTTACACGTGACTATTATAAACAGAAAAAACTTTCAAATGAGAATTTTAAGATTACCTTTTAAAAGCAGGAAAATATTGATAATTACGTTATAAAAAATATATCTACACGTGAATTTCAACGTGTGAATCCAACCGTGAAATCCATTGAGAGAGAAAATTTTAAAATAATAAATTCATTAATTTGCGATAAAAGGTGTAAATGGAGGAAAATACGTCATATTTAAAATTCCCAATTCATAATATTGCCAAACAGTTTAAATTAAAAAAATATAATGCAAAATTTAATGCATTTACATACCTATAAGAGAGGTTACCGTAGGGGGGGGGGGACTCTGTTCTGTTGACGATCAAAATTAGTCGCCAAAGGGGATGCCAACTTGGCGGTATCTCTAATATTCCGCCAAATTCCCATAGACTTCCATTGTAAACCAATAGGATTTACTTGCTTAAAGAAAATCAACAAACTGAGATATTTTGAACCAATGCCGATGTTATTGAAGTGTCTATAAGAGTCGCATTTCTCTTGTGTAGAGATTTCCAAGACAGAACAAATCATATTTCTTTTCTAGTACCAAAAGTATTTTCCGTGAATAGTAAAAAGAGAAAGAAAACTTTGGTGGAAATTACGTCAGATATAAAACGATACATTTAAAATGTCTTATTTAAAAAAAAAAACTTTCTTATAGCGTTGATAAAAAATACAAGGAGACAAAGACTCTGTTTACTTAAATCATTTTACATTAGCTTATTTTCACATGTTTCAATGATCTGATTTAAACAAAGACGAAAACAACCCAATAACAGGGACATAGCCACCGTTTTTTACTTTTATTTATCTTTACAAGAAGAAAGTATTGGATTCATGAACATTTTCGAATTCCGGTTTTCAACGGATTTACACATTTCAGGAGTCAGAGAACCCGAAAAACATGTTTTTTACAAATTGTCTGTCTGTGGCCTGTCTGTCTGCCCGCCTGTCTGTGTTACACAAATTTTATGGATGCTCTATCTCAAGAACTAATGAACGGAATTTAAAAAAACTTTATATTCAGTTAGTATCTGGTATAAATTGGCGCTGATTAGTTTTTGGTGTAAATCATTCAGCAGGTGGCGCTGCTATGCAGCATTTTTCACGATTTCCATTTTAGCACAATCTCCATAACTAACGCACGGATTTTCATCAAACTTCAGATTCAGTTAGTCCTTGACATGAATTGAAGTTTTATATATTTTGATGTAAATCGCTGAACAGCTGGCGCTGCTATGCTGCATTTTTTGCGATTTTCACAATAGCTCTATCTGAAGAACTAATACACGAATTTTCATCAAACTTGAGATTCAGGTTTTTCATGATATCATTAAGTGCTGTTTATGTGATTTATATAGACGAAAGTTTTGTGATGGCCACATTTAATAGAAAGTATTTGACTGCATTAGAAAATGCATATCCGTATATATATATATATATATATATATATATATATATAGCTCTAATAAAAGTGAATGATTATGAAAATTATTATGAAAAGAGGGTGCAAAACAACAATAAAAATCCATGAAAATTTATAACGAAAAAACAACAAACAAACCACTCCCTGCTCTTCAGAAAGTGGGAGGGGTGAAAAAAGCAGGTATCAAAAACAGAAATTGGATCCTCACGGGTTTCGCAAGATATGGCCAACCCACATACTCCAAAAGTATAACAATAGATTTAAACTTTCAAAAACACAACATAACAAAGCTATTTTATAAAATAATTTTTAACGAATCAAAACTGCTTTAAAAACAAATATAACCAACCAATTCAAAATCCAAGAAAACCGATTTAGCTTATAAAACGTAAATAAAAATTAATAAAAATTTTAATATGACTAAATCATTAAGCAATTAGAAGTATTGAACATGTGAGAAGGCCATATCCCCACCTTTACCCATGAAGACCTGAAAAAAACTTGCTACCTTTAAAACAATCACTACGCTCCACTTCTTTCCATCAGCAGGAGTTGCAAGCAAGGTCATAATCCAAGTTAGACCAGCGTCCTAAAGACTTGTCTTTCCATTATCCTCATAATCATTAATTTTCTTTCCAAGTCACCGCAGTTTCTACTTGAAGCACATCAACATGCAGACGTTCTTAAAGACTTTAATCCACACCCTTCATATATTCAAGCAGCTACCTTCGCATGCATTACGGTGTTTGGCCGCTTAGCTGTTGCCACTTTAGAAAACTCTTCTCAAGTTGATTTACATAATGAAAAATAAACTGGTATGGAAATAAATTATTATAAAAAAGATTAGCAGTAAATTTAAAAATCTGTGAACTCAAAAATTCTCTATTACTACAAATTCTATAAAATCTATTAATTTGTCCCACAATAATGTTATTAAAAACCTTCTTACTTAAATTTGAATACCAGTGTGGCATCGATTGAGTATTAAAATTAAAAAAATCCCGTTTATCAAAAAGCTTAATTAGTATATTGCTATCTTTAATTAAAATGTCTAAATCCAAAAAATTAACATGTAAATTATCAACAGAAGCCTTATTTAATTTTAAACATGGAGGATAGATATCGTTAATCGATACCAAAAGTTTGTCATCGAATATTATTAAATCATCGATATACCTTAAAACTGAATAACTCTTATTACTGTTTAAAACATAATTAAATTCATAATAAAAAAGAAGCAGATTTGCAGCAGAACTCGAAAAATTAGTTCCCATACCGATACCACATACCTGGTAGAAAAATGAGCTATTGAATGTAATGAAATTATTAAGAAAACAGAAATTACATAAACTTAAGAAAAAATCTCTTTTAATTCCAAGCTCCTCCTCAATACAAAACATATCAAAAATATTTTTTAGTGTATCATAAAGTAAATCTATAGGTATATTAGAAAAAAGGTTTTCAAAATCATAGGTATACAAATTTGTGGGCGTTATGGGCGTTTTTTAAATTTTATTTAAAACCTCATTACTATTGTCTATACACCAAAAATAGCTAGTATTTCTATATTTAAACTTCAAAAAACCATAAATGCGCTTCAAAAACTCCTGTAACTTAACATTTAAACTTTTACCTATACCTCTTGAATTACAACATATAAATCTGAATTTAATAGGTGTCTTGTGAAATTTTGGGGTCATAAACAGAAATGGAAAAGTATGATGATTATTAATAGCAAAATTATATGAATACATCTTTCTAGCCTTCTTGGTGTATGCATTAAATTTGTTTACAACAACCTTGTGACTTAATTTACATTCTTTATAAAATTTACTATTATTTAACTCATTTTTAACTTTGTCAATATAAAAAAATTCTGCTGCAAATCTGTTTATTTTTTATTATGAATTTAATTATGTTTTAAACAGTAATAAGAGTTATTCAGGTTTAAGGTATATCGATGATTTAATAATATTCGATGACAAACTTTTGGTATCGATTAACGATATCTATCCTCCATGTTTAAAATTAAATAAGGCTTCTGTTGATAATTTACATGTTAATTTTTTGGATTTAGACATTTTAATTAAAGATAGCAATATACTAATTAAGCTTTTTGATAAACGGGATTTTTTTAATTTTAATACTCAATCGATGCCACATTGGTATTCAAATTTAAGTAAGAAGGTTTTTAATAACATTATTGTGGGACAAATTAATAGATTTTATAGAATTTGTAGTAATAGAGAATTTTTGAGTTCACAGATTTTTAAATTTACTGCTAATCTTTTTTATAATAATTTATTTCCATACCAGTTTATTTTCCATTATGTAAATCAACTTGAGAAGAGTTTTCTAAAGTGGCAACAGCTAAGCGGCCAAACACCGTAATGGATGCCAAGGTAGCTGCTTGAATATATGAAGGGTGTGGATTAAAGTCTTTAAGAACGTCTGCATGTTGATGTGCTTCAAGTAGAAACTGCGGTGACTTGGAAAGAAAATTAATGATTATGAGGATAATGGAAAGACAAGTCTTTAGGACGCTGGTCTAACTTGGATTATGGCCTTGCTTGCAACTCCTGCTGATGGAAAGAAGTGGAGCGTAGTGATTGTTTTAAAGGTAGCAAGTTTTTTTCAGGTCTTCATGGGTAAAGGTGGGGATATGGCCTTCTCACATGTTCAATACTTCTAATAATGATTTAGTCATATTAAAATTTTTATTAATTTTTATTTACGTTTTATAAGCTAAATCGGTTTTCTTGGATTTTGAATTGGTTGGTTATATTTGTTTTTAAAGCAGTTTTGATTCGTTAAAAATTATTTTATAAAATAGCTTTGTTATGTTGTGTTTTTGAAAGTTTAAATCTATTGTTATACTTTTGGAGTATGTGGGTTGGCCATATCTTGCGAAACCCGTGAGGATCCAATTTCTGTTTTTGATACCTGCTTTTTTCAGTCCTCCCACTTTCTGAAGAGCAGGGAGTGGTTTGTTTGTTGTTTTTTCGTTATAAATTTTCATGGATTTTTATTGTTGTTTTGCACCCTCTTTTCATAATAATTTTCATAATCATTCACTTTTATTAGAGCTATATTCACTTAGTGCATATAAGAAGCTGCGTTGCGCCTGATGCACTGGGTTATTTGTTTTTAAAAAAAAAATATTTTTTGAAAGCATTATATATGTATATATATATATATAATAATACTCATATAAAAATAAAGATTTTCGAGCAATATCACTCTTTAAGTTTCCTAATATAAACATACGGGATATTTCACATTTTCCACCGAGTTTTCGGCGGCTTATAAAAAAAAATATTAGCAATACAGCAACAAAATTGACTTTACTGGATAGATAAACATTACAAGTTTTGTTTCACAAATGTTCAATATGTAAACATTTGGTGATGCGGCAGATATCAAGTCTAAAGTCGAATTCAAGCAATCACTTTTCTCAAATTTCCGAAGCCATGCATGAATTGTTTTGTCCGTTGATGATTGCAGTCCGTATTTTGTACGAAATTTTCTTTGAACTGTCACAACAGATTGACTTTTCCAGATTCCAATATTCAGTAGGTTTTCTGTAGGTTTGTAAACACCATTAGTTTATAAGCAGATTTTTTTAAATTGTGTTTTTCGGTTATTTGCAACTGCTAACACATTTGTGAAACAAACATTGTAATTAAACTTAAATTTACACTATGTGCAAAACTACTTAAAAGATGACAGAATACTAAAAAAATGTTAAATTATTTTAATACCTTAGTACTTTCAACTATAAAAAAAACATAGTCTTCGTCTGAGGAATATAAGAAATACAATTTTTGTTGGCGTCAATTGAATTGAAATGACCGCCGCGGCGAGCGGCCCATCTTCGTCCGCAGCCATTTGTTCTTCTACTCTAGTCCGACTCTTTTGCGGAAGCAAGATACGTAGGTCCCCAGCCACGTTCCAAGTGAAAGACTGTCTAGCGAAAGCGAGGTTGAAAAAAAAAATCAAAACGCCAACAACATTGTAATGTTTCTTTCTCCAGTGAAGTCAAATTTGTTGTTGTATTGGTAATAATTTTCTATAAGTCTCCCAAACACCGGAGGGAATTGTGACACACCCTAAATATTATGTTATCTTTTGTCCGTATTTTCATTTTATGAAGACTCAAACATTGACACCCCTAATTTATGTTCAATTTAGATTATACAGAACGCATGGATTAGTACCAGTATCTATGCAAAAGCACGTGTCAATATTACTGAATTCACAAATGTGAAGTAAATAATCGAAATAAAGAGTAGAATTCTACAATATTCCAACCAAACAATTCATAAGCAATGTACGAGTAATTTATAAATCTCGGACAATAGCGTTGATACTTCACGTTTCCATTAATAAGTATATATTTAAAAAAACCACTCTTTTATAATCATTCAATGATCATCATAAAAATTACTCTTAATTTTAAGATTGCAATTCATGTTGTTCTTTTAAAGCATTCCAATAAGTTAGTTTGAAGTTGGCGCCGATAATTGAAATTTTACTGCTTTTGGTTATGCTTCGTAGAACCCGCGATCATGTGGCTATATTAGAAAATTTGCATAATCCTTCCTCACTTTTAACTTTAAGATACGGTAACAGGCAAGAAAATATCATTAGTTAACTATATATACATGATTAATAAATTGATTATTCAGCTTATAATTTAATTAATATTACACTGTCACTTGATTATAGGGTGTTTGTTTAAATACATATTATGCTTGTTATATTTTATTTTTATAAATTATTTTATGGTCTTTAAAATATTTTGTTGTTGCAGTTTCACAGACAATTTACCTATTTTAGCGAGCACAATTTGAAATGTAATGAGCATTATTGTTTTTGTAACACCTATACAGTTGTAAAAAATATAAAAAAGATATATTTGGCGATTTACAACTCGCGGCTGGGTAAAGCATAAAAACCTTTAAATTAATTTGTTGATTTATAGTTGATTTATTCTTAAGACGTTAAAATGTTGTGTTGCCATCGAAAACACGCTCGTAGCCATATATGGGGCATTCTCACAATCTTTTGACTTTCATGTCCCGGAATAATAATTTTTATTTTAATACACTTTTTTGTGTGTGTTTTTTTTTTAAATTTCATATACTGGGGAACATCCCATTACATGATTGAACAATAATATTAACGAGATAAATAAGTTTTGAACGATGTTGGGGATCCAAATATCAGGGAAACATACCGCCCCGTGTCCCTGATGCTGATTTTTAAGTTTGGGGCTGTCTGTATAAAATTGTTTCAATAAAAGTAACTCGATAGATTTTTTTCCGAAACTGGGACAATTGTTTTATATCAATACTAAAAAATTAACCTGCACACATTTTTACGGTTGATATTAGTTTTTGAACTCTGTCCCTGGGTTTTTCATCCTTACCGTCCGTTTTGCTAAATGTATACAGAAAATCACTTCAGATGCAGCCACATAATTTTTTTCAAGTTTTGTCTCATGCAGAAGTACGCTAGAGAAAGAATGTCTAAAATTCTTTAACAGGAAATTTACTGCAGGATTTAAATCAGCATTTAAATATCAATTTCAAGATCGTGGCTTTATTGGTAATCTTAATGACCCCAAGGTTTATTCCTGCACTCCGAACTAAAATAACTTCTTAAAACGACATCAAAACCTTAAATGCTCTTGGCCTGTCGAAAGATCTGAGTTTTTCTTCATCAGGCGCAAAAAGACGTGCTTCTTCTATGAAAGCATTAGCAAGACTAATCTCGCTGCTTGCTAGTCTTGCTGCTGCTTTCATAGTAGAAGCACGTCTTTTTGCACCTGACGAAGAAATATTCAGATCTTTCGAAAGTCCTAGCGCATTTAAGGTTTTGATGGTGTTTTAAGAAGTTATTTTAGTTCGGATTAATTCACACCAGTTTCAATTTATTTTCTTTAATACCTGCACTTTTCGGGGTAAATAAAAAAAAATTAATTTAATTTAATGTTAACAACTGTTTCTAAAAATCAATGAATATTGTGGCTATCACTTAGTCTTAACATGATTTGCCTAAAATAGTTGGTAACTTTCCTTACCATTCCATCCTTATCGTCCTTTTTTTTTTTCCATTTCGTCCCTTTTTTCCTATACCGCCCCCCCCCCTTTTTTTTTACCTTACCGTCCCTTCTTAATACCCCTTTAAGATAATGTTATACCAAAATTGTATACTAAAAAAACTACATTGTTATTATTTTTTATTTGAATGTCCTGTGGGTACTATGAAATTCATTATAAGTAAAAATTTCGAAGAAAATAAAAAGGTTTAGTGGTAAAATGGTAAGGAAAATTAAACTCGCAAAGTTTAATTTTCCATAAAATAAGTTTAACATAAACCTCAGTTAAATAAGAAAAAATTCGCTACTGACCATTTTTTCTTTATTTTGAATCATTAAGGCATTCGTCTATCAGATTAAAATATTATTTTAGCTAGTTTAATTTCACCAGATTTTTTTCCCAAAAGTCGAAAGATTGTGAGAATACACCATATATATTTTTTACAATTCTAGTATATCGGGAAGTGAGTGAAAATTTTATTAGAAAATACCCTTTAAGTTAAAAAAATAATTAAATAAAAGTGTGTTAAAATAGGGATTTAGCTTTTTATTAATATAAAAAATACTTCAAAAATATAAGGTAAAGCTAGGAGAGTCTGCGCACATTTCAAACGAAGAAGAATAAAAAATCTAAATATTAATTTTATGCTAAAATATCCATGAATAATTTTGAATTCATTTGTTTTTTATGCATTTCCATTTTTGTTGTTGTTGTTGTTGTTGTTGTTAGGCTGTAATTTATTAGAACAACAGTAATAAAACCAAGGAAACTATTTTACGAAATATCTCCTTACAGGGTTGGTAAGATTGCGCACATGGGTAGGAGAGATGGCACACTTACGTAGAATGTATTGTTATTAATAATAACTACAATTAAATTGTTAACAAAAATAATTACACTTAAATGACATTGCTGTAAGGTTTTTCTGAATAAATATTATTGTATTAAGAGTGAATATTTCAAACTTATGATAAAAAAGAAAGGATTTTATCAACAATTAAAGAATTTTTTATTTAAGAAGGAAATTAAAATATCACAAAAAGTGACCCTGCACACCCTGCTAAGATTACAAAATACCATTAATCTACTTGATAACATTTTGAAATTGAAAATTACTTCATTTTCATTTCAAAAGTTTCAATTTTTTTTGTTTGCTAACTGAAGTTGTCTTCGTCCACAATCGATGCACTTATTGTTGTAAATCTGGCAGCATTCATAAAATCATCTGCCACAAGCAATACATTGAATCCAGTCACTGGTGGAAGTTGTCTTCTAGTACAATCCTAGACATTCAAAACAGTCATCCTCATTAACCTTCGTTTTTCCTTTCAGTTTTTTAATCTCACTTTTCCTGGAAGCATCTTATATTCAGCTAATTTGTTCAGCCTACCTCTCAAGGTGTATTCCGGAATAATGAATTCGCTGCCTGCTGTACGCATTTTAAGTGAACTATTTTGCATTGCCTTTACGGTGGACTTTCTTCGGTACATGATCCTTCCTCCTTCGATTTCCTTCTGTAAATATTTGGCATTTTGACATGAAAAATGTATTAAAAATTCTAACACGCGTTACTTACTGTAAAAAAAATCATATATTAATACATTAATAATCATATTATTAATTTATTAACAAAAATAATTACAAAAAATTAATTTAATAAAAATTGTATTATTAGTTTATTAACAAAATTTTTATCTGTAAAAGTATTTTTTTGCAAAATAATTTGTTGCTAAATTTGGTTTCGATAATTATGTGTGTTTCCAAAATAATTTGAAAATTGATTCACTCAAATGTTTCTACGCAATTTGCAATTCATTCAATTTACCAATAAACTGCGTAATCTCTTCCTAGCACTGAAACTTATGGTGAAATGCGACATCTCTCATAAGTAGCAGATACCCAAACTCTCCCATTTTGGTAGGAGAGATTGCGCGCACTTTTATTTAAATGTGGCCACTTCTAAAATGAATTGTTGGTGTTCGCAACCTTAGTATACGTTAGTAGCTTATTAGAAATCATTAAGTTCGAAATATTTTGTACTACGGACATTCTATAAATATTCTGAAGAACAGTTATGAAAATTGAAGCACATACTTTGGAAAAACAAAACAAAATAGCAATGCTTTATCCAAGACGGTCGGAACAATCAATGTGCACATTCATGTAGACACTGCACTAATGCTGCTGTACAACTACCTGGAATCGCTGCGCGCGCACATTATTCTCTCTGTCGTATCTCTTACCGCGCGATTTCTCCTTGCTTTATCTTATAAGAAAAGATTAGTAAAAAAATCTGATAAAGACACTTAATTCTTATTTAAAAAATAAACCTACACACGTTTCAGTCTCAAACTCTCGAAATATAACAGAAAGATGTTTCAGGTAATACGGATTACTGGCTTTTATTTCTGATAGACTTTAACTGGAAATCATAGCATTTCCATATTAAAATAAAGTGATTTTATTATATTACCGAAGCCAAATACATACGTGTGATTATATGCGAATAAAGATATAGAAATTATTACGATAATAATCATTTAGTAGTTATACCAAAAAGGCATTATTTTTTCCTAGAAACTTTTCATTAAACATCTTGACTCACTATAGATCTAGTTAACAAAGGCTTACAAGTCCTAGTAATTGGGATTATACCGAAAAACATCTCTTTGAACATACTTATGAAGAAGAATTATAGTAATTAGGGAGAGTTAAGTAGATGTCTTTCAGTATAAGATGTTCATAATTGGAAGTCAAAGAAAACATATGAATGACTTCGGTTTCTTCGTTTCAGTTACAGAAAAAAATGATAGCATCATTTTTATTATGTATATATATGTAGGAAGACGTGAGTTTTAAAATTCGCCTTATTCAGAAAATCTAATTTTGGAAATCGCAAAATACATTTGAATGCTTCCATTGATTTTCATTGAAAACTAATTTTTCACAATTCCAGAATAACGGGATATAGCTACTTTTATTTGCAGATTGTTGTGTTAATTTATCGGTACATGTTTACCAACAGAAGAGATTGATAGAGAAAACAAGATTTTTAAATTTTTTTTTAATTAAAAAAAATGAAAATTTTTGAAATTTTTTCAAAAAAATTTCAAAAATTTTTGATTTTTTTTTAACTTTTATATTCAAATGTATAAAATTCTAAGCACAGTTTTATTTATATATATAAACCAAACTTTTATAAAAAATATTGGGGATTTTCATTGATATGGAATGCGCAGGGGGCATTTTGAAGATTTCTAAGACGACGCGGGAAATTCCATTATTTTCTCAAAAATAAATTTTTTTAAATTTTTTTTGGTGATAAATGCATGTCATAATACACATAATAAACCCTTGAGTAATATTTAAAGTGAAATTTACAAAAAATAAAAAATTGATTTTTAAGGTCCCTCGTCCCCTTAAATTGAAAAAAAAAATAATATCAACAGGAAGTTGAATGCATAAAACATATTCGAAAATAGAAATATTGGACATATATAATCAAAATGTTTACAACTAAAACATTTTAAAATATGAAAAATGATTGATAATACCGTTAAATCTATTATCCAAAATGCAGTATATCACAATGAAAAACGTATATATTCAATAAGAAAAATTACAAAATCAATGCAAAAAAGACAACGAGACATGAATAAAATGAAACTTATGATATGAAACTCGTCTTCAGGGGCAATATTTTGACAACTTAAATAAAGTACAGTTGATTTCTAAAAGAGAAATAGGAAGCAATGCCTTAAAGCATGTTGCGGCTTCTCTTAATCTTGGCTGTCTCACATTCTACTGTAATTTAGGTTTTGCCGTTTAGCAACATCTAAAAATCGTCAGTTGTTGTTTATTGATGATCTATACTGGCTTATGGTACGTTCTCTGGATCCACATTTCTTCGAATAATGTATATAAACTTGTAAATAATATTTTGTACATAAAATAAATTAAAGTATTAAGTTGTAGTATATGAAACAGCGACCATGAATATTCCAATACTCGCACCATTCGACATATAAAAATTTTTTGGTCCGTTGAGTCGTAGGTGGTGTTGGTTTTTAATTCTTCGTTAGCACGTAGTTTAAATTGTTGTTATATTAACAATTGAAATGGTGCCATTAGTGACATTAAATAGAACGACAGGGCTCATTAAAAGCCAAGATCACTAGATTAAAGCATCTCGTAAATTAAGAGGATCAAATTTGATACGAAACTGAGGACTTGAAAATATTTCAACGAATATAGATTCGTTGCGCATAGATTATTATAGTATAGCTCCACATGATCATGACATGACAGGAATAGATTCGTGATTAACAGAATTGAAAGAACGAGTAGAACAGCTAGAGGTAAATTTCAATCTGTTATTAAACTCGGATAAAAATGAAACTAAAAGTTCTGAATTAAAATTTAATAATTCCTAGATTAAATTACCAGAAATTTCACTTCGTCAATTTAGTAGAAAGTTAGCGGAGAGGAATATGTTTAAAATGGAATTTAACAATATAATATAACGAATAATGAAGAACTGTCAGAAATTCAGAAATTACATAATTAACATTCCGCATAAAAAAAGGAGTCTAAACTATTAAAAACTCCAGAAGATACATTTGAGACATTGGTTAAAGCGTTAGAAAATAGATTTCAGGCTAAAAGAATTATTATGAATATCTATATTATAACGGACAAACATAAATCTGCGTAACGCATACGTTATTTTGCGAATGGCAGCACTTCGAAATTTGAAATGAAATTTCGGTGCAATTTTTGCTACTGCAAATTTTTAAACTTCTAAACATCGCATATTTTTAATTTTTACACTTCTAAACATCGCATATTTTCAATTTTTACACCGTCGTACAAGGAAAAGAATATGCTTTTAAATGCAGTTTAATTGAAAGCTGTATCTCAATTTATTTATGAGATATTAATTGTTTTGTATTTTTCAATACAAACTTTGTAATCGTGGTAACTGAAATACTCCATTTATATTGAAAGTAAAGGGAAAAAAGTAGATTACTCTATCTTTCTGTTGCCATTTTGTGATAAAACAGAAATATATGAAAATAAAGTACGTGCTATGTCAAGAACATCGTCTGTTAATTAATCAGGTGAATTTTGGTTTTATTTCGTTTTTATTTATCAATTTAATAAATTGTAGTTTATTGCAAACTTACTTTACAAACGATACAAAGTTGAATGAATGCAATTTTATTATTCCTTATAGAATAATATTTTCCGAATTTTGAAAAAAATATACATGAATGATTTTTGAAAAAACATGAAGCTATTATTGTTTTTTCTGGGTTTGTATATTATTCCCGATAATGACGTCATATGCATATTTTCTACAGACGTTGTTTAAGACTAGATCGTAAAAGTGGAACTACTTTAGCGGATGCAAATGACGTGATTTTATAAAAAGAGTGTGTATTTAATTCTTAAAATAGAAATATATTTTATAACAGTGCGCCAATTTCACTTTGAAATTTTTTACAGGTGAAAAGACTTCCTTTTGAAAATAATGTAATCGAAATTACACACTGATACAATGCAATGTTTTACAAAAATTTAGAGTGTATTTAAGAAGACCAGTGACATACAGTGTGCACACTCATATCGGAAGTCTTTGTGCAAAAATAGCAATTTATACACTGCTCAAAACAATTAAAGGATATTTGAAGTTTTATATAAAATAAATATATAAACTAAATTTTTTTTGCCGAAAATAGAAGAAGAGAATCACAAATGCAAATTTTTCTGGTTTTCAAACTGTGGAGTATGCAAATTTTGAGTTCGACGTCAAAAACGTCGCTTATGCGGCAGCGAATGAAATTTGACTTTCAACTGGATAAAAGAGAATGAAGACAAGGATTATCGGCATTCAGTGATTGCTTTTTTTCGATGAGTACGATGTCTCAGCGAAGTCATTTGACAGATTCAGAAGCTTTAAGAATTGTTGGTAGGTTAGAAGGGGGCCAAACTCAAGCCGAAGTAGCGCAAGCCATTGGAGTGTCACAAAGTGTCATTTCCAGGATCTGGAACCGTTTTTTGGAGAGTGGATGTGCAGGCCGAAGACAAGAGAAACGTCGTAGATGGGCAACAACGCCCAATGAAGATCGGTATTTAGCGTTAACAGCTCCGAGACACCGAACCATGAACGCTACTCTTCTCCAACAACACCTTCGCTCGGCTACAGGCACCACGATTTCAACTCAGACTGTCCGAAACCGGCTCCATGCTGTAGGTCTGTATGCTCGCCGACCGATGGTATGTATTAGATTAACATCAAGGCATCGTCGCGACCGCAGGGAGTGGGCAACCGAGCATGTCAACTGGAGGAGAAATGAATGGAGCAATATTCTGTTTTCTGACGAGTCCCGTTTTTCTGTGCATCCGGATAATAGGCGTATTTTCATCTGTAGGGACCGTGGCAGTAGGAATAATCCTGCGTTCGTGCACGAAAGTGTCAGATTTGGAGGTGGAGGAGTGTTGGTGTATGGTGGCATCTCTATTGACGGGCGCACTGACCTCTACATCATTCGAGATGGAGCTCTGACTGGTCGCCGATATAGGGATGAGATCCTCAGACCTATTGTAGTCCCTTACGCTGCAGCAATCGGAGATAACTTCATTTTAATGGACGATAACTGCAGGCCACATCGTGCAAACCTAATGGAGGATTTCCTTTTCGAGGAAGGAATCGTTCGAATGGAATGGCCAGCGTGTTCTCCAGACATGAATCCAATCGAGCACGTTTGGGACGCTCTAGGAAGACGAGTTTCTGGCCGCCAACAACCCCCACAAACTCTCCAAGAACTGGAAAGAGCTCTTCTGGAAGAGTGGGGCAGAATACCCCAAATCGTCATTAATAGCCTCATTGAGTCCATGCCTCAAAGGTGTTCAACGTTGCTGGCCGCCCGTGGAAACCATAACCCCTACTGAAAATGATTTTCTTTGAAGAAAACACCTTTTCTTATTCTTTTTTTCTCATATGCACAAATTGTGTTTTTTTCCTTTAGTACACAAATGCGCAATAAAATGCATTTTTTTCTGCCAAACATGTGTAATTTATTCTCATATAACCTACTATGTCTGTCGACCATGTATCAATCAGCTAAACAATTTACCAGATACAAAATCCACCTAAAACTGCAATATCCTTTAATTGTTTTGAGCAGTGTGTTTCAAAACTTGATGATTCTCGCCTGGATGAATTCGCTTCGTTCGAATTAGATAAGCAAATAAAGGAAATCTTGGGAATAATTTGAGGTTTAAAATAATATTAGGTTCCCAAAGTTTTTCTCCAAGTTTCTTTCACTAATAAAATTTTATTGCTATTCTTTAAGAGATTCTACAATAATTTTATCAAAATAACATAATTTGCTTAATTTAATTTTTCATAATTTTATGTAATCTATATATATTTAAAATACAAGACTGTTTTTTAGTCATCTGCCTTGAGCCTTCTGCTGAACCAATTTTACTAATATATATATATATTTAAAACTAAAAGCTGAATATTTGTAGAAGTACATGCAATAGATTTTCTTTTAATATCCCCATTTTTATATTTTAATTTTACTGGTATTTCATGAAATTTCTTCAAAAGGGTTGTAATTAGTAAGCGTTCATTATTGCAGAGAACAGAGAAATAATGAGGTTTATACATCTTTATTTATGACATTTTCTGATAAAAATGCAAAATTGTTGTACAAAATTTAGACACACAAAACGGAAAATGATGTACTGCTTTTGAAAATACGCATTTTTTCTGATAATGTTTCTATATATTTTTTTTCCTTCTGCAAGTGTACTGATACTAAATTTCAGACACTGGGCGAAATGCTTAAGTAAGTGAAAATGACGTCATATTTAAAAGAAACGACCATTTCCTTAGGTAATTCTAAACATTTTAACACAAATGCTAGTAAAAACATAAATCAGGCAATTTTTACTCTTCAGTACTAAGATTAAAATATCAAGTTAAGATGCAACTGTTCACATGCAAAGTTGTTGCTGACAATCGTAACTTCAAATTTTGAGATAAAAGGATTTAAAAATGATCAAATAAAAATGTCATTTAAAAAGAAAATTTTGAAAACGGAGATGAGAAGTGTGTATGTAAATTTTGAGATGGTGAAAATGATGTAGGGTTTAGTTTTCATGGGGGGGGGGGGGGGTTATGATCGTGTCAAAGTGGAATAAGTTTTGCTCATTTTCATTCTGGAATACCAAGTACAAGAAACTCAATTAATAACTTCATCATAATAACTGATCTTTATTATATTTTAATAATTACGTATCCATCTATATATATTATAAGGGACAAACGTATATGTGCGTAACGCTTATGTCATCCTGCGAATGGCAACACTTCACGATCAAATTTCGGTTTTGGAAATTTTCGCTACTGCAATTTTTTAATCTTCTAACCATCGTACATTTTTAATTTTTAGAACGTCATTTAGAGAAAAAAATCTACTTTCAAATGCAATTTGTTTAAAAACTGTATCTTAATTGACTGATTTATTATGTTTTTTTAAATAATTTTCAAGCATAATTTTTGTAATTTATCTTATCACGAGGGAGCTTATATACATATTAATAATGATAAAAATTTTGCACATAAAGCAATAAAAATTGTTCAGCATTTATTTCTGACTAATTTTCCTCAACGAAATTAATTCTTCCTCTATAAATAAATCAAAGAATAATATTAAAAAAACACATTTGTAATCGAACAATTTAAATTTTTAGACAGTCAAACAGGGGAAAAAACTTTCAAATGGAATTTGTTTGCAAAGTGCATCTCAGTTTACAGATTGTCTATGGTTTAAAGAAAATTACGGAAGATTAACCCGTTTGCCTTTAAAACTACATAAAGAGTTCATCATTTTCTTAGTGCCAATATTTCATAAAAAAATCCTTTATGAATGAATAAATAAACTATATAAATAAAATACAAATTTAATAGACATGTAATTGAAGTACGCACTTAAAGCTCTGAAATTATCGGAATTGAAAAAGACACTGCAAGGAGCAGAATTGTGGTCTAATAACTCTTATAAATAAATATGTAAATATCGTTTTTAATAAGTTTTCAAACTTTATTCAATTGTATTAGTCATATTTTTCATATGAAAAATGAGTTTTTATTGTAGGTGAGCAAACTAAAAAATATATTGCATGTAGAAAAAAAAATATATTAATTTTAAATTACAAAAAAAGTTTTCACCTATATTCCGTAACCCAGGAAGCCAGGTTACGATTCTCTAGTATTTTTAAAGGCTGCATTAGGTTTCGAAAGAACTACACATGAGTCATATAAAGAACTAAGGCGCTTAGTAGATGTAAAAAAAAATACCAGAACTCTAAAGAACTTGGGATTGAAACAAATGATCTCTGTGGCATTTTGTTTGCAACCATAATGTTAGAAAAACTCGATGAGGAAATGAGAAATCAAATCGAATTGTCAATAAACACATTTGAAGTCCCGAGCTTTGATAATTATCAAAGCTCGGGACTTTAGAAAAAGAAAAGTGTATTAAATTATAATTTAATACAGTTTCTAAAAAAAAAAAGAAGCCTATCGCTCAAAAGCATTAATATAAACATCGTAACTAGATCAAAAATCGACAGTGAAATAAAATCGAAATCTTTGCTTGTAATTTCGAGTTCTGAGGAGCACAATGTTATTTGTGATTCATTTCATCCTCTTTACAAGTGTAATATTTTTTTTAATATGCAGTTTAGTTAACGATTTACTATCGTTAAAAAGCATAAGCTCTGTCTGAACTGTTTTTCGGAAGCGCATTTAGTTGCTAATTTTGTGTCAAGTCATTTATATAAATATTGTAAATCACCTCATAATAGTCTATTACACAGAGATAAATCAACTGTTTCTAATAATGTATGTCGTCATCAAAAGGCAAAAACTCAGCACACTGTCGCCTGGGGGGAAGTAACTCCGGCCCCTAATGTAGTTGTTTTACAAAGTCTTTCAAATTGTTTTCTTGCTTAGAATAAAAACGTTATCTTATCAACAGCAATAGTTGAAATTAAAACTTGTAAAGGGAATTGTATTCAAGGAAGAAGGATTTAGATTCTTGTAGCCAAATTAATTGTGTATACTTTGCAACAAAATTGTGCTTAAACGAAACAAAGGTTTTTGCTCCTGTATATGGGCTGAATCGTCAAGCTACTACACTAAATTATAAAATTGAAGCTGTGATTTCAAATAAGAAAAGAGATTTCACAAAGGAACTGGAATTTCTTGTAGTATAAAAAATGAAAGATATAACCCCTATTATCCCATTCGTGTAAACATTGCTGATTTACCCACAAATATCTAGTTAGCAGATGCTAAATTGAATATACCAGGAAAAATTGAATTGTTATTAGGTGCCAAATGTTTTTTCGATTTATTGAAATTGGGTCAAATTCGCTGCTCATCACAAAACTTGTTATTTCAAGAAACCGTGTTCAGGTATATAGCTTGCGATGTTGTGAATAATTCCTCAAATGATTCCCAATATTGTGATCTACTCACTCAGAATGAAAAAAATAGAACAATTCTTTCGAAAATTTTGGGAAATGGAAAATTTTAACGATTCCAGTTCACTGCTTAATAATGAAGAGAACTTTTCGAAAATCATTTTAAAACTACTCATTATCGAGCTTCCAGTGGTCAGTATGTTGTGAGCATGCCTATGGAGGATGCTATATTTTTAGGAAAATCTAAAAAAATAGTTGAAAGAAGACTCGATCATGTTTGGCACCGATTAGATGCGGATTCGAAACTCTCTATTAGGATTTTAATATTTTTTTTAACTCTTATTGATGCTTTAGTTCGTCTTAGATAATTACTAGAACATTTTCGATATTTAGATTTGGACGGATTTACAGTAAGCGTCCAGATAAATATAAATTTAAATTTTTGACAGTCTAATGAGAAAATCTTCTGTGATCGTTGCATCCTCGGAAAGGCATTTAAAATAAGCTAAACTATTTTATTGCATTTTTTAAAAATATAAAATTACTAAAAATCATTAATATTTACATATTTTATGTTATTAAAACGAATGTACACAGTAGTTTTTCTTCTAAGTTCTTACTTTTATTTTTCTTTAATTTTTGTAAACCTCTTAACGCATTAACTTTATCAAGATTTTAAAGGAAATTACTTAAATACTTACATTTTTTCTGAGCCGTTTAATCCAAAGAACTCTAATAAAGTGTTGACAGCATTTTTAACATGCGTATTAGAGACACCTTCCAAAATGCCAGTCTAGATATCCTTAAGGAAATCGTTCTATTTTAAAGGAATTTTTCTATTTTTTTCGAATATTTTTGCGTGTGCTTTTTAAGGAAAATCATAAATTTGAATTTTTTTAAGACTTGATGATTTTTTAGAGCATTCCTTCTGTCCACCATAACTAGGAAAACGTTAGATATAGGACAATGTCTTTATGAAGTTTTATGATCCACATAGCCTCCTTTCGTTTGGAAGATTACATGAAATTCAATCTCTATGTAACAACGTTTATATACATCATAGAATTCACCATTATAAAAATTTAAAGATTATATATTAATCATTTTTTAAATTAGAATTCGCAGAATGTCAAAAATCATTGTTTGGATAAAAACGAACTTAGAGTTGGATTTTTTTTTAATGTATAAAAAATATATTACATTAATTTGTCATACCTTTGGTTCTATTTGGTATAACGTCAATTTTTAGAAAAATTTGGAAAATGTTATTTAAAAAATATAGACAATATTTCTCACTTTTTTTAATGCTGGAAGGTGACCGTGCCTTTAAATTGAAGGAACTGTATTTAATTTCGCATTGATAATTATTGTAGAGTTAATGCGCTATTTAAATTACTATGCTCAAATGATAAAGAAGAGGATTTTTTTAACGCTATATTATAATTTTTTTAGTAAATTTTTATTTTGAATCATTTTACTTAAGTTACGTAAATTGTATTGGCTTTCTGAATTTCTTCACCTCAACTATATTTTTAATTATTTAATAATTATTAACGTTTTCTAAATAATTAGATCTCGATTTTATTGAGCCAATTTACAAAAACTTATCTCTTTTTTAAGCTATTTGATTAATATCTATTGTACCTTAAAGATGTATTTGATTTATTTGAATCTCTATGTTGCACTCTTAGATGTATTTCCGCAAGTTATTTTGTGAAAGAGAAGGAGCAGGAAATGAAGCAGCGAAAATCTCCATGAAATGGTTTAATTATAATTGATTAAAAAGTTTAAGTGGGTAATTACATTTCATAAGAATTATTGCATTACATATTAAATTAAAATATAGAAGTAAAAAGTGCCTCTAAGAGATTGTAGATAATTTTCAATGAAAATCCTAATGTAATGTACAGGAAATGTTTAGAATCTGTCATACATAATTCGAAAATAGATTTGATTTTAAAGAACGTTATGCTTATGCAAACTATTAAATTAACGTTTTAAGTTTTATTATCGCACATTAACTGTTTCCGTCCCTGGGTCCCCATACGGGAACCCCTATTCTTTTCCTTATAAAAACTGAAATGTCCGATTTGTTTACATTTTTACACCACTTCTTAATAGCTGAATGTTTTTTTCGTTCAAAGCAAAGGAATAAATGGCAGCATCTAAGCTTATTCCCACATAAAATAAATGTCATTTTCATCTGAGTTTGCAAAATGCAGAAAAATGACCAAAAGATAGTATTACCTAGAAAGTGCGACATATTCATAAGTATTTATCTTAAATCTTTTTCGATAAAAACTTCTGAGGATTTGTAGAGTATTTACTTGTTTAAAGCTCTTAAATTTGTGATTGCGCTAATTTGGGTTAATGGTTATTAAATTGATATTTTTAAGGTGGTTTGTAGTTTTAGATCCATATTTTTTTAACCCAAAATTACTAATCGCCTAAAGGACAGATTTCAGAAGAAAAAAAATTCTGTCATTTACGATGTCATTTTCTTTGGAAAAAACCAATGAATAAGCATTTATGTTATTTTTTTAGCTTCGGAACTGAAGAGGTTAAATAAATGAAAATAAATCATTTTCACTAATAAATTCGCTTTTTTTTTTTTTTAAATACGCAAATTTTCATATTTTGCGTTAATAAAGAAAAAGTAATAATAACATATAATAGAAGATATAATATGACATATAAGTAGCTATACATGTATCTACATTGGATTACGGACTTTTAAAGTGTAGCCGTCCAGATAAATGTGCATAAAGTTTAGTGAATTAATGTCTACATAGAAATATTTACATGTTAACATGTATGCAATTTTTAAAAAGAATGGTAATGGGATATGAAAATAATTTTTAACAAATCACCACGAACAGTCGGGAAAAGAAAGCAAGAAAGGAAAATCATGCGCTAAGCAAAAATTTCGAAACACTTCCTGAAATCTTTAACAAAACTTCGTTATTATGGAAAATAAGGTAAATAAGATATTTTAGTAAACATTTTAAAAAAACAGATACAATATTTGAAAAAATGATTTCAGCAGTTAGCGTCCATAGCCAAATATGTATTCCAATTCTTTTTAACACCCCTGTATTCGATATGCAGGTTGATATATATACTATATAATGAAGAAATTTAGTTTAGCAAAAAAACACATACATAGTTGAAATTTCTCTTTCATAAATTTATATTAATAGATGGAATCATACTTGAATACTTTTGTTCAGTCCTGTAGTACTGTTATTACACGCCGCTATTTAGCTAAAACTTAATTCAAACGGACTCTTAAAACCACTCTTAAAACTGAAATCACATTTCCGGAAATTATCATCCATTGACGACCATGTATCCAATTCTTTGCGTGGCCCTGTTTATCATTTTATCTATATTCTACAAATATTTCTTAGTAAACTAAATGCATTTCAGCATAAAAATGCATAACTTGTTTAAAAACCACCTTTAAGCAATTTACGCCCATACTCAGTAATCTTTACGAATTCTTTTGTGTAGCCCTGTATATCAACTATAGAATTTATACAAACCATATAACGTGCATAAATATAGCGAAACTCAAAACAGCATATCATAATTAAAAATGCATTCCCTGCCGTCATCTCTAATACGGATTAATACATCACTTCGGATAGAATATACTATATGATATATTTTGTGCGTCCCTGTATGCACTTCATATTATACATGAAATATCTTCTAGTAAGTCTCAGCAACGTATAACAATTTTATTATATATGAAATAGTTAATAATTAAAATACCCCACAAACAATTCCCGCACTATATCATTATGTAACGGAATTCTTTTGTGTGGGTCTGTAAATGAATAATAACTATTCTTTGCACCGCATATTCTACAGAATGCATATTTTAGTGCATTTCGTAGATGCATATCAATTTTAATATGTGTGAAAGTGTGTAAAATCTTTTAAATTCATTCGAAACGGTTTTTCCCATTGGCCGTAATGTAACGGAATACTTTTGACTGTCCCTGTAAATAAACTAAGCATGCAAGAAACTTCATTTGAAATAGAGATTGTGCTAAAGTAAACGTTAATAACATCCAGAAATGTCAGGGCAATCCGAGTATATTTACGAGAGTTAGAGTGCGGACAGTCGGACAGACAAACCGAAGTCATGATCAAGTTTCAACTTTGTTGCAAAGCGTTAAAAATCATGATGCTATACAGTTTTATACTCTAATTGACGTAGGAACATTCCAGAGTGAACAATCCATTAGACTCGAAATATGTAAAATGAGTGTTTCTTATATTTTAAAACGAAAACTTTTTAACAAATGGTAAAGCCAACATCAGGAGATTATTTTGAATAATCGTGTTTTTTGTCTTGTGTCAGTGTCTAATAATCGTGTTTTATATATAGCATAATATATTTCTGCGGGTTGGTTCCTAAAATCCATTACCTAATGTCTTTCATTGCAGGAATCTAGAAAATGCATGTTTTACGCCCTTATTTTTTAGTAACATGCACTCTCAAAAAAACTTTCTTTGAATTACGGAATTTCTACTGGCAACAGTGCTGCCGGCATATTTCCGTGAATTTACCAATATTCGTTTTCCCCCCTCCATTACAGGAGGTAAAATATCCGTCAATCGAAAAAAATTGGGAATAAGTAAAAGCGGACGACGTTGTATTCGAACCAACCATCGGAGCGTTACCAGACGAACGCGCTAGCACAGAGCTAGAGTTGCACAGCAACGAAACGCTTTGAAGTAAATATGTTTGCTTCAGATGTGTATGACTTTATCAATTTCTTTAAAGCTTTTAATTTTGAAGTTCATTTCAGGAAGATTTCGTATTTAATGAGATTGTGACTGGTGTTTTTACACTCTAGTATAAAAATATGAATTTTAAATAGTTTTAGATAGATTGCTAGAGGTAAAATACGAATATTATATTTTTATTCGATAAGATTTTTTTTTTTTTTTTTTTTTTTGAGTAATATCGATTTTTTCCGTTTAATTTTCTTAATTAATTTTTTTTTTAATGTGTTCAGTTAAAGTGTATTTTAAATGCGAATATTTATTTATAAACAACTTTATAAATTCAAATATATTTAGCTTTATTCAACTTAAAAAAAAAAAAAAAAAAAAAAAAAAAAAAAAAAAAAAATATGTGACTACCTTTGAATGAATGAGAAATGTAATTGTTATTTATTTTGAATAACTTTTTTGTCTCTTTTAATTAAATTAAAAATCGTAATTTATAGAATTTTTGGTTTCTCATTTTTTAAATAAATTCGGATTTATTATTAATAGACCCAATACGCATGCGTGAAAGGAATGAACAGAATTTCTTCCTCTTTTTTAAACGTTCGGGGAGAATTCACGGATAAAACATGTTTTCTAAGAATACGGAAATTATTTGTTAAAAATGGGGAATAATTTAGTGCATGTTGACGAGTTTTTCTGACAGCGTACACGAGTCTTATTTCTTCCGATTATATTATTCTTTTACTTAATGTTTGGACGCTTTTTATGTTTTTTAAAAAATTATTAAACATGATAGAATATGGCAAATTCTATGAGCGCTGAAATCTCCGCTTTGTTAATAACCATTCCTAAACACTACAGCAACGCACATACACAAACAAATAACAAAAGGCAACAAATTGAATTAGCTCAACAAGTATTTATAACTGGACTTTGAAGCTGCACAAATAATCAAATGTTTAAATCCCAGCTGAAATCTTAAAAACCTAGAGCTAATTCAGTGGCATAAAATCTATAAGTTTTCTTATTGTGGTTTTGTTTTAGGCTGTTTACATATGTCGACAATCAAGTTAACATATGTAAAGGGAGAAGTAGAGAAACCTTAATGTCACGGATATCCATGTATCATTAAAGTTAACTCATTGATGTTTGTCAATGCAAGAAGACACAACAATAATATCAAAGACGGTCGTTTACGACAAGTAATAAAAAAATTATAAAATTATATTAATATACTTGTATATTTAATGATACCTCTGATAAGTCTCTAGATAATTAAAATAATTAAAATAATAAAACTTTGTAAAAAATCACCATAAAATAAAAACAAAACACAGGACGCGTTTCGAGCTAAAAACGTAACAGCTCGTCATCAGCTACAGTATACACGTGTCCGCAAGCGAACAAGTTCAAAAATGAACTGAAGGTAAAGAATGTTGCAAAGAATGCGACAGATGGCGCTACCTGAAAGAGGGACATGCAAAAGAGAAAGGTGTTGCCAAAAAGATAGAAGAAAAATTGATAGGGAAAAAATGGAAATAAATGAAATAAACAAAATAAAAATAAAAGGAAGTAAATTAAAAATTCGCAAGTCTCTAGATACCTTAATTGTGTTTTACGCACTATCCAACATAGTTGAAAAGGGTTTATAATTTCAGTATTGCCTGTAGACTGTCGATCCGTTCTCTAATTCATGCAAATATACTTGAATTACATGAGCGTGGCATATATTATTAATGTTTAAGACTCGATATTTCCTATTTACTATAGATCGTTTTAACGTATTAAGAAAATAATACTGTTAAATTATGGTCTTAGTGAAATATAAATTTTGCTGTATCTTTTAAGCAAGTTACACTATTTCAAACATAATCAAATTTTATATGCATTATTGAGGTGGGTTAAAACAGACATTTTGTATATTACGGATTCCAAAGCATTTATCTTTCGGTTAGGTGCACACCCAAAATAAATCCTTCACATTGTCATCTACCGAGAAAAGTAATTTGCAATGTATTTTAAAGACAACACAGTATTTCAAAGCTATTGAAATTAATAATAATTACTGAGATGAACTAAAGGTTACTTACTGAAAATATTCTAGGAATAGCTTTTATAATTAATTTACAGGGGCACACAAAAATATAACGTTAGTGAACTATCTATCAGAGACAATTTTTGGGTGGCCTTTATAGTTGAAGTATAATTTTAATTAGTATTTTGCAAATTACGTCCTGTGTAAAAGTTCTATATATCACGTACCATGCTACAAAAAAAGAAATTACAAGCATTACAGTCTACGACTGTTTATTCCTTAAGTATGGTTTTAAATTGTGTTAAGCATTTTTCAGATAAATTATATTTAGGGGCATTCCACGTCAAATCAGGCAGTAAAATATCAATATGTAACCCACCATCACAGATTTTAATGAAACTGCGTGTGTTTGTTCTTACTATTAAGATATGATCACCAGTAATTTTTTTTGCTCCTTGGTGAAATAGTTTCTGAGAAAAAAATTGTCAAAATTTTGAAAAACTGCCGTCAGTTGGCATTCTTGATAGCTCGGTTTTCAAATGTAGCATGTCATATATATAATCATATTTCAATATCTATTCTACAAATCATCTTCAAATAATTTATGCACAATATTTAGGGTACGCAGCTTATGAAAAAAATATATTGTTACGCTTATAACATTTTAAGTGTGTCTAAAAAAATATTTAAACTTTGAAGTCGTGAATTTTTTATGAAAAATAATGCATTAACAAAAAAGCATTATCAACAAAAGGCGGTACTTTTATTAAATTTATTTTTTATGGGAGATATACTTAAAGGTGTCCTTTACCTGATTCTGAAATAAAAATAGTGGGATTTTGGGTGTTTTTGGTAGTATTTCCTATTTAAAAATATTTTGAGGTGCATTTCATATCAAATCAAGCAGAGTCATTCCATGTCAGTTCCCCTAAGCCATTTAATCACTGTCACAAATTTCAATGAAATTGGGTTTGTTTATAGCTTATTTTAAGACGTAAACACCTTTAATTTTCTTGATCCTAAGTAAAATATTTTTTAAGATAAAAAATATCAAAATTCTGAAAAATTGTTTTAAATTTTTTTAATGACAGTTCGATATTCAAAGACTGCATTAAAAAAAAAAAAAGTCATTTCAATATAAAATCCCTAAATAGGTTTCAAATAATGTATATGTGACAAATAATGTAGGCTGATTATTATTTCTTGTTTTTTATCATGTTTAAACACTAAGAGTGTCTTTTATCTTATGAATTTCTAAAATCAAGAATTTTGTCAAAAATAATATGTTAATCAAAAATTTATTATTAACCGAAAGCAGGGTGTTATTGCTTTATTTTAATTGTACGTAAAAATATCTTTTAAATGGTTATAAAATTAAAATAGTGAACATATGAGAAAAAATTATCAAAATTTTGGAAAAATGCCACGAGTTGCCATTAATGATTGTTCAATTTTCAAAGGCCTCATTTTATATATAAAATCATATTTCAATAACTAATAAAGAAATCTTCTTCGAATAATTTAAGCAAGGTAAATAAAGTATGTAGATTATGAAAAAAATATTGCTGTAATGTTAAAAAATATTTAAATGTGTCTAAAAAATTGTATAATCTTTGAAATCAAAAATATTTTACAAAAAATAATGAAATTATTAAAAAATCTTTATCAATCAGAGGCGGAGTTTCTATGACTAATTTTTTAATTTTAAATTGTACATAATACTACATTATAACTGGATCTGAAATAAAAATAGTGGGATTGTGGTTGTTTTTAGTAGTATTTAAATCATATTTAAAATTATCAATATTTTCAAATGTAAAACCTATCCAATGTATCATCCCTGGAAATATTTTTATTTATACATTTATTTTATTTTTCAAATTATCTTTTATGTTCGTTTCTTAAGGAAAAAAATAAACAATATTGTTTTTTAGTAAAACTTCTAGGGCGAAGAGCAATTATCCCTTTCCAAAAAAGAGAAAAATCACTAGCTCCTCACCGCCCAATAGAAATTTTCAAAATGACAATCCTAATCTTTAAACTCATATTTGGTTGTTAATATTGAAAATTTAGCATTGAGCTGCTAATATTGAAAAAAAATACCAAATTTCACTCTTTTGAAGAAAATTTTGACGTATTGTGCTTTAAATATATGCAAAAAATGCATAATCCATTATATTTATATTTTTCAAATAACTATATCTAAATAATATTTAAAACTTAATGAGTTGCACTTTTGTAACTTTATTCAGTTTCTAATGATATGTACCGTAATTTCGGGTGTATAGCCCGCAGATCAAACAATTCAGTTTGGACCCAGAAATTTTATTCAGTATTTCAAGACCAATATTTACTGTGATCTAAAAAGTTACATTTTATTTTTAAAAATTTCTGGGTCGAAACACGATGGTTTGATCCGCGGGCTATACACCGGAAATTACGGTAATTTGATTTATTTCATCACAGTATTGCTGAAAGATGGATTTTCAACATATATATGTGTGTATATATATCCCTGTTCTCAAACAAATTATTTAAAAATTTATTCATTTATGTTTAATAAAGCATATATATATTGTTTATACACTTATAGAAAATACATATAGTAAATTTTATGATATTATGTCAATAATGTCTAAAAGTAAAGAACATATCTAATAGTATGTAACGAAAAATTTAACATCTGGTGTAATGACTACAAAATTTTATAATTGTTTTACTTAATTTGGATGAATGAAAAAAGCTTACATGTTTATATTTTATTGAAGTACAGGTGAAAATGTCACAAAGACATTCCTACCTCAACAACCACTGAGTATGTCACATTCACACTACAGATGATTTTTTTTTTTTTTTTTTTTTTTAATCTTTCGGGTTTGATTTCAGATGGTAATGAATTAATTAGTTTTGTTAGAAGTGTCATTGCAGTCAGCATATTAGGCTCACTATTTTTTTTTTATATAATTTGTTTTGATTGACTCGATGAACAACAATATATAAAAGGGACCATTTCATGACTTTTCAATTAAAAGCTGATTTATAAATTCATCATGTTGTTTAGTTATTATTATCGTCTTAAGATAATAAGTTGATATTAAAATTTTTAAATGCAGTTTATTTATTATTTGAACAGTTGAAAGTATTTTTCAATAAGAGTGGGCTGTTGATTTTAAGTCGGCTGTTGAGCAATGTAGTGTTGGTAAAGGAACTGGTACTATTTAATTTAATTTTAATTGCTGTAAATAATATTTGTTATTTTATTATTGTATGTATTATATTTAAGCAAGAGTAGAAATACACGATATCGTAGTCATTTTAGTACATCTTAGCATGAAAAGCTTCAATATTTATCATTAAACATTCACATTTTATGAAAATTTTGTTAAAATTGCTCATATTTTCACTATTTTTATTTTATAACTATTTGAAAGATATTTTTACGTACAATTAAAAAAAGTAATAACAGCCTGCCTTCGGTTAATAATAAATTTTTGATTAACACATTATTTTTCACAAAATTCTTGATTTTAAGAATTCACAAGATTAAACACACTCTTAGCATTTAAACATGACAAACAACAATAAATAATAATCTGCCTACATTATTTGTAACATATACATTATTTGAAACTTATTTAGTGATTTTATATTGAAATGACTTTTTTTTTATGCAGTCTTTGAATATAGATCTGTCATTAAAAACATTTTTAAAAAATTTCAAAATTTAGATATTTTTTTTTATCTTAAAAAATATTTTACTTGTAATCACCTTTAATTTCCTTGATCCTGTCTTAAAATGAGCTATAAACATACCCAGTTTCATTGAAATTTGTGACAGTGAATTAAATGTCTTAGGCGAACTGACATGGAATGACTCTGCTTGATTTGATTTGAAATACGCCTCAAAATATTTTAAATATAAAATACTACTAAAAACACCCAAAATCCCACTACTTTTATTTCAGAATCAGGTAAAGGACACCTTTAAGTATATCCCCCACAAAAAATAAATTTAATAAAAATACCGCCTTTTGTTAATAATGCTATTTTAGTTAATGCATTATTTTTCATAAAAAAATCACGACTTCAAAGATTAAAAATTTTTTTAGACACACTTAAAATGTTATATAAGCGTAACAGTATTTTTTTTCATAAAATACGTACCCTATATATTATGCATAAATTATTTGAAGATGATTTGTGGAATAGATATTGAAATATGATCATATTTATGTCATGCTACATTTGAAAATCGAGCAGTCAAGAATGCCAACTGATGGCAGTTTTTCAAAATTTTGACAATTTTTTTCTCAGAAACTATTTGACCAAGAAGTAAAAAAAAAAATACTGGGAATCATATCTTAATAAAAGGAACAAACACACGCAGTTTCATCAAAATCTGTGATGGTGGGTTACATGCCTGCCTGAACTGACATGGAATGACCCTTTAATAATATTTTGAGAAATTTGTAGAACAATTATAAATTCGAATACGTTAAAAAAATCTATAAATTCTCGTCTATTACCGGTAATTGATGGTGGATTTTTAGTTGCATTATGATTATTTAACTGCACTAAATTTTAGTTTAATATGAGTACTGATAACATCCAAGACTGTACAAAATAATTCAAGTGCATTTTCATCAGTCGGTGGACATTGCTGAAAAGGAATTTTAAAATGTTTACTTCGCTTTATAACTGAAGTAAATTTTAACATATTTTGTAGCACGTGTACACACTTGTAAATCATATACAGGGCTGCGAAAAGAGTTCGATTATATTTTTGATTATGTAATGTAATTACGGAAACTGGGCTTTTTAAATGTGTCATGCGTTTTCTAAATTGTTTATTTAATTATATTTTTAAATCTTATTAAACTATGTTGTTTCATTACAGGATTCATGAAGGGTTAGAGAGTATCTCCTAATATGCGCTTGGTGCAATACATTTCTTTCTTTAGTTTATTTACAGGCGACTTGGAATAAGAGCATCATACACCATTTATACATTTTAGATAGCTACAAAAATGGATAAAACTAGAAAACAGGAATTCTGCTTCTTCAGAATTTAGTGTCACCCCCGATGGAAAAAAAGTATATGTTTGTAAATATAGATAGTACAAAACATATTACAGCTTTAAAACTTAAAACACATGCTTTTATTTTATATAAAATGACTTTATTCGCATCCGGAGGAAGAATTCCTCATTTACGATCTAGTCTTAAACAACATCTACAGTAAATTATGCATAAGACGTCACTATCTCTAAACACAACACAAATCCAAAAAAGAGATTTCGTCATTCAAGAAACTCGACAAATAAAATCGGCTATCTAATGGTTCAAATGCTTTCATTTTTTTGAAATATTAATATAGATACGTAAATTTAAATATAGTTTATATTAGCTCCATGTTTTATCAGAAATCATTCATTTATATGTTTTCAAAATAGAACATATTTTTCAGTTGTTATGAGAAAATTGCAACAAAAAGTTACAATTACTATTTTCCAACTATTTCCTTTACATTCTACAGAAATGGAGTATTTGAGTTGACAACATTAAGCAAATAGTGCTGAAAGCTACCGAAAATTTAATATCTCAAAAATAAATTGTGATGCAGTTTTCAAACAAATTGCATTTAAAAGTATTTTTTTTCCCAACACGACGGTACAAAAATTGAAAATGTGCGATGCTTAGAAAGTTAAAAAAGTGCATTAATTTAACAGTACAATTATACATCTGTTTTGTTTTTGGAGACGATATTAAAATTGCAGCCTGAAAGGAATAGCATATTCGGGGCTAATAACACTTTGAATATTACAAATGTTATTTGTGATGCAAATAAATTAATATAAAAAACTACAATATAGGATAAACTTGAACATTAATAAAACAAAATTTCCTTCTACCAAAAAAATAAAATAGTCCATGAGAATTGTATATGAATTATCCACACGAAGTCTTCGTACCTGTATAATAAATGTAAACTTATTTACACGTTTTAAATGCTATAACATAGACATTAAACATTCTCCTAAAAAACAAAAGCAACAACAACAACAAAAAAAAAAACGCTTCTAAAAAATCAAATTGAACTAAATATACACGCGTATGACTTCGAAAATGAAAGATATTAAAAACGTATCAAATTCATAACATATTATGTTTTTAACATGTCATATCTATGTTCTAGTTTTAAAGAAATATATTAAAATATTGGATACTTTTTCAATGATAGTCAGATGTTTGTTCTTCAGGTAACCAATAAAGTATCCTGAATAAGACACAGACTGCATGTGACAAGGCATGATTTATGATCTTATGTAGTAAATAAGACACTGACAGAAAAATCATCTCTCAGATGATAGTATTTTATTTCTTTTTTATCTTTTCAAATGACAGGAAATATTTGTTTTTACGTCAGAATAAAATTTTGAAAATAAAATTAAGAAAACTATATTTTAGCTTTGATTTACTTTCTAATAATATAACTAACCTTGTTACAATAGTAAAGTTTTAAAAATGTGATTTCATGGTATATAATTAATTTTAATTTAAAGTATTTTAATTGATAATATTACGCAGAAATATGTGTACTCATATTCAATTTACAAAGTGAACAGTGCATTTCAGTTTAGATCAGAGGGATATCAGAGAGATATTTGCATAAATTTTAAAAGAATGCGTGTAAGTAGTGCGTATTAATCAAATTTATAGATCATATGAAATTGCTGCTCAAAAGAATTTGAAAACTTTTCTGACTATTGATGTTAATCCTGAAAATGAGATTTGAAAAGAGCCATGCGTTTTCCGTAATGTTGGCTTAGATTATGTTGCGTCTACGAATACCTGTAGCAGAGTTCCAACCGAAAATAGTATATAACAATGTTATTCTTTACTGTATATACATTAACATTATAGATACGATGTCTATATCAGATATACATATTTTCACGGATAGTTCCAAGACTGAATAGGGAATGGTTTACGCATTCTGCATTATGGAGGATAAATAAATAATTGATTCAAGACAAGCTAAATTAGGCCCTGAAAGCCTTTCAGACAGAACTCTTGGCGATCGGCGAAGCTATCTGATAACATTAACATAATGGTCTACGCATTCTGAGTTAGTAGGATGAAGAAATATTTGATTCAAGACAAGCGAAATTAGGCCCTGAAAACTGAACCTTTTAGCCAGAACTCTTGGCGATCGAGGAAGCCATCCGATGGTCAGATAACTCCAGTTACAAAAGCTTCAAAATCCATTCTGGCAGTTGTTAAAGGCTTCAGTCACTGGAAAATATTTTTACTTCTAACTATCTAATTCAAAATATAATGCAAGCTCTAGAACATTCATTCAACACTTTCTATATTCAGTGGATTTCTAAACATTATGGAGTGACTGAGAATGAAATTGTTGACAAACAAGTAAACGATGCAGATCTTGACTCCATATCACTAGTTATAAACAAATGTTATTTTTTCATATCTATCTCCATACCTTAACTAGTATGTTGTGGCCATCACAAAACTTTCTTCTGTCTCATACTTGTCAATACTTCAAAATTCATTATCACAGTGCATCTATGCTCATCATGAGGATTCTAAAAAGATGAAATTCCGTACATTAGTTCTAGACATATTACTGTCCCTTAAATCGTGTAAATCCTTAAAAATGCAGCATAGCAGCGCCACCTATTGGGTTATTTACACCAGAACCTAATTATCATCAACTTATGTCGATGTCTAACTGAATATGAAGTTTGGGGAAAATCCGTGCATTAGTTCTTGAGATAGAGCTATTGCGCAAATCATGACAAATGCAGCATAACAGCGCCACCTGTTGAGCAATTTACACAACCACATAATCAGCATCAACATTTATCAAGGTGTACTTGAATCTGAAGTTTTATGAAAATTCGTACATCAGTTCTTGAGATAGAGCTGTTGAGGAAATAGTGCAAAATGCAGCACAGCAGTGCCCCCTATTGGGCGATATTCACCAACACGTAGTCAGCATCATTTCATATCAAAGAGTAACTGAATCTGAAGTTTGATGAAAATGTATCCATTAGTTCTTGAGAGAGAGCTATTGCACAAATCATGAAAAATTCTGTATAGAAGCGCCACCTGTTGAGCTATTTACACTAAAATGTATAAAATGTCAATTCATATCAAGGATTAACTGATTCTGAAGTTTGCTGAAAATTGTTGCATTAGTTCTTGAGAAACAGCTATAATGGAAATTATGAAAAGTGCAGCATAGCAGCGCCACCTGTTGAGCGATTTACGCCAAAATGTACAAAGCATCAATTCATGTCAAGGACTAACAGAATCTGAAGTTTGATGAAAACCCGTGCATTAGTTCTGGAGATTGAGCTACTGCGGATATCGTGAAAAAGGCTGCATAGCAGCGCCACCTGTTGAGCGATTTATACCAAAAACTAATCAGCACCAACGTATATCAGGGACTAACTGAATATCATTTTTTATTAAATTCCGTGCATTAGTTCTTGAGGTAGAGCGCTCACAAAATTTGTGTCACATACAGACAGACAGACAGACATTTTCTAAAAACATGTTTTTCGGGTTCTCTGATCCCTAAAACGTGTAAATCCGTCGAAAACCAAAAGTAGAAAAGTTTCAAGAATCCAATACTTTCTTCTTGTAAAGATAGAAGAAAGTAAAAAGCAACTACAAGCATCTCTAATTCGAAATTAGAAACAAGAATGGGATTATCCCCAAAATTTGGCGCTATACACACAGCCTGCTAACAAAAGTGTCTAATCAGCTACATACGTCACTGTATAAATATCTATGTATACACGACAAATCATGGGCCTTTCCCGTCATACCTAGAACATTGTGGTAGGGTTTACACTGCATATGTGTCCAAATGCACGCGCCATTGCATTATATCCTAAACTGCACCTTAATCTCAAATTTTCATCTAAGAAAGCAAAAATTTACCTCTCTATCATCATTGTTTCCTTTAAGGAAGCCAAACCTACTCAAAATAATAGATTACGTTCGAATTATTGAGCATAATCAGCGTATATTTCAAAATGTCACTGATTAAGTGTGCTAATAGCTTTATTAGTACAGTAGAGCGCCGATTATCCGAACTAGTCGGGACCGACCCTAGTTCGGATACGCAAAAGTTCGGATAAATGGGCAAACAATTTAAGGGATGTTTCTGACGATACTAAAACCACCACACGTTATCTAAGCTGAGGACTGGCAGCACCAGTTAGTGCTGGCATGTTTAAAAATTGTCTTTTTCTTTGCATTTTTATCATTATTTTTTTTTAAATATTTTTATCATTTTCTGAACTACAGAGATTATAATTTAAAGAAAAAAGCTTTTGGTTGTTGCTTGGTTCAACGAAGACATTCTTTTCAATGCTGCCATACCTCTAATTCTTCTTAAATACCGTTATTTGAATAGGATCAGCGTTCTTCTGCCGTTCGAGCCATTTCATAGCTGTTTCTAAAGATTCAAAGGCTTCGTTATGTCATGGACCTGGGTTATTTTCAGAGCATTCGTTTTAATTTTCTTCAATTTCTTTTCATCATGAATCTCATCATCATTTAAAATCTGATATCCAGGGCCATGTATACTTCACTATTCGTTACCACTCGTTAATTTCATTTTGTTCATAGCTTAGGATTCTTCCCATCTTTTTTTATTGTTTTTACATCCCTTATTTTCTGATCTACTATCAGTTATTTCTTTATTTAAAATTTTATTCCAAGCCAATAGGTAATTGGGAGTTCGGTTAAATTTTTTTTTTGGGGGGGGAGAAATAGGCTGTTCGGATAACTGGAAGTTTGGTTAAAAAAAAAAAAAATTGAGAGAAATAAGCTGCTCGGATAATTGGAAGTTCGGTTAATTGGAGTTCGGATAATCAGCGTTCTACTGTATGTTACTTTTTCGTTACACATCCACAAACTATATGAACTTATTCACCTAGGAAGAAAATAACTATATGTACAGTGCATAAACTTCGTAAAACGTTGACGGTATTTAATGTGGGAGAAGTCTATTAGTCATTGCTGAGTAGGACTAGTACAGCTTTAGCCCTTGTACATTCCTCTTCATCTAGTTAAAACTTGTTTGCTTGGATATCATATTTTATTGTATTAAACAATGAATTTTCGTTACGGTAATTTGAATGCGCTGAAAAGTATTTAATATTCTATTCTTGAAGCATGATTTTCATATATTTATTAGATAAGTGGCTAAAATGCGAAATTGCGATACATGATGCATTAACCCTCTCATGCATTAAAACCTCATATGAGGTTGTCAGATAAAAAAATGGAAAAAAATCATTATCCGTAATTTTTTAGGATTTTGAATTGCATAGTAGATGAGATCAAATCAGCTTTTGAAAAGAATCAATAGATGACAGCACATGCCTTTTATTTTGTTTGTATATGTTTTAGCATCCATTATTGTCAAAAGTCAAGCATGCTAAAACAACGGAATTAGAAAGTGCTTCCCACCACCCAAAAGAGTTTAACAAGTAAGTAAAAATATATTCTATGTTTCTTACATCATTTTGATTACAAAAAGAAAAAAAAATAGATATAATTTTTTTTTGAGGAATTAAAGGTATTATAATCTGAAACCTCAAATGTGGCTTCCATGCTGTTATAGCAATTACAGCTCTTGCTGCATGCAAACCTCATTTGAGTCAGTTTATTATATCATGTATGTTTATAAAAAGATAAAACTATAAAAAAGGCAATTCTGATTAATTTTATTATTCAAATTATATATATATGTGTGTTTGTGTATGTTATAAGTAACCGGACAATTTACATATATATATGTGCGTATTGGAAATATATATATGAATTTCTTGGAAAGTAAATGTATGAAAGTAATAAAAAAAATACTAAATTAATGTTCATCGTTTGAACGAATTAAAAATTAAATACCAATAGGATTATGAGAATGGACCTCATATTTTTTAAATTGTATGAATTGACTGACCGGTATAATAGATTATACTATTTTTTTATGTCATTATATTATTTAAAATTATTTCTTGCCTTTTATAGGCTTTCTAATGGACAACAAATGGACAAAGAGGCATTACATATTCATATACCAAAGAAACCATTAGTAAGAATAATATTGACTATAACACTCATCTTACTTCTAAGAAACCGGCTATAAAAACCAGTATGATCAGAGAAAAACATTGGTTCGCTAACAAAGGTAATGATTTCTCTAAAGAACCCCTAATTTTTTAACCTGAAAAAGAATCTGAATTTTCTGGAGATACTCCTTTAGATTATTTTTATAGGCTTTTCCCAGAATGTTACTTAGAAGATATATGTTATCAAAGCAACCATTATGCTACGCAACAGGGCAAGGAGAATTTAAACATTACTGTTACGGAATAGAAAATTTTTTGGGGAATGAATTTTGTAATGACCTACATACGTTATATCAGACTTCGCCAATATTGGTCTACAAGTGGTGGTTTACGATTAAGCATTATAGCTGATTATATGTCTATAAATAGGTTTGAATTAATAAAACATTACCTTCATTTCCAGGACAATCTGAAAATCCCGGCAGATAATACAGATTGTTTGATAAGATTAAGACCGTTTTTAAATATCCTTTATAAGACATTTCATAAAGCTAGTAAGCCAGAAGAGTCACAATCAATTGATGAGATGATGGTGCCTTTCAAAGGTAGTTCTTCTCTTAAGCAATATATAAAATCAAAACCAAAGTCATGGGGTTTTAAAATATGGGTTCATGCTGGAGTTTATGCCTATGTTTATTGTTTTGAAATATTTCAGGGAGCAAATGGTGGACCGATGGCACTATCAAAAGAATATGGTGCAGCTTGTGATGTAGTTTTGCGTTTGTGCCATGGTATAGCTGGAAAAAAATCATAAAATATATTGTGACAATTTATTTACTTCAATTCCCCTAATTGAGGAATTAAAAAAAAACGAAAAATTTATTTTGTTGGAACTATTTGAGCTTACAGAATGAAGAGCGCCGAAAAAAAGCTAAAAGATGCTAAATCTCTCATAAAAGATGGAAGGGGATCAGTTTCTGTAACTGCTTCTGAGGACATCATTACAGTGACTCGATGAGTTGACAAAGCTATCGTGCACGTGGTGTCATCTTTTGCTAGAGTTGAACCAACAGATAAAGCAAAAAGTTTTTGTCATGCAACTAATTCCATTGTAGAAATAGATAGACCACATTCACTGCAAATGTATAACCAGCATATGGGAGGTGTGGACTTAATGGAATCACTTGTGGCACTTTATAGTCATTCTCAAAGAAATGAACGTTGGTGTATGCGTATTTTTTTTTCATCTTTTGAATGTTGCTATTGTAAATGCCTGGATTCTTGGGCGAAAAGACGACAGAGCTGCTAATGACTTATCAGAGTTCAAATGTAGCATAGCAACAAGCTTAATATATACTGGATCCTCATCACTCAAACTGAAGAAAAAGTGTCGACCATCCGCTAACGGTTCTCCGGCTTTCGCTTGTCCAGCAAAGAAAAGAAAATTGTCTTTAGTTGCAAAAGAACTAAGATATGACAATGGTAAGCATTACCCAAAAAAGTCTGATGGTAAATTTGCTCTGAAGTGCAAAAATGTAAGCTGTTCGAGTAAAACTAGATATATTTGTGGCCACTGTCAAGTATATTTGTGTCCAGAATATTTTGAAAATTTTCACCAAAACTGATTTTTTTCCCACAAATGCAACATTACTGCATACAAGCCTCATATGAGGCTGCTCATATAACTTCCTTAAGAATTAAAAAAATAATAAAAATCAAGTTTCCTGTTATTATCCTCATCTATTTCAAAGTAATTTGCCAGTGAATTTTTTATTTTGACAATTGAAAATAATTCATGCATGAAAGGGTTTTAAAGAAAATTACCCGATTCGATTTGACAATTATTTCGTTGTAACAGTGATTGAAGGAAAGCCTCTACACCCAACACAGGAGGACAGCTTTGTATGGGTACATTATAATTATGCTAATTGACTCCTTTTGGTCACACAAAGAGCATACATGAATCAACAAAAGAATTAATTAATCCGTTTTGAGCAAGATTGTATAAATTTTTAAAGTTAGATACTGATGTTAGTACCTACGCTACGCCTAGCTTCTGTTCTTTCACTATTTACTAGGGGAATCGTACCCGAGCTTCCCGGGTTAAAGAATAATTGTGAAATCATTTTTTTAAATTGAAAACAAATAAATTTTTTATATGCAATAATTTTTTTAGATTGACCACTTACATTAAAAAAAGCATTTTTCATATGGAAAATACGAATTATATAATCAAATAAATTTTTAATATTTATCAAAAGCGATATTTTCTTATTAGCCGCATGCTAAGAGTTATTTGCCAAGATTTTGCTACTTATGGCATCCTTTTATATTCTCCTAATTTCAGAGCTTATAATACATGTCTCGTAAATTTGTGTTTTATTTATGTTATTCTATTTATTACTCATAGGGAATTTTTTTAATGAATATTAGCCGTAAGAAAAGGATGAAATCTTTATTTTGTTTTAAATGCAGACGGATTTACCTTCCGTAATCTAGCTCCGCGTGATATAGATAAATTAAAAAATATTTCATGCTTTAAAATTGTTTTTAAAACCATAGACAATCAGTAAACTGAGATGAACTTTGCAAACAAATTCCATTTGAAAAAAAAAATCGTATTTGGTGATCTAAAAATTTAAATTGTACGATTATAAATAAATTAGATTTGTGTTTTTACAATAATATTCTTTTATTTGTTTATAAAAGAAGTATTAATTTTGTTAATTCATTTTTCACAAATATGTTAGATTGGTGTTTTTAGGTAGATTTCGTATGAAATACTACCTATTGGGATCGTTCCTATGTTGGAATTTCTAAAAACATTTTGCAGATCTACACCGATCATGAACCCTAGAACCCAAAACCACCCTCAGTAAAAAACTTTATCTATCTATCTATCTATCTATATATATATATCACTTTCTTCTGGACACGATAACTTTCGTAATTATGCACCAATCTCTTCCAAACTGATACATAAAATCAATGGGCATAAAATCTCGGTCAAGTTCGTTAATGGGTAAAATCGGACCAAGGGGAGGGAAATAGGGAGGGGTTTTGTGAAAACAGAAAACCCCCCATAACTTCTTAATTTTTGTACATATCAAATCAGTTTAAAGTTTTTATTACTTCTAAAAATAGGGCCAAAAATTTATGTATCAGAGATTTTTGATAAATTTAAAAATGGGCTCAAGGGGCGCAAAAAATAGGGTTTTTGGGAGAAAAAAAATCATAACTTCGTCAATTCTCAAGATATCAAATTCAATTAATTTTATTATAAATCTCCTTAACATTATCTAAAACTTTTATATTCACAAGTTTTTGATAGCAGCAATTCGTACCGCAAAAAAAAAAAAAAAATTAAAAACGAAAACAAAAAGGGCGTTTGAAGAAGAAAAAAATCCATAACTTCGTCAATTCTCAAGATATAAAATCCAATTAATTTTATCATGAATTTCCTTAACATTATCTACAACTTTTGCATTCACAAGTTTTTGATAGGAACAATTCGTACTGCAAAAAAAAAAAATTAAAAAAGAAAACAAAAAGGGGGTTTGAAGAAGAAAAAAATCCATAACTCCGTCAATTCAAAAGATATAAAATCCCCATGAATTTATCATATATCTTCTTAATATTGTCTACAACATCTATATAGACAAGTTTTGGATAGGACCAATTCTTGGAGCAAAAACAAATTAAAAATACATACCGGTTGAAGAAAATAAATGATCTTAGTAAGGGTGTATTCAAATCCAAACTGCTTATTTTCTGACTCATTTTACAATTCATTTTTGCTCTCAAGGGCTTCCAATTAGTACGTTTTCTTACTCAGAAACTGTATAATGTACCGTAATGGTCGATTTTCTGATAGGGGCAGAATATATTTTTTAAAATGCTGTTAAAAAGAGCATTTTGAACCGAATTTACCGAAGCGGATTGTGTTGGAAAAATCATTGTATTAAGGATGCGCTTAAATCCAAACTGCTTATTTTCGGACTGGTTTTTAAATTCATTTTTGCTCTCAAACGCATTTAATTGGTAGATTCGCTTATTCAGAAACTATATAATGTACCGTAATGATCGATTTTTTGATAGAGGCAGAATATATTTCAAAAAATGATGTCAAAGTGGGCATTTTGAACGGAATTTCCCGAAGCGATTGTGTTAGAAACGAAAAATATTGTCGTTCTGAGAAAATAATTGTTTATATATCAAGTTTTAATTAATTGAACAAAAAATAAAAACACCGGTCCCTTATAAATCTCTTCAAAAATCACGTCAGCATGTTTCATATTTTTTTTTTATTAAAAAGGAATCTGGAATTATGGCAGAAAATTTCGAGTTGTTGAGCATGGAAAAGTTTTTTTTTTTTAATGCCGCCCTAACATGATTCTGATAAAACCAGCTATTATATGAAAATGAAATAAAAACTCGTCAAGAGCGGCCAGATAAAATTGTTAAAGTGGATTTATCTCTAATCATAATTTAGTTTTTGTTTGTGAAATTAGTATATTTGACTTCGAAATCTACCTCTGCCTGTAGGCCGGGCCGGCAGGGATTTTTTTTTAATATTATTCTTTTATTTGTTTATAAAGGAAGTATTACTTTCGTTATTCAAAAATAGTCAGAAACAAATACTGAAAAATGTTTGTTGCTTTATGTGCAAAATGTTTATTATTATTATGTACTGAAACCGGTACGTGATAAGATAAACTTAAAAAAATTCAACCTTAAAAATTATTTTAGAAAATATAACACATCAGTCACTGAAAACAGATTTAGGCAAATTGCATTTGAAAGTAAATTTTTTCCCTATGCGACGAAAATTGAAAATGTACGATGGTCAGAAGATTAAAAAATTGCAGTAGCGAAAATTTCAAGACAGATATTTGATCGGTAAGTGTTGCCATTCGCAAAATTCTGTCAGCGTTACGCACAGATACGTTTGTTCTTTATAATATAGATACTTATTCAGTACAATATAATAAAGATCAGTTATTAGGATGTGGTTATCAATTGAGTCTCTTATGCTTGGATTTCCGGAATAAAAACAGCAATTTTCACTATCTCAAAATTTGCATACGCACTTCTCATATCCATATTCATCATTTTTTTTTAATTGTATTTTTTTTTATCATTTAAAAATCATTTTAACTCAAAACTTGAAGTCACGATTGTCAGCAACATCTTTTTTTGTGAACAGACGTACTCATTACTTGAGATTATAATCTCAATTCCAGAGAGTAAAAATTTCAGTAATTTATGTGTTTTAGACGCATTTCTGTTAAAATGTTCAGTTTTATCTAAGAAAATGACCGTTTTCTTTTAAATATGACTTCATTTTCACTTAAATAAGCCTTTCACCTAGTGTCTTAAACTTAGTATCAGTACACATGCAGAAGGAAAAACGTAGAAAATTTATGAGGAAAAATGCGTGTTTTCAAAAGCAGTATGTCATTTTCCGTTATTATGCCCCTAATATAATATTCCGCTCCTAATTCGATTTTGTGCCACTAAACCCTATACAACAATTTTTATCAACAATTTTGAATTTTTATCACAAAATAGCACGAATAAAATTAAAAATACCTCATTTCTCTCTTGTGTGCAATAATGAAAGCTATCTAATTTTCACCATTTTGAAGAACTTTCATAAAACGCTTTTTAAATTAAAACATAAAAGTGGGGATATTTAAAAAAAAACAGATAGTGCGATCACATCTACAAAGGAAGAACTTTCAGTTTAAAAAATATATTAGTAAAATTGGTTCAGCAGAAAGATCAGGGCAGATGACTAAAAAACACACATGTGTTTTAAATATATAGATTATATAAAATTAGGAAAAATTAAATTAAGCAAATTATGTTATTTTGATAAAATTGTAGTAAAATGTCCTAAAGAATAGCATTAAAATTTTATTATTCGAGAGTATTTTCGACAAAAACTTCAAGAACACGATATTATTTTAAACCACGATTTATTTTTTTGCTTGTCTAACTCGGCGAAGCAAATCCATCCAGGTGAGAATCAATTTCTGTAATATAAATCGCTTTTATTTGCATGTCACCTCTCTTTTATAAAGATACTCTAAATTTTTGTAAAACATTGCGTTTTATCAGTGTGTGATTTCGATTATATCATTTTCAAAAGTGAAGCATTTTCACCTGTGAAGAATTTCAAAGCAGCTGGGCTGTGAAAATGAGGCACTTCTACAAAACATAATTCAGGTTTAAGAATTAAAATACACGCTTTTTTATAAAATGACGCCATTTGCATCAGCTAAAGCAATCTACTTATACACCCCAGTCTTAAACTTCGTCTATTGAAAACTGTGCATATGACGTCATTATTACGGAATAACAGACAATATTCTTGACATAGCCCATATTTTAATTTCAACTGTTTTTTTTTTTTCAGGTTTTATGAGAAAATGGCAACAAAAGGATACAGTATCTCCTATTTTCGGCTATTTTCAGTTTACTTTCAATGATTTTCAATAGAAATGAGGTACTTTTGTTGCCACGATAATAAAAATGGTGTTAAAAACTACAGAAAAAATTAATATCTCAAAAATAAATTGAGATACAGTTTCAAACAAATTGCATTTAAGAGAGCATATTTTTCCTTATACGACGGTGTAAAAATTTAAAATGTGCAATGTTTAGAAGTTTAAAAAATTGCAGCAGAGAAAATTGCAAAACCAAAATTTTTTTTCAAATTTCAAAGTATTGCCATTCGCAAAATGACGTATGCGTTACGCACAGACATGTTTGTCCTTTATAATATAGATAGGCCAAAAAGACATATTCCTCTATAAAATGAAGTAGCAAAATGTCTTGCAAAAAATATTCATAATATGTGGCGTGAAATGGAATATGACTAGAATGTTTTTTGTGTTACGAAAAAAGCTATTTAAAGCATTATTGAAGTATGCTAAGAAAACTTTGAGCTGGCTCCTGTATTGTGTTTAATTCTTAATCATTCTTTACAACGAAGCTGTTGTCATTCGTAACCGTGTTTATCTTTCAGATACAATTTGTATATGAATAACTTAAGTTTTACTTTTTCCAAACGGGGCAAAAAAATGTCCAGGCCAGGTACCTTTTGTCTGAAGTTGCTAATGCTCATGCTCGACCAACTGAGTTATTCCGGACAAAACTCGCAGACACATAACTCACTCAGAAACCTAATGATTATTATATCTGACCTGATATGTAAATCAACTGCGCAGAATAAATCACAGGTGATGGAAAGTAAAGAAACGTTGGAAGAAAACGCCAGGTAATATAACTCCAGAAAAACTCTAGATACGTATTTACAGATGTGATAAATAGAATTTTGTGTCAATAAGTATCCACCGTTTTTACGGAATTGTATTACTTGCGTTTTATCAATACAATTTGTATTGTTCGCGATAATATCGACAAATAAAACGCTCAGAGCATAACATTTCGCATTTTTTAAGGTATTTACTTAACAACAGTGTATGTGTCATCGGAATTATATAAAAATAGTCACAAACATTCATAGTAACAGTGATGACAAAAATATACGACTCTTTCAATTCGACTTTTCAGTTGCTATTGCGTGCCATTTAAATATTAAATCACCGTGGTCGATTATTTAGTCATTTGTAATTTTTATAAAATATAGTATATCCACGTCACAGTAACTTGGATTTTCCGTGTCTTGTTTTGGACGTCACGTAAATACAAAAAAGAAATTAAAATTTGCATTTTCGTAATGCACATTCAAAGTTTAAAGATATTTTGAACAAGGTGTTATCATTTCCATTTTGATATTTTAAAAATTGTATTCTTGCATAGGATATTTGAGGTTGATCTATATTTCTATATCTTTCTACTTCTTTTTATTTATTTGCTATTTAACCCTTTATCAATTTAATTATACTTATAAGTACCATGAAAATAACTTGTTATAAAATTCATTTAATACATTGTTAGTAGTAATACAGTTCAGAATGAATTATAGATGCATTACTTTATCTTGTTCCAAAAGCATTATTCGTTACACAAAACAAAAATATTTTTAAAAGGCTCATTTATTTTGCCTTTGCATGTTTTCAGCTTTCTTGGCGTTGAGGGGGGGATTTTTCAATTTGGAAATATTTCTATATTTCTATTGCAATAACATTATATTTATACATTTCCCAATTCTACAAAATATTAAGAAAAATATTTAAAACAAAACATTTGAGTGGAGCATAAATATGGCACAAAATCCCTATAAATTCAAATTTAATTAATCCTTCTAAATCATTCTAAATTCCTTCTATATCCTATATTAAATAATTATGTAAATCTTCCAATGTAGTTTAAAAAATTCTCGAAAAAGGTTTTAGAAAATAAAATTTTCATGAATTCATAATTCAGTACATAAAGGGTTAACTCAGCGAATACATTCTAAAAACTGTTTTTTTTGTGTGTGTGTGTGTTTTTTTTTTTTTTTTTTTTTTTTTTTTTTTTTTTTTTTTTTTTTTGTTACAAAAATGGATGTGTCCTGAGATAGAAAATAGAACAGGAATGAAAATAGTGTTGAAACATAGAACTTTAGACATCAAATTCAGACACCTTATGCAAAAAGTATAAATTTAAAATGCTGAACACTAGCTTGTGAGTGGCCCCACCAGTGGCCGAGAGGTTCTGCTCTCGAAGCTGGTAGACGGGAGGTGCTGGGTTCGATCCCAATCGCGCCCGTCGGCCTAATCGTTCGGAGTTTTCGTGGTTTTCTTCGAACCTTGGTTCTCCAAGCGTTAATACGGGTTAGGTTCCCTTAGAAAGACCTCCACGGAAGGCACCCCCCCCCCTTAGGGCCTATATCCCACGTGCAGATAATTGGCCGATATAAATACAACCAACTAGCTTGTGAGTAACGTCGTGTTACTAGCTTAGTCTTTTCTAGAAATGCTATTTATTTCACTTATTGTGCTATTTTTTGCGCACTAGCAGCATTTGGTGACCAGTTTGGCCTCCCATAATATTTATTTTTGGGAAAGCATGTTAAGCATTGTATCATGTTTTTTTTATTCATAAATAATTTATTTGAATTCCCTTAAATGTAATTAATATAAAACCTTAAGTTAATATTAGTTTTTGTTGCATTAAAATATCTCAATTTTTTGATTTTCTGTAAGCAAGTAAACCCTATTGCTTAACATTGGACGTCTATGGGAATTTGGCGAAATTTTAGAGATATCGCTAAGTTGGCGTCTCTTTTGGCGGCCAATTTTGGTCGAATAAATTCGCATTATATTCTTAAGTTGGCAGCAAATTTGACGGCATTTAGCGTCAGAACATCTTTAAAACGTTTGATGACTCGATGTAACTTGTTCCCGGTGCAATTTTAGAGCCTTGGCGATCTCAGAAATCGGCATTCCCCTCTTGTGGTGGGAGACGATGGCTAACCGTTCTTCTTTGGACACCATGTTTTCCTACAAAACAGAGAATTAATATCAGCGGAGAGGATATTTAGACAACAAAAAAGCACGAGGAACACGAATAAATCACTAATGTAGACCAAAAACGCGAAAAACATTAAAATAGATATTTTCATCACGTCACAGTATTTTTGTGTCACCCTGTATTTCAGTTTAAATGGTATTTCTAGGAATAAAGTACTCAGAAGTTATTATTTCTCTTCCAAAAATTTTCAATGTATAAGCATTAAATATTACTTACAATATAATTTAAATTATAAACAACACTTTGATTTGCTTTTATGTTCTGCAAGGCAAACAACTTTTTTAAGGAAATACAATTTTTCTTTTATGTATTAATCTATATAATAAAAGCCGAAGTCATGTGACTGTCATCAATAGTTCCGGGCTGACCGCTTCAATTTTTATGTGCCAAGCGACCATTTTGCTACTTTTAATTGAGCTGGACGCAGATGATTAAATCGCCAAATAGGGTTCCTTCGCCATCATTTCATTTAAAATATAAACCTATGACTAATTTAATGAAAAATACATAACTTTCATTTAAAATACACATCTTTCCTTTACCTCATTTAAAATACAATAAATAAATGAATAAATAGTTATTTTTCCAGTATAGGTTCTTGGCGAGAAAAAAAAATGGCATCGAATTTTCCGGCAAACTATATATCCTATTTCATATACATAAGCATTTTTTTCCATATGTATACAATTGACTTAATCTAAAGAAGCCAATAATCTATTTTTACATAGAAACAGGAGTAATTTATATGTAAACAAATATTGTATATATATGTGTAAATAAAATGTTTATATGCAAATAAATACATATAAATAAAAATGGAAGTTCACCAGGTTTGTTTTCATAACTATTTATATATTTTATCAACGTATTTCACGTTCTGAAGATTGCGCCAAGCTTAAAGAAAAATGCCAAGGCCCCTGTAATGGAAAAGTACCTAAATAAACAATTAATAGTACTAATATAACATAAACTAAAATAGTTCATTTCAACGTCAAAGTATTGTTTCTAATTTACATTCAAATAAATATATATTCCAAGATTTGATTTCAATTGAAATTAAGTGGACAGCTTTCTATTTCACTTCATAGAGTAAACAAACACAAGAGATTCATTCATCATATAAACGGTAGAAAATATTAGACTATGAAGGTAATCATTCGCAAAGCAGGTTCTTCAACAATGAATGGCCAATATTCTTATGGCGTCATAGTAGGTAAATTGGTGGCGCTAACGTTTGTTAACGGCTTGCATTCACGAGGATTTTATTTTGTTATTTCTCTTAGTTACGTTAGTATATTGTCATATTTATGAACTCAGAAATCAAATCTATAAAAAAAGTATATATATTCATTATTTAGTTATTAAGTAATGACAAAAAAATTATAAATGCATGATTTGCAAAATTTAAATAAATTTATCCTTCTATATATAAAAAAAAAAGTTTTGATTTGGAAATGGACCAATGAACATCTGCGTAGATATTCCGGGTAGATCCACATCATATTTGAATGTTTAAGCATGGCCTTCCATAGTTAATATTAAAAAAACTGTTGCATACCAAAATATGAAAATCGGTGGTATTATAGAGAAATGTTTGATAAATACGCTGATGCAGACAGTTTTTAAGTCGAAGAAATATTTTAAGAGATATTTAATGCTAAAGTTGGACAAAATCGTTCCATTAAAAAAGTTTTATTGCAGCAAAAACTATACATGAGAATTTAGTCATTTTTAGATCATTTTATGCGTCAGAATTTCCCGGTGTGCAGAATTTATTTACTTTTCTTATTTGACTCATTTTGTGAGGTTTTATTTCAATTTTAATTTCAAATTTTCAGCATTTCGAGAGATATTTTTTACAAATTTTAGAAAATGTTATTAATTTAAACTGTTGCCAAGTTGCATAAACAGCGCAAACAATAATGTTTACTTCAAATTAAAAATTTATTTTACACGTGACTATTATAAACAGAAAATATAAAAAGCAGGAACTCATTGAAAATTACGTCATAAAAACTATAATTACACGTGAATTTTAAAAGAGACAGAATATTGTAAGATAATAAATTCATCATGCGTTAGAAGTCTTAAATAGGAGAATTTACATCACATTTACGTCACATTACACTTATTATATAAAATGAACAAAAAATAATATTGCAAAACAGTTTAAATTTAAAAATTGCTCGAGACATTTATTTGATATTGTAAGATGATCATAATATTTAATTTCTAACAAAGTATTTTTACTTGAATATTAAAAAGGAAAAGAAAAGTTTGGTGAAAATTACGTCAGATTATAATTCTCAGATTCAAATTATAATTCAGTCTTCCGAAATCTTTCAAAAGCCGATCAAATTATCGTGCTGTTAGAGTCTGCGGTGTCTGAACGGGGGTTGACGAGCGTAGCTCGTAGGGGGTAGAGCCCCCTAGTTAACATTAAAAAATAACATTGAAGTAACAGCATGTTTAAGTAGAATAAGTTTAATTTAGATAATTTATGAACAAATCTCAGTTTAAACACTTAAATTTCACTCATTTTTACAGCTACGGAAATTATGAGGTATTTGTCAAAAAAGACGAAATACGCATAACAACAAAAATGTATGAAATGTTATCAAGGTCACTAAGAATTCTTGATCTCTCTATCAGAATCTTTGGACTCGGGGAAGGATTGAGCAAGTCAATTAGTTTGAGAATGAAAGTAACATGATGAAATGCTTAGCATACATTTAAGGAAGTCCAAACTGGTCGCCAGAGGCGGCTAGTATTATTATATTTGTGTTAACATATTTTAAAAATTAATACAATTCAATATTATTGTGTGTGCATGTGAATTTTCTATATTAAATTATTCTCTTCAGATGGAATTTAGCATTATTTTGCATTAAAAATCTAAATAAACTTAACAAATTTCTAAGATAACGTATACAGCATTTACAAGTTTCCAGTACTTATTTTTATCTTTTTCAGAACTTTAAAACTAATTAATTTTACAGGTTGAAATTGTATGCGATTATGTTTACAGCTGCAGTACCTGGCAGAGATTTATTGTCTGTTAGTAATTCCAGCTAGCAAATTTATACCAATTAAAGTAACCTTACCCTGGATTTTGAATAAGCGATTACATTCATTCACAGCGGCAAAATATTTACATATTTTGGAATTATTAGTATTTGGTTTGCGTATGGGAGCAACATTAATTGAAAAAACTAATAACTCCACGTTGTATTTTATTGCTTCAAGTATTTAAAAATATTTTTTTGTTACATTGTGTCACATATTATGTCGGAAACATGCAGCCATATTGACATGTACCCAAGTATCCGGGCTCGATGGGCAGCATGATCAATTTTTCCTTATCCAATTTTCTAATTCTGAAAGTTATATATATATATATATATATATGCCCATGTCACAGTAGATTATTTTAGGGAATGGGTACCCTCAGAAAGGCTTCTTCGACGTCAGTCGCTGATTTTTTTCTTTTTTTATGACTATGATTCTAAATACGATGCACTAGTAAAATTGCTTACCGATCATGGTACTTTCTTTGTGTCAGGCATTAGTACCACTCTCTGTGCTAAGATAGACATCTCCCATTCTTTTTTACACAGTCACAATAGAAAAATCCCTGCCGGTTCAGGCCTACAGGCGGAGGTAGATTTCGAAGTTAAGTACTAAATTAACCAACAAAATTTAAATCAAGATTAGCGATAAACCCAGTTCCTCCACTAAGAATGAGCTCTAGGGAGATAAACATTTTGTGAAAATTCTAATATACACGAATACACACACGCATGCATATGGAATAGGTTTAAAAAATAGCTAAAGCAAATTCAGATAACCTCAAAGTGATAAATAAGTTAATATTTCCATAGTCGGGTTTTTATCATGTTTTAATACGTTTCTTCAAACTCACATGACGTTACATATTCACCTTCTGAGGCCAATTTTATTTCCAATATGACGCAATATTTTGTTGCTGTTTTTTAATTCGTCAAACTATTTATTTCATTTTGAGTTTTCATGCGGAAATCTTGCTCTAGGAAACTTATGACGTAATATTCAATTTGTTTTCAATTCGTCAAACTATTTATTTTATTTAATTTTTCACGTGAAATTCTCGCAAAAGAAAAGCAATTGTTGTGGTGAGAATTTTATTGCTTTTTTTTTAAATTGTTGGCAACTGCAATAACGAAAAATATTTAATTTTTTCTGTTATTGTTGTGTAAGAGCTGATTTTATCGGAATCATGTTAAGATGGTATTCAAATTTTTGAACCCTCCCTATTTCCATTCCCTTGGTCCGATTTTACCCATTTTCAATCCCCGCCGAGATATTAGCCATCTCAAAGTTGTTGGCGAGTTTGAAGATGATCCGTGCATAATTGCGACTTTTATCGTGCGGACAAAATTTAGTACATACATACATACACACACACATATATATATATATATATATATATATAAACTTTTTAGGTGGGGGTGGTTTTGGGTTCCTGGGGTCCTATAATGAAAAGTTATGAAGGAATTTTTCAAGAGTCGCACCATGGTAACGACTGCAATAGGTAGTATTTCTTACGAAATCTACGTAAAAGTCTGAAAGAGTGAACTAACTGCACGTTAAATTAAAATGATTTCGTCTTATGTTGTTCGTAAAATTGGTTTCGTCTTTTATGGCTTTTTTCTTGTGATCTTTGATCGGATGTAAACAAATCAACAGAATAAAATAGTACTGATTTATTCTTGGATAAATAAATTATTATACCCTCCCAAAGGTTGGTCATGGTGTTTGATTTGGGGAACCAATTTGTGTGTTAAGGTATAGGTAAAGTGGTCAAAGGAAAATAGGTTCGGATTAATAAAGCACATACGCTCAGACTCTGCATTATAATATGAAACGGATTGAGTTGAAAAAAGTTTATCAATTTTCTGCTGCTTGAAAAGCATTGACGTAGATTATGTCATGCAAAAAGTGAGAGAAAGTTTGAGTCGCTTCAAAATAAACTTTACATAGCGTAGATAATACGAGGTAAGCTTCTTAACCATTAGGTGATTCCTGTTATTTTGAATAAAGATATACCAGGATCCGCGGAATTCAATTCAAAGTTTAGATTAGTTTTTCAGTGTATTCCGCAGGTGCAAATAAAAGGAACGGGAGGAAAATATGAACTGCGTTAAGTGATTTACTATATAACAAGCTAGCAAAAATATTTTTACGTCTATTAGCTTAATTGTGTTCTAATTACATTGATTATCAATTAAAATAATTTATGTGCTTAAGTCCCTTTTGAGTTGCCAGGTGAACATATTTTTGAAACCATACTCAAACTTCAACTAATATATTAACTTTAGTATGTTATTCTATTTATATTCAATAAATTGAATATATATATATTTTTTTAATTTTCGTTTTTACTTTAGTTTCAAATTTTCCAATTAAACCTCAGAATTATGTCTATTAAATCCACTGCTGAGAGTATCTCCTTATTATTGAAAAAAAAAAAAAAAATCTGAAATATATGTCATGGCGTATATCAAATCTCACAATCTCAAAGAGGATCTCACTAAGTTAATTATTTATTTTTACAGGATAGAATAAATCGTCAATAAAAGCAAAGAAGACATGAAATAATGCTTTGTGGTATAAGTTTATTTTTTGATATGTTTTGCTAGGCTATTAAAGACGTTTTAAATACAATAAAGCAAGAAAAATGGGGGGGGGGGAGGAATTCGCATATTGCTTTCTTCATTTTTAGTGTGTTTTAAAAGGCATCCATACAAATTGGGAAGTCGATTAACGGGCTTTAATGTAACTTGGAAAAAGTTAAATTAGAAAAAATATATAATGTTTAGGAATACCACAACTGAAATTCAAATCTCTGATATCTCCAATTTTCATAACATTTAAATATTATTGTCTTGGATATATTTCATAAAATGCATATTATCATAATTTTAAAATTATTAGAAATGTTTTTGTTCGAAGTGTTTTAAATCTCAAAATATAATTTTTTATGGCATATGTCTGCCATCTACTCTGTAATATTTTTTAGATAAAATATATTATTTAATCTAAAGTAGCCTCTTTTATCCGAAACTCTTTTAACCGAAAATCTCGTTTAACCGAAACCCATTTTAAAGCTTTTATTTACTACCACATTCGTTGTGTGTAAAATTTATTTTTATAGCATTTTTACTATAAAAGACTGTATATACAGTGGCGGTCAAAAGTTTCCGACCAGCATAAAATTTTTGGTTAATTTGTAAGTATACCCACACAAAGAGGAATCTCAAAGTTATATTTATACACTTTATTGACATAACAGTTAAGAACTTATTTAGGGAATAAAAATTAAATATTAATAAATTTAATTGAAAAAATTAATTGCAAAAGAAAACGCATGTTCTCAAAAGTTTCCGGCCACCTTGGCAAGTTTGGAAAAAAATGGTGTTATAACAGAAAATAACAATGATCAACAACATTTACAATTATTATTTTGTATTCATACATTTAGCAATAAGTACTGCGGCGCAGCAACGTGGCATCGATTCAATGAACAGTTGTAGATCATCAACGTTAAGTTTTGTCCACGGTTCTTGCAATTTTTGTGAAAATGCTGCTAAATTGGAATATTTTTAATTCCACACACGTTTTCAAGTTAGTTTCAAAGATTTTCTATTATATTCAGATCGGATGATTGGGCTGTCCCTTTCAAAAGCGAAGTTTTTTGTGCGAGAGCCACTGCTTGACGAGCGTGCTTGTATGCTTTTGGTCGTTATCATGATGAAACAAATAGTTGCGACCACAATTTTTCCTCCAATAAGGCAGCAAATGATCTTGCAAGACATCCTTATGCATTGCACTATTCATCTTGCCGCGGATTTCAAATAACGGACAGGCGCATTTTCCAGAAAATGCTCCCCACAGCATAACGTGTCCTCCGACTTGCTTCATTGTATGAATAATATATCTCGCATCTTTTCTTTTGCTTTAGGTCGTCGGTTGTAAAGTGTTTTATCCCTCACAATAAGATTGAACGTTGATTCATCTGAAAATAGTACTTTTTTCCAGTTTTCACTTGATCAGTCTTTGTATTCTTTGGCAAACGCCAGTCGGGCCGTCTGAATTTTTTTACGTATGAAAGGTTTTTTAACGCCTACTGTTCCATAAAGTTCTACGTCACATAAGCGTCTTGACACTGTAGATAGACTTGTTTCAGCAATAAATATAATACCATAAATCGCTTTTAACACCATAAATGACGTGGAAGTCCAGCAGTATTTTTACGCGGGTCATCAACTGCTTTTCTTCTAATAATTCTGTCCACAAGAATAGTCGTTTTCCGTGGTCCCCCAGACCGTGGCAAGTTCCGAAATTCATGACCATCTTTATATTTTTTTAAATATCGTTTACAGCAAATTTTCCGATCGACAACTTTGCCGCAATCTGACGAAAGGATTGTCCCTTTAGCGACAAACAAATCACTCATTTAGGAACAATAAATTGTTAAACTTTTCATTTTGAATTTAATATACATTATTCACCTTGATTAATTAACAAATATGGCCAAAAAAATACTTTAGCGATAGTAAAAACTAATAAATGACGAATGGCCGGAAACTTTTGCACGCTCCAATTTTGAATTCCTCCCCTTTGCATCAAGTATCTTAAGTAACCAATCAAAATGATCACGTGGTCAGAGGTAATTTGCTTATTCCTAACTTTTGGAGCAATTGAACTTCTTCTTCGGTAAAACGTTCTGTCAAACAAATCAAAAAAACTAAATTGCCGGAAACTTTTGACCGCCACTGTACATGATAAGTGAAGCATAAGAATTGTTACAACAGCATACGTTCATTCAAAGTTGGAGAAAACTTTTTCCAAGATTAGCTACTGAAACGAACGAAAGCTTTATGGATGAAAAAGAGAAATGATGCTGTCGATTTGGAATCAGTATTTAATAAAATACCTGGTTGTAACGGCTGTGATATTGCAGGAATAAACGATTGGCTAAATTGTGACTCAAATAATCCCGCATATCATATATTGAGAGATGAAGAAATTATTGACGATATCCGAGGAACATGTGCTGATAAAAGCAAAGAGGACAACAATATGGATGAAGAAAACTAAGAAATTAGCAATTCTGAAGCTTTGGAAAGTTTTGAAAAAGCTCTGGCATGCATGGAGCAGAAAAAAACTGTGAGGCTGATGAACTAATAGTATTAAAAAAACTTCGTAATTGAGCTGCAAAGAAAAAGCAATCGAAACTGCGAAAAACAAAACTTTGTTTTAAACCATTTTGAAATATGTAAAAGGTAGGGGATGGTGGCCTAAAATGAACCTAGCGAGCAAAATGTTCCACATATGTTTTCTTCCAGACAGGTCACGCTATCTACAGGGTGACACATAAACTAGTTGTGGCAAGTTAAAGAGAAGCAACGATGGTATTCAAGTGGTCGCAATATTATGCGTCCTAATAGAGTTCTTTGAAAAAGTGGGTTTTATAACATCTTTTATAAGATAAGCACTAACTTTCATATTTATTTAAATATGCAGTCTTTCATGTACAGAAATATGACATGGTTTACTTGATAGAGTATATTTTTAGACGTGCATTACACTTGCTAAGTTTGTTATGTATTTCGGCGTCTTCCAGTTATATCACCTAAAATGGACGGCCATGTTGCCGGGTAAAATGATCCATTATGTGGATCGTTTTACTACCATTTCATAGGCTGAAGAAAATCCTGTACCGGGTCGTAGCCATCATGGGAGCCAAATGTGTGACTGCCCCCAAATATTTCTCTTTGAGTCCATGTGTTATCCTATTATTTTTGGATCATAATTTTCAAATATTACATTTCAATGTTTTTTCAAAATTATTCGTAACATTTCATATTTTAAAATTTAGGCAAAATAATTTACGTATGCTATTTTATTGTAAAACTTATTTTATTTCATTATGTATCGGCATAATTACTTTTATATCTTTTTTATTTTGCCTACAATATCAAAATATAAAAACAATTTGCAATTATTTTTAAATGAAGGATCATTTTGCCCTTGGGTGAGGGTAAAATGATCCCTTGGACACTTTTTCAAAAATCTATTTTTTTCGATACTCAATTTGGTTTTAAAAGATTATTAAAGATGTTTATAATGCAAAATATAGTATAAAACATATTACCATAGATCTAAAGTTTCATTTAAAGAGTTGCGTTATTTTACACAAGTTTTCCCATTAAGGAGATCATTTTAGACCACTTTCCCCTACTTAATTTCAAAATAAAAATTCAGGTAATTTATTCTTGTTTCAGCTTGGCTATTGCTTTATTTTTATTTAGCACTTGTTACCATGATAAGAAAAAATGCATATACTTGTCCCTAATCTAAAAATTGAATCATGCTCGTTTGTTCGAAAATTTTGATTTTCCGAAAGATGGTCGGTTCCAATTACTTCGGATAATAGAAGTTCTGCTGTATTATCAAACCACTTAGTTTCTGATAAATACGATATTATCATAAAACGTTCAGCAGATAGATTCAATGTGTCCAAAACAATCTAAAGAGGATATTTATTACGCTACATTTTCATGTATTAAATTGTCATGTGAGCTGAGAATTTATAATAATAGGAGTAAAAGACAACTTGTTGGAATTTCGCATAAGTATTACTGTAGTACGTAGTCCCTAAAATAATGTTATATTTGAAGCGTTCAATAGGCATGTTATTTTGTCAATTTCTCAGTGAAATATCTAAAAACATCTGACATTTATTCTCAATCAATATTATCTCTTCGTAATTCTTCTTTTAATATTCATATATCAGTACTTTAACTTTACTGGTGTATATAAAATAAAAAGGAAAAAACTTTAAATAGTTATCATATTTCATTCTTTTCTGCAGAACTGAGCCTAAAGGTATATGATATAAAACATTTTGGTAATAGCAAAAGAAAGCGAGAAAGCCAGAATATTTATACAGTTCTAAACATTCTCCTTGAATAGATTTGATAAATAGAATTTCAAGAATATATTTTAAACTTTTATAAATAATTGTAATATATAAAATATTATAATATATTAAGCATTATAACATATAAAGTATCATAATATATTATTACAATATATAAAGTATTATTATATGATTTATAAGATTACAAAAAATCTCTCTGCTCTCTGTTTTTTGCTTTCAAAATTTTGAAAAAAAAAAAAAAAAAAAAAAAAAAAACTTATACAGATTTCCTCTTTGATCATAGTTCGACATCATTAGATAGTGGCTGTCATAAAACATGTAAAAAAATGGAAAAAGGTAAAAAAACTGAAATATATGAATTACATTAGAACAAAAGGAAAAAATCTTAAGAAGCATATTTTCATTTCAACACAGTTTAAGAATATAAAATCTCATATTTAATTCATAAATTGAAATACGAAAAATAATTTACATTGGATATCATGTTTAAGATTTTGTTATGCTTTGAAAATAACTAATTTAACGTGTTAAATCTATTCAGTATGCAATTATCGTCATTCAATATCAAAATAAATTTATATTTTTCTTAGAAAATGACATTCTAAAGAAAAATGAAAAAATGTTTTCCATATTCCTTATTATCTTCAAAAATCCCAAATGATAATGCATTCCTGAAATATATGTAATGATTTATTATATCTTTAACGTTTTTTATCTTTATTATATTTTTAATATTCTCCCTGCTTTTATCCATTTCAGATAATTAATTCTTAAGACGAACGTTTTCCATCTGGAAATCCTATTATTATAATTTAGAAAATAAATATTATTTTTACAAAAGCATAATAACATGTCCCAAACTGGAAAATTCTGAGTTTTAAAAGCATCTAATGTTTCACTATGGATTTAAGATATCATTTTTTAACTGATTGAATAAAGAGAACTGATAAATAGAATTTCATAATACGTAGATAACAATTTTAGACATTGTTCATCACAATCTTACACTGTTAAAAATTTGCAACATTCTGGCAGTTCATTTGACCGTTTTTTCCGAAAACGGTTAAAACAACCGTAATTTAATACTATTCTGACCATATTATTGGTCATTTTATGGTCAGAATATAGTTAAATTAGGGTTATGAAACAGTTTTTCAAAAAACGGTCGAATGACCTGCCAGAATGCTGCAAAATTTTTAACAGTGTATAACAATAAAATCTTTTGTGAATAACTAGCTTAAATGTAAGATAAACTGATATAATCAGAGATAAACTCATTCAGGCTCGTAAGAATAAAAAAATTAAATCGTTTTAGCAGTTTTTCTTTAGACCATTTAAATCGAGATTTTGTTCAGTTAGTAGTCTATAAAAAATATGGAAACTTTTCCTCATAAAAGAAGCATATTTAAAAATTATCTGACGTGGTCTAAGGTATAGAATAATTTTCTAAATCTATTTATATCAACAAAAATAATGTAAATGTTGAAAACTAAATGCTGCAGCTTAATGATTTTTTTGTCTATAACGTGACCTTTTTGAAATGGGCACATACTAACAGCATTTCAATGGAAATTATTGAAATATTGAATAAGCATAGACATTAAGAAATATTTAAAAAAAAATTGATGTTGAATCTTATGTAGCATTTTTATTTGCAGCAAAATCCAATTCAGATATAGATTATAAGTGCGTCGTAAATCTTGAATATAACATAAACGCTTTTTTCATCACAATGGGTGTTTGTATTGAAGTATCTTGATTGTGCTGAGGCTCATGTAAATGTGGATTGTCAAAAATGTATTTTTAACATTTGTCTTTCAGGTCGTAGTTAACGTATAAGTTGAAACATAATGAGACTTTAGTCGATAACCCGACTTTGCGTAAAATTTCTACCTCCGAAGTAGCATTTTACTAGAAATTACTTACATATGCAGTTCACAAAGCCATTGTGGGATATTTAAAGTGATGTATTTAATGTTTAGTGCTAGGTAGAATTTTATTTGCAGTCTTAGACAATTGGCATATAAAAATATGTGTGGGTAATCATGAGTATAACATAAGCGTTTTTATTGAAAAAGAGGTGGTCATAATAAAGTTGTTTGAATATGCTGCGTCTCTTGTTAATATTACTTCTCATAATATTTTTTTAGAACATTTGCCTCTCAGAGTAACGTAAACGTTAAAAATCATGATTCAATTTTACTACTGCAGATCGTTACAAGTAAAATTATTGCCTCATGATTTGCAGGGGATTAAATAGGACAAACTCAGGGCTTTCATTTCATAGCAAGAACCAAGCATTTGTTCTATTAACGTTGAGAGTGCTGATGATCTAATTATCTCAAGTGAGGATAAAAGAAAATTTCTGAATGCCGGATAAATCAATAAGAATTTTATTGAAGTGATTATTGCATAAGAATAAAAGAAGCATTAGCTACATAATACTGACATTATAATTTCTTAGAAGGTCTATAACTAAATGAATCATTGTATCGTTTACTATTAACTAGGTGATCTTACCCGCGCTTCCCGGGTTACAGAATATAGGTGAAAACACTTTTTTTAATTGAACACTAATAATTTTTTATATGCAATAATTTTTTTAAATTGCCCACTTAAATTTCAAAAGCATTTTTCATATGAAAAATACGAATTATACGATCAAATAAATTTTTGAAATTTATCAAAAGCGATATTTTCTTATTAGCCGCATGCTAAGAGTTATTTGACCAAGATTTTGCTATTTACAGCATCCTTTTATATTCTGATAATTTCAGAGCTTATACATGTCTGTTAAATTTGTGTTTCATTTATATTATTTTATTTTTTTATCCATAGCGAAGTTTTTTTTTAAATGGATATTAGCCGTGAGAAAATGATGAACTCTTTAAGGGCAAACGGATTAATCTTTCGTAATCGAGTTCCGCGCGATAGAGATAAATTAAAAAGTATTTCATGCTTTAAAATTGTTTTTAAAACCATAGACAGTCAGTAAACTGAGATGAACTTTGCAAACAAATTCCGTTTGAAAAAAAAAAATCCTATTTGGTGATCTAAAAATTTAAACTGTACGTTTACAAATATGTTAGATTTGTGTTTTTTTAATATTATTCTTTTATTTGTTTATAAAAGAAGTATTAATTTCATTAATTTGTCTTTCACAAATATATTAGATTGGTGTTTTAATATTATTCTTTTATTCGTTTATAAAGGAAGTATTAATTTCGTTATGCAAAAATAGTCAAAAACAAATGCTGAACAATATTTGTTGCGTTATGCGCAAAATGTTTATTATTATTATGCATTGAAACCGGCACGTAATAAAATAAACTTAAAAAAATCATGCTTAAAAATTATTTTAGAAAACATAATACATCAGTCAATTAAGATACAGTTTTTAAACAAATTGCATTTGAAAGCAAATGCAATTGCACCTATGGGACGAAAATTGAAAATGTACGATGGTCAGAAGATTTAAAAATTTCAGTAGTGAAAATTTCAAGACCGAAATTTGATCCTGAAGTGTTGCCATTCGCAAAATGACGTCAGCGTTACGCACAGATATGTTTGTTCTTTATAATATAGATACTTAATCAGTAAAATATAAAAAAGATCAGTTATTAGAATATGGTTATCAATTGAGGCTCTTATGCTTGGTATTCTGGAATGAAAAACAGCAATTTTCACCTTCTCAAAATTTGCATACGCACTTCTAATATCCACATTCATCATTTAAAAAAAAAAAAAATTGAATTTTGTTAGATCATTTTAGAATCATTTTAACTCAAAACTTGAAATTCACGATTGTCAGCAACATCTTTTATGTGAACAAACGCACTCTTTACTTGAGATTCTAATCTCAATTCCGGAGAGTAAAATTTTCCGTAATTTATGTTTTTAGACGCATTTGTGTTAAAATGCTTAGTTTTAACTAAGAAAATGATCGTTTTCTTTTAAATATGACTTCATTTTCACTTAAATAAGCATTTCGCCTAGTGTCTGAAACTTAGTATCAGTACACATGCAGAAGGAAAAACAATATAGAAAATTTATGAGAAAAAATGCTTGTTTTCAAAAGCAGTATGTCATTTTCCGTTATTATGCCCGTAATATAATATTATGCTCCTAATGGGATTTTGCGCCACTAAACCCTATACAACAATTGTGCATTTTTATCAGAAAATGGCACGAATAAAGATAAAAATACGTAATTATTATTCTCTTGTCTCCAATAATGAAAGCTATCTAATTTTCACCAATTTGAAGAAATTTTACAAAAAGGCTTTTAAAATTAAAATATAAAAGTGGGGATATATAAAAAGAAACAGATAGTGCAATCACATATACAAAGGAATAGCTTTCAGTTAAAAAAATATATATATATTAGTAAAATTGGTTCAGCAGAAAGATCAGGACAGATGACTAAAAAACACACTTCTGTTTTAAATATATAGATTATATAAAATTACGAAACATTAAATTAAGCAAATTATGTTATTTTGATAAAATTATAGTAAAATGTCCTAAAGAATAGCATTAAAATTTTATTAGTCGCGAGAATTTTGCACAAAAACTTGAGAAAGCAGCTGGGGTGAAAATGACGCACTTCTACAAACCATATTTCAGTTTTAAGAATTAAATTATACGCTTTTTTATAAAATGACGTCATTTGCATCCGCTACAGCAATCCAGTTTTAAACTTCATCTATAGAAAAGCATGCATATGACGTCATTATCGCGGAATAACAGACAATATTGTTGATATAGCACGTATTTTAATTTCAACATTTGTTCTGGTTTTATGAGAAAATGGCAGCAGAAAGATACAGTTATCTCCTATTTCTGGCTATTTTCCGTTTACTTTCAATAGAAATTGGGTACTTTTGTTGCCACGATTAGAAAAATGGTATTAAAAACTACAAAAAAATTAATATCTCAAAAATAAATTGAGATACAGCTTTTAAACAAATTGCATTTAAAAGAGCATTTTTTTTCCTTATACGACGGTGTAAAAATTTAAAATGTGCGATGGTTAGAAGTTTAAAAATTTGCAGTAAATAAAATTGCAAAACCATAATTTTATTTCAAATTTCTAAGTGTTGCCATTCGCAAAATGACGTATGCGTTACGCACAGATATGTTTGTCCTTTATAATATAGATAGTCAAGACTACATTTGGATATCAAATCAAATTTAGCGTTATCTATCACATTTTTTCACCTATATTCTTCAAATATAGTGACTTTTAATCATTTTACGTCAGAAACTAACTGTCGAAAGTTTTATTGTGTGATTCTATTTTTTTAAGTTATAGCTAAAATAGTTTACTCGTGTCTTCTTTTTTTATTTCATACTCTTTCAGTTACGGAATGTCCAGTCTATTATACTTTGCACCCCTAATAAAGGGCGGAAATGGTTTAATCTTTTCAGGCTGCTACATGTCTCCAGTTATTTTCTTTGTCTTTATAGCGATATTTGAAAGCATTTTGTTCCTGAGAGATATTTTATACTTTCAGAAATTATTTTTTTCGGAATTTTGTACCGCAAAAAAGTTCCCATTCCCTAAGAAATTGGAAATCTATTGAGACAATTATCCTAAAATGAATCCGATATTTGTGACTTTTCGGACTTATTTTATTACTTCGGTCTTAGCGACTTATTTCCTTATTTTGGGAAACAATAGCGGAATTCATAGCTCTAGAACTCATGGAACCATATAAAAATATAGGTCATAATATGTCAATTGATTTTTTTTTTTTTTTACTTCACTGGAACTAGCAAAAGATCTGATAAATTGTAAAACAAGTGTGGTAGAAGCTGTGAATCGAGCTCGAAGAGAAATTCCAGATCATCTAAAAAATAAAAAAGATAGTCTTTACTCCACGAATATATTAAAACACGAAATTACAGATACTATACTTACAATATGTCAAGAAAAAAAATCTAAAGAAATTCATTATACTGAGCACACTTCATTCAAACGTTACAACTGCAAGTAATGAAAACAAAACTCCTGAAACTGTAACATTCTACAGTAAAAGCAAATATGGTGTGGACGTGTTAGATCAGATGGCTAGAAAATATTCTATAAAATCCGCATCAAGGATGCGGCCTGTAGATACATTTTATAACATTGTCGATATTGTAGTTATAAATGCTTGGCTTATTTACAAATTTTTGTCAGGTTGTCAAGCCGATACATTTCAAGGAAATGTTACACTGAATAGTTAGAATATTAATTGCTTTCAAATTCTGTAAAGGATACAAAAATGCTCCACTAATCAAAATTATATACCAGAATTAAACAAAACCATTTTTCTTATATGCAGAAAATGTAAAATTAATAAGCATAAAGATAACTCCATTGAAAAAATATTCATTTCGTGGCGTGTTTAAAAGTACCAAAGTAATAGCCTATTACTGGAAAATTTGTAAATAAGGTGACTATATGATATAAAATATTTTACATAATGTTAACTTATGAATAAGTTATGCATAATTATAAACTTATGCATAACATATTATATTATAATTTTACTTAATATTATAATTAACTTAAATATTATAATTTTAGAAAATTAACAGATTTATTTCTCTTTTTATTACATATTTTTGTTTCCTTTTCTATAAGTGTGTAATTTATTATCATTTAATGTATTTTTCTATAAAATAAATCATTGTTATTTTGTGCAAATTTAACAATATATTCATAATTAAAGAACAATGATTGAATACAGTGTTAAAGTAGAATTTTTTGCATCTATTTTGCATAATTTAATTAGTGGTGTCGAATTGGCCCCAGTAAGTGTTTTGGGATGTCGAAAATCTCGGACGTTCTAGTGTTAACTTATTATTAATGTTATCAGTATTTAAGTTTCATTATAGCACACCAACATGGCGTCAGCGTTTTTAAGCAGAACACCCGTTCTACATATTTTTTTCTTTAATCCTTAAATGCTGGGTGTTGCTTTTAGGCAACATTCCCAATTTAGGCTATAAAATACTATTAGAATAATACTCAAGCTATAATGCCTAATGTTGCCAATAAAATACATTCTGAAAATATTATTAAATCGATTTTCAACATGTAAATGACAACACTTGTGCTGTTTAAGAATAAAGATAGAGTTATTTTTTGAATTGCTGCTACTTGTTCTTTTTGTTTTGTTTGGAAGTTTGCGAAATACCCCATTTTGTTCTGCAGTGAGCAAGTAAAAATTATTTCTTATTATAATTCCTAAAATTTTTGTGTGTTTAATATTATAGAATATTATCAAAGAAATTTTTTTTCAATTAAAGACCAGTATTGCGATTAGTAACAAACTGTTTTTTAGCCGTAAACCATACTTAAGACAAAATATGATTTTTTAAATTATTTTTCCCATGATGTATTTAAAAATTGAAAGCCGAAAAACATTATTACACTGATTTTTGAACAATCAGGCATTTAAGGGTTAAATTTATTTATTTATTAGACATTGTAGCAGCAAATAGACAAAGGCATAAGCAGGTAAATTGATATTAAAAGAGTAATTCTAGAGTAACATTTTAAACAACAAATTTAGTCTAAAAATACAAATAAAGTTCAAATGGTCTTGATATTGTTTCTGATTTCATTAAAATAGTTAAAATGTGACTATTCTCACAAATGAGCATATGAGATAAAAAGTCATGTTATTTCAAGTAAATAATGCTTATTTATTACATTCAAGATTTTTTGTCATAAAAAATTGCGAATTAATTTAATAGATTAACGCGGATGGGGTCACACATTTACTAATTTAACCCATTATCTACCGACGGTACTTATAAGCACCATTAAAATAGCTTGTTACAAAATTCATTTAATTCATCGGTTCATTGTAATACAGTTTAGAATGAATTATAGATGCATTACTTTATATTGTTCCAAAAGCATTATTGGTTACACAAAACAAAAGTATTTTTAAAATGATGATTTCTTTTGCCTTTGCATCTTTTCACCTTTCTTGGCGTAGGGGGGGGGGATTTTGCAGTTAGGAAATTTTTCCATATTTGTATTGTAAGAACATTATATTTGTACATTTATTAATTCTACAAAATACGAAGAAAAATATTTAAAATAAAAGATTTGCGTGGGGTTATAAATATTGCACAACATTCCTATAAATTCAAATTTAATTGATCCATATAAATCCTTCAATCCTTCTAAAACACTTGTATTAAATAATTATGAAAATCTTCTAATGTAGTTTAAACAATTCACAAAAAATGCTTTGAAATATAAAATTTTCATGAATTCATAATTCAGTACATAAAGTTTTAAATCAGACGCCAGATTTTAAATTTAAAGAACATTCTAAAATAGATTTTTCACGTATGTTCTTTATTGTTAATATTAATTGTGGAACTTATTTTCAATTAGATAATTATATTTCATAAGATATGATATTACTAAACAATAACATTAAGTCATATCTGAAACTAAAATAAAAGTAATCCTAAACTTAATTTGTTAAAAATATTCAAATTCACAAAGATTGTTATTTCCGAAATTTTATTGAAGTCGATTTAACCCTTTCACCGTCCGAGGGTTTTGCAGTATTTTTATAAGAATGCTTGTAAATCCCAGGATATATATTTTTTTAAATCTCAATTTGATTCTATAATATCTTTAATATCACTAATTTCTATATAAGGTTAAAAATAGAATTCTGTTTAAAATATTTTGGTGTACAGCCATTTTAACATGATTTCTAGGAACGGAAAAATCCGGGCCAAACGGTTAAAGGGTTTTAATAAACTGCATAACTTTTACAAATGAATGAAAAAAAATCTTATTTTTAAACGTCTTTCAATTAACGTTAATAGATTGTTGCACTTGTTTCAAAAGATGAGTAATGACGTGCGTAAAATAATATATTTTGAACTATTATTTTAACACAATCAAACTGATTGGTAAAGTTATCATACGAATTTGAATATTTCCAACTGAGCGAAAAAATGCCCAGGCCGGGAATCGAACCCAGATCCTTGGCTTACAAGGCCAATGCTTTTCCGTTTAAGCTAACTGGGCCGACAACCAGCCAGCATATTTCGCTCAGAAAACCTTATTGGTAGAACATCTGGTCTGTCATGTAGACAGCTCAACAGAATAAACCGCAGGTAATGGAACTCCATATAAACGATGGATACGTAGATGAACTATTACTTTAACACAATCAAACTGATTGGTAAAGTTATCATACGAATTTGAATATTTCCAACTGAGCGAAAAAATGCCCAGGCCGGGAATCGAACCCAGATCCTTGGCTTACAAGGCCAATGCTTTTCCGTTTAAGCTAACTGGGCCGACAACCAGCCAGCAAATTCGTATGATAACTTTACCAATCAGTTTGATTGTGTTAAAATAATAGTTCATCTACGTATCCATCGTTTATATGGAGTTCCATTACCTGCGGTTTATTCTGTTGAGCCGTCTACATGACAGACCAGATGTTCTACCAATAAGGTTTTCTGAGCGAAATATGCTGGCTGGTTGTCGGCCCAGTTAGCTTAAACGGAAAAGCATTGGCCTTGTAAGCCAAGGATCTGGGTTCGATTCCCGGCCTGGGCATTTTTTCGCTCAGTTGGAAATATTCAAATTCGTATAATATATTTTGTTTTGTAAAATTATGATTTGTTGTGGGTCAAAATATATTAAGCAATCATTATAATGACTTCATCTCAGTTTCAACCTTGTCGGAAATTATACGTCTTAGACGGTTGACTTAAGCTACCTCACACATCTTTCAAGTCCCTTCATAACGTTATGACTTATATTTTAGGCATGAAACGCGCCGCGATACGACTGGTTTCAAAACTGCTCAATTTTCCTATTCTTCTGCAAGCGTTTTTGTCCAAAAAAAATCTAATATCATCGACTAAGCACCGTACTGACCTGGTATGGCCTCGTATGATTTTTCCTGTTCACGAAGCTAAAATTACCACTTCGAGGAAACTGTTTTGTATCAGTTGAAGCCATAAAAGTAAATCCTAGAAGGAGCCAAAGACCATACCAAAATTTACCGACCTAAAAATATGTAAGATTCGGTATTGCACTAGCATAATTGCATTAAACTCGATTGGGCTTACTTTAACCCTCTCGCTGCGCAGGCCGAGATATGCTCGGTCATGCATTTTCCGGTCAAATTAATACTATTTGGTTGTTCCCACCAGTTATGTTTTAGCGAAAACTTTGTCTGATTTAATCAGGACATTTTCCCCAATTACGATAGTCAAAAATTTCTCCTTTAAAGAACCGGTGATAAAGATTAAAAATTCTGTAAAAGACGCTCATCGCGAAGAATTACTTACCCAGCGAGAGGGTTAAAGGTGGAAAATACATTTTGATGAAAAAATATATATTTTTTAATTTTACTTAATATTCCATTATCTTTTTACATAGAAGATATATCTACATTCTCTAACTAGAATTTAAAAACAAATGTTATATCACAGTCTCTTTCTTAATGAGCGCAACTTTATTCATATAAAAACAAACACAAAAAAGTTTAAATGACCCATATACATACATTATACCGAAGAATGTATCCATCAAATTTAAAAATGCTTTATTTCCGCTTAAAGAATGTGCTTTTACAACTTGAAAATAATGACGACTGCATCACGTTTTCAATAATATATTCTCAAATGTTTAAGGTTGTCTCCTCTGTATACACCGCGAACATCACTTCCCGTGTCATGCTCTTCCTGTTCCTTAAGTACCACATCTACCTTTTCAAAAATGATGTTTGCTGTAATGCCTGTCTCCAGCTCATCCAAAGTATTCGATAGAGCACACAGGTAAACGAAATCTTTGACAAATAATTAAAAAAAAAAAACAGTGGTACTCCGCGCGTGCCAATAGAAGGGAAAACTTCAACAATTACGTGTGTGTTTTTTTAATCGTCAGGAAATGTTTTATGCGTTGAACTGTGTAGCAGCACTAATGAAAGCATCTGGGGACACGGCAGTGCCCCTGCCAAGTCTTGAAAGCACAGCCATAACCATCTTTTTCTGGAAGCAACTCAGGGTACTTTTGAACCCCCAATATCTTTGTGTTGGTGATTCCCAGAAACTTGAAACTTCGTAAATCTAAAGTAATGTGTAAATGGAACTAAATGCTGAAATTTCACGTTTCTATCTTTTTTATTTCAGAAGATATATGAACTTAAACTTTCGCCTTTTCGACACTGATTCACCGATCATCAAAACTCAGAGGTACGTCCTGTACCCCTAGAATCTTGAAATTGGGTATGAAGGTAGTGTTTGGGATACAATGAAAGGGAAAATTAAAAAAATCCGGAAAATTTGGATAAAAATTCGAAAAATCAAAAACCGAGAATTTGGCAGAGATGTGATATACGAACATGGTTTGGCGCGATTTTTTAACGTCAATTTGGCGAAAGCCCGTTTTCCAATACCAGTTACAATATATATTTTTAAATTATTTTCTATTGTTTTAAAAAGTAAACAACAATAAATAAAGGGTAATATCATTAATAACTATAGAACAAAACAATTGTACAATTCAAAAAAATAAAATGAATGTAAATGAACAATTTATTAATAAATAAGCAACAGTAGCCGGTTTACCTTGTAAAATAAAGTAACGCCATTTTGCTGTCAATTAGGTACCCAAGTGCGTATCTGACATCTGTGCCCCGTATTTTATCTTCCGTAATCGAAATTCCCGCCAATACTGTTGGTCATAGACCAGACCATCAACACGATAAAATACAGCGTTATCGGTTTTTAGTTACACGAAATAGGTAGGTCACGAATACGGTATAATTCATTTTAACTGACGAAAAACAAAATAATAATTTGTTTTAGCAATACGCCGGGAGAAAAGTGAGTTTTAGCTTCCTTCTTCTTTTGCGGATTGAGCTGAAGAGGGGAAAGTTCCTGTCATTCACGGCTTGGCGCGCTAGTGTCTATGTGTAAAAATGCTAGCATGCCGGTTACGTTACAGTGTCTCGAAATCAGTGGTTTTTCTCCATCTCAAAAAAAGCTCAACGCGCCTAAAGAAATTTTCACTTCAAAAATGAGAAAAGCTAAATTAATTAACTCCCTTTTATAATGTATATATTAAAAAAGCCCTAATAATATATATATATATAATAATATAATAATCCATACATCCAACGTACACAAGGCCTTTATGATCTCAGCCCAAAAAAATCCACCCCCAACCGCCAGCCTTAAAATATTTTCAAGTTGACTGATGGTTGGCGGAAATTTCATTAGCATGCTTCACTTCTTCACACTAGAACCATTTCCTGACAAGTGAGAAAAACTCGATTTCTCCCATTTAAACTGTTCCGCTTTAATCAAACAAGAAGTTCCTATCGGATTCCAGAATATAGATGAAACTCATACATATATATATATATATATATATATATATATGTATATATATACACACACATATATATATATATATATATATATATATATATATATATATATATATATATATATATATATATATATATATATACATATATATATATATATATATATATATGTATATATATACATATATTACTTGAAAATTGTAATATCATTTTTACATTTAATATAGATTTTTTATATATTTCATTAACAATGCTAACAATATTTTTTTATGTCAACAATAATTTATTCAAACAAAAACTTTTAAGTTATTAAAAGCGATACTTTCGTATTGGCATCGTGCCAGGAATTAACAGCTGAAGAAATCGCCAAAGATCTCTAGTCTTTTTTGTTATGATTATTTCATTGGTTTAGAGCATGGTTCTTTTACATGCCTTAAATCTGGCTTTTATTATATTTTTGAATTGATAAAGTTTCAATTTCTTTATCGAATATAAGCCGGTAACAAATGCTGAAGTATTTTATTTATATTAATTAAAGTAGAAAATTATTTATCTTTTTTTGTAATCGTCGGTGTGGTAATAAAAAAAAATAGTTTTAAAAAATCATGCTTGATAATTATTTTTAAAACAATAAAAAGTGAGTAAATTGCGATACAGTTTTCAAACAAATTGCATTTGAAATTACATTTTTTTTTCTCTATTCGACGGTGTAAAAACTGGAAATATGCGATATTTAGAAATTTTAAAAAATCGCAATAAAAATAAATAAAAAATTAAATTTGATTGTGCACTCACTGTAAAAAAAAAAAAAAAAAAAAAAAAAAAAAAAAAAAAAAAATGACATTTTTACAGCACAAAGTAATGTTCATCTCGCAGTCGAATGTGCTGTAGCTTTCTTTGGTTTCTTGACTGTATAAACATGAAAAATAACAGTAGTTGCGTAAAATTAACAGCACAATGCGCTGTCAATTCGTACGCCAGCAGTTTGTGCTGGAAAATCTACAGTTTTTTTTTTTTTTTTTTCTTTTTACAGTGCTGTTGTCATTCGAAAAATAATGTGAACATTACGCACAGATCCTTTATAATATAGATAGCCATTAGATTTTTATAAACTACAATATCCTAAAATCAGAAGACTTGAGTGACACACTGTGGAATAAATAATATGAATGTTAAGAAAAATTAAGGATTTCCTTTTGACAAATTGTGCAACAAAACAATGCAGCCTAATTAAAATTTTCAGAGTGTTAATTTAATTAAAATCTTTTGTCTATTTTTTTTTTAAGTCCTAGAAATTTTTATCGCATAACTTCAGTTATTCTGACAGAAAAAAAAGGTTAATTCATTATAAAATTCTTCCTATAAGAATAATCTCTAATATTTTTACCTCTGATAATTTACTAATAAATTTAGGGTTTTTTAAATAAAAATAGTTGGAAATAATGCTGTGCAATTTTCTTTCCGAATGCTATGCCACAGCATTGGTGCACCCTGCAAGCCTAGTAAAATATTCAATAATAAACTGTCAAAATCGTTTTGTACCAAACAGAAAAATGTATTTAATTTCCTAACATGATTCGAAAATACCTTATTTTGCTAGGAAAGCAATGCATTTGTACAATTTTGAAATGTAATGAAATAGCTTTTAAAATCAAATCTTTTTTTAAATCAAAAAGATTATCTTTTAATACATTTTACGGACAATGACGGAAAAATCTAATTATTTTACTTATACAAATACATTACAATGCAGGCAGATATGCAATTAATAGTTTAAAAGACATATTTTTATTATACAACTTTTTCTTTAATCATTCTCCACTTCTGCAGAAGAATGACTTTGGATACGATCCAATTTATCCAATTGACCCATTACCTCTTTTTGTGTCTGAAATTTTCCACCATTTTCTGTATAACTGCAAATTATAGCTAACAGTAAAAGTGAAAAAGCAATTTTTTTAAAAATAAAATGTGAGAGCTAATCTATTTTTGTATTCTTTTTAATAGCTGCAAAGTGAATTATTTAAAAATATAAAATAGAAGATTTTATCTTATCATTATATTTTCAGAAAGAAAAATAAATGTTATTTGTTACTTCCATTGTTTATATTTCATTGTATATAATTATTATTAAACAAAAACATGATTTACAGCACAAATTAAATAGAATTTATTTCTTACATTGTTTAGGCCCGAAAAGGTATAGGTAATATGATATTGCAATTAGTTGGTTTCCCACTTAATGTTAAACTTTCGTAATAAATATGGTTAAACCAATTGGACTTAAAAAAATAAAAATAAAATTCTCACAACATGATACTTCAATTAACCTAAAAACTTAGATTACGTTCAAATGTAATGGACGAAAATCTTTTTAAGGGTTTATGTTTTACATGTACGTTATCACTTCACATGCGTCCATCATAAACATAATACGACATCTCAATACACAAATATTTTCAGCTTGTGAAGCTTAAACATGTAAAAACTCATAAGATTTATTTCCAGTTCATTTCAAAGGAATATAAGTTTTTAGGACAGTTTAAGCGTAATATTGTTTTAATTTAATTTTTATTTTTTAATGTTCAGTTGATTTAACCATATTTGTTACAAAGTTTAACATTAACTGTAAAAGAAGTTGCATGAAATATCTTAATATTTTTCCCCTCTCTGTTCTAAACAATGTGGGAAATATTTTTTTTTTTATTTGTTCTGCAAATTATATTTTTTTTTAATAACTGCTCTATTTAGACGAACTCATTTCAAACTTAACAGATGGTTCAATATTTAATGTTTGATTTATGGGGTATCGCATCACAATTTGAGGCGTAAATTTACCAATGAATAAACCAAAATGTTTCACCAGGGCAGTAATGCAAGTTGTAGTATTTGGACAAGAACTTCCAATCCGAGCATAAAACTTCAATAACAAAAACATTAAAAATCAATTTTACTTCAATTTAGTTAGCATCTTTCCCACTAGTGGATGCGATGAATGCAAAAATAAAGTGCGATGAATCTTTGCTGTTTATATTTAACAACAATATAATTTTCATACAGTGAAACATTATTTAAAAATAGCTTTACTTAAATTTGGTTATCCAATTTCCTCACAGGGGACAATATAAATGTAAGAGAAAATTACTATCTGATTTTAACTTGACTTATAGTTATCATATTGGAAATCATAAAAAAAAAACTTTTAAAGTTTTCGTTATGCAATTTTCCGCCAAGAGTGCTATGATAGTAAAAAAACTATCATGTGAAAATTTATATCAAAACTTAAACTTGACCAAGGATAAGCTTACTTTAAAATTTTATATATGTATAATAACATAAATTAATTTTATTAATTTTTGGTTATCTTATTACCTCCTGGGACACTATAAAGCAAAATAAAATTTATTGAATATGTATTCCAAAATTTTAACTTGGAGTATGGTTGTTATCTGAGAAAACAAACAAAAAAGCCATTTAAAAGTTTGAATTAGTAATTTACCCATGGTAGTAGTTCTAATGTAAAAAAAGAAAAAAAGAAAAAAAATCTATCATGTATAATTTTTTATAAAAACATAAATTTCATCGTATCACAAGTTTATTATAAAGATTTATAAAAAAAAAATAAGAATTTAGTTATGCTATTTCTAATCAGAGGACGGTTTAAACGAAAAAGAAAATTGTGCTGTACCTGTGGAACACATTTCTAATTTTAGTGTATCTGTCATACAGTGAAACATAAAAAAATCAATTATACAGTTAAAGAATAAATTTTGTTATCCTAACCACCCCAGGGGCTTGCGTGGTATGCATTTAAAAGAAATTTTCATTTCTGATTTTTTCTAAAAATATTGCAGTAGATTAAAAGATATAGTTGGTGTCCTTAACCTGGTGGAACTGAACACAATGAAGATTATTTGGGTAAAAGGGTGGGATGCCTTCTTGAAAAGCAGGTTTTAAAACATATTTTTGACGTAATCCGAGTTAAATCAGACATTTACTTTTCCATTTTCCTATTTTAGGTTTACCGTTATATGAAAATCGAGCAAGAATCATGCAAAATGGTGGTTATAAGTTGGAAATTGTTAAATAAAAGTCTACAAAAGAAAAGAATATATGGATTGTTAATTTGAGTACTTAAATGGAAAGTTTAAAAAAATATGCATAAGAATGTTTTTATAAAATAGGCAATAACATATCTTTAAGAGTTCTTGGAAATAAACTGCATCGAAGTTAAAAGGAATTGAAGAAAATGTATAATAATGCCATATTCTAAGCTCTTTTGAATTAGTCAAACATTTTAAATTGTCTAATTTATGTTTATGCGGATTACATTTATTTAAAAAAATAACTGAATTAAGTACAATGTTTTATCTGAAAAATATAAGAATCTTACTAACTTCATCGTTTTCTTATGAATTGGTTATCAATAAATTGTTGTGTTAACGTTCTTCTTAAAACCGATGAATATACCTGTATTTGTAAACTTGTAAGCTTAAAATAATATAGAGTTAAATATTATAAACGATTTTGAAAAATTTCTCCATCATTGTAAATAGATGATGAATGTCTCTGAAATAATTGATCGAGATTGAATCTACAATTTTCAGAAAATAAGAAAGAGTTTCTAAGAAATTATATGGAGTTTTATTCAGAAAGTAATTTCTTATAAAATGTAACTATTTATGCATAACATTTAGTAAAACGTTATTGGCCTTAATTCGTCGTATCATCCTCTTATAAAATCTGAGTGCTTATTTAGATGTAAGAAATGAAATAAATTTCAATTGATGAAATAAATGTTTCTTTTCATGTAGAATAATTGTTATTAAACAGATTTTCATATGCTTTTCAAATAAAGAGAATTGAATTTGTTTCGAAACTTACTAAATTAAACATAATATTTCATATAAAAGAAATTAAAGCATTAATTAACACTAGGGGATCATACCCGTGCTTCCCGGGTTAAAGAATATAGTCGAAAATATTTTTTTAATTGAAAACTAATAATTTTTTTTATATGCAATAATTTTTTTTAATTCACCATTTACATTAAAAAAGGCATTTCTTATATGGAAAATACGAATTATACAATCAAATAAATTTTTGAAGTTTATCAAAAGCGATATTTTCTTATTAGCTACTTTTATATTCTGATAATTTCAGAGCTTATATATATCTAGTAAATTTGTGTTTTATTTATATTATTTTATTTATTTATTCATAGGGAATTTTTTTAATGGATATTAGTCGTAAGAAAATTATGAACTCTTTATTTTGTTTTAAGGGCGATCGGATTAATCTTTCGTAATCGAGCTCTGCGCGATATAGATAAATCAAAAAAAAAAAATTAAATGCTTTAAAATTGTTTTTAAAACCATAGACAACCTGAAATCTGAGATGAACTTTGAAAACAAGATCCATTTGAAAAAAAAAAATCCTATTTGGTGACCTAAAAATTCAAATTGTACGATTACAAATATGTTAGATTTGTGTTTTTTTAATATTATTCTTTTATTTTTGTTTACGAAGGAAGTATTAATTTCGTTATGCAAAAATAGTCAGAAACAAATGCTGAAAAATGTTTGTTGCTTTATGTGCAAAATGTTTATTATGATTATGTATTGAAACCGGCACGTGATAAGATAAACTTAAAACAAGTCATGCTTAAAAATTATTTTAGAAAATATAATACATCAGTCAATGAATGCAGTTTTTAAACAAATTGCATTTGAAAGTAATTTTTTTTCCCTGTGCAACGAAAATTAAAAATGTACGATGGTCAGAAGATTCATAAATCGCAGAAGCGAAAATTTCAAGACTGAAATTTGATCGCGAAGTGTTGCCATTCTCAAAATGACGTCAGCGTTACGCACAGATACGTTTTTTCTTTATAATATAGATGCTATTAATCAGTAAAATATAATAAAGATCAGTTATTAGGATGTGGTTATTAATTGAGGCTCTTATGCTTGGATTTCCGGAATGTAAACAGCAATTTTCACCTTCTCAAAATTTGCGTACGCACTTCTCATATCCATATTCATCATTTTTTTTTAATTGTATTTTGTTTGAGCGTTTAAAAATCCTTTTAACTCAAAACTTGAAGTCACGATTGTCAGCAACATATTTTATGTGAACTCTTTACTTGAGATTCTAATCTCAATTCCGGAGAGTAAAAATTTCCATAATTTATGTTTTTTAGACGCATTTGTGTTAAAATGTTTAGTTTTATCTAAGAAAGTGATCGTTTTCATTTAAATATGACTTCATTTTCATTTAAATAAGCATTTCGCCTAGTGTCTGAATCTTAGTATCAGTACACATGCAGAAGGAAAAACAATATAGAAAATTTATGAGGAAAAATGCGTGTTTTCAAAAGCAGTATGTCATTTTTCGTTATTATGCCCCTAATATAATATTCTGCTCCTAATGGTATTTTGCGACACTAAACCCTAAACAATTTTTATCAAAAATGTTGAACTTTTATCAGAAAATAGCATGAGTAAAGTTAAAAATACATCATTATTTCTCTCTTGCCTGCAATAATGAAAGCTATTAATTTTCATCATTTTGAAGAAATTTCATAAAATGCTTTTAAAATTAAAATGTAAAAGTGGGGATATCCTTCTATACATAAAAAAAAAGTTTTGATTTGGAAAGGGAAAAATGAAAATCTGCGTAGATATTCCCGGTAGATCGGCATCCAATTTGAATGCTTAAGCATGACCTTTCTTCATTAATATTAAAAAAACTGTTGCATACAAAAATATGAAAATCGGTGGTATTATAGAGAAATGTTTCATAAACACGATGATGCAGACAATTTTCAAATCGAAAAATTATTTTAAGAGATAATGCTAAAGTTAGACAAAATCGTTCCATTAAAAAAGTTTTATTGGAGCAAAAACTGTACATGAGAATTTAATTATTTTTAGATCATTTTATACGTTAAAGGTTCCCGGTGTGCAGATTGCATTTATTTTTTTTTTTTATTTGATTCATTTTTTGAGGTTTTATTTCTATTTTAAATTCAAATTTTCAGCATTTTGCGAGATATTTTTTATATGTTTTAGAAAATGTTATTAATTTAAGCTGTTGCCAATTCTATAAACAACGCAAACAATAATGTTTACTTCAAATTAAAAATTTATATACACGTGAATACTATAAACAGAAAAAAAAACTTTAAAATTAGAATTAAATGATTACATGTTGAAAGCAGGAAAATTACGTCATAAGAACCATATTTACACTTGAATTTCTCTTATTATGCTTTAAAACGTGTAAATGTAGGAAATTACGTCATATTTAAAATGACCAAAAATATGACAAAACAATTTAAATTAAAAAATATATTTGCGCGAGATATTTTGAGATAATCTTTTCAACTATAATCGTGAATTCGAAGACAGCGCAAATAATATTTCCTTCTAACAACAAAAGTATTTTCAACTGAATATTAATAAGAGAAATAAAACTTTGGTGTAAATTACGTCAGATTTAAAACGATACATTTAAAATGAATTATTTAAAAGAACTATCTTATAGCGCTGTTTAAAAATACCGGGAGACAATGACACTGTTTACTTAACTCATTTTACATTAGCTTATTTTCAAATGTTTAACTAATTTTTTAATTAAATACGAAAACAGCCATTGTATCTCTTAACAGCCACAGATTTGGTCTTAAAAATCCCCAAGGAAAATGAATGGAAACCCGTTTACAGAGAAAGCGCTACTTTTTTAAAACAATTTTAATTCAATATTTTTAAAGCCGATCAAATTAGGATTTTAGGATTCAAAATTAGGATCAAATTAGGATCAAATTTGGATTCTTTTTGGATTTTAGTGTGCCTGAGTGGGGGTTGGCGAGCGTAGCTCGCAGCGGGCAGAGCCTCCTAGTTTAAAAAAAAAACAGATAGAGCGATCACATCTACAAAGGAAGAGCTTTCTGTTTAAAATATATATATATATCAGTAAAATTGGTTCAGCAGAAAGATCAGGGCAGATGACTAAAAAACACACTTGTGTTTTAAATATTTGAGATTATATAAATTAGAAAAAAATAAATTAAGCAAATTATATTTTTTTGATAAAATTATAGTAGAATGCCCTAATGAATAGCATTAAAATTTTATTATTCGAGAGAATTTTCGACAAAAACTTCAGGAACACGATATTATTTTAAACCACGAATTATTTGTTTGCTTGTCTAACTCGGCGAAGCAAATCCATCCAGGCGAGAATCATCAATTTCTGTAATATAAATCGATATTATTTGCATGTCAACTCTCTTTTATAAAGACACTCTAAATTTTGTAAAACATTGCGTTTTATCAGTGTGTGATTTCAATTACATTATTTTCAAAACTGAAGCATTTTCACATGTGAAGAATTTCAAAGCAGCTGGGCTGCGAAAATGACGCACTTCTACAAAACATAATTCAGGTTTAAGAATTAAAATACACGCTTTTTTATAAAATGACATCATTTGCATCCGCTAAAGCAATCCAATTTTGCAATACAGGCTTAAACTTCATCTATAGAAAAGTATGCATATGACGCCATTATCACGGAGTAACAGACAATCTTCTTGACATAGCCCATATTTTAATTTCAACTTTTTTTTCAGGTTTTATGAAAAAATGGTATCAAAAAGATGTAGTATCTCTCATTTTCGGCTATTTTCCGTTTGCTTTCAATGACTTTCAATAGAAATGAAGTACTTTTGTTGCCACGATAAGAAAAAAAAGTGTTAAAAACTACAAAAATTTAATATCTCAAAAATAAATGGAGATACAGCTTTCAAACAAATTGCATCTAAAAGAGCATATTTTCCCTTATATGACGGTGTAAAAATTTAAAATGTGCGATATTTAGAAGTTTAAAAATTTGCAGTAGAGAAAATTGCAAAACCAAAATTTTATTTCAAATTTCAAAGTGTTGCCATTCGCAAAATGACGTATGCGTTACGCACAGATATGTTTGTCCTTTATAATATAGATACTATTTTCTATCGATTATCAGTTAATTTTTCTTATTAAGTGAGTTTAAAAAATGTATAAGATAAAATAGTTTTTTTTTTTTAACTCTCTTTTAAATAACGCCTAATTTCATTGCTGCAATTTATGTTATTCCAAGAAATTTTCTAAAAAATAAATTAATTTAGCGTCGGTCTCGTCTATGAAAATTTTAAGGCTTTTCATTCTCTTTATAGTATGGAAAATTAATTAAAAAATCATCATTTTTGCTTTTACTGCTAGAAGATATTACTAGAAGGCAGAAAATAAAAACATTATTTAAACTGTACAACGAGGATTTCTAAATTGATTTATCAATTTATAACCATAATTTAATTAATATTAAACTATTATTTAGTTAAAAAATATTTTTAAATTATCACTCTCTATATATTTTATTTATATGTTTTTCATTTTAGTGCTTAAAATAGTTCGTTGTTGCAGCTTCATAGCAAGTTGGCTTGATTTGGCAAGCATGGTTAGAGCATTATTAACTCCACAGTTGCTGTATCTCGTATACATTTGTGCACATAAAGATTTGTATTTACCGATTTATTACCTGCATGCCGATAACAGAAAAAATACCTTAAAACTAATTTACATACACTAATTACATACTAATTTATTGTAATATTGTAATTATAACTAATAACATATTAATTTATATACTAATTTACATGCATGTGACATAATTAATTCAAAATGCATTAATTAATTAATTAATTAATTTCAAAATGCAGTATTGTCATCGGAAACACACCTGAGCACATAATTTTAATAATTCTAACATATCATGAAGTAAACAAACTGTCGATTCCGAAATTTTACCTTTACATACAAAAAATAAGTTAATTTAAAGAATGTGAAAACTAAAGAAAAAGATAATAAGACATGAAATAATAAAATCATAATAAAAATTTAGATGTTCATTAAAATACCCAAATTAGCAAAATATTAATTTCACAGAATAAAATCAGAGACTTCGAGCCTCTTAATTTTCTATTATACACACTATTATACAATATGTAATACATGCTGTATGTAACACATTCCAACGCAGTTGGAAAGTGTTTATGAATTCGATTTGACCGCCCGTTTCTCCGTCTGTCTACTCGGATTTTCATGTGATTCATATATGTTAATGATTTTTACCACGGTACATTCGGTATTGAAAATTGTAACGAAACTAGCATTCTGTGCTCATGGGGGAGCCTTCAGATTGATCGAGGCTGAATGCAGTAAACATAGCTGCACTGGCATTATCTACTGTGTGAATCCATGACTCCGGGGTAAAGCGCTTGACTACAGAGCAGAAGGTGATGAAGTCGACTACCATTGGAGGCAAGTTTCCTAAAATTAGTTTTGTTTAAAGATTACTTTGTGTTTGTTTCTAGTTCTTCGAAATATGCTAATGGCTATTATGTTAACTCTTATGTTAATCGTTATTTAATTTCTGGAACTTTTCAAGCCTAGAATGTTCCATTCGTGAAAGCAACCCTCGAATGCATTTAAGCAGATGTAGCATTTGAGTTTTTGAAAATAAAGCTTCGAGTTGGTGCATGTTTGTTGTCTTCCCTCGTTCTCAGTGAATACCCACTACGAAAAGTCATCTACGCAACAGTTTGTTGTTGGTGCAGGGTACGATACAAATTACGGAAGAGCCACTCAGATGTCAACGCCTTCAAGGACTGCCTCCTGAATTTGTCCTCTTACCCGATCCAAGAAGAGCTGGAAGAAATATGACTTTGGATAAGGACATTGTCCCAGAGAATTCTAGTACCGTATCAGCTGTTGCTACCCCTGTACCAATCCTGGCATATCAGCTACCTCGGAATCCGTGCATCTTTTCAGGAGAGGACGAACAAAATGCCAGCAGGTGACTAAAAGATTTCAAACGAATTGCCACCTATAAACGCTGGGATGAACTGATGTGTCTTGCAAATGTTATTTTCTATCTTGCTGGAACAGTTCTACAATAGTTTGTCAGCAATGAGGACAATTTTATTAATTGCACTGCATTTAAAAATTCCTTATAAAACATACTCTGCCGAACAGACGACGTAAAGAGACAAGCTGAGAGTTTGTTGCTTACACGGGCGCAGGAAACTGGTGAAATGGCCGAATCTTACACCAAAGGCGTTCTTGCTCTGTGTCGTAAAACCAACTCCTGTATGCCAGAAGGAGAGATAATGGCTCATCTCATGAAGGGGATTTGTGGACGATCTGTACCAGGTCCTGTTGGTTCAGGACTATCAGACGCCGATGAATTCGTGAAACGCTGCAGTTAAATAGAAAGTCTTCGATGTAAACGTATCACCCGGCCAAGCTCCCTGAAGCTTTTTAATGTTGCTACAATATCTGCCGAAGCAGACATAGTGACATAACATCATTGATACGGATAATTGTGCAGGGAGAGCTTCAAAAGTTCTTGCCGGAAGCAAGTTGTTGCACAAATGATGAATGCGAATCTCCAACAGAAGGCGCTTCGTTAGTAAGAGAAGAAGTTATCGAGGCTTATGCACCACTCGCGGTCCAAAAAAGACGTGCCTTCACTCCCCGACGCATTGCTCCGGTCAGGCCTCCACCAAGGCGTGAATCCAGAAACGACACCGTTCCACAACGAAAGATAGACATATGGCGAACGACCAATCATGTACCCCTCTGTTACCATTCTGGACGTCCAGGAGACATGCTAAGGTACTGTAGAGAAAGACACAAAATATTCTCGGATGCTAGCACCTTTAGGATATCCAATCCTGGACGAGATATGGACACTGAATCCTACGCTGCTCCGACGAGAATTATGCGTAGCCCATTTCTTCTAGTTTTAGAAATAGTTCACCTTATCCCCGCGACTCTTCTAGCCGCCGACAGTCGCAGTCACCTATACATCGCCCTAGCCGTTTTCCACGCCGACTTAAAGAGGAGAAATAGCTCCTGCGACCAATGCAGGAGGTGAGACCGCAATCAAAGAAAATTCTCTACGTACATTACAACTAAGTTACAAAAGAATACCACCTGTATTACCGTAAATGTTGTAAAAGCCCTCATCGACTCTGGTGCCGATTATTCGATTATATCTGATGTATTTTGCAGGAAATTGAATGTACTTATGTTTCGTGAAAATGGACCTATATTGAAGACTGCCTCTGCAAAACCTGTTCCCACCTCAGGACATTGTGTATTAAATGTCAACTTGAATGGAATTGTGAAACCATTTGACTTTCTTGTGTTTTCACGATGTATCCATAAAATAATACTTGGATGGGACTTTTTTCCGTGCCACTAATGCTGCTATAGACCGTGGGAATGAAGAGCTTCAACTAATGGAAATTCTTATAGACACAGTGGTATGTAAATCTGATTCCCTCTTGCTTGCCGCAACAGATTACGTAATTGAAGGAAATTCAGCGAAGCAAATATGTGCCGTTATTCCCAAAATTCAAGAATCAGATAAAGCTATGGTTATTGGCAAAAAAGTCTCATGTAGGATAGAAAGCTATCCATGTCAGTATCAATTGTTGCGGTGGAAAATAATTGTTGTAAAATATGGGTAACGAATTTCTCTGGACGAACTCAGATCATACCAAAGAGGATGAATATAGCTTACTTAACAGTAACGAAAATAACTCAATCTGTTCGCTGATTGATACTGACGGAGAACCTACCAAAGGACATAAGTCCTGAAAGATACTTCTTCGAGGAAAATTTAAAGAAATGTTTTTTAATGAGCTAACTATTCAAGAAGGAGACGCGTTCTTTAATCTACTAGAAAAGTACAGTGATATTTTCGACATTAACAGACAATCGAGGAAACTTAGATGCAACGGTGTAAGCCACAATATTGACATATGTAACAGCGCTCCAATTAACGTACATCAGCAACTGAGAAACGAATAATTGAAGATGAAGTACAAAGAATGCTAAAAGAAGACGTGATATAACCATGTCCCGCCGGCACGAAAATTTTCACTATGATGCGCTTGAAGTCAGGCTGCTGGCAAATAGAATTTGATAAGAAAGATCGTGAAAAGACAGATTTTGTGACGTCAGACACGGCCTCTATGAGTCTAAAGTAACGCCATTTGGACTATGCAATGCCCCGCTACAATCGAACGAATGAGGGATGCAGAACTGCGAGACCTCAAATGGAACATCTATCTTTGCTATTAAGATGACATCATTCTGTACACACCAAATTTTCAAAAGCATCAATTACGCTTGAAGGAACTTTTGCAATGCAATCAAGAGGCAGGGTTGACGCTTAACTCCATCAAATGCTTATTCTGTAAGAAGAAGCTGAAAATATAGGGACACATAGTAGATCAACATGGTATCTATCCCGATCCACAAAAGACAGCTGCTGTGACAAAGTTCCCTGTTTCAGAAAATGTTGCAGATGTTCGAAATAGGCATGTGCTCATATTACAGACGATTCATCAGGAATTTCGCCAATATCGCAAAGCCCTTGCGTGAGTTATTAAAGGATGATGCAACGTTTTCTTTCGATACATCGCAGAGGGAACCTTTTGCAACGTTCAAGAAGTTACTGAGATGTGGCCCTGTTTTGAACCCTATAACAAAAATTATATACAACATCTGGTTATCAGGGCAGAGGAAACTAGACAGCTAACAAGACTTCACATCCTCGAGGCTCAAGTAAGTGACAAACGAAGACATGATGTGATACATCGACGAATTATCTATAATATCGGGGACTTAGTCTGGGATTTCACTCTCATACGCAAAGTTGGACTTTCGGAAAAACGTCTAAGGCGTTACTTCGGACCGTACCAAATCCCACGATGAATATCTGATATATCATACGAAGTAGAGATCATGGAGGAGAATAAAAGGCGGCGAAGTTTAAAGGAATTCTTTATTCTGATGATGAAACTCTATTTTGATCGAAAAGAGAAAATAGCTGATGAAGAAAAGCACATTACTTCCAGGGGACTTGTCACGAGATGTGAGAATAGATTGCTGCGGAACGCTGCTTCCTCCTAAGGAAATGTAACTAAGCTAGAAAGCATCCTTCGAATGTATTTAAGCAGATGTAGCTTTTGAATTATTGAAAATAGAGCTTTGAGTTGGTGCATGCTTGTTGTCTTCACTCGTTCTCAATGGATACCCGCTACGATAAGTCATCTACAAGATAATATCAAGTATGTAACATCAATAGTTCATTTACAGGGGGACAAAAAAAAATTCCGTTACATTACGAAGAATTAGAAAAATCCGTTTGCAGACTATTTTAATGGTATTATGCTCATTTAAATGCATTGAAATTGATATAAATTATTGAACTTCAGTATAAGATGATTACTATCGAATAGGGTATTCTTAGAATTTGTCTTTCGTTTACAGGGACACGCAAAAAAAAATTAGTTACATTACTGACTTTGAACAAAAATCGCTGTAAGTGCGTTTTCAATTCCGGTATGCGCTTTTAAATTTAACAATTTTTTTCTCCAATTTACTCGTTGTGTATAAATTCTGTACATCGTACATAGGGTTGTATAATAGAATTCACGTACCATTCTACTAATTAGCGAAAATTGCTGAAGAAGATTTTCAGCTGAAGTATGTATTTTCTAATTGAACTAAATTTTCCCATGCATAGATTTAATAGATACAGATATATACATATATATGGCTGCTCAAACAATTTGGATAATTTTTCGGCTGTAGATGCGAGTTAGGAAAATTGGGATTTCAAATGTTTTATGCGTTTGCAAATGGTCTAATTAGACATCCTATTTCAACTTTTTAAACGGGGAAATTTTGTTACATTATTTCAAATGTGTTGAAAAGTCTTTCATAATCTGTGCTTGACACATGATTTTTCTTTCTTCTTATTCATTTAATTCGCTCTGAAAATAAATTTATACCCAAGAATGGGCGAAATTCGCAAATGCAAGCAAAACGCGCAAGATTTGATGAGTAATCGCTAGCATTTCCAAGAGTAGTGTGAAGCCCGGGAAGGGAGCAGCAATGTTTTTAGACCGTTCTTGATTCATGCAATTCAGATTGGTATCAGTCGAATGATATGCAATGCAAACTGTGCCAAGATCATAATTGGCGATGTTTTGTGTGTTTATGACGGCCGATTATCAACACGTGGGATATAGGCCCTGGGGGGGAGTGCCCTTCGTGGGGGTCTTTCTAAGGGAACCTAACCCGTATTTACGCATGGGAATCCACGGTTTCGAAGAAAACCACGAAAACTCCGAAACGGTTAGGCCGACGGGCGCGATTGGGTTCGAACCCAGCACCTCCCGTCTACCAGCTTCGAGAGCAGAACCTCTCAGCCACCAAATTGGCGATGTTACAAAATGTAAAACATCACACGGTGTGTTTTTCCACTACCTGCATCTTGTAAAGCTGGTTTAGGATGAAATATCTAAAATTGTCTATGATAGGACAGTATATGTGTGACTGTATCTGTACAACTATTGATCGAGACTAAAGAGTTTTATTTTAATTTCAGATATGTACCTTCATATAATCAAAACAATACTAACTCAATCTCAAACTATCGTACAAAAAATGTGACTGGTGTCAATTGATTAGTAATAATGTCTACTAATATATGATGTAGCTAAATTTAGATCAGGAAGTTCTCTACGCAAAGAAATTATGCCAAACTTTTAAACTTCTAATTCAAACACCTAATTTTGGCATCACATTTGTATATTTCGTTAAATTTAACTTCGGATATGAAACTGGAAGTCAGAACTAAATTTCACAACCGAAGCAAGAAAGAAAAAAACTTATGTTGTAAGACATACTTGATTATAACTGAAGATATCATAGATTTATTAAAGTGCATATATTAAGACAGGCTTGAACGCAATTAAAACAACAACCCAACAGGAGTGAAAAAGTACCCGGGTCAAGATATTTCACCTCTCTTGGGTTATTATATTAATTGTCTTAAAGCATGTCTTAATGTATATAATTTAATAAAAATGAATTCGCACGTTAATTTACGTGTGCTTTAATATATCATTGATTTTCCGAAAAACGAAAGAAACTATTCGATTTCAAATCGCAATCAATAATCTTGACTGCAAGTGTCATGCTTTTGCATTTAAAATTGAATCTGAAAATATGTCAGAAATTATCGCATAGTTGAGGGTGTGGGGAAGCTCCTTTCTACATCATAGTGTATAAAAAGTTCGAAAGGAGCTATAATTTTGTATGTATTACAGGTATGGGAGATAAATAAATTTCAATAATTTTTTAAAAGAGGTAGAGTTTACGATTATGTAGATGAAATAATTTTGCATTTATTTTTAAAATGTTACACTTTTTAAATATTTATATGCTTTCGGAATCCTATAAATCACATGTATTTTTTTCCGCAGTATTTCTTACTGGGGGCAACATACCGCCGCAGAATTCGCGAAGCGCGGTGTTCTGCGTGTTTGTCCAACGTCCCTGCCTGCGTCAATTTAGCCGAGACTCTTGCGGACGCCAGATTGAAAAGGAAAAAAAATCAAAAATTAAAACCGGACAAATTTAAAAGGAAAATTACACAAATTAAACCTGAAGCTACCAAACGACTGCTGCTGCGTCGAGTTCTTTATTCGTCTCGCAGAATTCGAGGAGCGCGGCGTTCCGCGTGTCTGTCCAACGTCCCTGCCTGTGTCCCTTTAGCCGGGACTCTTGCAGAAATCAATTAACCAACAATTGGTAGACGGTGGCCCAATCAAATTAGGCTGCTTATGAATGCTCTTGCAAGTAAAACATTAAGAATAAATTCTTCTACGACTAAAACTCACCGGTGAGGAAAATTTGAATTTGATGAAATTTCGAATATTTCAAGCACTACAAACGCATGATTCTTTTTTTTTTTTTGGTTCTGTGAAGCTCCAAAATGTCATAACATAAAAAGTATCTCGGTGAATTTTGATAGTAGAATAAAATTTTTTGCTTTAATTGCCAAAACATGAAGCGAAATTCACTGAATACATCTGATAAGACACAAGTACCGTACAGAAATTTAAAAAAAACCTTGTCTATTTTTGAAAAAAATATAGCAGGACTCGAAGTACACTTAAGTCATACTTTATTTTGAATTCTTTTGTAATTTACATTGCATTAATATCACCAACAGGTAAAAAGTTTAAGCGCTTTCTTTAGACACCCTGTATATAGGTAATCACAAAATTTGCTGCAGTTACCGTAAATTACTCAAAAAGTTTGCAAAATGATGAATTTTTAGCTTAAATTTATATAAAATATTCCTTATATCATTATGAATCCTCTGAAGTTTTAAACATTAATATAATAAAATTAAATAATGAATAGTGGTATAATTTTTTCTATGAAAACATATTCATTTACGCAGTTATTCTTTATACAAGCAAATATATATGCTTAAAAAACATACCCTTTACGGAAGAGAACAAAGAATAAAATTTAACATTCCTTAATTTCTTAAATGTCATTTGTCATACCTTAAATCAATGAGACGAGATAAAATATTTCTCACTAGACCTATAACCCGATATCTAACACACCGTATATTTGGTGATAAATTCCGAGAAAATGTATTTGATCGTAGAAAGATTAATGATGTAATCAGCTATAATCAGCATCGGAGAAATTTCGACGCCCGTTCATTAACTTTTGTAGAAATACTACCAAGAGAAAAAGGAAAAATACTAGAAAGTACAATAAAAAATAATTGCACAGTGAATTTCTACCTAACAAGAGACAGAAAGAATAGAAGATTCAATCAATGTTAATTACTAAACTCCTATTTTTCTTTTATTTTTTAACTAAAATTCGGTGACAGTATATATATGTGTAGTGTTAAACAAACATCCGTTTTTCAGATTAGAGTTGAATCTTCATTGAAATCGAGATTCATAGTATGGTAGATAAAGTCTATTTAACATTTATTTATTAATTAACAAAAGATCAATATGGTTTTAATAATGTAGTCGTAATTTTAAGAGCTAGTTTCTAAAACTATGACGTTTATTATTGTCAGGTGTTTGACGTTAATGAATGTTTACATAATGTAGGTTAATGCTATTTCATTTTTTTATGTATTGTATATATTTGTATATCATTATGTACTTATTTGTGTGAGGGAAAGAGTTTTCTTAAATTGGGGAGTGAAATGAGTGATTTATATTCCTATCTCTATTGCAAGAAAACTTTATTGTAAAAAAAAGGAAAGACTAGAGTATTATCCTTTTCACTTCGAAATATGAATACAATGGGGAGCCAATTACCAAGAAGAAGGGTGTAGGATAATATTCTGCGATGCTAGGTTAAAGGGCAAGCGGGAGAAAAGTGCAGTTAATTTGACATGTTGAAATAGTCATTGCTTTTGGAGAGGAGGTCTCTATGTTTTTTGGGAAATGCAGAAGCTGGAGTGAGAGAAGTCGGTAGTCGCTCTTGAGACGTATTTGACGAAATTGACGTATTTGACGCTCTTGACGAAAGGCGTATTGGGAAAATATTGGATCTTGTGTGGAGTAGCGAATATACAAGAGTTCGGAAATGCCTGAGTGATTATCCCGTTGAATATGCATAGCTGAGTACAGTAAATTGAGAAGGCAAGAGTGTAATTTAATAATATTACCAAGTACGTAGATATTATCTTAATATATAACCTAGTGTTGGATAGGAGCTGCTATATTCGAGCCTATAAATGTAAAAGGTGTCTTTTAATCTAAATATTTTGTAAATAAATCATCCATTAATATTATTTGAAGATTCCTAGTAATTATCATTCTTCTCTCATTGTATGCAGTATCACGTACTTGTACTGGTTGTGGCAGCATATCAACTAAAGAATGATTATTTGCAATTCTTACATGTGGTGGATTAAAATTTGAGTGATAATTATGATCGTATCGGCGACGGACGATCGAAAGTATCATCTGAGATTGTGCAAATTAAGGAGGCGTAGTATCCTTCTGTTGCAAAATATGGCGAAAATATCAATTTCACAAGAAAGGAAATAAAATGTTGTTCATATATTTTGAAAATACTTTCCATCCCCAGCAAAGAGGAAATCGCTGGACAGCAGCAAGATAGGTGCTGGCAATGATGGAGAAGTGCTGGCTGATGGTCTACCACTGCATGACCACTGCTGGGCAGCTTCAGTCAACTTTGCTGTTGGAAATCATCATATAAAATTCTGGTGGGCATCCATTTTATCTCATCCGCTGGCCCACCACTACATGGAAGTGCACGATCTTTTGCAGTAATATTGCTGGGAACCCTTTCGCTAGGTGACGCTGCGAATGTCGAAGACATTGAGTATTTGAAAACAAATCTGAAATGAATATCTTAACACAATTTAAGCTGTGAAGCTAATTTTTTTTTAAACTCTAAAAAATATAGCACCACTGCCACCAACAAAATAAATAAGTAAATGAATAAATAAATAAATTCTTTATTCCAACGCACTTTTTTTTTCTCCTTAAATCTGGTTTTACTAGGTTACAAAGGATTTCGGTTTTCATAATTTACGCTGTTCAGAACCAATAATAATAAAAAAGCATATAAAATACATAGGATGTCAATACAATATAATAATTTCTATACTAGTTTAATGATTGGGAACGTAAATCACAAAAGAAACAAATTTGAAATAGTGTAATGAGAGCTTGAAAGCTACGAGCAATTTTAGCGTACGCTGAAAGCACTTGTTCATGTCCATTCACGTAAACCAAGCAGCATCGAGCGCGGTCAGTACTTGGGAGGGTGACCACATGCAGTTCAAATATTTCTATAGACATTTCTATTATAGATACTCCTACAGATGTTTCTATTGCTCTTGGTGAAACTAGCTTATAGAAAAAAAGAGCCATAATTATATAATACTTTGTTTTTTTATAGAATTCTATAAGAAATTTTTGTAAGGGAAAGTGCTGGGACAGCAAAGGAATAGCAGTGGGATCGGTGCTAGCACTGCAGGGAATGTGCCGGATTGCAGTAATGGGATGCCATATCAATGCTGGCCAGCTGTTGGCCATCACTGATGGGTCAGCTGCATTCGGCTTGGACACTTTTCTGCAGGTTTAAGTAATGGCACCCTTGCACTTTACCGCTGATAGCACTGCTGGCTGCCATATTTTTTTCAGCTGAATGCCCACTGTTTCTTTCTTTGCTGGGTCATTTCAAGATAATGATGCATTACATAATTACTTCAAGGATTACGTTTTGATGGCATATCACAGATAACTTAAGTTATTACCGATAGAACTGTTCCAATATATCCAATTCTATATTTCAGAATTAGGACAAAAGTGTTGTTAGATTGTTGTTCATTTGACTAGTTGTAATAGGTCCCGCTTTTTCAAGGGAGGACCCTATGTTTTCTGGAAATGCAGAAGCTGAACTGAGAGAAGTCAGTAATCGTTCCTGAGTCGTGCGTTGGAGGCGAAAGCTGTATTGGAAAAGTATTGGAACCTGTGAGGAGTGGCGAATATACAAGAGTGCGGGAGATACATGTGTGATTATCCCGTTGAATATGCCTAGCTGAGTATGGTGAATTAAGATGGCAATAGTGCAATTTAATAATATTACCCAATTCGTAGATATTGACTTAATGTATAACTTAGTGTTGGATAGGATCTGCCTATTATATAGTGTAATGTCACAGATAACTTAAATTATTACCGGTGTTCCAATATACCCTACAGTCTACATTACAACATTTCTGAATTTAAATAAATATTTGTAGCTAAATTTTGTCATCAAAATACCATATCAGCAATTCCCGAAATCATTAATAAATATAGTCACTATTGTCGCCAACAAAAATCACCAATTGCCTCTCTAGATTCAACATGCATACATATTCATTACGGTCATTAGACACAAATTCCAGCTAAAATAACATTATTACGTGTTTGGAAAAACTGTTTTAGCAAAATATCTCAAAGAAAAAAGGCAAATGATTATTAAACTATGGACATTTATTCTAAACATGAAAGAAAATATAAAATTGCCTCTTCCGAGTTATCCACGATTTCGAAAAGCAATTTTGTATTTTCGAAACCTCAAAAACCAAATATATTTTTAAAATTGAAACAGAAATTTCTAAATCAAAGTTTTGTTATATCACTATGATTTTCCAAAATGTTTCCATATGAATTTCATGGAGTATTAATCAGCTGTCTCATCCCAGATGTTAGCTTTTATAGTCCGCGAGCCAGCAACAGATTTTTATGACCAAGTTCCTCTCGGCCGATAATTTGTAAAATGCTTCAGAGAGTTGTATTATGAAGCTCCGTGAACGTCAGCTGCAGTTCTGTGGGTGGGTTGAGCAGCGGTAGCCTCCCACACAAGTGAAGAAAAAATTAGTCATTTCCTCCCGATTGAAAATTTGTCAAATTATAGCTAACCCGATATATGATGAAGATAAAGAAAAGTCAACTGATTATAAAGCGGTGTTTAATACGTCAGCTGGTCACAGGAACATGAAAAAGAATATACAGGGTGCAAAGGAAAGTGCCTTTGACATGAAAATACTTGCAGATGGAGAGACCTACAGCTATGGAAGTGAGGTAACGGTATAGTAAAGTGACTGCGCCCGATTTAATGCAAACGACGGCATCGACCCTAGTGGCGAATATTGGAAGATAGCCATTGCAAATCGAAACGAAAAGAGGTAGACCAAAATTTCCAGATATAAAGTTTTAGAGCATCAGTTAACTAATACGAACGACATTTCATTTACATGGGTAAGATAGATCTTCGCCTATATACACAAAAATGTCCGAAATCGATGCACTCTATTTTGTGTAAATGTATGAATAGAATAGCCAGACGTATGAAGAAATACGTGCAATTTATGGTATAATTACATGCTTATCTCAATACATTTTGATAACATTATACAAAAAAAAAACTGTCTTACAGTAATAAAAATTTAATATTTAGTATGTTCGAAAAGTTCGCTATTGCTCACGATAAACATTTGTATTTGTGAGAGCGATCCTACATGCGCATTTTTCAGCATGGAACATCTATTGCAAACTCTTCAAGACATAGTCGACATAGATATTCCTCGACATATGCCTCGATTTAACCATTTAAAGGGAGGTGGCTAAACGGTCTAGCCACCTAATTTTAATTCCATAACCTACAAATGGCAGCAAGAATATTTTTATAAAATTTTGCTTTTGTAATGAAAGTGAAAATTAGCGGGTTTTTAATTTCTAAGAAGTTCGTTTCAATATTCTGGTGTCAGTCAAGTATATCATAAATTTATGAATAGAATTCTTCTGCCCCCGAAAGGGTTAATCTAAAATTTTAAAGGCATTGGAAATTAAAATTTTACAGACATTACAGCACTGTACAAAGTCACAATCTGAAATTGCTACATTTACGGAATGTGAATATGCAATGTAGAATCGTCACTCATTGATTTCGGACATTTTTGCATATACAGGTGAATGTTTTATCTTATTCGTGTGAACCTAATGTCGCTTTGTACTAATTAATTAATGCTCTAAAACTTTCTAATATGAAATTTTGCTCTATTTCTTTGCGTTTACGATTTTCAATAGGTATCTTCCAAATTTCGCCTCTTGGGGCACTGCTGTCGTTTGCATTAGGACGGGCTCGCTTTACTATACCGTTACCTCACTTGCATAGATGTAGCTCCCTCCGTTCGCAAGTATTTTCAGGTTAAAGGGACTTTCCTTTGCACCTTGTATATTTTTTTTAATGTTCCTGCGACCAGCTGACGTATTAACCACCGCTTTATAATCAGCTGATTTTTCTTTTTCTTCATCATATATTGGGTTAGCTATAATTTGACAAATTTTCAATCGGGAGCAAAAGTCGAATTTTTTCTTCACTTGTGCGGGAGGCTACTGCTGCTCAACCCACCCACGGAACCGCAGCTAACGTTCACGGAGCTTCATGATATAACACTCTAAAGCATTTTACAAATTATCGGCCGAGAGGAAATAAGTGACGAAATTTATACCGGGCTCGAGTACTATTATGGACGGTATTAATTCTCAAACAAACGTTTCAACAATTATGTTTCACACATAAACATGATAAATCAACATCATTAACAGTAGCATTAAAAATAATATTATTTTGTTATTTAAATTAAATTACCCAACATAAAAGGAGTAAATTCAGAGTTCGTAGCCTTCTGAAAACCGATATATCAATTTAAGTAACCTAATTAACAAAAATCGTTTGACGACTCGTAAACATTTTCGGAAATCAGTTTAAGCAAAAGAAATTTTGATTTTATAAATATCTGATTAAATCTCAAAAATACAGAGATTTCTGATGTTTCTAAAGTTAATGAGTATTTTTCGGAATCATGGGTAATTGGGAAGAGATCATTGTATATTTTCGTTCGGGATAATATTATATTTGAATTAAAATATACTATCACTGCAAAGTAATTTAAGAATTATATACAAGGGTGATTAAGAAAGACGTTTACAAAATAACATAGTAAATCAGGCACATAACAAGGATTAAAAATCACATAGGAAAATAGGATTGCAAACCACTTTTTTACAGTAATGAGTATGTGGTGAAAAGTATTTTTGTTTGCCATGCATAGTTTTTTAGTAACACTGAGCGCAGTATCAAAATTCAACGTTTTGAATAAACGCAATGCAAAGTTTAATTATCCTATGTAGTCTTAATATTTAGTCTTAATAAAATAGCCATAATTAGTAAATTAATGGGAATTTTTTAATGCGTTTTTTTGCCTATTATTGAGAAATGATTACGGAATCAAAATATGTATAAAAAAATTCAAAAATTTTGCAGGTTTAAAGGTATTCTACCCCTTAATATAATTCAAATGTTGTTCAATTTCACGTAGAAATTTAAATTTTGTGTCATATTAAAAACAGTCAAAACCGGTATCCATGACGTTCCGTAGTATTTTTCTTACCATATATTTCTGAATATAACTAGCTCTTTTGGCACAAGGAAATTAATAAAAATTTACAGGCACGTATTGTAGGCCTGGTATAAAAATGGAAGCTTAAAAATTATAAAAAACTATCAGTATAAGAATTTAGATATCACATTAACTGAATAACGAACACATCTTACATTGTTGCTTGGTGCTTTTTCATTTGATTCTTTTTGATCGTGACTTTAAATGTTCTTTAATTTTTTCTCATGCTATATATTTCATGGATGCGTGTGATGCAATGAATATACATAAAAATAGATAAATACAGTGTTGGATTTCAGTTGCGTGTAACACGGCAGGATCTAGAATATCTAAATAAGGATTTCTATTTACAAAAATAATGTATATTGATCTACTACTTGTCAATTTCATTGAGATGAAATGTTTGTAAATTTCACTTCGACATTTAAATTTATTTTTTTTCCAAAAACAGTCAAAACCGTAATATGTATCTTTCTATATTTTTTAAGCTTCCATAAATAAATACATTTAAAACTCTGAATGTAGAAAATATTGTTCATTAGTGTCTTCCAGTTGTTTGTTTCTTTGATTATCCGATAAAGAAAGATTCTGTTATGCTCTTTTTTTCTGAATTCAGTCATTGTAATTTCAAAATCTGTAAAATTTGAAGATAATATATTTTTCTGTCTTATATTTAAACAAAAAGAAATTTCCTGCAAAAAAAATATCAATCTCCATCACATTCCAACAAATATATAATTTGTTTTATGAAACTAGGTCATATTTTTCTGCGAGTATTTTCCATTTAATTATCATCGATATTTTTTAATTCGTAAACGACTCAATTGACGACTTAATTGAAAAGCAATTCTAAAGTCCTTTGACGCTGCATGTGGCTTTTATCACTTCGGAATATATTAAGGAAAAAGTAACAGTATGATTTTGTGTTGGGGCAAATAGTTAGTTTAAATATAGTTAGAAAGATGGTATAAGTTTTATAAGTATATTAAAATTAATTCATCCATAATGAATTCATATTGTATGAAGAAGTATAAACGATATTATAATGTGTAAATAAATTATTTTTAATAACGTAGCTTTTAGTTTTGATTCTGGATGAACTATTTCATATTCATATTATCTGAATCTGACTGATATCAGACTAATCTGCGCTATCTCTAAAATATAAATTTCTGCAACAAATTTCTATTTTGTGGATGAAATTTTCATAAATCAAAGAACCAAATCTCACCAGCTGTACTTTCATGAAATGAGTTGTGATAAAAAATTAGAATGCCATTTCTTTATGTGCTTAAAAATTCATTATTTTTGAATACTACAAACAATTTTTTTTATCACTTAGTCAATTAAGATTCATGTATGCACGTATGCAATAGGGAAACATTTATTAGCCCCGGGTACGGTATGCTATTTCTTTCTTCCAGCTTATTTTGTGTCGTCTCCAAAAAATAACGTTACCTTACAGAAGCCAGCCATAAAAAAAGGAGACGTATCATTGAACGATTAAATGCTCTATAGCATTTTTTTTTAATTTCTAAGCATCGCACTTGTTTAATTTATGTGCCATTGCATTGGAAAAAAAACTACTTTTAAATGCAATTTGTTTGAAAACTGTATTTCCATTTATTTTTGAAATAATAAATTTTTGTAGTTTTTAGCACCATTTGTTTAATTTTGGCAACTCAAGTACTCCATTTATGTAGAAATTAAAGGGCAAATAGTTGAAAAATAGCAATTAGATCTTTTTGTTGCCATTTTCTAATAACAACCGAAAGAAAATGTAATTAAAATACGGGCTATTTTGAAAAAATATAAACGAATAATTTCTGTTAAAACATGGAGCTATTATAAACTATATTTACTTTTAAGTATTTACATTAATGTTAGAAACAAATGAAGGCCAATGAATCATTAGATAACCGTTTCTTTGCCGGGTTTCCTTAATGACGACATCTTTTTGCTGTATTTGTGTACTATTTTGCGATAGTGACGTCCTATACATGCTTTAGTGTAGATGTTTAAGAGTTAATCGTAAATGTGGAATTCTTAAGCGGATGCTAATGACGTCCTTTTACATAAAATAAAAGTGTGTGGTTTAAGTCTTAAAATTGAAATATCTTTTGTACTATTTATATATACATATATATATATATATTTTTTTTTTTTTTTTTTCATCGGGGACGACACTAAATTCTGAAGAAGCAGAATTTCTGTTTTCTAGTTACTTTCTTCTATCTTTACAAGAAGAAAGTATTGGATTCGTGAAAATTTTCGAAATCCGGTTTTCGACGGATTTTCATGTTTCAGGGATTAGAGATTCCGAAAAACATGTTTTTATAAAATGTCTGTATGTGTCACAAATTTTGTAGGCGCTCTATCTCAAGAACTAATGCGTGGAATTAATATATATATATATATATATATTCAGTCATTCCCTGATATAAGTTGGTGTTGATTAGTTTTTTGATGTAAATCGCCCAACAGGTTGCGCTGCTATGCAACATTTTTCACGATTTCCAAAATAGCTCAATCTCCAGAACTAATGCACGGATTTTCATCAAACTTGAGATTCAGTTAATTCTTGACGTGAATTGACGTTTTGTGCATTTAGGTGTAAAATCGCTCAACAGCTGGCGCTGCTATGCTGCATTTTTTGCAACTACCCCAATAGCTCTATCTCAAGAACTAAAGCTTGGATTTTCAAAAAACATCAGATTCATGTATACCTAGATATGAATTAGCAATGTTTAGTTTTGGGTGTAAATCGCTCAATAGGTGGCGCTGCTATGCAGCATTTTTCACGATTTCCACAATAGCTCAATCTCCAGATACAATGCACGAATTTTCAGAAAATTTTCAGATTCAGTTAGTCCTTGACATGAATTGACGTTTTATAGACTTTGGTGTAAATCTCTTAAAAGGTGGTGCTGCTATGCTGCATTTTTTGCAATTTCCGCAATAGCTCTATCTCAAGAACTAATGCTTGGATTTTCAACAAACTTCAGATTCAGGTATACCTTGATATGAATAAGTGCTGATTATGTTTTGGTACAAATCGCTCTACAGGTGGCGCTGCTATGCTGCATTTTCAGATTTTCCACCATAGCTCTATTTCAATAACTAATGCATGAATTTTCATCAAACTTCAGATTCAGGTATGCCTTGATATCAATTAGTGCAGCTTATGTTTTGGTGTAAATAGCTCAACAGGTGGCGCTGCTGTGTTGTATTTTTCAGAATTTCCGCTATAGCTGAATCTCAAGAACTAATACATAAATTTTCATCAAACTTCAAATTCAGATATACTTTGATATGCATTGTTGCTAAATTTATGGAATTTCTTGTACTAATTAAATGATTTAATTGGCGTGATTTATATAGAAGAATGTTTTGCGATGGCCACAATATACTACTTTTTACTTTATAACAGCAAATCATAACTTATAAAAAAAATTAATATATTTATTTACACAAAATTTTTTTGATCATTTGTAGTTATAATTATAAGTTAAAAGAAATTTTATTTATGATAACAAAATAAATGTGTTTAAAATAATTATCAACAACAAAGTTTTCGGGTTCAAGGGACATTATCACACGTGACATCTTGGCCATGACTGCCATTGCGTTGTTCGCCAACTGCTATAGGTGACTGTTACATGGAAAATCTGATTCAAAAATCATTTCAATGAGCTTTAATGTTTTACATTTTTTAGATAAGTAGGAAATGTAAACTTAAAAAGTTTCATAGTGAGGTAGGTTTTACGATTATGTTCATATAATAGTCAGACTATTATTTTTAGGTGCGTTCGTAATTACATAAATACGTAGCACCTGTATTCGTCGTTCTGTCCGTCTGTCTGTCAGTCTGTCTGTCTATCTGTCCGTCTGTCTGTCTATCTGTCCGTCCGCATATAACAGGGCAAAAACTACCCAATGGAATCGTTTGAAATTTAAAATATATAATTTTTGAATAATTTTGTCGAGTCATTTCAAATTTCATGAAAATAGGATGTATAGTTTAATTACAGGGACAGTCAAATTTTCCGTTACGGCCAATGGGAAAAAATTATTTCAAGTGCATTTTAATGATATTACAGCCTTCCGAATGGTCTGAAATTTTAAATATATATTTGTTGCAAAATTTTGTTGAGTCATTTCAAATTTTATGAAAATTGGATGTATAGTTTAATTACAGGGACAGTCAAAAGTTTTCCGTTACATTACGGCCAATGGGAAAAAACTATTTCAAGTGCATTTTAATGATATTACAGCCTTCCGAATGGTCTGAAATTTTAAATATATAATTGTTGCAAAATTTTGTTGAGTCATTTAAAATTTTATGAAAATTTGATGTACAGTTTAATTACAGGGACAATCAAAAGTTTTCCGTTACATTACGGTCAATGGGAAAAAATTATTTCAGGTGCATTTTAGTGATGTTATAGCCTTTCGAACAGAATGAAATTGATAGGCACTTATGAAGTGCACTAAAATATACATTCAGTACAGTATGCGGTGCAAAAAATTTTATAAAACTAGTTATAGTACGAACGCACCTCATTTTCCATCTTTGACGAGCAATTTCCAACTTGTTTTATACAGGATGGTACGTGAGAGATACGTATGATGAGACGGAACTACACATGCCTCGTTTAGAGAAAATTTTGCTGGCTTAAAAACCATCCATCTTAAAATATTTCGATTAAACTATTTTGCATATATGCATGGATTTTAGAAATTGATTTTTTATTCAGACATTCTGTATAGCAGAATTTGATTTATTTAAGGACAGGCGTTCCGTGATTATATAAATTAAACGTTCTTCAGGAACTTATTTTTTATTCAGAAATTCTGAAAACGATTTTTTGTTTTATTTAACGACAGACGTTTCGTGATTACATAAATTAAACATTCTTCAGGAACTTATTTTTTAATCAGAAATTCCGATCAGCAGTTTTTCCTTTATTTAATTATAGACGTTTCGTGATTATATAAATTTGACATTCTTCAGGAAATTCAAAATATCTTTTATTCAGATGTTTTGAACAGCAATTTTTGCTTTATTTAACGACAGATGTTTCGTGATTGCATAAATTAAACATTCTTCTGGAACTTATTTTTATTCAAAAGTTCTGAAAACATATTTGCTTTATTTAATGACAGACGTTTCGTGATTATATAAATTAAACGTTCTTCAGGAACTTATTTTTTATTCAGAAATTCTGAAAAAGATTTTTTGTTTTATTTAACGACAGACGTTTCGTGATTACATAAATTAAACATTCTTCGGGAACATATTTTTTTATTCAGAAATTCCGAACAGTTGTTTCTCCTTTATTTAATTATACACGTTTCGTGATTACATAAATTTGACATTCTTCAAGAAATTCAAAATATCTTTTATTCAGATATTTTGAACAGCAGTTTATGCTTTATTTGACGACAGCCGAGCCGTGATTACATAAATTAAACATTCTTCAGTAACTTATTTTTTATTCCGAAATTATGAAAAAAGAGTTTTTACTTTATTTAAAGACAGACGTTTTGTGATTACATAAATTAAATGTTCTTCTTTCGGAATTTCCGGGATGGATTCAGATTTCATGAAATGATGGAATAAATGACAATTTGTCATATAATTAATAGAGGTGTGCGGGTGTGCAGGTAGACGGTTCCGAGGCTGCTCGTACAACGTTTAAATGACTTTCTGGTACTCCCATTAGGCACCGTACTCAGTTCACTGTTACATAAACTCTTATTCTCAATTTTTGCAGGTTTTTTTGTACGCTTTGTAAAATTCGTATTAATTTAAAAATATGATTGTGTATGATGTTAACCAAGTTCAGTATAAAGTTGAAGTTATTTTTATTGCTGTGTTAGTCAATTTTCATTTATGCTATCTTGTTGACGAGTGAAAATATTATGGTTTTTAAAATTGTCTGTTGGGCAATATGGAATATCAGCCTGCTAGATAACTGTTTCAAAACGAGTCTAAAAATTACAACAATTTTTCAAAGAATCTGATGGTTTATAAATGATGTACTAATGTTTACTCATTAAATGATTTGCATTAAACTTTTAAATCGTGTTTTTGTTGTAATTTTAATATCCTTTATGTCTCTATTCAATACTATCGACTGCTTGATATTACCAAAAAAGTGTATAAGTTTTACGAAAAAGATAAATATTCATATGTATTTTTCTAATACTTTAAATTAGTTAAAAATATGTTAAGAAATAATAAAATTTTGTACCTTAGTTACTTTTAATGCATTTCTATTTTTTTATATGTTGACTTACAAATCAAAATGTAAATGGTATTCAATTATAGCCGAACTTCCTCCATATAAAAACTGTTCTCTGACAAGCAAAACAGCAAACTGTTTTTCTTCTAACACTAAAATTAACTGAGTTAGGATAAGTTGAAATTTTTAAATCTCCGACAATTTTCGACATTAAACACGCATGTTTATTTTATTTTATTTAATTTTGGAAAGCTCCGAAATATCTTAAAATTAAAAGTATCATAACGTGATGAGGCTTGATCAAAGAATAGGAGATTTTTTAATCTTTTACTTTTCCGACCATGGAGAAGATTTATTTAAATACATTTTATAGGAGTCAGAGAGGTTATAAAAATGTAAAAAGTATAACTTTTGAATACATTTCGCAGGACACTTTCATCAAAACACTTATCTTATTTTTAACTATTTAATAATTTACATTGCCTTCCTATCTCCATCAGATAAAAACTGAAACCTCTTTTCAATATTTTGTGTTTTTTTATTGATTTTTCTTGGGTGCTACAGTTATATTTTCAACACGAAGGATATACAGATCGGAATCTTTGTTTAATTTGGAATCTGTCCCGCTAGAAACAGCTAAGCCTGAATTGAGCTTCCATACCAGCATGTTTTGTCACGTAAACTACTAGGCATGCAGGTGGGCTCAATCTTTTGGGAAAATCTGTATATATGGAATCACAAACTTTGGAGAAGGTACTGTAGACTACTAAAAAAATATTTAAGTTTAGAGAGGGGGGGGGGATTGATTAACCGATCACCTAGATGATAAAAATGTAAAGCCGTTAGTTGAGCTTCGTTGTCGTGAGAAAAACATGTCTATAACGGGTGCCCTTGCGCTCAAATCAGAAATTCTATAAAACTTCATTTGCCACTTGGCAATAATTATAAAACCTATTTAAGCATTCACAGTCCACTGTCCTCCTGAAGGCTATAATATTTGGTCCGAGCCGACCGGATCACAATAAAAAAAAAAATGACTACCTTAACAACTATCGCAACCATTGCATCATAAAAACTAAACTAAATAAAATCACGAAATTCGTCAATGAGTACGAGTGCACCCATCTAAAAGAAAAGAAGAGCAGCAAGAACATCAATTACGCTTGGAAAGCAAAAGTGTTTCGATTTTCAAAATTAAGACATCAATCCGTGATCTTATTTCTGCCTGTACAACTCTTCCAGAAAAAGTCGATATAAAGAATTCTTTGGAAATAGCAGATGGACTAGAAGATGAATTGGAAGAATCAGAGGTAAAACTTAATAATTTTCTATCTAAATTAGAATGCTCTAATGTTAAAAAAGAAAATACGACTGTCGCTACCCATTTTAACTTTTAACTGATGTCACGCGGTCTCCCAGACCCCGCGACACCCAGCTGTAAACACTTTTACAGCTTTTTACTTACTGTACTGAAGTTAAATAATATCAATAAAATAGTTTTTTCATGCAATTTAATTCACATGCTACTAAGTGAAGTACAACGATATTGTTAGGACAAAATTTAAGTAAATTCAACCATTTGAGTTATTTTTTTAATTCATTTTATTCGAGGGGTCTGAGAGACCGGATCACATCAGTTGCGTGACAAATTTTAGTCACCTCAGTTAAAGGTTAAAATACCAGACTTACCTCTGTCTAGTTTTTCAGAAAAATATGAGAAGTTTCAAAATTTTAAAACTCAATTCATGTCAATTATAGGAAACAATAAAAATCTAAACTCAACTCTGCAGTTATGCTACACTGTAAAAGATATTGGTGTGACTTTGCACCAAAAATGTTGGCAACTAAGTTGCCAACAAAATTAGTGTAAGGAAACTGATGGAAAGAATATGTCTTTCCAACAAACTTTAACTTGTATCTATAAACTATGATGTTATTATATACGAGGCAGCATATAAAAAGAAGCATTCGTATGTCTATAATGGAACCTGAACTAGGTTAAGTGCATGTCTTGGTAAAGTATCGTACAAATAAAATTTACGATACTAATAAATATACAAAAGTCATCGAAATGACGATTTATAGTTGTGTAGGACATCATGAGGGCATAACAACGAAATTTACAGCTGACCTTTGACCAGAAGGACCACACACACGGAATAAAGTAAAAATAAATATAACTGGGTACAGCAAAAACTCAACCTATAAGGTTGCGCCACATAAATTCAGAGTCGACCAATGATATTCGCCTGTATAGATGGGTGGCAACTCTGTATGCAAATTTTCTAGCTATATAGTATAATTTTATGTTTGCATAAATAATGTAAACAGGACAATGTCCGGTTCTTTTGATTTTTTCAGTGTAAGTAAGAGACTGACTTCACTTGCAAATTTTATCCCAATGCTGATGGCAGCAAAAAAAAAATAAGATGCTGCAGTTGGATTTTAGCAGATGCTGTACCATGAATAACATATAAAATATATATATATATATAAAAATAAGTTACCCCATATTGGCTTAAAAATACATGTGATGCCCGATTAAGGATTAATATTTTGTGATAACATTTATTTGGAGACCTTTTGTGCCTACCTGTGGGACGTTCTCGGAGCAACGAGAATTCTACATGCTGCCGGGGGCAGTGGATCAGGTAGTCCATTATGATTTTATTCCATTGTTTTTTACCAGTAATAAGCATTACCTATGAAAGTAACGGACTATGGTGATATTTCACGTGTTATAAAATTAATTAAATAGATTGATTAATTGAAATAGGTAAATATAGATATAATGATGTGCATCAGCATTACTATTAAAATATATAACCCACAATATGTAAATAACTTTTTTATTGTAAATTTTCTTCTATAATAAAATGTAATCAAGTTTGAATATGAGTAATTTTTTCTTTATTTTAATTCTTAATTAATATTCTTTTCTTATAGATGTGGGAATGTAAAATAAATAATCTATTTATCTATATAATTTACTAAAAAAAAATTATTATATAAAAGAAATTACAGACTTAGAAGGTAAACGATCTCCAAAAAATAACACAGCGCATTGTTTAATTATAATTTTAAAATTTAATATATTAAATTTTCTTTGGATTTCCCCGAAGGGAATTGTTAATTACATCGTTTACCTAGAGTCATTTGGTGCTATCACTGTACGAATAGTAAGAATTATAAAAATTAATCTCCTTTTTTTAAATTTATATTAATCAACCTCATTACCCGTGTTGCAATGTATTAAAGTTATGGATATATTTTAGCATGTATAGATCATTCCAGCATAGGGGAGTGAACCAGTTGAAATGGTGCCTTAGCCTTTTCCTAATTATATTAATTTAATTAATTTAATTTTAGGAGACCGAACCATAGGTTATTAATAAAAAAAAAATTATTCTTCCTTTTTTTTTACGTGTATCACCATAGTCGGTTTTAGTAGTACATATGAATCGGCAAACAGAAATTACTATACTACAAGAGAAAATATTATTGTGCTCATTATATAAAATTATTATATATATGTATATATAACTTACAACAGAAATTGAAAAACAAAATTTCTTTGTGTGTTCACTGAGTAATGAAAATATCTTATGTACATTGTAAACTTCAATAATAATAGTAATTATATGTTTGATGGAAACAAATGAGTAAATTAATATGATAAATACAATCACAGTACTTGATAAATAAATGATTTTGGTCATAATTATTAAATCACTGTGTATGAAATTTGCAAATTTAATTCAGTTAAGCGAAATTAACAGTTTGCTATTTTATAATACTGTACATTTTTTTTTAAACCCTTTTCACTATTTCGCAGTGTTGATGTGTATTACTATGTTTTAAAATTTTATTTACATGTATAAAATTAATACTAATAACTAGGCGTTATTTTTGATGGTATATTGTGTCGCTCTTGATAAAAAAAAAAAAAAAAAAATATTACTTAGTTTACATTACATTCTTATTTAATGAGTAATAATTGTAAACGTAAAAGTCATAGAGATAATACAAGGGTAAGTGGAGTTACAACTAGGAAACAATTAAAAGAACTGGCAAATACAAAGAAAGAAAGTAGTGTAGATGCAAATAATAATAAAAGTAGTAACAAGAATATAAATAATAAAAATTGTAATAAGAAAACTACTATTACGATTAACAATACACCCCAGAAAAACAAATACATCATGGCCACTGACAAAATAACTGCCGAGAGTGTAATCGGTTTACTACATAATTATGATGGAAAAAGAGAATCTAACATAAATTCCTTTTTATTACAATTTGATAATTTAATCAATCAAACCGAATTAAGCCCGATTTCTAAATTAACGATTCTAAAGGCAAGAATCGTTGGTCCCGCTAAAGAAAAATTAATGAGGGATGAAAAATTATTTTCGGAGAGTAATTTAGACAATTTCAAAAAGAAATTAAAAGAATTATTCGAGATAAAATGTAGTTTTAGTGAGGCACAAACAAAATTTTTTTCCCTTAAGCAGAAACCGGATCAAAATATGGCGGACTTTATATTAGAATTTAAAGCAGCAGCGGACTTATATATAAAAAAAAGTGGACAGGATATTGGGGATGATAATGACTCCAAATTTACGCAAATGGTAAAGTTGTCTAGATTTCTGGATGCAATTAGAAGCGATTTTAGCTTAGAAATTCGTAAGGATGCTCCGAAGGATTTTAACACTGCATGTGAGATGGCATTAAAATTAGAGAGAGCTTTTGCACATGTCGATGTTAAAGATCTCAATAATATCACTGGTAATAAGGACCCTGAATTAATGAAGGAATTAGTAAAAATGAATATGGAAAGTGCGGAGAAAATTAAAATATTGACTAGTGAATTAAACAACATTAAAGTACATATGAATTCGAATGCAAATAATGTAACTAAATATTGCGATTATTGCAATTCTAAAACGCATTCCAATCAAAATTGCTGGTTCCAAGGTGACAAAGACCAAAATAAAAGTAATGCCGCTGAGAGAAACAAAACAACCCCTCATAACGAGCAGAATTCAGATAGGAAAGGCGGAAGAGATAACAGTTACCAGTATCAGGGAAATTTCCCACAAAATTCTAAATATATGCATCAAAATTTCCATCCGAACCCTATGCATTATGCACCTCCTAACTACATGTATTACTCCCCACCCCCTCCCCACCTAAACTTTATACCCCCACCCTACCCCAATTTACCTAATTACAACTACGGTTATAATCAGGACCATTACAATTCATATAACCAGGGTAATGGATATGGAGGATATACAAGTGGAAATTATCAGAGAAACTACCATAGAAATAATAGAAATTCAGAAGAGGATAAAAACAATTCTCACAAAAACAAATATAAACAAAATAAAGATTATGAACAGAAACCTAAGGACAAACAGGGAAATTAATTGAGGGACTTACAGATTCAAATAAAAGGTACCCGCGTAAGTCTCTCATGGACGGGTCACACAATTCTTACAAATTGATTGCTAGCGTGAAAAGTAATAATATAGAAAGCCTTCCAATTATTAGTTTTGAAATAAAGGGTATTAAAATCACCGCCTTGGCAGATTGTGGAGCTGCGGTCAGCCTGGCCTCACCCTCCTTATTTGAGCAACTAAAGAATGCAGAAGTTAAATATAAAAATTTATGTAATCAGGTAAAAATTCAAACACTCACTAATTCGACAATTGCTTTCAAACAATGTATCAAATTAACCTTCAAATTGGAAAATGTATTCGTGTCAGGTGCATTTTATATCACAAATTCAGATTTTGGCCGTGATTATAATTTGCTACTCGGTTTTGATTTTCTCAAAACAAACAAAATTATTTTGGATTTTGAGGATAAAACCATGAAATTAAAAAATAAAAACATTACACTGAATTTTCTCAGAGACACATCTCAGGGGCAGATAAACAATTTAACTCCATCTCCCATTAGTACAAATGACAATCATGAACCACAGGAAATTAACATAAAAAAACAAAGAAATAAAAACAGAAAAAGAAAATTATCACGTAAAAATATTATTTCAGCTAAGATATCTCAAAACTCAGAGATATGTCCAGGTGAGAGAGTAATTACTGAATTAATATGCCCAAATCAATTTATTATTAATGACACTATAATGTTAGAACCAATTAAACATAACATTAACATACATTATGACACATCAATTCATGAAATTGGCAAAGATAATAAAATTAACATAATTATCAGGAACGACTCGCAGCAGAAATTAAATTTAGTAGAAGGAATGAATATCGGAAGAATTTCCAAGCATTTTGAGATAACGTCAGAAAATGAAAATAGCAGTCAAGAATCAGATCCAATAGTACAAGTTAACAACATTTCTTTAGAGGAAATTCGTGAACGCAGAAAGGCGGAACTCAGTCCAGAGGATTTTAATTTACAACATCTGGATACTGATACACAAGCAAAATTACAAGAATTATTACTAAAGAATGCTTATGCATTCTCCAAAAATTATTACACTCTTGGAAAAACATCTTTAGTTGTACCCAGATTTAATTTAATTCACAATTACCCTATACAAACAAAACCATATAAAACGGCACATAGTGTAAAGGAGTATGCTAAGTCAGAAATTGATAAGCTTTTGAGAGCTAATATAATAAAGAAATGTCACTCTGATTACGCGTTTCCAGTTATTTTTGTAAAAAAAAAAGTTACACAGAAAGGCGAAAACGTAGAAGAAGTTAAATATCGTATCGCTGCTGATTTTCGTTTGCTTAACCAAATTTTGCAAAACTATGCCTATCCGATACCTGACATAAAACGGATTTTGCAAACAATAGGCGGCAAAAAGTACTACACTGTTCTAGATTTACACTCGGCCTTCTATCAAATCGTTTTAAGAGAAGAAGATACAGACAAACTTGCTATTATTACAGAACATGGAAAATTTTCTTATTTAAGACTACCTTTCGGCACACGTCTCAGTACGGCTTACTTCGCAGAATTAATGGATATATTATTAGGACACTTTGATAAAAGTCAAGTGACATATTTCATTGATGATATATTACTGGCAACAAACTCATTACAGGAAATGATAGAACTATTAGACAAGGTACTGAACATATTCATTGAAAACAATATTACAATTGAACCAACTAAAATGCAACTCTGCATGGAAGAGATCGAATTTTTAGGATTCACCCTTAATAAGGAAGGAATTTCACCTTCAAAAAGAAATATTGACAAAATTCAAAATTTAGCTAGACCTAAAAATAAGAAAGGAGTCAAATCACTCCTTGGTCTCTCCAATTATTTTAGATCACTTATTAAAGACTATTCTAAAATAGTAGACCCTTTAATTCATCTCACTAAAGATAGAGTAAAATTTAAATGGTCGGAAGTAGAAGAAAATGCATTCAAAGAAATTCAGGCTGCTATTATACAGAATCCTACTTTAAAAACACCTGATTTTTCGAAAGATTTTATTCTAATCACGGATGCGGCTAAAACCGCAATTTCGGGCATATTGGGACAAGAGTATGATGGCGTTCTCCAACCAATTGAATTTTTTGGAAGAAAATTAAGAAATCCTGAGAAGAATTACCCTAGTTTTAAATTAGAATTACTCGCCATACACGAGGCAGTAATGTATTTTAAATACATTTTAACAGGTAGGAAATTCATTATACGCACGGATTCCAAAGCCCTAACATATTATTTAAATTTAGAGAAACAGCCTGATATTGTAGCTAGATGGATCGACAATCTCGCACCGTTTAGCTATGAAATAGAATTTATTCCGGGTTTTGCCAATCCAGCAGATTATTCCACTCGTAATTTAAATAATTTAACAGCTAGGAACGAACTACAAAATTCACTATTTGTCGTTAATAAAGATTTGGTTGATGAAAATATCAAAGAGCAGCAATTACAAGATGATAAATTAGAGAAAATTATCGGTAAAATTAAAAACAACAAACAGAATAAAATTACTCGAAAGTTTGTTCTAAACCATAAAGATATATTAATTTTAAAACCTGGATCTGATGGCAAAGAATTACTTATCGCTCCAGAGTCACTTAAAATGGAAATAATAAAAGATGCACATAAACCTCATTTCGGTTTTAAAAAAACTTATGATATTATAAAGAGTAGATTTTATTGGCACGGAATGTACCGTGATATAAAGAATCATTGTAATAAATGTATACCATGCAATACTACCAAACAGCACCAAACAATCAAGGTGCCTACACAAAAAATAGTAAAGGACCAAGAGGTAGGTTCAGCAATTCATATCGATTTAATAGGGTTACTCCCTATGTCTTTGAGAAAGCATAAATACATATTTGTGATTGTGGACTCGACGTCAAGATTCTTAGAAGCTGTTCCTATTCGCAACTATGAAACCCAGACACTTTTGAACGTACTGAACGGATACTTTAGCCGTTATGGTTTATGTAAATCCGTAACTTTAGACAACGGCAAATATTTTCACTCTCAAGTTTTTAAAGAATACATGGATTCCTTAAATATACAATTAAAATTTAGCAGCGTTACTCACCCAGAAACGAATGGAATTTCTGAAGTTACGAATAAGATATTAAAAAATTCGATAACAGCTATGAGTAAAACTACATTAGAGTGGGATACTAGGCTGGACTATTTTAAATTACTTTATAATACTTCCCCTCACCGCGCAACAGGTTGCCCGCCATCTCTCTTATTCTTTGGGAGAGATATTAGAAACCCATTTTCCATCCACCTTCCCACACAAGATATTATTACAGCAACATATGTGCAAAATAGAGTACAACATTTGGAAGAAATAAAAAAATTTGCGCTACATAATCAAGAACGAATGTTAGCCGAGTATATTAATAACGACGAAATGCAGAAAGTAAAATTTTTAAGAATCGGGCAAGAGTGTTACCTAAAATGTGTGGGTACACCGGGAGTATTTCAGCCTAAATGGAGAGGTCCTTTCGAAGTCGTAAGAAGGTTTCGCAATAATAATTACCTTTTAACAGAGCTCCAAAACCCGCTCAAAGAGCCAATTAAAAGGCATATTTCTCTATTATTCTCAACAACGAAAGTCGAGTCTAGAGCATGCCAAATTCATAACGGGTCGGAGCAGGAAGGTAATCAACGTACATAAAAGTCGTTGGACATATATATATTTTTTTCATATATTACTGTATTTATGGAAATAATATGCGTTATTTCATTTATCGCTATACATACCCTTTTTATTATTCAAGAATATTCGTTAATTTATCAATGAAATGTTTCATGTACATTTGTGTTGTATATAGATTTTTTTTTTCAAGTGTAATTTGTGGGTTATACTACACATGGTTAAATTCTCAGAGAGGACATTATATACACATTATATGGGAAATTTAAGTGTAGGTGTGCTATATACCTGTATATATATATAAAATAAAATAAAATACATCGGGTAGAACAGCCGGTTCTTTCAAACCAATTTTTTTTTTCTCCCCCAACGCGCAGCGTAAAGTGGGAGCTGTGCGTTTTGTTTACGATGATGGTCAATGTTTTGAGGAGGAGCGCCATCTCGTGGTGCTAAAAGCGGAATTTTTCTCCTCTGTCCATCTTTTTAGGCAGAGGAGAGAGATTAGTTTCCCCACACCCCCACCCTCCAACCTGCGCGCCAGAGAGTGAGTTTGCTTTGTTGCTTTAGAATGGCCAGTTTCGAAGGAACAATTTTGTGCACATAAGGTTTTGATCAGTAAAAAAAAAAAAAAAAAAAAAAAAAAAACATTGGTACAATTCTATGGCATGCAATAAATGAAATTTTGCTTACTTGTCTTCAATCAGAGGCAGGCTGGAATGAGACGTCCTGAAGTTCTGCTTCGCTTGATTTATTATTTTTTTTTTTTTTCCTGGTCGTATCAGTCCTCAGTGAGTCAACTGCAAAGTATAACATATTATGAGTATCCTAATTTTCAAGCATTTTTATTATAAAATATTATACTTTTTTTTTCTTACTTTCTTATTAATAGTAAAAATAATTTAGTTTAATTTTAATATTTATTAATACCTTGGGATTTAGCGGCTAGTCCTTATAGCATGTTTCTGCCAATAGGGCTGACATAAATTACAGTTGAGGCAGGGAATATGCATTGTTAGTTCTTATTATGAAATTTGCTATACATAAAATTTTTTTTTCTTTAGTACAACAGTGTACATATTATGAAAATTATTCTGTTTTCTTATTTAACAGGGTGAACTTATCACTATTTTACTCTCAAATAATTGAAGTCACGCAGTAAATTTAATAATAATAAAAAAAAAATTAAGTTAAATAAATTAAAAAGTATTACTGTTAATCAGTCTATTAATTGAATTGTAAGGTCATATAAAATATTAATTATATAAATATCGTCATTTAAATTACATTACACTGGATTTTACACGTAGATAATAAATTATATTTTCTTTCTCATGTTCATTAATTAACAAACAAAACATTTTTTTAAGAGGATTCCGTTGTGATTGCCAATCTGAAAATTATTCAGGGTTTGGACAACACTCCTTTTATTCTAATTCGAATTAAATAAACAGTTCCCTTTTTCAAAAAAAAAAAAAATAAATAAATAAATAAATAAATAAATTTTTTTCACGTAACAATAAATAAATTAAATACTAAATATGGCAATAAATAAATGATGTATTGCTTTTAAAAACAATCAGGTAACTAACGAGGAATATATCAATGTTTAAATAAATTAGGCTATATTACCTAAACCTTTCTTGTTTCTTTTCTGTAAAATAAAAATAAACAAATATCTTTTTAGCCTTTAATTACATAAATTAAATGGGATTTCTCAATTAAAATTTTATACCCTTGGTTTCTGGTAATTTAGTACAAAATAAATCGTACCTGTTTATGAGAGTTCCTTCTCTTGTAATGTTGATTCCCTTGTTGCTGGCAACAGGGTGGTGCACCGATCTTCGTTATAGAGTGGACATTCCTTATTAATAGGCACGGCATCCAGTTTTTCCGTAGCATTCTGTCTCCACCGCTAATTAAATTAAGATAAAATTAAGTACAAGGGTAGTCATTTAAGTATATTTTGTTATGGATGTAACAAGAAGAATAAAATGTAATAATTAGGAATTCTGTAGATTAGATCCTCACATTTTTTTTGTTGGATCCGTTTAACCCCCCCCCCCCACCCCTCGTTTTTTTTTTTTTGTTGTTCGCACCGAGTTATTGTTGTTCAGACTCTACTTACTTCGTAGGTAGGTTTTCACAGGCTAATGGGAATTAAAACATAAGGGTTTGTGATATACCTCCTGTAGGCATAACACAGTTTAGATTAACACTGTTAAATTATGCATATAAATAAATAAATAAATAATACATTTGTGATTAACATTTAACCCATAATTCGTAAAAATACTAGTACCTGTGTCTAATACAATATGACTCTCAATACATAATGCATATACAAGACATATAAAATAATGAGATGTTTAGGTATTGCTTATGATAAATAATAATATTAATAGGAGCGCATAGATTGGCCAATCTTTCAAAAAAAAAAAAAAAAAAAACATACCTAAAGTATTACTTATATTTTATTCTCCACAACAACATTAAAACATAAATTATAAAAACATTCAATCATTGAGTGATATTGGATTATTTAGCGAGAGTTACATATAATTTTTTATAATGTTAGTCGTGCTTACGAAGTACACGTCAAGGCTACTTTCTTACCTTCAAATTGTTGTTTCATACCTCGACTAGTACTATATTATACATACCTTAAGGGGTACCAGTAAAACTTACTCCTTCATTTTCTGTTCTATCCATTGGAGCCAGCAGATCTGCGCCTTTTAGATTATGCGATTTAGGCAGGATTTTGTCTTGCTGATGATGTTTTCTAAAAAAAAAAAAAAATAAAAAAAAAAGATTATTAATGAATGTTGCAGTTATGAAAATATACATTCTCGCAGATTCCTAGTGTTGAGTCCAAGATGGCACGATTTCAGTTTTTTTTCTCCTTGTGATTCCAAACCGGCGACGCTATTACAGTGACGACTTGATACTGTGGGAAAATTCATGTAATCAGCTCACCCCTCAGTCGGTCCCGCGCTTTTGCAGCACAGTCCATAAATTTTCATGGGGGAGACAAAGTGATTAGGACTGTAACGAGTTTTTTTTCTTTATCGATAAGTGGATCTTGCAACCAGTTTTCTCCTAGCCGAGAGAGGAATGAAATGTCTCTTCCTGCTCTTGAAATGAATCGGATCTGCGCTTAGGAGAAACCTGATTCATCTCTTTTTTTGAATCAAATATCATTTGTTAAGTCAGATAATCAAATACGAGCATGTTTGTTTTAGTGGCAGTTAGCGATTCAGAAGCGATGTATATGTAAATATACACCACTTATTTAAAATAAATTAAAAAAAAAATAAAAAAAAAATAAAAAAAAATAAATAATAATAATAATAATAATAATAAAAACACATACATTCTATCAGCGAAACACTAAATTAAAGAACCAGTAGATTTGGATGATATAAAAAAATTTATATCGTATGTTCACGAGTTCATAATGTAATAATTGTATACAAATTTTGTCTCTCTGAGTATTTTATTATTATATATGAAATATAATGAATTGTCTTTTATGTGTAATGTTAGTTGAATGTGTAACTGTTTGCCTATTCATATTTACATATCGTATGGTAGAAATTTGGCTTTTATTATCTTACTTATTCCAAAATTGGTTGCTTTGATATACAATTGGCTAATTTAACATTAAATTGTTGAGTGCTAAATTGCAAACAATGGAATAATTAATAAATACAGTGCAATCTACTACGACAGTTATGCCTCGACGACATGATCCGTACACCAGAACTGTTGGCGTATAAAGGACTTGCTATGCACATCTTCAAGCCATCCAATCCACTATGATACTCAGTGTGTGTCAATGACTCTATATATACAACACAGGACAGGATGCACACAAAGTACTGGGCAATGACATGTGACTTTATATTCCAGCTGAAGGAGCAGGGTCAAGCAAAAAAAAAAAAAAAAAAAAGAAACACGTTGCACTGAATTTCTTTTTTTTTTCCATATTGGAGGCGGAGATGATGGAAAGAATATGTCTTTCCAACAAACTTTAACTTGTATCTATAAACTATGATGTTATTATATACGAGGCAGCATATAAAAAGAAGCATTCGTATGTCTATAATGGAACCTGAACTAGGTTAAGTGCATGTCTTGGTAAAGTATCGTACAAATAAAATTTACGATACTAATAAATCTACAAAAGTCATCGAAATGACGATTTATAGTTGTGTAGGACATCATGAGGGCATAACAACGAAATTTACAGCTGACCTTTGACCAGAAGGACCACACACACGGAATAAAGTAAAAATAAATATAACTGGGTACAGCAAAAACTCAACCTATAAGGTTGCGCCACATAAATTCAGAGTCGACCAATGATATTCGCCTGTATAGATGGGTGGCAACTCTGTATGCAAATTTTCTAGCTATATAGTATAATTTTATGTTTGCATAAATAATGTAAACAGGACAATGTCCGGTTCTTTTGATTTTTTCAGTGTAAGTAAGAGACTGACTTCACTTGCAAATTTTATCCCAATGCTGATGGCAGCAAAAAAAAAATAAGATGCTGCAGTTGGATTTTAGCAGATGCTGTACCATGAATAACATATAAAATATATATATATATAAAAAAATAAGTTACCCCATATTGGCTTAAAAATACATGTGATGCCCGATTAAGGATTAATATTTTGTGATAACATTTATTTGGAGACCTTTTGTGCCTACCTGTGGGACGTTCTCGGAGCAACGAGAATTCTACATGCTGCCGGGGGCAGTGGATCAGGTAGTCCATTATGATTTTATTCCATTGTTTTTTACCAGTAATAAGCATTACCTATGAAAGTAACGGACTATGGTGATATTTCACGTGTTATAAAATTAATTAAATAGATTGATTAATTGAAATAGGTAAATATAGATATAATGATGTGCATCAGCATTACTATTAAAATATATAACCCACAATATGTAAATAACTTTTTTATTGTAAATTTTCTTCTATAATAAAATGTAATCAAGTTTGAATATGAGTAATTTTTTCTTTATTTTAATTCTTAATTAATATTCTTTTCTTATAGATGTGGGAATGTAAAATAAATAATCTATTTATCTATATAATTTACTAAAAAAAAAATTATTATATAAAAGAAATTACAGACTTAGAAGGTAAACGATCTCCAAAAAAATAACACAGCGCATTGTTTAATTATAATTTTAAAATTTAATATATTAAATTTTCTTTGGATTTCCCCGAAGGGAATTGTTAATTACATCGTTTACCTAGAGTCATTTGGTGCTATCACTGTACGAATAGTAAGAATTATAAAAATTAATCTCCTTTTTTTAAATTTATATTAATCAACCTCATTACCCGTGTTGCAATGTATTAAAGTTATGGATATATTTTAGCATGTATAGATCATTCCAGCAGAAACACCATCAGGAAATTTGTGTAATGAAACAACAACAATCAACTGGTGTAAACAAACACCACTTTTGGTGGCAACTTAATTGCCACCATTTTTGGTGTAAAGTCACACTACAACTTATTTTGTGTATTTTAACAGCAAATTAAAAAATAATTTAAAGAATAAATTATGGCTGCATTAGATTCAAAATGTAAAATAAATAGTTTCTCGGAGAGACGTTGCTAAACTTTCTTTTAATTGAGATAATTGATTATAACGTACATTTTAAACATTTTAGTGGCTAAACAACGCCATTTTCCATATTTACATGCTTAAAAATATATTTTTATAGGTCGCATATAGGGGGGGGGGCAGAGTGGAGCTAGCGCAACTCTAAAGATTGGTTTAATCAAATTTATTATACATGTTTAGCATTAAAATTAAGCTGTTTTTTGGTGCATCTGAAAGATAATTACTTACTGAACATCTCCTCCTCCCCCAAATGGAAGTGCTGAGTTTTCCAACTAAATGTAATCAAATGGGCGGCCATGATCATTTTAATTATGTTTCACCAATTTAATAAACACAAGAATAAGAGTATATCTAAAGTTTTAACTCTTTCATTATCAACAGACAAAAAATGAAATAAAAATTATTGAAATTTTCAAACGTTGTTAATAATGCTCCCAATCGGCTAAAAAATGTAATAAATAATTTTTGATGAAAATATTTTTTGCTAGAGAACGGGCAAACGTCATGGTCGCATGTTTTAAAATAATCTTGTATCACAAATTATAATTGCTTATAACTATCACTATAAGATTAATTCGGAGTTTCTAGGTTTTTTTAAAATAATTAAAATAAGTTATTTTTCAAAATAACAAATATAAGCTGCATCTGATATTAAATTACATCAGAAGCATGTAATTTTAATAACCATAGCCTGGACGAGATCCTCTATTTTGATAAAAAATTTCTCGAAAAAGTTTTACTTCAAAAATATTCTCTCGTATATTGGTTTGATTTCTAAATATTTGTGCTTTTGATAGGGAAATGCTTAAAAATGTAGGCAAAAATTGTAAAATTATTAAAAAAAAAATTAAAGTCTTAAAATTTCTAAAAGGTATGTCCTTTAATAAGGACCCCACTAGCGAGAAGATTAACAGAATGAAAAAGAACTAAACTAAAAGTAATATACATACGAGTAAATTTGTATAGTTTTAATTCATAAAAATTCTTAAGGCAATATAAGTTGTAGTAATTTTAAATAAAGCTTTCTGTTTTGGATCAATAAAATCAATTTAATGCATAGCGGAAAATGCTTAAACTATATCAGCTAACAGATAAACAATACTGCATAAAAACATTTGACTTTAACAGTTATACAGCCCATACAAACATTATTTAAAATCTTACATCTTAATTCTACAAAGAACAATAATATTGCTTGCCTCATGTTTCATTTTTTAATTGCAGTTCGAAAATTAGAAAGGACGATTAAATACGAAAGTCAAATGCCGTAGCGTCGTCTGCTGACATATATCGATTCGTAATCAAAACATTAAGATGATTTCTTACACCGAATTTGGTGTTTCATTTTCATAATTGCAGTTAAAGCAGGCGCGGATCCACGGGGGGGGGGGGGGCGATCGCCCCCCCCCAAAAAAAAATAATATAAATCCACCGATTATCGCGAATTTCGAGAAAATGATCGCTGAAAAAAAATCAATTTCGTCAATCGTTCGCAGGTAAAAGGATCGCAAAAGGAACGCGAATTTCGTCAATGGATCGCGCAAAAACCCCAATTTCGTCAAAGGATCGCGAAAAAACTCGAATTTCGACAAAGGATCGCGAAAAAACGCGAAATTTCGTCAAAGAAGCGCGGAAAATGCGAATTTCGTTAAAAAAATCGCGTATTTCGTCAAAGGACCACAAAGGAACGCAAATTTCGTCGAAGGATCACAGAAAAAAACGCGAATTTCGTCAAAGGTTTGCAGAAAAAAACGCGAATTTCACCAAAAAATTGAGGAAAAAAACGCTAATTTCGCGAAAGAATCGCACAAAAAACGCTAATTTCGTCAACAGACCTCTGAAAAAATACGAATTTCTTCAAAGAATCGCGAAAAAAATACGCGAATTTTGCCAATTAGCACCGGGAGGAGATTAGCGCGCATCCACGGGAGTGGGGGTTCGATCGGGGCAAAGAAGGGAAGAACAAATTTACCAAGTCGGTTATAAGCATTTTAGCTTTTAACTGACTAGGATTAGGACACAATCCTTTTTTGTTCATTCATCAAATACCCCTTGAAATTTACCAATGTGGGTGACAATAACAGGACATTTTTTACACATTAGTGGCTTTCTTCAGAAAACATTAAGATGATTGCATTTTTCAAAGGATCTTTTTTTTTCTTCTTTCTTTCTTTCTTTGGAAATTGCTATGATTCCCATTCTTTTTTCAAACAATAAAGAACTCCTCAAAAATATCGTTATACAGAAATTAGAAATGCAGCTTCTTTGAAAGAAGGAAAAGTTTCAACACCTTAAAGGGATCCGCATAACGTTGTCAATTACTGTTGTAGAGATTCAACAAAAGGTACACGAAGTGGCATCATCCCCCACCTCAACCCATAGTGCCAAAAATTATGGCGCCATATGCTTTTTGACAGGACATAATCCTATTTTGTTCACTAATTGCCGAAACCTGAGTGAGGTTTACCGTTGACACCCGGAAAGTGTTTGGTTTTCGTTTGCTTGTATGTCTGTTCCGCGAAAACTGCCGTTAAAAACGTTGGATTTACAGACCTGCCAACTGCTACGAAAGAATCGTAGTTTCTACGATTTGGAGTTAAAAACCACGATGCTACGAAAATCGGTCTAAAACTACGATTTTTTCAAAAAACACACGCGCCGAAAAAAAATCAATTTCGTGAATCGTTCGCAAAAAAATGCCAATTCGTCAAAGTATCGCAGAAAAACGCAAATTTTGTCAGAGGATACCGAAAAAACGAAAATTTCATGAAGGAATTGCGAAAAAAAGCAAATTTTTTCAACTAATCGCAAAAAAAAAAACACAAATTTTTTCAAAGGATCGCGAAAAAACGCAAAATTTGTCAAAGGATAGCAGAAAAATACGCAAATTTCGTCAAAGAATCGCTAAAAAAACGCGAATTTCGTCAAAGCATCGCGGAAAAAACGCGAATTTTGTGAAAGGGCCGCTGAAAAAATGCATAATTAGTGCGTAATCGCCTCCTCACCGCTGTAACCTTTCAGAAAATTTTCTGACAATTTCTGATGTTTTTTTCTCAGAATCACCCCAGCCTAGTGCTCTCTTCATAGGAAACATCATACGCAGACAAAAATCTTTATTCTTTATGTTTATTGTTATAATATGAATATAGTTTTTAATCTGAAAGAATACAAACAACTAACTTTTGAAAAATCGGGTTAACCCAACCTGCATGAATCTAAATTCGGTCCGAATCGAAAGTAATCAGAGTTCACCCGATATGCAGCGTAAAAAACAGCACCCATCCACCCAACCAACCAACCTCAAGATTAATTTGAATTTTGGGTACTACGATTTCTCATTTTCAAGGGTTGGCAAGTCTGGATTTATATCTTGGGGGTGGGGGGGGGCGAGCGCCCCGATAGAAACCCCCGATGGATGCGCGCCTAGGAGAATCTCCCCCTGGTGCTAATTGTGCGTTTTTTCCGCTGCCCTTTGACGAAATTCGCGCATTTTTTCTCAATTTGACGAAATTCGCATTTTTTCCTAGATCTGTTGACAAAATTCGCCTTTTTTTCGCGCTTTTCCGCGAAATTAGTGTTCTTTCCCTAATTATTTGGCCAAATTCGCGTTTTTTAGATCCTTTGGCAAAATTCGCGTTTTTTCTGCGATTCTTTGACGAAATTAGGCATTTTTCCGAGATCTGTTGACGAAATTCGTATTTTGTCTCGATTATTTCTCGAAAGTAGCGTTTTTTCCGTAATTGTTTGGCGAAATCGCGTTTTTTTGCGATCCTTTGGCGAAATTCACGTTTTTTTCTGCGATATCTTGACGAAATTCACGTTTTTTTCTGCGATCCTTTGACGAAATTCGCGTTTTTTTCTGCGACCCTTTGACGAAATTCGCGTTTTTTCTGCGATCCTTTAACGAAATTCGCATTTTTTTCGTGGTCCTTTGACGAAATTCGCGTTTTTTTCCGTTGTCCTTTGACGAAATTCGCGTTTTTTCCGTTGTCCTTTGACGAAATTCGCTTTTTTGCGCGATCCTTTGACGAAATTCGCGCTTTGTGCGCGATTTTTTGACCTGCGAACGATTGACAAAAATTATTCCTTTCGGCGAGCATTTGTCGAAGTTTGCGATAATCGGTGAATTTATATTTTTTGATCCAAGGGGTGGGTGGCGATCGGGGCGATCTCCCCCCTTCCTTGGATCCGCGCCTGTGAAATTCGCGCCCCTTCAGATTTCTGAAGGGGATCCTTTTTTAGAGATTATCCTCTTTCAGAAATCTGATATTAAAAAATGGATGTGATAGTTAGTTTTTCAGCTTTCTATAATTGGTTCTTATGTATTTTTTAGTGCTGAATCCAAAAATGACCTTCATTTTTTACCACACCATCACGTCAGTTTTTTTCACAAATCGCAAATTTTTAAGAAGTCGAAATATTGCGAAAATCTGCTACTTTAAAATAGACATAACTTTTTATCATAATAATTTATTCATTTTTTTGCTCATACATGGATTTTTATAGTTAAACATGTAAAATATTGTGTACTTAAAATCTTTATAATTTTATTCCATGCGTGTAAGCTTCTTTGAACCGCTCATGCTCTGCTTCCCGCTTTTCTTTTAATCCTCTCTATGGGGTTCATTTCGGTATCCTCTTTTATTTTGGCGGCTGATAAGGCTGGAAAATTTGTCGCAGATGCATTTAGAACATTTACCTTCTTTTGTTAAGGCTTTAACAAATTGCTTTGTGAGACTTTCGCTATTTTTTACTTTTTAACTTTGAAACTTACGATTTGCGAACATCGTTTTTAATTTGATGACCTAAAAAGTAACAATAAACCATATTTTGATGAGAGGGCGAGATTATATAAAAAGGGTGTCGGATAACCGAGTGTTTCGGTTAATCGGATGTCGGATAATCGAGAGTCTGTAATATTTTCAAACCGCATTAATTATTTCATATTCATTTAATAATTAACTGCAAGGAATGATTTGAGCAACAGAAGTTATGACTACGTTGATTATATGTCATTCGGTATCGCCCGCCCCCCCCAAAAAAAAACGATTCTCTGGATCCGCCCCTGAGTTAAAGAATACAGTTACACCATTCCGAACTTATTCTGACACTTTTTACGGTGCTACCAACGAAAACAGTGTAGATTTAAACTTTATTTGGCATTTCATAATGCCGATTTAAGTGTAATAATAACACTCCCTTGCTTTTACAGTGTTCTTAAAAGGCTGTATAAAGGGCGGCGCCAAACGGCTTGAATCAGCACAGGGCACTTATGAATCTCTTTGGCATTCTTTAGAAGAAAGATTTGGAAACAATAGGGCAGTTTTTGATTGTCATATTATTAATTTATTAAATTTATCAAGAGTACCAGATTACCCTAACTATTAATGCAATTAATTGACAATACAAAATGTAATTTGCGTGCATTAAAATTACTCGAATTTGAATCAAGCGAATTTTCAGATGCTTTAATATTGCGCATGATGTTTCAAAAATTGGATCCTGAGATTAAAAAAAAAAGTGTTTCTGTTTCGAAATGAAATTAATTAAAATCGAAATACCTAAAATAGCGAACTTTTTAAGCTTATTGAAAATACTCTTATATCAAAAGAATAGAATTAGTTCCCATACAACTGGAAATCTGGCGCTAAGCCAAATATTGAAAAATCCCTTTTAATAAAATCAAAATAGCGAAAAGGGTGATTGTTAGGATGCTTAGATACGCATTCTTTATATAAAGGCGATAAATGTAAATAAATGAATGTGCTGAAAATATCAGAATTTGTTAAAAAGAACAATTTATGGCATTAGTGTTTAAATAATTATCTACCTAATCCTCGTGTATAAAAAAATAGCCATGTCATGTAACAGTCATTGTCATGTAACAGTAAAAAACGCAAAACTCTATTGCATCCATTTAATGAAAGTAATAAAATAAATGAGCAATGCAGAGTTCAAAGCGAGAAAGATGGGAGCCTAGTGTTTTCATTCTTTATATAAAGGCGATAAATGTAAACAAATGAATGTGCTGAAAATATCAGAATTTGTTAAAAAGAACAATTTATGGCATTAGTGTTTAACTAATTACCTACCTTATCCTCGAGTATAAAAAAAATAGTCATGTCATGTAAAAGTCATTGTCATGTAACAGTAAAGAATGCAAAACTCTATTGCATCCATTTAATGAAAGTAATAAAATAAATCAGCAATTCAGAGTTCAAAGCGAGACAGATAGGAGCCTAGTGCTTTCTCCACCACCTCTTCCGATAATCAAACTTTTTCCGCGAAGGGAAATAAAATAGATAAATCCAGGTGTGCAGAATATATCCGATTCGGCGATCTAGGATCGTGGGAAATTTTGCAGAAACATATACAATTGATTTCGATTTTAACAACGAATTCCATAATTCTCTGAGATTCCATAATTCTCTGAAAAATTTCATTACAAATAAAAAGACCTTTTATAACCTTTACAAAATCGATCTTGGAATAATATGTACGTTTATCAGGGGTGATTCTGTTCCGAATTTTCCGAAAATTAATAAAAAAGAAGGGGGCATCAATCCGAAAATTCGGACATAAAAATACCGCGAATTTTGTCCAAGAATTACGAAAAAAATGCGAATAAGATCGCAAAATAACCGTAAATTTCATAAAAAGATGGCAAAAAACCGCAAATTTCATCAAAAGATCGCGAAAGAACCGCAAGTTTCTCCAAAAGATTGCGAAATGAATGCAAATTTTGTTTAAATATCGCAAAACAAACGCACATTTCGTCAAAAGATCGCTAAAAAACGCAACTTTCGTGAAAAGATCGCAAAAAAAAAAAAAAAAAAAAAACCGTGAGTTTTGTAAATGAGCAGCAAAAAAATCATAGTGCTGGGAGTGGATTTTCCCCCTCCCCCCACTCAGCCTTTCAAAAAATTTGCTCTGAATTTCAGAATTTTTTTTTCAGTCAGAATCACCCCCTTGTTATTTATACTCGCGCATAAGTTGAGAAATATTGGAAAAATAAATTTTCTATACCAAGGGTAATACAGCATTTACCTATAACATACCGTAAAATTTGGGGGAAACTTTCATGCGGATTGGGGGAAATGTTAGGAGTAGAAACATTTTCTGCATCCCTGGATAAATCTTGTGCAATTTTAAAAACACCTGAGATATATTTGAAGGATGGTTCTGGGAATTTTAAACATTTAATTGCCGTATTAGATAGTTGTTCAAGCTCACATTTATTGAGATCTGATGCAATAAATTTGTTAGGATTCCGTTACAGGTACATAGCCAGGGAGGGGGCTAAGGGGGCTGAAGCCCCTCGCGAAAGTTATCTCTAATGATAATAAAAATAGAATTTTTCTTTTTTTTTTTAAATCTTTCATTACATTAAAACTACATACATTTTTATTTGTAAAAATATAAATGCATTCAATTATAGTTATAGCAATCCCTTGATATATCGCTCATTCGGATATGTTGTCCTTTATTCATATCTACCACTAAAAATATAAGTTCTTTTTAAAACGCAATTTTAACTGTTATGAGTAAAATTCGATAAGGGTATTCCCATACCATTTATTTGACTATGAAAAAGTAAGTGTAATACATGTATGGCGTATAATTTAACTTTAGGAGTCAAATATAAAGCATTTGCATTTTGATTGCATATTATGATTTTCCTTAATTTTCTCTATTCCATTACATCATGCATATAATGAAAACGTAACGTTTTTTCGAAACGAAAAACGATAACGAAACGTAACGTTCCTTTGTAGAGAAAGGAACCGAAAACTTTAACAGCCGCCTATAACGTAAAATCATGTGAAAATTAATGGTTTTAAAGAAAGTATCTTTGAAAGTGGTTTTATAACTGTAAAATACTTTTTATTAAAAAAAAATTCAATAAATAATGGTTTGAAACGAAGAAAAATGATAGGGAATTGAGAAAACTTCAAAGGTAGGTTCAGGGATATGGGCAATCGGCATCCCCCAGACTCTTCACGGAACAACTTTGTTTCAAATTGTTTTCGTATGAATCTTTAGTAGAAAGAAAATGTGCACAGCGTAGTTTGTCTGAGAAATGTTCTTTGTGTTTTGAAGAATTATCAACTTTAAGGATGGATACCCCTAAGTAGGGATTTTTTGGCAATTTGTCACAATGGCCTGTAGAGAGTTTTCCAGGGGGAACATCTAACATTCTAACAATCTTATTTTGTGCAGAGCAAGAAGTGCTAGTTAGAGGTGACCATGGTAGCGGTCCTCTAATGTTAGAGATGCCGATTAAAAAAGACTATAAGCTAAGAGATCTTTTAAGATTTAGAGCAAAGTCTGCAGATGATGAATTGAAGCGACGCGACGTATTATAAACAGCCGTAGAAATGCTACTTACTTCAGCCCAGACATTCAGAATAAAATCATTGAAATATGTTCAGATATAGCTACCGAAGAACTAATCACCAAAATAAATAACGCGATCTGTTTTAGCTTGATTGTTGATGAAACTATGGACATTTCAAGCACAGGACAGCTTGCCCTTTGTGTTACATATGTGGATTATTTAAAAAATTTACAAAACCCATATTTCGAAAACATTTTTTGGGTTTCATCCTAGTAAATGACTTGTCCGCTAAAAATTTAACAGAAGTAATATTACGACGTTGTGATGAACTACGTCTTGTCTAAATGCGTGACATAGGGGTATGAGGGACAACAGCCAGTTTTGAAAGGTCTGTTTCGACAATGAAACGAATTAAATCTTTGCCTCGAAGCGTTATGGCCAATGAGAGGCTCAGTAGCCTTCCAATGATTTTCATTCATTGGGATATTACAGTAGATCGAGATAAGTTTATCAGCCTCATGGTTAAGAAGAAGTCACGAAGATAGCTTCTGTAGCACTAGTAAACTTATTGTACCAAGAGTATACTGCATTTATAATTATGCTAATTCTAAACAGAAAATGCAAAACATAAATATAATTTTTATGACTACATATATCTGTAACAATTAATATTTTCTTTGGAAAAAATAATATGTGTAATTAATTTCGTCTATGCGTTAATCGTTTTAAGACCTTGCGCTCATAATGTGAGACACTCACATGCTGCTATTAACCCTATGTTTTAAATCTTTCAAATTACTTGTTTGCATTTCAATATTATTTAACGTTTTTCACAGGTTACATGAGGCTCATCTAAACATTAGTTTGTGCTTTTATATTTTCGTTGCAGTTTTTCCCTGTGCCCTCTTCCGGTTTCCGAACCGGTTTGGAAAATGGAAGTGCTCTTGAAAACCATAAATTGTAACAGAAATCGAAAAAAAATAGGAAATAACACTTTTTGATGTGGACATCAAGTATCCTATGCAGAAATATGCATTAGGTTAAACCTTGTTTTTTTTTTATTTACGCTTGAAATTATGCAAGTTACTGCTGTTTAATCAGAAAAAATTCAAAGTTCAAGCCCCCTCCGAAGAGAAATCCTGGCTATGGGTCTGATTGCGTAAACAAAAAACTCATATTCCCATCTCCGGAATTAACGGTTTATGCTTAAACGCCAAATCATTTATTAGAGTAGAATTAACGAATAAAAACAAAACCAAGTCTGATAAAAATGTAAATCCGTCAGTTGTGCTTCATTGTCGTCAGAACACGTCTGTAACGAGCGCCCTTGTGTTCAAATCAGAAGCGCTATGACACTTCATTTGCCCCTTGGCAATAATAATAAAATCTATTTAAATAAAATAGAACGTCTTTTATCCGAAACTCTTTTAACCGAAACTCTCGGTTAACCGAAATCCATTTTGAAAGCTTTTTTTTTCTTTTTTTTACAATCACATTCCTTGTGTGCAAAATCTATTTTGAAAGCTTTTTTTTTTTTTTTTTTTTTTTTTTTTTTTTTTTTTACTATTATACTTTTTGTGTGCAAGCGGTCCTCTCCGAACTACGAGAATATATAAATATTTTCAATCCCTTTTCTTAGAGTTCCTTCGAACTTAACTTGAGATTCCGTAAGCTGCGGAGTGGAAAGAAGAAAACGAACAAATTAGCGATTCTGAAGCTTTTGAATGTTTTGGCATGTCTGGAGCAGCAGAAAGATTGTGATAATGGTGAACTAATAATATTTAAAAACTCCGTGATACAGTTTCAAAGCAAAGGCAATCGAAACTGCGACAAACAACACATTTTTTCCAAACCCTCGTGTTATGGTAAATGTAAAAGGTACTTAATTTCAAAATTAAAATTCAGGTAATTTATTTTTGTTTCTATTTTGCTATCGCTTTATTTTTATTAAGCACTTGCTACAATAATATGAAATATTGCATTTATTCTCCTTAATTTTAAAATTGAAGCATTCTCCATTATCCGAAAATGTCGATTTTCAGAAAGAGGATCGTCCCAATTACTTCGGATAATCCAGGCTCTACTGTATTCAAGTCCACTGTCCTGATTGCTTTGACAGGGAAGATTTTAGCTTACATTTACAGAATAATAAAATTAAACATGATCTTATATTTTATAAGAAACTAGCAAACCCCGCAGCTTTGCTCGCGTAATATTTGAAATATGCCACGTGATATTTATATGTCTAATTTTTATTAAAAGGTACTAATTAAATTTTTGCTTATTACTTTTAAGAATAATTCAAAAATTACTATTTAAAACACAGTTTGATTAAACATCATTATTACACTGCATTAGGCAGAAATGAGACTTAAATTAATAAAACTAAATAAATGATAATTTAGAAAATATTTTGAAACCTTTATGCTCATTTAATACGCTCATTTCAGTATTCATTTGAAGTTTTGAATTTTTTATAAACCATCTTCTTACATCTTAAAATTAACTATCATGTCAAATTCCAAGTCCTACCATCTCTGTCAACAGAAAGGGCTATGTTTAATTAGGAACTATCACCATTAATTTGCCAACATTAATTTTGAAATCGGTTTGTTATTTTTAATATTCCACAGAAACGTAATTTAGAAAGCTCTTAAAGGTTTTTTATAGAACGTTTGTTGTTCCTGTAAACCCCAGGTGGTAGAATCATCGACCTGTGTAGGATCAGAGACTGTTACCATTGATTCGCAACTATTACTTTTATAATCGGTTTATATTCCCTGAAATTGCATAGATATCGTAATTTAGGACTTTTTTAGAATGCTTTTCACACCTCCCCTTCGCTTCACCCCTTTTTAATTCGGATTTATTTTCGACAGTCCTTCGAGGGCATTTATATTTTATAAGTAACTACCATGCCATATTTAAAGTTTCTAGCCTTTTGAGTATCACAGAAATCGCAATTTAGAAAGTTTTTAGCTCCTGCAACCCTCTGGTGGTAGTGGCACAGATATAAAATATAGCTTATGTTTGAGCAGGTCCTAACACCAACAATTTGTCATCATTATTTTTTTAATCGGTTTAGTATTTGATAAGATTCCATAAAAATTGTAATTTATAACGCTTTTCGCTTACTTCATCTTTTTAAATTTGGAATTTTCTTTCGACTGTTCTTAGAAAGCAGTTGCATCTTGTAAGTAAATACCATGCCATACTTCAAAGTGTTAGATCCCTCAGTTGTGCAAAAAACGCAAATTAGAACATGTTTTGCTTTTGCAACCCTCAAATGGTAGTGACAGCAACATAAAATATAACCTATGTTATAGCAGGGACTATCACCATTGATTTGCAACCATTACTTTTGAAATAGCTTTGGTATTTCCTGAGATTGAGTATAAATCGCAATTTAGAACGTTTTTAGTACGCTTTTCGCGCATTTTCACCCCTTTTTAAATTTCTAATTTTTTCGAAACTGTTCTTAAAGACCATTTATATCTAATAAATATGTACCTTGCCTAATTTTAAGTTGCTAGCCCGTACCGATCACAAAAATCGAAATTTAGAACGCTTTTTTGCTCCTGCAACGTCTAGGTGATAGTGATACCGACATAAAATAGCGTCTATGTTAGAGCAGAGTCTGTCCGCATCAATTTCCGACCATTTCTTTTGAAATCAGTTTGATTCTTCCTGAGATATTGCTGACAAATCGGCATTTAGAACGTTTTTAGACCGCTTTTCGCGCATTTTACTCCTGCATCTCCTCTGGGGTAGTGGAAACAGGTATAAAATATAGCCTAACTTGGAGCGAGATCTGTCAGCATAATTTTTACTTCATTATATTTGAAATCGGTTCAGTACTTCCTGAGATTGCATAGAAATCGCAATTTAGAACGTTTTTTACAACGCTTTTTGCGCATTTTGACTCCCTTTTAAATTTCGATTTTTTTTTAGGAAATGCCCTTAGAGATCATTGCTATCTTATAACTAACAACCATTCCAAATTTCACGATTCTAGGCCCTTCCGTAACGCAAAAACCGCAATTTAGAACGTTTTTCCACTGCACCCCCTTTGGGGTAGTGTCTCCGACATAAAAGATACCCTATGTTGGAGCAAGGGTTGTCACCGTCATTTTGACACCATTATTTTTTAAATCGATTTGGTATTTCCTGAGATTGTGTAGAAACCACCATTTAGAACGTTTTTTAGAACTCTTTTCGCGCATTTTCACCAATTTTAAATTTCGAATCGTTTAAGAACTGTTCTTAGAAATCCTTTATACCTAATAAGTAGCTAATATTTCAAATTTCATATTTCTAGGTCCTTCAGTAACACATAAATCGCATTTTTAGAAGTTTTTTTGATCCTGCACCCCCTTTGGGGTAGTGGCACCGACATAAAACATAGCCTATCTTGGAGCAAGCGTTGTCACCATTATTTTGACACCAATATTTTTTAAATCGGTTCGGTACTTCCTGAGATTATGTAGAAACTACTATTTAGAACGTTTTTTAGAACGCTTTTCGCGCATTTTCACCCCTTTTAAATTTCGAATTGTTTAAGAACTGTTCTTAGACAACATTTATACCTTATAAGTAACTAATATTCCAAATTTCATATTTCTAGGCCCTTCAATAACGCAAAAATCTCGTTTTTAGAACGTTTTTTGCTCCTGCACCCCTTTGGGGTAGTGGCACCGACATAAAATATAGCCTATGTTCTAAGTTGAACTAACACCATCATTCTGATACCATTACTTTTGGAATCGGTTCAGTAGTTCCAGAGCTTACCTCCTACAAATAAACAATTTTTACCTCTTTATAATATGAGTATAGATAGATAACTTTCTTTTCTGCAGTTATCATTTATTCAAGAAATTCTGTGTGAACAAAACGCATTCGCATTCTAGAATAGTTTGTATGATTCTAAAAAGGAAAATGAAAATTTTCAATTTAAGCATTTCTTATTTTCTAAAATGACATTAGTCATACTTTAATTCCATGAGCGAGATAAATTAATTCTCTGTAGACCTATAATCCGGTAGCTAACGCACCATGTATTTATTGATAAATTATCTGGGAAATTATTGGATTATAGAAACATCAATCATGCAATCAGGGGTAATCAGGATAGGAGAAAGCAGATGTACCCTCATTAAGTAATGTAGAAATAGTATCAACAAGAAACGGAAAAATAGTAGAAAATACAATCAAACATCATTTCATGCTGAATTTCTACTTAATAAGAAACATAAAATGCGAAGTGAAAATACAAGTGAGAATCTTAAATTTTTCTTTTATATTTAAACAAAATTCGGTGACAATATATATATATATATAATATGTCGTACCAAACGATTATCAGTTTTTTCAGATTGCCACTGAATCTTCATTGAAATTGAGACTTTATCAAGAGAGGAAATGAAGCTTTACGCATAGATTTTGTAACACTTTCCAGCATCAATAGGATATACACAATATGAAAATAACTTACAAAATTACTTCATACATTACACTTTGATTAACTCTTTATCTACTGACGGTACTTATAAGTACCATTAAAATAACTTGTTATAAAATTTATTTTATACATCGATTAGTAGTAATACAGTTTAGAATGAGTTATAGATGCATTACATCATCTTGTTCCAAAAGAATGATTGGTTACACAAAACAAAAATATTTTTAGAAAGATGTTTTTTTTTTTTTTTGCCTTTGCATCTTTTCAGTTTTCATGATGTTAGGGGGGGGGGGGGGGTCGATTCGGAAATATTTCTATATTTCTATTGTAAGAGCATTATTTTGTACATTTACTAATTCTACAAAATACTAAGAAAAATATTTATAATAAAATATTTGAGCGGTGTTATAAATATCGCACAAAATCCCTATAAATTGGAATTTAATTAATCCTTCTAAAACCTTCAGTTCTTCCAATATCCTTCTAAAATTTATTAAATGATTATGTAAATTTTCTAATGTAGTTTCAAAAATTCACGAAAAGTGCTTTAGAAAATAAAATTTTCATGAATTCCTAATTCAGTACGGGTTAATACCATTGTTAATTTGAATTAATATCGATAATTCTGTACCAGAAAGTCATAGAGTCTCCATTTTTGAAATATTTTAAACAAATATTTGGAACCAAATTTTTACAGCCAATTACTATATCAGTAAATATCGAAATCGTGATCAACTTGTTGCATTATTGTCGACAATATCACCAAGAATCAAACAGTTTCTTTAAGTACACCGATACCGATACCTAACCCTGTATACTGATTAATTATGCTCATTTTTAACAATTTAATTTAATAAAACTAAATAACCTGTGTTTGTTTACCTATAACTCTGATTATGAAAAAATAACAAATTGTAATTATGCATCCAATGTTTATTCAAGAACCTTTATCTGCGGTTCATTCTTTCAATGTGTTTAATCTATCAGACAAGATATCTTTACAAAAATGTTGCCTGAGTGATTTTTGTCCGAAGGATTTTACCTGGATAGTTTAGTTGATAGAGCATTGATTGCTTAAGGTAGCTAGGTGCATACGCTTGGAGCGTTTTTTTTTAAGTACAATATTGAATAAATACGGATATTCTTAGTTCAATTGTAATACAGAATGATAAAAAACGATAAAATAATAGCAATACCTTTATACCTTAAAAGAAAGGGCTTTTTTGGTCACTTGTTTAGCAAAATTTCATGCTTGCGTCAGACAGTGTACACTCAATTAAATTAAAGTTATATGAATTTTCTTTGTACTAGATACTTCTATTGCACTTACCTCAACGCTCAACTAGAAGTTTTACAATATCTTCAAAATTAATTAAGATATTTCAAAGTATGTCAAAAAATACATATTTTTTATTAAAATTTGCCAATTTTTTATATTCGAGTACATATAAAATACTTATATTATTGCATTGGCCTTTCATTCTAGTTTAGAACATATTGAGTAATATGGAAAGCATTCTGACAAAATTTCACTGCAATATGTATAAAACATTTTATGTAATATAGTTTGTCGAACATGGAAAGACGAAAAAATTGATTTTACAGAAATCGCATTTAAAGTTTCTTTCTATCTTTCAGATTAATACAAAATTAATTTACAGGGATATTAAAAAAAAAGTTTACTGAATGATTTGGAAAATCAGGCATAAGGCAAGGATAAAAAATTCACATTGGAACTGAGAGTCGCAAATCACTTATTTTACCACAAATAAAAAACGCTTCATCCTAACTAGATTTGGGTTTAAGGTTTCAGATTACTTTGGGTTTAAGGTTACTTTCAGAAAATGAAGTATATTATAATAAAACATTTAACAGATATTTTCGCCTTTGTTGTAAATGTGATAACCAAGGATGTAGTGGAGAGTACACAGTGGTATACGTCGTATACCCTGTGGATTTTTTTAAAGAAACACCGTATACCCTCTGTTTCCCAAAAAGCTGTAGTATATACACTGTAGGGTATACCCTCTGCCTTGAGCGTATATACCCTCTGCTTAGAGCGTATGCCCTCTGCTTTTTTACGACTACACCGCTGGGGATAACACCAAACAAAAGTGGTACAATTTTGCATTATGCGCGCCAGCAGTATGCGTTTGATGCCCCACATTTTGGACTGTGATTATTAATTCAATTCATACTGTATCATGGATTGCTTGTGCAACATCTGTTTAATGATCTTTTTCGTGATGTTATCACATTTCACACAAAACAAGGTACATGTCGGTGCATTTTCATTACAATGTTTTGATTTTTCTCGAAATTATTACCGTCAACTCGGGTTCACTTAAGGTGAAACACCCTGTATTTGCGACTAAATAAATGGTTTGCGACCTGTGTTCCTATGTGATTTTTAGCCCTCGCTGTATGCCTTATTTGCCATGTCATTTTGTAAACTTTTTTTGAATCAACCTGTTTAAGTATCAATTGAGATTTTTTAGTGATTCCATATAAAAAAGTCAGAAATCGATGCATATTACTTTCATTGTTTACATTTCTCCCGGCAATCCTACGCCCACTTTAATTTATACTTCATCTTTATTAAATTAGTTATAACTCCTCTTCTCGTAATCCTAGGAATTAAATTAAAACGGATATGGAATTGTGAAAGATTACTCTTTTAAATAAAAGAATTAAAAAAAAAATTCACGAAAACAACCGTTTTAATGTAGGCTACCACCTTAAGCCAATGCCATAGGATTATATACCGGCATGGATATTTTTTCATTTAGTTGGAAAAAATTACAGCTCGTTAACTAATATTCAAATATATCTCAAAATTTTTAAGCAAAATTTTGAAACTTTACTGCTATGAAAACTGCTAAATGATTACTCAATTATAGGTTACTGAGTCTTCGCCCTTTTATTTTATTCACTACAAAACAAAAACAATAAAGAGTATATTAATTAATGTGCTAAGTAATTTCCACATGAAGGGAAAGAAATAATTTTCTGCGATTTTGCATTAAAATTTAAGATAGAAAAAGAGATAATACAAATTTTATTAAATATTTATTTACTCATGAAATTTGCGTATTATGTTAAGCATTAGATTTTACTAGGGTATCCATGGAGATAACGATCCGAAGTATAGATAACAAATTGTGTGTTAGTTTTTTTTCACACTTACGAATTAGTATGAATGTAACGACAATATGCTTTGCATTCAGTCTTTCATATATCTTACCCGGGATAATAAAATTGGATTAATTTTTCAGTGGAATTAGTTACATATCCTTGAAGAAAGATTTTTTTTTATCAGAAAACTAAAATTTTTCAAGATAGATGTAAAAAGTTTATTCTACTGCGAAATTGGATCTGAATTCAGTCGAAAAATAAAAGAAGGAATCACAGAAATTAAGGAAGTTAGTAATTGTTTCAATTTAAAGATTCATATAAAAATGACAAAAAGTAATTACATTAAAACGGAAAGAAAATCAATTGTGCACTTAAACAGAAGAAATTTAGATTAATGAAGGTTGTATTTAACTTCATTTGTTAAATAGTTAGAAATATCGATGAAACTGAAAATTTTATTTTTACAAAAATGATAATTAATCAGACAGAATAAAGAAAATAATTAAATATGCTACAAAAAGCGTTTTTGTATAAAAAACATAATTAGTAAAGAAAAATGCAAGCTGCTTTCTTGTTTTATCTGAGAAGATTTGTCACTTTTAGAGCATAAAGAAGAGAAAGTACAAGCGATTCGGACGTACGAGAAAATATTCATTTGATGAATCATGCACAGATTCCTATTTTCTAGTTTTGAAATGAACATCAACATATTTGCAGCAACAATCAAAGAAAATTTATTTGTAACTTGCAGCGTTGCTACTCGGGTACATTTTTTATTGATATCTCTTGAATACTATTACTTTTTTTAAATAGTAAAATTTACCTTATTTAATATATAATTCAACAAGGCAAATATTACTATTTAAGAAAAAGAGGTAGAACTGCAAGAATCTGATATTTAAAAAAGTGGACTGAGAGCACCGAGCTTCTGAGTGATCTGTCTTACCAGTTAGTGCTGTTACCTGTAGAGTATTGGTAAACCACTTCACAAGTCCCAGCATAGTTGTTTCAAAGCTGATTAAAAACACCTAGTTCGAGATCCAAGTCTCATCTCAAATTCTACATAGCACAAATTTATGATATTTTTAGAAAAAATGTGGTTTCAAAATTAGTCGCCAGTGGCATCCTCCCTTTTTTAAGCTTAGAAGGCAGTCTTCTGGTATTTTATTTTTTCGAATCAGAAAATTTATTTAAAATGTGTTTAATTCTGTGTGGTACTTATTTGATTTCATTTATTACCTAAAATTTCTTGTTTAAAACATGTTTATTTGACTTGAAAAAATGCAGCAAGAAGGACATCTATGGTAACTTTTGTCATGTGTCACAATTGAATACTATTAACTAACTAAACAGCATTACAAAATGTCACAACCAACCAGCGGCTATCTAGTGATAGAACGGTAAATGTATGGCACGTGATATTTATATTTATTCCTAAATGGCACAATTTATGTCAGTTATTTTTATACGAACTACGCGGCAGACCCGAACAAGGAAGGTGTAGGCAAATAAAATTTAAAAGCTGAATTCAACACTGGAAATTTTTATATGATAAATTCCATGAGTTTAATCTATATACCAGCGGGAAAGGTAGGGCTGGAGCTCTAAATTTGTCGGGCGATTGTTGCGGCTTCTAGCTTATTATTCTTGACATTTGCTTGGCGTATATTTAAATAGATAATAAAGACAAATGCAAACTGAATTATTCAATAACCTTACATGACTGAAGCTTTAAAAATTCTGGTACACCACTTAAAATTAAAATATATTGAAACAATCTGGTGTTTTCCTATTTAATAGGTGTGTTCAAGAAACATCTTTTGATCTATTATTCAGCACCATAAAAAAGGTTACAAATCTAGAAAGAAGAATTAAATTAGTTCTAGACGAGATATACCCACCAATGATTTGGCTATGCTATGACAGTTTAGCTATTAGCGATGATTTGCGCTTTGACATGTTTTCTATCAATAAACCAATTTTTACCGATGTTTTTCATGTTAACGAATCAGCTATTAACCATTTGGCTATTTGTCAGGGCAGTATATATATCTATTTTTGTATCTCTTCGTACAAATTTTCATAAAATAAACTGTGCCTTAACCTTATGTTATGATATTTTTAAGATAAGTGCCCGAAAAAGATTTTTTTTTTTGTGAATTGGTGTAAGATTAAATATATAACATTACGATTATCATAAATGTGTAGTCGCGAGTCCTGGCGCGTAATAAAAGGGTAATTGATGATTCATCTGAAAAGGAATGCGCTATTTTTCCTGATTTTGATAATCACGATGGTTTAACTCACCGCATGTAAAAAAACAAAAAAAAAAAAAAAAAAAAAAAAAAAAAAAGACTGAAAATTTTGTAAATATGTGATTTTTTCTGGAACGTTCTATTCTTCTTAAGTATTGTTTTTCTAAAATGAGTAGAACATTCCAGAACATGTTTACATAATTTTACGTAAGTACATGTTCAAAATTTACATAAGTACATGTACATTATTTACATAAGTAATTTACATAAGTACATGTTCAAAATGTTATCATACAAAAATTTAAAATACCATAATAACCAAAATTGTTACATTAATTAAAAAAAAATATTTTTATTTAATTACTAGCTGGCCAGTCAGATGTCGCCGGGCCCTTGATGAATAACCCTTAAATTAAACTGAAATTTGTTTGATTTTATATATTTTAACTATTTTTATATGAATTTATAAAATAATTAAATATTTTATAATATAATTCGATATAATACGAAAAAACATCGAATTGAAAGATTATACTGTTTGGTATTTTGTTTCCTGCGTAAATTGATTTTTGGAGCCTATGCGCACCAAAAGCGAACGAAACCGCAAAGAAACACTCAATTATTTTTCAGATCTCGTCGAAATTTTCGCACATTCTATTTTGTCCCCGTCCGATGCGTTTCAATATTTTTGTAGGCGATGTAAAAATGGACTATTGAGATGCTCTAAAATTTTTTGGGTTAAAATGCAGATGATACTTTTAGCATAGAAAAAATATTATCTCCGTGAGGAGGCGCATAGTGACTTGAGTTCGTCCGTGTACTTGAAAGGGTTAAAAGTCATATTTCTTAAAACCCATTACACCATCAATTAGAAAAATCTTTCTGCTTTAAAAAAATAATTTTAGTTTGTCAGCACCTCTAAAATTGCGCCATGGAGAGGTGCTGCAATAAGGGATAAAAACGTTTTTCCGTAAAACGACACATTTTGAAAATAAACGGTCAAGTGCGGGTATTACTCGCGCACAGAGGGTACCGTACATTTAAATATATAAATTTGAAATTGTATTATATAAAAAAAAAAGTTTCTAAAAGAAAACTAAGACTTTGTAAAAAACTATACAACGTAGGATTGGGTATAACTGTATATATTAGAAAAGTGTAAATGGGTATACCATGAAAGTTCAAAGAAATATGTAACCTAAATAATATCATATATAGCTATTCGTATAACTGTTTTTTTTAATGTTATCCTAATCTGTCTATGACGAACTTAATTCGGTACTGATAATAAAAGCAGTGCATAGTTACACTTCATTTGGCATTTCATGAAACTAAATTCAGCGTAGCAATAACCTTTATTTCTACGGTGTAGCTAAAACAAAACCTTTGTTCAAATTTTAAATTTGGCATTGTGCTAAGCGCGCTTCGAATTGAGGTCTCAAACGTGCAGCGCCGCTTTGGTCAGTGCCGCGTTTTTCCAGTTAGGTGTTTAATTAACTTTTAAAGTCACTCGAGGCGTATTGAGAAATACAATCAATGCAAACTATCGCGAATCCCACAGTATTTATGCGATTCATTCTAATTAAATCTTTCCAGGGCGATGCCATTAAAAAACGGATACCTAATTTTAATTCCAAAACAGACAAACAGCACCAAGAATATTTAATTAAAATTTTCCTTTTATGATGTACGTGAAAATAAGCAAGTTCGCATTTTCTAATAAATTCGTTTATAAATTCTGGTGTCAATTCATTATTTCATAAGCTTATAAATAGAATTACTTCGTGCCGGAAAGGATTAAGTGGTCGCAGGACTCTTAAAGCTTCAAAATTTAAGAAATTTTAATTTTTTTAGATGTTAAACTCATAACTTTTCTGAATATTTTGATATAATTGTTTCCATGAAATTCCCATTGGAACAACAGTTTTGGCTTTTATAATTATACCCGCTCAATAGCTGAATCGGCGTTTTCGAAACTTTAAAGTCATTATTTTCCAAATGGCGTTTTTGGGGCATAACGCGCAGGATACCTCAAAAACTTCTGAATATTTTTTCATGAAATTTTCAAAGCATATATTTCATGTTAGTCTGTATAAACTGAACCTAAAATATCCTTTTTATTGTTCAAAAAAATATTTTTGTAAGTGATTTTACTGTTGAAATTTTCAAAATTTTGTATTAGCTAAATGCAACATTGCATTAAAAATATAAAAATGCTTTAAATACAAATTTATTTAAGTTCAGGGAAATTATTACAATCTGAAGTATAAGTAAGCAGCAAAATTTTCATTCTAGTTGCAATATTTATTTTGTAATCCTGCGCGTAAACTGTTATGCCAATTTTTTGTCCGACAAATGTCTAACAGTTTCGAGCCCCCTATAAACACTAATTCTGTATCTTGCAATTTTTTAAATACATGAAACGAAAGAACATACTTATATCTTTCATCCCAATTAAAATTGTGTTTTAAAATCATATACATTTTAAGACATTAAATGTTGAAAATGGTCTTTTTTTCATTTGTTCCACTTTTTATAGTCCCGAGACCCCTTAAATTAAAATGTTTTTAACAATTTGACGTTTATTGCTTTTATACTGTTACTGGACATTACATTGCACATATATATCATTAAAAGTTGTTAACTAGGCATAGTACGCCACCCCTGTCCTTGTGTATGTCCAAACTGACCGTGCCTTTAAGGGTTAATATCACGACTAATTACCGATGATTTTTTTCGAAAATCATTATCAACAATGCTTTTATTCTTCTGCAGTGATAGGTATATTCAGCGATGCTCAACAATATTTTTGAATGCCCGTAAATCGAAATTTGTGTATAACAGAAAAATGCTAATTACTCAAAAACTATGTGACCTAGGGTAATCGCTATAATTTTCCGGTAAGGTTTATATTAACGTCTACTACCTCTATTTTTTTCATAATTTTAGTGTCAGTAGATTCGGAATTAGATGGGGAGGGGGACATATTTTTGCGCTACATTTTCAACAATATCTTTGAAAATGTAATACCGAAAATTTAAAGGAATGTATTTTTGAGTTCAGCGTTGCAAAAACTTTCACAGGATACCCCACATAATATACAAAGAAAGGATTTTTTTTTCAAGTAGCATGATTAGCCCCTCTACTTTTTTACTAAATATATTTATGAATGTTTATTAATCTGAAAATATGTGGGTTAATGGTCTTTATTACTTCCCCGAATTTGAACTTTCCACATTCCATAGTTTACGAGTAATATGGCTGTGACAGACAGACGGACAGACACAGGAGTGATCTTATAATGGTTCCGTTTTTACTTTTTAAGTACGGAACCCTAAAAAACTAAAAGGGTTAACTGCGATATTTTTTAGAATTGATCGCGGCATTCGAGACGTAAGAGTTATATCTTTCAGACTATGTCTTCCTTTTTAAACTGTACTCAGCGGTTTTGCCTATGTTAGTTATCAAATAATGACAAAACAACCCCCCGAAATTCCTTCTTTTCCCAACTTCATTTTCAACCGATACGTAAATAAGGCTTCTGCGCGAGCGCCAGCGATTTTTCTCTCTCGCAAGGACCGAAATGAGTTTTCAATGAGAGTGAATTGCGATCTTTAATTAATAACTCAACTAATTATTAGAATTTTAAAATTCTGAGTCTCAGGTGCATCAGGATACACTTTGGGCTAACCTCGAAAAACTTCAGCCTCCGACGTCCTGTAGATTTTGCCAGCTATCTCACACGGAAACACATACAGGGCGAAACTGTCTTTTATTAGTATAGATTATGAAATGTTATAATTTATATTTAAAATCCTCCATATTTTTTCTGGTTAAGAATATATTTTAGAAGTTGTGCTCAACTTTCTCGTTTAGTATTTATTGAATGAGACTTATTTCTATTCGCTTTGCATTATATCATTCGACGAAATTTTTCTGTGAAACTGTTTAAGGCTATATCTAAAACTAACTGTATTGACATTTAACATGAAAATGTTTAAAATATTTCAACGAGGTACTACCAAACTTACGAAATTATTAATATACCGAATTTACATTATAAAATAAAGTTTATTAAATTTTTATGATTTTTCTTCAGAAGTTATACACAGTATATAAATATATATTATGGAATGAAGTTTAAATTAAAAAATATATAGACTAGAAATAATAGAGAAGTACAGAGGACTAGAAATAACAGACAAATGTATTATGGTGCGACAGAAAATTGGCTAATTAGAATTCATAACAATTATAATCTAGAAATTGCTCTTGCATTTAATGTTATTCATAAAGAGGTCCTCGTGTTCAATTTTTTTTAACTTTTTTAATAAATTACTGTAATATATTAACTATAAAATTTATCAAATATGAGAGTCTCTCTTTAAATAATAAGTGTTATATGTCACAAAAAAGGGGGGAGTATCATAATTTTAGAGACGCTTAAATGCGCCGTGATTGAAAAAATTTGGAAAACGCTGGTTTAGATCCATAGCTTCCAGATACCAAAAGGAAGTACTGAAACCTAAGCGGAGGGGAAAAAAGTAAAATAAGTAAAAATAAAACTGAAAATCAAAATTTTACTTAAGATGTACGGTAATGAAATTTGTATTGGTAAAATTTATGTTTTGTTTGTCATTCATATATTACTTCTTGTTATATACATGATGAAAGCTAAAAGTGTATAAACAATGAATGATGAAGTAATAATTATTTGGTCATAATATATTCAAAATTATGTATCTCAAACATTTTTTGTTATGTAAGTTTTTATTAAATTAAGCTATTACTACAGTAAGTAGTTCAATAATAATTTTTCAACTTTCAATATTATGCATTTCAATAGAATACAAAGTATTTTAAAAATTCATAGCAAATAAATGAATATTTTACGATGAGCTGATATGTTGTGAAATATGTTATGAAATTTCGTAGTATACCAGGGGAAAAGTACAGACCTGGTCCAAAAGGATCTAGACTTAGGACCTGCTGTAATTCTTACCCTGGGTCAGACCTAGTGTTATGTACTGCGATCGGTATTTCAACAAAATATCGCTGCTGGGAGAACTAAAAAAAGAAATGTGAGGGAATAGGCACAATCCGAACGGAGTGAAAGACATCCCATTTATCAACGGCTCTTAAGAGGGGACGGAACATTGAGCACGTCTGAAATGGAATTGTAATGGTCGAGTGGAAAGACAATAAATTTGTACTGGCGTCGGGATTTGTACAGGATGTAACTCGCTGCACATCGTCAATCGTTGGTCGAAGTAAGAAAAATTGAAAGTCGATGTCTCTTGTCCAGCCAGCGTTATGAGCTACAACGCATCAATGGGAAGTGTGAAGATTTGCGATCAACAAATGGAGGCATATCGAATCTAGTTTAAAACAAGAAAGTAAATCTTGAAAAGAACGGTTCATTTCCAGCAACTGGCTGTAGTAAATTCGTGGTTTCTCTCAAACTCGATGCCAAAGCAAACATGTTAACCCGTAAAACATCACTTGATTTACTATCGTTCTGATTAAGTTCGGTTGAGAACCTGTTGGATTCACCTTTGCCATGGGAAAAAATTCAAGGGCTGTCCCAGCGACAGCGAAGCAGAAGAGTTTGAATATGAAGTTTCTGACTCATGTAGATCCGAATTCTACAAGCCGCCCATAAAGATACCATTTGAAAGTAAGAGGTTAAATGCACCTAGTTACTGGCCATGTTTCGACTTTTCAAAACACTGCCAGAAGTTACCGGTTTCAAAGCTGTTCTAGCCGTACAAAAGTGAGATGCGAGAAATGTGATGTTTATTTATGTCTGTCCAAAAACAAAAATTGTTTCAAACATTTTCATTGTGGCAGATGAAAATTATCTTAATAAACAACAACTTTTTTTGCTTAAACTTTTATTTTTAGATATTTACACACACGTAATCCTAAACTACATAATTGTGAAGATTAAGTCAAAAAACGGCTGCATTAAGCTCCTTCATTGCATATGGCTCCTTCATTGGCATAACCTGACATCGGGTATTTTTTTTTATATTTTTTTTCAATCAAAATCGATCCTATCGATTGGGGTAAATCACCCAAACTTTCAATTTCTACCAAAAAAAATTCCCGGTCTTAAAAGATTATAAAATCTATAATTGGTAGAATTGTGTTTTTACATATAGTATGTATTTTTAGATGCGGTTTTCATTTACGAGTGTTATGCAGTTTTTGGCTGAACTATGTTTGGAATTGTAAGATCGGCTTCTAGAATTTAATCAAACTCATGTACAAGTCTAGGCACAAAAACTGATGCAATGACATTTATGTATATTTATCGCCAGAAGAAATTTTTTATTTGGTGTTATGAGTACACTGTAAAAAAAAAACTGTAGATTTGCCAGAACAAACTCGATCACAGTGAATGTGCTGTAATTTTCTTTGGTTTTCTGACTATATTAAGATGGAAAATACAGTAGTTGCGAAAAATTAACAGCACAATATGCTGGCAATTTGGACGCATTTTTTTACATCACAAACTGCTGGCGTACAAATTGCCAGGACATTGTGCTGTTAATTTTATGCAACTACTGTATTTTCTATGTTAATATAGTCAGGAAACCAAATAGTCCAGGCAATAGGGAATTTTACCTAGCAAAATTAATGGTAGTACTGGAAATCGACTTTCTAGATGTTTCCTGGGTCGCTGAATACGAATTTGTAACTTCCCACCAAAATTTCCCCCGGCAACCTCCCCAAATTTTGGTAAAAAGCCCCCAAAAAAGGTTTTTATTAAAAAAATCTTTTATAGAAAAAGTATCTAGAAATTCAGAAAGTAGACAAAATTTCCAACAAATTAGATATATGGCATTATGACTTGGGATGAAGGGGAAGGGGGGATCTGCCTCGGAACATACGCGCGGTGCTGCGTAAACGAAGCTGCGCAATTCCACTTAACCACTCACACGTTTACATTCGCCCTCCTATCTCCCCTCCGAACTTTCTCTATAAGGTTTACTTTAAGATTTTTGGGTCGATGAATCCGAATTTTTCACTTTCCCCCAAAATTTCCCCCCCGACTCCCCCCCCCCAAATAGATGTTTTTAACTTAAATTTCTTATTGTTTTAGGGGAAAAGCATTACAAAATTCAAAAACTAGACAAAATTTGCAACAAATAGGATATATGACATTATGACTTAGGATGAACGGGGAAGGTGAGGGCTGCCTCGGAACATGCACTGCGGCGCTACGTACACTAAATGATGATGTCCAGACAATAGGGGATTTTATCTGGCAAAATTAATGGTCGTACTGGAAATCGGCTTTCTAGATGTTTTTGTGGTCGCGGAATCCGAATTTGTAACTTCCCACCAAAATTTCACCAGGCAACTCCCCAAAAAATTTATTTTTTGAAAAAATTTGGTTTTTGAGAAAAGCGCGCGGGGAATGTTCCGAGGCAGCCCCCTCTCTCCCCGTTTATCCTACGTCATAATGTCATATATCCTATTTGTTGCAAATTTAGTCTAGTTTCTGAATTTCGTAATGCTTTTCCCCTAAAACAATAAGAAATTTAAGTTAAAAACAACTATTTGGGGGGTTTTCAGGGGGGGGGGAATTTTGGGGGTAAGTTAAAAATTCGGATTCAGCGACCCAAAAAACTTAAAGGAAACCTTATAGAGAAAGTTCGGAGGGAAGATGGGAGGTATAATGTAAACGTGTGAGTGGTTAAGTGGAATTGCGCAACTTTGTCCACGCAGCACTGCTGCGCATATTCCGAGGCAGATCCCCCCATCCCCTTCATCCTAAGTCATAATGTCATATATCTAATTTGTTGCAGATTTTGTCTACTTTCTGAATTTCTAGCTACTTTTCCCCTAAAACAATAAAGAAATGGAATTTTTTAATAAAAACCTTTTTTTGGGGGGGGGGGCTTTTTACGAAAATTTGGGGGGGGGGGTTGTCGGGGGAAATTTTGGTGGGAAGTTACAAATTCGGATTCAGCGACCCCAAAAACATCTATAAAGTTGATTTCCAGTAGTACCATTAATTTTGCTAGGTAGAGTCCCTATACGATCTCTATTGCCTGGACTAAAAGAAAGCTACAGCACATTCACTGTGATCGAGTTTGTGCGCGAGATGAACAGTACTTTGTACTGTAAAAATGTCGTTTTTTTACAGTGTGTTAAATTTTAACTCACGTACAACAATTATACTTCAGCATAATGTGTGGTGTATATAGAAATCTATAGATTATATACAGGGAAAAAAAAATTCGATTACATTCCCACCTATTGCCGAAAAATGCTTGAAGTAATTTTTCAACTACGTTATTCGTTTTAGCTGGAATAAAAATTAGAATGCTTTTCATTATACATAGAAATCAAGAGATTGCATACAATATATTCTTCATTTAATATTTTTAATACATTTCCATGGTAAATGCTGAAATTGGGTTTTTAATTGGGTTTCGTGTTTTCTAATGTGCTTACCTTTATTAGGTGGGGCTAATAGAGGTTTAACCATTGGGTAAGTTTCACCGCCTAGTTGAACTTGTTTACTTATATATCGCTCACCTGCCAGAAAAGAGACGCATAACGACAAAAGTAAATTTCAGAGGAGGGGCAAAAAAAGAATCGGTTGTTTTAACTGAAACATTTATCTTTGCATGCAGAAGTAAAAAAAGTGCTTAAAACCGTAAAACCATTATGAATGAAGATGTAGATGGGGGTTTTGGAGTGGTGAGTAATTTTCCCTCCCAAAGCAATTTGAACACCTTTTGTGGTCACGAATGGACATATAACATAATAAAGCTATTTTCTGGATAGCTGCATTCATAAACTTTTGCTGTTGCAAGAAGCATCTATGATACGCTTATTAGCGGAAGAAAACGCAAAATGAATTTTTTGAGGTGTGTCACTTTTCTTATGGGTGAGCGATATTATCTTGCATATTTTAAAATGATGATTTCCGTTACAGAAATTGAGATGTGTTGGAAAATGGTTCATAATCTATGATTAATACATGGTTTTTCTTTGCTTTTAAACTGGTTTATCACATATTTGATATTTTCAATGCTTTTCTAAACAGTTGTAAAGTGTTTTGGTTTTACAGTTTGTCTGTCAACCCTCTGTCCGTTTCACTATAGCTAAGTTTACTACAGCTATATCCCTATTGAATAATTTAATAAATAAATTGTGTATAGCAAGTATAATTTGTTTAGAGGATACACAAATGAATTTCATATCATTATGATACATGGTGAAAAAATAATTTCAGGGCATTTTTATGTTCTTAATCTACTTTAGGCATTATAAAATTGTCATGTATAACAGAAGTGGATCAGCAGATGCTTTCTATAGAGTATATAGTAAGTATAAAAAAATATATAAAAATAGCAATATATAAAAATAGCGTATGCTTTTTTAATACATAGTAAGTAGTATTTATAGTTAGTTTACAGAGATGCAGAAAAATGTTTTGTTCCGTTATGATTCAGTGGGAAAATAATTTCCAGCATGTTTTAATGATGCTACATTACCTCAAATGAAATGGAATGTTTAACAGCTCCCTTTTGAAATGCTTAATAAATAAATTGAAATAAATTGGCTGTTGCAATTATGATTAGTTTTCAAATCAACAAATGAATTTGATTACATTATGATAGAATGCGGAAAATAATTTCCAGGGCATTTTCAAACTGTTAAGCTACTTCAGACATTGTGAAATTGTCATGTATCACAAAAATGGATTTGCAGATGCTTTCTATAGAGTACAGAGTAAGTAGTATTTATTGTTAGTTTACAAAGATGAAGAAGAAATCTCGTTCCATTATGATCCATTGGAAGAACAATTTCCAGCATTTTTCACTTATGCACCACTACCTTAAACGAAATGAAATTGCTTAGAATCCCTGTTGTTCACTACATCATTGCTCCTATATAAATTATGAAATGGGTAGAATTTATATTCCTCTGACAGTGATACAATAAAGAAATCTGTCACAAGACTGACTATGAGCAATAATTGCTATAAATGTATTTTAAACTGTGATATGAATTTATAACCTAATTAGTTTTGGTGAAGTATGTGGTGTGTATAAAATATATAGATCATGCACACATATACATCATACATCTGTACGAAAGAATTCGAACACATTAAACGCTATAAACAGAAATTCCATGCTTTTTATTGCCTGTTTGATGCCATCTGCCATTAAAGTTTTGCTGCTTCTTTCTAAATTCTAGCAAGTCTTGCTCACAGCTTGTGATGAAAGACATCATTTCTCAAAAAGGAGTAATTATTTTGTATGGTGCTTTAAGAGGTTTTGTAGAAAAGGTGAACTGTATGGTACAGTACATCAGTTTTTAAGAAACTTATGAGAACACACACGTTTCATATTCTTTTTTAAATAAAACTCTTTCTCAAAAATAACTTCATCTTAAGCATTCAAACAGTCGAAAGTATATATATTTTATTATTTACGTTTTTCGAAATGTCAGACTATTTTTATCCTCTGAATATAATGTTTCTTTTTTTATCTTTTTCATTTGGAATTCTATACGAAATATCGAAATTTGATGTTGATGTTTTTGGAGTTCAAAAATATTTCAAATTTATGCGGGGTTTATTGATATTTGAAATGATTTATTTTATATCTGTTATTTTCATTCACTCCTTTGAGAATTTTGTTTTCCAAAATAAAATTATATCTTTCTCTGCAGTGTTTTTTTTTTTATGTCTAATTCTTCATTTCCTGGTAGATGCGTTAAAAAACATGACATTGATTTTATAAATGAGTAGAGTGTGATTTACATCTGACCCGTTGGCTACGTCGTAATTTGAATATAAGTTGTTGTTGCGTAGTAGTATGTAACTTGAGTATCTGTTGTTGTACGTACATTGCTTAATTTCAATTGTGTACGTACCGTTTGTGTCCGCAGTTAGTCAGAGGCTAATGGAACATAATTCTATTGAGGATAATGCACGTCCACATATGAAACAGTCAAAAATATAAAATGCCCTAAAGAAAGCCTAATCCAAAAATTTCTTACACAATTTCAACAATGAAGATGATTTTGTAAGGTTTTAATTAGATTAACAGTGATTTGTATTATGTGTGATGTTATTATGGGACTTATTCAAAGGGCAATGTAATTTGGTCAGATATACAATACGTATTATCTTCAAATTTTAGAAAGTCTGCAAAATGCTGTTTACTAAAGATTGGTGGATATTTATGTAAATTCTCGTAATACCAAGAATTACAGTGGAATACAGTTTAACATATATTTCTATGTCTAACGTGAAAATGAAAAGAACTCTTTTTGTCAACAAATTCTGTAAACCAAAAAATAACACTGTCATATAACAGTAAAATATTTGGAAAAAAAACAGGGTAAACCCTGTTTTTGAATTTTCAGCTGCTGAACTAAGATCGTTTTTCCTTAGGTCGGTTATCAAGTCGGCTCAACAAGCGTATAACTTACTGACACATTTACTTACATAATTTTAAACGTATAGGTACAAAAATCGGCTCAACAAGCGTATAACTTACTGACACATTTAATTACATAATTTTAAACGTATAGGTACAAAAATTGCAACGCTGACTACGGAAAGATTTTTTTCCATTTTTCGGTAGTTTTAAGCGATTTTCGGTCATGTGACAACCTGTATTACTCCTCTCTATGAGTGATTTGTCTCCTTTCGCCTAGAAATTCAGTTCAAAACACCCACTTTGACAATATTTTATGAAAGATTTGTTGCGTTTACAAAAAATGGAAAACGCTTTTTGATCACATATTTTCTGAATAACAACCCCTGGAAATTTCATGCGTTTCCAAACAAAAATGAATTTAAACTTGTGTCATGAAGTTGCACCTCTGGATTTGAGAACAAAAAGCCTTAATAAATAATAAACAACGCAGTGATAATGGTTGCAAAAATATATTTCAGTAAAACAGTCTTTTAGCAATATTTTTTTTAATGCCACTATAGGAAGGTGGTATTGTTTTAGCATTTCATGAAATCTGAATGTTTCTGAATTATTCAATTCAAGAGCTTTTATAAGGTTAGTTTCATAGTTTTACGCATATGTTTCTTTTTTACAAATTGTACGTCCTTCTGGAATTTTAGACACCTATTCTTGGCTTAAAGAGTAAAAGAATTTAAAATATTTTAAATTAGGATACAACATTTACATTTTTGCCATAAAAAGAATAAAATTGATAATGTGCACTGTATATTAGAATCGAACCTGTGATTAACGAAAATGCTAAAAATAGCTAATATATTAGTTATGTGGAAAATTCGTTAAATAGAAATTCAACTTTTAATGTAATTTAAACTACGCATATACAAATTTGTGATTAATAAATACTAAATATTATTTAAAAAATAAATAGTAACTCTTAACAACTCTAGAAAAAAAGAAAATATTATTAGTGTCCAGAAATAGACATTATTCTTAATCAAAGAAAATGATTTTACATTTTAATTTATTGAATTACTCTTTTGTGATATTTCGAAACATGTAAAATGTGTATAAAAAATAAAGATTGAAATGTCAAGAATAGGAGTAATAGGATGAAAAATCTTTAGATTATAAGGAAAAGTTCGTTAAATAGAGAATGAAATTCGCTATTATGTGGTTATTTTACAAGTAAATTTCTAAAATGTTCTTATGAAAATTTTTTTAAATACATCAATTCCCAAAATAGAAGTTTGTTAAAATGAGTGATGTTGTATTTCTTATGCTTAAAAATAAAAAGAATAAAAATAGAAAGTATACAGAAAAAGCATAATTTTATACGTTTAAGTCGTGTGTAGGTTTCGCTATTATTCACAAACATAGAATTGTAATAAGTACTGCACATCAAAGACAATAACATGCGTCCGTTTCCGTGCAACATATACTTGACGAAACAAAAGAGAAAATGTAATTTAATCATATTCGAGATTTATAATCTGGGTTATAGGAAATTTTTATTAGAGGGAAATTCGGCTTTTCTAAGTACGAAATAGTAATTATAAAAATACAAAAATTGCTGCATGTTTTTTCAATAAAATTCACGTTTCAAATATGTCACATATATATATACCTGATAAAAAATGTTTTATTTTAAAAATGGTGTCATTTTTACCTTCAAAAGCATTCGATATTTAATAGAAGGTAAAGCGTTCATGAAAAAAATCTCTTTTTGTTTTTAAATTTTTCGAATCCTTAATCCTTTGTGGAATAAGCATCTTTTTATATCGCCACACTCTTATTATAACTAATTACTCTTAACTCAAGAAGAAGGCGTAACTATAAGATTACTTATAGTTTTTATTTACATTATTTACAGCAGCTGCTAAATGCACCTCTCAGAACAAATCATATCTTATAACTGCGTGGAATACTCTGGTAACATGCGATACCTTACAAACAGATTGTGTAGTGCTGCCATCTATTAACGCACATCTCAACTATTGTTGGATTGGGATATGACACCCCTCCCCTCATAGTTCAAATGAACTACAGGCAATCTTGTTCTATGACTTCTTCGAACTGGAGCACTTTCCTTACAGTTCTCGTTATAAGTTTCAGTCAAATTGTCTTTCGCAGTTTCCTTTGTCGTAACATCATTTTTATTACTCACAACTGTACCTGCCACAATATCATGCGAAGGCTGAGATTGGCTTGGTTCTATAGTATCATCATTATTAAGCTGTTCTTTTATTTTTCCATTAATCCCAGAAAAACGGTTTTGGTTAACCGTTTCATACGTATCATCATTACTGTAATTTCTACCACTATGTCCCATATTTTCAACTTTATCTGACATTAGTTTATCATTTCGATTCATCTCTATAACTCTCTCTGGTATTTCATCACTTATCTCTTTATTTCTCAACTGATCAACGTGACGCTTACATATTATTACGTCACATCTATTTACTAAAACCCATCTACTCCCCAATAATTTCATAATTTTTCCTTTTACCCATTTTTCCCCTTTTCCAAAATTTTAAACAAAAACTAAATCATGAAGCTTATATTTGTGAAGGGGTTGCTGTATTTTAGGTTTTGATGGTAATACCAAGTGAAGGGCTGTTCGAACTGGCCTTCCAAACATTAATTCACCAGGAGTTTTACCAGTCACCGAATGAGGAGTGGAATGATTTTCTAACAAAAATCGTGAAATTGACAATGTTATGTCACTTTTATCTAGCTTTTTAGGACAATTTTTCAGAGTTTTCACATATCTTTCCGCTTGTCCGTTCGAAGACGGATGATAAGGTGGAACAGGCGTATGCTTAATTCCATTATTTTTAAGAAATTCCTCAAATTCATCACTTGTGAACGCGTGACCATTATCACTGAACAATTCAACAGGTAATCCAAATGTGGCAAAAATTCTCCTTAATACCTTAATTGTAGTTTTACTATCACACCTGGGTACTACCTCTACCTCCAACCATTTAGTATAAGAATCGACTACTATTAAAAACATTTTACCTTCGAAAGGACCGGCATGATCTATATGGGTCCTTTCCCAGGGCAGTTCAGATTTCCATTTCAAGGGTTCCATTTTGGGACAATCCCTCGCAAACGTCTGACATCTATTACAAGAATTTACTATTTGTTCAATTTCTTTATTCATATTTAGCCACCAAACTACCCCCCTAGCTTTCGCTTTCATGCTCGATATAACTTGATGAACAGAACGCAGTAATTTTAATATATATTCACGGCCTTCCTCTGGTACGATCACTCTATGTCCCCACAATAGGCAATTTTCTAGACAGGAAATTTCCTCCCTTCTACGAAAATATGGTTGATATTCTTCTTTCGCGGCCACCCATGTAACACCCACTCTAAAATTTGTTTAGTTACAGGATTTTCAGTTGTCCACTTTGCAATAGTTTTAGAAGTAACAGGCCAATTATCATTATTTGAAACAGACACAATTTCCGCAGGATTACTTACTACATTTACAGTTTATGGGAGAGGTAATCTACTTAATACGTCAGCATTTTTATTATTTTTACCTTCGCGATACTCAATTGTATAAACATTCCCAGCTAACATTAACGACCATCTCAGCATTCTAGGTGATAATGTATAAGGTACTTTTTTAACAGGATCAAACAAACTAATTAAATGTTTATGATCTGTTATAATTTTAAAATGTTTTCCAGCTAAATATTGGTGAAATTTAGTGACACCAAACATTACAGATAAAGCTTCTTTATCAATAATTGCATAATTTCTTTCAGTTTTATTTAAAGTTCCCGAAGCATAAGCAACAGGTTTCTCTTTACCCTCAACAATGTGGCTTAAAATTGACCCTATACCATATTCAGAAGCATTACAGTTTAAAACTATCTCTTTGTTTAAATCATATAATTCTAAAACAGGAGATGTACATAATAATTGTTTAACTTTTTGAAACGCTTTTTCATGCTTTTCTGACCATGTACAGTTTACATTATTATCTAATAATCTATGTAAAGGTTCTAAAAATCTGAAATATTAGGCAGGAAGTTTCTATAATAAAAAATTAAGCCTAAAAATGAACGCAATTGTGACACGTCATTTGGAATAGGAGCATTCAAAATAGCATTAACTTTTTCTGGAATAGGTCTAATTCCTTCCTGAGATATTTTATGTCCTAAATATGAAACTTCCGAAACCATAAATTTTAATTTTTCCTTATTTAATCTTATACCATGCTCAGAAAAGCATTTCAGAACACTTTCAACTCTTTCATAATGTTCTGATTCATTACTAGCACTAATGATAACATCATCTAAAAATACACCAATATATTCATTTTTTTTTAAATATGTTCAATTTTTCTTTGGAACATACCCGGAACACATTTTACCCCAAATGCTAATCGTAACACATTAAATAAGCCTTTATGTGTATTTATAGTCAAAATTTTGCTACTTTCATTATCTACAGGTTGTTGTAAATAAGCATCTTTTAAATCAAAAACAGTAAAAATTTACCACCTGATAATTTAGAAAATAATTCTTCCATTCTAGGAAGAGGATATTTATTATTTTCAGTATGAGCATTAACTGTTGCTCTATAATCAACACATATTCTAACAGAACCATTAGGCTTAGGAACAATTACTATAGGACTAGCCCATTCTGAATGATCAACAGGTTTCAAAATACCCTCATTAGTTAATTATTCCAATTCTACATCAGTAGCTTTTCTCAAAGCAAAAGGAACAGGTCGAGACTTAAGAAAAACTGGTTTTGCATCTTTTTTTAATTTTATTGACACGGGAGGACCCTTGATTGTCCATTGAAAAACATTAGGAAAATTTCTAATTAAATCATCTTTCGAAATGCTTTTAATCATATTTACTTTAGGCCAAAATAATTTTGATGCTTTTAACCAAGTTTTTCCGATTAGACTCGGACCCTCCTTTTTAATAACTAATATTCTTAAATCAGGTATACAATAATCATTAACAACAGTATTTACTTTTAATTCCCCCAATACAGTTTAAGAGTCTTTAGTATAAGTTTGTAGCTTAATATTAGATTTAATTAAAGGCAGCTTACCTGAGAACAATTTATGAGCAACACTTTTGCTTACAAAAGTATGAGCCGCACCACTATCAATTTCAAATTGTATATTTACACCATTTATTTTAACCAATTTTACCCATGACACCTTATTGGAGTTGTCGTCCATAAAATTTAAACAATATTCTTCCTGAAAAGCTTTAATTTTTCTGTCCTTAAAAGGTTTCTCACTTTTCATTCCAAATTTCCTATTTCGACAGCAAATTTTTAAATCACCCAATCGATGGCAGAAATGACATTCTGCAGATTTAAAAGGGCATAATTTTGGATTATGATTTTTAGAACATCTGTAGCACGGTTTCTCAGGCGCGAATTTATCTTCTTTAGGCTTAGGTGCGTGAGCGAACTTCTCGACTTTCGATTTCTCTCCTTTCGAAACACGCACTTGATTGACAGTCGTACTATCTCCGATGTGTAGGGATTTCACTCCAGCCTCAACTATCTCAAATGACTCGGCTATTTCTATCGCTGTTTGGAACGTTCAGTCTCTAGAATCCAGTAATGTTTGCTGTATCTTCTCATCTTGGATCCCAAATACCAACTGATCACGAAGGCGGTCATTAAGCGTATTTCCGAAGTTGCAATGTTCGGATAAACGACGTAACTCTCTTATGAAATCGGCTATATTCTCTCCTTGCTTCTTTAGTCGTTTCTGGAACTTAAATCGTTCCACAATTTCACTAGGGCGTGGTGAAAAATGATCTTTTGCTTTCTTTAAAAGATCCTCGTAACTGATTTCTTTCAGCGTATTCGGAACAATAAGTCTCGTAAAATCGCAAACGTTGTTGTTCCATCAGAACTTAGTAAAATATTCTTCTTCATATCATCATTTTTGATGCTATTCGCTGAGAAATAAAAATCTATTTTCTCGACGTAAATAGTCCAAGAAACATTCGGATTATATTCTTCTAAGCGTCCCAGAGAAATTATTTCTTTATCGGCCATTTTTCGTGCCACTTTTTCTTTTTCTCTTTCGAAAAAATTTTTTTTTTTCACAACATTTCAATTTGGGTTAGATCCCATTTTCGTCGCCACTTTTATATCGCCACACTCTTATTATAATTAATTACTCTCAACTAAGGAAGAAGGCATAACTATAAGATTACTTATAGTTTTTATTTACATTATTTACAGCAGCTGCTAAACGCAGCTCTCAGACCAAATCATATCTTACAACTGCGTGGAAGACTCTGGTAACATGCGATACCTTACAAACAGATTGTGTAGTGCTGCCATCTATTAACGCAGATCTCAGCTATTGCTGGATTGGGATATGACAAATCTAGAATGTATAATGTCAATTGAAAAAAAATTGGCCACCATCTAAAAAAACAGGATACATCGACACGCTTGCTGCGATCTTTGCTGCGTTAGAATAAATCCAGACATCGCAGACAAATTTTAAGTTTCAAAACAGAATGATTAACTAAAAAGATTTTTACTCTTTTTCATTTGTGAAACTTTAAACACCTGATTATGGACATGACGATTTTTAGCATTACAACTAAATTAGCATTTAAGCGGATAACCCAATTACCATTCTTCGTTTTGAAAGTTAAGGATTGTTTATTTTCTAGTGCAATAAACCTTTTATAAATAAAATAATAATCGTCATAATTTTTTAGTCCACCATGAAGTTTAAGAAAAATGGATATTTTTTTACAACCTACCGCCATTTTATTAAGTGTCGCTCACTTTCACTAAAAGTAGGTTCGTTGCCTTCCTAAATTATATAGTTTTTTTTTGAAAAATTCGATTTTATTTATTCCAGGGGAGATTATCAAGCTGTGTACTACACAGTGCAGGTTGATGCGCGCACGGCATATCAATACGCTATCAACAAAATAAATGTTAAAGATCGTTGTATAATAGAAAAACATTTATATAGACGAGGCGCTAGGAGTAGTTAAGTATGCAAAATATGAGGACCAGCAACTATGTTCAGATTCCTGTGAGATATGTAGGGGAGGTGGGGGATGAATGGGACATTTTCACAAAAATATTTTTTTATATTTTTTCATTTAAGTTACTATGAATATTATATATCACATTTCATACATTAGGCATTTGCCAACATATATGAACAATATTTATTCTAGATTTTGATTTATTCATAAAAATATTATGAAATCAAAAAAAAAACGTTCCTCCCTGTCCCAATCATTCCCACAGCAGGGATGAATGGGACACTAATAGGGATGGATGGGACACAAAGATTTTCCTCCCTGTATTCAATTTTACCAAATTAAAATTTATAATTATAACCTTATATGAAAATTATATTTGTAATATATGATTTTACAGCACGAATCGATATGTTTTTTTTTCAATAACTTTTTTTATTGCAGTTTTAACTTTTAATGCGGACTTCGGCTGTCAACCTGGTCTTTTTTTCCACTTATGAGGCATTTTAGATTTGAAATGAAAGTGCAAAATGTCTTTTAAATATAGCATAGCTAAAAATTTTCAATCATAACTTATTAATTAATATTAATTAAATGTATCGTAGAAACATGCAGAACGGAAATTACTGTGTCGATCGGAAAGTCATGTCGTGTTGGGAAAATCAATTCGTATCGGAAAATTCTGCCCGATAATTATTAGACATTAGATATCGGAATCAATGTCTAATAATTAAATGATTGAATTTTCCGGTACGAATTGATTTTACCAACACGACCCGACTTTCCGATTGACCCAATATGTTAGGGGTGGGGATTTATTTATGCAAAATTTCAAAATTCAATATAATTTCCCCCATTTGATCAATACACATATACTATGTTTATCAATTTTATCTATTTTGATTAAGTTTTAGTACCAATTTTTTGATAATCCATTAATAATTATTACAATACAATAAGTAACACTCAGAAATTTTAAACAATAACAACTCATATAATACTATTTAATACTATTAATTGACGTAAATTATTGATTTATCATCCTATATAATACTATTTAATTAATAAATAAAATTTTCAACATCTCTAGGGAGGAGTGAGAATGTCCCATTCATCCCCATTTGAAATGTCCCAATCATCCCCATGATGCATAATATCCCTTCTCAGCCATTTTACCTCAAAAATTATTTTGTCACAATGGTTACTATTCATTCATTTTAATTATTGATATTGAACCTTAAAATAAATAACTACAACATAGCTTAATTTTTTATATTGTATAAGATATTTCACATCTTCAACTGTAAAAAAAAAAAAAAAACTTACTTTTAAGCACAGATTTCAGAAAATTCAACTTTGAAGGAAAATGAAAACAGCAATGTGGTCCTACTTTTAGTTTTGAAGCACACTGTGGTATAGGTATATGGGGTTAGGAAGCAATTTAAAATAAATGTTTATTGCCTGAAATATTGAGAATGTCCAATCCATCCCTTGTCCCATACATCCCCTAGCTCCCCTACCTCATGCCCTAAATAACTTTAAAGTGCGTATTGCCGGCAGAAGTTGTGGAAATGTATTATTTGTTTTAAACGACAGTTATTAGTTGTTTTAATGGAAATTAGTAATTATAGGTTATTATTTTAAATAACAACAAAGGTAAAGTAAAAATTATATTTTATTCTTAACCAGTAAATCTGCATATCAGGGGTCTCAACATCAGTTTTGGATATCATTGTTTTTTAATCCCATTTTATATAATATTTATTATCCTACAATCCGCAAATTATACTTGTTATATATATATCAATACAAAAACCCTTAAAGGGTTAAAAGTTTGACGCAGCACTTTACTTTATGGCTATATGAATCTGAAATATGGGTCTTAAAAATTCTGATATCAAATTTTAAGTGACGCTGTGCTATTAAAATGAATTTATATATATTTAATTTTTCTTTTTTGTTGTATTTATTTTTAATCAGTGATACTTTTTCATTCAAAATATGAGTTTTAAAAGGTATGATATCAAAATTAAAGTGACGCTGTGATCTGACTTAGATTAGTTAAAAAATTACTTTACACATACTTATGTTTTGTCTTCTGAAATATATTTAGAAATTGAAACATTTTTTTTTCCAATACACTATCAAATATATCATACATTTTCTCAGCTGATGTTATGTATTAAATGTATTTAATTCAATAAATTCATTTATCTTTTGCGTCACGATATCCAGAACCATCCGTAAAACTTGTGTAAACGTTTATTTTGCGTCATAGTATCTAAACTAAGTAAATAGTATGCAAATAGATAGTGTGATGCAAAGAAAACATTTACACAAATTTTACCGATGGTTCTGGATATCGTGACGCAAAAGATAAATGAATTTATTGAATTAAATACATTTAATACATAACATCAGCTGAGAAAATGTATGACATATTTGATAGTGTATTGAAAAAAAAAATGTTTCAATTTCTAAATATATTTCAGAAGACAAAACATAAGTATGTGTAAAGTAATTTTTTAACTAATCTAAGTCAGATCACAGCGTCACTTTAATTTTGATATCATATCTTTTAAAACTCATATTTTGAATGAAAAAGTATCACTGATTAAAAATAAATACAACAAAAAAGAAAAATTAAATATATATAAATTCATTTTAATAGCACAGCGTCACTTAAAATTTGATATCAGAATTTTTAAGACCCATATTTCAGATTCATATAGCCATAAAGTAAAGTGCTGCGTCAAACTTTTAACCCGTTAAGGGTTTTTGTATTGATATCATTACTTTTTTGAGGTTTAGGATCAAAAGATTAAAAAAGTACACCTTCATAGATAAAATTGGATTAAATTTTCCTAAAAACAAAATAAACTTAATGAAATACATAAATTTTAGAAAAAGTGCATGAAAAATAGAATACTTTTAATTCATATCTTGGTACTACTTGCGGATTTGCCCGGAGTCCGCCTTGTTTCTTTGTTGATCATCGTCGATGTTAAATTTATTTATTTGGATTTATTTATTTTGTTATTCATATTTGTTGTTTATGTTATATTTGTTGTTGTTTATATTATGTTTGTTGTTATGTTATTAAATTAAGCATAAAGTGATTATAAATGACCAACAAAGAAACAAGATGGCGGACTCCGGGTGAATTCGCAAGTAGTTCCCATATCTTTTTAAACTCATACTTTGAATTTATGAGAGATATTATGAATGATAAAGCATCAATGATTAAAATTTTATACATCTTTTTAAATTGAACATAATTTTTGCACATGCGATTATAAAAAAATAAAATGATGAAATATATATAGAGATTATAATTAATAGCATAGCGTCACTCAAAATTTGATATCATTATTTTTAAGTTCCATATTTAAAATTCTTAGAGCATAAGATAAAGTGCTGCATCACTAACTTTTAACCCATTAAGGGATTTTGTATTGATACTACTACTTACAGGGATGGGGAATTTTCAGAAAATCTTACCAAACAAAGATTTATTTTATGAGCCAGCAAGATACAACGTACAGTTCAAAAACAATGAGAAAACACACAGCAAAAATAGTTTACACTGTTACTAAGAAATTGTTACTATAGTAGTCACTGTTACTAAGAAATTATTAATTGTTATTAAAAAATATATACAGCAGAGGAAAGTTATGTATAAGATAGAACTTAGCACTATCAAAGTAAATTTGGAAAATATAACCAACTATTAAAAAAATGTTTTTGCCAGACCTTATATAGCCTGCAGTATTTTCAAAGATTGCCTAAAAATCCACTTGCCCTGCGAGGAAAGGTACTCGCCAGTGGCAAGCAAAATGATGTATTTCCCATTCCTGACTATTTAAAGTAGTTTCAACTGGTTTTAATTGCAAAAGAAGATCTTTAACATTATAAAGATTATAGTCTCTGATAATTTCAAAGAAATGTTAATAGTGTTATCATTAATAATTTTAGTATAATGACTGTGGTTATTGATAAAAGTTTCAAAACAAGTTATCTGACTGTTCTAGTAAAAGTTGCAAGGTAAGACTAGTGTAAAATGATCATTGCATTCTTTTAACCAAGCATATACAGCATGGTAATTGTGAAAGTACTTTTTTATTTCAATGACATGTTTTGTAATTGTTTGTGGAGTTATATTGTCACCTAGAAGATTTAACCAATGAGTAGAGCAACCATATGCTTTAAGTTTATCAGTATCTCTTCATTCTTGCCTCATGTAGTTAAAATAAAATCCTTAAAACTCTGTTTTAAAATACTAGTATAATTTTTGCCAGCAACAAAAATTGTGACAAAAGGTATTTTTGATATGATGGTCTTTTCCACTTCAGCACAAATTGGCCATCAATGGTTGAAGTTCACAATAATTTTCAGAAACAGATAGGTGAAATTTGTGATATTTACTTTTGCTAAGCAACGTAGATTATAGAAAATTGCAGACAATGGATGCACATATTATTAGTGACATTTTAGATACCGTGTCCTTGCACCATTTAAAAAAAAAAAAAAAAAAAAAGCTAAGCGTAACTAGAGATGAAAAAGCTGTATTTTATTTGGCGATAGATGATAGATTTTTTAATTGCCACTTTAAAAACTTTAATTGCCATGTGGCAGGGTTGGCCTTTTATGACTCATTCGAGACAAATTATTAATAATCTAAAATATTTCTATAGCAACAGTAAAAAAGTCTTAAAGATTCACTAGATGGAACCCGTCAAAACTTGATGGCACTAAACAAAAAAGTCTAACTCTTTAAAATGTTATTTACTGACATAACAACATCAATAAATCTCTCATTATTTGGTACTAATTTCATATAAAATACATTCATATCTACTACGATCATAAAATCCTTATTAGAATCGGTAGATAATAAACTATGTAGTGCATACAAATGCATTTTGTGTGCACTAATGTTAGATAATGACGAAAATGTATTGTACAATATATATCGGTATCATGCTGATCGATGGCAAAGCACTTTTAAGTAGGGATGGGCAATGTCTAGAATTAAATATCATGATAAACCAGCATCTTTATATCATATTCCGATATCTCGATTTAGGAAAGTGCCCCCCGGGGAGAGGGGGGGAGCAAAGTGGTGGGCGCAGCACCGGAAGTGCATAAAATGATTAAGCAGTCACAGGCCTTTCCAACGATATGTCACATAACGGGTGTCGGCAAAATTTAGGAAAGTGCCCCCCACGAGCAAACGTGGTGAGCGGTGCACCGGAGGGCCATAAAATGATTATGCGCCCACAGGCCTTTGCAACGATATGTCTTATGAGGGGTGATGGCAAAATATACAAAAAGACCCTCCCTCGGGGGGGAGGGGCAAGTGGGGAGAGGGACCCTGATGGTGCATAACATGAATAAGCGGTCACAGGCCTTTCCAATGATATGTCACATGATGGGTGTCAGCAAAATTTAGAAAAGTGCCCCCCAGGGGGTGTCAAAGTGGTGGGCGGGGCACCGGAAGGCCATAAAATGCATAAAATGATTAAACGGCCACTGGCCTTTGCAACGATATGTCACATGAGGCGTGACAGTAAAACTTAGAAAAAGGCCCTCCGGCAAGGGGGGGACAAGTGGGGAGAGGAATGCTGAAGGTGCATAACATGAATAAATGGTCACATGATGAGTGTCGGTAAAATTTAGGAAAGTGCCATCTTGGGGGGCAAAGTGGTGGGCGGAGCACCGGAAATGCATAAAATGATGAAGTGGTCACAGGTCATTGCAAGATACGTCACTTAAGGGGGGGCGGCAAAATTTAGAAAAAGGCCCTCCCATGGGGGGGGGATAGGGACACTGGAGGGGCATAACATGAATAAGCAGCAACAGGCCATTCCAACGATATGTCACATGAGGGGTCTCGGTAAAATTTAGAAAAGTGCCCCCCAGACGTGGAAGTGGGGGGTGGTCACCGGAGGTGCATAACATGAATAAGTGGTCACATGCCTTTCCAACGATATGCCACATGAGGGGTCTCGGCCAAAGTTAGAAAAGTGGCCCTGAGGACCCAGCTATATAATTATTATTTCATTTGTCTAATTAAATCCACTGTTGCAAATAAAATGTTATATTTCATTTCTTTATCGTCCTGATTCACACATTGTTCAATAACAAAGAGCAAATATTCATCAACATCGCTGAAATCTAAATACCATAATGAAATGAAAGACATGGTGTCTGAAGCATAAAACGCATATGCTCAGAGATTCAGCTTACACCGTCAATACCATAAATATATATATAGATATATGTATCATCTGATGTCAGTGATCACACAGAAAACTGCATGTACGATATTTATCACCCACCAAAACGAAATCACATACCATTAGTATCATGAACACGGAACCCGAGGAGTCGGTATTTAATATCACAATTTAGGCTGACAGAAGTCGCACCGTTAATATCAAGAATACTGAAACCGAGGAATTGGTATTTTTAATACCACGGTTTAGACTTGAGAGGAGACACTCCGTTAGTATCATAATAATCGGAACAGACGATTCAGTATTTAATACCACGGTTTAGACTGGGTCGAAGCTGAAGAAGCGCTGCTTAATGTTGCGGTTTAATGAAGAACCACGATAATCACGGTTTACATCACGATTATGATATTCATGATATACCGTTTTGTAAGGTTTTTTAATATCGTTATCACAATTACCATTTTATATCAATTTTATCAATATATCGCCCAGCTCTACTTTTAAGTTATTTGCATTGAAGTACATACAGATTTTTACCACAGAAAACAGCGAATGCTTACATGCATAAATATATAAATACACTAATTTTTTTTATTACACAACGTAAATCAAACGTATTTATATGATTGGAATATATATATATATATATATATTAAACCCTCCGAGCATCTTGAAGGCGTTCCGGCATTTTCATAAAAATGCTTATAAAAATAATTTTAATTAAAATTTTCTTTTCCTGTTTATTTCTAAAATACATTTCATGCTCCTTTATTTGATAGACATCTTGAAATATAATTCTGCTGAAAATATTTTTGTCTACAACAGATTAAAGTTGTTTTTGGGAAACTGAAAAATATGCTCAAACCGCTCAGAGAGTTAAAATATTTCTTAATTTATTTCTGAGCAATATTGTACTGAGTACTGTTTCGGCCAGGTGTCATGAACTGTGCAAATACCGAATTAAAAAAAAAAAAAAAACTTGTGCACGCATAAGTGCACTCGCATATTAAAGTATAAATTTTTAAAATATAAATCAGTGTTGATTTCAGGGGGTGACCCCGGGGGGGGGACACACACACCCAGAAGATTTGAGATTTTGTGTTTTCAATAGTCAAAAAGTGCAATCCCTCCTGGAGAAAAGTGTCTGAATAAAACACTGATATAAACAATGATTAAAGAGATGACCTGTAATATGCAAAATGCTTAAAAACAGTGCCGATTAATTTTCTTGTTTATACAGTACATACAGTGTTTAGTTTTGCTACTTTTTCAGCCAGATGTCATGCACTCGGCAAATTATAGGTCAAAATTGGGAAATTTCATTAGCGGCCACTGGCCGGTAGGACTAATTTTTAAAGTGGCCACTTTCTTTAGACTAGTGGCCACTTTTTTTATTTAAAAATGCTAAACAGTAAAATTTCTGTAAGTATTAATCTAAAACTGAGTAGCCGAAATAAATATGTTAATATAAATATACTGGGACCAAAAAAAGTAGAATCCTTGATGAAATGCAAGAAATTTTTTTATATCCTTGTAAAAAAGTGACCGGAAGGTGGCCGCTGATAAACAATTTTCCATTAGCCACTTTTTTTCATTTACTGGACCTGTGGCCGGTGGCTAGTGCTAATTTTGACCTTTACTGCAAATACACAATTAAAAAAAAATCACTGGTGCACACATATGTGCACTCGCATATTAATGTATACATTTTAAAAATATAAACAATCAGTCAAGAAACAGTACAAAGTCTCTTAATTTTTAATCTGCATTACAACAATTGTTTAATTATGTTAGCTTACTTATCATAGAGTACTTTTTTAAATACACGACTTGATTAAAATATTTTGCATTACAGTTTAATTGCTTTAAACCTACAAACTGGTTAATTTATTTAATAGAAAACTTACCAATTGCTGAATAATGATCACCATCTTGCTGGGAAAAAAATAGTGTAACCAGTTTTGTGCTTCACACACTAATTGAGGAAGCATGTAAAACATTACTACACTAACTGAAAGATATCTGCATTAGAGTCCTGCATCAGGTCGGGTTACTTGCTTTTACCCGAACCGACTCTTGGTTCGGATCGGATCAATAGTAGATTTTTTGTTGCAGGCCGGGTTCACTTTCATTGTTTCGGTTTGGGTTTTGACTCTAATCGGTCGACCTGAATTTCAAATGATATTCAAAGTATTTTTTCAGGTTGAAGATCTATGTACAGGGGTGGGGAATTTCTAGAAAATCTTACCAGCCAGTAAAATGCAATCTACAGTTGAAAATTTTTATAACAAAATTACGCAACTCAAAAATAGTTGGTTACTATTACTATAATGCATTTTCATATTTTTCTTCCCTATAAATTTAAAAAAAAAATAAACAAGAGATGAAAGTTTAATATAAAATAGAACTTAGTACCATGTTTACATCGCAATAATTAGGAAAGTTGAAAACTATAGCTAACTAATAAAATAAAAAGTTTTCGGCATATCTCTATAGTTTGCAGTTTTCAAAAACTACCTAAAAATTCACTCGCCAATGGCGAGTAAAATGATGCATTTCCCTACCCCTGTCTATGTATAATAAGACCTCCATAATGGCTTTTCTTACAAAAGGCAGACATTTCTATTTAGCAAACACTTTTTAATTCCTAAACTTTATATATTTGAACTTTTATATAAGTTTGAATAACAGGCACATCTCAATTTAATTACATGTAACATGTGTACATAAACTATCAAAAATATGATACATGTGGTTTTTGTGTGTATCAAAAACAAAATACTGATAATATTTTTCATATTTTGAAAATTATTTTTGCAGGTTCGGGTCGTGTTGACTTAAAATCAGACATGGTACAGGCTCAGCAAAAAAAAAAAAAAGCTGAACTTTCACAGCCTCACAGACTATTTACGAAATTTGAAATTTTCCGTAACATTTTGAGGAAATTTTCATTTATTCTGCGATCTCTTGACAAAATTAGTCTTTTTCTGCGACCATTTGATGAATCTTACCACAGGAATCTTATTAATGCATGAATTTTGTCTATAATCACTGTAGATTATAAATGTATGTAGGGAAATTTCTAAATCGCTCTTGTGAAGGAAAAGAAAATCAAAAAATTCACAAGTTGGTTACAAGAAATTCTTCAGTTAGTCATGAAGAAAAGAAAAAAAAATCGATTAATTTGCCCATCTACTGCTTAAAAATTCACAAAATTCATCAATCAGACGCAGATGAAAAAGAAAAATCGACAGTCGGTTGTTAGGGGAAAAATCACAAAATTTATCAATTGGTCACATAAAAAACACACAAAAATTGCCAATCGGTAGGAGAAAACATACGATTCATTCATAATTAATATCCATTGAGGTTTTTAGGTTAAGAAGGAATGATTTTTTTTTCTTTTTCAGAACTGAATGGCTGAAATTTCAGAACAGAATCACCCCTTGCTCTTGAAAATAAAAGTGATGTTCTCAGAAAATCATTGGCAAAAAAATAATCCCCCCCCCCCCGAAATCATGCCATGTTGGACAGCGCTGATAAAATACATTAAATGTATTCCCACCAACCAAAACACTGATAATTTTATTGTCAGTGTATGTGAATGAATTCTTACTTTGGAAAAAAGCTTTTTAAAATAGGATTACACATATTATGTATTTTGAAATTTATTCATTCTGACTTTTTGGGAATTAATCGTGAGCTTTTCTTTTGATTTAGTAATCTTATTGGTCTTCAGATTTTCAAGTGGAAGCTGTTTAGAAATCTGTTGGTATGTATCATATGATAGGGCATAGAGAATGTCACTTTGGTGGTTTTGAACACAAATCGCAACCGTCTGTCAACAAACATTGAAAAAACAATGATAACTTAGTTTCAAATATTTTTTGAGTTATGGGGATCCCACAATAAACAATTTAATTAATTTGTAATTCTGACATTGAATTTTAAATTTACTTTAGTGAAAGCATTGAAAAATCCATTTATTTGTTCCCATCAGAAACATTGTAATCTTTTCTAGCTAAATAGTTTTAAGTTTTTTTAGTACCTTTTTTCGCGAAAAATCAATCGGCAAAATTAAGAACTTCATTTTGTTTAAATTTGTTAATATTTGAAGATATTTTAGTTAAAACATTGTGATTAAACATTCATTGTAAGATATCTGCTTTAAAAATTTATATTTGTCTCAGCCTTTCCAAGTATTAAAATTTTCAGGCTTAATTTAACATATATTTTTTTATTAATGATTCAATTGTTAAAATTATCATTTTAGTTGCATTTTCTAAAGAGGCAAGAACATATTTTTTGTTACTCGATATGTAATCAAAACAAAAGTTTAAGTTACTGCTGGATATTAAAACATTCCTATCTTAATCGATATGTAAACAAAAGTTTTCAGAAATTTCTATTGCCCTTTTCAGATGAAGGTACTCAACTATGAAGCCATAAGGTATTGTAGTAAAAATAATTATTGATGCTGGATATTAAAACATTAATAGATATTTCAAGAAAAAATAAAAGGTTCGTAATATCTACAAAACGATAGCGTGGTTACGTTAAATCGGCGGAAAATAAAAAAGGGCACATTAAATCTAAGTAAATCAAAAGAAAAGTTAAAAATGGAATCGTAAATCAGATTAAAAAAAAACAAACAATAAATTAACAAAATACCTAATAAAGTGTAATCCAAATAATACCATGTTCATAATTATCATAGACTCTGAGACTTATGCATTATTATAGACTTATGCATTATTATTAATTATAGCAATGGTTGAGTTTAGTCACAAGTCGAAAACCTCGAGCCACCCACGATCATAAACAAAAAATTAAAAAGAATTTTTTTTGAAAATTGAAAAAGAATGATAAATAACAATTATATTGAATACATATAATTTAAAAAAAATTTCCACTTTTTTAAAAATGAATGTAAATATTTTTTCGACAAAAAGCGACAAATGGAATAATAATTTCTTTATAACAAAAGAGAAAGATAATATCAATCGAAATTTCATTTAATATATTTAATATTTTAAAACACATAATAATTAACATTTAAAATTTTAATATTTAAAAAAAAAAGATTTACTGCCTACATTCAGATTGTTAACTCAACTTAGAATACCTAAAATGACTTTGCAAATCTTCAGATTTTATACCCACAGCAGATGGATTAAGACTTCTCCTACATACGAAGTGACGTCAAACCTATTCACCAATCACAGACGAGAAAGGTAAAAAAAGCGATTTTTTAAAATAACGATTTTTAAAATAAAACGAGTTTTCGCAGAAAAAAGAAAAGTGTTATTCACCTCGTATTAATCAGATTTATATTATATATCAATTTGAAAAAAATCGTTAGAAGCGTTTTCGAGATTTTCAAATTAGGAACTTCCTCGATAATCATACCAACGTTTTCACTTTAAAAATGGCTATTTAGATCTCAAAATATACTGCACGTAGAAATGTAAAAATTTCAGTATACGATTAGACTGCAGATATAAGACTGTTCTAGAAAATTCAGAACAATAGGACCAATAACTGCTGAGTTATTAAAAGGCGGCTTTTCGCGTTCTCTTTGATGTCGAGTTAGCTGTATATATGAGTTCCGCCATCTACGAATTCTACGATACGATACGATACGATTTTAACGATACGATACGATACGATTTTAGGCTTAAGGCTGCGTCACTCGGAATACTACCGTCTTCCATGATATATATATATATCATAAGATTGCTAATGCTAAATATTTAGCTAAACATTGTTATATATTGTAAATATTATATTTGTTATATACACACACACATACACACACGCACGCACACACACACACACACACACACATATATATATATATATATATATGTGTGTGTGTGTGTGTGTGTGTGTGTGTGTTATAAGACTCTTTGAAGCTTCCTGAATTTACAAGCACCAGATTACACATGGTTTCATGGAATGATAGCCTGATAAATAGCTTATTCTTGCACTTTTTTTTTCAAATATACGTTTCTTCAGCGGGGCTCTGAACTCTTTCATTGTCTCATTATTTTTTTCTTCGAAATTTTCTATTAATTATTCTGTATCATGATTATTTTATACTGTGAGTATCAGTTTGAACAGAAATTTTATGTTATCTAAAAATCCAAATAGATACACTTAGACTTACACACATGACAAAGAAAAAAAAACATCTGCATCTGATGGAGAATATGAGTAGAATCTCATGCAAGAATGGTGGTACTTTCGGAAATGTAAACTGATTTTTCTATAATTTAATGTAATTTAAAAATCTAATTTTTTTACACTCTTTGTTTCTTACAAATAGTTATGATGGCCATACTATAATATTTAGATATAAGCTCTTATCAAATTATAGAACCTATTATACTCGATACCAGTAGTGTACTAAAATCATCTAAAAATAGGCATAGTGGATAATCACCAATATGGAATGAATTTTGAACTTTTCGCATTGCACTATCAAAAATTTCTATAGTAAATGGTATGGCCCATGTACATCAAGTAGAACTAAAGAAGTTTAGTATATTCGGTGCAGAGTCATTTTGAAAAGAATCAAACTGATATTCACACATCATGCAACATTGAGTTGATATTGTTTTCGACAAATAACTTGAAATATTCATAGAATATTTGAAAGAATTTTTGCTAAGTGATGGTCAATCTATCAAAAGAAAAATCATCATTTCAAGCCATTCAATAAAATGTCCATCAGATGTTTCGTAAATATTGAAAATAAATTCAATTTAGTACGACTTCTTATCAATAGTGCTCTCACTATACACAAGCAGAAGATAAATACATATTTGTGGAGAATTCGATAATACAACAAAAAGTTTCAAACTACTAGGTTTTTCATTGTGAAAAGAGTTCGAAAGCCCTTTTCAAAGAAGATACGTTTTGTCATCTACTCCGTGTAGTAAAAGGTGATAGAAATACAACAGAGTAATAAAACGTAGAGTTTACGGTCTTTGGTGTGGTGTCAAATATAAAGCACATTGGCAAATAAATTCAATTTGAAATAATAGTTCCATTTAATTATTCGGCTTGAATGTTAAACTTAAATAATAAAGATATATACATCTACGTCCAGCATTTTCTGGGAAGCCGGTTATTATCAGGTAGTTTTAAAAACGACTAACATATAACTGCTACAAATATTAAGCTTAAATTCCTCAGTTTAACACTCCTTCCATCACACTCCATGGAGTTGTCTCCCAGTAGATACACTTACTTAGTACATCAAACTGGAATAAAAATATGTAAACAGTTACAGGTAACAGAGAGTGCCTTTATGAACGAAACGGAGACATAAAAACCGGTTCGGAATGATATCACTTCCGAACAAATCGCCGAACAAATTCCCACAAATAATAATAAACACACATACTACAATATATATTAAAACACACATTCACACATAAATAACGCCTGCATTCAACAGTTAAAGGTATATATAAATATTTTACAGACATACATACAATAAATACAATAAACCCAACTGGAGTGAAAAATTAGCCAGGGCCAGAAATCGAACCCGGGACCTCAGTATACAAGACTGCTGCTCGAACCACTGAGCTACTCCGGCCGATGCCTGGGTCTGCAATTTCTCACTAATAAACCAAGTTGGGGAAGTCACCAGCCATCTATACGATAGTCTAGGATGACCGGACAACGATGAATACTTCCCCAACATGGTTTATTAGTGAGAAATTGCAGACTCAGGCATCGGCCGGAGTAGCTCAGTGGTTAGAGCAGCAGTCTTGTATACTGTGGTCCCGGGTTCGATTCCTGACTCTGGCTAATTTTTCACTCCAGTTGGGTTTATTGTATTTATTGTATGCATGTCTGTAAAATATTTATATATACCTTTAAATTCCCACAAATTTTGACGAGTTTTCCGACAAATTTTGTAATAATCATATTTTTCATCATCAAATTTTGTAAGTAAAATCACCAAAGTATACCTATTTTTGAGTATTTTTAGTATGCTGTTGCTTAAAGGTAGATTAGGTTGTATTTAAGATTTTGAACCTAAATATTATAGTATAACCATTAAAACTGTTTTCCAAAACACAAACTGTAAAAACATTATATTTATTAATTCAATTAAAGTTTCTGTTTATATTACCACAAGTTCCTTTGTTATACGTGATTTTATTAAGACGTCTAAGATATCTTACAATCATAATACAGCACAATCAATAGAAAATTTCGAAGATAAAATTGATGAGACTATGGGGGTTCAGATCCTCTATTAAGAAATGTATCTTTAAAAACAAATAAGAATAAGCAGTTGGTCAGAATACCATTACATAAAACAGTGTTTAATCTGATGCTTCTAATTTCTGGAAGCTTCGAAGATTCTTATATGTTTGTCACTATTTCTAAATAAAAACAATGACATACAGAACTATCATTGAGACACCTGATCTGCGGATTTACTTGCTAAGAATAAGAAATAATTTTATCTTTAACTTTGCTGTTGTTTGATATTTGCTGTTGTTGTTTATTTCTTATTCTTAGCAAGTAAATCCGCAGATCAGGTGTCTCAATGATAATTCTGTATGTCACTCTTTTTATTTAGAAATAGTGACAAACATATAAGAATCTTCGAAGCTTCCAGAAATTAGAAGCATCAGATTAAACACTGTTTTATGTAATGGTATTCTGACCAACTGCTTATTCTTATTTGTTTTTAAAGATACATTTCTTAATAGAGGATCTGAACCCCCATAGTCTCATCAATTTTATCTTCGAAATTTTCTATTGATTGTGCTGTATTATGATAAAAACCTATAATTACTAATTTCCATTACAATAACTAATAACTCTCGTTTAAAATAAATATTAAATCTCCACAGCATACGCTCAATACATTAGGGGGGAGTCTATAAAAATCAATTGAACAATAAAGTGGGCTGGCACCATCCAGAATCTTAATATTTGGGCTCTTCTGAGCTTATATCTATTGGAAAAATATGATTATCATGTACTGTGCACTCCGTACCTTCCTGCGCATGGACTATATGCTGCGCAAGCTATGCTATTCAATAGAATGCTTGACAGTGTGATTAGGAGGTGGGGAAAATACCACAACTTCTGCCGGCAAGATGAACTTTTAAGTTATTTAGATTCTGGGGTATACGAATCTGAACATAGTTGCCGGTTCTCATAATTTGCATACACAACTACTTCTAGTGCCTGCATTGATAGTAAGAATTATGAATATGGAGATAGGGTAACTCAAGGATATATGGCCATAGAGGAGAGATGGCCAGTCTAAATATCAAAAACTTGATCATAGATTGCGGCATAAACTTTGTTTACATGAAATAGTTCAACGAGATTATTTACTGCACTTGTGTTTTTTGATTATAAAAAGTAAGTGTAATTTTAATGTTATTTAATTTAGTGGTTGAATATTTTTTTGACTTAGGTATTTGAATGTTTTGCAGTACGTACATGATTTACATTTTTTACTATATGGACATTTAAGTCACGTATATAATCTAACCTTTACTTCTAAGCCTAAAACAAAGACGTACAATGGCTATTGATGTTTTAAATTGGGCGACCATCAGCCCTTCAGTTTTAGGAGAGATGGCCACATGAAATGTAGAAGAGATGGCCAACTTTAATCAACATTTCAAAATTATACGGAGTGATAATTTTAACTAAATATAATTAAATTTAAAATAAATATATAACGCTTATGTTTATAAATTTATTAATTGATATAATTATTTAAATTTTAACTAATATAAATATTTTAATAATAATAATAATAATAATAATAATAATAATATAAGATTTGAAAATACTGAAAAAAGTCGGATATTTTCATAGCAGAAACTGATAAAGTTGATAAATTAACTAAATTAACGTAATAAGCCTAAAATTAACGCGAGAAAAAACACGACATTTCAAGTAGCGAAGTAAACAAAATATATTTAAATTATCAGATTCTACAGATTTCGAGTATATAGAATTGGATTAGGATTACTGTGTTGGTTGTGCAAAACAATATAATATCACAACCAAAAAAGTTGTCTGGATAAAGCGTATAAGGTACTTGAAGTGGTTCCATGACACGTGTACAAATCATCAAGACTTTTGCCAAACATGTGGTAGGATTTTGCGAAAATTGAAGTATAGAAATTATACTTCAAATTTTGTTTATCCGAGTTTTATTCACTCATTTTCCATCATATAACTGCATCTTTACAAATTGCTACATGTTTTTCATGATTAACTATATGAAATGTGTTATTTTTTTGGCATGTAACTTCACTTTTTCTTTCTTGTATTGGATGGCCACCTCTCCTCGGCTTTAAGTAGAGATGGACATCTGTCATTTTAATTTCAATGTTGTCTAACACTTTTTGTTTTCAATATTATTTTTTTTTTTTGCATAAAATATTATGAGTATATGTATCAGAATTTTAAATATGCATAAATATTTCTTGTATTTGCATTCTAAGAAATTTTATTTCAATCTTTAAAAACTATGGCCATCTATCTTAGAGTTACCCTATATAGCAGGCAACGTAAGTTTTTGTGTTACTTTATTTTTTCTAAGAAACACAAATCTTTTCATTTATTTTGTGGCAGATGTCCTTGAAGGTTGTGGAGAATATTGTTAAATTGTATAGATCCATATTAAGAATATTATTTAACACCATATTTTTGCACGATTGCTGTGCCTTTTTTACTTCAAAATGAATTTGAACATCGGCATACTCGACATGCGTGAGTGTTTGGGGTGTGAGTGGCTATTAGCCACTCCATAAACTTATTGAAACTATAAAACTATATATATTGAAACTTACATAAACTTACTTTTGTAGCGAAGTTTATGAAATAATGAAATTATTTTCTATTTATATGACTAGGGAGATTCCCGCTACGATCCACAGTTAGCAACCCCCTGGTTCCACTCACATTTCCATTATTGAAAATATTATATGTGATTTTTCAACGTCTAAATGGAGTTTTAAACAATTAACATGAAAAAATGAAGCAAACTGTATGTTTTTAAAGAGGATTTTTTAATTTTTTTAATTTTTTAACTATTTTTAAAGTTTTGGAACAAAGTTGCCCCTGCTTGGGGCTTCTTTGGACCATTCACTTAGTTTCATATAAAATTAATACATTTCATATGTAAATGAATACATTTTTATGGAAAACCCTTGCAATAGTATTTTCTAATAAATTAACACTGGTAACCCGATAAACATTTTTTTTTTCATTTAAACACAATTAAAGAAGTGTTAATATTAAAGAAACGAGAAACAGTTTTCGTCATGTTATCCTCAGCAACTGGAACAAAAACAATTAATGTAACAAGAACAAAAGAAATTCTTAAAACACCATCAAGAACTTTTATTTGCGCTAGGCCTTTTGAAAGATCTGAGTCTTTCTTCATCAGGCGCAAAGAAGACGTGCTTCTACTATGAAAGCAGCACAAGACTCAAATGCTTTCATAGTAGAAGCACGTCTTTTTTGCACCTGACGAAGAAAGACTGGGATCTTTCGAAAGGCCTATCGCAATTAAAAGTTTTTGATGGTGTTTTAAGGCTGTTCTCAACTGCTCTGCTCAACAAGCGCAAAACGTTTTGACACATTTACAAATTCATTTTTTAACGAAAAGGCATAGAATTGGAAAGCCTGACCAGGGAAGCGATTTAGAATCGAACTGTTTTTTTCTATTTTTTTATCAATAATTTATCTATTGAGTTATAAGGGATTTTGATCACATGACTGACCCCTTACAGACTGGATTTTCTTCTTTCGTTCGGAAGTTCGGTTCAAAATGCCAACTTTGACAGTATTTTCTGAAAAATCTATTGCGTTTACAAGAAAACGGAAAAAACAGTTCGACGACATAGTTTCTGAATAACAATACCAGCTAGTGTCATGTATTTCCGAACAAAAATGAATTAAAACTTATGTCAGAAAGTTGACACTTTGGATTTGAGAACAGCCTTAAGAAGTTCTTTTGTTCTTATTCATTTACACCAGTTTCAATTTAATTTCTTTAAATTAGTGTAACTTTTTACAACTGTAACATTTGAGAAAAAGTTACTTAAAACATGTTTTAAGAGATTTGGTTGTATAAAAGGTATAAGTAATTGGGACAATTATCGGGCCAAAACATGCCTGGCACAAATTAGCCGCGAAATACTAGTTTTCATGCTAGCTTTATGAAAACGTAAACATTTTCTGCCAAAATAAAAAGTTAAAGGAAAAACTATGGTTACAATGGGTTACAGGGTACTAAAGGTAATATTTTGACACTTACTTTATTTGTAGCTCTTATCAAGGTTGTTTCACAATAGAAAGTTTGGAGAGTTAAAATCTACACACGAAAACAGTTGTTTTCAAACACATTTCAGTGTTGCCATTAAAAATTTTTAATTACCCCCAAACTATTCAAATACCCTATAGTACGGTATAAATTATTTTTCAAGGGCAAAATCTCAAAATTATCTTGTTGGATTGTTCAATACAAAGAATAAAATATTTTTTTATGGGCTGAACCAAAGTAACCAATGACAAGGACCAAAGTCAACGGTAACCATTTGGGGATATATGTTCTCTAAAAAAGAACTCAGTAAAGGAAATAACCATTAAAACCTCTTTTAATTTAATGTAATATCATTGAAAGTTTCTATCAGAAGAAAATTATTTTTAAATGCCAATAGATGCTATCTGATGAATATAGCGCGGTTTTCACAAATAAAAAACATACAAATTAAAAAAAATATTGACGTTAGAATATACTTTTTGTTCCACAGTGGGTTTTTTTTTAATATGGCACCAGAAAAGAAATAAAATCAATTAATTACATTGTTAAAAAAATATATTGAAAAGTTTGAAATAACCTAACGGTGTTAGCGACTGCGGTAGCTTTACATGTTTAGAATAATGAGATATTTTTAGATTTTTATGCATATGAATCCATTTTCTATTTAAATTTATGATACTACATTGTTAATTTCACTATTAATATTTGTATTAGCTATTACATTTTAATAGAATAAAACCATTTTGAAAATTTTACCTCCTGTGTTTGGCCTAGATTTTCTTCCACAAGTGAAGTATTAAAAATCAAGAAGCATGTTTTACACGACAGTGAGACATACAGAAAAACAAATGTGGAAATTGGTTTCTTTTAAAGTTCCTATTACGAGGTATAATTTATAGAGAAAGAATATGCAGCATCACAACGATGAAATTTCCTCTTTCGTCCAGTTCCCAATCATTTCATTGGCTGTTGGAATCAAAATTGCTTCTCTATAGCATACATAGAAGACATAAAATCTCAACATTAATAAAATTGCTTGTTTTGAGCTACTCCCTTTTGAAGCCATAGTTTAACATTATGTACACCGACAGTAGCGGGAAATTTGACGCCTGGTGTAATAGGGACACATACATTAATCTCAAATATGTCGTCTGTTTTCCATATCCATTTGACCTTTGAGGTTTAATAAAAAAAAAATTTGAGTAATATAAATATATTTAAATTTCTGAAATTAATTTAATTTCGGGTCTATTGTAATATACTTGGATGCTTAAGAATATGGAATGTTCTTTTCAGATAAAATACTCTGAATAAAGAATATGTTAAATACATACAGACGTATAGAGAGTCAAATGTCGATAGTATAAGTAATTCCTCTCGAAATAAATAGTTACTCACCTATAGATTTTAGAAGCAGAATTAATACTAATTACTTATTAGAAATTTTAGTTTAACAATTGGTAAAATATTTAAAAAAAATTAGGTATAATATATCTTTTTTTTTTATAACAATAAAAGAAAAAATCAGCTTTTTAAAATCCAATAATATGAGTTTTTCAACATACAATAATATGTGTTTTTCAACACTCTTGGTATTCCTGATCAGATATTTTTATTAAAAAAATATATAATAGTAAATTTTATAAAAAAATGTGGATTTTTCCTAATGTACTTAAGGAAAACAAAATGTTAACTATGCTTTATTACATGAAAATTTCAAAAAGTTTGGAAATGACATACAAAATAACAAATAATTTTTAAACAGATTTTCTTCTTTTGCAACCACAGACACTCTTGTCAATCGACTATATGTTAATTGTGACCATTCCACAATAACCACTACCAGGTAGACCGGTAAGCCATGCTTGGGTCCTGGATCCATTTACCGCCCATACTTGAACTCTCTCAGTAAGAAATGATTGTGTTACACCAATTGCTTCAGCAGTGGCCCTGATAATTTCTCTGGGATCTACGTGTATTTTATTACCTTCATGCACTTTCTCAACTCCGTTAACAGTAGTTACAGTTATCAAATTTGACAATTGCTGATTACTGCGCTTTGTTCGCCGAACGTACTTTGGACGAGCTTCATTTAGCAGATTCTGTGTTGGCAGAGGCTCCGCCTTTGTGTTTTGAGAAAGAGAGCGCACATTTTCAAAAAGTATGTTAGTTTGACCATTATATCCATCGCTCTTTTCATATATTTGAGTGTTTGATAATCCACTGCTTGTGGAAACCTTAGAATCTTTGAGATCTGAAAGAAATGAGAGAATAAAATAAATTATCAGTTAACTAGCACGAAGACAAAATGCACTTGTCGTGTTTGGACGATAATCATCTAATGTACAGTCGTGAAAAAAAAAAGTAACCACCCCCAGCTAACTCTGGAATTAATTATCGTAGAAGTGTTACAGGTACCAAACAGTTGGAAATAAAGTCTACTTTTAAATGGTGTAGCTAAAATTTGCTTAGGGTACATTCAAAATGAACTCAAACTTTGTTTTTTTTTTTCATTAGCAATACCCAAGTTTCAAACCATAAATAAATTTTAGTCCCTTGAATTAGTATAAATTAAAATTCCCATGAAATTCGTATGATTAGTTTCAGAGATGAATTATTTTAAAATAAGCATGTTTTAGGGGATGTATCCAAATTGACCTTTGGCATTCGATTGTTGAAATGATACAGACTTGTATAAATGTATTATTTCTAGCCAACATGATTATTTCACTCTCTCAAAATATTTCCACTATTGCAAACACAAATATTTCAATAAAATGAATAACATATATATATATTTTTCAAATTGTACTGTTCTGGAAATCATAGATGATACTTACACCATCATTTTGACGTCTTTTAGTGATAATTCAAAAACTACTTGAAATAAAAATTCGAAATTGAGAATTCGCGTAAAGCAGGACATAATAAATATAAATATATCAAAAAAATTGTAGGTTACAAATTATATTTTTCGAATATTAATTTTATAATTCATATTAAATTTTTTTAATTACAAATTTAATGTATCTGAGTTTGGTATTTTTAGTAAACACACAAAATTATCACATAAGGGTTATAATTTCCGGAGATATAATAAACAAGAAAGAAAAACTATGCGTTAAGCATAGATTATGAAACACTTTCTAACACTTCCTGAATGCTTTAATAAAATTTCGTTATTTAGGGAAATAAGGTAAATAAGATAACTAAGTAAACATTTTATAAAATGCATAAAACATTTGAAAAACTGATTTCAATAGTTACGGTCCATAGCCAAATATGTATTGCAGCTCTTTTGAACAGCCCTGTGTGTGATCTGTAGATTGAATTATATACTATATAATGGGAAAATTTAGTTTAGCAAGAAAATGCATAACAGGTTGAAATTCATTTTTCGCCAATTTATACTAATAGATGAAAACATACTTGAATACTTTTGTACAACCCTGTAGTTTACCTAGTACCTTTATTACATACCACTATTTAGCTAAACTTTAATTCAAACTAAAACACTCTTAAAACTACTCAAATTACATTTCCAGAAATTATTACCCATAGACGGCCATGTATCCAACACTTTGCGTGGCCATGTATATCATTTTATCTATATTCTACAAATATTTCTTAGTAAACTAAATTCAGCTCAGCGTAAAAAATGCATAACACCTTTAAAACCCACTTTTAAGCAATTTATGCTCATACTATGTAACTTTTACGAATTCATTTTTGTAGCCCTGTATATGAACTATAGCATTTATACGCACTTTTTAGTATGCATAAACATATTGAAAAAAGCGCATATCATAATTAAAAATGCATTTTGAGCAATCGTTAAAAATATACAGTAAGTCGGATACAATATAGTATCTGTAATCTTTTCAAATACACCGCAAACAATTCCCCCTAAACCATTATGAACGGAATTCTTTAGTGTGGCCCTGTAAATGAACAATAACTATTCTTTGCACCGCATATTCAACAGAATACATATTTTAGTGGACTTCATATATGAATATCAATTTTACTATCTTTGAAAGAGTGTAACACCATTAAAAATCATTTGAAACGATTTTTTCCCATTGGTCGTAATGTAACGGAAAACTTTTGACTGTCCCTGTAATACTACTAAATATGCTACAAGCTTCATTTGAAATTGGGAACGTGCTATGGTAGAGGTCACTACATCCAAAATTTTCAGAAAGATCAGAGCATATTTACGAGAGTTAGAGCGTGGACAGACTAACAGACAAACCGAAGTCATAAACACTTTTCATCTTTGTTGGAAAGTGTTAAAAAATATAAAAATGCAATTTAACATAAAATCTCTAAATTTTGAATTTTTATAATTCAAACCTTATCATTCAAATGACTAGAAATTTCGTTTCTAGGCATAGTTTGAACCGAAGATTTAAAATACATTGCCAAAATTGGGATTTGCCATTAAAAAAAAAAAAAAAAAAAAAAAAAAAAGTTTTTCTTGGTTTTGATTTGTATATGGCACCCTAAATAATTAGTTGCAAAGTTAGTAGGGGTGTTTATTTTTTTCCCCACGTATTTTGAAATTAGATAAATATGTCACTTTGTATTAATATAGATTTTAGGTGATATATTTCCTGTGTTGAAGTTCTCAGTATATATACATTTTTTTTTCGCCATAAAGTATACCAAGATTGGCAATATTTGGCGTTTCTAAAGACACGCATTTGCATGCGTGCGTGCATGTGTATGTATATATATGGATGTGTTTGTGTGCGTAAGGTACTGTCGAAAGTAACTGTACTTCGTAGGATAGTTTTTAAATATCTCCAATTTTTCTGTTTCAAAATCAAGATGACATCATGCAATGACGTCAGCGTTATTTATGTTCGTGCTTCACATAACAAATTAGAATTTTATAATTAAATAATTTATTAGTTTCCAGTACTTAAAACATTTCAGAAGAATTACGTCTTTATTTTGACGGTCGTAAAATCTCAACCTTAGTTTACAAATGAAAGTAAACAAGTTTTACCGTAAGACAATATTGGAGGAACATATTTCCTTACCTAGACCATATAACTTTAAAATCTGCAAAAGCAAGAATACATGTATTTATTTCGATTTATAAATTGTACAAGGCGTTTTTGACGAATTTCGCAAAATTTGGATTTGGCTGCGGGGGCCACGGAAGGTGACTCTAAATTTGTAAACAAATGTGTAGTTCTTTTACTACGGACCATACCCAACTTTTAAGTGGTATTACAATCCATTTTCCGATTTTCGTTTTTTTATCCCTCCTCTTCGCTTTGTTCGCATAATATACTTTGCTTTAATGCTTAGATCTTGAGTTCTAATCATTTATCTCACTGAGTTATAAGAGATAAAGCTCATGTTTTTTTACATGGATATAACTTTTCTCACCAAATGTTGATATTTCATTGTGATTAATAATATTATAGAATTGAACTGTTGATATGTTTTCTCTTAAAACATATTCGGAACTCGACTTATTTATCTTAAATAAATGATTAATTTAAGGAACTACACTCGTACATTCGACATTCGCAAGTTAAAGTTACACAAATGTGTGCAGTCTCTGCAAATTTTTTGTTTGCGTTTCAATATTTTTGAACGACTGACTTCTGAGTACAATACCTAAAATTGGCGACTATTGAGATTGTTTTGTGCTTTTTTGTGCTAGTTTCATTTTGATCCGGCGATACTTAAGGATTCCCAAATTGCAAGTATTCTTTTAACTGGAAACAAAATCTAAAATCATGATAAAAAAAAAAAAGTAGTCTTTCCTACTCGGTTCTTAAGTATGGCATGTGATACTCTCGAATCGAGGAAAATATAAACTAAACTGTTTGATTTTTTTCGTTTTCACTTTACTTCTGTTTAGCTGAATACTTTTGGCTTTGGATCAAAAGGAATAAATGGCATTACTGATGCTTATTTCCTCATAAAATAAGTATTATTTTCATCCGAGTTGGTAAAATCAACTATTTAAAAATCTTGAAATTCAAGATATATATATTTGAAGAAAACTAGTTTTTCTTTTTGCATTTGTTTGCAAATGTTGCATCAAGGCAAGTGTGTATAAAGGAAAAAAAAAAAGAGTAATGTTGTTAAATCATCAATTATTAAATATGAAAAACTATATCACAATATTAAAATATTTATAATATGTATTTGCTTAAAAGACATTATAAAAACACTTTAAAAGTAAATTAAAAATCTATATTTACGTATTTCAACTCTTTTACTAAGTCGGCATCAGAATGTATAACAGAAAATTACAAATGCATATGAAAAATGGAAAAAATTATCGAATATAAACAAGTAATCATATAACGCGCCCTACATTACTTGTTTTTTATTCGATGATATTTTACATTTTTTATATGCATTTGTAATTTTCTGTTATACATTCTGATGACGACTCAGTAAAAGAGTTGAAACATGTAAATATAGATTTTTAATTTACTTTTAATGTGTTTTTATAACGTCTTTCAAGCAAATAAATATTTTAATATTGTGATATGGTTAGTAGTGGACGTAATTTTGACTTACTACTCGCACTTATTTACATTTGTACCAAAAACTATTTAATATTATAAAAGGTTACTAAAGTAGATTTTTTGAAAATCATTTCTGTAGAAACAGAATGTGTGTATTTTGAAAATTATCTTAATACACTTTAAACAAAATTAAATGTTATTTTTACCTGCAAAAGTAAGCATTTCCTTTCGTTTTACGTTTCCGATGAAAGCTTCGAGATCATCCTTAAAATCATCACTTCTATAATTACTGACATTATCATTCTTGTCACCAGTTGCTGCGATTGATGAGAGTGGATGTGATCTTAATAATAAATATATATATATATTAGTATGTTTAGGAAAATAAAATCGGTTACAATAGAAAGACGATTACTCATACCCCTAAATATATCTGAGGTTATTTCTTTTATGATACGATTAAATCAATGATGAATTTCAATACTTTTTAACATAGGTGAAAATTGTTTATGAATTCAGTTTGTCTGTTTGCTCGCCTGTTAGCCGTCTGCAGTCTGCATGTGCTCTTGTAAATAGATTCAGATTAAAATGATTTTTTTATATATTATTGAGTTTTACCATAGAATGTTCGGTATTAAAATTGAAGCATGTAGCATTTGTAGTTCGTTTACACGGTTTGAAAAATATTTTTGTTACATTAAAACATACGTGTTAAAATCATGTTCGATGCATTTTATTCAGAGCTGGACAGATTTGTAATTCCAATTATCGGCAACGTAATTACAGTTTGATTGTATGTAATTCATTATAGTTAAAATTACATGGCGAAAAAGTTCTTGCAGCACTGTAACCGGAACAACCTACATCCCATTATTTGGAAAAAATTCTGTATTTAAATGTGTGTAACCAAAGCGATATAAGTAAGCGTACAAACTTAATACTGGAACCGGGCGTAAATTAACACAGTTGCGCCATCTTGTGGACGGGGTGACAATCTACATACGCGGGCTTTTAGTGTGACGTCATATATGACAGAATTTCTACCATCTGCGCATATTTTCTAAGTCTTTAGTCACTCATGGAACTGAATTTAGTTTACCACATTTATTGCAAAATAATGGCTTAACGCGAGGGGCGTCCAGGTGCACTCGACACCACGAAGTTTTTTCGCCTTGTCAGAGAGACTTAAACTATTAATCAAGCTGAAAAAAACTTTACAATTTTAGTGGTGTGAAGTAAGAAAACAGCTAAGAATCTTCCTGTAGTTTAACCCTCTCCGCTATGTGGCGTGCGACCTTGATTGATGTAAACTCACCTTTAATCTTGCGGTTACTTCTCAATTTAAGACAGGACTCTTACTTATATCGCTTTGGTGTGTAACTATAATCAGTTACATGCAATTAACGTGTAATTACACTGCAGATGATTGAGATTATAAATTTTTCCAACTCTGATTTTATCGATATCACAGTATTTTAAAAATCATGGAATTAATATACATCCCTCAGATTTGCTAGAACATGCATGCGCAGTAGTATAAAATAAGTAGCATTTATAGTTCATTTACAGAGGCCCAGAAAATAATTCCAATACATTAAGATGTATGAGGAAAATCGATGGCGGTGCATTTTTACATTGTTAAGATACATGTTCTTCTTAGATTTAGGAGTGTGTAGAAATTATTAGTCATTTACGGAGATACACATACAAATTGGCTACAGGTCTGACAACGTTTCGGGATTTATTGAAGTGCGCTTTCCGCTGTGGTATTAATTTTTAAGTTGTTTAATAGTTAGTGTATTATGAGATGCGTATTCATTCTACTGAGCATATACATGATAAAACAAAATAAGTGAAACACATTTCCTGTAAGTATTTAGAATTTATACCTGATGCTTTATTTTTCATAGTAATATCTACGCAAATAAAATTGTATGGCAGAACACAGATTTTTTTTTTTTTTTTTTTTTTTTTTTTTTTTTTTTTTTACAGCACTTTCGATTGTTTAATCTAAAGAAAGTTAAGCAGTTTATTTTAACTAAGTAAATGCCAGTGATTTGTGGAATGCAAATTTTCAACACTCATATAAAAAAGGCTTAATTCTTTTCTCAAATTCAAATCCGCCCCTCGAAGAAATAAGGCATATACCCTTAAAAATACCTTTTCTCCTGATGTACCCATGGACACATAAAAATCATGCTATCCTTCATTAGAATAAATAAAAAAATTCGCATAAACGAAAATAGTCTTATTTTATGCAAAAAAGTGTGCATGGAACATTTTTAACTCAGGCAAATATTCAGGTTTTTTTTATCTAAAAATTTAAAAACTTTTTGTTATTTTAACGCACTAATTTTAAATATAATTATTTGAACGTGTATTTAAGAAGCCTGCCAAGTTTCTAATGAATCCATTCAACATTGAATGATTTGGTCTTTAATGCACACTGTCCTCTTAACGGGGCTCCCAACTTGTCAGATGAGTCTTAATATAGCAAAAAAATTCACGGAAAAACAATATTTCCGATTTCGACTCTTCTTCCAATAATTGTTTCCTTATATTCAAAAAGTTCTGAAACGAAAGGAATTCGATATTTCAGAAGCATTTCGGAAACAAAAGTATGTCCCTCTGCCCGCAGTTATCAGAAACTGTAAAATGTAATTTCCAAATTTCATTGAACAGTTTTCAATTCGGAATCAACTGGAAATATCAGTTTCCTGGATGCTGTGAATTACCATATAATTTCATGAAACATATTCAAGAGGGTGTTATAACCCAGAAGGGGGTAGAAATCTCAAAAATTTTAAGTAGGTGCAGCGGCTGTCGTTTATTATATATATATTTCTTTAATTCGGAATCAAATGATACTATCCGCAAGTCGACTCGATTGTTTGATACAAAGTTGGTAATACAGGTTATAGTAAAAAAAAAAAAAGGAAAATTATATTTAAGTCCAGGCAAAACGTGTTTTATCGCCAACAACTCATTTCCAGAAGTTTGCGAACAGTTTCGTTTTGGCACTAGAAATGAAGATCCAAAGAGTCCCTACAAAATAAAGTCTTATTACCGTGTTTTGGGGTGGAAGAAGGAGAGAAATGTTTTTACTCGAGGTGGGAGAACTCAACTTTTTTTAAATATATTAAGTAAGATATCGTTTGTTATGGTCTCACTTCAAATTCTGAATTTGATGACACCACCAGCATGTCGATGCGACCATTCGTTACAATGTTACGGAAAGTTTTATGAATTCATAGTCCTGAAGGTTTTTATTAATACAAAAGTATAAATACATGATTTTAACAACTTTGATGATCTTGAAGGGGACAAGGAAGATTCAAGAGACCCTGATTTTGATTATTCCTTTTTTGAGGTTATTTAACAGTTTGAAATTATTTAATCTATACTAATCTATACTAATATTATAAAGAGGTAAAAATTGTTTATTTGAAGGAGGTAAGCTCTGTAACTACTGAACCGATTCCAAAAGTAATGGTATCAAAATGATGGTGTTGGTCCAACTTAGAACATAGGCTCCATCTTATGTCCGTGCCACTGGCCAAAAAGGGGTGCAGGAGCAAAAAACGTTCTAAAAATGCGATTTTTGTGTTACTGAAGGGCCTAGAAACATGAAATTTGGAATGGTAGTTACTTATAAAATTCTAATGACCTCTAAATACATTTCTTAAAAAAATTCGAAATTTTAAAGCGGTGAAAATGCGCGAAAAGCTTTCTAAAAAACGTTCTAAATGGCGATTTTTACGCAGTCTTAAGAAGTACTAAACCAATTTCAAAAATAATGGTGTCAAAATGATTGCGACAACCGATGCTCCAAGATAGGCTACATTTTATGTCGATGCCACTACCCCTAAAGTGGGTGCAGGAGCAAAAAATCGTTCGAAATTGCGATTTTTGTGTTATTGAAGCGCCCAGATACATGGAATTTGGCATTGTAGCTACTTATTAGGTATAAATGATCTCTAAGAACATTTCTTAAAAAATTCGAAATTTAAAAGGGCTGAAAATGCGCAAAAAGCTGTCTAAAAAACGTTCTAAATGGCGATTTTTACGCAATCTCAAGAAGTACCAAACCGATTTCAAAAACAATGGTGGTACAATGACGGGGACAACCCTTGCTCCAACATAGGCTACTATTTATTTCGGTGCCATGACCCCCAAAGGGGCTACAGGAGCAAAAATAAAAACGTTCGAAAATGCGATTATTGTGTTACTGAAGGGCCTAGAAATATAAAATTTGTAATGGTAGTCACTTATATGATATAAATGATCTCTAAGAACATTTCTTAAAAAATTCTAAAGTTAAAAGTGGTGAAAATGAGCGAAAAGAGTTCTAAATGGCGATTTCTACGCAATCTCAGAAAGTACCCAACCGATTTCAAATGTAATGGTTGGACATTGATGATGACCGCCTCTACTCCAATATGGGATTTACTTCATGTCGACGTCATTACCACCTTGTGGTTGCATTTAAAAAAAGTTCTAATTGTGATTTGTGTGATACTGAAAGGGCTAGCAACTTGAAATTTTGAATGTTAATTACTTATAATATGTAAATGCTCTCTGAGAAGAGTTCCTTAAGAATTTGAAATTTAAATGGGGTGAAAATAAACAAAAAGCGTTCTAAAAACTTTCTAAATAGCGATTTCTACGCAATCTTAGGAAATATAAACCGATTTAAGAAGTAATGGTTTCAAATTGATGGTGATAGTCCCCACTCCAACGTAGCCTATATTTTACGTTGTCACTACCAACTGGGGGTTACAGCAACAAAAAAAATTTTAAATTGCGTTTTTTGTGTTAAAGATAGGGTCTAACATTTTAAATTTGGAATGGTAATTTTTTCAAAGATGCAAATGCTTTCTAAGAATTGTCGAAAGAATATTCCAAATTTAAAAGTATGAAGTGAGCGAAAAGCGTTCTGTAAGCATTATAAATTACGATTTTTATGCAATCGTATGAAATATGAAACCGATTTCAAACATAATGGTTGAAAATTGATGGTGATTGAACCTGCTCAAATATAAGCCATATTTTATGTCGGTGCCACAACCTCTAGAGGGTTGCAAAAAACTTTCTATATTGCGATTTCTGCGGTACTGAAGAGGCCAGAAACTTTAAATATAGCACGGTAGTTACTTATAAAATATAAATGTCCTCTAAGAATATTCGAAAAGGAATTCGAAATTAAAAAGGTGTGAAGCGAATGGAAGGAGCGAAAAGCATTCTAAAAGAGTCCTAAATTACGATTTCTATGGAATCTCAGGAAATAATAAGCAGATTACAGAAGTTATTGGCTGCGAATCAGGAGTGATAGCCCTTGATCCTATACGGGCTATATTTTATGCCGGTGTCACTACCACCTGGTTGGCAGGAACAACAAAAAAGCCTTTAAAAACATCAAAATTCCGTTTTCTATAGAATATTAGGAAATACCAACCAATTTCAAGGTTAATGTTGGCAAATTAATGGTGACAGTCTCTATTTCAACATTTTTTCGAGACATTCTATTTCAACTCTGTTTCGGAATTTTATGTTGGTGCCACTAACACCGGTGCGGTGATAGACTGTTAGACAAGAAGCTTGGAATTTGACATGATGGTTAATTTTAAGATGTAAATGTTTTAAGATGGTTTCTAAAAAATTCAAAACTTCAAAGGAATACTGAAATGAGCGTATGAAATAAGCATAAAAGTTTCAAAATACTTTCTAAATTATCATTTATTTGGAATTAGTTTTAGTTCTTCTTATTAATTAAAATTCATTTCTGTCTATTGCACTTTTATAATGAAGTTTATTTAAACTGTGGCTTAATTTATAATTTTGGAATTATTCCAAAAAGTGTTTCTAATAAAAAATAGTCATGCAAATATCACTTGGCATATTTCAGCTATTACGCGATCAAAGTCGCGGGGTTTGCTAGTATGATATAAAGCACATATCGCTCACCTGCATGAAAAGTGACACATCTCGACAAAAGTAAATATCACAGGAGAGGTAAAAGAAAATGTGCATGATTTTACTGTAACATGAAATCAAAGCACTTAGCTCTGCATGCAGGAATAAAAATGCGCATAAAATCATAAAACATTTAAGAATGAACAAGTGATGAGGTTTGGTGAGCTGGCTAATTTTATCTCCCACACAATCCACTTCTCTTCTGTAGTCACAAATGGACTTATAGCGTAATAGAGGGAATTTCCGTATAACTGTACTAATGAAATTATTTCTGTAGCGAAACGAACCTATGACCGACCTAGGGGACTAAAATGCAAAATATTTTTTTGCGAAATTTGTCACTTTTTTAACGGGTGAGGGATATGTTGAACATAAAATAAATGGCAAAAAGCTGCGCTGAAGAATAAAGAATGATTTTCTGACTTTGTATTCATAAAGCTTACCATAACTTTGTAAGTAATGATCGAATGCACTTGTAAATGATGTCATTTGATTAGGAATACAAATCATAATAAACGATATTCGATTTGACCTATTTAAAAAAAGTTGGTTTTCTCCCTGTCTGATATAAAAGTCTGATTTAAAAGGCCCCTTTTTGTCCCCCCCCCCCTTCCTCCGAATAAAAAAAAGCTGTAAAACAAGAAAAAATTCTGAGGATTCATCGTAACTTTATTTTCTAGTGAGCAAACGAAGCTTTTGTAAAATTTTCGCGAATGGCCATCTGTTGCTTCTGTACAAACCTATTTAACCAGCACTAAAGTATAATTTTCGACTTTGTATTCATAAAACTTGTCATACTTTTGTAACAAATAATCATATCAACTTCCAGATCTTGTCATTCTATTTAGAATTAAAAAATAAAAATAAAAAATGTACCCCACTTTACCTACTTAAAACGTTTTGATTTTTCTCTCTTCCTGAGTTAAAATGCGTCCCCTTTTGTCCGCCAAAACTTTGCAAAACAACTTTTTTTTTTTTTTTTGTGACTCGTCAGATTTTCATTTCTAGTACAAAATCAAAGTTCTTCTGAAATTTTGGTGAATGGCCATCAGTGCTGAAAAACTCTATTTTACTTGTAGTAAGTGTACAATTAATATTATCTTGTCACAGTTGTACATATAAATTTTGCTAAGTGTTCGTAGCTAAAACTGTTTACTTCAAAATTCTTCGCATCCTGAAAAAATCGATATTTCGTGTTGACACCAGTTCTTAAGTCTTACTAATACATTACACAAATTACATCATGATGTTCCCAATAGTTATGCGCTGTATAAGAAATTTTATTTGCAGATACATTTCTTTAAATCTCGAAAATCTCTTGGATATGTTTCTGAAGATGAAGGAACAGCTTTTCAGAATCGTGAATTACATGGAAGAGAATTATATCATATTTTATTAAGGGGTCTCATGACTCTTAAAACTGGAAAAAAAAGAAGAAGAAAAAGACCATTTTAAACATTTAACATCTTAAAATGTATATGATATAAACACATTTTTTATTGTGATGAAAGATATAAGTATGTTCTTTCATTTCATGCATTTAAAAAATTGAAAGATGCAGAATTAGCATTTACAGGGGGCTCCAAACTGTTAGAGATTCGCCGAGCAGAAAATTGGCTTAAAAGATTACGCGCAGTATTACAAAATAAATTTTACAACTAGAATGAAAAATTTGGTGCCTACTTATATTTCATAAAATAATAATTATCCTGAACCTAAATAAATTTATATTAAAGACATTTTTATATTTTTAATACAAAGTTGTATTTAGCTCATGCAAAATGTAGAAAATTTCAACAGTATAATCACCTAAAAAAATATTTTTTTGATCAATAAAAAGGAAATTTTAGGTTCCGTTTATGCAGACTAATATGAAACATACGTTTCGAGAATTTCAAGAAAAAATATTCAGAACGTTTTGAGATATCATGTGCGTTATGGTCAAAATCGTCATTTGGAGAAACAGGACATCAAAGTTTCGGAAACGCCGCTTCAGCTGTTGAGCGGGTATAAGTATAAATGTCATAACTTTTGTTCTAATGGGAATTTCAAGGAAACAATTATATCAAAAAGTTCAGAAATAATAAGAGTTTAACATCTAAAAAATTAAAATTTCGAAACTTTTAATGCTTTAAGGGTCCTGAGACCCCTTAAACTTTCTTTCTGGATCAAGAAACATTTTCATTACAGGGTAAATAGATATGTTTATTTTATATATATTTAATCTGAAAGAAATGAATAAAAATGCTTCAGTAACGTATATTAAACAGCGAGTTATACAAAAAGTAATTATAAATCCAGTTCTTGTGTATCATCCACTTTGTACGAAAGTTGGGAAAAATAATATTTGGAAACCACACAGCGATACGATACACAGTATGGAGTATACAAGCATGGAGTATACGAGGAGTATATAAGAAGTTACTACATCATAAGAGCATTTTTTAGCAACTGTAAGCATGCTATCAATTCTTAAGAAAGAGAATAATTTCAAGTTCAACAAATATGGTAATTTTTCAGACAATCATGATAAATAAACATCATTTAAACTAATACTAAACCTGATAATATAATTTATTAATGCACTATAAATATTACTCTGAAACGTTTCTGAACATTAGTGGCAGCTAAAGAATTTCTTTTCTTGATATAAATTCTTCTTTAAATATAAAAATATAAAGATTTCTAAGATTTCTAAAGATAAGGAACTTTTCTCGGAATCATGGGTATTTCAGAAGTTGTTGTATAAGTTGTATTTTCGTACTTAGTTATATTATATTTTCGTAGTTTGAGAAATAGATTATTCTTGTCTAACATTTTGGGCGTAGTAAGTGTTAAAAAGTGTTTGTTTTTCTAAGAAATTTAGACAAAAGATAGAACCAGTAAAGTGACACACTTAACTAGACAATGTTGTTCGATTATTGTAATTTTTTAAATATTTTGTTTTCTTCTATGATGAATACACATGTAGTTATGATATTTGTTTGTTATATGTAGTTGTTTTTTATCGAATCTGATAAAGGATGTAACCGAAAGTTGTTGTTTATAAGACCCCAAGAAGAAAAGAAATTTTTCATGCTACGTTTTAAAAGAATAAATTTAGTCTAGGCAATAGAGACCGTATAGGACTCTACCTAGCAAAATTAATGGTAGTACTGGAAATCGGCTTTCTAGATGTTTTTTTGGTCGCTGAATCCGAATTTGTGCCTTCCCACCAAAATTTCCCCCGGCAACCGCCCCAAATTTTGGTAAAAAGACCCCCCCCCCCACCCTCAAAAAAAGGTTTTTATTAAAAAATTCCATTTTTTATTGTTTTAGGGAAAAAATAGCTAGAAATTCAGAAAGTAGACAAAATTTGCAGCAAATTAGATATGTGACATTATGACTTAGGATGAAGGGGAAGGGAGGATCTGCCTCGGAACATGCGCCGCAGTGCTGCGTGGACTAAGTTGCGCAATTCCACTTAACCACTCACACGCCCTCCCACCTTCCCTCCGAACTTTCTCTATAAGGTTTACTTTAAGTTTTTTAGGTCGCTGAATCCGAATTTTTAACTTACCCCCAAAATTTTCCCCCACGAACACCCCCCCCCCCCCAAGAAAAAAAAAAGTTCTTTTTAACTTAAATTTCTTATTGTTTTAAGGGAAAATCATTACGAAATTCAGAAACTAGACAAAATTTGCAACAAATAGGATACATGACATTATGACGTAGGATAGACGGGGAGAGAGAAGGCTGCCTCGGAACATTCCTCGCGCGCTTTTCTCAAAAACCAAATTTTTTCAAAAAATCAATTTTTTGGGGGGTTGCCGGATGAAATTTTGGTGGGAAGTTACAAATTCGGATGTAGCGACCCAAAAAACATCTAGAAAGCCGATTTCCAGAACTACCATTAATTTTGCCAGATAAAATCCCCTATTGCCTGGGCTTCATCATTTAGTGCACGTAGCGCCGCAATGCATGTTCCGAGGCAGCCCTCACCCTTCCCGTTCATCCTAATTCATAATGTCATATATCATGTTTGTTGCAAATTTTGTCTAGTTTCTGAATTTCGTAATGCTTTTCCCCTAAAATAATAAGAAATTTAAGTTAAAAACAACTATTTTGGGGGGGAGAGAATTTTTGGGGGAAAGTTAAAAATTCGGATTCAGCGACCCAAAAATCTTAAAGTAAACCTTATAGAGAAAGTTCGGAGGGGAGATGGGAGGGCTAATGTAAACGTGTGAGTGGGTAAGTGGAGTTGCGCAGCTTAGTCCACGCAGCACTGCGGCGCATGTTCCGAGGCAGATCCCCCCTTCCCCTTCATCCTAAGCAATAATGTCATATATCTAATTTGTTGGAAATTTTGTCTACTTTCCGAATTTCTAGATACTTTTTCTCTAAAACAATAATAAAATGGATTTTTTTAATAAAAACCTTTTTTTTTGGGGGGGGGGGGGGGGGCTTTTACCAAAATTTGGTGAGGTTGCCGGGGGAAATTTTGGTGGGAAGTTACAAATTCAGATTCAGCGACCCAAAAAACATCTAGGAAGTCGATTTTCAGTACTACCATTAATTTTGCTAGGTACAATTCCCTATTGCCTGGACTAATTATGACCCAAGAGAGTCTTAACACGTTGAGTGCCATGGTGACTGACACTGAAGCTGAAAAATTTACAATGTTTTAAGTAATTTTTAAGAAAGTAATAATCCTGTTATAAATAATAGGTAAGTAAATTTTAAATAAATTTTCAGTAATTACTTAAAACAATATATTTATATTTTAGTTTTATATCACATTCTAGGCCGTCAGTCATCGGTGAATGACTCATTTTAAACGGAAAGCATGTGTCAGTCACTGGTAACTGACGTGGCGCTTAACGTGTTAAGCACTTGGGGAATATTTCTGTTATGTTTTCAGTAATAAAAACACTAAATGTGTTTCCGAAAAAAATATCAGAAACGATCATTAACGAAAGACTTTTTATCTCTAAAATCTCTGGTTACAATTATGTAAAGTTTATCGCCAACAATTTATGTGATATTCTGACTGTAATGAATTGATTTAAATACCAGAATATCCGTTATTTTTAGGTGAGTTTGTAATTATATAAATACATAGCATCTATAGTCTAAAATTCTAGTGTAATAAAACTCTAGTGTTAAAAATTCCCTGAATATCTAGGATTCTTCTTTTCTTGCAATTTAAAGTGCTTATATTAACAATTTTCCTTTGTCCGTTTTAGCCGAAATCTTGGGATTTCGTTTCTTGCCAGTTTTGAGTATGTTGCGGGTTAAAATTTGAAAATTATTGTTGTGTTTTATTACCAGTGGTAACCATGACTTTTGTCCACAAAACTGCCACGGATATTTTTTAATGTATGTTTCGTACAAATCCTTCGATCAGTTTCGTAAAAATTCAATTTATTGACTAAGCCATGATTTTTTAGCTGCGTACGTAATTATATAAATACGTCACAACTATATCCGTCGTCTTGTCCGCCCGTATGTCAGAATATAACAGAGCAAAAAATAGCCGACCTAATTGTTTGACATGGCATCGTTGCAGAATTTTGTCGTATCATTTCAAATTTTATGAAAATCAAATGAAATCTTAAAAATATATTTATAAAGGTTTTCTCCATTCTATTAAATCCTATCATACTTAGTTTATTCAATAATATCCCATGATAGGTTATGATTCTAAGTTGGCATGGTGATGACGTCCATTTTAAGATGAAGTCATATTATTTCCGTATTACTGAATTCAATATCTATAATCATAATAAGTTTTTTAATCATGCATTTTTGCACAAGATTGTAACAGCTATTGCACCAAGATCTGAATATTTATAAAACTAGTATAGTACGAACCACCTACTTTGCCTCGTTTGAAGTACAATTTACTACTTGTACATTTTGTTTTATAAATTACTATAGAAGAATTATATAAAAAACTTTAAAAGTGGCAATTTCAATGAGTGTTTCTATGGTAGTTCTTATTTTCTGTTTTGGAATTTTGTTTATAACATTCATATCAACCCAAATTTTATAGGAAAATTATTAAAAATGTAGTAACGTACCATTCATTTTTGTCGTTACACTCTTCGGAAAATATTGCACGAATTGATTTTTCGGTACAACATTCAAAATGAAAAATAAATACATCAAAATAACTTATTTAGCAAATGTCTTTTTATACACTAATTTATATGAAGTAATTATTGTATTTAATTTTACTTTATTTCAAAAAAAACATTTTTAAAAACGCAGATGGATATATTGATATCACAATTTCTCCTGCTACATGAACTTTAAATTTCCAAATCATTTGTTCGAGAAAATGTTAAATATGATATGTTCATTTAAGTGGTTAGGTACCCTTTGAACTAACAAAATGCATGGAAAATGGTCGCTAAAAATTGCAGTCACACTGTAACCAACACACTTTTAGCTATAAATTAATTAATTATGACATCTGTGAAAAAAGAATTATTTGATCAAATAAAATCCTCAAAAAAAGTATACATATATGTAAAGTTTTTTAAATTATTTTTGTAGATAATATAATTTTTATGAAAGAATTATTCTTGCACGCATTGCGCACGTATTTTTTCATATTTGAATGGCTAAAACAAGTCAATATTTTTTCATGACGACAAATATATTGTGATTTCAGAATGACCTGAATGAAATGAAAAAACAAAACTTGTAGGTTTCGACAAATTAAAAACAAGAAACAAAAAATCATGCTCCAAGCATAGATTATGAAATAATTTTGAACACATTCAGAATAATGTAACAAAACTCTACCGTTTAATAAGTTAAAATATGATGTCTAATTCAACCATTTGGAAACACATAACACACTTGAAAACCATATTTCAGCTGTTTCCATCTACAATCGGAAAATTATCCTTATTCTTTGAGAAGCCCTGTATACAATATATAAATTTGTATCTATTAACTACATGCATGCCAGAATTTAGTTCAGTTAAGAAATACATATATACTTTAGTAGAAATTTACCTTTCAGCAATTTCCGCTAATAAAGAGAACGGCAGGTGAATTATTTTATGCAGACTTGTATATAATGCATAGATTTTATATACAACTAGTAAAATGCAAAAAAAAAAAAAATAGTTACATTAAAATAGTTACGCCGCAAGCCGAAATTGAAAACGCACTTCAAGCAATTATTACTCAAAGACAGTAGTACTGTAATCAAATTCCTTTGTGAGTCTCTATAAATTAGGGATGCAAAACCTGTGGCCCGCGAATTTCATCAATTTGTAACTGGAAAAAATTGCAATTTTTGTCAATAGTTCGCAGGAAAACATCTTGAATTCCGTCAATTTGCCACGAGAAAAATTGCAAATTTGATGTTCGTACACGGACAAATTGCGAATTTTGTCGATGAGGCGCGGAAAAATCGCGAATTTTGTTGATGAGACACGAAAAAATCGCGAATTTACGCGATGAGTCCAGGAAAAATCGTGAATTTGATCGATGAGGTGCGGATAAAATAAGCAAATTTCGCCGATCGGCCACGGAAAAATCGAGTTTTTGCGTCGATCGCGTCAGAAAAATTGCGAATTTCGTTGATCGGGCACGGAAAAATTGCGAATTGTTTCTATCAAGCTTGGAAATATCGCAAATTTCGTTAATCTGTTCCGGGTTTTGTTGATGAGGCTGCGGAAAAATCGTGAGTTTTGTCAGTCGCGAGAAGAAACCGCGAATTTCGTCAATTTGCTGCGGGAAAAAAATTACAAATTTTGTCACCACGAAAAAATAGAGAGTTTTGCTGATCGGGTTCGGAAAAATTGCAAATTTCGTTGGTCGAGCATGAAAAAATCACAAATTTTGTCGATGATGCATGGAAAAATTTAAAATTTCGTTAATCGGCAGTGGAAAAATCGTAAGTTTCGTCAGTTTATCAGAAGAAAAAACGCAAATTTTATCAATTTGCCGCGGAAACAAACTACAAATTTCTTAAATCATTAAAGAACCGCGAATTTCGTTGATCGGGCGCGAAAAAATCACAAATTTCTTCTATCAGGGGCAGAAAAATATCACAAATTTCATCGATCGGTCACAGAAAAATCGAGAGTTTTGTCAATAATTTCGGAAAAATCTCGAATTTTGTCAATCAGGCTAGAAAAAATAAAAAATTTTGTCTATCGAGCGCGCAAAAATAGCGATTTTCGTCGATCAGGCGGTGAAAATTAGTGAATTTTGTCAATCGGGTGCGGAAAAATGTCAATTTTCGTCAATCGGGCACGGAAACTCGCAAGTTTTGCCGATCGGGATCCGCAAATTTACGAATTTCTTTTATGAGTCTCTGTAAATTGTAAATGAACGACAAATGCTATGAATGCCCTATTCTATCGTAATCACCTTGTGGTGTTGTAGACTTTTACTAAATGTATAAGACGGAAAAACAGTTTATTAATTTAAAGGTATATATAAATATTATACAAACATACAAACAATAAATACAATAAACCCGTGAAAAATTAGCCAGAGCCAGGAATCGAACCCGGGACCACAGTATACAAGACTGCTGCTCTAACCACTGAGCTACTCCGGCCGATGCCTGAGTCTGCAATTTCTCACTAATAAACCATGTTGGGGAAGTCACCAGCCATCTATACGACAGCCTTGGATGACCGGACAACGATAAATAGATTTTACTATTACATCGATCTACGATAATTATAATATATATTGTATAATATATATTGTATATATTATACAATATATAATTATATACATATATTATATAATATATATATAATATATATTGTGTTTTAATATATATTGTAGTATGAGAGTTTTATTACAAAGTTTATTAATTTGCTTTGTTTTTCTAAATACAAATAGCTATACATTACCATGTGCACCTAAACATAAAAAATAAAGTACCCCTGAAATGAAACTATTTATTCTAACATTTTATATTAATGTTTAGCGGATATACAGTATAAATTTCAAAAGAATGTAATTGCTAGAAATGCGCATGAAATGTTTCAAAATTTAGAAATATGCGAACTTTTCAATTTTGAGAATATATCCTTTTAAGGACAAACAACTGTTTGAAAGTTCAGTTTTTAATTTAAAACATAATAAAGTAATCTAAAATTATTTATTATGTATAGACAAATGAATACATGTAAATATTACCTGAATATGCATATAGTTGTTGCACCAATTATACAACAAGGATTGATTTTCATCTTTGTCAATATTTTCACTTTTTCCCTTAACATAGCTATATACATTTTTTATGACATTTAAAATACACCTGCATCATATGTGACATATTATTCTTATATATTACTGTCAAAAATATAAAAAAATCAGCAGATAAACGAATGAAATTTTATCAAACTCAAACAACTCAATTTCCAATGAGAAAAGTATGTGATAAATATGAACACTAAACAGTTGGCAACTACAAATTATATTGGGGAAGCTATTTAGTTAATAATGCATTTAGAATTCTCTGCTGCCGAGATAAATAATTCTGAAATCTATGGGGTTAAAAGAAAATACTCGGGAACGCTAACGAAATGATAGCAGGTTAATTACTGCATGACAGATCTTTAAAGAAGCGGTTTTTGCTTTGTTTATAAGTATAAAATTTTATATCTGCAAAAATGCTTCGGAATTGAAAAATTATTTTTGGATTGGATGAATTTTGGCACATACTTTCAAAATTTAACAAATTGAAAAATCTAATTTTTAGTCGAGTTTCGTCATTTTTATGCCCACTGTCCCTTTAAACCGAATGATTATATGATTAGTTATATTGTTTGTGAGGAATAACTCAAAAAATATTAACAATAGAGTAGAACCTCGATTATCCGAAGTAATTGGGTTTTAAGTTTATTGGGTTTTTAATTTCCCGACCATCATTCGGGAAATTTAAATTTTCGTATAATTGACAATGTTTCAATTTTAAGACTAAGGAGAAATATATGCAATATTTCTTATTATGGTGATAAGTGCTTAATAAAATTAAAGGAATAGCAAAATAGAAACAATAATAAATTACCTGAATTTTAATTTTGAAATTAAGTACCTTTTACATACACCACACGGGTCTGAAAAAATGTTTTGTTCCTCGCAGTTTTGATTGCTTTTGCTTTGAAGCTCTGTCACGGAGTTTTTAAATATTATTAGTTCACTAGTATCAAAGTTTTTCTGGTGCTCCAGCCATGCCAAACATTTTGCAAAACATTCAAAAGCTTCAGAATTGCTAATTTGCTCGCTTTTTGCGTTCCACTCCGCTGCGTACGAGACATTCAAGTTACATTCAAAGGAACTGAAAGGAAGGGGATCGAAAATATTTATATGTATTCGTAGTTTGTAAAGAACCGCTTGAACATAAGGAATATGATGTTTAAAAAAAGAAAAAAAAAAAAACAAACTTGCGAAATGGATTTCGCGCACAAGGGATGTGATAGTAAAAAAAAAAAAAAAAAAAAAGCAATTTATCAAATTACAACGACCATTTGGAAAATCATTTTTTCGAAGACTAAAATTTAAGACATAAAAAATCGCACGGAGTTGATCATACATTACGTACGCCATGAATTAAACATTAATAGTGTTATTACACGTAATAATTCCAAGCGAAAAAAATCGCCTGCGACTCGTACCTATTATTCACCTGAAACTTATCTATTATCCAAGCATTTCATTGGCTGTTCGGGAAAAGGCTTTTCCATCGCCAGATTTCCAAGAAATATGACGACTCATTTTAAAGGAAATTTAATTCTTAAACTTCTAAACATCCCACAATATTACTTTTTACACTGTCGTATAGAGAAAAAAATTTACTTTTAAATGCAATTTGTTTGAAAGCTGTATCTCAATTTGTTTCTGAGTTATTAATTTTTTTTTGTAGTTTTTATTACTTTTTTGTCATAGTGGCAACAGAAGGTATCCATCTTTGTTAAAAGTAAAGGGAAATACAGATTACTGTATAGACCAATCAGAAAACGAATAAACTGCGGATTAAACCAATAAAAACCTTCAGATATGCTTTTGATTTCCCATCCTGATGAGAACAATAACCATTTTTCCAAATGGTTTAAAAAAAAAAAAAAAAAAAAAAAAAAAAAAAAAAAGCTTTAAAATTTTGGTTAACCGATAGTTACGGTTGAAATAATTTCGTATAAAAGAGGGTCTACTGTATATAGTTTTTAATTTTCAATATGTTTGTCTGCCGGCGATAAGTGTTCGCAACAACAAAAAAGTTTAAAAATATGACTGCAAGAATTCAGCAATTTGGTACTACTATCCCGAAATTCGTGTACCGAAAATAATGGAAATTTCACAAAAATTCCTTTTCATTTCTTCATATTAACAAGTTTCAATTATTATCGTTCTAATGACTAAGAGTAGAATAGTGTTATTTATTTCAATTTAAGGGGTTTCAGGACAGGAAGAAAGAATGCATTTGAAAAGAATGGAAAAAAGGCCAGTTTCAACATTTAATAACTTAAAATATATTTAATTTTAAGATACAATTTTAATTGGGACGAAAGATATAAGTATGTTTTTTTTTCCTTCCATGTATAAAAAAAATGCAAGATGCAGAATTAGCTTTTACAATGGACTCCAAACTGTCGGACAATTGACGGGCAGAAAATCGGCATAAAATATTACAGACAGGATTACAAAATAAATTCTTGCAACTAGAAGGAAAATTGTAGTCGCTACTTATACATCAGATTGTAATGATTATCCAGAAACTAAATAAATTTGAATTTAAAGCATTTTTATATTTTTAATACAAATTTGTATTTATTTAATGCAGAATTTAGAAAATTTCAACGGTATAATCACCTATAAAAATATTTTTTTGAACAATGAAAAGTAAATTTTAGGTTCAGTTTATATAGACTGATATGAAACATATGTTTTGAAAATTCCATTAAAAAATATTCAGAAGTTTTTGAGTTAACACGCGCGTTATGCCCAAAAACGTCATTTGGAGAAATATGACTTCAAAGTTTCGAAAACGCCGTTTTAGCTATCGAGCGAGTATAATTCTAAAAGCCATAACTTCTGTTCTAATGGTAATTTAAAGGAAACGATTATATCAAAATGTTTAGAAAAGACAGCAGTTTAACATCTAAAAAAATAAAATTTCGAAACTTTTAAAGCTTTAAGAGTCCTGAAAACCCTTAAAAAAAACTGCAATTATAGCCACTTGCTCTTCCACCTGACCACTGCATATTCCACAAAACTGTTCCAAACAACAAATTTGACTAATGCATTTACCAATAAAAAAACGCTTAGACAGATAAGAGTAAAAGTAATGTTGATAAATAGACGAATTTTGAATCGAGGTTTAACAAACAATTTCGTGATTTTCGGGACTGCAAAAGGAACCATGTTATTCAGAAATAAAAATTTACACAAAAATCTACAAATTTTAGCGACACTAAAATCTACAAATTTTCGGAAAAATAATTGTTGCATTAAAAATATTTCTGTTTTATTCTGCTTTATATGACGTTTAAATCATATTTCTATCTTAATTAGAACAGGAAAAATTAATATTTTGTCGTTTTAGTTTGTTAGCAAAATCTTGCTTTCAAGCAATGCTGGTCATGGAAAAGACGTCTTGTGAAAATGCGTTTCTTTTTCATGAGTTTTTTCAATATTTCTCGTATTTAAATAGTTATAAGTCAAGAACCGTTAAAAATAAATAGTTCCAAATTGGAACATGTCTTTTTCAATTATTTTTCTTTAATTTTGATTCAGCAAATTAAAAAATATCCGTATATACTCGCGTATAAGTCGAGGAATTTCTGACAATTTTTGGCAAGCAAATTTGGGCGGTCGACTTATACGCGAGTCAATTAAAAATAAAAAATAAAACTTCAAATACTGCAAAATCTGACTTTTTATGTGTATGAATAATAAAATATTACAGAAAATATACAAATAATAATAATTTATCATTAAAAATTTTTTCAATGATTTATTTTTATTTACTTACTACTTACTATACTTTACATACTATTTACTTTTCGCATAGACAAGTGAAATATTTGGTTAGATTTTGCGCAAAATTGAAGTAAAAAGTTAGGGGGTCGACTTATACGCGGGTTTTTGACTTTTTGCAGAATTTGCATTCAAAAGTTTGAGGGTCGACTTGTACGCGAGTATATACGGTATTTAATTTTGAAAATATGATTTTTTGAAAAAAAGTTACATCTTTTATTTTCTTTAAATATTTTTAATATTCTTGTTAAATTAATATTTTTAAAAATTCTGAATCAAAATTAAATCTTATATATTTCTGTTCATTTAAATGAAAATAAATTGAAATTCTACAGATAATATTTCGAGTTATAAAGATTTTAAATTACCCCACTTCTTTAATAAATTTAAATTTTTTAAACTTTAAAAATTATATATGAGAAGTCTTATCATGTGATTTTTTTTTACAAATGATATGGTTAACCATCACAAAAAAATAAAAAAATTTATCTCAATAAATAAGAAATATTTTTAAATGCGTCCCGGACCATTTTAAAATATGAAATTAAAACTCCCAACCTTTACAAGGAATTCGTTACAAATAATCAAGGAGGAATATCTTGAATGTAGTTCTTCATCTCCGCAGTTTTACACATTTTTTAAAACAAAGTAAACATTTTTTTCGAGCATTTTGATAAGAAATTATTTAAAAATAGGCCGGATTTGAATTTATTTTAACTGTCTATAACAGAGCATCCAATTACTCAAGTAAATATTTCAAAAATATTTGTAACTCAATTTTAAAACAATTTCTTCATCTTCAAAATATTTGGAAGCCTAGTGTTAGAATCCTGAATATCATTAATTATTCTTACAGCTTCGTTTATCACTATGACTGTGCACGTCTTCATTATCGTATTTTATGCTAGATTTGATGTTAGCAATATAAAAAATAATGTAATATATTTTTATTCATGGGCAGATTTTAATTTATTGGGAATATAATAATTCGCTTGGTACTTTGCACATTTTTTTACTGCCAAAAATAGTACATATTTTAATAATAATAATAATAATAATAATAATAATACAGTAATACAAATACTAATAACAACTCTAATAATATTAATAGTAATAATTATAAAGAAAATAATAATAGTAAATTCTACTATTTATTTTTCTATTTAATATTAATTTTGCGATTGAAAAGCCTACTTGAAATTCGAAGATATATATAGAACAAAGAATTTTTTTAAACAACACAATTATGTATAAATTTTAAATTCAATAGCGTTATTTAAATTTAGAATTCCCAAGAATTAAAAAAAAAAAATACAGGATGATTATGTATAAATTTGAACTTACATAACGTAGTTTGCATTCTCAATTCCCAAGAAGAGAAAGGCTTGAAGAAACGAATATCTATATCCCATCATCTGTCCTGAAACAGTATTTTAATTCGTCTTCTGTATTATTGATAAATAGATCTATATGCCTATTTCTCTTTGAGATTCGGTATTTATACACGAATTTAAAAACAACAGCAGAAAAAGTAAACTTTTATCTCTCGATCATTCGTCATATTGAGTGGCATGACTTACGAAAACTGTTCTAATAATTATACTTCTGATTACATTTAACATCGTATTCTCAGACCTATCCTTACTGGGAATACCCGATATCTGGAAAACCCCAATTTGGAATTTAAAATTTTAAATCAGGCTTTTTTCATTTATGGGTCATGGCTTGGGAACAGTAAGAAGCGGGGTAATACAAATTTTGTTATCGCAGTACAAAATTGGTGAAAAGTATTACTATTTTTTAGTATTAATAGCACAGGAAGAGATTAATGATAAAATATATGTTTATGTAACCTTGAATATTTCAAAATGAATTTCGAAACATACTGAAAAAAACGTATTTCGATTCACAGAATTTCTCGAAATAACAGAATTACTTACACCCAGTGTAACATTGTTGTTACTCAAAGTTTCAAAACTCTCTCTCATATATTCAGAAACTACCAAGATACTACCACCAATTAATAATCAGAAACTACCGCCAATTAATAACTTCAGAAAACAAGAGATTTCCAAAGTTTTCGGAAATAGTAATGCACAATTTCCATTATTTTAACCTTTAACTGATGTGACTAAATTTGTCACACATCTGACGTGATGCAGTCTCACAGACCGCTCGAATAAAATTAATAAACATAATAAGATAAATGGTTGAATTTACTTAAATCGTGTCTTAACAAGATCGCTGTACTTCTGTTAAGAGCATGTGAATTAAATTGCATGAGAAAAGTATTTTATTCATTATATTTAACTTCAGTACAGAAAAAATACTTTTTTTTCAAAAATAAATGGTAATTTGTTGATTTTGCTAATTAAATGTAAAAACTAACCGTATACAATTTTTTTAGCAAATTATCGTTACAACAAAGTATGAAAATTGAAATGCAGTATTTATTTTACAAAAATAATATTTACCCTACAAATATGCAAGAATCAAAGTACATCATTACTACCGAAAAACGTATTTTTCGTGTACGTTCAATGTATACTGGTTTTTGGCATGAAAAGCACTTATAAGAAGTTCATTTTTAGGGTTTCGTTCGTCTGACGAAGCCCTATTCGTCTCGCTCCTCTGCCTGTCCGTCTGTCTGTCTGTCACGGAGCCCGTTCTCAGAAACTATATATGTTGGAGACTTGAAATTTTGCATACTTATAGCTGAACATCTCAGATCAAACGACAAATCATAAAATTTTGAAAAAGTTGTACATTTAACCCTTTGGGCTCCTACATGTGTATTTTAAATAATTCTTTCTATGTGAGCCTCTAATTAGGTTGGAGGTGTGAAATTTTGCATACTTATAGCTGAACACCTCACATCAAACGACAAATCATAAAATTTTGCAAAAGTTGTAAATTTAACGCTTTGGGGTCTCACATGTGTATTTTAAGTAATCCTTTCTAAGTGAGCCCCTAATTAGGTTGGAGGAGTGAAATTTTGAATACTTATAGCTGAACACCTCACATCAAACGAAAAACTATAAAATTTTCAAAAAGTCGTACATTTAACCCTTTGGGCTCCCACATTTTTATTTTAAACAATGCTTTCTAAGTGAGCCCCTAATTAGGTTGGAGGAGTGAAATTTTGCATACTTATAGCTGAACACCTCGCTTCACATGACAAATTATAAAATTTTGAAAAAATCGTACCTTTAACCCTTTGGGCTCCCACATTTTTATTTTAAACAATGCTTTCTAAGTGAGCCCCTAATTAGGTTGGATGTGTGAAATTTTGCATACTTATAGCTAAATACCTCACATCGAACGACAAATCATAAAATTTTTGAAAAAGTCGTACATTTAATTATTTGGGCTCCCCCATGTATATTTTAAACAATTCTTTCAAAGTGAGCCCCTAATTAGGTTAGAGGCGTGAAATTTTGCATACTTATAGCTGAACAACTCACTTCAAACGACAAATCCTAAATTTTTCAAAAAGTCGTACATTTAACCCTTTGGGCTCCCACATGTGTATTTTAAAGAATTCTTTCTAAGTGAGCCCCTAATTAGGTTAGAGGCGTGAAATTTTGCATACTTATAGCTGAACAACTCACTTCAAACGACAAATCATAATTTTTTCAAAAAGTCGTACATTTCACCCTTTGAACTCCCACATGTGTATTTTAAACAATTCTTTCTAAGTGACGCCCTATTTAGGTTGGAGGCGTAAAATTTTGAATACTTATAGTTGAACACCTCACATCAAATTACAAACCATACAATTTTGAAAAAGTCGTACATTTAAACCTTTGGGCTCCCACATGTGTATTTTAAACAATTCTTTCTAAGTGAGCCCCTAATTAGGTTGGAGGCGTGAAATTTTGCATCCGTATAGCTGAACACCATCATGCTACAAATCATAAAATTTTGAAAAAGTCGTACATTTAACCCTTTGGGCTCCCACATGCGTATTTTAAGCAATTCTTTCTAACTGAGCCCTTTATTAAATTGGAGATTTGAAATTTTGCATACTTATAGCAGAACACCTGAGGCCAGACGACAAATCATAAAATCTTGAAAAAGTCTTACGTTTAAACCTTTGAGCTACCACATATGTATTTTAAGCAATTCTTTCTAAGAGAGCCCCTAATTAAGTTGGAGACATGAATTTTTGCATACGTATAGCTGAATACCCCAGACCGCACGACAAATCATAAACTTTACAAAAAGTCTTATATTATTTACTCCTCCGGGCTCTAACTTGTGTATTTTAAGCAATTTTTCTAACCTCCGTCCTTTTCTCCGGGGAGCACCTTTCCAAATTTGCCGACACCCCTTTGACCATTCTTTCATATTATGCACCATAACCTTACATATTTTAGTTCCAGTTTTTACCGCCAAGGGCGCCTACTTATCTCGGGTGCTATGGGCTTAATCTCCTCGACTAATATATCTACGGATAGTATGTTAAACGGAGTTTCGTTCGGATAGAGGTTTGTTTAGAATAGAGTGCGCCACTGGTTGCGAAATATGGGACTAACAAATTTTTCAAAAGGATAAAGTGTTTTGAAAAAAAAATATTAAACGAAACCCTCTGTGCGATCTGTGATCACATTTACCCACTTGTTTTATAAACTGTTTTCTCCGCAATAAAAATTATGTTGAGCTCCTTTAGAAATATTTACACTTTTACTTCGGAAAGTTTAGAATTCGTATTGTGATCTCTTTCTTCAGTAAAATCTGCATCGTCAGAACTTTCAACAATCGGAATATTTTTGACCTGACCAGTTGTTCATAATAACTTCTATTTCCTTCTGACTGGGGAAAGTAGAACGTTTTCGAGGCTGGGGCGAAATTCTAATGAAAAAAAAAACTGCTAAATAAAGAAAAATAAATAAAGTACAAATAATGACGAGTATTGTACTACAGATTGAAATAATGACACAACCGATTTGATGAGGTCTGGCAAACCCAGGGTAACGAATAATACGTTTAAAACCAACTCACAGAATACTCGCTTTGTGAGCGACCTTGTCAAGCTGCTAGAAGAAGGTACTGGTACGGACAAGTAATATTCTCACTTTTAAGGTGTGGAAATTTTTATAGCTCGGAGTCGTTGAGAACTCGTAACATCAGTTAACGGTTAAATACACTGTAAATAATGACAAAATCTTCTTCATCTAAAAAAATATAATATAAACATGAACGAAAATATACAATAACATCTTACGAATTAGTCAGATTCCAAAAACCCTTCTTTATTTTTTTTTTTATTATTTTGCCTCCACTGCTTTGCGAGTAGATTTTCTACAATATTAATCATTTATTATGAAACCATGTTGTCGATCTTCTTTCGCTGTTATCGATTATCAATTTTAACATTACCAGCTGTTGCATTATTATTTGTACATGCAAGAGTGAAAAAATAATATTAATTTTAATGTTTAAGTTAATGCTGTTAATTTATCACTCTTTTCTGTAAAATATGTCTGTTGAACCTGAAAATGTTTATTTAAAAATTACTAGCATCCAAAAAACCAATACTTAAGATTAAGAAAAAACTGATTATTACTACAATTCGATATGGATCAACAATTAATTACTGACTACAAAAATTACAAACTCCTTATAACTTAACATTTCTCTCTCTTTTTTTTTTTTTTTTCAATTTTTGCAATTTTTGCTGTAAAATTAAATTTATTTTTTGTCTTAATGTAAGTTTTCTAATGAAGGATGAAATATTGAAAACAAAAAAGTAAATAAAATAAATTATTTTTTGTTTGATTTTACAACTACATTTCAGCCAGAGAAAATCAACTTTTGCGACTTTCAACAAATCATGTTTATCAAGTAAGGTAAGACCATAGGTGGATACCAAAACCATGGTTCTTTTACGGTAACATCGATAACCATAAACACGTATTAAATTTATATTAAATAAGACCACAAAAAATCTATATATTTAAAACGCGAAGCGTTTTCTTTCGACAGTCCGTGAGAAGAAACTACTGCATTAAATGACACCAATCATTTTTTAAATGAAATATACTTGGCCACAGATTTGTTATCGTCCATTCATTTGTTCAAATATTATATTAATTAGCCGTATTTTTGAATTAAAATTCTACAGTTGCGCATGCGCAGTATATAAGTACAAATCTGCCTTTAGAGTGACGCGCTGCACATGTGCAAAGATGCTTGCTCAGTTGAACTATCAGGTCGATGTTGTTTTAAGTTCGTCTGCTATTCGATATTACTGTAACAAGCTTTTCTATTTATTATTTGCTTTTCTATCTATATATTATTTGGCTCTTTCAGCTTTATTAACAATGAAAAAAAATATTGTGTCTATATTAAGAGCTAGATAAGGTTTATTTAGGGGTGTCACATTATTTTGGTCATACTACACACAGAAGATAAACAGTGATTTGAGGCTAAAAGTTATGGCCGGTGATCTGCCTCATGAATTGCTAATAATTAGACACGAAGATTGGGAAACTAGCATATTATGTTGTAGCTACTTCTTTGAATAAATAAGGTATCATAAATATTAAAACGTAAAACTCAGAACTCAAATTCGAGACATGCATCCGAGACATTCGTATGCGTCAACTGTTTTTCGAACTTCTTCAATTTAGAAAGAAGTAAAACGAATTCCCGCTAGCGTAGCGGGTAAACACAGCACATTAAAGCTCTGAATTTTTGTACAGAACGCAGGTTCGAACGCAAGCGCGGCAAAATGTGTAATATCAGTCCTACTATTTTTGACAGAGTTCAAAACAATCGAAATATTAAATATGTTACAACACATGAAAACTTTCTCTTTCAAAAGAAGAAAAAAATATTCTAATTTTTCAGGGGGGGGGGGGGGCAGGGGCAAGGGGGAGGAGGGGAGCAGGGGGGAGAGGGAGCAGTAGCCGAACCTCTAACAGTTTCCACAATTTAAAGTGGTTCCAAAACCGATTTTCTACTTCAAAAAAAAATAAGCCCCCACCTAAAAATAAGCCCCCCTCAAATATTTAGTCCCACTAAAAGTTTAACCCTTCATACTTTCTCTCAAAAATAGCTAACCCCTCGTGTTATAGTTTGATATTTCCAATCCTACTCTAAGTCGACTCGAAAAAAAAATAAGCCCCCCTAAAAATTTAGCCCCTCTCAAAATATTTAACCCTTCCTACCCCCTCTTACTGTAAGATGATTAAATAAAAAATATTCTTTCCAAACGAAAAAAATTCACTCAAACCTCGTCCTACACTATAGTATGATTCTTACTCCTCCTCCCTCCTCCACCACCGGACCAATCGAACTCTTCTTTTCCCTCTACTTACACTAGTAACAGTTTTTAATGTTCCAGAAAAGAACTTCATAATTTATTAACGCAAAGATTGACGAGCTATCTAATTTATAACTTTAGTTTAGCCAATAAGAAAAAGAGAAAACACAGTTCATGACACGTAATTTGTAACATTTTGTGTAATACCGCTTCCACTAATCAGAAAGTCGTCAGAAATTTAGGGATATAAATTTTACACATAGTTTTGCCCCTAACTTTAATTTAACATGCGAAACTCTATATGATATCTCGGTTACGGATGTTACAAAATAATGATGACTGTGATCATGCTGTTTGTAACTTGACCTTTAGTTCTAATATTTTCTACTTTAAAACATTTCGTCGATAGCAACGCTGATCTTTTTATGATCGAAAAGCATATTTTTGTGAACTTTGCATCTTCGTAAAATCCTTGTAAGATATGTTGAAGCATTGCATAATAGATAATTATTTATCTATCTCCGAGTCTTTTTCTTTTCTACTTTCAATGAAGGGGTTTTTCCCATTGTAATATAAACATTTGAAATTCATATTAAATTTTTTTTTTAGTTATCTGAAGAAAGCGTCGGCCCCATAACTAAGCAATAATGATTGTGATCTGTGAAAATCGTATCCGAATTGAAGTGTTGATGTAATATACAAATTTTTCATATTACACAAATATATATGTATTTTACATATTACGCCGAAATATATGTAAGAATATTATGCAGATATATGAGTAAGAATAGGATACTACACAGAAGTATGTGCACTAATTTTGCACAGCTATATGTGTAAGAATAGAGTAAGAACAGGGTTATGTGCTACAATATTACGCAGAAATATGTGTAAAAATAGAATATTACACAGAAATATGTGTACTTGTGTGAACACAATAAATAGCTATACTTTAAAACTTAGAGTATGTACTCATAGCCGAATGTTAAAGTTTACAATTAAATGCATAGTGAAGTAAATCTGCATCACTTTGTATGTATGTGTTAATAAATAAATTAGGTTCTTAGCAACCACTATATATTTATAGAAATATTAATCCTGTAAAAATTACAAAAATATGCTACTGAATAAAGTTAAAAATCTATGTTAAAATTTGTGGTGTCTAATCCTTAATAAATGAATAAAAATACAATTGTAAAAGAATAATTCGTGCCTTTAAGGGTTAAGTTTTACAAAACAGAAATTCACACAAAATAAGGTATCTAGATTTATATTTATGAAATAATTAATTTTTCCTTATTTAAGTTATGACAGTAATTTTTGCTTCTCTTGTGAACGTTCAACTCAAGAAAAAAGTTGACGTATTAAGCAAAAAAATCTCAACCATTTTTTTCAATATCTTCCCTGTATAATGGACCGTTCTTAGAATTATAATTTTACCGAAACAAAATAAAAAGTCATACATTTAAGTTTTAATGGCTTTAAAAGTCGCAGATCATGAGTTCAAATCCCGTTTCGGTAAGTATTGCTTGTTTACTGTATAAGGAATTAAATAAAGAATTTCTCCTCTTGATATATAGATGTATATTTCATAACATGTGACTAAAACTGATTGGAAAAAACATTCCGACAAAATACGGAAATAATACCAAAGTTACGATTTCCTTATTTTTCAAAATTTTGTTTTACAGGTTATTTATTCATATTATACAGATTCTATTCATAAATTATGAGTTTACATCTTTAGGGCTTCAAAGCAACTTTAACAGATAATGGCATGCAATAAATATAATTTCAGACGATCCTGTTTTTCGTAAATTAAGTTTACAGCATTTTGAGGTTTAAAAACAAATCTTCTGGAAAGAGAACAAACACACCAAGCACACGTGCTTGTTCTTCATGCAATTGTTTTGTGACCATAGGAATATTTTGTTCAAAATTTACATCAAAAACTACAAGCTTGTGTAATTTGTACACAAAATACATTGTTTTCTTATATTACACAGATATATGTGTCCTAATGTGCAATTTACACGTTAAACTGTGTATTTCTGAGTTATCTGGTAACATTTTGCGCATTTAAGCCGCTTAATGTGCTATTAAAATGCAAAGGAAAATGTGTATTTTGAAACTGACACACCACGGCTTGTATTAGGTAATTTACATGCCACTTTACACATAGAGACAAATTGTTTTTGTTACATAAGCTAAAATCTTGAACGATTTAACGCATAAATACCTACGAACATGACACAAAAATCACGTACGATTGTTTCGAGAATTCCCGGATCCCCTTCCTCAGTGCGAAAAAATAAATAAATAAAATGGGTTTGAAGAACCCCTCGGTTATAGCCCCGAGTACGGGCTCATGGACTGATTGAAAAGGCGAAAACAAGAGTTTATAAATCTTAAAGAAATGACGTAATGGACCAGAAACAAACTGGAAAAAATGAGTCACTGCGCAGGATCCCTCCACACCTGGAAGAGAAAAGGGGTGCTGGTCATATCATTCACTAAGGAGGAAGTATGTTTATGAATATAGTGAGCTAGATCCAAAACTGAATTACATTTTTGAATAATTGTACCTATGGATTATTAAACTGGTGGTTGAAATTCCTACAATCTTTTGCTATTGTAGATTTCTCACATTCTTGCTTTCAGACGTATTTCTGGTGTTCCTTCAACCGAATTCTAAGAGCACGCTTCGTCTGCTCAATGTACGAGAGTCTGCACTCACAAAAAAATCTATAAATGCCCCGGGTATTATGGTCGTCAATTGGATCTTTGAGATTGGAGAAAAGAAATTTTATTGGCTGGTGAGAAAACAACTTTGAAAATAAAATAATTGAGAATACGAAGAATTTGTGTACTGATTTCAGGAAAATAAGGTAAGGCAATAACATTTTAAAATTCTTTATTTGCTGGAACAGAATCAGCTATTATCGGAGGTTTAGATAAAATACGGTTAATGATATTCAAGCTAAATCCACGATCTATGGCAATTGCTTTTATATAGTTAATTTCACTATTAAATAACTCAGAATTTGAACAAATTTTACGTGCACGGAAATAAGAGTATTGAAAGCTCCAAGTTTTTGATGTGGGGTATGACTGGATTTTTAATGGGGTGGCAAATTTACAGCAATGTTTTTCGGTAAACTGTCGTCAAAAACTCACAATCATTGCGAATTACATAAACATCCCGAAAAGCTAGACTTTTTTTAGTTTCAATTTCAAATGTAAACTGGACACATGCATCAATTGAACTAAATAAATCAAGTACAGCGTTAATATTATGTTTAGACAAATCAAGTAAAGCAAAGGAATCATCTACGTAACGTGTATAAAATGCAAATTGTATTAAATCAAATAACTTAACTTGAAAATAATGCATATAAATATCACTTAAAACTGAGCTTAAAGGGTTACCCATAGCTAAACGCTCCGACATTTTATAAAACTTCCCTTGAAACACAAAAGTATTTTAGGACAAACAACCGTTTTTTTTTTTCTTGTAATCAGTATACTTGTTTTAACGTGCAAATTTATGCATTTATTTTTTAGAGTGTACGTATTATTTTATAGTACGCTGTGCATTCAAAAATTAAAAATAATATTCATTCTTTAAAAACAAGTTGAAGTAAATCAAACATATTTTTCACATAAATGTTCATTTAATTTATAAAAGTTCTCTAGATATTTGAAGGATTTCGAGAGTAATTAATTTAGCAGTTGATTTTGAAATTGGGGCAAGTCCTATAGTTTCATAGATTGCAATAACTAGGAGTAACTTTACCATTACGTACTACTACATAAGCCAATTTTAAAGTATGGTAATCATGCTTTTCATATTTATTTTCAGAATTTGTAGCAGTTTCTAGAAAAAGCACGCGTTTTTTAGAAAATAGCCATACAATTAGTTTTACACCTTAAAACATGAATTAGCTCACAAAATTGATATTAATTACATTTAACATTTTCTCCTCAATATATACAAGTAGCTTTTATGTTACTCTTTCAATAAAATTATTTTAGTGTGTGTTATCCCGTAAAAAATGAACTTATAGAAATGAAACCTTTGTATACGCGCAGGATTATTTAATCCCAAGAGTCATATTTCTCCCCTACTAGCTAACGAAGAAAAGGCATTATTTCACCGAACCATGTTTGACCTTGAGCTTGAAGCGTACAAGGCAGGTCAGAGTCCGTAAAATATATATTTTTTTCTTTTTTCGAAGCAAAAATGTGATTGGGATGAGATTTACACCAGAGCGTTTGCTTACAAGTCAATCAACCAAAGTTTATTGGAGACTTGATACGGTCCTTTACTTGGAATGTCCTTTCGGATTGCTGAAAACAATATCAACGCGTTATGCCATATATTTTATAATGTGTTAAGCAAAATTTGAGCTTTTAAGTACCATCTCTTTTAGGTGACTATTTAAAATACGATTTGATAAGGAACGATACAACGATAGTATAATAAAACACGAAAATGGAACTAATTAACAATGTAAGTCACATCAAAATCGTCAAATTGTACATTTTAAAAAGGCTGTCTTCCATAATGACGTTAACCTGATAACAGAAGTTCCCCCCATAATTCTATAACTGAGCAACCTAGCTATATGCTAACTTCAATATACTAAAACTATCCGTAAAACAAAGACCTAACTATTGATGAAGATCTCCTCAAAATCTGTGTAACAGAAGTTTAAAAAGTTTAACTTTCCCCAAAACACTGTAACTAAGCAAGGGTAAAACGCTATAGAATATACTAAAACCATCCCTGAAAAATTATTAAATTAACAATATAAGTCTCATCAAAACCTATCCAGAAGAATTTTTAAAAGGTTTATCATTCATAATCGGGCTGCACTGATTATAGAACTTCCCCTCATATCTCTTCTATAATTAAGCAAGATAGAATAATATGCAATATACTAAACCCTTCTGTGAAATATTATCTAACGAACAATGCAAGTTCCTTCGAAATTCGTCGAGTATAACACAAGGTATAATCAAGCAGAACGTAATTCGCATTTGATTTTATGTAGATTGCAGTCTTATTTCTAAAAGATCGAATAATAAAATAATCACATCAATTTTACGGGGAAAAATTAAAAAAAAAAATAGTAGCGAGTTGTATGAATATAAAATATCTTCTAAATTTAGATAATATGTTTCGACAGTTATTAACCCAAATCTTTCAATAAAACGAGCAAAATATATATTTGTTTAAATTATGCTTTTCTGGACATCATAGACGCCCCCTTAAACCATGATTTTGGTGTTTTTGAACCATAATTTGAAAACTACTCTGAATAAAAATTTGAAATTTAGAATTTGCATAAAGCAAGACATAATAAAAGGAAATATATATTAAAAAAATCCCTGCCGGCTCGGTCTACAGGCGGAGGTAGACTTCGAAGTTAAGTACTAATTTCACGAACAAAAACTAAATCAAGATTAGGATAAACTTAGTTTAACAGTTTTATCTGGCCGCTTTTGACGAATTTTTAATTTCATTTCTTCTGTAAGAGCTTGTTTTATCAGAATCATATTCAGGCGGTATTCAAAAAAATATTTTTCCTCACTCAACAACTCAATATTTTCTGACACATTTTCAGATTCATTTTTAAAAGTAAAAACATAAAACTTGCTGACATGATTTTGTGAAGCTATTTATAAGCGATCTATGTATTTATTTTTCGTTCAAATAGTTAGAACTTAATTTACAATTATTTTCTCAGCACGACCATTTTTTTTTCGTTTCCAGCACAATCGCTTCAAGAAATTCGGTTGAAAATGACCACTTTGACAGCATTTTTGAAATATATTCTGCATTTATCAAAAACTCAACCAGTACAGCACATTATATATTTTTTGAATAAGAAAACCTGCCAATTGGATGCGTTTGAGACTGAAAATGAATTTAAAAATCAGTCAGAAAATAAGCCGTTTGGATTTTAGTACACCCTTAATACGATAAATTTTTCGGCAATCCCTATTTTTTTTCTGTAAAAATTGATCTTATCAAAAACTTGCCAATATGAAAGTTGTAGAAAATATTGAGAAGATGTGTAATAAATTTAAGCGGATTGAATATATTGTGAATTGAAAAAGTTATGATTTTTTTCTTTAACCCCCTCCCCCCTCTATTTATTTTCCATTTTATTATTTTTTTTTCCAGTAAGAGTTGGTCCAATCAAAAACTTGTCAATATAAAAGTTGTAGATAATATTACGAAGATTTATAATAAGTTTAAGTGAATTTGATATCTTAAGAATTGACAATGTTATGAATTTTTTTCTCACTAAAACGCTATTTTTTGCGCCATGCAGCCCATTTTTAATATTATCAAAAATCCGTGATACATAAATTTTTGGCCCTTTTCCTAGAAGTAATAATAATTTTAAGCACATTTGATGTGTATAAAAATTAAGAAGAGTTTTTTTAGATTTTCACAAAACTCCTCGCTATTTCCACCCCCTTTGTCCGAATTTGCCCATTAACGAATTTGACTGCGATTTTCTATCCATTGATTTTATGTATCACTTTGGAAGTGATTTGTGCAGAATTGCGGAAGTTACCGTGTCCATAAAAAATGATATACATATAGATAGATAGATAGATAGATCTATATATATATATATATATATATATATTTACAGAGAGTGGTTTTGAGATCTTTGGATCATGATCGGTGTAGATTTGTAAAGATATTTTAGAAATTCCAACATAGGGGAGATTAAAATAGGTAGTATTTCGTATCTATTTAAAAGTGTAGGTTGCATTTCATATTTTTTTCGAATATTAATTTCATAAGTCATAATTCATATCATACAATTTTTATAATTACAAATTCAATGTATCTATGTTTGTGCTTTTTAGCATTATAACCGCACAAAAATTATCATATTAGAATTATAATTTCAGGAGATATTAATCTACCCTATATATATATAATCCTAATGAAACGACTGAATTGAAATGAATTTATGTAACGATTCTATGAAACGACAGATTAAACAACTGATTATGTTTCACGGCGATTTCTCTAAAATACGGAATACTTTGTGATGAAATTAACATAAAAAATCCGTATTGATCTGCAGATCTCAAAACTGGTATTAGAATTTTTAAATTCGAATTAGTTTTCGAAATATTAATATTTTTCTAATTTTATATACTTTTCTCCAGTGATGGCCACTCAAATTTTAATCATAACACTTATTTTTTTCATATTTTTGAAAAGGTTACTATTTTATACTAATTTGGCGACCAGTTTGGCCTCACTTAAATCTATGCTAAGAAATGTATCATGTTACTTTTATTCATAATTCAATTTGTATTTCAGTATCATTTTATTTAATACAAACTGAAACATTTAAAATAAATGGCTTTCATTTCTTTCTTTTTTTTTAAACGAGACGAAAAGTAAAATATTAGGCACAGATGTCATATACTCACCGGGGTACCTAATTGGCGCCAAAATTGCATTATTTTGGTTGACATGGTAACCCGGCTATTGTTGTTTATTTAATAATAAATGTTTATTTACTTTATTTTCTTTTTTTAATTACATAAATTGTTTTGTTCTATAGTTAATTAATTTTTTGGTTATTTTCTTTTAAAAATAATAGAAAATAATTAAAAAAATACGGTACCACTTAGTTATTCCTCCGACCCATTTCGCCAAATTATACAAATTGACATAAATTTTATTTTAAATAACGAAAGAACAAATAAATTAGTATAACATTAATAAATATACAAATAAAACGTCGAAATAAAAATCACTTGATGACGTAAAGACGTGAAACTTGCTTAAAGTCAAGTGAATGTGGCAACCATTATTGGCATTTAATCTTACAGGTTGGCGATAGATTTCTGGTCGATAGGATAACTAAGTAGTACCAAAATACATATGTAACTGGTATTCGAAAACGAGGTTCTCGCCAAATTTTCGTAAAAAAAAAAGAAATCACGCCAAACCAGGTGCGTATATGACATCTGGCCAAATATTAAATGATGTAACAATCCATGACATTTAATTTCAACTTCAAAGCAATGTTTCAATTTACCACTCGAAAAAAAATGGGTACTTCTTAGTTATACCGTCGACCAATTTCGCCAAATTATATAAATTGCCAAACCACTCGCCAAATTATACACATTGACATAATTTTTATTTTAAATAACGAAAGAACGAATAAATTAGTAAAACATTAATAAAAATACAAATAAAACTTCGAATTAATGGTTTTATAGGCCATTATTGGCATTTAATCTTACAATTTATTAATTAATGACAACCGTTATTGGCATTTAATCTTACGATTTGGCGACAGTAATTTGGTCGAAGGGATAACTAAGAAGTACCAAAAAATGCTAACTGGCGTGCTGAATAATGCTATTGGCGAGATTTGCACCCTGCTAGCATAACAGTACCAAAAATTCTTTGTGGCCATTGCAACTTTTGTGTAGTTTTATTCGAAAAAGAAATTTGATTTTTTAACTTTGAAAACTTTCGGCACAGATGTCATATACGGACCCATATTGGCGCGATTTTTTCTGACGTCTGCGTCATATACGTAACGGGTACTTATAGTAGGAGAGCTGTTGAACATTTTTGAGTAGGTATTTGAGGCTCCCTGAAAATTTGTGCAACACTTCTTTTGTAATGCCTGAATACAAAATCGAATGTCTGGCTGAAGGATCATGGCCCAAAACCTGTGCCAGACACGTGTCAAGTGCCATTTTTTGACACTACCCCAAAAAGGTATTTGAGGCACGCTGAGATTGAAACAGAATAATATTAATACTTAGAAAAAAATATTTTGAAAATGACAGACACTTTAGTCGGCACAAAAACTGTGCCAGACACGTGTCAAGTGCCATTTTTTGTCTGGCACAGGTTTTGGGCCACGATCCTTCAGCCAGACATTCGTTTTTGTATTCAGGCATTACAAAAGAAATGTTGCACAAATTTTCAGGGTGCCTCAAATACCTTCCCTAAAATGTTTAACAGCTCTTGGACTATTAACTGGTGCCATAGTATCGTTATTTTGCTTGATTTGATAAGCCGGATGTTCTTGTTTATGCTGTTGATGTTTTCACCAAATTAACGTCGGAAAAAAATCGCGCCAATATGGGGCCGTATATGATATCTGGGCCAAACTTTTATATGAAAAGCGAAGGGATCAGAGCGTATTTATTTATGGTAGTTACGTGACTTGGACTATTATAATATAGATGAAATGATGGCGGTAGAATAATATTTGGCGTACCTATCACCTGCGCCTGGCTAACATTAAAGTACCCAAATGGCACCTGGAATATTTAAAGCGAAGTGGTCCGCCCGGAACTATTGATGATAGTCACATGATTTAGGCTATTGTTATAGAGATTGTTTTAAAATACCGGGAGACAAAGACTCTGTATACTTAATTCATTTCATTTTAGCTTCTTTTCAAATGTTTAACTGATCCTCTTTAATCAAACACGGAAACACCCATTGGATGTCTTAATAGCAAATGATTCGGCCTTAAATTTTTGCAATCAAAGGGAATTGAATCGAAAACCGTTTACAGGGAGACCTGTACAGGTTTTACAGTATAATTCAATCTTCTCTAATATTTTTAAAACCGATCAGATTAGCGGGATTTTAGATTCTGCGGTATCTGAACGGGGGGTTGGAGAGCGTAGCTTGCAGGGGGCAGAGCCCCCTAGTATTAATATAAAAATGTAATTTAACATTAGAAGCTCTAAATTTTAAATGTTTATACTTCAGAAACTTATCATCCAAATGACATGCAATTTCATTTGTAGGCATAGTTTGATTAGAAAATTTAAAATATATTGTCAAAATTGGGTGCTTCTATTGAAAAAAAACAATGTTTGGTTGATTTATATATGGCCACAAAGTAGACTTTATTTCCAGTCGTTTGGTACCAGTAACTTTCTTCAATTATATTTAGTCTCAGTGTTATAAGGGAGGAGATTACGTTTATTTTCCACGACAGTACGTTATACTTACTGTGAAACTAAAAAGTAATATGAAGAAGAATCTAAGAATTATCGCTTGATATTTTGAAGAGGAAATTATTTATTTATTTGAATGTAATCTAAAAGAAGGCAATTTTATTATGTGCATTCATTCATGTAGCGGTGCTTGCCTGATAAATATATCTGCATGTACTTCAATTCAAAGAATTTAATATTACTATTTCATTTAATAACACAGCACAGAAACATAACATACCGTTGTTAGTATGTGATTTTCGTGCATAACAAATGCATTTATTTCAATCATTGAAATCCAGGTATCTTCTTTTCCACCTAATGAAGCAATGAGGATTTTGGCGAGCATAATAATTCAGATTTTCATGTTCCCATTTAAAATATTCCTATTTTATTTTTTTTTCTTCTAAGAATTGTTCTCTAACAATTTCTTACATTTTAAAGCTCTCATGAAGTTTTTTATGTGGTACTATCAAGTTGTTTGCCGTCAAATTTTGATGGGTTCTATTTCCAAAAATGGACTTGGTAAACAAAATTCACTAGGTCACACGCATAAGAAAAGCAGGTGCTCTAATAACATGTGCGTAAGTGTGATCGAATATCGCACAGAGGTTCTCGTTTAATATTCCTTTCCAAACACTTTATCTTTCAGTTAATGAATCGAAATCATTAAATTATAATGTTAAATCCTTAACACATCCAATAACATAGATGTAAGCACCATTAAATTCAATTTAAAAATTATTACAATTGGAAGATATTTTTTAAATCGGATTAAAAGTATTAAAGTACTTCTTTTCACACAATTGTAACAGAGAACGTTTCTACATCAAAAAAGTTTATTTACATAATTAAATTTTAACTAAAAAACATTCTTAAAATGGCTGAAAAATACAAAAAATATTTTAGCTAAATTCATCGGACATTGAAATGTATTCAATATAAAATTTAGCAATAAAAAAAAAGAAAATTAATAGAAATATATAAATATCAACGTTAAAATCACCAATAATTTTAAATTCTAAGCATACCAGTTTCAGTAGCATATAACATACCGTCCTCACTGCTAAGAATGGCGGAAATTTGCTCACAAATTTAGGACAGATGAGGATTCAAGTTAAATGTTTTTTGACCAATGGGGAAACAGAGAATTGCAGGCAATAGCCAATAGCAAATTATATGGCAAAAAGGAACTGGTGTAGTGAGAAATTGCTTTAAAAAATAAGAAAAGGAGGTTTTTATGTAATATTTCCAACAATCGGGTGATGGGGGAGTAGCGAATTCACAATTAACAATATTATCGAAATTTTTATAAATATGAAATACTTCAAGGATGTTAAGTTCATGTATAGAAGTATACTTAAAATTTAAATGTATTAAAAATTAAAAATTATTGGTGATTTTCACGTTGATATTTTTACATTTCTATTACATCACAGTAAGCTCCATCTTAATAATTATTAATTGAAAAATAATTGATAAAATAATTTACAAAAACGTTTGGCGTTAAAATTGCAAAAACATTACCAAACTTCTGTGAAATTAAATCTATTACAAAATGAAACCTATTCCGAAGAAAAATTTTCAAACTCCGACACCGAGCACTGAAAATCTTTTGATTGGCAGGCAAACGCCCTACCACGGATTTAACTAATGCTGCACGAAAAAGACGAAGAATTTAATTTTCTGTTTTAACATCTAAATCTCAAAATGGTCGGAGTTCATTAAATTAATTAATTCGATGATAACTATATAAGGCTTTATCAAATTTTATCATTTATCGTGTGTTCGGGGACATTCAAGTATAAGTTCGCTCTCAGAAAAAAACTGTAAACTTATGAGTGTTTGCCCGTCAATTTTCACGGGCAACATCCTTATTTGATGAAGAACGGTCTGATCCATTAAATAAGCGACCTTATCCCTTAGATACTTAGAAAATTAAGGGCAATCCACATATTATTACAGTTCTAGCCCATCTGTTAGAAAAATACGGTACGACCCTAAATACATTTGCCTCCGCTATGGTGTAACCCTTCATTTTAGTCGTGTTTCGAAAAATAATGTCACTTAACCGCAACCGTAACATATTTTGTAACTCGCCAAAAAAGCAATTACGTGATGATTATATAATGTGCTGCATGCTACGAAACAGTAAGCAAAGTGTTATTGTGTTTTAAAGTGCATTTTATTCCTAAAATTACGGCCTGCACAGAATGGTGGGCATAGATTCTTTTTTACGGGGTATGACTGGAATCTCTGCAGCCGGCATCTGCCCGCAATTTTACAGGGATATTTTTAACAGTGCATGCAAAATTTCCTGTTACAGTTTCTGGGAACGAACTCTGTGAGAGACAGACAGAGAAAGGAGACGAATAGGTTTTCATCAGATGAATGAGACCCTAAAAATGGTCACATGTGAACATGGATTATTTTATCTATTGTTTCTTATTTTGTAAAGCATCTCTTTCCAATTTCTAGGTAATTCCATGAAGACTTTATCAATGCATATATTCTCGCTGTATGTTCTTTGATTCTTGTGTTAAACTTTTTGTTTGTCTTTTCGATGTTGCTCTGTTTATTTTTCGATATTGCAATGTTCCATCCTCTTTGGTGAAAGGTATTTTATATACACCTTTATATGCTTTAATAAATAAGAAACAATAGGAATAAATATATAAGAAACAACGTTCACAGGTGACTTTTTTTATTAGAGAACCTCCATGCACTCTATCTGTAATGTTGTGATTTTTTTAACCGAGTTCTTTTTTAAACATTTTTGCGGAAATAATTTTATCAATATTGATTTTGATAAAGTCGCCGTTTGTGCGTACGAAACGTGTAGATGTAATTAACACTTTAATGCATGATTTTTTTTTTTTCGGAAAACATTATATTTGAGCCTAGTTTTGTTAATTATCCACTGGAAAAATAGTAAAAATAGTGAAAAATCCATTAATGTTTCTGTTGGACATAATGTCTTAATGTCACTCCCGAGTTACACAGCAAAAATAGCTCAAATTTGAAATTACTGTAAAGTGTTTACACTGAACGATAACAACTATTCAATGACAAAATAGTGTTTATAATGATTTTATTAGTTAGCAGAATTAATAATGACTACATTATAAAGGAGACAAAAAACGCCAGTCGAGCACATTGCAAGCAGTATCAACAAAAGTTGTTTTAATCTCCACGCGGTAACAAATCAGAACACAAACAGACTTCACGACTTTAAATGCATGTTATAACATGTAAGTAACACAAAATAAGTTACCAAAATGCCAATAGAAAGTGCCAAATGACAAAAAAAAGGTCATCTACTTCACAACTAAAACTACGCATTTACGAGTTAAATTGTATTTATATGACTTTAAATGTAGTTTTTTTTTCACGTTTAGCACTTTATAACTTTAGTTTAATGATAATGTATAGCTATATTCATATATATTTTTTTTCATCCTGATGATTTAGTTTTCAATAAAACAGTACTGAGAACTTTAGAGATCCTTAACATTTTAATTTTAGAAAAGAAAGTTATTACATCGAATCGCCTTTTTTAATTCTGATATGAATAAAGAAAATAAAAGTGTTTGAAATATGCTATGGATTTCGTATATTGAATTCGCATTTTTTTTTTCTAGAATCTCTGTCAGAGACGACGTTTAATTTATGTTACAAATGTAGCAGAACTATAAATGCATAAGATATGATCTAACTATTTGTTGCTATGAGGCTTCGCTCGCGCGAAAATTAATTTGTATAAGCAATTTGTTATATTATTGTTTGAAAAGTGTGAGCTAACGATAATTAATGAATTATTGCATTGATGAAGATTTTTAATAAGTTTATTTTAAAACTATGTGTCAGAAATTTATGTAAAAGGTTTTCGTATATTATTTACTTTACTAACAGTAAAAGTGGAATGAAAGACTGCGAAAATGACATCATTATGGTGCAATAATAATTAACTGTTTGTTTTATAAATAAAAGTGCTTATTTTCCTCTTGAAAATAATATCATTTAAATGGTAGGAGAACTCAAACCTTGTGATATTAAGGCCCCACTATTGTTTTTTATGAGTGAGTGCTAAAATGTATTAGATTGTGCTTTGGTAGCTAATTCTTAATATGCAACGAACTTTTCACAGAGAGAAAAACAGTGGATGTTTAAATCGTCTTTTTTAAAATTATGTAACAATTTGTTTTATCCATTTTCAATTGTATTCAATTGTATACAGCAGAATTTAAGTTTTACTTTTTAAAAGTAAAATTTCGACATTTTAGTTTAATATATTATGGTATGGTAATAAAATTTTATTTAGTGATTTTTTGTTGCGAAACTAATAATAGAATTCCGCGGGAATTATTTGTTTTTCTCTTATACAAATTTTCTTATTCAAATTTCTCTTATTCAATTCTCATTCTCCAAAAGAATGGGGAAGAAAGATAAAAACTCTTTCTATTTTTAATGTTCTATTTAGATTTGTGTAATTATACAGGGTGGTTAAAAAAATAGTTTACAAAATTACATGGCAAATCAGGCATACAACAAGGATGGAAAATCACTTAAGAGCATAGGGTCACAAACCACTTATTTAGTCACAAATACAAGGTGTTTCTTCCTAACTCAATTTGGGTTGCCTGTTATAACTTTCAGAAAACTAAAGTACATTATAATAACATATTTAACAGACATTCTTACCTTTGTTGTAAATGTGATAACACCAATCAAAAGTAGCAGATGTATTATACGCGCAATTCATTATACGTGCCTGCAGTATGCACTTTTGGACTGTAATTATCAATTCATATGGTATCATCGCTTTTCAGCAACATGTTTTTCCAGATATTTTCGTGATGTTATCACATTTCACACAAAACAAGGTAAAGTCGTGGAAAAAATAAAGTAAACACCCTCTACTAACTCCGCAACAAATTATCGTAGAAGAAAGTTACTGGTACCGAACGGTTGGAAGTAAAGTCTACTTTTAAATGATGTATATAAAATTTGCTTAGGGGGCCATCTACATATTAAAACGAACCATAACTTCATTTTTTTCAAGAGTAATACCCAATTCTGACAGCATAAATGAACTCTACACCCTTCAAATAGCCTAAAAACAAATTGTTATGCAATTTGAACCATAAGTTTCTGAGAAATTAATTATTTTAAAACGAGCGCATTTTAAGGGCTGTATCCAAATTGAAGTTGGGTACTTGATTGCTGACCGAGAGAGCCGCCTTCTTGATCAAGGCACCTTAAGCAGTCAATGAAGCCTGTTAGATAACAAGGCAGCAGAAGAAATTTCAAAATATCTACTCACTTCAATCATAGACGGCCCCTTAAACCATCATTTTGCCGTTTTTTAACCATAATTTGAAAACTACTTGGAAGAAAAATGTGAAATTTCGGATTTTCATAAAGCAGGACTTAATAAATCTAAATCTATCAAAAAAAATTGTAGATTGCAATTCATAATTTTTTCGAATATTAATTTCATAATTCATATCATAAAATTATAAAAATTGCAAATTCAGCGTATTTATGTTTGGGCACATTAGTTTTACTGCTAAACAAAAAATTAGCACGTTAGAGGTATAATTTCAGAAGATATAAATAAAAATATGAAAATGTAATTTAACATTAGAAGCACTAAATTTTGAATGTTTATAATTCAAAAACTTATCATTCAAATGACTTGAAATTTGGTATCTAGGCATAGTTTGAACCGAAGATTTGAAATATCTCGTTAAAATTGGGTATTACCATTGAAAAAAAATGATGTTTGGTTTCGTTTTAATATGTAGATGACCCCGTAAGTAAATTTTATATGCATCATTTAAAAGTAAACTTTATTTCAAATCGTTCGGTACCAGTAACTTCCGTCTACGATAATTTGTTGAAGAGTTAGTAGGGGGTGTTTACTTTTTTTCCACGACTGTACATATCGTTGCATTTTCATTACAATGTTTTTATTTTTCTTGACATTATTACCATCAATCCGTGTTCAGGTAGGATGAAACACTCTGTATTTGCGATTAAATTAGTAGTTTTCGAACCTCTGTTCCTATATGATTTTTTATCCTTGCTCTATGCCTGATTTGCCATGTCATTTTGTTAACTTTTTTTAAATCACCCTGTATATACAAATGAAAAGTAATACATGCTTTTGAAACGCATGATCTTTCATAACGAAGTAATTTGCAATTTAAAAAAAGGCAAATTTTTCTTAATTTGCAGAAATATAGTATCACCACGGACGAAAATGTAGAACTTCTTTTGAGTTACCTTTTGGTCCGAAAGTATTCGTCACACGTAGAACTCTTAGGAAACAATATATTTTCAAGATTTAAAGAAGCATATATAAAAACACAGTTTCGTTTGCTACTACTGATTTTCAAAACTGTTTTCGAGTATAATTTTTAGTATTTTAGTCAGTTTTCTCAAACCGTAATATCGATTTTTAGGTTTCCACCAATTCTTTATTAAACATTTTCAGCTGCAGAATCGAATTAGTTCATGCAACAGTACCAAAATAGTATTCATTTTAATAATATTGTAAATACTGTTAATTTATCATGTTTGTCTGAAAATGGTTTTGTTATACAGGCAAATGTATACTCGAAAATTGATAGGGTTCGAAAAACCTATATTTGGAGTTGAAAAAAACTGATTAATATATTATAAAAGCTACTCAGAAAAGCTTACGAAAATCAGTGAAAGCAAAAGGAACTGAGTTTCAAAATATGTTTATTTAAATCGCGGAAAAATATTGGTTTCTAAGGTTTCTGACGTTAATAAATGGTTTTCGGAATCATGGGTAATTCGGAGAGGTTATTGTATGTATATTTGTTCGTTGGATATATTTTATTTTATTGAATTATTAAACATTGGTCTTTCTACAAGGTTACTGAAGTCATCTAAAAAGAAAGAAATAAGGTCATATTCAACAGTTGTTGGATATATTTTGAAGTGTAATTAAAACGATCATTAACGGAAAGTATTCTTAATTCTATAATTGATAGTAGAGTCCAAAACAAAAGAGCAATATTTATTTTTTTCTCTCATACACTTAAAAATATATTTTAGTATTTTACTGTTTTTCTTTTAAATACAATTTCTTCTAATGACAATAAAATCAACCAGATAAATAAATATTAAGATGGAGCTTGATGCAATATAATAAAAATGTAAAAATATCAATGTATAATTTTAAATTTTAAGCGTAACTTTTTCGGTAGCATATAGCATACCATATCACAATATATATTCCAAGCGGAAAAGTCAAAACATACAGGGTGATTATAATTAAATTTTCAGTTTCAAAACGCTCTAAAATAGAACCACTGATTAGAATGGCGTCAAAACTGAACGGCGTATTATTGAAGAAGGGGGAAAGAACATTAACTTAAACAAAAATAGTTTCAAATTTTAGCGACAGATGACGTTGTAAGCGTCAGCATTTCGACTACAAATTACAAATCGTAAAACAGCTAAGGCGTAAGTTACGCGAAAAACCAACTGGTACGGTTCAGTGTGCATGACTGTACAGATGTGATACTGTTAGTTTCGTAAGCGCATTCACGACGGCAAGGTCGTATCACATTTTTCCTTCCTCTACCTGAATGCACATCAAACGAACCTGTATTTTCGAATTTTTTAATCATTTTCACCAGACGCATGGCAGTCATCGATCCAACGCCCTTTTTCATACCCTTAAGGGTCCTGAACTTCTGCAGAGCTACTGGTGCAAAATCACCGTTCTTGTAATCATGGAAGACGATAGTATTCCAGTGACGCAGCCTTAAGCCAAAAATCGTATCGTATCGTATCGTAGAATTCGTAGATGGCGGAACTCATATATACAACTAACTCGACTTCAAAGAAAACTCGAAAAGCCGCCTTTCAATAACTCAGCAAATATAGCTTTTATTATTCTGATTTTTTTTAGAACAGTCTTATATCTACAGTCTAATTCTATTCTGAAATTTTTACAATTCTACGTGCAGTATATTTTGAGATCTAAATAGCCATTTTTAAAGCAAAAGCGATGAAAGAAATTCCTAATGTCAAAATCTGGAAAACAGCTCGGGCGATTTTCTTTAAATTGATGTATAATATGAATCTGTTTTATGTGAGGGGAATAAGGTAACAGCTGTTTCCGAAAAATTCTAGTTTTCTTTTTATTTCACATTTTTCCCCTCCGAAAATGACATGGGCGATCTTATTAAAATTAATATATAATATGAATCTATTCTAGATGAACCGAATAAGACCATGTTTGTTTCCTGGAAGACTCTTATCTATTTATATAAAATCCAAGTCTCTGTGTGTCCCTCACAATTCCGGTAGGACCGCCTCATTGAAATGAGTAATTGTTGAAAAATACTAATGCAGGGTTACCACAGTAGCGCCAAATGTTAGCCAACTTGGTGATAGCTGGCTAATGTGGCGAAATTCCCATTTAAAACGATTAATCTTTAATAAAGGAGGTCACCGAAATTTAATTTAAACTCCACTCTTTTAAGATATTTTTCCAAAATATGAGTGAGAATTTAAAGCACATCTTTACATCTTCCTCCCGATGCTAATAATAAAATAACCGCCAATGGACGACGCTGTACTGTGTGAGCTCCTAACTGCGCGATTTGAATGTGCTTTAGGTACATTTCCAGTATAGGTGCCTTGGCGAAAAAGGAAATTTGGCAACATATTTTCCGGGAACCTATCCATTGTTTCATTTTATATACACACGCATTTTTTTTCGATATTTATACGATTTATTTAACATAAAAAAAACAATTTCCCTAATTTTATACAGAAACAGATGTAATTTGTACATAAAAACATCAATAATATACATATAAAACAAATAAAAACGCTCATCAAGTTTGTTTTCATAGCTGTTTATATGATTTGACAACAAATCTCTATATTTTTCCGTTATACGGACACCATGCCAAAATGTATGATAATGCGCCAATTATTTCAAAATGCTAAAAGATATTTGTAATTTTACGCCAGCAGTTTAATATTAGTTTTATTTTATTGTCTTATTTTATAACAGTTATTTGTTCACTTATTTTAAGTGTATATTTGTGATTTAATGAAATAGTTCGTAAAAGTCTGCAATTTTCAAATGTTATATTTTTTAAATGCTCACTTTAGTATCGACAATGTTTTTTCTTTTATTTTTCAAATGCCTATTCACGTGATTTTCATTTTGCGCCAACTACGCTTGGCGACAATGGTATCCGTATAACAGAAAAGTACTCAAATCTCACTTTCTGATGCCTAAATTACACCAAGCTTTTTTTTTTAAACGCCAAAGTCCCTACAGTGGAAAAGTACCAAACTGTCTATTATTTTAAAATTATCAAGAAGGAGCTTGGGGGAAAATAATAGAAGCGGAAAAAATAACAACGTTAAATCTCCAAAAAATTTAAATTTTAAGCATGCTTAAAATTTAAATTTTTTGGTGATTTAACTTTGTTATAACAAAGTTTTAAATATATAAAAATATTTTTACGCTTCTGTCTGTTATTTTGCGCTATCTGTGTTATAGTTTTTACTATATGCAATAGGGGTGGACCGAAGAGTTTAAAGATGAAATATTAAAGTTTCGGCACAGATGTCATATACACAGATGTCATATTGGCACGATTTTTTTCTGACATCAATGTCATATACACAACGGGTACTTAACTGGCACCAAAGTGTGGTTATTTTGCTTGATATGGTAACCCGGATGTTGTTGTTTATGCTGTTGATGTTTTCGCCAAATTGGCGTCGGAAAAAAAATCGCGCCAATATGACAACTGTGCCAAAGTTTCTATAAAGCAGTATAAGACTAAAAAATTAAGAATAAAATAAATGCAAAATAAGACTAAAGAAGAAATAAAAATCATGCGTTAAGCATAGAATATGAAACACTTTCCAACACATCCTGAATGCTTTAACAAAACTTCGTTATTTGGGAAAATAAGGTAAATAAGATAACTAAGTAAACATTTTAGAAGACGCATGAAAAATTTAAAAAATTGATTTCAGCAGTTACCGTTCATAGCCAATAGTATCGTTATTACATGCCACTATTTAGCTAAAATTTAATTTAAACTACTCTTAAAACTACTGAAATCACATTTCCAGATATTATCATCCATAGACGGTTATGTATCCAATTCTTTGCGTGACTCTGTATATCATTTTATCTATATTCTACAAACATTTCTTAGTAAACTAAATACAGTTCAGCGTAAAAAAGCATAACTCCTTTAAAAACCACCTTTAAGCAATTTACTACTCAGTAACCCTTACGAATTCTTTTGTGTAGCCCTGCATATGAACTGTAGCATTTATACACACAGTATAGTATGCATAAATGTAGTGAAACATAAAAGCACATATCTTAATTAAAAATGCATTTCTAGCAATCATTGCTTATGTACAATACTTCAGAGAAAAGTTTCTTGGCGAGAAAGAAGTTTGCCAACGTATTTTCTGACAATCTATTTCCTGCTTCATACTCAAAAGCAATTTTTCCCATATGTATGCAATTTATTTAATATAAAAAAGCTATTTACCCATTTTTATAAAGAAACAGAAGTAAATTTTGCACAGATGCCATATACGCGTCGGGGTTGGCGTGATTTTTTTCTGACGCCAATTCGCCAGAAATCTCGCTTTCGAATACCAGTTACTTATATATTTTTAAATTATTTGCTATCATTTTGAAAAGGAAATAACTATAAATAAATAAAAGTTTGAATAATAACTATAGAACAAAACAGTTTATATAATTAAAAACAGAAAATAAAAGTAAATAAACAATTTATTAATAAATAAAAAACAATAGCCGGGTTACCAAAGCAGGCAAAATAACACCATTTTGGCGCCAGTTAGGTATCCCGGTTCATATCTGAAATCTATGCCGTAATTTGTATATAAAAAAATATTATATACATTTAGAAACGATATTTTTATGTATATACGTGCATATATAAATAAAAATAAAACTTCATTAGATTTGTTTTCATAGCTGTTTGTATATTTTGGCAACATATCTCACTTTCTGATGCTCGAATTGCGCCAAGCTTTTTTTCTAAATGCGCTGTAATGGAAAAGTACCTAAATAAATAATTAACAGAAATAACCAATTATACAAACTATTTTTTTTTTATTTCGAGATCAAAGCATTGTTTTTAATTTCGATTAAAAATACATATATCCTTGGATAACTTCAATTGAAATTAGGTTCACAGCTTAATATTTCATTCCATAAACCTAAACAAACACAAGTGATTCATTCATCGTGAACCGTAAAAAATATTAAATCATTGAGGTAATCATTCACAAAGTAAGTTCTCCAACAACCAATGGACAATATTCTAATGATGTCATAGTAGGTAAAATGGTGGCGGTATCGTTTGTTTATGGTTTGAAATCACAAAGATTTAATTTTGCAATGTCTCTTAGTTACATTATTTTATTGCCATATTTATGAGCTCAGAACAAAAGCATATTTTTTCATTATTTAGTTATTAAAGACGGAAAAAAATTCTAAATGCATGAATTGAAAATTTTAAATAATTCTCTTTCTTAATAGTAAAAAATAACATCGGGAAGTAACAGTGGGTTTAAGTTAAATAAGTTTAACTGTTTAATTCTGTTGTAATATTCAAAATAACTGTATTTATTAGATTTCAGTAAACAACATCAGGGCCCCGATTTGACTTTGAAGTTAGAGGAATTGCAATATCATTTCAGGACCTTTCTTTTGGCGAAGCTTTTCTAAATTCCACATATACATGGAAACTCTTCAGTGTTAGAAATATTATTCTTGAGACTGACATAACATGAGAACGGCCTGCAATTTTACACAAGTTTTTGAAAACTACTTTATATCAGAAATTTTACTAAAAACTGGTTACTTTTTTGTTATAGCGGGCCACACTATTAGGATTATGAAAAGCTGCAGCCAATTTCGCCAACGTCGTAACCAAGATCGTGAAGCACACACATACAATAAATGCCATATAATACCATTTCATGAAATCGTATATGATAATTTACCTTACTTCAAGTGTGTAATTTATTTATTTTTAAGGCTTAACAATCTAAATTGTCCAATATATGAATTTAAAAAAATGTAAACATAGATTGAATAGACATGACCGCATAAAGCCTCAAATCTGCATAACACTTGCAACCAAACTGTGCAGATTAGTGGTCTTCTACTGTACACAGTTTTTCATAAATGTGTTTCGTTCTTAAAATGTGTTATTTTCATCTATCACTGCGGAACAAGCGAGAAAACTCATATTCTTGCACATGAGTTGTATATATCTTTATATCTAAATTCCCGTCATTTTTGACGGGCTACCTTTCTAGTTTGTTATATAATAAGCATGAAAAATCGGACTATATTTTTCCTCCATTTATGGAAATTTCAACGAAATTGCGCCTCTGTATTCGTGCGCTTAATTTCTTCTGGTAAACTTTTTGGGGAAAGTTTCCGTATCTTCTGTAGCTCAGTCGGTTAAGCGCTGGTCTTGTCATACATAGATTGTGAGGTCTGTCCTCTTTGAAGCAGTAAGCATTATTTTTTTTTATTCCTTTTTAAGTCAGTTAATAAAGTAAATCTGATTTTATGTTTCTATAAGAATGCATTTGTTTATTTTGATTTTTTTCTTTAAGAGTTTCACATATCACTATTTAGCAACAATTTTTCAAACAATAAGAATACTGTAAGATCTGTGTAAGGCGGACTCTGTGTAAGCCGGAAATCTGCCTACCTCGGAAAGACTTTCAAGTCCCGGCGAATCCATTGAAAATAAAATTAATACGTGCTCCGTAAGCCGGTATCTGCCTAACATGGAAACGGAAAGGTTTTTAAGGTCCGCCGAAAGCCGATTTTTACATAAGACGGAATAAAGAATATTTTAAAACCGAAAATTGCATTTGTTCAGACTACAACAGTTTCTTTTTATTTACAATTTTTAACACAAATGAATTTCTCTTTTTCTACTGTACATAAATTTAAATTATGCGTTTTCATTTTTTCCATTACCCTTATAATAATTAAAAAAAAAAAAAAAAAAAAAAAAAAAAAAAAAAAAAAAACAGACCGTTATTCTACCATTACGTTTTTAATAATAATAATAAAAATACATGCCATTATTCTAACTGTAAATGGAAGCCTACAAGATTTTTTTTTTTTAAATGTCATACATTCAAAATTTAAAAAGTAAATTTTTTAAAATCTTATATATTTTTAAATTTTTAGGATAATTGAAAAAAAATTGTATAGTTTATTTGTGTGCATCGTATTTCAACCCGTTTCGCTTAGGAAAATACGAATTTTTATGAGTAAAAAACTGTAAATAAAAGGTAAATGTCGATTTAACAAATAAAAATGCGTATATTTTTCTCTTTTACTTTTCATTAAATTCATAAAATGGTAACTTCATACTTTAAACTCTCTCTATGCGTAAAAATAATAATAAATAAATGCACAAGCTTATGTTTTTTGTTGTTGTTGTTGTTGTTACAATCTTAAGAAGGATTACTAATTAATATTTCACTTTAAAAAACGGTACTGAAGATTACAAACGTAATCTAGTAAAATCAATTCCGTTTATATTTCTGAATTATATAAATTAGTGTTTGGTGGTACTGCCATCTGTCTTTCAAATGTAAAAATGTTATTCCCTATAACGCCTCTCAACTACATCTGCAGTTTTAAATACTGGTAAATAGGCCCCAAAAATTTAATTTGGGTCTCGAAAATTCAGATTTGTACCAAGCTTGAATATCTTTTATGAACAGCAATTATATTTAAGAGATTTAGTCATTTATCCTTCCTTTATCATGATCTCAACGAGATTACATTTTGGCGAGGTCTTGGAGATTTAATGTTACCAGTTCACTTTGGCAACTTTTTTCTTAGATTTTAACTTCATTTGATGCTGTAGAAGATTGATGTTTTCCTGTGCTGTTTCTGTATGGAATGTATGTATATTCGAACTGTTGCTAAATGGAAATGGATACTCAATTATTAAGCAAAAAATTGTAGGTTAGAATTTGATTTAGATAGATTTATTTACTTCTATTAGTGAGCAATTATTGTATTTTAAATAAAAAGGTTTAAAGAGTAATATTTCTTGATATTCTTCTTAAAAAATTAAACTTTTTACGTGGTAAATTTTAACAAAGCTTTATATCTATGAAACAAACCATTAACAAAATCCCATTTTGTATATACGTATGCTTTTTTAAGAGAGAAGGTATGTGTGTGTGTGGGGGGGGGGGGGAATTAAAGGTGAATGGAAATCACGATTATGAGTTCATACCATTGGTCTTTAATTTTTTTTTATTTTTATCTTCTTATTATTAACCTAAAAAAAGCAGTGATATCAACATAAAAACCCTTAACGGGTTAAAAGTTTGTGACGCAGCACTTTATCTTATTGCTATAAGAATTATAAATATGGAACTTAAAAATAATGATATCAAATTTTAAGTGCCGCTATGCTATTAATTAATCTATATATACATACATTTATATTATTTATTTCATCATTTTATTTTTGTTTTACTTATAATTGCATGTGTAATAATTATGTTAAATTTAAAAGGATGTATACAAATGTATTCATTGATGCTTTATCAATCTCATCTTTCATAAATTCAAAATGTGAGTTTTAAAAGATATGATATCAAAATTTCAGTGACGCCTTGGTGTAGCTTTAAACAATTTGTTTTAAAATTCAATTTCAATTGTGTTCGGTTTGGCTAAATATATTTACACATGTAACCAAAACTTTTAATTTGCCAATACACAGTTAAAAATATGACTCTCACTGAACCTACACAATGCACTGTAATGTATTTATATGAAAAATTTGATTTATCTTTTGTGCCACGCTAACAAAAATCAAAAGTAAAATTTATGTAAATGATTTCTGTGCGTCATTGTATACAAACTAAACGAAATGTATGCAAACGGATAACATGCAACAATTTTGTCTATTGATCGCAGCTCCATCTATTGTTTGTAATTCGAACTAAAATCAAAAATCACTGTAAAAAAACTTTTGACCTCATGCATAACAATCCTGCAAGAATTTTTTAAATATCTGTCACCGTTTGCAAGTTATTGAACTTTAAAATCAGCCAGTCCTTTTTAGGACACCCGGTACAAATACAATGCATATGAAAAATGGAAAAAAATCATCGAATACAAACAAGTAAACATATAATGCGCCCTACATTTTCGCTATCGCACGTGTTCCCTCTATGTCGCGACTCCGCAAGTTGTCCAGGCATTCAATCCACATATTCGGGATGCGAAAAGAAAACGTATCGTACAAACCCCTGAACCTGATATGGCTATTAGTGGACGTAAATAAGTCTTATTTCTCGTACTTACTTACATTTGTATATAGCTTACCGTCCTCAGTGTTGAGGATTTTTTTTTTTTTTTAATATTTACATTTTTTTTAAAAGGTAAATAAGCATATCATAAATTTACAGAAAAAAATGGCACATTTGTAAATGACATGCTAACTCCAGCAACCACTATAATTTTCTTTTTCAGATTTTCATTAAGATTTAGATTTTCTGTTTTACTTTTGCGTCAGTTTTATTTCGGAAAATGATATGAATATAAAAAGAATCAATTTAATATGAAATTTATTTGTAGTTCTTTTTTCATATGTGAGAACTAATTTTACAACCTTAAGATTGACTGAAGACTTAGATTGACAGATTCACTGATATAATTCCGCATAAATCGCGCTTTTACTCCATTTTTTAAAAATAAAAATCGCACGATTTCATTTTTTACATTGTAGAATAGAAACAAAATACTTTCAAATGAAATTTGTTTTAAAATTGTATCTCAATTTTCGGATTTTTAATGGATTTTAAAGTAATTTTGAAATGTGGATATTTTTACATTGTGGTTAATCTGCAACCAAATTACGATATATAAACCCGTTTGCTGCGCAATATTATAAGGAAAAGACCTGTCTATGAGTAACTTTCGCATCATATTTTTGGTGGAAATGACCTCACCTATAAATTTTGCTTTTACTGCATTTTGTTTAATCTATAAATATCGTATATTCGAATTTTTCCAACAGTGGAATGGCAAGCAAAAAGTACTCTCAATGCTATCTGTTTGAAAAGTGTGTTTCAATGTACTGATATTTTATGTATTTTTAAGTAATTTTTAATCATGAATATTTTTTAAATAAGTGAGCAAAAGACTAACCCGATTGCTCTTACAACAATGTAAATAATTAAGGTATTTTATTATTTTGGCGTGCAATATTCCATAACTAAATCAGCAAACAAAATTACCACCAATCCCTATATATATAAAAAAAAAAAAAAAAAAAAAAAAAAAAAAGATATCAAATCGAACTATTCATAATTATCATAATGATAAAGGTTGCGCCATAAATAGTAAAAAAATCACGATTAACCGCTTGTTAATACAAAAGTACGAAAAGCTATTTGATGTAGCTATTGCGCAGTCTAAAAAATATAGTATTTAAAAACGATTTTTTTCTGTTCTGTGAACGGTCACTATGTGGGTAATCTTTAACCACGAATATTCCAGGGTGGATTGCCTGATTATTTTTAAACGAAACTTTCATTCATAAGAACTAAATCTACAACGACTAACATGTAAATAACATCAAATTCCAGAAGATTTCAGTCCTGATGCCAGTCTTAAAACTAACTTTAAAAAGAGAAGAGCCTAACCCTAAGAAAACATTCGCTATGTTTCATTTTCTATTTAGTATAAATCATAGAAAAATCGTATTTTATGTAGTCTTATTTAATATATTCTATTTGCATTTAAAGCAATAAGACACCTAGTTAAATGGTATAGTTAAAGATATGAAATGCCAACAAAATCGGAAATAAAACGACACAATTTTTGTAGCAACATTTTTTTCTAAATCACTATGACATCATATTTATTGAAAATGACAACATATTTATAGAACTTGAGGTGATGTTTCGTGAAATGTTTTCTGATATTTTTCTTGAAATAGAAGTACCTATATTATAGTAAATCTTTAAACTTCAAAATACAATGAAATGAATGTTTTACTCCTTTTCAAGGTACTTTACAAGATTTATTCTAAATATAAAAATTTCAATACTTCAATTACATACCCATTAATCTTTTTTTTTTCTGGCAACAATTAAAGTGTCATCACTAAAATGACTTTACGTTACATAAGCCAACCGTACAAAAAGTAGATGTATCATTGTCGGGTTAAATACTAATATCCCCTATGCAATTTTTTAAAATTCTAAGCATCGCACATTTTGGATTTTTACAGCTTCGAATAGGGAAAAATATTTACTCTTAACTGCAATTTGTTTGAAAACTACTTCTAAATATATTTTTGTGAAATCAAATTTTTTGTAGTTTTTATTGCCATTTCTGTAATTGTGGCCGCTGAAGAACTCCATTTCTATAAAAAGTAAATTGAAAACAAATGGAAAATAGTGAATTACTATATCCCTTTGTTGCCATTTTCTTATAACAACGGAAAAAAATTAATTAAAATACTTGCTATTTTGAAAAAATATAAAAGAACCTCAGTTCTATTATAATTATACTGAATTTTAAGTATCCATATTAATGTTACAAACAAATGAAGGCATATGAATCATTAAATAGCCTTTTTTTATCGACTTTACGACATTGCTTTTTGCTGGGTTTTTGTATTATTCTGCCATAGTGACGTACTATGCATACATTTCTATAGATGTTCTTTAAGACTGGATGGTAAATGTAGAATTATTCAGCAGATGCAATTGACGTAAGTATTATATAAAATAAAAGCGTGTGTTTTAAGTCTTAAATCTGAAATATGTTTTGTAGAAGTGCACCAATTTCACTCCAGCGGCATTGAAGTTCTTCACAGGTGGAAATGCTTCCCTTTTGAAAATAACGTAATTGAAATCACACACTGATAAAACGTAAAGTTTTACAAAAATTTAAAGTGTCTTTATAGAAAAGCAGTGAAATTTAGGTTAAAATAATATTTGTTTAAGAGCAAGACTAACCACTATAAGATGCATTTTTAATTGCAACTAATTTTGTAGGTTTATTATAAATTAATGAAACAGTTCCTTCTGAAACATTTTCTTTTGTTGAAATTCAACGGCTTCCACCTCGTAATAATAATAATATTGTTTTTTTCTCATCGGGGATGACACTAAATTCTGAAAAAGCAGAATTCCAGGATCTTGCTTGTATTTTTTTTTTTGTCTAATTTTGCTTCGAATTTTGCTATGGAATATTAAACAAAGAAAAATGCTGAACTTTTTTAAAAAATCTTTTAAGAGCAAATGGGTTAATCTTCGATATCTGGCCGTAAGCTTGTTGGCGTACTTTATCAAATGTGACCTTATTATAAAAATATTATATAAATATTATGGCATAAACTATTGTTTAAAAATGTGCAGCATAATTTAAGCTTTGAGCGAATACTTGACATGTAACCGATTACGTAATATTAACATGCGATAACGCTTTACCTGACGTTTGTGAAAAGCTTCAAATTGTTTTAACTTAAACCCTGAATGTTATAAATAAAAAGCATTTGAAACTAATGCTTCAACTGCATATCAGGGTTGTGCAAATTTGTAACCGCAATATAATTACAGGTTAATTGCATGTAATTGATAATAGTTACAAACATGCAAATACAGAAATTTTGTCAAATAATTGGATGGGGCTGTTCCGGTTACAGTGCTGCAAGAATCTTTTACGGTATGTACTTTTAACTATAATTAATTACATACAATTTAACTTTAATTATATTAAAGGTAATTGGAATTACAAATTCGCCCAACTCTTCTGCATATTGCCATGTTTTGTAAAACTTGTCTTACACGATTATTTGATTGTACACCCTGCATATTACAAACAATAAGCAATTCGCGTTTGCTTTGAATTTTTATAAGTAACAATTATATCTTCCTAAATATCTTGACTATATGTGTTCTTTTAGGTAGCTTTCTTTACAAAAAAGCTACCTATTGCAGCCGTTCGGAGGAAAGCGATTTCAAAAAATTTTGGTATATTTTCATCGATCATGACCCCCAGACCCCGAAACCACCCTCCGTTCAAAATTGATATATATATATATATATATCTGACCTATGTCACACAGTAACTCCCGTAATTATGAACCGATTTCGATGTAATTCAGTGTGTACATAGTACATACCAATGTCTCGACCGAGTTCGTTGGCCAGCTTCATCCGCCGTTTTGTTTCAAAATGGCGGCCATTTAAAATTTTAAAAAAAAATTAAAACTTGAAATGTGGTACCAAAAAATTGAAAATGGAAAAATATTTTTTTCTTATGTATTTGACCTTTATACAAAGATTTCGGAGCAGTTTTTGTTTCGTCTATATCTTAAAAAAATGGCTGAGTTATAGCATTTTGAATTTCTAGCGTGGCTGACATTTTGAAACGTCCTGAATTTTGTCACGCGATAAAAGGCGTATTTATGAACCGATTTGGATGTAATTCGGTGTGTACATAGTACATACAAATCTCTTGACCGAGTTCGTTGGCCAGCTTCATCCGCCATTTTGTTCAAAATGGCGGCCATTTAATTTTTTTTTAAAAATTTAAAATTTGAAATGTGGTACCAAAAAATTGAAAATGGAAAAATATTTTTTCTTATGTATTTGACCTTTATACAAAGATATCGGAGCAGTTTTTGTTTCGTCTATATCTTAAAAAATGGCTGAGTTATAGCATTTTGAATTTCTAGCGTGGCTGACATTTTGAAACGTCCTGAATTTTGTCACGCGATAAAAGGCGTATTTATGAACCGATTTGGATGTAACTTCGTTTATACATAGTACATACCAATGTCTCGACCGGGTTCGTTGGCCAGCTTCACCCGCCATCTTGTTTAAAAATGGCGGCCATTTAAATTTTTAAGAAAAATTTAAATTTGAAATGTGGTGCCAAAAATTGAAAATTGAAAAAATATTTTCTTCTTATGTGTTTGACCTTGATAAAAATATTCGGGAGCAGTTTTTGTTTCGTCTATATCTTAAGAAATGGCTGAGTTATAGCATTTTGAATTTCTAGCGTGGCTGACATTTTGAAACGTCCTGATTTTTCTCACGTATTTTCATCAGGCGTATTTATGAACCGACTTAGATGTACTTTGGTGTGTACATAGTACATACAAATATCTCGACCGAGTTCGTTGGCCAGCTTCATCCGCAATCTTGTTTCAAAATGGCGGCCATTTAAAAAAAAATTAAAAAATAAAAAAATTTAAATGAGATACCAAAAAATTGGAAAATGAAAAAGATTTTTTTTTGTATGTGTTTGACCTTAATACAAAGATTCCGGAACAGTTTTTCTTTCGTCTATATCTAAAAAAAATGGCTGAGTAATAGCATTTTGAATTTCTCTTGTGGCTGACATTTTAAAACGACCTGATTTTTGTCACGCGATAACAGGCGTATTTATGAACCTATTTGGATGCAACTTGGTCTGTACATAGTACATACCAATGTCTGGACCGAGTTCGTTGGCCAGCTTCATTCGCCATCTTGTTTCAAAAGGGTTGCCATTTAAAAAAAATTAAATTTAAAATTCAAAATGAGGTATTACAAAATTTGAAAATGAAAAAGATTTTTTTTATGTGTTTGGCCTTGATAGAAAGATTCCGGAGCAGTTTTTGTTTCTGAAAATTTGTTCTTTTGTTGATATCTTAAAAAATGGTTGATTTATAGCACTTTGAATTTCTAGCATGGCTAACATTTTGAAACGATCTTGTATTTGTCACGCGATAACACACGTATTCGTCTATTTCGATGTAAGAAGGCATGTGGATAGTATACATCAACACCTCGACCAAGTTCGCTGGCCAGATTCATCAGCCATCTTGTTTCAAAATGGCGGCCATTAAATTAAAAAATATATATATATTTAAAGTGAGGTGCAAAAAAATTAGAAATTGAAAAAGATTTCTTTCTTAAGTATTTGATCTTGATATAAGGATTCAGGAGCATTTTTTGTTTGTCTTTACCTTAAAAAATGGCTCAGATATAGCAGTTTCAATTTCTATTGTGGGTGACATTTTGAAAAATCTGATTTTTTGCATGCGACAGCACTCCTATATATTAACCGATTCCGATGTGAGTGAGCATGTGCACAGCAATTACTAAGCTCTAGATCAAGTTCACTGCTTAGCCTCATCCACCATGTTGTCTTAAAATGACAGGCACTTTAAGAAATTGCCGAATTTGGCAGCCAAATATAAGTTACTTTAAAGAAAAGCAGCTTGGATAAAGCTGACTAATTTCGCGAAAGTCTCATTCATTATATTGATAAAAATTAGTATTGAATCTCCTATATTCGGTTTCCACTAAATTGAGCTTCGTGTGTTTGCATGATATAAGTTGGCTTTTTAAAAATAAGGATTATGAAAGCTACCTCTTCCTCCCGGCACTGGCCGGAAGGACTTTTTACACTAATACGTTCAAACATTGCACAGCGCATATAAAATCATTTATTGCAGCTATAGATAAATTCGAGGCTTTATTTTATGAAGAATAAATATTATATATTTTTCAATTTGTTGATCGTACAGCAACTCTTTTCGGAACTATACTTTCAAAGATAATTATGAGTTCAAACATGCGCGACATGAGTTCAAACATGTTTTTCACGTCCATGAAACTACAGAGAAAATATTTTCTGTAAATATTTGACAAAACGTTTAAAATTTAATGTAACAAGTGTATTTTGACAGCTTAGTATATGAAAAAAAAATTTATAGAGTACTCTATAATTGTTTTTCATATACTAAGCTGTTCCACTAAACAAAATCTGTAGAAAATCTGTAGGTAATTGGCCCAAAAATATGTACGTAATTGCCCCAGTTCTGCAGATACTTTTAAGAATATCTTTAAAAATTCTTCAGATATTTTTAAGGTAAAGCTAAATCTGCAAAATTTCTTCAGATTTCTGTAGAATTTCTGGAGAAAGTGGAGAATTCTTCAGATAATCTTAAGATTATTTTTAGTGGGAGTTAATTTTAAAAATTGTGATATTAAGTTCAATATTCAGATGAAACCTTACAGAAACTGTGTCACATACTGTAATAAAACATTTTCATGAATTCAAAATATACTTTTTATTATAATCACTAGGGGGCTCTGCCCCCTACGAGTTACGCTCGCCAACCCCCGTCCAGGGACAACAAAATCCAAAAACACGCTAATTTGATCGGCTTTAAAAATATTGAATTAAAAAAAAAAAAAAAAAACAGTAGCGATCTCTCTGTAAACGGGTTTCCATTCTTTTTCCTTGGATTGGGGATTTTTAAGGCCAAATCTGCTGCTGTTAAGAGATACAATGGCTTTTTTCGTATTTAATTAAAAAAAATTAGTTAAACTGGTACTTCTTAGTTATCCCGTCGACCAATTTCGCCAATTTATATAAATCGCCAAACCACTCGCCAAATTATACACATTGACATAATTTTTATTTTAAATAACGAAAGAACAAATAAATTAGTAAAACATTAATAAAAATACAAATAAAACGTCGAATTAATGGTTTTATTGACCATTATTGGCATTTAATCTTACAATTTGGCGACAGTAATTTGGTCGACGGGATAACTAAGAAGTACCGTTAAACATTTGAAATAAGCTAATGTAAAATGAATTAAGTAAACAGTGTCATTGTCTCCCGGTATTTTTTAACAGCGCTATAAGATAATTCTTTTAAATAATTCATTTTAAATGTATCGTTTCAAATCTGACGTAATTTACACGAAAGTTTTATTTCTCTTATTAATATTCACGTGAAAATACTTTTGTTGTTAGAAGGAAATATTATTTGTGCTGTCTTCGAATTCACGATAATAGTTGAAAAGATTATCTCAAAATATCTCGCGAAAATACATTTTTCAATTTAAATTGTTTTGCTATATTTTTTGCCATTTTAAATATGACGTAATTTCCTCAAATTACAAGTTTTAACGCATAATAATGATTTTTTTTTAAATTTTAAGATTTCGTTTCTCTTTTAAAATTCAAGTGTAAATATGATTCGGCACAGATGTCATTGGCGCAATTTTTTTCTGACGCCAATTTCATATACGCAACGGTTACTTAACTGGTGCTAAAGTGTCGTTATTTTGCTTGATATGGTAACCCGGATGTTGTTGTTTATGCTATTGATGTTTTCGCCAAATTGGCGTCGGAAAAAAATTGCGTCAAACTGGTATATGACACCTGTGCCTATGGTTCTTATGACGTAATTTTCCTGCTTTTAACGTGTAATCATTTAATTCTAATTTTAAAGTTTTTTTTTCTGTTTGTAATAGTCACGTGTAAATAAATTTTTAATTTGAAGTAAACATTATTGTTTGCGCTGTTTATACAACTGGCAACCTTTTTCTACAATTTGTAAAAAACAACTCTCGAAATGCTGAAAATTTGAATTTAAAATTGAAATAAAACCTCAAAAAATGAGTTAAATAAGAAAAATAAATGCAATCTCCACACCGGGAACTTATAACGTATAAAATGATCTAAAAATGATTAAATTAAAATTTGCTCCAATAAAACTTTTTTAATGGAACGATTTTGTCCAACTTTAGCATTAAATATATCTTAAAATAATTCTCCGATTTGAAAACTGTCTGTATCAGCGTGTTTATCAAACATTTCTCTATAATACCACAGATTTTCATATTCTTGTATGCAACTGTTTTTTTAATATTAACGATGAAAGGCCATGCTTAAGCATTCAAATTGGATGTGGATCTACCCGGAATATCTACGCAGATGTTCATTGGTCCATTTCTAAATCAAAACTTTTTTATATATATAGAAAGATTTCTAACTGAAGTATTAGATAGCGACAGCATATCTTTTACCAACTTAAGATTTATCATAATATAAATGTAGTTGTGCAGATTTTTTTTTTACGATTCTGTACTGCCACACCTCTCATAAAAAATAGAAATATATACATATGTATATAATTCTATTATTTCAGATATATTATTGCAGCGATAGACTAAAGAAGGTGTAGAGTACTCATTTAATCATGATGCAGTTACTGCATAATCATCGAAGTTGCCAGGCAGCCGAGCAGTCATGACAAATCTCACAGAAACAGAATTAATGCTGGCATACTCCACCGATCAAATATTTACTGATTCTTGAGAGGATTTATGAAATCAGAATGTATAAATATTTGAAATAGCAGCATATCATCATTTTAAAAGATCCGTTAATAAAAAAAAAACAGTGCAGCAACTTCTACGCTTGTGTCGAAAATATTAGAAAAATCACATCAATTATAGAAATACTGTTTTTCTCCGAAAAAAGGAAAAAGAAAATGTCACATAACTGCAGCTTAAATTGCGTATCACACAACTATTAGTTAAAACAGAGAACGCTATCAAAACACTCTGAGCATTTTATATGATGTTAGGGGAGATATACCATAATTTGCAAGTCATTCTTCTTCCGATGCTGTAGTTATGTTTTCACAGGTGAAATCATTGATAAATATCTTCGTCTGAGCTAGGGCAGAAAAGATTTATAGTAAGCGCGTGTGGATTAAATGAACTGCATTATGACAAAGCGAATAATCAATGATAAACACGAAAATCGCAGATTGAACAAATTGTTGTGATTTAGTTTCTTTCGGCGCGACGAAAAAAAAGTAGGAAGAGAAATTCCAAGTAAAAATTAAAACGAAGATTTTTGAAAGCTAATCTTAAGAGGGAAAAGCTTTTACTTTCGAAAAGCCAATTAAATACACACAAATTTGGTTAGACTACTGAAAACAAAAAGAAATAATGATATTCGAAGGGGAAAGTAGTGAAATTAAAAGAAGAAAAATAGAATATTCTTCAGTTAGGTTAATACTTAAAATACTTTACATATATACGTATTATTTCTGAAAGCCAAAAAGAAACTTGGATATTTTCTTTGATATACATTTATTAAAGCAAGAAAACTACAACATTTTATTTGATATATATATATATATATTTACGAAAATACTGTAAAAATTATAAAATAAACATGTTTTGTTATGCTATTTGTTTTATCAAAATCACAAAATACTTAACCGTTCACTAATCTTTTTTTCCACAATAAATACTCTCTTGAAGTATATGTGTAACAATATAATCCAATAATGCAAATACAGGAAAGTAATTTAAATTTATTCTAAACAATATGACATGATACCCTTACTAAGCATGCTTTAACATAAATTATTTTGACTTAACTTGTTTTTTCTATGCAATGATGGAATTTCGATATCGATATTCCACCCGCTTCCTGATGTGCTAGAATATTTAAAATTATGTACATAGGTATGTTTCCGAATATAGTAGAAATGCTTAATATTTTTAGAACTTCAGTATAATTTATTAAGGTACTTTAACCGAATAAAGCTATTCTTTTAATAAGGACATCCTATATCTTGTAGAGAACTATCCCGTGCCGACAAATGGCAGCATTTCAGACAGTTTATATAGCCTTAAAATGTACGGATATTTTCGACCAGAAACAAACTAATATAGACTTCGTCATCATTTTTGGATCATTGAATCTTTCAATACGTTCCGTTAAAAACAGTATGTAAGCTTATAGAAAATCATCGTAGATTGCTGATTGAATTTAGCAATCTTTGCATATCGTTCGAGACAGATAGCAAACTTTTATAATGTATTCTAGCAGCCTTCGCCCGCTACGCTGATCGGTTTTTCTAAAGAAAAATTGAATCAAACGAAATATATCTGTGAATTTGATCATGCGTTTTAAAACAATTTGGACATTTAATTGGAATGCCCAAGCGAATAGCCGTAAACAATATGAACGTCATTACTCTATTATAACTTTTATTGAGTCATATAAAATTTAGGCTGTTTAAGGACCAACTTCTTTAATTGATTATTTAGCGTACGATTCGGTAAAGAACGATAAAACAATATGTACTTTACTAAAAGCGTTCATGAAAAATTACAATGCAATTCACATCAGAATCCGTTAATTAGACTTAATGAAAAAGGCTAATAGTTCATAATAATTGGGTTCGCCTGATTTTAGAACTTTCAGCCATAATTCTGCAATCAAGCAACCTGATGACGAAGCAATGCCAAGCAAATGATGCGTGTCTTATACTAAAACGTTCACCGAAAAATTAACTAACCAATCAAGTTCCATCAAAATCCACTTAGTAGAATATTTTAAACTGGGGAATGTACCGAAACCTTCCCTAAAAATGATCTAATTAACAGTTTAAATCCCATAAAAATTCATTCAACGGAATCTTGAAAGAAAGCCAATCTTTCGAACTTGGATTCATCTGATTTAGAACTTTCCATATAATTATTTAACTAAGCAACGTAGAACATCATGATTTATACTAACACCTTTTCTGAAAAATATCTAACTACGAATGTAAGTCCCATCAAAACCTATTCAGAAGAACTCAAGTTATACGTAGCCGGAATGAAATTGATCTTTGCATTTCATATATATTGAGATAGTTAAATACTGCTTTCATAATCGCGTTAACCTTATTATAGAACTCTCAGGAATGTCCGTTGGGGCACGCCGGATTACTTATTGTTCAAGATATTCTGCACAACTTCCATAACTATAGCATATATACTCTCTAGTATATACCCTCTATCTACAGAGTATATCCTACAATTTTCTTTACTATATCACTGAGAACTTTTTCCGCGTAGCACCGTAACTAAACAGTTTAGAATGATATGACAAATATAAAAAAAAAATCCCTGAAACTAACTAACTGTGCCACTGTCATTAAAATCCATTCAGTAAAACTTGAAACTTTCATAATCGAATTCCCTCAATTATAGAACACCCGTAGCTATTACGAAGCAACTTAGAACGATGGTTTTTCATAAAATCATTTATAAACGAAATTTACTATGTAATTGTGTACGTTCTACGAAATTCTGTTCTGTAGTATCCGAGTTATAAGCAATCAGAATGAAATAAGAATCTGCGTTTTACATAGATAGTAAATGATGATGTGTGAATATGTAAGTGCTGTTATTTGCGATTTCAAAAAAGTTATTGGCGATATTTGTGTACGGCTAACTTTGTACATAGGTACCATTTTTTTCTTCTTATCCAGGAGCAAACAACTTATCACCAAATTCAAATTTAAACCTTTGAAAATGAAAACGTTTTTCAAGCCGTACAAACCTTATATTTACATTAAAATTAAATGTTTTTATTTTACATTATTTATTTCTCATGAAACCTTTTTTTTCTTTGCAATTAAAATAAAATCTGTAACTGTTTTGGTGTTTTTCCGTTATAGAAACACCATTGTCGCAAGCGTAATAATTGGCGCAAAATGAAATGAAACATTTGAAAAAAAAATGAGCATTTAAAAAATATAACTTTTGAAAATTACAGACTTTGACATACCGTTTCTTAAAGTAATAAAAATAAGTACTTAAAAAAAGGAAAAATAAATATTTTTCAAATAATAAAATATAGTCAATTTTTAACTGAAGGCTTGGAATTGTAAATTTCTCTTAGTATTGCAGCGTGGCGTACTTAATACGTATATCTCACACTGCAGTAAACATTTCATTTTTTGAATGAAGACATTCATGTTTTTTTGAATAAAACATTTTTTAGCCCAAGGTATGCTATTTCTTTCTCCCAGCTTATGTTGTGTCGTCTCCCAAAAATAACATTACTTTACAGAAGCCAGCCGTAAAACAAAGCAGATGTATCATTGTACGATTAAATACTCTATAGCAATTTTTTTAACTTCTAAGCATCGCACATGTTCCATTTTTATACCATCGTATTGGGAAAAAAAATTTAATTTTTAAATGCAATTTGTTTGAAAATTGCATCTCAATTTATATTAAAATACGCGCTATTTCAAAAAAATACTATCATCCGTTACGCCGAAATGTCGGAGCATGGAGACGCATAAACTTAAAAGGTAATATTTTAAATTAGAGAAATGTTTTATTTTCATGTTCACTATTTAGTAGTATAAAAGTAAGTTTGAAATAATAGCCGTCTTATATTCTTTTTCAAGTGAGTCAGATTTTCAGTCGTCAGTTGCCTCAGTTAATGCTCAAATGCTAATCTATCAGCAAGTGCTCGCATCCTTCTAATTTGGTTAAGCATATCCTTTGCGAAAAGAACTTCGATTAGAACCTCCTCTAAACGACAAATTATACTAAAGTGACATGAGTTGCATTAAGTGAAAACTCTTTTAGACCAATATCCGCAGCAGTTTTTGACAAAGTTAAAATCTGGGATTTGCGTATTGTGGCAGGGTATACAACTGTTAAAAGCAACTGAGTTCGTGAGCATGACGCATTTTCTTCTTTCCAAGATTTACAAATAGGGTCGATAACGAAAAATCTTTCAATTAGAAATGGCCCATGATAATCATCAAAATGAACCATTAAAGCCTGTGGCAAGCCTGGAGACTGAAATCCTGGGCCATAGACGATATCTTTTACCGCATTCAGTGCACCGTTTAACAATCCTTACTATGTCCAGATATTGGTACGTAACATAACTTTTCATCCAACTGCTAAGAAAAGCCCAGCCTAAAGTTCAGATGCGAGATCATCTTCACTCCATTTCGCCATTTAATTACTGTAGTCTGCTAATTTTCTTGCGACTGGCCATTTTGATTTAGGAAGTATTTCTTGATTATGTTCTTTAGCTTCTTTGTTTGTGGGAAAAAGGTCATAGGGCACACTGAGATCATTTAAATTCAGCCGGAGGAAATATAGCTTTGAGATCGCCGTTGCATAACGGGTGAGTGGTTGTCTGCAACTTGATCCACGAAAAGAGAATCAAGAGATTTTCGAATCTCCCATTGCTAATCGACGGTTTGTCTCATTCACTTTGTTAAGGGGAAACATTTTTTCGAAATTCGTAAGCACTGTTTGCCCGCGCAAAGCCAAAATGTCTTTTATAGAATGTCTCTAGAGGGATGCCTTTTACATGTTGTAGATGCCTAATATCTCCAAGGATTTAAACAAATAAACCTCTAAAAGGCTGAATACTATCTAATTTATCTTCGCGATATCTTTGTGACAGGTCATCCATCAGACAACACCCGTTTATTGAAAATTCGCCAATAATGAGAAATGACACTGTATCTATGCTTAGCTGTAAATTTCCTGCTTTCCAACTTCCTAAATCTGCGAACGATTTAAAACACATTGGCTGGTTTAGGGCAAAATAAATTGTCTTGCACGCTACATTAATTGCAGCGTTACCTGTTGGTGAAAAAATCATGATAGCTTCTGATCCTAACTTCTCAGGTTTCGTTCACGAATTTGTTTGATTACCGTACTTTTTCCAGCTTCTGCTTTTCAAATGATAAAAGTTTACTTAGGGAAATTTGTAACTGTTCTTTTTAAAGACGAAAGCTATTCTCAGCATAACTGATGTATATTCTACTGCTCATCTGTAAATCTGATGCCAGAATTATCATCATTTTCATGCACTGTAATTTGTTGTGCTTTAGAATAATTGGTTGTGGTAAATTGTTGAAGGTAAAGAGAAACCACTGTATAAGGAAGTCTACGGTTAAGAAAAAAACTGGAGGTATTTTAGCAATTACCATTTGTTCAACGTCGCTCAGACCTTTGAGACAATCAAAAACTGGAATTAAATCCATCGACGTATCAACAGAAAACTTTAAAGCCCCTTAAAACAATTGCATGTTTGGCACAGCCCAGAATTATTTAATATGGTATCATGGAAACTTACAGCACACATAGGTGGTCTGCTACACCTCTCTATTAAACTTGATAACATTATTCATCTGAGTTTTTGTTATAATGTTACTCTCCAAGTATTCGGAAAGCAGCTGGCTTCTTTTATTTTTTCGACCTTTCCATATAGAATTACACTGAATAACTCTTTTCATCTCAAGTAAGTGCTTTCTTTTAACATTGTTTTTTTCTTAAAATTTTTGCAACTTCTGTATATAATGTTACACATACAAAAATATATACATTCTTAAATTGGACACTGAATCTAGGCTAAAGATTTAAAAAAAAATCAAGGATTAATTTATGAGTTTTAGTGAACGTGCGTTTTCGCAAATTATCATTCAATGTTGTAACCATTTTCCCACTCATAAGTATAAAACTATATTTTCATGTATGTTAACATCGAATTGTCGCCAAGCTTGGCGGTATTTTTCGAAATATAGCCAAATTAGTTAATCGAAAATAAGTCTCCATAACTGAAGCAAACTTGGCTCGAGCTGACTAATTTGGTGAAATTCCCATTCAAATTTAAGATTGATTAATCTTCTCTAGTCGGCTTCTGCGCCTTTTATCTCCGTGCTTTCGGGTAAATTTTGCTAAAAACTTTAAACTAAGAAATAGGGAAGCTAGTTTTCCACGCGGTACAGGACATTTTTATTTTGTAATCTACATATTTCAGGTTTCAAGTGTAGATCATGACAAAAATGCTTATCTCATTCACTTTAGAATGTTCCTTTGGATTTCATTTGTAACACATTCACGCATAGGAATTAAAGATTTTTTTTAATAACCTTTTGTAATTGGTGCCGTTACCAAATGGTTAAATTTGTGCCATGCTCTGGCAAGCAACACTCACTATAGTATGCCAGTTGTCAGCTAACCGGATTGTGGAAATTTCCCAATACAAACGTACAGTCGTATGAAAAAAAAAGTTAACAACCCCTAATAACTCCTGAACAGATTATCGTAGAAGAAAGTTACTGACCCAACAAAAAGTTTTCGGTAAAAAAAAAAAAAAAAAAAAAAAAAAAAAAAAAGCGCCAAGTTCTCATTAATGTTTCGGCCAGAAAAAGTAGTGATATCTGAAGTTCGCACAAGTTAAACGCCAAACATCCCAAATCTTTCATTGAAAATGGCTTCCTGCGACTTGGCCGTTAATGCCTTCTACAGCATTTCAAAATTAATGATTGGAAATTACGCATTTATGAATTATTTAAATATTAAAAGTAATATTAGAATGCAAAGAGGCAAATTCACATAAAGACATTATAAGTAAGAGATTTCTGATAACTACCATTCAGTTTCAACAAACATTAGTTTTGATTACAGATCATTTAGTCCATTTGTGGTTTAATTGCCATTTTGTACAGTCTTTCTAAAGCTAAAGTCATTAACGTAAAACCCAAGAAATAAAACAAAATTTACTTACTTCAAATCTCACAATATGTTACATTATATTTTATTATATAATATTGAAATCTTGTGTATTGACAAAAGAGATTTTTTTCGTTTGAACATTTATTATGGTTTGTTTGCATACATTAAGATGTATTCGATTTATAAACTGTTAAAAGCTGATACTAATTATGTTTTAGCATTAGGGATATTATCTTCTGAATACAAGTATTTTGTTATTTGCAACTTTTAAGAGGCCACACTAGTCACGGCTTGAAGTTCGAACGCTAAAGCTAAGTCTATGGGAGCAATATTTTCAAATATCTTGCTTGATTTTTAATATTTTTAAATGATTTTTTTTTGCACAGGATAGCTGAGGACTATCTGTTTCCGGGATATTTTTTACTTTTCCGATTTTCGTTGTAGTTTAATTCTCAGGATCCTGTCAATTTAGGATCCAGTGAAATTCGAGGTGTTGTGTCCTTTTTAGTCTTATAACATTCATATCAGCAAAATTCAGGAAAATTTTAAAAATAACAACGAAAATATAGAGTTTAAGCTTTCCAATAACAAGCTTTCAATAGTTCTACTACAATTAGGCTGAGCAAAATTTGCAAAGATTTTGATGACAAATGTGTCAAAAACGGCCTCGTAATGTTATGCTCTCCGCCTCTACCAAGACGATGAAAACCACGCCTATTAAAAATATGATTGGCTAGTATCCAAACACTTTAGCAAATGGAAATGATTTAACTGTGATTGGATTATTGTATCGTGTTAAAATAGATCACTCCTATTTCAAACGTTGCATTTATTTTTTTCTACGATTATTGTTTAATTTCAACAAAATACTCTTGAAAGAATGAAATATTTCAAATTCTATATTTCTATGAATAACGAAGGAAAATATGCATTTCGTTTGTATATATACAATTTCTGAACGGTACAGTGAGAGGTACAACTTTTACAAGTTACCAGGGGATACAGATAGTTTATTAAGTAAAACGGTAAAAAAAATAGACGCGTTCTTTTTAAAGTATTTTTTAAGTTAAAATAGTTAACAAATAATAAAATTGCGAAGTCATAATTTGCTAGAACATGTTTGTGGCCTGGCCAGGAGACACGGTTTCAAGTCTCCCATTCTTGTATATGTATAAAATATTCGACAATTTAACATTTTAAGTCCGAAAAAGTTTTTTTTTATTAAAAATCAGTAGAATTTAAAGTTAGAAAGTTTTAAAGATTGTTAACTTTAAAATTATAGATCAACTTGTTCAAAACTTTGAAGAAATATTTTTAATATTCATTACTTTAATATTTATTATTTTTAAGGGAACAGTACACCTTTAACAATCGCAGAACGAAATTTGTCCTGTGTAACACATCTTTTTTTAAGAGCCCACTTCAGAAACGGGAAGAAAGTAAAACGTTAATGTTAAGTCTATGGGGGCGTTATTTTAAAATTTCTCGCTTTGATTTTAAAATTATTGAATGAAGTTTTTTGCATAGGATAGCTGATGACGATCTACAACCAGGCAAGCTTTTACTTTTTAGATTTTGGTTATAGTATTTTTAATATATATATATATATATATTAGGTTAGTTTCAATTTCAGAACAGATTCACCTCGGTTCCGAAAGTAAAGGTAATTTTTTTTAATATCTGAAACCAAAATCGAAAGGGTAAAAACTAGCCCGGTTGTAGATCATCCTCAGCCATCCTATGCAAAAAAAAAATCATTTAAAAATATTAAAAAGGAAGTTAAATATTTGAAAATAACTCTCCCATATACTTAACGTTAGAGCTTACATTTTGTTCTCGTAACAAGTGCGAATTCTCAAAGGTAACATAAAGATATTCTTTGTAACTTCAAGGAAACGCTAAAATTTATCATTAACTTTAATAATGTAAAACTAAAAATAATGAGATGTAAGGTCAAATATAGCATTTTATAAAAGTCTGCTAGCTAGAAAATTTATTTTGTAATACGTATTATTTTATAATAATTTATACTTCACTTATATGGACATTTAAAAGTTTTCTTTTATATTATGGCCTATGTGGGAAAAATCATTTGCGACGTATTTTAACGATGTAAAACAATTTTAAACATAAAATTTATGCACCTTATTGAAGTGCACAGGTACGTGTACAGGAGAATTCAAAAGTGGATTTCGTTATATTATGGACTATGAAGAAAAAAACGTTTGCGGCGTATTTTAATAACGTTTCTCTGTTGCAACATAATGAAATTGATGTGAATTTATAAGGTGAAAAAAAAATTCTTTCTGAAGGGTTTGCAAAGCATCTATCACTCATTTACAGGGTCACAGAAAAGAGTTCATCTTTATTACAGAAAAAACTGCTTGCAGCATGTGTTGTAGCTTTGTTTCACGATTTTAAACAAGATGGAACTAATATACGTTACTGAGGTTTACTACAAGATGCTTACATTAAAATATGATGTGCATCACATTTTATTTCATTTATAGGGGCACATAAAAGATGTTGGATACAATGATGTATATGAGTATTGTCGATTAGTGATGATTGCTGAAAGTGAGTTTTCAGCTATGATATACATTTTTAACTAAATTTCTGCATACTTGATTAATCTATAGACAATATATAGGGCTACACAAAAGAACTATGAAGAATTGTTGAGAATGAGAGTGAATTGATTAATTTTATTTTCATGTTCTACTATATTTAGAAAGATATGTTTGGAAAATTCAAATATAATAATATACAAGTCTGTTCAAAGAATTGGATGCATGCACGGCTATTTCAGACACGGGAAGAAATGAAAACGCTAATTTTAAGCCCTTGGTGGGGGGGGGGTCATTTTCAAATTTCTCGCTTTGATTTTAATATATTTGAATGATTTTTTTTTTTTTTTTTTTTTTGCATAGGATTGCTGAGGATGATCGACAACCAGCCTAGTTTTTACTTTTTCGATTTTGGTTATAGTTTTTTTTTTTATGTTAGGATAGTTTAAATTTCAGAACGGATTCCAACCGGTTATGAAAGTAAAAGTAATTTAAAAATATATATATCTGAAACCAAAATTCAAAAAATAAAACCTAGCCCGGTTATCGAGCGTTCTCAGCTATCTTATGCAAAAAATTCATTTTAAAATATTAAAAAGGAAGCGAGATATTTGAAAGTAACTCTCCCATAGACTTAACATTAGCGCTTTCATTTTTTCCTAGTTACTAGTGTGGATTCTCAAATGTAACGTAAAGGAACTGTTTGTAACGTTTAGGAAACGCGGAAATTTATCATTAACTATAAGAATGTAAATCTAAAAATAATGAGACTGTAAGGTAAAATATAGCAATTTATAAAAGTCTGTCAGCTGGCAAATTTACTTTGCAATGCGTAACTGTAACAGAATCCTGGTTTAAACGGAATACCTTCATGATTCCCCTAAAAATATCTTACAATTGTATCTGTAAAGACGGAAACAACCCACCTAAAACGGTATTTCGTACACAATGTTTATGTTTCCATCTTAGCAGGTTTTATAGTGTCATGTTTTTAGTTGAGGGGGTCGAATTTTAATTATTACCAGGCCCCGCGTTTTTCTCTAAGCCCTCTATATTTTCTATTTGTATATCCAACACAAAACGTTTGGACGGGTACTCAGATGTTTAGCACTCTCCAACATAGTTGAAAAATGTTTATGAGTGGGGCTTGACTGCTCGTCTGTCAGTACTCTAACTAGCGTACATATACTCGGATTGTGATGTAATAGAAATACGTTGTTGATGTTTATCATGGCATAAATGACATTGATAATGAAGCGTGTAATAATTTATACTTCACTTACATAGACATTGAAAAGCATTCTTTTATATTATGGCCTATGTGGGAAAAATCATTTGCGGTGTATTTTAATGATGTAAAACAATTTAAACATAAAATTTATGCACATTATTGAAGTGCACAGATACGTGTACAGGGGAATTCAAAAGTACATTTCATTATATTATGGACTATGAAGAAAAAACGTTTGCGGCGTATTTTAATAATGTTTCTCTGTTGCAAACATAACGAAATGGATATGAATTTATTCGGTGCACTGAAACATGCTTTTTAAGGGGGTTACAAAGCATTTATCATTCATTTACAGGATCACAGAAAAGAATTCAATTTTATTACAGAAAAAACTGCTCGCAGCGTGTTTTAATTCTGTTTCAATATTTTAAACAAGATGAAATTCGTATACGTTACTGAGGTTTACTACAAGATGCTTACATTAGAATATGATGTGAATCACATTTTATTTCATTTACAGGGGCACATAAAAGTTGCTGGATAAAATACTGTATACGAAGTATTGTCTATTAGGGACGATTGCTAAAAGTGAGTTTTCAGCTATGATATCCTTTTTTAACTAAATTTCTGCATCCTAGATTATATATATGATTTCTATAGAGCATGTATAGGGCTACGCAAAAGAACTAGGAAGAATTGCTGATAATGAGAGTGAATTGCTTTTTTTTTAAATTAAATTCTACATTTTCACGTTCAACTATATTTAGAAAGATGTGTTTGTAAAATATAAATATAATAATATACAAGGCTATTCAAAGAACTGGATGCATGCGCACGCCTATGAATAATAATTTCTGGAAGTACGATTTCAGTTGTTTACAGCATGTTTATACTGCAATAATTTTGATCTTACAATTACCATGTGGCGTGTATATAAACTTGTTCGGATGCAAGGGCTGTACAAAGTAATGCAAATATACTGCCGTTAATTGGTAGAAATTGCTGAAAGTTTACTTTCATCTGCATTATTCGTTTTCTTATTATATTAAATTTTATCATATTTTTCATGCCGTTAAAACAAGCCTAAGAACATCCATTGATGACTTTATCATTTTAATTTTTCAGTAATTTGAACAATTTAAATTTACTAAGATTTAACAAAAACTTAGTTAATATAACAAACAAAAACACAACAACATACAAACAAATATAACACATAAAGTAACAAACAACAACAACAAACATAAACAAACTAACATAAACAAAGGATAAACAAAAAGTTAGTAAGTATTAAAGAATGTTTACTTTGAAAGTTTTGATCAATTTGTTTGAAAATTTAAAGGAATATTGTTAATTTAAAGGAATATTGTTATTTCTTTTAATATTTGTTATTTTTAACGAAAAAGTACACCTTTAACTGCCGCAGAAAATTTGAAATTTGTCCTGTGTTAGACATCTTTCTTTAAGAGCCCACTTCAGACCCGGGAATATATAAAAACGCTAATTTTAAGTCTATGGGGGCGTTAATTTCAAATTTCTCGCTTTATTTTAATAGATTTTTTTTTGTTTTGTTTTTTTGTTTTTTCTGCATTGGATAGCTGAGGACGATCGAAAACCAGAATAGTTTTTACTTTTTCGATTTTGTTTTTAATTTTTTTTTAATATTAGGATAGTATCAATTTCAGAACGGATTCCAACCGGTTCCGAAAGAAAAAGTAATTTTTTTTTTAAATATCTGAAACCAAAATCGAAAAAGTATATGTTAGCCCGGTTATAGATCGTCCTCAACTATCTATGAAAAAAAAATTTTCATTTTAAAATATTAAAGAGTAAGCGAGATATTTGAAAATAACGCTCCCGTAGACTTAACATTAGTGCTTACATTTTTTTGCCGTTTCTAATGTCGGTTCTCAAATGTAACGTAAAGGTAGTTTTTGTAACGGTAAGAAAACGCGAACATTTTTTTTTACTTTTACATTATTATAGTTAATGATAAGACTGTAATGTAAAATATAACATTTTATAAAATCTGCTAGCTAGCAAATTTATTTTCTAATACGCACCTGTAACGGAATCCTGGTTTAAACGGAATATTTCCCTGATTCCCCTTAATATATCTTATACAGTGGAGCGCCGATTATCCTAACAAGTCGGGACCGAACCTAGTTCGGATAAGCAAAAGTTCGGATAAATGGACAGACAATTTAAGGGGTGTTTCTCACTATACTAAAACCTTCACACTTTATCCAGGCTTAGGACTGGTAGCGCCAGTTAGTGCTAGCGTGTTTAAAAACTGTCTTTTTGTTTACTTTTTTATCATTTAAAATTTTCTTTTTCTCTTTTTATCATTTTCTAAACTCCAGAGATTATAATTTAAACAAAATAGCTTTCGATTGTTGCTTGCTTCAAATAAGACGTTCTTTCCAATGTTGCCATATCTCGAATTCTTCTTAAATACGTTATTTGAATAGGATCAGAGTTCTTCTGCCATTCAAGCCATTTCATAGCTGTTTCCAAACACTCAAAGGCTTCGTTATGCGATGGACTTGGGTCATTTTCAGGGCATTCGTTTTCATTTCTTCAATTTATTTTACATCTTAAATTTCATCCACAATCTCATCATCATTAAAAAAAAATTTTTTTGAGAGAAATAGGTTGTTCGGATAAAAATTTTTTTGAGAGAAATAGGTTGTTCGTATAATTGGAAGTTCGGTTAATTGGAGTTCGGATAATCGGCGCTCTACTGTAATTGTATCTGCAAAGACGGAAACTGCCCATCTGAAACGGTAATTCGCACCTATTGCTTGTGTTTCCGCCTTACCAGGTTATATAGTGTCAATTACTACCAGGTCCCGCGTTTTTCTCTACAACCTCTATATTTTCTATATGTATATCCAACACAAAACGTTTGGACGGGTACTCATATTTATAACACATTACAACATAGTTGGAAAATGTTTATGAATTGGCTTCACTGCCCGTCTGTCCGTGGTCTAACTAGCGTACATATACTTGAATTGTGATGTAATTGAAATACGTTGTTGAAGTTTATCATGGGATACATGGCACTGATAATAAAGCGCGCAATCATTTATACTTCACTTACATGGACTTTCAAAAGTATTCTTTTATATTATGACCTATGTGGGAAAAATCATTTGCGGTGTATTTTAATGATGTAAAACAGTTTAAACATAAAATTTATGCACCTTATTGAAGTGCACAGGTACGTGTACAGGGGAATTCAAAAGTACATTTCGTTATATTATGAACTATGAAGAAAAAACCTTTGCGGCGTATTTTAATGTTTCTCTGTTACGAACATAATGCAATTGATATGAATTTATGAGGTGCAATAAAACATACTTCTTGAAGGGGTTGCAAAGCATTTTTCATTCATTTACAGGGTCAGAGAAAAGAGTTCAGTTTCATTACAGAAAAAACTGCTTGTAGCGTGTTTTAGTTATGTTTTACTACTTTAAACAAGATGGAATTCATATATGTTACTGAGGTTTATTGCAAGATGCTTACATTAGAAGATGATTTTGATCACATTTTATTTCATTTACAGCGGCACATAAAAGATGTTGGATAAAATACTGTACATGAATTATTGTCTATTATGGATGACTGTTGAAATTGAGTTTTCAGCTATGATTTACGTTTTTAACTAAATTTCTGCATACAAGGTTATATATTTAAATTCTGTACATCATGTATAGGGCTACGCAAAAGAACTAGGAAGAATTGCTGAGAATGAGAGTGAATTGCTTATTTTTTTTAAAAAACTAGATCCTACATTTTCAAGTTCAACTATATTTAGAACGATATGTTTGGAAAATATAAATATAATAATATACAAGGCTATCCAGAGAATTGAATGCATGCACGCCATGGATGACAATTTCTTGAAGTGCGATTTAAGTAGTTTTAAGCATGTTTATATTGGAATAAATTTTATCTTAACATGTGGCGTGTATAAAAACTTGTTGCTAATGTAAGGGCTGTACAAAAAATGCAAATATATTTCCGTTAAGTGGTAGAAATTCCTGAAAGTTGATTTTCATCTGCATTATTTGTTTTCTTATTATATTAATTTTTAGCATATTTTTCATGCCGTTAAAACATGCCTAAGAACTTTCATTGATGACTTTATCATTTTAATTTTTCATAATTTGAACAATTTAAATTTACTAAGATTTAACAAGAACTTAAAATTCGTAAGTTTTAAAGATTGTTAACTTTAAAAGGGTTGATGAATTTGTTCGAAACTTCAAAAAAATAATTTGATATTTATTATTTTTAATATTTGTAATTTTTAAGGGGACAGTACACCTTTAAAAGTCGCAGAAAATGCGAAATTTGTCCTGTGTAACACATCTTAATTTAAGAGCACACTTCAGACATGGGAAGAAATGAAAATGCTAATTTTTAGTCTATGGGGGCGCTATTTCCAAATTTCTCGCTTTGATTTTAATATTTTTGAATGATTTGTTTTTGCATAGGATAGCTGAGGACGATCGACAACCAGGCTAGGTTTTACTTTTTCGATTTTAGTTATAGTTTTTTTTTTGGATAGCTTCAATTTCAGAAACGATTCCACCGGTTCCGAAAGTAAAAGTAATTTTTTTTAAATATCTGAAACCAAAAATCGAAAAAGTAAAAAACAGCCCGGTTGTAGATCGTCCTCAGCAATCCTATGCAAAAAAATTCATTTTAAAATATTATAAAGAAAGCGAGATATTTGAAAATAACGCTCCCACAGACTTAACATTAGCGCTTACATTTTTTCCCCGTTACTAGTGTATATTCTCAAAGGTAACGGAAAGACATTTTTTGTAACGGTAAGGAAACGCGAAAATTTATCATTAACTATAATAATGTAAATCTGAAAATAATGAGACTGTAAGGTTAAATATTACATTTTATAAATGTCTGAACAGTGAACAGCAGCACAGTTCCAGGGGCTACCTATTTGAAGATCAAATCCACGCCCTGTCGATGAGTTGGTATATAGCACATCATAGCAAAAACAGGAAATGTTAGTCTAAGTGTAGTGAAACACTACTGTGATAGAGAGTGTCGATAACTCCCAGCAATACTGCCGAGAATCAAGCACAGAATGAGAGAAAAAGAGAGAGGAAAGTCTACTAGCTAACAAATTTATTTTCTGATATGCAGCTGTAACGGAATCCTGGTTTAAACGGACTTTGTTCATTATTTCCCTAAAAATACTTGGCAAGTGTATCTGCAAAGACGCAAATAACCAATCTAAAACGGTATTTCGTATCTATTGTTTATGTTTCCGTCTTACCAGGTTTTGTAGTGTCATGTTTTTAGCATGAAGGGGTCGAATTTTAATTACAACTAGGATCATTTTTCATGAACTCCGCCTTTTTTTTTTTGGAGGGAAAATAAAATTTGATGTCGATACGAGTGTTTTTCGAAAGGTTATCAGCCCGACAAAGAAAATAGAAATATTTTGACAATATTTCATTTTTTTAACGTAGTTCCTTACAACTTATAAAATTTAAACCAACGACTTTCCGACTTTTTATTATCTTTAGTATAATAAGCCTTATCTATCTTTGGAAATGAAGTGGTGGTGTCTGCTTTAACCCCATATTTTGAAGTGAATTTCCGACTACCGAGCCATTTCTCCAGGCTTGGGAAGAGGAAATAATCGCTGGGAGCAAAATCCGGTGCATGTGGAAGTACTACAGAGCGTAGGTGATTGACTTTCGTAGCGAAAACTACAGGCATGTGTGGAAGAACAATGCTGTGGTGAACGAACACCTTCTTTTTGCTCAGGTATGGAAATTTTGTCGGAATAAGCACTCTTCAATTGGTCCTGTAGAGAAGAATAACACTGTCCGGTGACGATTCTGCCTTTTTGTCGGTGGTCTATGATCACCACATCTTGTGAATTCCTGAAACTTTTTCCAGCAGGTGGAACCGTTTTCACTTTCTTTGGTGCAATTTCAGCTGCTCTTTCACATTGTTTAGATTGCTCTTTCATCACTGAAGAATAATGGCGAATTCATGTTTCATCCACCGTTATAAAACATTGACGAAAATCAGCCGATTGTTTAAGTTTTCTAACTTAACTCGAAATCACCATAGTCCACATTACTAAAGGCCATCTGCACTACCTTCATTAAAAAAAAAAAAAACCAGTGAAGATGGAGAAACTCAAAAAATGCTAAAGAAAGGAGGGGTGGTGAATAAGGAGTCCAAACTCACGAGGTTTAATTTGATTATGTTAATAAATGAAATGTTTTCACGAAGGCATTTTCTGCAGAAAGTCCACCCAAATCAGCATTTCATTGCAAATTATATATCTCATAAAATCATAATAGAACCTCCACTTTTGAGCTTGCCAAATTCGATCTATAAGCAATATTCTAACGGAGGCAAATCAAGCAAATTTCTAGCACTTATTTTAAAATGTTATTATTGTCTTAATTAACTGAAGTTATTAAATAGGATAAAAAAATGTAACAATTTTTAATAGAAGTATGCCTACTTCATCCTCGTGAAGTCGAAACCTACGGTTCGATCCAGCACGTTTCGGCCTGAAATTTTTTCTATAAGCGAGTCTCTATGATTGAATACGAGTCATAATTGATTGTATCAGTTTCTAAGCCTTTGTTGTCTAAAAATTTGAATGTACAGGTCTCCTCGGACGGAAATTTCTTGTTCCCGGAACCGGACAGTACAATTAGCAGTACAAACAAATTACGTATTATGAAGCTAAAATTTTGGCCCGACTCAATTTCTACAGAATATGTCGATATTTTTAAAACAACATTATTCTACATTGTTCAAAAACCAGATTTACGCATAGTTTTTATTTTCAGATTATATTCGTAATTCATGGAATATAAGGAATAATAACAATATTAATATTTATTTAGACTACATTGATGACTACTTCGAAGAGGCCTTTTAATCAAAGCTAAAGTCAGTTTCTTACCCACAGAAGATTTTTCTTCGCATTCAGTGTAAAAGAAAATTGTTTATTAATAGATGTTACTTGGAAACTATAGCATTAGTTTGCAGAAATACTGTTTATAATTAAGTGAATTAAATCAAGCAATCCGCTAGAAAAAGCTTCAAATAATCAACAATTAGGCATTGTTTTCCAACAAGACCACACGTATCTTTGCCCACTGTAGACACAAAATATTATAATTGAGATGAAATGTTTCAATCCAAGTACCATTCTCCAAAACTTACTTCGTCGAATGACCGTTTATTTAAATCACTTAAAAATATTTTGAGGATAAGGTATTTTATTTTTTGGAAGATTTGAGAAAATACATCGATTCTTTAGCCAGATGAGCTCTAATTATGTAACTGCTAGGAATTGAAATTTTCACGAAATACATTTTCTTTAATTTCCATCAACAATATGCAACAAACTTTTACACCAGTCCCAAAAATCTGAATTTGGTTACGGATTCTTCTCTGGTCTTTATCTATGAATTTTAATAACACTCCATCTTTACTTTCAATTTACATTGGTATCCTGGTTAAAGATTGCCTTAGTTAACATTTTTATTTCATGATGTATTTGTAATGGCACACACTTTCGTTTACTAAAATTCATTATTCAATGACAGAGTTTTATCAAATGAGTAGAGAGGAAATTAAGGCTCACAAAGCAACAGTTAGTAAATTTGTCATTAGCTTTTCAAGAATTATACGAGAAGGATAATACCGTCATCAACCAGTCTGTCACTTTGAAAGACTGCGTTATTTACATAGAAAATGCCAGTAGGACATTTTTAACAAACTGATAGAAAAATTTTATGGGAACAAATGAATGATAGCTTAACATTGTCTTGATCGGCAAGTTCAAGTAGAGGCTGCAAATTAAAACCACTGCTAATTTACCAAATTAATTTATAAACTAATAAAAACAGTTTCTGAGCGACAACGAATGATAGCTTAACACAATCTTGATCGGCAAGTTCAAGTAGAGACTATAAACTAAAAGCACTGCTAATTTACCAAATTCCGATATAGGATTGGTAAATTAGTGGTAATATAAATACATAATAAGTAATAATATAATAATACATCCTTTACAATATAAATAAAAAATAGATTGGTAAAGGATATTACGGCAACTCTTCCTGATTATTAACTTGGAAATAGAGGGAGAAGATGGAGAATTTCTGGAGATATCTGACAGTGAGCTTGCAACTGACAAGGTAAAAAAAAATTCTATCAGCAATGTGGGGAAAATAAAATTATAACTTAATCTAAAGGTAAAGATGGAGAGAAAAATAAATTTATTTCCTCTGACTTCTGATAAAGAAAAAGAATGCTTTGGTAAAATTGGAAGAAGTTCGAAATTTTGCTTTGAAATGGAATTCTAAGAAATTCATTATCAGAATTACAGATCAATGTAATGAAAAATCCATGCAGTTTTCAGAGAAAATAAAAACAGTCTTTCTCAAACAATTATATAAAAAAAAATTACAGCTGTATTTGTTACAAAAAACTCCAAATTGAGACTAATGAATTAAAAAATGTTTTTATACACTATCTAGGTATAAAAACACAGAATGTTTTTGTGCCTGTCCACAGATTCCTAAAAAATGATACAAGATTTCACAGGAAGGGATTTGTTCGACGGGTGGCAATTGCACAGACTATCAGCTCATCAAGTTCAAGGCTGAAATTTTAGGATTATATAGAACTTAATAAGCATATTAAAATGCAAATGGTCTGCCAAGTCATATCTTGATAGAAAACACCTGCACACCGGAGTTTACTATTTGATCGATTGGTTTATCATTGTATTTTCCTGCACCCAAATGTAAGAAAACATTGAAGGTGGGTGCATGAAAACACAATGATAAACCTGCAGATCAACCACTAAATTGAGGTTCTGCAGATGGTTTCCACCAAGATACGACTTAGCAGACCAATGCATATAACTTTTATATAAAATAAACATAAACTTGTATGAGTATTACTCGCGCTCAGGGGGTTCCGTACAATAAATATATGAATTATTAACTGTATTATTTAAAAGAGTAATTAAACTTTGTAAAAACTTATACAACGTAGAGTTGGGTATAGCTGAATATATTAAAAAAGTAAGAATGAGTATACCACAAAAGTTCAAAGAGATATGAAGCCCAAATAAAATTAAATATTGCAATTTTGTATAACTCTTTTTTTTAATCTTATCTTAATCTACATATGATGAACTTAATTCGGTACTGACAATAAAAGTACTGCATATTTAAATTTCATTTGGCATTTCATAAAACTAAATTCAACATAGTAATATTTTTCTTTTTACAGTGTAGCTGAAACAAAACCCTTGTTCAAAGTTTAAACTTGGCGTTGTACTAAGCGCGCTTCGAAAGGAGGTCGCAAAGATGCAACTCGACTTTGTCCGTGCCGCGTTTTTCCAGATAGGATTTTAATTAACTCTTAAAGACACGGGAGGTGTATTGAGAGATCCACTCAACGCAAATTAGTCGCGAATCCCATAGTATTTATGTGATTAATTCTAATTAAATTGGTCTGTTTTTAACAATTTGACCTTTACTGCTTTTATACTGCTACTGGGTATTGCATTACACAAATATATCATTAAAAGTTGTTATCTAGTATTTAAAAACCGATGGCATATAGAGTACGCCACCTATGCCATTATGTATGTCCAAACTACCCGTGTCTTTATGTGTTAAGGCTCCTGCCCCTGCCGGCGAAGGCACTCATGTTAATCGTATGGGGAAGGATTTTTCTAATATCTCTTTTGCATTTCGACATTTTTAAATATTTTTTTAGGCATTGGATAGCCGAGATCCGTCTATACATCGCACCTTTCTTTATTTTTTCGATTTCGGTTGCAGATATTTTTTGAAATGACACTTTTATTTTAAGAACCGGTTTTGAAAGTGAAAGTAACTTTATAAAAAAATATCTGCGACCAAAATCGAAAAAGTAAAAAAGGTGCGATTTAGAGACAGACTTCGGCTGTCCAATGCAAAAAAAAAAAAAAAAAAAAAAAAAAAAAGAAATGTCGAAATGCAAATGAGATATTAGAAAAATCCCTTTCCATAGGATTAGCATTAGATCGTGAGTGTCTTCGCCGGCAGGGACAGGAGTCTTAATATCTCGGCGAATTACCGACGATTTTTTTTTTCGAAAATGATTATAAACAATGCTTTTATACTTTTGATACGTTAGGTACCTTTAGTGCTCCTCGATACCTTTGCTGAATGTCCGCATATAGAAATCTGTGTGTAACAGAAAAATGCGCTTTTATGAAAAACTATGCGACCTAGGATAATCGCTATAATTTTCCTGCAAGGCTTAAATTAACCACTACTACCTCCAATTTTTTTTTCATAATTTTAGTTTCAGTAGATTTGGAAATAGATGGGGGGGGGGGACATATTTTTGCGCTACATTTCCGACGATATCTCTGAAAATATAATACCTAAAATTAAAAGGAATATTTTTGAGTTCGGCGTTACGTAATCTTTTAACGGATATCCCGCACGATATACAAAGGAAATATTTTTTTTTCAAATAACCTAATTAGCCCCTCTACGTTTTTTCCCACATATATTTGTGAATGTTTAATAATCTGTAAATATGTGGGTTAACAGTCTTTATTACATCCCCAATTTGAACTTTCCACGTTCCATAGTTTACGAGTAAAATGGCTGTGACAGACGGACACAGGAGTGATCTTATGTTTCCGTTTTTAATTCCGATTTTACTCAATTCCGTTTTTACTTTTTAAGTACGGAACCCTAAAAATCATGATTATTGAAACTGAGAAATAAAAAAAACATAAGATGAATTATTGACGATAAATAAAACAAGAAAGGAAAACCATGTGCCTAGTATGGATTATGAACCTTTTCCTACATTTTTAGTTTAGTTAGAAAAACATAACACGTTTGAAAATACACATTTATTAATTCCTAACAATAGATGGAAACGTACTTCAATTGTTTTGTGAAGCCCTGTACGTTCCTTATAAATTTTTATACACGCCACATACTGAGCTGGAATTTAATTCAAAAATAAATACGCTGAAAATTACTGAAATCACACTTCTAAGTCTAATGTCAGACGGACGTCTTTTTGCACTCTTTTTTCCTTCCGTTTTATCCTTACACAATGCCGCTAGCATTGTGTAGGGATAATACGTAAGGAAAAAAGCGTGCAAAAAGACGTCCGTCTGACATTAGCCTCAGAATTGCTATCCATGGACGGCCATGTACCTAGTTTTTTGCCATAGCCCTATATACTTATATCCTACAATGTCATTTAGCAGACAAGACATTTAGCAGACAGCAATTAGGCGACAGGATATTTAGCCGACATGACAGTTAGTCGACAGCGACAGTTAGCCGACTAGACAGTTAGCCAACAGAGGACAATTATTCGACATGGACATTCATCCGACAGGACATTTAGCCAACGAGCAAACACCAGATAAGGGAATTATCCGACATGAAATTTAGCTGACACGTACATTTTGCCAAAAGAACTTAGAAGACTCGGTCTTACATCAACAATGTAAACCTCAGTAACTCGCCATCATCATAAATCAGCTTTTATATTGTTTCAGCGTTTTTGTTTATGATATACACTTAAACATCGAAATTTCGTCACCCTCATAAAGTAATTTTTTTCTTCAATCACTGTTATTCTATAGAGCTTTTCAATTAAACATCAATAACTAACATTCGTAATATTCTTTTGTTCATTCGAACAAAATTATATACAAAAATAACTTTTTCTACAAAAAATATTGTTTGAAATGCGGTTTTTAGATGGATCCCTCTGATAAATATTGTTTACTTATGTTTAAGTCATAGACTCTCGATAGCTCATTATACTCATTAATTAAGGAATTTATAAAATAAAACGGAAATAATTCATTTTAATTATTCATTATACCTCAATAGCTCGTCATTCTCTTAAACTGCCATTATATTTTACAAATACAGTTATATTTATTACATATATTTATACTATATACACAAATATATATATACTATATATACATATGTTATATTATATACACAAAAATATCGATAACTCGGGGAGGAGCAAATAGTTTTTTTAATGACGTTTTCTACAATGAATATCGTTTAAAATGCGGTTTTTTGACGGATCCCTTCCATAAATATTGTTTAATAAACATAAGAATTTAAAAGAAAGGGGTGCGTGAATTCCGGGAACAAAAGACAGGACCCACGGTGTGGCAATTTTTAAACTTGTTTCGTATCTGTCACGTGATATATCATCGGAAAGTCCTCGGACCACTCTTTCATATTGTGACCCTTTCTTCTCACCTCCCCCTATTCGCCACCCCTCCAAGAGGGCATTTTTCATTTTTTTCGAGATCGTAGAATTTTCATAATTTTAGATCCGATTTTTTTACGAAGACCTACAAAAATACTTTTATAATACTATATGCAAATTTCAAAGAGGTGGGGCAGTTTTATATCTTTTGCCGCCACCCCTCATGTGATATATAGTTGGAAAGGCAGTGTGACACCCAAATTTCATAATATATACCTTCCGCGCCGCTCCCTCCCAGTTTGCTCCCCTGAGCCACTTTTCTAACTTTTACCGACACCCCTTACGTGATATATCTTTGGAAAGCCCTGTGACCTCTTATACATATTATGCATCTTCCGTGCGTCTTCTGCACTTTTCCCCGGGCAGCACTTTCTAAATTTTGTTGACATCCCTCTTATGATATATCATTTGTCTAATACTGGTTCCCCTCTCTGATATGAGATGTATACTCCTAGATCATAGATCACTAGTTCTTTTTAACACAAAACTAAGTTTATTTATAAAAATGCAGAAGGACAGTACAGATATTCGGCGAGGACAAGACGATAATACTCACACGAAGTATATGAATTATATCCAGTGGAACACACTACAATATTCCACAATTATACACTTTGTGCTATTACACCATTTGGCTTCACCTACAATACAAACTTTTTACATACCAGTGCCCGTAGCACCTGTGTAATTTTATATCTAACTTTTGGTTTTTCAAAAACTCCGCCGGTACACATGCACGACTTAAAAACCTCCACCCTTCACTCTCTAAAAAGGAAATTTCCTTCCCTTCACTCCTACGCTCGCACGTCACGTGAGTCACATAACCAAAGGGGTGCCAGCACTGGCTAAAGAAATGCTATCCAGACATCATAGTTTGGAAGACCTGTGACCACTTATTCATGTTATGCGCCTCCCGCACCCCAGACACAATTTCCAACCCAATGGGAAGCACTTTTCTAAATTTAGCCAACACGCCTCATGAGACTTATCGTTGCAAAGCCCTGTGACCATTTATATTATGCATATCTCGTGCCCCTCCTACACTTTGCCCCCGGTGGATACTTTTCTAATTTTTTCCGACAGCCCTCGTATGACATATCATTGGAAAGGCCTGTGATCACTTATTCATGTTATGCACCTCCCGCAGCACCCCCCCCCCTTTGCCCTCACAGTGGGAGGCAGTTTTCTAGATTATGCCGACACCCGTCATGGGCCATATCGTTTAGAAAGCCCTGTGACCACTATTTCATATTATGCAGTTTCCGCGTCTCTCCCACCTCTTTGGCTCCCGGGCGGGACAATTTTCAAAATTTTGCCGTTACTCCTCATATGTATAGCGGGCGCGCGCGCTGCAAAGTAAGTAACAGTGATAGTAATTATAACGTAACCGTAACCTAACTGTTCCATAAACGTAACCTAAACGTATCCAAGCCGTAACCTAACTGTTACTTAATAACCTAACAGTAACCTAACCGTAACATAACTGTAATCAAATTATCACCTAACCGTAACCTAACTGTAACGTAACTGTAACCTATTTGTAGCCTAATTGTAACGTAACAGTAACCTAACTGCAACATAACCGTAACCTAAGGTAGGCCGCGCACTGACGCAACACGAGCAACATGAAATACGATTTAGGAGAAAAAAAATATTGAAACAAAGAAGAAAGCTGTTTCAAACATGTTTTAAAGCTGTTTTTCTCCGAAGTCAACCAAAATGTTCCATGGGTCGCCTCAGTGTGCTACCGGCCTAATTGTAACCTAAACGTTTCCTAATTGCGACATAACCGAAATCTAAATGTCACGTAACCTTGACCTAACTCTAAACTTACTGTAAACTAACGTTAACCAAATTATAACCAAACCTAACTGTAACTTAACTGTAGCATAGCCGTAACGTTACCATGACCTATCTGTAACCTAACCGTTACCTAACTGTAACATAATCATAACGTAACTGTAGCCTATCCTTAACTTAACCGTGACTTAACTCTAACTTAACTCTAACCTAACCTTAACCTAATTATAACCTAAGAGTAACCTAACTCTAGCGTAACTGTAACCTATCCGGAACATAATCGTAACCTAAGCATAACCTAACAGTAACGTAACTGTAACTTAACGTAACCTATCTGTAATCTAAATGTAACTTAAGTGTAACGTAACCGTAACCTAAGTGTAGCCTAATTATAAAGTAACCGTAACGTAACTGAAACCTAAAAGTAACCTAATTGTAGCCTAAATGTAACCTAACTGGGACATAGCCGTAATTTAACTGTAACTAACATTTACCTAATTATAAGCTAATCGTATGCTAACTGTAATGTAACTGTAACATAACTTTACCATGACCAAGCTGTAAGCTAAGCGTAATCTAATTATCACCTAAACGTAACCTAATTATAACCTATCAGGTACCTAACCATAATCCAAGAGTAACTAATCGCAACTGTATCCTAACTGTAACCAAACTGCAAATTAACTGTAACATAACGGGAGGTGCATAATATGAAAAAGTGATCAAAGGGCTGCCCAGTCTAATGATATATCACTTGAGGGATGTCGGAAACGTCAGAAAAATACATCCAGTGATACAATTTGAGGGAGAGGGAACGGGAGGTACATAATATGAAAGGGTGATCAAAGGGCTCCAATGCGATATATCTCATGAGGGGTGTCGAAAAATGTTAGAAAAGTGCGGCTAAATATCCTATCGGCTAAATGTCCCGTCGGCTAATCGTCTTGTCCTTTAAATGTCCTGTCGGCTAATCGTCTTTTTGGCTAAATGTCCTCCCGGCTAATTGCCACGTTCGGCCAGTTGCCCCGTCGGCCAATTGTCTGTATTGCTAAAATTATTACTACATGTCCGTTTCGGTCAATTGTCCTGTATGCTGTATGTAAATTTCAGCTAATTGTGTTGTCGGCTATATGTACGTATCAGCTTAATGCACGTGTCAGCTAACTGCTATCTGCTAAATGTCTTCACGGCTATTTGGTTGCCGGCTGAATGTCTGCGGCCGGCTAGACAGCCGGCCGCAGACATTCAGCCGGCAACCGGTTAAACATCTCTTAGTATACTAAATGTAGTTGAGCTTGAAAATGCATAACTCAAATTAAAAAATCACTTTTAAATAATTCATGATTATTCTCGGTTATACTCACGAAATCTTTTTTGTAGCGTCTATGCAATTCATATACACCACCTATGTGCCAGTGCAAGAAAATTAGTTTAACTTAACTTATACCATAACTTATCATAAATAAAACATATCATAATTTAAAACTCACTTTCAGCAATCATCCCTAATGTTTCCCTGTAAATGAACGATAAATGCGATGTACACCATATTCTTATCCAAACATCTTGCAGTAAAACCATCAGAAATTTCATTATGTTTGAAGTAGTGTAGCATAATTCAAATACGTTGCGAACAGCTTTTCTACGAAGAACTTTAAAAAACCGAACTCTTTTGTATGACTCTTTTGTGTAGTAACCTTCTTCCAGTGCCCCTTAATTATGTAAATGAATTTCATTATGTATAAATTTGTTTAACGCTATTAAAACACACCACCAAATGGTTTTTCCACATAGACCATATGTAACAAAATACTTTTGAGTGACCCTGCAATGGGTTTCTGTTAGTCCTTAAAGATGTTTAAATTTTTCAAAAGTAATTTTTGGTTCATAAAAGTACATTTTTTTATGCAAAATCTGCAAAAAGTGCCTTAAAAGTTCTTAATTTTGCTCTTGTATTGTTTTGTAATCAAGGGTAAAACTCTTCCCAATTTCTTTGAAATTCTGATTTAAAAAAATAATAATGTAAATCACCCTTTGCCTCCCCTTCTTCGAAATTTTGCTTCCCCTTTTGCCCCCCTTAAAGTATCAAGGTTTAAAATCTTTAAACTCCTTAATTTTTTCTTTAATTTTCTGTTTTATTTGTTACTTCAAAGTAACAATAAATAATCAGTCATAAATTTCATTATCAATTTATTTCACCGCATTCATTTCATTAAAAGTTCTTGTAAATTGCTCCTTCTGAAAATGTCATTTCTCCCTTTTGTTTCTTCCCCCACAGTACCCATATTTTAAAATAGAAACCCTTTAAAACTCTTTCAATTTTTAAAAATCTTTTCTGCTCAATATGCCACTTTATTTTAACAATAAGCAAACGATAATAAAAATTTCTCTCCGCACCCCCCCTTCCCCCCAACTGAAATTGGTATTTCCCCCTCGCCTCTCCCTCTTACCAAGCATCTGAAATTTAAAGTTCTTAAAACTTTTTCGTTTATTATTTTTTTTAACCTATTTGTAAATATTTTCTAAGGTAAATAAATAATAAGTCATCCAATAAACTTCCGCCACCCACCAAAAAAGAATAATTCTGCTTATTCCTCTTTTTTCTTACAGGTCACAAAATTTAAACCTTAAAAATCATTGATTTTTCTAAAACATTTTGTACTCTATCTGTTAATTTATTGATATCATAAATAATCAGTCATATAACTATACTCCTCCCCAATCAAAATTGACGTTTGCTCTGTCGCTCTCCTTACCAAGCACACAAAATTTAGTCTTTTTTGTCCGATTTGTTATTCTTTAGTAACGTAAATAAATAAGTCATCTAATAAAATGCCCCCTCCCTTGTTTCCTTCTTTCGCTTATCTAAGTTTAAAATCTTTGAAAATCTTATTTTAATACATTTTCAGCTTTATCTGTTTCATACTGAACAATAAATAATCGATTATATAATTTTTTCCACCCCCATATAAAATCGACATTTTCTTTCCTCCACCATTATTTCCATGCACACAAAATTTAAAGTCTCTAAAACTCTTAATTTCAATGTTTTTGTCCTGTTTGTAAATCTTTAATAAGTTACATAATCAGTCATCTATTAAACTCCCCCCCCCCAAAAAAAAAATCTGTTTCTTCCCTTGTCTTACCCTCAACTCATGAAGTTAAAAAAATCTAATTTAAAGTCTTTAAAACTTTTTAATTTATACTTTTTTGGTCCTAATTATAAATCTTTGCTATCTATAGTAGTAACTAAATCTTTTCAACTATGTACGAAAGTGTTAACAATACAGCGATAGGTAGACATTTAATTGTGCATAAAAAACATTTTAACTGTATTTTTCAAAGCAAAATGTCTTTGGAGAGATATTTCTAAGGAAAATATTATGGTTTCTCGTCAACTTGCAAGTAAATTCTCAAAACCTTCCGAAATCATTTCATTCCGACTAGCTCAGAAAGAACCACCAAACTTAGATACCAAAGGTGCCTGAGTTATCGACTGAACCGGGTATATCCATAAACAAAAAAGAAAAATCATGCGTCAACGTCGACACTTTACAACAGTTCCAGAACATTGTAACAAAAATTCGCCGTTTAATAAAGTAAAGAAGATATCGAACTAAACAGTTATAAAACGTATGATACATTTCAAAACCAGATTTCAACAATTGCGTCCATAACCCGGAAGGTACTCCAATTCTTTTGTGCAGCTCTGTATATATTTTTGTTCTGCATATATTTGTACAGATTCTACATACTTTGTTGAAATTTAGTTTTGTAAGAAAATACATAAAAAGTTGAAAATTCACCTTCGGCAATTTCTACCAATAGGCGGAAACATGCTTGATTTCTTTTGCGCTGCCCTGTATATAGCATACAGATTTTTATACACGTCAAATACTAAGCTGAAATCTAATTCAAGCAAAAACATGCCTAAAATTACTGAAATCACACTTCCAGGAATTATTTTCCATAGGCGTCCGTGTATCCAGTTTTTTTAATATCCCTGTATAGGATTTTATTTGTATGATACAAACATCTCTTAGCATACTAAATGTAGTTGAGCTTGTGCATTTGTAACTAAAAAACCAAACACCTTTAAGCAATTCATACTTATTCTCAGTAATGGTTAGGAATTCTTTTGTGTAGTCCTGTATAGGGTCTGTAAAATTTATGCACACCATGTAGTACGCAAAATTTAGTTAATCTTAAAAGCGCATTCTATAATTGAAAAATGCACTTTCAGCATTAAATTTTAATAGCTAACACGTCGGATACAGTATTGTATCAAAATATTTTATGTGTACCTGTAAATGAACGCTAAATGAAATGCAGACCATATTTGAATGCAAGCATCTTGTAGTAAATCGAAATAATGTGTATCTATTTCGTCATGTTTGAAATAATGTAACGTAATCGAAATACGCTACAGTTTTTCCTCGTAGACCATATACAAGCAAGCTCTTTTGTCTGACCCCGTAAATAATTGTTAAATGCTCATGTTGTACAGAAAGTAGGCTTAGGACACTTCAGAAATTCATATCAATTTCATTGTCTTTGTGACAGAGTAATATCAATCAAATACGCCGCAAACGATATTTCTTCATGGGGTATCACATAACGGATTACTTTTGAGTCCCCTATACTCATACTTTAAGCATTACACATAACATAGTCTATAGTAACCGTTTTAAAGTGTATCTCAATGTACATAAATTTAACTATGTTTAAGAATGTGTAACACTATTAAAATACACCCTAAAGAATTCCCCCCTCCCCATAGACCATAATTTAACGGAATACTTTTGAGTGCATTTGTAAATGAACCATGTATGATACATACTTCATTTTGAATACCGAACATACCATGATGATTTTGAATATCGTATATCAATTACATGGCAATCCGACTACATTAACGCTAGTTAGAGCACGGACAGACAGACGGACGGACAAACTCAATCCATAAACACTTTTCAACTTTCTTGGGAAGTGTTAAAAATGGAAAAATGTAATGAAAATAAAAGTATTTTAGTGTTATTTAGATTACGAACCGCTACAAAAAACATTCTTGTTTGACCGCATCATTTAAAAAATATTTAGTGCTCAGAAATCCCCCCCCCCCCACACACACACACGCACCTGAATTTACTCCTGTGCACTTAAAATTTCAAATTGTTAAAACTTCTTTATGTTTTATAACATCCTTGTAAAAATAATCCATAATCTAAATTTTCTTCTGCCTGAAAATTTCACTAAAATTTTTGCCATCCTTCTTTCTGCTAACATCACACAAAGTTTTTAATATTTGGAAAACTTTATTTTTTCTGTCGCATATTTTAGTGCTAACAACAATAAATTGTGTACTATATCTATAAATGACTACGCTGTCATTTAGATTTATACCCCCTCTACAGATGTACAGTACAAAATATACAGTTTATTTGTTTAACTTTTCCTCTCCTAATTTTATGAACATCTTATTTTTAACCTTCAATGTTATTTAGCTTTTATAAATCTCATAAATTTTATGTTCTAAAAAGAATTCGCACAAAAGATAGTTATTTTAGAATATTTGTACCTGATATATTTCCCCCCTCATTCAATATCTCCCCCTTGATTTTAAATGTAATTGCCTTATGTGAAATAAAAGAGTTTTTATACTGCACTAATTTCAATTTTATGTTTGTAAAAGCTGTAAAATAAACCTAAAAAAAAAAAAAAAAAAAAAAAAAATTGAAAGTCAAATCGTTTTAATTTTTGCACTTTTAGCATAAACAGATTAAAATTCTTTTTACGGCTTTTACCGTTATCGAGTCTCCACAAAACAGTGGGCTGTGATCTACGCTTGTAAAGCGAAGACAATTGAAAAAAAAATCCTTTACACCTGAAACCTACTGGAAATTATCACATGTAGCGCTCAGCCGAAGTGGAGTGGGGGTTGGAATCGTGCCAGATAATTGGCCATTTGCTGATTGGAAGAGATCGCTTGTCAATCATTTGAATCTGGACCATCCTTTCAATTCAGTTGAAATGCCAGCGGCCATCTTGTTTTATTTTCAGCCGTGACTAGGGTGGCCTCTTAAGCATTTAACACGTTCACGCCGGCGCGGTGGGTCACACTCGACTGTCTCAGAGTTGTCAAGTGTCGGCTTTTTTCACACCACTATTATATTAGAGAAAATGTTGATCCTTTAAATCGCCTAATTGTTCTAAATAAGTATAACAACATTTTCTGTATTAAAATACTGGCATCCGAAAAGCCGGAGGCTTTGCACATCTCACAAAGTCGAGTGTGACCCACCGCACCGGCGTGAACGTGTTAAATGAACTGAAGTTGTTTAAATGATTTTTTCAAATGTGTATTTTATTTCTGTACTCTGTGCCACAAAATGCCTAAAATAATCAAAAAATGTAGTTGGCATGTAGCTCATTTGTACATATTTTAAAATTTGAAAAACTCTCTTGAAGGCATTAACGGCCAAGTCGCAGGAAGCCATTTTCAATGAAAGATTTGGGATGTTTGGCTCTTAACTTGTGCGAACTTCAGATATCACTACTTTTTCTGGTCGAAACATTAATAAGAACTTGGCGCTTTTTTTTTTATTATTTTTTTTTTTTTAATTTATTTATTTTTTTTTTACCGAAAACTTTTTGTTGGGATATCACTACTTTTTGTATGTTTTTTCAAGTTTGTTATTCTAAACTATATTAATATGAAAAAACTTAAATTTCGGTACTTTTATGTTAGCCGGGAGGAGCGAATCTCCTCATTAGCCTTTTGTTTTTTCGCCAATAGCAGTTTTCATTTTTCACATGTGTAAATTAGAAACAATGCTTTGATTTTCAAATAAAATATTTTGGTTTATGTTATTATTCCTTATTTATTTATTTATTTATTTCTATGTTAAATATTCTATTAAATAAAATGAGAGAAATGCATCTATTTTAAATGAGATGACTGAAAAGTATATATCTTTAAATGAAATGAATGCAATATGAACAATGGGGAGTTGGGAACAGTATTTGACGATTTGCCCCTTGCGCCCGGCTAACATAAAAATACCTAAATTTATTTTATTTAGCTTTACAAATTTATACTTTATTTCTTTTTATATTAAAGTACTAGCCGCCTCTAGCAAGCAGTATTTACCGTATTAATTCCATGTTAAACGTTGCATCATGTTACTGTTATTAATAATTTAATTTACTTGCCCATTCTTTCGCCAAGTCGGAAGCTTTTGATAGAGAAATCAAGAACTCTTTACGATCATGGAAGCACATCATATATTTTGTGTTGTTATGTTTTTCATCTTTCGTGACAAATATCTCTTAACTCACTTATGCATGTTTCCTTAGCAGTTACGATTCGTTCTCTAATGCAGAAATTTTTAATCCTATTAAGTAATCTTTCTAATTGGGCTCACTGCCAATTGTTATATTTTAACAGATGTGACTGGGTACAAGTGAAATGGTTCTTATGAAATCCTTTGACAATATCTGCATTTGCATTAAACCATATTGATGCTAATATCTTTTTGTTTCACGTTAACCTTTTCAAAAGACTGGATTACGGAAGAATAAAAGGTCTACCGGCTCACTGCCATGATCCATTTGAAAATCTATCATTCTTCTCATCTGATCGTGTTGAAGAATTAGTCAATGTGCCATGGTTTTAAGATTTTAGCTAATTTTATTCGAAACCTGAAAACTATAATGCGAGGAACCGGATCATAGAAGATTCATTCTAACGTACATATCGATTAACAGGTTACATATTATAGAATTATAATAATCATAAGGAGACCTGGCAGTTTCAATGCTTTAATAGTTTCCGCAAATTCCCTTTATATGATACAGAAGTTTTAGCGGTGTAAAGATTAACAACATAGTCACAGTAAGTATAATAACAGTACAGTATAATGACCATAGCAGAGGTTTTTGGCAGTGACGAAACTATTAGCACTTTGGAAATATTAGTACGTTTTATCATTTAACTATTCAGATGATATACGGAAAATTAAAAATAGATGGCTCGCATTCATAATTAACTCATTGAAAAATAGCCACTAGCGTCAAATATTCGCCAAGCTTGGCGACATTTAGAAAAGTTTCGCCAAATTTGGTAATATATCATGTCAGTTCTCAAATTTGGCGACAAAAAATGTTTTGTTTATTCTGACGTCATAATGATGCATATGTATTATGTATTATACACATACCTATAATATGTATGATGCAAATGTATTACGTATTACATGCATATGTATAATATGTATGATGCATATGCATAAGTTCATTAACATCACTAAAACGCACTTAAAGGAATAGTTTTCCATAATTAGTAGGGATAATTGCCAGATTGACCAGAGTGCTATTGAGATTAGAATTCCGACATTTACAATAGACCGGGAGGCATCTGCACACACCATCACCTCATCGAGTTTACAGCTGAAATTTTAGGATTAGTTAAAACTAGATTAGCATATTTAAATGCAACTGGTCTGTTAAGTCATATCTTGGTAGAAACCACCTGAAGACCTAATTTTAGTGGTTAACTGATAGGTTTACTATTGTATTTTCCTGCATCCAAATGTTTGGAAACATGGAGGAATGGGTGCAGGAAAACACAATGGAAAATCCACCAATTAACCCGTAAAATCGGATCTATAGGTGGTTTTAACAAAGATACGACTTGGCAGACCAGTTACATTTCAATACGCTAATCGATATTTAACTAATCCTAAAATTTTAGCCGTCAACTCGATGAGGTGATGATCTGTGCAGACGCCTCCCGGTCTTTAATAAAATTTGTTTTAAGGAAGTAAAAGATAGAAAGATGGACAGATAAACTGAAAGATTTGCCTTATTAGGATTTTTGTAAAAGTATCTAAAAATTCATTCAGCTTAAAATCATGTAACATCTTTATAACTCAGGCTAATTTTCTGTAATCGGGATGTGGCGATCAACATATATTATCTATAACTATGATCTTTCTTTTACAGATTTAAAATTAACAATAAATTAACAGTAAGTAGGTTAATAATACAATATAATAACATTAGCAGTGGACTTCGGACGCCGGATCTGTCGTACATCGTTAAAGACAGTTTATTAGTTACACATTTCATTTAATTAAAAGGAGATTTTTAAACTTTTATATGGAATTAGGATATTTTTCCACTATAGGGACGTTGGCATTTTTCAAAAATCTTGGCGCAATTCGGACTTCAGAAACTCAGATATGTTGCCAAATGACATAAACAACTATGAAAACAAACCTGATAAACATTTATGTTATTTATATATGTATTTATATGCATATAAACATTTTATTTATACATGTATAAAATATTATTTTTTATACACAAAATATTTATGTTGGTATATAAAAATAAATAAACGGGTTCGTTACATTAAATAAATCGTATACATATGGAAAAAATTGCTTGTGTATATGACACAGTAAATAGGTTGCCAGAAAATACGTTATTATCGAATTTCTTTTCTCGTCAAGACTATTTTCTGTATTTCGCCAAGGCTACTATATCGGAAACGTACATAATTGCGGTTATATTTTGTTAAATGTTTTATTGTTTGAATATCGTAAATATATCATAACCTATACTGATTAAAATTTTTAGGCATATTCATTTTTTCTATTTAACAAACATCTTTGGAAAAGCATATATATAAAATGTTATTTTGCTTGAAATCACGTGACTCCCTTCAAAACTCTGTAATCGACTTTTGGCGACCAACAGTGGCACAATTGAATGTGTTAAGGAACTGTATACGGGCAAATCATCACCCCCTGTTTGAAGGGTTTAAAAGCGGAAGTTCTGTGTTTTCAGATTTTTCTGGTTAATTGTGCTACGAAACCGACTTATTTGTGAGATTTCATTATTCTACCACTTCTAGAAGTACCTTAGTTATTTGATGATGCGAAGTGAGTCAGTGACAAAAAAGCACTTTTTCGGAATTTAATATTTGGAAAACTACTAAATATAGAAACATGAAATCGTGGAACCTTAGTTCAGTTTGACCATACGAACATGTGTATAAAAGAAAAATTTCTATATCTCTCCCTAAAACGACGTTATGAGGGGGTGAAAAGTATGCCGAAATGGTTCAGGAAAAGATAGCTTACGGCTTGTGCGAACTTGGCGGACGCACTGCCGTGCTCCCAGATACCGAACGATTGGAAATAAAGTCTACTATTAAATGATGTATATAAAACTTGCTTAGGGGGGGGCATCTACATATTAAAACGAACCTTAACTTTGTTTTTTTCAATAGCAGCACACAATTCAGACAGCATAAAAGAACTCTACACCCTTCAATTAACCTAAAATCAAATTTTTATGCAATTCATACCATAAGTTTCCGAGAAATTACTTATTTTAAAACGAGCGTATTTTAAGGACTGTATCCAAATAGAAGTTCGGTACTGATTGTTAACCGCTTCTTGATCAAGGCACCTTAAGCACCATTCAAGCAGTCAATGAAGCCTGCTAGATTACAGGATAGCATTAGAAATTTAAAAATTCTATCATAGACGGCCCCTTAAACCAGCATTTTGCCGTTTTTTAAGCATAATTTGAAAACTACTAGGAAGAAAAATTTGAAATTTTGGATTCCCATAAAGCAGGACTTAATAAATCTAAATCCATCAAAAAAATTGTAGGTTGAAGTTCATAATTTTTTCGAATATTAATTTCATAATTCATAATTCATATCATAAAATTATAATAATTGCAAATTCAGCGTATTTATGTTTGGGTATATTAGTATTTTTGCTGCACAAAAGATTAGCACATTTGGAGCATAATTTCAGGAGATATAAATAAAAATATGAAAATGTAATTTAACATTAGAAGCACTAAATTTTGAAAGTTTATAATTCAAAAACTTATTATTCAAATGACTTGAAATTTAGTGTCTAGGCATAGTTTGAACCAAATATTAGAAATATCTCGTTAAAATTTGGGATTGCCATTGAAAAAAATGAAGTTTGGATTCGTTTTAATATGTAGATGTCCCCTTAAACGAATTTTAAATACGTCATTTAAAAGTAGACTTTATTTCCAGTCGTTCGGTACCAGTAACTTTCATCTACGATAATTTGTTGAGGAGTTAGTAGGGGGTGTTTACTTTTTTTTCCACGACTGTACATGTGAATACATACATACATGCATATATATATTTAATACATACATGACATTATATGATTATGTTTTATTATTATCATCCGTTGCCATGCGGCTAATATGGAAGAATCCAAAATCATATTCTCCACATTCTTATAGAATTTCCTTACTTTATTCTTAATTTAAAATTTAAATTGAATTGCATCGATTAGGGAGATTATGGGGAATGTAAGATTTAATTTGGCTACCTATAAGTTAGCACTAAAAAAGGAAAAAAAAACATGTGGTCGTTACGTACGTAGGAAGTAAAACTTCTAAAGTTCAATCTATTTCACAGGTAGTGTTGCCAGGTGATTCGCGTTAAACAGGACTAAAAATGTTTTGGACACCAGTATTTCAAAATAATTTGTCTTGTCTTATCTAATGGCAGAATCATCTGCTATTAATGTTGGCGACATTAAATTGTAAGAAATTAGTGGTGTATTTACGCGAGATGCCTGGCAACACTAATAATCACAGATCACAATTGTTGACGTCATTACAATACGGGTGAGATTAAAAAGCATAATTAACATGAATGGAGCTAAATTTTTTATCAACAACAAAGTAAAACACGTCGAAATTCCACGGAAGAGAATGGTTAGAAAAGGACAGTTACATCGGTTTATAATGAACGTACGAAATTAATATCAATAAAAAATCCATTGAACATTGGTTAGTCTGACTCTTAAAACAAATATTACTTTTACATACAGTTACCAAAACACTATTTCCTTAAACTTCATTTTAAAATTATATTTATGAGAATATGTTTCCTAACTTGAAGTCACATTTATCAGTTATAACTTTGCATATGAGCATCCTCGCACTCTTGACTTGAGAACTTAGTAACGGCAAGTACAAATTACCGAAAGTTATACCTTATTCAGACACGTTTGTAATAATATATTTAGTTTTATAAAAGAACATTTCACTTTTTCTTTAAATTTCACCTAGCGTCGCTAACTCAGTATCAGAAGAATTAAAAAGTCATGAATTAAAACAGTCTTTTTGAGGAAAAAATGCGTGTTTTTAGAGCGTAACGTCATTTTCTGTTCAATTTTTTAAAAGTTTATTTTGAAATTTTATGAGAAAATGGAATCAATAAAAATAAACTAGTATGTTGTGGCCATTAGAAAACTTTCTTCTATGTAAATCACGTCAATTAAATCATTTAAATAGTACAAGAAATTACATCAATTTAGCACCAATTCATATCAAAGTATATCTGAATTTGAAGTTTGATGAAAATTCGTGCATTAGTTATTAAGATAGAATTATGGTGGAAATTCTGAAAAATGCAGCATAGTAGCGTCGCCTGTTGAGCGATTTGCACCAAAACATAAGCAGCACTAATTCATATCCAGGTATACCTGAATCTAAAGTTTGTTGAAAATCCAAGCATTAGTTCTTGAGATAGAGCTATTGCGAAAATTACAAAAGATGCAGCATAACAGCGCCACCTGTTGAGCGATTCACATAAAAATGTATAAAACGTCAAATCATGTCACGGACTAACTGAATATCAAGTTTGATGAAAATCCGTGCATTAGGTATGGAGATTGAGCTATTGTGAAAATCTAGAAAAATGTTGCATAGCAGCACCACCTGTTGAGAGATTTACACCAAAAACTAATCAGCACCAAATTATATCAAGGACTAACTGAATATAAGTTTTTATTAAATTCTGTGCATTAGTTCTTGAGGTAGAGTGTCCACACAATTTGTGTCACATACAGACAGACTCACAGACTCACAAACAGACATTTTGTAAAAACATGTTTTTCGGGGTCTCAGACTCCTAAAACGTGTAAATACATCGAAAACCGAAAGTCGAAAATTTTCCCGAATCCAATACTTTATTCTTGTAAAGGTAGAAGAAAGTAATAAACAAACCTTATTATGTCTCTTTTATTTGCCACAATGAAAGTAATTTGATTGTCACTATTTTAGATTGCCACTATTTCATATAAATATTCACATATTTATATGAAATTTCTTGAAATAGATCTGTCATAAGTGCGTCTTGCTACACAACAAGTAATATAAAAATTTTGTTTTTAAAGTCAATTCCTACTTAGGCCATCAAAGAAAAATTTAATATAATCAAGCTAATATGAGTTTTTGTTGCATTAATTTATCTCAGTTTGTTGATTTTCTATAAGCAAGTAGGTTTACAATAGAACTCTATGGGAATTTGGCGAAATATTACAGATATCGCCAAGTTGGCGTCACTTTTGGCGACTGATTTTGGCCGCCAAATTTGGCGATATATCGCCAAGTTGGCGACAAACTTGGCGGTATTTGGCGACAGAACAGGTCCCCCCTACGGTTACCCTTATTGAAAATACTTTCATTGAAATTCAATAACCAATGGCGGCCATTTTGTTTCCCATGCAAAACTAAAATTAATTAATTAAAATTGAATTAATATTCGAGAAAACATTATTAACATCAATTGTCATCCAGTACAAGTTTAAAAATTTTTATTTCAACCTGATAGGATGAATAATGAGTATTTTATTAACGATTGAAAATTTGAACAAGGTAAATATATAAATATATAAATAAATATAGGGAGAGTGTGAGCTAATAGTGGGAATTGAAAAAGTTTCATAAGTCTAGTTATACGGAAAATAACTTTATTACGCTCTATGTCTACTTGTGACTACAGAAGAGGGGTGGATTGTGCGCAGAGTTAAATTTATCTAACCCTCTAAAACTCATCTAATATCTTCATTCTCGAGGGTTTTACGCTCTTATGTACGTTTTTAATCCTGCATGTTTCATGTTACAGTAAAATCATGAAAATTTTCTTTTGACTCTTCTGCGAAATTTAGTTTTGTCGAGATGTGTCACTTTGCTTGCAGGTGAGCGAGATGTTCCAAATAAGGCGATAATTTTCAAAATGCATGATTTAATATTAAGGAACAGATATTATTAATGTAGTGCACCAAAATAGAAGAAAATAAAGATTTCTCCTTCTAATACAATGTTATTTGTCTATTCTATTTATGGGGATGGAGTTTCGAAAGGCCAAAACTTTTTATACTAATTACCCCCTCTTCTCTATTCCGAAATAGAGATATAGCGTAATAAAGTTATTTTCCGTATAACTACACTTATGAAACTGTTTGTGTAGCAAGACGCACCTATGACAGATCTATCTATATAATAAAAGCCGAAGTCATGTGACTGTCATCAATAGTTCCGGACTGACCGCTTCACTTTTTATGCCAAACGGACATTTCAGTACTTTTGTATTAGTCGGGCGTAGGTGATAAAAAACGCCAAATATTCTTCCATTGCCCTCATTCCATAAAAAATATAAACCTATCACCCATTTCATTTAAAACGCATAAATTTCATTTAAAACACATAAATTTAAATACATAATCAGATACACTTAAAATACATATATTTCATTCACCTAATTAAAAATACAACAAATAAATAAATAAATAAATAAATAAAAGTATTTTTCGAGGTCCTTGGCGAGGAAAAAAAATTGGCATCGTATTTTCCGTCAATCTACGTCCTATTTCGTACACATAAGCAGCTTTTTCCATATGTATACGATTTATTTAATCTAAAGAAGGCAATGATTTATTTTTATATAGAAACAGAAGTAATTTATATATAAACAAATATTCTATATATATGTATAATATGTTTATATGCAAATAAATACATATAAACAGAAATAAAAGTTTACCAGGTTTATTTTCATAGCTATTTATATATTTTGCCAATGTATTTCACTTTCTGAAGCCCGAATTGCGCCAAGCTTTAAAAAAAATGCCAAGGCCCCTGTAGTGGAAAAGTACCTAAATAAATAATTAATCGTAATAATAATAACATAATCTGAAATATTTCATTTGAACATTAAAGTACTGTTTCTAATTTACATTCAAATATATATATATACACGAGAGATTCAGATTAAGTAAAATAATGCTATAAAGTGATAAAATATCATTTATTAACATTGACGATCGTTTCGTCGCGCCAACGGCGACATTTTCAAAATCATACACGATAGAATATATTTTCACATAATTTAAAATAATAAGCATAGTAAATAATGTCACGAGACATGATGCATAATGAAATATTGCAAACATAAAATAAATTAAAATTAAATTAGTTATTTGTGAACGTGGATTAGTTTTTATATAATTTAACAAAACAATAACATAATATAATAAATATAATATAATATATATAATATAATAAATATAATAACATAATAAATGATATTTTATCACTTTATAGCATTATTTTACTTAATCTGTTTATAAGTGATCATTATACATGTTTTTATAACGAGAGATTCATTCACCATGAACGGTAGAAAATATTAAACTATGAAGACAATCTTTCGCAAAGCAGGTTCTCCAACATTGAATGGACAATATTCTTAAGACGTCATAGTAGGTAAATTGGCGTCGCTAACGTTTGTTTACGGTTCGCATTCACGAGGGTTTTATTTTACTATTCCTCTTAGTTACGTTACGTTATTGTCATATTTATGAACTCAGAAATCAAATTTATAAAAACAAAAGTATATAATATATTCGTTATTTAATTATTAAGTAGTGAATTTTTTTTTTATAAATGCATGATTTGTAAAATTTATTAATACTAAAAAATAACATTGAGGTAACAGCATGTTTAAGTAAAATAAGTTTAATTTAGATAATTTATGAACCAATCAAAGTTTAAACACTTGAAATTTCACTCATTTTTACTGCTAGGCAAATTAAGTGGTATTTGTGAAAAAGAGACGAAATACGTATAACAACAAAAAAAGCATGAAATATTATCAAGATCGCAAAGAATTCTTGATTTCTCTATCAGAAACTTTGGACTTAGTGAAGGATTGAGTAAGCAAATTAGTTTCAGAATGAAAGTAACATGATGCAATCAATGCTAAGCTTACATTTAAGGGAGACCAAACTGGTCGCCAGAGGTGACTAGTTAATGGAATAAAACGCAAAATGAATTTTTGCGAGATGTGCACTTTTCTTGCAGGTGGGCGATATGTTCTTAATAAAGCCATGTTAATGTGATTTTTTTGTTGTTGTTTTTCACTTTCTCTTTTCCATAATTAAACAGCGACAGGATAATCCATGGTATATTATTTAAATTATCTTTAATTATTACATATAATAACATTTAAATTGTTATTTTGAATTAACACAGTTTATTATGATCTCAAACATTAACATGGCTTTATTAGTTTGAGGAGCCTTATATACTTTTTAAAGCACTTTTCAATAGCCGACAGGGAGTTTACAAATTCCAGTTGACAAATTCCCAAGTAATCTTTATGGTTTCAACTCTTCACCAGTTTAACACTAGAAAGACGGCAAGCGGTCATTTAGACCGCTACCAAATAAATATATTTCTGTTGGAACCAGAAATTTCTTTATAAAAATAGTTTAAAAGATACAAAGAGAAAAAACTAGTTAAATAAATAAATTAATAATTTAAAATAAAAATTCTGGTGTCAAATATTTTTTATAAAATTTGAGTAAAATTTCCCGTCTTTCTAGTGTTAAAAAAATTCTAGTTAATGATGCTTTAAGCCACTCTCGCCAAAATTGACCATCTGTCTGTAAAACAGGATCGAACGAAATATATTAAACACTGAATTCTAGAAAATATAAATAAAAAATAGCGTGTGTTACAATGCAAAAAAATACAATTTTATAATGTTACACTAAATTTGAACATCTTAAGACGAAATCTTATTGATATTTCTTTCATCAGCTATGATACTTATTGTAAATACATATTTTCATTACCCTATATTTTAAAACAGTTGAACAATTGGTTAAAACATGTGCCGTGTTATGTCAGTTTTGAGAAACGCATTTTCAAGATTCAGTAAAATTGATGCTACTGATATTAATAATAACAAAATGCCTTTATTTTTCTTAAATGTATAAAAAAATTTACAAAATGTTTGAGATGTTTCATAATCTACTTAAAAAGACGATAGCATGTTGTTGAAAACAATGATAAATTATATGAAAATTTCGAAATATATTAGTTTCAAAATATAATAGATTCAAAATATAATGGATTAGAAATAAAATAGATAAATTGAAATATTGTTGTTCAAAGTCGGTTTTCTTCTTTTAAACCGTGGTTTCGTTGCACAACGGCGAATAGCACTTAAATCGGAGCCAAAACTCTAAACTATCTCTCTATTTTTTTTTTAATATCTCGTAAATTATAAAGTAGAATTGAATTATTAAATAAAGGCGTGTCTCCATTTTATAAAACGAAACGTTTGTTGTTAATTTTGTAGTATACTGGTATGTTTATAGAGGAAAAAATAAAATTATTCCGTACACTTATTGCATAAGAAAGAGAGTCAATAAATCGGCCTTAAGAAAAAAAAATCAGCGATTAAAATAATTCTGTTTTAATGTTAAGCTTAGAACAACTTCTCTCATTTCCTAATTTGTAGGATTCAGTTAAATTTAAATTATTTTTCGAGGGATATACAAGTAAATATGATATCGTTTATTCTCTGATTGTTTTTTTTTTTTTTTTTACTGTAAAAGAGTACTATCAAAAACTATTGATAGAATATTTTTAACACAGTCCATCGTAAAAAATTAACCGTTATTATAAGTAATGATTTATTTTTTGATGGTCGAAAGAAAAATTTAAAATCGTTTGTTTTCAAGATACTCAAAATTACGATGGTATGAGCTAAAACAAAGTGTAATGCCTCCCCTTAAGCCATAACCACGAGTTAAAGATATTTTAAAACAAATCTCGTCCTTAATATATTTAAAATGTTAGATATAAAATCCTGAAAAGTTGCAGGAAAAAAATGTTAAATTTGTTTGCAAATTTTCTCTTGCGTTTTCAGAAATTTTTATATTGCACAAATTTTCACCATTGTGCGTTTTCAGTAATAATAATTTACAGTGACATTTCCGGTGTAACCGCTATCCCATTCAGCGGAAAGGGTTGCTCTACTGTTTTCTTTATCATCCAGGAAAGATTGGATTTTGTTAAAAAGTTGTATGTATGTTAAATCGTTTGCTTTGGCAATGGCTCTAAGAATGTCCACAAAGTAGTACTCTTCCGATTCGTTTCGGATTACGTGGACGTTTGTATTCCGTATCAAATTGGACAATGGCTGAGGACTCCGCTTTTCTCGTCTATGATAACTGAGTGGATTTCTTCGGTTTTCGGTTTGCAGGTCGTCCGTCTGAGTCTTATAAGATGAAGGCTGTACGTTTTTGAAATAATTGTCTCTTTGCAAATAAGGTTCAGATATTTCTATACCATTACCATCCTTATAACTTCTCGCAGTTGATATTGCACTATTTATGACGTCTTTAGGTGTATCATCATTCCTATCTGAAATAAATGGAAAACTAGTTACATTAGAAGTATTCTAAGAATATGTGTGAGTGCAAATTTTACTATGTATTTATATATTATTATTGAAATTTTACTAAATGTGCAAATTAGCGTGATGGTAACTTCTCCTGATAAACATTTACGTTAATTTATTCGTGTAACCATATATGTACATGCGTTCAATTATTATGTCATTGCACGACACCATATATCTCATCTGATTGTTGCATTTCTGTGTTTTACCAGAGTTAAATATATTACGCACTGAAGTAATATATGGTATCAGCATTACAGACGAAAGGACATATTTCCGCTTTATATAACAGATGAGAATGTTAAAATAAAATAAATATTGGTTAATTAGTTTCGAGATTCCACTCTCTGTTTTAAATTACTTCCCTGTTTCGCAAAGATCACGAATCTTTCTGATCATTACCATTCAAATGTCTTGGAATGAAAAAGCGTCATTAATTTTCCACTAAATGAGTTGTATCTTGGGATACAATCAACACTTCAACGATGATGACGTTAATTCAACTATATCTGCTGATTGCAGCAAAATGTTTTAGTGGACTTTGTTTAAAAAGGGACTTTAATTCGATCGAAAAAACCTGGGTGTTCTAAGCAAAAATGATAGAAATCACCTGTTGTCAAGATTTCTAAGAGTGGCCTTACATTTGGTTGAAAATCCTACAGAGGTATAAACAATACACAATGCGGGTTTCTTTTGGCTTTTTTAAAACAAATTTTTATATCCTGCTTAATGTGCCTGTTCTTTTTACACAAATGTATTACAAATTTTGTACCGGGAGTATATATTGCTTGTTACAGCTATAGGTTACTTCCGGGTTTTCAAAGTTTCCTTCTATGTTGAGATAATAATATTTTTTTATTTACTTTATTTGTGGTTAAAAAACTGTCATCGCAACTAAATTTTCACTGATAAACATCTTATCAAACTTTTTTTTAAAAAAATTCCCGATGTCTGAAAATATATTAGAAAATTTATATATAATAGTATGAAATTAGATAACATTTATCATTAAAACTCTTTTAATAAATCTGTAGATATATCTGTTTTTGTAAAATATTTATAGAAAGAATAATTAAATTAATTAGCACAACATGCCGTTTTAATAATCTTGCAATTCTTATAAAAGAAATGTAGACAATATTTTATATGAAATGTAAAACCTACTTTAATAAATGCATTAGTTAAATTTTTGGACATATTAATAAAATTTTATATTAAATTTTCTTCAATGGTACTGAAAAGCACTGTTGGTGCATAAATATCAGAGCTATTTTTTTCTTTTATGATTCAACAATGGCACAACTCTCATAAAAAATAGAAATATATATATATATATGTGTGTGTGTGTGTGTGTGCATTTTTCTCGAAACAAAAAACTGGAAACAAAAATATCGAAACAAAAATATAGCCAAATAACTGGCAATAAATCACAATTAGAAAATAAAACTTTGTTAAAATCACTATAAAACACAAAATGACGCGCAGATGATATTCGGGATAGAACTTTTAACAGACTTTCAGCAGCCAAAGTAAGCACCTCGTCCTCTTACGGACACGTGTTTACTTCAGCTAATGGCAGGCTGTTAAAATTTCCAACCCGAAACGCGATCTGTGTGTTATTTTGGATTTTATGGCGATTTTAAGAAAGTTTTATTTTCTAATTTACTGTAATAGTTATAAGAGTCCATTAGGTATAGAAGTACTGAAATTCAAACTGGATTATTTTTCTCAAAATCACAACATTGTAAAATAACTTAATCAACAAAACTTTGTTTTTCGACAATAGTAACACTTTCAAAGTTCGTGTGAAAATTTATTATACTTATCAAATGATTTAGAGTGTTTCGAAATTACCAATATAAACTATATGATATTATTTTTTATAATCACTGTAATTAATTAGTGCTAAACAGTAAATAAAAAAGAAAAGTGCCCAATTAAACTGAGGCCGTTGAGGTCACATACTACTCACACTAACTGTATATTATACTCTTATTTTAAAGAATAATGCCCTTGAAAAGTAAATTTAGGTAGGGGGGTCTTGCCTCCATTTCCCCTCTGTATACTTGCATGTATCCAATGTCCCTCTGTATAACCAATGCGCCTCCAAATGTCATCACAGAAGCGCCTTATCGAAAACCGATAAACCAAATTTGAAGCAAATCGGATAGAAAAAACCATTTATCTAAATTAAGGGGGTAATAGTTCCTCCTTTTATATTTAACCAATGAACTTACAAATCTATTCAAGGAACCGCCTTATCAAAAGAAACCGGTATACCAAATTTGAAGCAAATAGGATACAAAAACCAATTTATCTAAATTGAGGGGGAGTATTGGCCCCCCAGTTCTCCCCTTTTAGACTTAAACAACGAACCTTCAAATCTAATCAGGAAAGCGTCTTATCAGAATTAACCGGGATACCAAAGCTGAATATAATCAGATAATTCTGCATAAAAAAAACATTTATCAAAGTTAAGGGGGGGGGTTAGCACCCATTACCACCATTATACTTAATCAATGAACCCCAAAATGAATCAGGGAAGCGCCTTATCAGAATGAAACTAGAAAAAGAAATTGAAGCAAATCGGATATTTATATCAAGAGTTTTCGCGTTACGTACGTGCGTACGTACATACATACATACATACAGAACCGGCGGGCACATTAGCTCTCAGGCTTTGATAGCCTGTCAGCTAAAAAAGACTCACTATAGGAAAATATAACGTGAAACGTAAATTTGCAATTACCTCTTCCGAGTTGCACATGATTTCAAAAAGATTTCTTCATCTTTAGAAAAAACAGAACGAATATATACTTTAAGGAAGCAGTAGTAAAAACAAAGTGTATTTTGTTGCCACTGATTTTCAGAAACGCTTCCTAATAGTATTATAGTGTATTAATTAGCTTAATCAACCAGAAATATAGATTGTTCGCGTGCTAGCCATTATGAAGTAAACATTATGAGGCTCAACAAACATATTTTACAGAGACGCATGCTACATAAACAGGATTAAAATTTTCTCTAAAATTAATATAATTGTGTTACTCTTCAATCTGTAAATTTAATTATGCAGCTGAAAATATTTTATTGAAAACTAGCAGAACTACCCGGCTTCGCCCGTGTCAATTATAAGGAACCTTCAATGTAAAATAAATTAAAACGAAATAATACGGCAATCACAATAACTGAAATTTGTGCATTCTAATCCACATGTGCATTCTAATCCAGTCTCGCAACCATAGTAAAATCCCTGATCTTTAATAAGAGAATGCACGTTTTCTTTGGCGGGTGTAAGAGAAAAATATGTGATTTTCCTGACAATACGAAAAAAAAAAAATTCCTCCAAATCGTGCAGCACTGAGTGAAATTCTCGTTTGTATGGTATTATCTACATTATAAAGTAAAAGCACTATGTCAGTGCCCATAAATTGTAACCCATAAAATGTGCCTTTACTGCAATTTTTCTCATTTTTAAACATTACACAATTTTATTTTTTACAATGTCGAACAGAAAAAAGTTCTTTCAAATGAAATTTGTTTGAAAATTGTACCACAGTTTTCTTATTTTAATGGATTTTAAAGTAATTTTTAAAGTTGAGTGCAACCCGATTACGAAAGATGAACCTGTTTACACTTAATGCAATAATAGTATAAAGAAAAGACGTGTCTATGAGTAACGCTGGTATCATATTTTCGGTGGCAACAACCTAACACAACAATAAATTTCCCTTTTACTGCAGTTTAACGTCAAAACATTGAACATTCGATTGTTCCAACGTATTATAGAAAACAAAAGTACTTTCAGTAATATTTGTTTGTAATGCTTATCTCAATTTACAAATTTTTTATGGGCTTTAAAATAATTTTTAAGCATGCATCTTTTTTAAATATGCTTGCAATCCAAATACAAAAGATTAACTCAATTGTTCAAAAACATTGTAAATAATTCAGAATTTGTTTGCTTTCGCGTAATATTCAGTAACTAAATTGGCAAACGAAATTAAAGCGCCAAAAATAAAATAAAATAAAACACGAATGTAACAGATATCAAATCAAACTACTCAAAATAACCTGATAAGTATATAAAATTCAAATGGGAATTTCGTTCCGGGTGCATATAACTTGAATTCTTCAGAACGGATTCCCATGCGACTTGCACTATTCGTTTTTTAGGGAAGATTTTAATGCGTAACATATTGTTTTCCGTTGCTTAGTCATAGAATTATAGGGGAAAGTTATATAATCATGTGAACACAATTATGAAGGATTAGTCTTATTAGCTGAATAAAAAATGCAGAACTATTTTTATCTCTAAGTATACTGACAGGTTTATCTTCAGTAATGGGGCTGTGCGCTAGGGTAATCTTATTTTAATGAGTGTGCCTGACACCTATTATGGTATGCAGCTTTGTTTAAAACAATATAGAATGACTTATGTTTTAAGCGACTATCTCGCATGCAACTTGATTACAAAATACTAACCTGCAATAATACTTAAGGTATTTCTCCAGTTTCCTGCTCAACAACGCGAAACTTTCTAATACATTTTCTGACTCATTAAACGTAAAGGCTTAAAATTTGTAGGCCTGACTATTAAAGCGATTTGGAATTGAAATGAGTTTTCCCTTTTTTTCATAAATACCTATAGAGTTATGAGCAATTGTGGTTTCGTGACGGACGGTTTTTCTCTTTATTGCACTGTTGAATCCGAAATTCTGTTCAAAACACCAACTGAAAGATCTTATACCTTTACCAAAATATGGAAACTATCTTTCGATTACATAGTTTCTAAATAAGAACTCCTGTCAATTTCATGCGCTTCCGAACAAAAATTAATTAAATAATATGTCAGAAAATAGCTCCTTTGGATTTGAGAACAGCCTTAACTTTATGAACAGCCTTAACTTGACATTTATGAAAAAACTAACATTTTTAGTTTTAATTTTGGAACTCGCGAAATTTAAATTCAGAAAAAGGATGTTCTTTTGACATATTGTGGTAATTTTTTTAATTTAAAAATTAAAATATATGTTTTCATTGGCGCGCGTAACAGAAGTATACAATATCTCCCACAATACGGGGGATAATGCAAAAAAATACATCCAAATGAAGTAGTAGTTACTAAAATTTTATTGAAATCAAATCTACCATGATTAGATGAAATGATGTCATTTTCCATAAATTTTAAATCAAGACATCTGTCAAGATTTTTTTTGAAAATGTAAATAACCGCTCTCTTTTTGCTATAAATCACAGAAAAGGCTAGCACTGAATCTAAACCAATACAACACTTAGCGATAACGCATAGCTATAAGATATGGCTGTAGTATACAATCGAAGTAGTAAGCAAAATATAGGAGCAATATGTTTACAATGAGTTTGATTACGCGTTGAAAAGATTTGATAGAATGTAATGTCATATCTAGCGTTTTTTTTTTTTTCTTTTTCTTAAAATGTTTTCATGAAATTTGACTGTTTGTATTAAAATAGATGTTTTAATTAAAAAACAACATTCAAATTGACGTGCTACGTTATTTTCCCGCTCTTATAGTTAAAGTTTTTATTTTATATACAAAAAAATTTAAATTTTCTGTTTAGAATGACGTCAGTATCAAACACGCAAAAATATAGCAAGAAAATCTGAATTTCTATTGCCAAATAGAAACAAAATACACGTGTTATCCTTATTTTTTTTTACATTATTGTGTCATTTTTTAGGGTTTGTCAACAGGAAAGAAACGTTTGAATTAAAAAAAGATTTAAAAAGAGATATTTCTATAATGTTAAATTATGGAAGTGGTAGAAAAATGGATAAATAGTGGTCTGATATTTTTTTAAGTAGACAGTGATCTTTTCCACGGTCTAAAACGTATGTACATCGAGTTTCGTGCAAATCGGTCAAAAATTGAAGATTTGTATAAAGGACATACACACGGAGAACGGCTTTTATATATATAAATTTATAGAATTTTAAAAATTGATATTCCGTCTTGAAAAAACTGATTAATATATTATGAAAAATATTCGGAAAAGTTTCGAAACATCAGTGGCAGGATAAAAAAGTCGGAAAATGTACGTCAATCATGGCAAATGAGGTGCGTTCGTGCTATTATGTAGCTTTATAAATATTCAGTTATTGGTACAATAGCTGTTATGCAAAAATGCATGAATACAAAATTTATTACGACTGTATACATATATTAAATTCAGTAATACGGAAATAATACGAATCTATCTTAACCCGTTATGTACTGAATTATGAATTCATGAAAATTTTATCTTCTAAAGCATTTTTCGTGAATTTTTAAAACTGTATTATTAGATATACATAATCATTTTATAAATTTTAGAAGGATTTTACAAGAATTGAAAGATTAATTAAATTTGAATTTATAGGGATTTTGTGCAATATTTATAACCCCACTCAAATCTTTTATTTTAAATATTTTTTTTATATTTTATAGAATTAAAAAATGCGCATATATAATGCTCTTACAATAGAATCTTACAATAGGAACATTTCCGAATTGAAACTTTTCACCCACTCTTTCAACGTTAAGAAAGCTGAAAAGAAATCATGCTTTTTAAAATGTTTTTGTTTAGTGCAACGAAATATGCCTTTGGAACAAGATAAAGTAAAGTATCGATCACTCATTCCAAAATTTATAATTACTAATCTATGTATTAATTTAATTTTATAACAAGTTATTTTAATGGTACGATTTTCATAAAATTTGAAACGACTCGACAAAATTCTCCAACGATTCTATATCTTAGGTTTCAAACAATTCGGTTGGGTATTTTTTGCGCTGTTATATACGGACATACGGACAGACCAGACGACGACTATAGGTGTTGTATTTTTATTTAATTATGAACGCACCTAAAAAAACTTTTTTTTTTTATATAAATACTTCTTTAAATATAGGAAATATATTGCTGTATGGTTCAATTTAATTTTCGAAAATCTGTTAGTTAAAGAGTGTTTTGTAGATAAATAATGGTTTATGGGATCATGCGAATTGGAAAGGGGCAATTGTACGTTCGTGCTTATATTCTATTTTCTTATATTAAAAACCATTTTTCTTTTTATTTACAGTCTACATACACATTTAGCTCATAAATAATGTATATATATAAAAAATCATTGCAAACTCGTCAAAACAAACATAAGTTCAATGAACAGTATTTTATTCCTGTATTTTTAACTTTTGTTGTATTTCACATTTACTTGGGAACAATTTTTTAAATGACCATTTTGTGTTCACATGTGTACGATTTTAACTTTTTTTAATAATGAAAGAAAGTTATTTAATTATAGAAGGCTCTATTTAAACATTTAGAAGTCTGTAACAAAAAAATATATGTATACTATATCGTTACGATAGATTTTGTCAAATCTACACAAATTGTTTAGAAATATATATATATATATATATATATTAATTGTGTTAAATCAAAACCCTGTGAATATATTTCGCAAAAACATATGGTTATATTTTGAACAACATGTTAATATACTTCAAAGACCATTTAAATGTATTTTTTACCTGCAGAAATATCCAGAAGTCTTTTTGAATTTACGTCTCCATTGAAAGTTCCAAGAGCTTCTTTCAAATCATCGTTTATATAATTCTTTACATCTTTATTTTCCCCAGTTGTTATGAATGATGAGATTGGTTGTGACCTTCATAATAAAATAAATAACATATATTAAGGAAAGTAAAATCAGTTAAATTATCAGTTAATACATCTTAACTAAGTCTTAAATATACATTGACTTAGAAATGAAAATGTATTGAAGGTTTGTTCACTAATTCAAACAATTATTATTTGGATCTTACAGCGTAAAGTGCGTAAACAATTAGTAACAAAAAACATTTTATTTAGAAAATGTACTAATTTTATATAAACAATTTTTCCGGTGATTATCTAATTTTTTTTTGTAATCGGTAAAACGAAACACCCAATTTAGACCGCCAAATATTAAGTTCTGTTTCATATAACATAAACTACCCAGTTAAAAATTTCTGTAAAATCACAGAAAAAAACGAGGCTCTGTAAATGTAATCTTTTCTGGGTTAAAAGCATTCAATCGTGTTTCTCGGTCATAATTTTACAGCCAATTCCCTTTTGTTATATCAATTTCACAGTAGGGATTTTCTTGTCTTTATTTAAAGATATTTTTGCCTCTTTTATAGCCTGTAATTCAAAATAAATGCTTTTCAAATTCTTTTACAGTTTCATTAGAAATATTAATAGAGAAAATTCGGTTTAAAATATATTTTATTAAAAATTAGAATCTTTTAGTTAGGGATAATTCATCTCTGCGGAGTTAGCTTGGTCTTTTATTGACAATCACTTTGCAGCTGTTTCATTCACCATGTGAGCACCACGAAGCTTAGAAATGTTATAGCAAATTAAAAGAACAAAAAATATTTCCCCGACGAATTCTAAAAAAAAAAATAAAAAAAAAATCTTTTGGATGCAGTACACCGTAAAAAAGGACAGATGTTTCTTAATTTACAAAATTATAATCAAGAACGAAAATATACAATAATCTGTTTCAAGTCACCGAAGATAACTAAAAGCTTTCCTTTACCTTTAAAAACCTTAGAAATCAATTTATTTTTGACATTCAAAGAAGAATTTATAAAAATAAATTTTTATTAGCTGCCCGCCATTTTCGGAAATGTTTCTGAGTAGCTTCTACAGTGCAATAATAAGTTCACTCAAATCGAAATCTAACTTTTTGCATTATCAGGTAATTATTTTGATATCAGAAAACACGGTTTATCAGACAAATATACAATATTAGCAGCATTAACATTAATATGAAAATTAATATGACTTCGTTATAATTGCATGCACGAATTCAGTTATGCAGCTGAAAATGTTTATTTGAGATTTGATAGAATCAAAAAAGCACTGTAAAAGCTACTAGGAAACGTTTCCGAAAATTACGGCCAGCTAATAAAAATTTATTTTTGTAAAATTATTCTTTAAATTTCAAAAATAAATTGTTTTCTGAGGTTTCTCAAGATAAAAGAGCGCTTTTTCGGAATCTTGGGTGACTCGGAACAGGTTATTATATATTTGCGTTTGTGATTATTGTACATTTTCATAGTTTAGAAACGTCTGTCAATTTTTACAGTGTAGTAACAACTCCTATAGAAGAAACAATAATGTGTTCGTCTCCTACCAAGAGGACTCGTGATCATATCACGGGTTGGCTGGAAATAAATATTGTAAAACTTAAATAGTACATCAGTTAAATTCGCTCTAATAATTTTAATTCTGAAGATACAAAAATCATTAATTTTGGGGAAAAATCATTATCATTTAAAATAAATAAACTAAATAAATGTACAGAGGCTTGTGTATTTTATGGATGTAAATTTACAGCACACTCTGTAAATTTACAGAATTTTTTTCTCTTATTTACCGTAATCTCTGTTTTTCAAATATCTGTAATTTTACATAAGACTCAAGATAATGGATTGCCAGTAGACAATCTGCAATTTAACAGAAAATGTTTTAACAGTCTACCGACAAGAATAAAATTTGCTTAAAATTCGCTGAAAATTCTAAGAAAACCGGCGACTTTGTTACATTTCATCAAGAACATAACTGTGTTAATGTGCCAGAAAAGAGCGAATTAAATTTGAAACAGCTAAATTGAAAGGTTCCGAGATTTCTTTTGTTTGACCATGCAAATTAATAATAAGTATTCATTGGATCACATATTCTACAGAATGCATATTTTAGAGCAATTCATAAATGCATATCAATTTCAATATTTTCGAAAAATTGTAACACCGATAAAGTGCAGTTGAAACTATTTTTTCCCTTTGGCCATAATGTAACGGAATACTTTTGACTGTCCCTGTAATTTAACTGTTCATCCGATTTTCATAAATTTTGAAATTACTCGAGAAAATTCTGCAACGATTATACATATTAAATTTCAAATTATTCGGTTGGGTAGTTTTTGCGCTGGCATATACGTCAGACGTACGGAGCAGACGACGCCTATAGATGCTACGTATTTATATGATTACGAACGAACCTAAAAATACCTAGATTACGTTTGAGTACGCCCGTTTTATCTCACTGAAAATTAAACATTTGAATCGCATGATTTTTTGGGAAGATATAAATTGCAGAGACTGGTCAGGAGGAGAGTACCAGGAGATGGCCTCTATAAAAAACTGAAACTAAAAATTTTCCTAAACTTCGAAATCAAACGTTAGGAATGAACTTTAACCCCTTAACGCTCAAATTAAATTACGGTTGAAAAATTCAAATTGCTTATTGGCACCACTTTTATGAAAAAGAAATATTCACCTTATTGAATGACAGGAAAAACGATACTAAAATATAGCCATTTTCACTATTTTATAAAACTGGTGGGAATCAAACAATCTGAGTAAAAGACACAGACCGAGAATATGACGGGAGCGAGAATTAAGGGGTTAAAATTTCATAACCGTGTTTTGCCTAACACGTATTAATTTACAGTTAACTTAACCCCTTGGGGACGAGCGAGCGGCATTTGTGCCGCGTAAGGAGCTCAGAATCAGGGATTATTCTCACCAGTAAATTTTTATTGTAAATTTTGTCTTATTTAATCCGAGCATTTTCCCGATTCAATTAGGCAAAAATTTCAGTTTTAAAAAACCGGTGATTAAAGATTAAAAAATCTGTAAAATACGCTCGTCACTAAAGGGTTAATAATGTAGATAGAATTTGTTATATAATTTAATATGAGATTATTAATGATTTTAATAATTAAACATATGTTTCTAAGACAAAAAAAAATGCATAGATTTTATTGTACCTTTTTAAATAGAAACATTTAATTCGGATTGCGGTTTGGTTATAGATCAATTAAATATTGTCACTTTTATTATGCCTTATAATCCTTAAATTTTAATATTTCCTAACTTTGCCAATACACATTGAAAAGTTGATAAACTACACACTTTTATACGCATTTTCGCACCAGAATTTGTAAGAGTTTAAGTTTTCTCAAAGCAGAAATAATTCTTTTCGGATAAAAATGTACTTATTTATGCCACTGAGATAGTCTCATTATCCATTTCTGTTAATAATAATAATAATAATCTCAAATTATATTTTAGTTTATTATTACATAACCATTAGTTACCATTACATTTGAATTGCTCAAATCAGTATTGTAAAATAATAATCAGTATTTTCCAAAAATAGAGAATTGTCCAACTCTGCGAAGAATAAAGAATAATTAATAAAAATGAACGAACCTGGCACTGCTGGCATTTAATAATCCGAAGAATGACATGATGAGATGAAATAAATATTTAAACTCCATCTTTATTCCTGATAAAGAATTCAAATCTTCAACCTATATAAAAGTGCTGGATCTACTAGCTCGCTATTTCGCATGAAGACTCTGTATTTATATACTAGCTTAAAAAGAGAGAAAAATGAAAAGAAAACTCTTTTATCATGAGAGCGCTTGTTGAAATGAGTGAAATCACTCAGGAAAACTTTTCAGATAATTATCTCTGCTACTGATATTTATAATCTATGTGTCTTTCATTTGTTTTATGCTACAGGGAAAAGCCCAGTCCGAACTTAACATTTTGAGTACTGGGAAATCCCATCTGAATTTTCTTTTCGCTCAGAGATGTGGATAAGAAAGAATTAAATTATTACGAAAACGGTTATTCTGATACTAAATTGATAATTAAGCATTTCAAGTATTAGTATTATAGAATAGTTTAATTAAATTTAATAAAAAAAGCTAATGATAAAATAAACATTGATACAATTTTAATTAGTTAAAAAATACTTTAAAAGATTTACAAACAAATCGTTGTCGATATTAACTGTAAACTAGTTGGATGTGCCAATCCCAAAACTTTCTTCTGTCTCATATATTTTAATATTTCAAAATGTTGTTACAAATGTCAATATTTCATTTTTATTAGTTCAACACTATATCAACTTTGAAAGAAAATTACACAAAAATTGCTATTATAGTTCCCTCTTTCGGCGGAATATTACAAAATTCACGGAGGACTTTCTTGCTGTGGCCAAAAATATATGCAAAAAATTTGGTTCAGTTCTATGCATAACCATATACACTTTCCGATGGTACAATACTCAAAATGCCACAAAAACGCCCAAAGACCGATATTACAGAGCTACCTACCGGCGGATGTTTTCCAAATTAAAGGAGGACCTGCTTGACATAGCCAAAACTTGGCTTCAATTCTATGCATAAATTCATACATTTTTCGATGGTACAATATTCAAAATGCCACAAAAATTGCGCAGACATCGCTATTACAGCACCCCCTACCGGCGTATTTTTCCAAATTAATGGCGGACCTGCTTGCCATAGCCACAAACTTAAAAAAAATCGGTTCAATTTTATGCATAACCTAATACAGTTTTCGATGGTACAATGGCGGTATATGGACACACGGAAATACTGACATTCGGAAACACGGACACACGAACATACATACATTTTCTATAAACATGTTTTTTGGAATCTCTGACCTCTAAAAAGTATAAATCCGTCGACAACCGGAAGTTGAGAAAAAATTCGATTACAATACTTTCTTCTATTTGAGATAGAAGAAAGAATTACTGAAAATATTCTTAATATAATAGAATTGTAATCAAAATTCAACAAAGATCTTTGTTACTAATCGATTCGTAAGACTTTCCCATATATTCATAAACTGTTTCTGGAAGGACCAATGATAAGCCTTAGAAAACAGTAGGATTTGATAGTTTTTGTAAAGGATTCTGAAACATCTTCTAACATTATCAGTAGCATATAATGCAAACCGGTAACACGGGATAAATATGGTTAACATACTTCCACGTGTACAGAACGTCACTGAAAATCGTTTTAAATTGAAAATTCTAAAAGTATTTTCACATCTATTATACTTTCTACGATTGCCCACCAACAACACAAAAATAAATTCTGGTGCTTTCGTATTACCCACAGAGAAGAGATAAGAGTGGAGTGCGCTTCCCCATTATCCCTTCTCTTGAAAAGTTGCACCAAAATGACTGGTCCTATTCAAGTAAAGGTTTCCAGATTGAAGGCGTAACCGCTTGCTTTAGTATTTAAAAATTGTTTGCGGTCGTGAAAAAAATATAAAAATACCCAATATCCATATTATGCATGTGAACCAGTGCAAAAATATAAAAAAAGTTAAACAAATCAAGTTAAAATCTGTTTGAATTAACTCCACCCCCATCTCTTCTCTATGGTATTACCTGCATACCAGGAGTCAACCGCGAAACATTATCCGTCAAAGACTTAAAAGAATCATTTTTATCAACTTTTTTCATGAATTCAGCAACAATTAATATGTGATAAATGAATTGCAGCGCTAAATTAATACTAGACTGATTTTTTAATGCAACTTCGACTGCCTTATATTCTCTAGGTAATGAAATAAGAATGAAAACAATTGAGTCTATATTACTTACATCAGTTATAGTTGTCCATAAATCATTAATTACTTTGAAAAGTTAGCAATATGCTGAATATGATTGTCCTTATTCCTTTGCTAGTAAATAGTCTTTCAGATAGATTTCGTATGAAATACTACCTATTACTTTCTCCCCTAATTGGGATTTCTGAAAAAAAATTGCAGATCTATACCGATCATGACCCCTAGAACTCAAAACCACCCTCAGTAAAAAATTATATACAGTATAACCTCGATTATCTGAAGTAACTGGGACAGACCATCTTTCGGAAAATCGAAGTTTTCGGATAATCGTGAATGCTTCAGTTTTAAGATTAAGGGCAAATATGTGCGCTATTTCTTATTAAGGTAACAAGTGCTTAAAAAAATAAATCAATAGCAAACAAGAATAAACCAACTGAATATTAATTTTGAAATTGAGTTCCTTTTACATATTTCACAAGGGTTTGAAACAAAGTTTTGTTTGTTGAAGTTTCGATTGCATTTGCTTTTTCAGCTCTATCATTGAGTTTTCTTAATACTATTGGTTTACCAATATCACAGTCATTCTGGTGCTTTCTGCATAACACTTTTTTTTATTTTTGCAGCATCTCTCTTCATTACACTTATCGCTGCAATACCAATGCCTTATTCTTGAGCTTATTTTGTCATACTTACACCGGATTCTACATAATTTATGATTTCAATTTTTCCTTCTATACTTAAAGTAATGCGTTTATTTGTACACATGCTAAAATAACAAAAATTTACTCTAGTAAACATCTCGTACGGGAGTTCAAGTTAAATTCAAAGAAACTATAAGAAAGGGGATCAAAATATTTATCTGTACTTGTGGTTTGGAAAGGACCGCTTGCACATGAGGAATGTGATAGTAAAAAAAAAAAAAAAAAAAAAAAAAAGCTTTAAAAATGGATTTCGGTTAACCGAAAGTTTCGGTTAAAACAATTTCGGATAAAAGAGGTTCTACTGTATATATATATGTTATATAAGAATTTTACTTTTACTGTTCATTTAAATTATTCTAAATTGCCGGCATATTCATTATTTACCCTTTTTTTAATACTCTCTATTATTTATTTCTAGTTAAATTCCTATAAATTTAAAACGCGTATCTTAATAATAGTCTTATTAAAAAACTTAATCTAATCTTTTAATCCCTTCATTAATTTTTATCGGCTACCAAACTGTAAAATTCTGAGCGCAGTTACTTTATTTTTCGAAGGTCTATAAAAGCCATTTTTACATTTTTATTTTATTTTATCTCATTTTCCCACCAGCCGAGTGAGTGTCAGCCTAATCACATCGAAATCCTTCCATCAGCAGTACCGGGATTCATTTATGTGACGTTTCTCGATCGCTTTTCATTGGTTGAGTGACGGATCGCAGTTTCATTTCGAGTCTCGCTCATGAATTTGTTTGGTTAGCCTGAAGTTTGCTTTTCAATCGGAATTCCTCCGCGTATTCTAATAAATAGCTCGAGCATGAGTTCAGAAAAGATTTTATGTGCTGTTTGATTGTTTATCTAATCTGTTACCTGGTGTCCTAAGTTACGTAGAATATAATTCGTTATTTAACATATTTTTCGCATGAATAACTAGTTCGTGCTCAAGCAGGATGGCTCTGATTTCTCATCCTGTAGAAATGTTTACGTTGATGTGTTCTGATGGAACAAACAATTTCCGATGACTACGTTTCTATGTTTTAATTGGTAAATCCATAGATTTCTTCATAAGCCTTTTTTTACCACTCATGCGGCCTAATCTGCCTTGACTTCCTCATGAATCAATGCTTATTTGATTGGACTTTACCAATCTTATCAGTATCAACAATCGATAGAGTTAATTAAATAAGTCAACTGAAGTATTATATCGGTCCACAGCTGCTAAATTTTCACAGTGTTCACACCTCCAATAGCGATGATAGCACTAATTGGTACAACTGCTATACATATTAAAATATGGTACTAAACCAGAAATATGTCGTAAAAAGCACTACGTGATTGTTCGACTTGACCCATTTATTTGTTTCGTAATATATATACATGTACGTATATATATATATATATATATATATATATATATATATATATATATATAATGCTTTTAAAAAGGTGTAAAATAAACAACTCAGTGCATCAGGCGCAACGCAGCTCCTTATACGCACTAAGTAAATATAGCTCTAACAAAAGTAAATGATTTATGAAATCCATGAAAAAGAGGGAGCAAAACAACAATAAATATGTAAAAATTGAATTTTTACATAATAATTTAGTAACGGTACCTGTGGACAAAGCGGCTTCAAATTATGCAATTATATCAAAGCTCTTTTATATTGACAAAGTTAAAAATGAGTTAAATAATAATAAATTTTATAAGAATTGTAAAATAAGTCATACTGTTATTGTTAACAAATTTAATGCTTACACCAAAAAGGCTAGAAAGATGTATTTATATAATTTTGCTATTAATAATTATCATACTTTTCTATTTTTGCTTTTGACTCCTGAATTTCACAAAACACCTATTAAATTCAGATTCATATGTTGTAATTCAAGATAATTGGTAAATGTTTAAATGTTAAGTTACAGGAGTTTTTGAAGCGTATTTATGGTTTTTTGAAGTTTAAGTATAGAAATACTAGTTATTTTTGGTGTATTGACAATAGTAATGAGGTTTTAAATAAAATTAATAAAATGCTCATAACGCCTTCTAATTTGTATACCTTTGATTTTGAAAATCTTTTTTCTAATATACCTATAGATTTACTTTATGATACATTGAAAAATATATTTGATTTGTTTTGCATTGAAGAGGAGTTAGGAATTATAGAGATTTTTTCTTGAGTTTATGTAATTTCTGTTTTCTTAATAATTTTATTACATTCAATGGTTTGCTTTTTTACCAGTTATGTGGCATTGGGATGGGTACTAATTTTTCGAGTTCTGCTGCTAATCTTTTTCTTTTTTTATTATGAATTCAACTATGTTTTAAACAGTAAAAAGAGTTTTGCAGTTTTAAGGTATATCGATGACTTAATAGTATTCGATGACAAGCTTTTGGTATCGATTAACGATATCTATCCTCCATGTTTAAAGTTAAATAAGGCTTCTGTTGATAGTTTCATGTTAATTTTTTGGATTTAGATTTATTAATTAAAGATAACAATATATTAGTTAAAATTATTGATAAACGGAATTTTTTTAATTTTGATACTTAGTCAATGCCACACTGGTTTTCAAATTTAAGTAAAAGGGTTTTCATCAACATTATTTTGGGGAAAGTTAATAGATTTTATAGGATTTGCAGCAGCAAAGGATTTTTAAGTTCGCAGATTTTTTAATTTACTGCTAATCCTTTTTACAATAATTTGATTCCATATCAGTTTTTTTTTTCATTATGTAAATCAGCTTCAAAAGAGTTTTTTGAAGTGGCAACAGCTAAGCGGCCAAACACCGTAATGGATGCCGACGGCACTGCTTGAATATATGAAAAGTGATGATTAAAGTCTTTATAAGAACGTCTACATTTTGATGAATGTCAAGTTGGAACTGAGGTGACATGGAATGAAATTTATGTTTATGAAGATAACGGAAAGACAAGTCTAGTTGACGCTGATCTAACTTGGATTATGGCCCTGCTTGCAACTCCTGCTGTTGGAGAGATGTGGAGCGTAGTGGATATTTTAAATGTATCAAGTTTTTTCAAGTCTTCACGAGGCAAGGTGAGGGTATGGCCTTCTCACATGTTTAGTGTTTTTAATTACTTAATTATTCAGTTATACAAGAATTTTTAATTTGTTTATGTTTTAATTTAGTTCTATTTATTTTGAATTGGTTGGTTGTTCATGATTTTAAAGCAGTTTCGTTTCGATAAGTTTTTGAAAGTTTAAGTTTATTTGATGATTTTTTTACACTTTTGAAATATGGGGTATGGCCATATCTTGCGAAACCTGTGAGGATTCAATTTCTGTTTTTTGGTACCTGTTTTTTAACTCCTCACACTTTCCGAACAGCAAGCAGTTTTTGTTTTTTTTTTTTAGTTATAAATATTCATTGATTTCTATTGTTGTTTTGCACCCACTTTTTCATGGATTTCATAAATCATTTACTTTTGATAGGACCCTATATATATATATATATATATATATATATATATATATATATAACCATTAATTAAACATTACTGACCACCTTCAATAAATGTGATAGTATGAATGAATTTACAACAATACAGTTTCCCCAAACAAACTGAATGGATACCAAAAACATAATAAACAAGCTTCTATGTATAAAATAAAGTCCCTTGTACTATATAACAAGAATTTATAATGAAGAAAAAAAGATGAATATGGATTTCGATAAAAATAATTGAAAAGCTTATATATTGAATTACGTTATCAAGAGTAGAGAATTCAATTATATAAGCACAATCAGTCGTTTTCTGTGAGAAAAAAGTTAAAGCTAAATTTCTTTTTTCTCCTGTACTCAAATGACCAATATATCCAAGAGAATAGTTTAAGATGAAAACAGAATAAAATTAAATGCTATTAAATGGAAAAAGCAATACAACCTTTTACATAATTTATAGCAAGGAAAAATAGTAATATTACACGAAATACCTAATAAAATCCCATTTATTTTATCCAAAAACACAACAGCACATGGTATCGAAAAGCTAGATAAGTTTAAGGTTATTTTAACAGTTAAGTTAACACAGATTTTAAAACCTAATGTATACAGTTAATCTATTCTGAAATACCGTGATAAATGCAATTAAAATAATATAAATAGAAAATAATTACATATTAAGTAAATTACTTCTTAACACTTTTAAATTTTTTTGAATTTCTTAACTAAAGTTAAAAATACCAAAACTATAATTTTACAAAATCGCAAATAGCAAACATTAAGCTCCACCATGTGTTAAAAATTGATATTATTACACTATTCGAAGCATCAGACAGAATCCAATTTAAATTTTAGTGCTGCCATCTATGATATTAACTTGAAACTAATATGAACAAATTGCCATAAGATTATGCTATTATAAGTTAATACATTCATAATATACCAAGTGCTATATCCCAACAAATCCTAATATAAAAATACCATATTATATTTCATTATTCATATAAATATTAAATAAATACAAATGTTAATAGAATTATTATAATATATTCTACTACCATACCCAAAAATCTATACGGAAAATTTAAATAATTTCAAAACAATAATATAATATAGCAATAAGCTATAAGACTACATAATTTATATATATAAATCATATATAATAAAAATATAAACTATAAGAAATACTTTTAAATATAAAAAATTAATTAATAAAATGAACGGGAAGAAAAAAAAAGGGTGTTAATAAAACTATGTCAGAATCTTCATTTCCCAATTGCCTAATGATAACAAATAAATTGTGTGGTTTATTTTCATATTAACCATAAAAAACTAAAGAATATGAATATGAGATTAACATTCACATAAAACCGTTAATTAATCATTTAATACTAAGTTCAAAATTAAACATTATTAAAAAGTATAGAGGAATAATAAAAAACTAATAACCCAATTTTTATACAAACTGTAATATCATTAGTTATATCAAATAAACTAATTATACATATTATTCACCATAAAGATGGTATATTATTAGAAAATAATATCATATTGTCCCGAGAAGACTAAAAATGAAAAACAAGTTAATTGTTAACTTGATTAAATATTAATTAACCTAAAATAGTTCAATATGAATTTAATAGAAAATTAACGTCACCATATATACATAAAATATCGAATCAACCTCCATATAAAAAGTGTATTAGCATTGTAGTTATAATTCAAATGCCCCATCATTTTTTTATTATTATTATAAATTAACCATAGCGTATTATCCAGACAACACCACCCTCCTCCGTACTCTAACATCTACCCACCCAACCGCCCTATAATATTTTTTTTATTATTTTACAATTATTTATTTTTTTATAAATATTTTCTTATTTTATAAGTTTTTTTTTGTAATTTTGTTTACGCATGTTTTTTTTTTTTTTTTGTTTTTTTTTTGTTTTTTTGTTTTTTGTTTTGTTTAAGATTATGTAAGTACTAATTGTATATTAAAGAATATGTGAATTTCTTTGGAAAACCTTGATTTAATGCATCATAAATTAGTTTTTTAATATTATTATTAATTAGATGAGAAGAACATAAACATTTTATTCTATATAAATGGTTAAGTATTATATTTCGATATACAGAATTATGAAGAAAAGATTTAAAATTTGTAAATATATTAACATTTAATTTAAATTCCTTACGTTTATCGTATAGATAGATCTGTTATTGTTTTGTTGTCTTTTATTGTAGTTTTAAGATCTAAGAAGTTCATTGTATTATTAGATAAGAGGTTTTCCGTTAATTCCAATAATTTTTAATATCCTGTATGAGTTGCATCTTTCTTTGGATCTCTTAGCTTTTTATTATCTATTTTCTGTAATGTTTGCGTTATAAGGAGCTAAATTTTGTCATTTTAGGCTTAATGCCGACAAAATTGGATGAAATAACGCATCTTCTATCAATGAACTCACAAGCTCCTCTGACGATTCTGTGAGTCATTCATAGTTTCTTATTTTACATACTGGTTTCCTATGTTCATTTCTAAATCATCTTTAGAACTTTATCAATTTCTTCATATATTTTGTGATTTGAAATTTATTAATATATATATATATATATATATATATATCATTTTCTTCTGGACATGATAACTTCCGTAATTCTGCACAAATCTCTTCCAAACTGATACATAAAATCAAGGGGCATTAAATCTCGATCAAGATCGTTAATGGGCAAAATCGGATCAAGGGGATGGAAATAGGGAGGGGTTTTGTGAAAACCGAAAAAAACCATATCTTCTTAATTTTTGCACATATCAAATCAGTTTAAAGTTTTTATTATTTCTAAAAATTGGACCAAAAATTTATATATAACAGATTTTTGATAAATTTAAAAGTAGGCTCAAAGGGCGCAAAAATAGGGTTTTAGGGAGAAAAAATTTCATAACTTCGTCAATTCTCAAGATATCGAATTCAATTAAATTTATTATAAATCTTCTTAATATTATCTAACTATATTATCTAATAACTTTTATATTGACACGTTTTTGATAGGACCAATTCGTACCGCAAAATATTAAAAAAAAAAGGGGGCTAGTTGTAGAAGAAAAAATTCATAACTTCGTCTATTCAAAAGATATAAAATCCGCATGAATTTATTATGTATCTTCTTAATATTATTTAAAACATTTATATTGACAAGTTTTTGATAGGAGCAATTCTTGCAGCAAAATTAAATTAAAAATACTTAGCGGTAAAAGAAAAAAAATCATCGTATTAAGGCTGTAGTCAAATCCAAACTGCTTATTTTCTGACTAATTTTTAAATTCATTTTTGCTCTCAAACGCATCCAATTGGCAAGTTCTCTTATTCAGAAACAATAGAATATATGTAATGATTGATTTTTCGATAAACACTGTGATGATTTTAAATGAAAATCAAATTTATTACTTAAAAGGCACAAAGGCCAACATAGTGAAAAGATTCCATGCTGGGACTCGAGTCCGGGCCATCAGTATAGCCCACTGACATTCTACCGACTGAACCCCATGGAACGATACCCAGCCTGGAATATTTCTCACTATTACATGTTGGCAAAGCTACAAACGCAGCACAAGATGGAATATTTATCGTGAGCCACCGACATGGAGCAAACACGAAACTTAACTAAATCCAGAATTGATTGAAACTATATTAATACTTGGAATTTTTTCCATAGAGATCCATTCGCCTTGCATACAATATTTCAAATGAAAATCACATTTCAAATTAAGGCAATTTTAATTTTGTAAATTTTCACATATTATATTTTGCAATTTCCTGTATATTAAAAATTCATAACATCAATAAAAAGTATTAAAAGCAAATACCAGCCATTTATATTAATGTATTCGAATTTTTTATGGATTCCATGTAGAAGATTTATACATGATACATGAACTACATAATATAGTTGACATAATTCGTTATGGATATTATTCGTATTCGTAAAGAATATTATCATTGATGCGCACTTCATGAAATAACTGCGAAAATAAAAGTTATGCATCTGAATGTTTCCTATGAGTTGTTACTTTTCAAGAACTACGTACATTGTATCAGCGTGTAACATACTGGATTTCATCTAAATACTACGCGATATCTACCTATGAGGGGAATCCGAATTCTTTTTTAGACTAGGCATTATTTTATGTATGAAATGTCTTTCAGAACCTCTAACTAACATATATTGATATTGTGGTACATATTCAGGTGAATTTTCAAATATTAGAGGGCGATCGGACATCTGGGAGATTAGACAATCCGAAAGACATATAGTCAACACGTGAACCAAATTCTTAAAACTTTTCATGTTAGTTGGAAAACATTTGTTAAAGAGAAAATCGCATAACGTAAATTAATGTATCTGATTATGTAGATGAAATGACGTTATGATGCTCATAATTTGACTTTTAACTTTTTCGCATTAGTTAATCGCTAAAAGTTTTCGAGTAAATTATTCAAAACATTCTGTACGAGCATACATGTACACAAATTCAAGAAATTTGAGCAACTTGAATGCATTTACTTTCGATCTTGAAGTTTTTATTTCATAAACAAATGCTATTTTTCTGCTGCCATAACTTGAAAGTGTAAACGAAAAAGGGAAAAAGACGGTTTTGATGCTGGATTTCTGAAGTTGCTTGATTTTTTAAATCACACTATATTTATACAAAAATATATACAATTTACTATATACAAAAAGGCGCTATTCAATATTCATTCTTATGTCTTAAATTATTATATGTAGCTGATTCAGACTTTGTAAAAAACTCCATATCATTTTTTGCTAATAGCAATATCCCTCTTGCATGCTTTTGCATATTAAAACGTTTTCCAAATTTTCATTTGATAAAGAACTTCGGAATTTAGTTCTTGTTTTACATACGCTTTTAAAAACTCTCTCGCATTCAGCATTGCTATGGGATATTGTCAAAATACCCATCATAAAATGTGCTTTATTTTCATATTTAAAAGAGCCATCTGCTGTTGACAGTTTGCCCAGAATAGCCCACTTTCGATCCATACTCCCTTATTCAAGTACATCAACAGGGATGTCATCAGTCTGTAAACAACAAAATTTAGAATGAAGTTTATCTCTAGCTTCATCTTCATTCTGAAAACACATTACAGGGAATTAATTTTTAAAATACTGCACATCAACAAAAAAATTGTTGAAAATTTTCCGCAAGTCTGAAACTTCAGCATGCTTCAACAAAACAATATTGAAAGGAAATTTATGCATAATATAGTTTCAGCATATAATAAAATATTTCCTGACATTAGAATGAAATTGAGTTTTCTTTTTCATTTCTTTCTAAGGCATTCACACCTTTTGAGGTAGCAGAACCAATCGTTAAATCACTTTTTGGTATGACTAATAATATTATTTTTATGTATGACTAATAGTAAGCTCGACGCAGCAATGGTCGTTCGGTAGCTTCAGAGCCCCGATCCCTCTCTTCCCGCTTTTCGGTGTTTTTAATTTGTGTAATTTCCCTTTTAAATTTATCCGGTATTATTTTTTGATTTTTTAACCTGGCTTCCTCTAGAGTCTCTTATACTTGGGACGTGTCTGAGGATCTATGAACCTGGCTTTCGAAAAAGAGTCGGAATAAGAGAAAAAAGAGTTTAAAGGACCGCGAAAAGAGGCCGCTCACCACGGCGGTTGCCGTGTTACCGCACTCATCCGCATGACGCAAATCTGCATGACGTTCGTCATGATAATGTTAATATTAATATGTATAATTTAGTCTTTTTCAGTTTTAAAAATTCTAATTTTGATACGAACGCTGATCGTATCTTTCTGAACATTGTACTTCGTGAAAACCAATTTCATCCTCTTGTCAAAATTAGGAAATCCCAATTTAAAAAGCGTAAGATAAATTGTTAGATAATGTTCGTTATCAGTAATCGTGTCTTGACTTTCTATTTCCAGTTTGGGGGTTTCCTTCTACATTATAAACGTTTGACGTCAATATGATGTATCTTTATAAATATCAGAAGAACGATAATACACCAAACTTGAGAGATAATAACCGTCTGTTGTGTCAACGTTAAAACTGTCTGTATAATTTTACATATTTTATTAAGCTCCTATGTCTATGTGGTGTTACAGAAAATGTTACTTTACATTATTATATTTTTTTTATGTTGTAATGCAAACTATATAAATATTTACTGTTATAAAAGGTGCTGATAGATTAAAAAAATACATGCATATAATTTTTACTCGTAAAAATTGGTAAATTAAGAGATTTGAAGCAAAAATGTTTATTAGTACAATTTTATATCAATTCCGTGGTAAGTCACCAGGGTTTGCGCAAATCACAACGTCTAGTGTCACTTTTGACTTTATAGTTAATGAAAGACACGTTTGTGCATTGTAGAGAAGAAGCAGCGGTAAATATAGATCATAAAAACAAAATCAGTAAATGTTTCTTAAAACAACACTGGGGACGATTTTATTGTTAAACTATGAATCGAATAACAGTGTGATATGCAGGGTATCTACATTCAGCAGTTTCCAATGGCTAATTTCTAAACCGTTAGTCATAGACATATTGTTCAAATTACAGAAATGTTTAATATGAGGTAAACAATTATTTAAAAAGTATTTTTTATAAAAAACAAAATCCTAAAAAGTTTCGAAATTTAAATTTTTATACGGTCACTTGGTTCTACAAGTGATATTTAGTAAAAATTACCTGTTACACTAACAAGTAAGTAAAAAAATAGTTCCATTCGTCTAACACTAAAATTGATCAAGTTATGAAACTTTGAATTGCATGACTTTTACCAATATTCTGCATCTGAACACAGAGGAGTTGGGCCATACCTTGAGGGTTTGTACACAAGCTGCTTAAAGTATTAGAAGGATTTACTTCGGATTTCTGCATTGGGAAGGAGTCACAGACGAAAGGAGTCACTTCGAGCAAGTTTAAAGACTTCCTTAATTTCTATTAATTAATTTTTAAATTAGATAATATAATAGCATTTTAAAATATGCGTCATTTTGTAAAGAAATGCGACTGCAGCTTTTCATCATTTCATGTAACAAAAATTCTGTTATTTTTAAAATTATATTTTTAATACAAGTTGTATATTTTTCTTTAATATGTTAGAATGGAAATAGATTTCTACTTTATACTGTAATATTATTTTTATTCTCAACTATTATTTTTTTTTTGCATCTGACGGTTATTTATATTTAGTGTAAATTTGTGAATGACCCCTATTATGCATAACAAAATATGCTGTAACTTTTAATAACTGTTATGCGTTCAGTTTTAAACGTAGAAGAATGAGACTTTATTTATCTTTCTTCTCAGTGTAATAGTAAAATATTTTTACTGAATATAACTTATAGCACAGTGAGGGACCGTATAAAAATTTTAATTTCGTAGTTTTTGAAGAACGGATTTAGGACCCCAATCACATTTAACTTAATTTCTTCTTCAAATCTCTTAATACTTCTTTACCTTATTTAAAACATTTTTTTGTAATTGGTTGGTTGGTTGGTTGATTTTGTGACGGCCGATTATCTACACTAGGGATATAGGCCCGAGGGGGAGTGCCCTTCGTGGGGTTTTTTCTAAGGGAACCTAACCCGTATTAACGCATGGGAATCCATGGTTCGAAGAAAACCACGAAAACTCCGAACGATTAGGCCGACGGGCGCGATTGGGATCGAACCCAGCACTTCCCGTCTACCAGTTTCGAGAGCAGAACCTCTCAGCCACTGGTGGGGCTTTTTTTTTGTAATTGGAACTATATGTCTATTAGGGCGTACCGAAAAAAATCGAAATTTCTCAAATTTTATTGTGATAGTGCGGAAAAGTTTTGAACTCCCTTCATTAAAAAGTGTTCGGGATCTGAAAACAGTGGGTTGATATCTTCTGTCGCCTCAGTGGGCCGAAGGTTCCGAAAATTGGACAAAAAATTATAAAAATACAAAAATTAATAAATGATCACTGATTTAGTTCATCGTTTTGGGATAATACTTAAAAATTACTATGTTTTAACAACAACAACCAAAAATATTTTTACAATTATGAGTTAATATTTTTTGTAAGCGCATCGACACCAAATTTTGGAAAATAAATACAACTCACACATATCTCATTTTAATGCGAACAGAATGTTTATTTCATGATTTTCGTGGTCTTGTTCCATGTGGGTTGTTGTCCATGTGAGTCAAGTTGATCGAATGCAGTCGGCGTCTACATTTAGGAAGCCACGCGTGCTAACATTGAGAACTCACATATAGCGCTACCTATGGATTTCCGAGCATGCTTTCCTATGTAATTACTGTCCCTAATTATGTTCTTTACCTCCCATCCAAGTTTGTATACAAAATTCTGGGGCATCCTGTATTTGATTGAAAATTTAAATAACTGAATACATCAAATCTTTTTTTTTCTGTAATTTGTTTGTCTATTTGTTTGTAATATAAACTTTTTTTTTTCGTAACCCAGAAAATTTAAAAGTATTTCTATCTTTTTCTTAGGAGAAACGTATAGAAATTGATTAAACATCGATAATAAGATTGCTCGGCGATTGAGATGTGTGGTTTTCTGCAACTGAATATTTTTGTTCCAATAAACGTTTCATTCCAACTTTATTTGTTGCAACATTCCCTTTATATCATATTATTGACAGCGTTATTCATCTATGAGGTCAACCTTTCTCAAAATAATGGAGCACTTATTAATCTGAATATTCCTAATACCTTATTCGAAATAATGAATGACCAAGAACAGTTTTTAATGCTCTATTCTCATATCAGAGATATAAGCCAGTCTCTTTTGTGTCTCTCACTTATATGATGCTATCAATTATATGCCAATTTCTGCAGCTATGGAAGTCGCCTTCTGTAAAATGAAATGTAAAACTTTTGTCATGTATACAGTTTTTTCTACCACTTATAAAGCAGTAACTTAATATTCTCATTCATCTGTATGGAGTCTTTCTTACTTTTATACGGTATTACAATTTTATTCTTATTACATTGTTATTCTTATTTAATTTTTATTCATAAAAGTTACAATGAAATGTGTAAAAAACATACAGAAATCTTGTTCATAAACAATTTAAAGCTTAGAATGTTAACTTTAAAAGTACTTTCGTCGCTAAGGTTTACAAGTGCAGCTTTAGATATTTAGTTGTGCAGTAAAATGATTTTCATTAAAAGGGATTAAAAACATAGTCATATATGCAAGAAATAAGCATTGCATATCAAACAACAGAAAACCGTATCGACATTTTTTAAAAGATATCTATAGTTAAATTAAACTTTTTGTAAAAAAGTAACACCTACATTAATTAATTATTTCTTAGTACTTTTTTAACACTTTCTAACATAGTCGTATAAATGAAAATATTAAGTTACTGCATTCATGAGGATAAAATGATGTTATACACAAATCTAAAAGTTCAAAATGGACATAAGTGTCTAAGGGTACAGAATAAGTCTTACAATTAAGTGTACGCAAACGAATAAGAGTACGCAAACTTCATGAAGTCCCTATAGTTACTCAATGAAGCAAACTAAAACAGTGAAAAAAAGGAGGGGGGGAGACAAAATAAACAGACTGCATTAATTGATTATAAATATCATGTTGACAAATGTTATACTATTTGAAAAGACGTGAATGAGAGGGTAAGAAGAGTATACATGTAAAAAAACAGAAAATTAGCATCCGTCCCATTATCATATCGTCCGGCCAAATTTTTGTTTATATATATCTGTAGTGTACTGTGTAATTATATTACACAGTAGTGTCCAAAATTGTGGAAATGTTTTTGAAATGACGCATTTTTGAGGCTTGGGGGCTCATAATACAACTTCTTATTTAAGTAAAACCGAATAAAATTATATATCAGTGGAAAGATTATTTAATCAAGAATTGAATAAAATATTTTTTTATAACGATTAACATTTAATCAAAAGATATAGAAAAAAACACAAGTTTCATAGGTTAACATGGAAAGACTTTTTTAACACTTTTCAACAAAGTGGAAAAGTGTTTATGACTTCGGTTTGTCTGGCCGTCTGTCAGTATGGCCGTCTGTCCGTATGGCCGTCTCCGTATGGCCGTCTGTCTGCGCTCTAACTCCCGTAAATATACTCGTATTGCCCTGAAATTTTTGGAGGATATTGACGTTTACCATAGCACGTTCCCTATTTTAAATGAAGTTTGTAGCATGTTTAGTTCATTTACAGGGACAGTCAAAAGTTTTCCGTTTCATTAGGGCCTATGGGAAGAAATCGTTTAAAAAGATTTTTAATGATGTTACCCGCGTCCAAACATAACAAAATTGATATGCATGTATTAAGCGCATTAAAACATGCATTCTGTATAATATATGGCGCAAAAAATAGTTATTATTATTTTACAGGGCCACACAAAAGAATTTCGTTACATAATGATATAGGGGGAATTGCTTGCGGCGTATTTTAATTATATTAAACTATTTCACGTATAATGAAATTGATATACGTCGCTGAGGTTTACCATAAGTTATTTCATGTATATTACGAAGTCCATAGCTTTTACATGGACACACAAAAGTTTTCAGATAGTATATTGTATCAGAAGTACTGTACACTAGCGGTGATTGCTGGAAATCTATTTTTAATTATGATATGTGCTTTTATGTTTCACTACATTTATGCATACTATATGGTGTGTATAAATGCTATAATTCATATACAGGACTACTCAAAATAATTTCTAAGGGTTACTTAGTATGAGCGCAAATTGGTTAAAGTTAGTTTTTAAATGAGTTATGAATTTTTACGCTGAACTACATTTAGTTTACTAAGAAATGTTTGTAGAATATAGATAAAATGATATACAGGGGCACGCAAAAAATTGGATACATGGCCCTCTATAAATGATAATTTCTGGAAATGTGATTTCAGTAGTTTTAAGCATGTTTTAGTTTGAATTAAAATCTAGCTAAATAGTGGCGTTTAATAAAGGTACTAGGTAAACGATAGGGCTGTACAAAAGTATTGAAGTTTTTTTTTCAATTAATTGTATAAATTGCCGAAAGAAAAATTTCAACCTGTTATACGTTTTCTTGCTAAATTATATTTTCCCATTATATAGTATATATATCAACATACAGATCAAATACAGGACTGTTCAAAAGAATTGGAATATATATTTGGCTATGGGCGGAAATTACTGAAATCAGATTTTTAAATGTTTACTTAGTTATCTTATTTACCTTATTTCCCTAAGTAACGAAGTTTCGTTAAAGCTTTCACGGAGTGTTGGTAAGTGTTTCATAATATATGCTGTACGCATGATTTTTCTTACTTGTTTATTTATTTAAAAAGCGTCTGTGAAAATGGGTGTTTAGGGAGCCAATCAGGTGTCATTGAGTTTTCACAGTGAGTCAGTCAGATAACATTAGTTTTCAACTATTGTTCTAATGTTTTGGAGGATATTTGAAAACTGTCATAAGGATATTCGCCAGTGTTTTTTGTGATTGATATTGCAGTTTTATGTTAAACATTGAAAAATTAAATAATTTGCTCAAAAAGTTGTCCAATCACCTGGATTGCGATGTAAAATAATATTATTAAGTGAACAATGTTACAGTTATGAAGACATTGCAAAAAGGTTGATGGAAATGAACCCAAAAATGGAATTTCTAAATTTTTGAAGCGGCATACGTATAGCATGTCATTACAAAACGAAATTTGTAAAGGCATGAAAAAGTGTACAAGAGCAATTAATGATAAAGAAATTAACAAACAGTGCATTAATGAAAGAAGAAATTAATCTGGATAAATACAAGGTGAAATGGCGCAATCCAGCTGTATTCCAAAAACTGACATTTTCCGGTAGCAAAGATTTAGTTTAAATACAAGAATTCTCCGAAAAAAACCACTTTTGTCTCTCCGACAAAGGTTGAAAATATTTAATTGGAGTTTTAACTCATGTCAACTAGACAGTGGAACAATAGGACAGTGTTATTTGTTCTCATGTAACTAAAATCACTCTAATTGGTAGTGATGGCATAAAATACGTAAAGAGAACAATCGGAGAAAATTTACATCCTAATTGAATTACACATACTGTAAAACATCCAAACACTTTTATGATATGAGGTTGTATGGCATCTAAATGTATAAGCAGAATTTGTGTGATTAATGGTAATGTATGAATACTGAAAATTACAAAAAGGAGACACTTCAATCGTGACTGAAGCTTTCCGAACGTGATCTGTTGAAAGATAATAAAGATTTATCAACATGATTCTACAACAAGACTCAGATTTATGTCAGATTTCTCATGTGTGCAAAAGATGGTTTCAAGATAATCATATTCCATTGTTGGTTGGTCGGTTGGTTGATTTTTGACGGCCAATTATCTACTCGATGGATATAGGCCCAGAGGGGGGTATTTCTAAGGAAATCTAACCCGTATTTACGCATGGAAATCCATGGCACGAAGAAAACCACGAAAACTCCGAACGATTAGGCCCACGGACGCGATTGGGTTTGAACCTCCCGTCTACCAGCATAGAGAGCAGAACCTCTCGGCCACTGATGGGCCACCATTGTTGGAATGGCCCGGAAATAGCCCACAGCTTAACCCTATTAAAAATCTATCTAGTGAACTAAAAAACCTTGTTGGACAGTATGAACCCAGTAATAAAATCCAATTAACAGAAGCAATACTTCAATCTTGGTACTACATAATATGAACTTCAGAATTAGAAGACTGCTTAACTCCTTCGAAATGCGTTGAAAGTGGGTGATCAAGAATATTTTACTCGAAAGTAAGTATTGAATGGTATTGTTATAGTTATTATGTCTCTCATTTTATCGATATGTTTCAGTTTTAACACTTTTCAGCATTGTCTGATATTTATTTCAAAATATGCATTGATTTTTTTTTTTTTTTTTTTTTTTTTTTTGCTGTTCAGTTTGGCATTACTTCGAAGTAGCTTTGTCATTCCATCATATGTTCGAAAAAAACCAAAAGGAGTTTGTATTTTACTTATAAATAATTTCTGAGTAAAAAAAAAAGTATTTTTTTTTTTTTTTTTTTTTTTTACATTTGATAGGTCTGCAATTATTGCAATGGCAATATGCATTTTGGAAACTGAGAGTTATCTGCAAATCACTGTAATTTAGATTTATTTATTATAATAAAACTTTAGATAATTGCTACACTGCAATGCAAAAATATATATACACCTTAAAATTAGACAATTCTGAAAAATATGTTGACTTTTGTGAAAAGAGAAGACATTAAATGTATGTAAGTGGTAATGGGAACAATCTAAAATTGAAAAAATGCATATTTAATTAATAGCATAGAAAAAATTACAGAAAATGTGATTCTTGCCATTTCAAAAGTATACATACCAAATTAAAATAAACGGTCAAGTGCGAGTATTACTCGCGCACGGAGAGTTCCGTACAATAAATGCATGAATTAGTAACTTTTAGAAATGATTTTTTAAAAATAATTCAGAGTAATAAGACTTGAAAGAAGCTGTATATGCTAGAAAGGTATAAATAGACATACCATGAAAGTTCAAAGAGATGTGAAACCTGAATAACATCTTTTTACACTATACCTAAAACAAAAGTGTTGTTCAAAGTTTAAATTTGGTGTTATTGTTTTAATATTGCTACTGTGCATTGCATTACACAAATATATCATTAAAGGTTATTATCTAAGCTTTGAAAGCTGATGATGATTAGGGTACACCGCCAGTGTCAGAGCCTATAAAAACACTTCTACCGCAGCTCTTCAGGTCTTCACGGTTCTTCCTCCATTGGAGATTCAATTAGAAGCGGAGGCTGAATTTGCTCAGATCACTCGCCTGGGTGCTTCTAATATTTCCTGTTTTGCCGCAATGCAGTCAGCAAAATGTTCAAAATATCAGATCTCTTCACTTTAAAACGGTAATAGTATTTGTCCAACAAAAGACTTTAACGGTTCAACACGCATCTTTACAGATGGGTCCATAACAGAGGTAGGAACTGCGGCAGCTTTTTGTGTCTATAGGCAAGGCTCACACAATTTTTCCTGTCGCACAAGGCTTGATCAGGGGAACTCCGTCTTCCATGCGGAGCTCTTTGCTGTGAAGGAGGCGATTCGTTTGGCGGAAGAGGTCTTTGACTCCATATGTTTTATTTCATCAGACAGTTTACTAGGTCTAATGGCCCTTTCAAAATTTGATAATAATAACCACTTAATTCTGAACATAACCTTACACCTTCAGTATTCAGAAAAATCGCTCTTCATTGATTGGGTTAAAAGGCATTCTGGCATAACGGACAACGAACTGGCCGATCGGCTGGCGAGGTCGGCAGTCGATGATTTTTCTTTACCACTAACATTTCTACCATTCCCACAATCAACATTGAAATCAGAACTCAAAAAACAAATGGTACACCGCTGGCAACAACGTTGGTCCACAATGCAAGTGGGTCAATACACGGGTGACTTCATACCTGAGTTCTCAAAAAACATTTTCATAAGCAACAGATATCTGTATCTCTTTCTCAATTATCATGGACCCTCCCAACAACACTTATATACCATAAATAAATGAGATCCACCTCTTTGCATCTGTGGATGTGTGAATCCTTATCAACATCACAACACTATATTTTGCATTGCATACTAATGTCCCACTACCACGTTAAAAAGCCACAACAGATGACACCTCCTGACTGGCTAACTTACTTGCTTGACCGTTCAGCTCTCTTGCAACGTATAGCGGATTGTATGAATTTTTTTTAAGATAACGAATTTATATTTACCAATCCCCTCCCTTTCTGAGCTAGTACAGTCATCTCATTGTTCTCAGCTCCCATGTCAGACAGGAGCCCCCGTTTTGTATATAATGTAAATGTTTCTCTTATTTCCTTTGGTTTGCTTTATATAGTAATTTAGTATTTTCATTATATTTATCAGCATATGCATTTCACTTAATTTTTTGCAACTCTAATATTAAAAAAGTATGTTATGTAATTGTTTATGCATCTATAGAAGATAGTACAATTCCTGTCAATGTATGTACTGATGACACTTCTTGTGAGTTTCAGAGTCAAAAACAGCAAACTGAATTTGTTTTTCTGTATGTTATTAACTGTTTTAAAATATTGTAAAGACAAGTCATTGTTAATGTATCTTAACTATATGCAGAGGATTTGAGTCTTGCCCCCGGGATTGCACTTGTACTCTAAAGCGAAAGCTGGGTTCTAAGGTGTTGTCATCCCTGTATATCCAAACAGTCCATGGCTATAACTCTTAATATCTCGGGTAATTACCGACGATTTCTTTCAAAAATCATTATCAACAATGCTTTTATACTTCTGCTACGATAGGTAACCCCAGCGCTTCTGAAAAATTTTGCTGAATACCCGCAAATCGAAATTTGTTTGTAACGGAAAAATGCGTTTTTATCAAAACCTGTGGGACATAATAATCGCTATGGTTTTAATTAACGTCTACTACCTCTTATTTTTTCAGAATTTGAATTTTAGTAGATTCGGAAATAGAGGGGAGGAAACATATTTTTCCACTATATTTTCGAGGATATCTCTGAAAATATTATATCTAAAATTAAAAGAAAAGTATTTTTGAGTTCAGCGTTACAAAAGCTTTCACACGATATACAAAGAAAACTTATATACAAGATACTTTCTTTCAAGTAACTTAATTAACCCCTCTACATTTCTTTAAATATATTAGTGAATGTTTAATATAATCTGTAAAAATGTTTGTTAATAGACTTTATTACTTCCCCCAATTTGAACTTTCCACGTTCCATAGTTTATGAGTAAATTGACTATTACAGACAGACAGACACAGGATTATTAACTTTTTTACGTACTGAACCCTAAAGAGACATTAACGTTTGTTTTTGTGGTTGCAAAAAGAAACTAATAATTAGAAGGACGTTTGAAATGTTGTATGATGCCTTAAATCCGGAATTGAATGTTCTCAATAAGATTTATCAATGTAGGTTTGTCAATTTCATCCCAGGCTTTTAATATTGATTCACAGAGTTCGTCTTTCCTTTCATATTCTTTGATATAGGCATAAATTTTGCAAACAACAGTTCCCCACAGGTTCTATTGCAAACTTATTCCAGAAAACAAGGTGGTCAATACAAGACATTAACTTTTTGTTGCTTTAACCAATCACATGCACTGCCAGTGCTACTGAGGCATTTTCGTGCGGCAAAATGAACTTTACTTACCTTAATCGCTGGAGATACGTAATACGATGGACTTGCAATATCTGATTGTACTCAATACTATCCATTTTTGGTGTTGTGAAGGCTGTCTGAAGCTTATAACGAGCAGTGAATGCTCCCCATACCATTAAACTACCTCCTGCAAAGTTTATTTTACAAAAGTAACCCTGTTCCTTTCTTAAATCTCACCAGTAATGTTCAAAACATCAGCTCCGTCGAGATTGAATTTCACTTCGTCCCTAAAAATAATCTTAAACATAAAACACTGATTTCTATCGTTTATTTTTTACACTTAATTTATGAAGAAAAAAAGGTAGAACTTATGCCTTTCCAGTTTTTTGCCAAGCTGTTACAAAAAATTGCAATCTTGCTACTTTGTGTCTATATCTCAGACGTGAAGCAGGTTTCATTTTTGCAAAAACAAGATTTGAATTACGTTTAATTGCTCGAAGTTTACTACATATTAGCTACATAAGTATATAAGGAGCTGTGCATATATAACGTTATCAACTTTTTGGTAATTTTGGACCCCCTCCCCCCCTTACGATATCATACGTTATCACCCCTCGATCCTATTCACAATAGGTGAAATCTATCCAACAAGTGTATCAAAAATGTGAGAATTTTTGCTTTATTACAAAACATGCAAATCAAATATAGACTGGTCATCTAAGTGATTCACTACGACCTTTTATTTTTTGCAGCTATCGCGGTGCCCGTCCCGAAAATTGAACAAAATTCGCTGTCACAGCGCACCTTCGGTCCGAATTTCTCCACAATTTTATCCAAAATGCGGCTTCTGATATTACATCTAAATACCGTATTTAATGGAAGAAACGCCGCGGTGTTTACGAGTTTGAAAGTTATTTTTTTGTTAAGTGCAGCGTTTACGACTTTTTTTTTTCTCCCGTGCGTGTAAAATTGGGATAAAGCAAAAATTCCTTAAGACTGTTCTCAAGTCCCCCTGCTCAACAACGCGTATCCCTAAAAACGCTACGCAGTAATTCTGTCTTAACTTTTTTTTAAACTTTTTGTTTCGTTTGATACAGCCCTAATAATTTGCCTTTCTTCACGTTTTGAAACTTCCTGTTGGCGTAACATTTTTTAGTTTATAATTTCATTGTTTCGTCAAAACATTTTACATCGCGTCGATAGATCGTTTAATTGTTTTGCCTACGTAGATTTATCACACTTACGTTGATAAATCTTATTCAAAGCATGACATACCGGATTTATGACATCATCAGAGGTCACGGACGCCTTTGTAATTAGTTTCCATTTGTAACTACATTCATGCATTTTTTAGGTAGATTTCGTATGAAATACTACCTATTGGGTTCGTTCCTATGTTGGGATTTCTGAAAATTTTTTGCAGATCTACACCGATCATGACCCCTAGAACCCAAAACCACCCTCAGTAAAAAACTTTATCTATCTATCTATCTATATATATATATATATATATATATATATATATATATATATCACTTTCTTCTGGACACGATAACTTTCCTAATTCTGCACCAATCTCTTCCAAACTGATATATAAAATCAAAGGGCATAAAATCTCGGTCAAGTTCGTTAATGAGCAAAATCAGACCAAGGGGATGGAAATAGGGAGGGGATTTGTGAAAACCGACCCCCCCCCCATAACTGCTTAATTTTTGTACATATCAAATCAGTTTAAAGTTTTTATTACTTCTAAAAATAGGGCCAAAATTTTATGTATCACAGATTTTTGATGAAGTTAAAAATGGGCTCAAGGGGCGCAAAAAATAGGGTTTTTGGGAGAAAAAAATTCATAACTTCGTCAATTTTCAAGATATCAATTTCAATTAATTTTATTATAAATCTCCTTAATATTATCTACAACTTTTATATTCACAAGTTTTTGATAGGACCAATTCGTACCGCAAAAAAAAAAATTAAAAACAAAAATAAAAAGGGGGAGTGAAGAAATAAAAAAATTATAACTCCGTCAATTCAAAAGATATAAAATCCCCATGAATTTATCATATATCTTCTTAATATTGTCTACAACATCTAGATATACAAGTTTTGGATAGGACCAATTCTTACAGAAAAGACAAATTAAAAATGCATAGCGGTTGAAGAAAAAATCATCTAAGTAAGGGTGTATTCAAATCCAAACTGCGTATTTTTCACTCATTCTACAATTCATTTTTGCTCTGAAACGCATCCAATTGCTAGATTCTCTTATTCAGAAACTATATAATGTACAGTAATGATCGATTTTTTTGATAAAGGCAGAATATATTTCAAAAAATGCTGTTAAAGTGGGCATTTTGAACCGAATTTCCCAAAGCGGATTGTATTGGAAAAATCATTGTATTAAGGGTGCACTCAAATCCAAACTGCTTATTTTCTGACTCATTTTTAAATTAATTTTTGCTCTCAAACGCATTTAAATGGAAGATTCGCTTATTCAGAAACTATATAATGTACCGCAATGATCGATTTTTTGATAGAGGCAGAATATATTTCAAAAAAAGATGTCAAAGGGGGCATTTTGAACGGAACTTCCCGAAGCAATTGTGTTATCACTTTCTTCTGGACAGGATAACTTCCGCAATTCTGCACAAATCTCATCCAAACTGATACATAAAATCAAGGGATATAAAATATCGGTCAAGTTCGTTAATGGGCAAATGCGGACAAAGGGGGTGGAAATAGGGAGGGATTTTGTGAAAACCGAAAAAAACCCATAACTTCTTAATTTTTGTACATATCAAATCAGTTTAAAGTTTTTATTACTTCTAAAAATATCGCCAAAAATTCATGTATCACAGATTTTTGATAAAATTTAAAATAGGCTCAAGGGGCGCAAAAAATAGGGTTTTTGGGAGGAAAAAAAATTCTTTAATTCGTCAATTCTCAAGATATCAAATCCAATAATTTTATTATACATCTCCTTAATATTATCTACAACTTTTATATTCACAAGTTTTTGATAGGACCAATTCGTACCGCAAAAAAAAATTAAAAACGAAAACAAAAAAGGGGGTTGAAGAAGAAAAATTTTCATAACTCCGTCAATTCACAAGATATAAAATCTCCATGAATTTATCATATATCTTCTTAATATTGTCTTCAACACTTATATAGACAAGTTTTTGATAGGGCCAATTCTTACAGCAAAAACAAATTAAAAATACATAGCGGTTGAAGAAAAAAATCATCTTATTAAGGGTGCAATCAAATCCAAACTGTCTATTTTCTTACTCATTTTTAAATTTATTTTTGCTCTCAAACGCATCCAATTGCTAGATTCTCTTATTCAAAAACTATATAATGTACAGTAATGATCGATTTTTTGATAGAGGCAGAATATATTTCAAAAAATTATGTCAAAGTGGGCATTTTGAAGAGAATTTCCCGAAGCGATTGTGTTAGAAACGAAAAATATTGCCCTACTGAGAAAATAATTGTTTATTAATCAAGTTTTAATTAATTGAAAGAAAAATAAAAATACAGGTCGCTTATAAATCTTTTCAAAAATCATGTCAGCATGTTTCATATATTATTATTATTATTATTATTATTAAAAATGTATCTGAAAATGTGGCAGAAAATTTCGAGTTATTGAGTATGGAAAAATATTTTTTTTTAATATCGCCTTAACATGATTCTGATAAAACCAGCTATTTTATTAAAAGGAAATAAAAACTCGTCAAAAGCAGACAGATAAAACTGTTAAAGTGGATTTATATCTAATAATGATTTAGTTTTTGTTGGTGAAATTAGTATATATAACTTCGAAATCTTCCTCTGCCTGTGGGCCGGGCCGGCAGGGATTTTTATATAGGGTATGTATCTTTCTGTATCTTTTCCTATGATATTAATTAAATATCCATTTTTTTTCTGTTGTATTATTTCAGTTACCACTTACTTTCATCTAATGTATTTTTATTTCTAGAAAAGTCAACATATTTTTTAGAATTGTCAAATTCTAAGGGGTATGCATATTTTTGTATTTCAGTTGATTAACTAGTCTACAGTTTTTCCATCCAAACTCTTCTAGAAAAAAAATCAAATGTATTTGGCTCGCTTTTTTTAACTTAATTTCCTATTTACTTTCTCTTATAATTCACCATTAATGGTCTAAGAAATTATTGTCTAGTATTTGTTTCAAAAAATTGAAATGATTTATTTATCATAAGATATTACGCATGAAGCTACTAATGTGTATTAGATAAAACACAATATATTATGTAATGAACTCTTTCAGATTTATTGATTGGTAAATTTAAAAGAAAATAAGTTTTAAAGCAGCACTATTTATCTAACAAATTAAAATTTTATTTGAATAAACTAATAAAAGGATACATTTTAAACATACAATACGTTTAATAATATATATATTATATGCATGGGTTGAGTAATACTGACAACATACTGACAGCCACACCTAACTAATATTTTTCCCTCTTTTATTATTTTAATTTTTAAACATCGCACAATTTAATTTTTAGAACATCAAAAAGGAAAAATAAAAAAAGGTGTTTTTTCAAATGCAATTTGGTTGTACACTGTATCTGAATTTATTAAATTTATGTTTTTAAAATAATTTAAGCACCTGTTTGAAGATCTATGTTTCATACGTCCCAATGAAACTCTCTTCTCCTTTGAACTCTTATTTATATTTATGAAATACTGCATTCTAAATAAAACACACATAATATGTAATTATAAATATTCTTCAATGACGTTTAAAAAAAAATTAATCTTTACTTTTATTTAATTTACTAAGCAAATTACTTTTTAACTCAGAAACTTCTAATTCATCGTTAGCAAAATTTATGTAAAAAAAAACGTTTTTTTAATTCAAGATGTTATCGTATATATTTTAATTTATCTATTTCCAAAACGATTTTCTGAGCACTTATTTCACATATTTTAGTTAAATTTATTACGTACCATTTATTTTTATAATATATTTTTAAATATAGGAGTTTATTAAAATATCTCTATTAAAACATCTATACGAGATTTTTAAAAGGAAAAAAAAAACTGCTATGAAATTTTTATAATTCTTTTAAACTACATATGGTACTATCTGTACATTTTTAAGGCATAATATTTAGCAATTCATGATAAAGCAATTTAACCTCACCAAAAGAATATTTCTTCGAAAGTATTTTTTTCTCCCTGTACATCATTCAGCTGTCCGTTTTAAACTGATATTCATGGAAATGTGAAAAAAAGCATTTTACGGTTTGTGAGTTATGATCGTGTAATTTGTTGGTTCCTTTTGTCAAAGGACACATCGCTTGCCATCACGGTAGAGAGAGAGGGGGGGGGGGTTGACGTGGTGTCAAATAATGCACTGTAAAAAAATTCCACAACGTTCCTGGGAAAAAATGGGCAGCTGAGTTGCCCATTATTTCCAAGAAACATTTCTTGAAAATGACTGGAACTTTACTGTATATGTTAAAAACTTTCTACAGAAATGCCAGCAAGTTTCCTGCGAAATAGCAGGAATATTTCTGTTGACAGCAAAACATTACTGACATTTCACAGCATGCGGGATCCGCAGACAATTTTTACATTTCCAGTTGACAATTTTCGCTTTATTATCATTATTTGTTAGAATGAAAAAATATTTTGAAATTGACATCAAAATTATTATTTATAATTTACACGAAAAAATGAATTTTCCGTTAAAATTCAATAAAGTAAATATATATATATATGATAGATTGTTTCTGAACTTTGCTTAAAATATAAAAATATATAAATGTAAATAATAATTAGAAAAAAAAATCTAGACATAAAATATTTTGGATTTTCGTCAGTAATTATGTTAGTTTACAAGTTAGATAAAATACATATAAATTTTCATGAAAAAAAAAAAAAACCTAAACGTAATTGTATATTTTTCCGAAAAAAAAAATCAAATTTGCAGCAATTCAAAGTGTCAAATATGTATCAAATTTAAATCAAATTGTAATAAAGTGTTAAAATATAAATTTAATTAAAAAAGAAAAAAAGTCAAGAGGTAGCATCGAACTCGGGCCGTACGGGTGGCGTGCGAGCCTTCTGCGCCCACACCACGAAAGACTTGTTGAGAGCTGCAAACTAATGGGTATTTGAAACGTATGCTAAACCTCGGCATCTAATTTCTGAAAATCTAAGGCCCATTTGAAGAAATCCTTTCACAAGAATAATTAGAGATAAGAACTCTAAAACATACTTTAAATTAATCAAAATCGGTGAGAATCATGTTTGATGGTCCCCTGGTTAATGGAGATCCAAATAATAGGTGTATTTTTTTTACACGGTCTGCCCGTTAAACATTCCACAGACAAGTACGAGAGATAATCTCTTAGCGATGTCGCAGAGGTATTGTATTTTCATCTGAATTGTCTTGACAATAGAGACGTAAAGGATTATGTTGTCTATTGATTTATTTGCATTCCATATTGATTTTTTTACATTCATTTAAGGAATTCGTTTCGACACTCGCGTGCGAGCAACGGATTATAGCAAAAAAATAATAAATGGCGGCCGCAGCGTTTTGCTGTTTCCAACTTTTGTTCAGGAACGTTTCAGATAAGAAAACCAGAATTTCACAGGAAAGAGCTAAATTATTCTGAAAACCTGAGAAAAGGCGAAACGTTCCTGGATTTTACATGGAACGTTACCATTTTTCTTTTTTTTTACAGTGTGTGGTTACCTGAAAGAAATTCAATTTTTTGTCACTTCGGAACTATCGGCCGATATCATATATACATGGGAATATTTATTAATTTATACCAATTATTTTTTTCCAACATTAATATGATTTCCTACCTACATTTGCCTTTGACATTTACTACAGAATTCGGCAGTTTTTCTCGAGATGATATTGTGTGAATCTCAATATACGACTACCGTTCAAAAAAGATTGTGAAGGAAGTTGAGTTGGATAGCATGTCATCTAATAAAATTATGCTAAATTTTGATGATGCGAATTATTTTTCTATCACCGGGCAGTTCTGCAAAATTTCTTACTGTAGAACTTCCTTTGCTAATGATTTTATTCATGGTTTAATATTTTTATAGTTCACGGTGAACGATTCACTTGTGTTTGTGTTCTTTGATGGAATGAGATATTGGGATATTAACCTAATTTCAGCTAAATATATACGTATTTAAATGTTGCCACTCATTTAGCCATTCTCTTCATTTTACATAGAATTATGTTTAATACTGGTTGTCTAGTTTTATTTTAATTAAATGCATATAAAATGTAAGTAAGTAGTTCTATTCGTTATAAAATGTCTTAGTTTCGATTAATGTTAAAATTCTTATTTGTGAAAATGCCGATGTTTCACACTATTATAATGTATAATGTTACCATAATATAATAATCATGAATATCATATTCAGAACATTTTTTAATAATATAGATACATAAAAAAGTTCATTAATAGTACGTAATAAAAATAGTGACTTAATGTTAGATTTTTTATGTAAAAATATTATTATCGGTTCCTTCGTGTAAGAAATTAGCTTTTGATCGAACTGGTATGTTATGTTGAATGATTAATAAATAATTTAAGAATCTTTGTTGAGAAATGTTCTGGAAAATATAAATAATAACAATAATAAAATAGCACTTTATATTAAAACTAGCAAACCCCACGGCTTTGCTCGTGTAATAGATGAAAAAGGCCAAGTGATATTTGCAAGACTAATTTTATTAGAAGAACACTTTTTGAAATAATTAAAAAATTACAAATTAAGCCACAGTTTGACTAAACTTCATTATAAAAGTGCAATAGGCAGAAATGAGATTTTAATTAATAAGAACAAAAACTAATTCCAATTAAATGATAATTTAGAAAGTATTTTGAGACTTTTATGCTCATTTCATACGCTCATTTCAGTATTCATTTCAAGATTTGAATTTTTTAGAAACCATATTAACACATTTACATTTTAAAATTAACCATCATGTCAAATTACAAGCTTCTTGTCTAACAGTCTACCACCGCTCTGGTGTTAGTGGCACCAACATAAAATGCCGAAAGAGAGTTGGAATAGAATGTCTCGAAAAATATTGAAACAGAGACTGTCACTATTAATTCGCCAAGATTAACCTTGAAATCGGTTAGCATTTTCTAATACTCTATAGAAAACGGAATATGGATGTTTTTAAAGGCTTTCTTGTTGTTCCTCCCAACCAGGTGGTAGTGACATCGGCATAAAATATAGCCCGTATAGGATCAGGGACTATCACTCTTGATTCGCAAACAATAACATTTATTATTTCCTGAGGTTCCATAGAAATCGTTTTTAGGACTATTTTAGAATGGCGTTCGCTCCTTCCCTTCGCTTCACCCCTTTTTAATTTCGAATTTATTTTCGACTGTTCTTACAGGGCATTTATATTTTATAAGTAACTACCATGCTATATTTAAAGTTTCTAGCCTCTTCAGTACCGCAGAAATCGCAGTTTAGAAATTTTTTCTCTTGCAACCCTCTACATAAAATATAGCTTATGTTTGAGCAGGTTCTATGACCGTAAATTTACAACCATTATGTTTGAAATCGGTATCGTATTTCATACGATTGCATAAAAACATAATTTAGAACGCTTTTCGCTCACTTCATCCTTTTAAATTTGGAATTTTCTTTCGACAATTCATAGAAAGCATTTGCATCTTTGAAATAATTACCATTCCAAATTTAAAATGTTAGACACCCTCAGTAACACAAAAAACGCAATTTAGAACATTTTTTGCTCCTGTAACCCCCAGATGGTAGTGACAACAACGCACGATACAGGCTATGTCGGAGCGGGGACTGTCACCATCACCTTGAAATCATTACTTTTGAAATCGGTTTATATTTCCTGAGATTGAATAAAAATCACAATTTAGAACGTTTTTAAAACGCTTCTCGTTCATTTTCACCCCTTTTGAAAAGGAATTCTTCTCAGGCATCTTTCTTTACATCTCATGGGTAATTACTATGCAAAATTTCAAGTTGCTGCAACCGCAAAGTGTTAGTAGCACCGACATGAAATAGATCCTATATTGAAGCAAGGACTGTCACCATCAATTTCCAACCATTACATTTGAAATCTGTTGGGTACTTTCAGAGACTGCACAAAAATCGCAATTTAGAACGTTTTTCGTCCATTTTCACCCCTTTTAAATTTCGAATTATATAGGAAATGTTCTTAGAGATAATTTGTATCTTATAAGTAACTATCATGCCACGTTTCAAGTTGCTAGCTCCTCTAGTATTACACAATAGTATTACACTAGTATCACACTAGTATTACCTCTAGTATGTACCCTATGTTAGAGCAAGGGTTGTCACTATCATTTTGACACCATTATTTTTGAAATCGGTTTAGTACTTTCTGATATTGCTTAAAAATCCCCATTTAGAACGTCTTTTAGAACGTTTTTCGCACATTTTCACCCCTTTGTAATTTCGATTTTTTTAAGAAATGTCCTTACAGATTATTAGTATCTTATAAGTAACTACCATTCCAAATTTCATGCTTCTAGGCCCTTCAGTAACACAAAGATCGCATTTTTAGAACGTTTAATGCTCCGCACCCCCTTGTGGCCAGTGGCACGGACATAAGATATAGCCCATGTTCTAAGTTGGACTAACACCATCATTTTGATGCGATTACTTTTGGAATCGGTTCGGTTATTCTAGATTTTACCTCCTACAAATAAACAATTTTTACCTCTTTATAATATTAGTATAGATAACACTGTTATGTGTTAAAGAGGTAAAATTACTTTTGTAAAAGATGTTGCGGATACATATTGAGAAAATATTTAAAATGTATGGTTTTAAGAAATAAATTTCTTTTAATTAGCTCTTTTGAGAATTATTCAAAAAGAAAATTTATTTTAGTAAAATTATCGATAAATACTTTTATTAATTAATGAAATTTATTGAATTTCTCAAAAAAAAAAAAAAAAATTCCGCTCACAAAATTGTTTAAAAGTAGCTTTAAACTTCACAATAAAATAAGAAATGTTACATTATTTTAATTAAAAACAAAGTATTGACATATTAAATATGTGGTATCGTGTCATTAGAATATTTATTTTTGATCTCTCGATTTAATAAAAACTTTTACTTGAGCAGATAACTAACTACGTTGAGTAATTTTCTGCTTCACACATTTTTATTTCGCATAAAACTTATCTTTGTTCCTACAAAATACAAATTTAGGCAGAGTTCCAAGAAAACAGTTTTATTTAAATAGGAGATAAACCTTTTATGACATGGTAAAAAAATATCAATTTCCTTCAAACGCAACAAGAATATTTTCTATAGCGTTTTACTTTCATGCTTTAGCAAAATGCATTTAACAAAAAGAAATTTAATATCTTACGTTTTTAACAACATTTTAGCATTTTGAAATTAAAGAACTTATGGCATTTTAAATACTACTGTTATGTCCTACATTTTCTAAAATCAACATTTTTTATTAAATGAATGTTTCTTGGGCTTATGAACCTTAGTTAGCAGAATGCCTCCAATTTTATTTTAAAACTTTAAGGGAACACTCATATGAACTATATCTATATCTACATTTAGCGCCATAGACAAGAGAGATAAGAAAAGGAGATCAAATCTTCTTGTACTGTACGACATGAACATTTTTTACTATTATGAACGTTTACGACGTGGACGAATATGAAAACTTCCACACTTTATTTAGTGACACATTCAAAAAACAGTTTAACGAAATGAGTTCAGTTTGCAGAATAATCTTAAATCTCCAATTAAATTTCGTGATACAGACACCACAAGGATTTTGGCTATTTTCAAAAATATCTCCAATTTCATTAATACTAAACGAACACATTGCCTGCCAAGGGCTGCATGTCAAAGGTATTCCGGGAGCACTGTTACATTAAAATAAACATGATACTATATAAATCACGTAAATATACATGGTCGCTTTGCGCCCTTAATGCGATATCACTGAAGTACAACGAACCATCTACTTTTTTCGTCTATGCCTTTTTATGTGATTCTTGCGCACATCTACCTTGTCTGTTGTTATCTACCTTGCCTCAATTTCGCAAGAAGTTTTGAAGCACTCTGTATATTTTGTATTGCAAAGAAAAGTTAGAGTTAAAATTGCATAAAAATATTAGACGTAGTAGTTTGAACTTATTTTATTAATTGTTGGAAAAAAGAATACTCATGGAATGTATTTAAATCATAGAAAGTGACTTCTTCATTCGAAGCGATTTCTCATTAAAAAAATATTTATGCAGCAATTTATTTTTAATATATATAGACATTTACATATGGGGGGAGGGTGTAAACTAATTGAGCAAAATGGATGATTTATTACAAGAATATATACACATACAGCCCAATGTGAGGGAAATATAAGATAGTAAAGTACACGAAATTTATCTTTTTATCAAATGTTCGTTGTGGCTGTCTTAGGTTACTCTGAAAATCCTCGATAGATAAATAGTTTCTTGCAGCCAAAAGAAGTGCAGAAACTAATAAAAACTGGAACTGATCCATGATTACAAATTAGAAATGAAGTTTAAACTCTTTGGAAAAAAAAACTGATCTTTAATGTAATCCTTGACTTAAATATAGCTTTAAAAGGAATAGTGAACACAGATGCCATGGAATACCATAAAACAAATCAATCCAAACTGCGACTTCAGTTAATACTCAGGCAATAAATATACACGCAAACTTATGATAAAGATCTAGTAATCTCTTGTGAAACTCGTATCGTACAATAAATATCCTCATGCGGCTAATTTGGATATGAAAGTCGCAAGTTTGTAATTTTAAACTCTTACAGCTTCAGCAAATCGCGGAATTTAATTATTTTTCTGTTTGATTCAAGAAATGTATTCTTCTTAAAGGAAATTGTATAATGATTGCATTTAGTTTCTTTTTTTTATCACCCCAAAGAAAAAAAAAACTATATTCGAATTACACCGTGAATTGGGAAATTCGTGTACAATGTGTATTAACAAAATGACGTATGCTTTATACTCGAACTATACTTAAGTAACGTTTCTGTACGTAAATATGTATAATTTGCAAAATAGAGAAACCTTTTGAGAGATCTATTAATAAATAAATGCATTAGGTGTAAATTTAAGATAAGCAGTCTACAACGAAAAGCACTTTTTAACGTCAATTATAGCCTTATTGAATAATTCCAAAATATCTGGAGGGTGGTCTTCATACAAAATGTGAGATCCACTGGAATTTTTTTTTTTTTTTTTTTTTTTTTTTTTTTTTTTTTTTTTATCTAGGAAAATTTAACATAACCACGAACGAAAATATACAATAACGCTTTCTGAATTACCTATGATTCCAAAAAGTGTTTTTTATATTTAGAATCCTAAGAAACAATATATTTTTGAGATTTGAAGAATCATTTACAAATCAAAGTTTCTTTTCCTGCCACTGCATGATCGGAAACGATTTCGAATCTTTTTTATAGTGTAATAATCAGTTTTCTCAACCCGTAATATAGATTTTAAGATTCTATCCATTTTTAAATATGCATTTTAAGCTGCGAAATAGAATTTATATTTGGAATATTTAAATAACACACATTTTAATGATAATTTTTATGCTGTTAATTTATAATGCTTCCTTCTAAAACGTGTTTTTATAAACATAAAAACATAAACATTATTTCCCCATATACAGGCAGATAAATTGGGCAAAACTTTTTGTCAACGAAATAGCCATAAATTTTAAAATTTTATAAATTAATTGTTTATAAATCGAATTCTAATTATTGAACGAAAAATAAAAAGATGGGTTGCTTATAAATCTCTTCAAAAAATCACTTCAGGAAGTTTCATTTTTTTTCCTTTGAAAAATGAATCTGAAAATGTGTCAGAAAATTTCGAGTTATTGAGCATGGAAAATATTTTTTGAAATCTGCCTTAACATGTTTCTGATAAATCTAGCTCTTATATAAAAATGAAATTAAAAACTCGTCAAAAGCAGTCAGATAAAATTGTTAAAGTGGGTTTATCTCTAATCATAATTTAGCTTTTGTTGGTGAAATTAGTACTTATCTTCGAAATCTACCTCCGCCAGTAGGCCAGGCTGGCAGGGATTTTTTTTTTTTTTTCAATTTTATAATGAATGATTCTGACACACGAAATATTTAATGTTATAAAAATAATGCTAATTTTAAAAAAATGTACTTTCTTTAAAAAGCTTAGTGAAAGCACTTTGATTTTCGTTTAAAAAGTATAAGTTTCAATTCTGACAGTTATATCGTTCCGATGTTTAGCCAGAATTTTTTTTTTAGTTTTCTTTATACTATTTGTTGTAGCATTTCTTAATGTTACATTCCTTCCAAACTCACACAGTGGCTGCAAATCAACCATAAAATTTAAATTTTCCTTTGAATATAATTGTATTGTAAATTCCGTTAAAAAAGTCTGCGATGTTAGTTCTCAGTTTATCATATTTATTCATAATGCTAAAGCGCTTTAACATATTTTTTTTTATAAATCCTGGGATGTTTGACGATAAAATGCGTATTTCCAGAAACCATTAAATAAAAAAAGAAATATCACGCAAGTTTCATTTAATGAAACAATTACTAATATAAGTAATGAAAATAATTAAAGAATTTAATTCCAAATCCATATCTTCGACTAATTCCCAAGTGAAGAACCAAACTCTTTTTAAATAGCGACGAATTTTGTGAATTTTATAATACGTTTCTTAGTGTGTAATAAATACAGCATATTATTTTCTTAAGTGACATTAAATCGAAGAGAGTAGTTTCGACATTAAACAAACAAAAATTATATACAAAATACTGTAAATATTTTAGGAAAATTTTCCAAACGTTCATTTTTTTCTGATTTTTTTTTTTTTTAATTCAGAAGGCTACAAAATTCTGAAGATAAATATTCCTGTTATTTAAAGATAAATTTAAAAAAAAGACAAATATTACTATTAAAAAATAGCGGTAGCATTCTGAAATTTAAAAAACCTGCTTGTCAAACCGGTAACACTGTTTCGCTTCGTGTATTTTCAGCACTTGCGTTCTAACAACTAAATTAAACACAAATAGAAAGCCAAAGGCTTCGCGGGCTACAAATAAGATTTCGGCGGGTCACATGTTTGACAGGCCTACTTTAAAGGGATGGTCTTGTTTTGAACGAATCTTAACATTTTCAAAGTTAATAAACGAAATACTTCTTTTAAAGAAAGTTCTTGATATCGCAGTGGAAATTTTATTACATTTTAAGTAATTTTTATCTTCTTTCAAAATTTCAAAGAGGCGACGGTTTATCATCCCAATATATGAAGAATGCGTACCGCAAATAAGTTTCAAGCGTATGTCGAAAACACCAGAGTAAAATGTAGGTGGAACATGATAACTTTTTCTACTCATAATATTAAACGAAAACCTTGAATTGGATGCTAAAATTTGAATATTATATTTTCTGAAAATCCTTTTAGGTAGCTTTCGTACAAAAAGTAAAAAGCTACATTTTGCAGCCGTCCGGAGGAAATCCCTTCCGGATAATTTTGATATATTTCCACCTATCGACTTAGATGAGATTAAGTGTGTGAATAGAACATATCAATACCTCGACCTAGTTCGTTGGCCAGATTCATTCTCCATCATATTTCAAAATGGACACTATTTATAAAAATGTTAAATTTAAATCAGTGCAAATTAATTAAAAACTTAAAAAAAAATTCTTAAGTGACGGACCTTTATACAAGGATTTCAGAGCATATTTTCTTTACTCTTTATGATAAAAAATGGCTGAGATATAGCAGTTTGAATTTCTAGTGTGGCTGACATTTTGAAACAATCTGAATTTTGTCATTCTGTAATTCTCGTATTTGTAAACCGATTTAGATTAGATTAAAACTGTGCATAGTACATAAGAATGCTTCGATCGAAATCGTTGGACGACTTCATCCCCCATCTTGTTTAAAAATGGCGAACGTTTAATTTTTTTAATTTAAAAATTTAAAAAGCAGTGCAAATAAATTGTAATAAAAATTGAAAAAGATCCTTTACTTAAGCATTTGACTATAAAACACTTTTGGGACATTTCTTGTTTCTTCTTCATCTTTAAAAATAACTGAAGTAAAACAGTTTCAATTTCTAGGGTGGCTGACATTTCAAAACAATCTGATTTTCATCATGTGATAGCACGCGTATTAATTAACCGACTTAGATTTGACTAAGCATTTGTACAGTACATACCAAAATCAGTACCGAGATTGTTAGCCAGCTTCAACCACCATCGTGTTTCACAATAGCGACCATTTAAATAAAAATGTTCAAAAATTTTAAAAAGGAAAAAAAAAAAATAGAAATTGATTTTTTTTCATTAAGTGTTTGAACTTGAAACAAGGATTCCTGCGCATTTTTGTTTCGTTTTTCATAAAAAATGGCGGAGATACAGTAGTTTGAATATCTAGGCTGTATGGCATTTTGAAACAATATGATGTTTATCATGGGATAGCATGCATATTTTTTAACCGATTTGGACGTGACTATAAACATGTGTACAGAACATTCCACGGTCTCGATCAAGCTCATTAATAAGCTTCATCCACCTCCTTGTTTTATGAAGGCGGGCAGATCCAGATATCGACAACTTTGGCGAAGAAACATAAATCATTCTAAATGAAGCCAACTTCGATTTAGCTGACTAATTTGGCAAAATTTTCATTCATATTCAGTATTGACAAAAAATTTTATTGGAACATCTATAATCGAGTTCCACTAATTTTAGCTTCATGTATTTGAGTGAAAAATTTGAATGACTAGGGAGGATTGACCATAGGAGAAACTTGACCTACCCATCAGTTTTCATATTTAAAAGAATTTCAGTTTTATAAATAGGTGTCAAAGAAAGCTACTGGAATGCTCAAACTACAGTCTTTGTTTCACACAGATAATCGAAATAGGTGTGGAAAAAATCAATTGTGAGGCGTTTTCAACCTAAAAGTTGTGATTTTTAGAAATATTTTGTAAGCTTTTTTCAGATAAAATAAAACACAGAAAGTTAAGTAAGTAGGTTTTAAGTAATGCAGAAATATCGAGCTTTCATTCCAGTCATAAAGATTGTACAGCAAGTTAGGCTTAACAGAACAATGTGCTATTCTTTAGAAAAGGGCTATGTGGGGAGGCTTGACCCAGTCAATGCGAGGGAGGGTTGACCAGATGCTCAAGGCTCCCTTAATTAGGTGGTTTTGGAAATCTTTTTATTATACGCTGTGCATAATGAAAAGTTAATGGATTAATATATAAAAAAGAATGTAAATTTATTCTGTAAAGCTACAGTAAAATGGGATGAAGGAAAAGGAAATGTTTAAAGCTTATTAAAGAAAGATGTGAAACATCGTTCAGTATCCACTACAAGAAACAAGTTAAGGAAATACAAATGGGAAAGTTGATAGGAACTTTTTTCCATTTAAATATTACTTAAAATAGGTAAATAGAAACAGTGGAAAAGTGTAGAAAGGACTAGAAAATATGAAAGCAGCTGTCTTAACCATTTCATGGGCAGTGGTATGTTTATGAAACCACTTAATTTTAATTCCCAAACGCTACAATGGCATCAGAATTTTGCTGGAAACATGGAAAGGAAAAATAAGTGGGGTCTCCTACTATTTGCAGAAGAAAAAAAAATGACAAAAATTATAAAAAGGCAGTGCAATAAATCAGGCTTTTCCCCTACAAGGAGTAAGAGAAAAGTGATGTTCCATTTCCCGATAGGGGAAAAACGTAGCAAAGGGAAAGAGAAACGGGATAAATCATTTTCTGATAGGGAAAAAGCCTGATATTGACATTGCCTTTTTTGTAAATTTTGTCTTTTTTTTCTGAAAATAGCATGAGACCCCACTTATTTTTTGTTTCCATGTTTTTGTACCTATGTTCAACTACTACCTGATAAATTTTGTTTTATTCATCTGTGATGCTTTTTTGAGATAGGACTAATTCAAAAGTTTCAGATTTTGAAAATTTTGAATATTTAACTGATTATATCAGCTAACAGCATCCATATCCCGGTAAAGTTCTATATTCAAAATTGCACAATATTCATTAAATATGATCTACTTCAACATAACAAAAAATCAAGCCAATAAAAAAATACAACTATCAAAATATCACGTTTTTGTCTGAATTTCAAAATAATGGTTCTTAAATAAGATTTGTTTGGCAGTTGAAATTTAGGATAGTTAGACAAATATTTCGTAATTTCGTGTCATTTTCTAACAAAATTCATACAATTTATTCAAAAATCTGCTTCAGCTTAGTATTTTTTGTTTTTAAAGTTTTAAAACCTTTGCTATACACCATTAGGATCAATATTATTTAATCACTTCCATCTGTTACTCTTCCTTTTCAGTATAACACAATCTTTAGAAAAATTTATTGTTTCGTATATACAGACTGGTGTAGTTTTATTTTACTCTAAATGAAATATCTTCCTTATTGAAAATTTATGGATAAATTAAAATTAAATTCTGATGAAACTTCATTTAACAATTATTGTTACATAAAAAGTTGTTACGTCTGTTAATTTATTTATTGCAAAATTTAATTTATAAAGTTTTAAACAATGTAAATCGTATTTCCAGATATATTTTTCCGATTAAGCTTTCGGCAAGTATAACAATTCATTTATTTGAAATTTTATTTTCTATTGTTTTCTATTTCGTTTTTTTAAGTTTTAGAAATGAATGTTGACATATTAAAAATTATAGAACGATATTTGGTTTCTGGCTAATTATTGATAAGTAATGGTACAATAGAAGCGTGATAAATAAAAAACGTTAAAAGCATCAAAAATTTTTAATTTAAGGCATACCGGTTTTAGGTAGCATGTAGCATACCTTCCCCAGTGCTAAGGATGGCGGAAATTTGCTCACATATATAGGAGAGATGGGGTTTCAAGCTAAATGTTTATTGACCAATAGGAAATGTTTATCGACCAATAGGAAAGGTTTATCGACCAATAGGAAATATAATTGTTACTGCTCTATTGAAACTTCAGCACCCTCGTTACTAAAACTCTCCCCAGTCTTTCACTCTTTCCAATATTAGCACTGTGTTACCCTTCATTCCTAAATCAAGCTTTCCCATTGCTAAAATTCTTAGACAATATGACTTCAAAATAATTTTTGCCCTACCAATAAATTAACCCTCTCCAAACTCAAAGACCCCATTTAATTATCCAATTCATGGGGTATCTACCGTTATAATTGCCAGTGTGGCCTTTCCTATATTGCACAAACCAAACGCTGCTTAAAATTTCGTATCAAAGAACATCAACAATATATTTAAAAAAAAAAAAAGAAATTGATAAATCCTCTATTGCAAAACATTGCTGGGCGTTGAATCATACTTTTGACTTAAATTCGGTTAAAATAATCTCTAAACCTACTTCTATACACGAACTTAACTTCCTTGAAGCATTTCATATTTATAAAAATTTAAATAATATTGTTAATTGTTAATTCGCCATTCCTCCATTATCAGATTGTTGGAAATATTACATAAATACTTCTTACTCTTAATTTTTCTCACTATTTCGGTTCCATTTCCCATCTATTTTCCTATTGGCTGTTACTTGCAATCCTCTGTTTTCCTATTGGTCAATAAACCTTTAGCTTGAAACACCATCTCTCCTATATATGTGAGCAAATTTCCGCCATCCTTAGCACTGAGGAAGGTATGCTACATGCTACCGAAACCGGTATGCCTTAAATTAAAAAAAATTTCGTGCTTTGAACTATAGCGCCTAGAATATATAGTGTGGAAATCGGCTATCTCTGTAATACTTAAAAAAGCGCTAAAATATTGTATCCCTTAAATGAGAAATGATACTGCTGCAATATGCAGATCGCAGCGACATCTGCAGGATATTTACTACAGCTGCAAGAAATTGCTAGTCTATACAATGTTATACTAGTAATACGAAAGATTACTAGTATTACAGATGTCGTTGCGATCGACACTTGGGATTTTAGCAATATCGTTGCACATTTAAGGGATACAAATTTTTAGCACTGTTTGTATAGCATATTTCCACACTAGGTATTCTAGGCGCTGTACTTTTAAGTTGTTTATTTGTCACGCTTCTATTATATCGCACCAAGCTCCTTATTGTTAGTTAATGGTACAATAATTTAATGCCGTAACTTATTGTTAGATGCGATGGATAAATTTGAAAAAACATGCCCTGTTTATCATCAATTTAAAACAATTTATTCAAATAATCTTAAATATATTCAGAATATTAATTTTACATAAAAGTGTAAAATGTGTAATAAATCTTAATAATTAGAAAATTATACAGTGAAATGAGGAGTAAAGAATAATATGATTAAAAAAATCTTAAAATACAGAAGTTACAAAAAAGCCTGTATAAATCCTTCATTTTCAGAAATTTAAAAAAAAAAAAAGTATTTCTAGAAATAGGATAGTTTAATTTTATAATCTGATGCTATGAACCATATCATGAATTTGTATGGTATTTACATTTAGATTTCAAAAATATTATTTTCCCTATGCATTACTTAATAAAAAAATGCTTTCTTTATCTATTTATTTCTTGTTGAAAGGGCGTTAATATCATATGATTTTAAATGAAAATATTTCCAGCACTTTCTTTTAATATTTGATAGAATACATTACTGAAATCAAGGAAGTCAAAAATGAAAACCTCTTGGCACTGATAAGATGAAAATTAATACACACTATTAAAGATTAATCAGGAAATTATGTTCCAAATGTACAGGAAATTACCTTTCAGTGTTATTACTTGTTAAAAATGAAATATTTAAGAGGTATCTGCTGAACGAAAAACCCGACTCTGATTTTCTATGAGCATGCACGATAATGAGATTTTAACGAACTTTGACATTTGATATTAACTGTCTCAAAGCAGAAAACAGACGGAAAAATGTTTTCTGTATGTTATTAAGAGTTATGAATAGTATGTATATATGTAATTGTGTATTGAAATAGCAAGGATTTTGATTTTATTGTGTTCTCTAATAGATACTAATATCGAAGCAAAGCTATTAAAACCGTATCAATATGAAACTTAAATAGGGTGACTGAACCAGTACTTGATCAAATAAGGTCGGTGCTACGGGCTTTTTATTATATTTCCTTCCTTTTAAGTTTTAGAAGAAAACTAACATGATTGCTATAACCCTTAATGAATATCTTACAATGGGCAAAAATGAAATCTGCTGAAATTAAATAGCAATAAAATTATAAGTAAATAATTTCTCTAATTGCCATTTACCCAGTAGTTGATCAATCGAAGAAATCAGTTGAAAATTCAAAAATTAAGCTTCAAAATATCATGCTTAAGCTCTGATTAACAATAATCCATATAAAACTATTATTTGAAATAAGCAAGATGGAAGAGGATTATTTTAACTTACCTTAATTGTCTCCAACTCATAAAAAACAAAATTTTTACCTTTTCTAATAAAAAAAAATTCACAAACGTGCTTTTTTTTTGCAGCAGGCGGCTGACAACAATGTGACAACAGGTGCTCCAACATTCAAACAAAAATATTATGTCTAGTGCCACGTGTTTAGCTCGTCATTTCCGTGAAAATGGCGCCGTTTGTGCGATGAAACGATCGTCAATCTTAATAAAGATATTTTATCACTTTTTAAAGCATTATTTTACTTAATCTGTTTATAAGTGATTATTATACATGTTTTTACAATCTTCGTGTATTGTTAGAAATCGAAGAAAAGAAACTTTTAACCGTAACCGAGATTTTTCTATGAATGTTCTTTCTTATAAAATAAAGTTTATTATGTGCGCAGCATTTCTATCTAGATTTTTGTGTAATTTTTGTAAGATTCTTTGTAAGATTTTAATTTTCCCTGTAAGACTACTTTCATTTAAAAAAAATTCTTTTTTTTTTTTTGAAAATCAGGGATAAACCACTAATACATTTCTTTTAGCTGCGTAACAATATAATAAAATGTGCTTTAACCATGCATTTTTTTAGTTATCTTGAATCACAGAACTCAAATATAGTCTCAAAATAATGTATTGTTTGAAAATTTGAAGTTTGTACAATATTTAATATGCAGGCGACCCATATAACAAACATTGCATTCATTTTGAGAAAGTGCACTTGAATGCTACCTCGCACATCTCTCTCTGATAATTTGGTAATTAGACAGCACGGGGTTGTGTGTTTTTTCCACAGTCTTGAACAAAGTATTTCGAATTAGGATGTGAATTATTTTAAAATGTCTAATAATTGTACATGAATCCTTTACACATGCTGTAAAAAATGAATAATTTGGTGATAAAACAGTATTTGAATCTATGTTTTTTCCCAAGTGCTGAACAAAATGTTTCGAATCAAGATGTGAATTATTTGAAATTCTCTAATAATTGCACACGAATCTTTTACACATGCTTTAAAAAATATTATAAGTAAAATTAGAATAAACGCTTGCGAAAAACACATAATATTTTTCTCAGTTGATTTTTTTTTTTAAAGTTTGTTTTAAAAGTAATTTTTATATTAAACAAGTTATCTCAGCATTACATTTTATGCTGACGGCTGCGCTAAATGAGCTCTTCATAAATAATCCCATAAAAGATATTTATTATTATTAAATACGTTTGTCGATTTTAAAAATATAGATTGAGCTCCAAATTTTTATTATTAATGACTTACTGTTTTCTAATAAAATTTCTGATGTTTCAAAAGTATTTTTAAACACTTATGTTTTGTGAATTAAATCAGTTTAAGCCAATCATGACAAAATGAGTTGTTAGTGAAATTAAACTATGCCTTAAAAGAAAAAAAGTCTACCACGAATAAAGTTTAATTGTTTATATTTAACTATTTTATGTGCATAGGCTTATCTATCTATATTATAAATGGCAAACGTGTATGTGCGTAACGCTGACCTCATTTTAAAAATGGCAACACTATACGATAAATTTTCTGTTTTGCAATTTTCGCTACTGCAATTTTTTAAACTTCTAATTATCCCAAACTTTCCTTTTTTACACCGTTCTAAAGGAGGGAAAATCTTATTTCATATGCATTTTTTAACCGTATCTTAACTTCGATTTTTAAAACAATCTTCAAGCATAGATTCTATAAATCTATCTCTATCGACTGACGCATAATTATGGAAGTACTATTATATTAAAAAGTGACTGTTCGCAGGGCCGAAACTAAGGGGGGGGGGAAGGGGGGATGTGCCCGGGCACCAGAACAAAGGGGCACAAAATGAAGGATTATACCTTTGGAAATGATCATTTTCTTCTGATGGACTGATGGCTTCCGTTATAATCAAACAGCCATTACAAATGAAGTGTTAGGTGAAGATGAAAGAGCAGCCGTAAAAAGTTAGAACTCTGATTTTCTGGTCCGAATGGGAAGAAAAAAAATTGCCATATATATATATATATATTTTAATATGGCCATTTAATATATATATATATGGCCCTTTTTTTTTCTTCCCATTCGGACCAGAAAATCAGAGTTCTAACTTTTTACAGCTGCTCTTTCATCTTCACCTAACACTTCATTTATAATGGCTGTCTCATAATAACGGAAGCCATCAGTCCATCAGAAGAAAATAACTCGGTGAAAGCGGAAACTCGGTTAGGCGGGACTCGGATAATCGGAACTCTACTGAATATGTCATTTTAAAAATTATATTTAGAACATTTTTGTTGATGTTCAGAGGGACCTCCCCCTTGGATCCGCCACTGTAGATTACGTAGTTCTGTGTTACATATTTTATGATTACATATTTTAAATTTTAAAATAAGTCGTCTATTATAAAATTAGTAAAATTCTCTTTGAAAATATACTTTGTGGAAGTGTGTGTGTGTGTGTGTGTGGGAGGGGGGGGGGGGGCGGCTAAAATCCATGTTTGCCTCGGGTGCAAAAAAGGCTAGTTTCGGCCCTGACTGTCCGTTTGTATTTCACAGGTGGACCTCTTAGAATACGGACATTTGGGCGATCGAATTAAAACCAGTTATCCACATGGATTCGAGGATATCAAACGTGATCTCAGAATTTTAAAGTTTGTATTGGTTTTAGAGGGGAGTGGTGGTGTTCTGTAACTTTAATGATATTTACTCCATTACTAAACTACTCCATTTTTGTAGAAAGTAACAGAGTTCTAAGTATTATTAGAGATGCAGTGTACAGTAAAAATTGTTTTCAATCTAAAGGCTGTTATTGCTCAAATTAAATTGCCATATTTCGGCCCAGCTCTGTGAAACCGCAAATAATTGGACTTATTTTTGACAAGTTTTAACAGTTTTCGGGGTTCTATTAGATAGCTTTCATTACAAAAAGCTACCTATTGCAGCCGTTTGGAGGAAAGCGATTTCAAAAAAATTTGGTGTATATTTCAACAATCATGACCCCCAGACCCCGAAACCACACTCCGTTCAAAATTGATATATACTATATAAATATATATGACTTTGTCACTCTGTAACTCTCATACTTATGAACCGATTTCGATGAAATTCGGTGTGTACATAGTACATACCAATGTCTCGACCGAGTTCATCCGGCGTTTTGTTTCAAAATGGCGGCCATTTAAATTTTTTTTTTAAATTAAATCTTGAAATGTGGTATCAAAAAATTGAAAATGGAAAAATACTTTTTTTATGTATTTGACCTATATACAAAGATTCTGGAGCAGTTTTTGTTTCGTCTATATCTTAAAAAATGGTTGAGTTATAGCATTTTGAATTTCTAGCGTGGCTGACATTTTGAAACATCCTGAATTTTGTCACGCGATAAAAGGCGTATTTATGAACCGACTTCGATGTAATTCGCTGTGTACATAGTACATACCAATGTCTCGACCGAGTTCGTTGGCCAGCTTCATCCGCCATATTGTTTCAAAATGGCGGCCATTTAAATTTTTTAAAAAAATTTAAAATTTGAAATGTGGTACCAAAAAATTGGAAATGGAAAAGTATTTTTTCTTATGTATTTGACCTTTATACAAAGATTCCGGAGCAGTTTTTGTTTCGTCTATATCTTAAAAAATGGCTGAGTTATAGCATTTTGAATTTCTAACGTGGCTGATATTTTGAAACGTCCTGAAGTTTGTCATGCGATAAAAGGCGCATTTATGAACCGATTTGAATGTAACTTCGTTTATACACAGTACATACAAATGTCTCGACCGAGTTTGTTGGCCAGCTTCATCCGCCATCTTGTTTAAAAATGGTGGTCATTTAAATTTTTAAGAAAATTTAAATTTGAAAGGTGGTACCAAAAAATTGAAAATTTAAAAAATATTTTTTTATTTATGTGTTTGACCTTGATAAAAAGATTCGCGAGCAGTTTTTGTTTCGTCTATATCTTAAAAAATGGCTGAGTTATAGCATTTTGAATTTCTAGCGTGGCTGACATTTTGAAACGTCCTGGATTTTGTTACGTGATAACAGGCGTATTTATGAACCGATTTGGATGTACCTTGGTGTATACATAGTACATACAAATATCTCGACCGAGTTCTTTGGCCAGCTTCATCCGTCATCTTGTTTCAAAATGGCGGCCATTTAAAAAATTTTTTAAATTTTAAATTTAAAATAATATACCAAACAAGTGGGTAAGTGTGATCACAGATCGCACAGAGGGTTTCGTTTAACGTTCCTTTCAAAACACTTTATACTTTTGAAAAATTTGTTAGTTCCACATTTTGCAACCAGGGGCGCACTCAATTCTAAACAAACCTCTATCCGAACGAAACTCCATTTTACATACTATCCGTTATGTATTAGTCGAATAGCCCCATAGCACCCGATATAAGTAGGCGACCCTGGCAGTAAAAACTGGAACTAAAATATGTAAGGCTATGGGGCATAATATGAAATTATGGTCAAAGGGGTGTCGGCAAAAGTTCGAAAAGTGCTCCCCGGGTGAAAAGGGCGGAGATTAGAAAAATTGCTTAAAATATACAAGTTAGAGCCCGGAGGAGTAAATAATATAAGACTTTTTGAAAATTTTATGATTTGTCGTGTGGTCTGAGGCATTCAGCTATACGTATGCAAAAAATCATGTCTCCAACTTAATTAGGGGCTCTCTTAGAAAGAACTGCTTAAAATAAATATGTGGTACCTCAAAGGGTTAAACGTAAAACTTTTTCAAGATTTTATGATTTGTCGCCTGGCTTCAGGTGTTCTGCTATAAGTATGCAAAATTTCAAATCTGCCATTTAATAAGGGGCTCAGTTAGAAAGAATTGCTTAAAAAACGCATGTGGGAGTCCAAAGGGTTAAATATACGGCTTTTTCAATTTTTTATGATTTGTCGCATGATGGTGTTCAGTTATAAGTATGCAAAATTTCACGCCTCCAACATAAATAGGGTGTCACTTAGAAAGAATTGTTTAAAATACATATGTGGAGGCTCAAAGTGTTAAATGTACGACTATTTCAAAATTTTATAATTTGCCGTTTGATGCGAAGTATTCAGCTATATGTATGAAAAATTTCACGGCCCCAACCTAATTAGGTGTTCACATAGAAAGAATTGTTTAAAATACACATGTGGGAGCCCAAAGGGTCAAATGTACGACTTTTTCAAAATTTTATGATTTTTCGTTTGATGCGAAGTATTCAGCTATATGTATGAAAAATTTCACGGCCCTAACCTAATTAGGTGTTCACATAGAAAGAATGGTTTAAAATACACATGTGGGAGCCCAAAGAATTAAATGTACGACTTTTTATAAATTTTATGATTTTTCGTTTGATTTGAGATGTCCATCTATAAGTACGCAAAATTCCACGCCTGCAAGCTAATTAGGGACTCACTTAGAAAGAATTGTTTAAAATACACATGAAGGATCCCAAAGGATTAAATGTACAACTTTTTCAAAATTTTATGATTTGTCGTTTGATGTAAGGTGTTCAGCTATAAGTATGCAAAATTTCACGCCTCCAACCTAATTAGGGCTCACTTAGAAAGAATTGTTTAAAATACACTTTTGGGAGGCCAAAGGGTTAAATGTACGACTTGTTGAAAACTTTATGATTTGTTGTTTGATGCGAGGTGCTCAGCTCTAAGTATGTATAATTTCACGCCTCCAGCCTAAATAGGTGATCACTTAGAAAGAATTGTTTAAAATACACATGTGGAGGCCCAAAGGGTTAAATGTACAACCATTTCAAAATTTTATGATTTGTCGTTTGATGCGAGGTGCTCAGCTATAAGTGTCTAAAATTTCACGCCTCCAACCTAAATAGGGCGTCACTTAGAAAGAAATGTTTAAAATGCACATGTGTTAGCTCAAAAGGTTTAATGTACGACTCTTTCAAAATTTTATAGTTTGTCATTTGATGTGAGGTGTTCTGCTATAAGTATGTAAAATTTCACGGCTCCAACCTAATTAGAGGCTCACATAGAAAGAATTGTTTAAAATACACATGTGGGAGCCCAAAGGGTTAAGTGTACGACTTTTTCAAAATTATATGATTTGTCGTTTGATGTGAGGTATTCAGCTATAAATATGCAAAATTTCATTCCTCCAACCTAATTGGGGTTTCACATAGAAAGAATTGTATAAAATACACATGTGGGAACTCAATGGCTTAAATGTACTACTTTTTCAAAATTTTATGATTTGTCGTTTGATGTGAGGTGCTCAGCTATAAGTATACAAAATTTCACGCCTCCAACCTAATTAGGGTTTACTTAGAAAGAATTGTTTAAAATACACATCTGGGAGGCCAAAGGGTTAAATGTACGACTTTTTGAAAACTTTATGATTTGTTGTTTGATGCGAGGTGTTCAGCTCTAAGTATGTATAATTTCACGCCTCCAGCCTAAATACGTGATCACTTAGAAAGAATTGTTTAAAATACACATGTGGAGGCCCAAAGGGTTAAATGTACAACCATTTCAAAATTTTATGATTTGTCGTTTGATGCGAGGTGCTCAGCTATAAGTGTCTAAAATTTTACGCCTCCAACCTAAATAGGGGGTCACTTAGAAAGAAATGTTTAAAATGCACATGTGTTAGCTCAAAAGGTTTAATGTACGACTCTTTCAAAATTTTATAGTTTGTCATTTGATGTGAGGTGTTCTTCTATAAGTATGTAAAAGTTCACGGCTCAACCTAATTAGAGGCTCACATAGAAAGAATTGTTTAAAATACACATGTGGGAGCCCAAAGGGTTAAATGTACGACTTTTTTCAAAATTTTATGATTTGTTGTATGATGCGAGGTGCTCAGCTATAAGTATGTAAAATTTCACGCCTCCAGCCCAAATAGGGGCTCACTTACAAAGAATTGTTTAAAATACACGTGTGGAGGCCCAAAGGGTTAAATGTATAACCATTTCAAAATTTTATGATTTGTCGTTTGATGCGAGGTGCTCAGCTATAAGTGTCTAAAATTTCACGCCTCCAAAATAAATAGGGGCTCACTTAGAAAGAATTGTTTAAAATGCACATGTGTTAGCTCAAAAAGTTTAATGTACGACTTTTTGAAAATTTTATGATTTTTCGTTTGATGTCAGGTATTCAGCTATAAGTATGCAAAATTTCACGCCTCCAACCTAATTTGGGGTTTACATAGAGATAATTGTTTAAAATACACATGTGGGAACCCAAAGGATTAAATGCACGTCTTATCAAATGCACGACAAATCAAATTTTTTTTATTTGTCGTTTGATGTGAGTTGTACAGCTATATGTATGCAAAATTTCACTCCTCGAACCTAATTAGGTGCTCACTTAGAAAGAACTGTTTAAAATACACATGTGGGAGCCCAAAGGGTTAAATGTACGACTTATTCAAAATTTTATAGTTATTTGTTTGATGTGAGGTGTTCAGCTATAGGTATGTAAAATTTTCCGCCTCCAACCTAATTAGAGTCTCTCATAGAAAGAATTGTTTAAAATGCACATGTGGGAGCCCAAAGGGTTAAGTGTACGACTTTTTCAAAATTATATGATTTGTCGTTTGATGTGAGGTATTCAGCTATAAATATGCAAAATTTCATTCCTCCAACCTAATTGGGGTTTCACATAGAAACAATTGTATAAAATACACATGTGGGAACTCAAAGGCTTAAATGTACCACTTTTTCAAAATTTTATGATTTGTCGTTTGATGTGAGGTGCTCAGCTATAAGTATACAAAATTTCACGCCTCCAACCTAATTAGGGTTTACTTTGAAAGAATTGGTTAAAATACACATCTGGGAAAGCCAATGGGTTAAATGTACGACTTTTTGAAATCTTTATGATTTGTCGTTTGATGCGAGGTACTCAGCTATAAGTATGTAAAATTTCACGCCTCCAGCCCAAATAGGGATTCACTTACAAAGAATTGTTTAAAATACACATGTGGAGTCCCAAAGGGTTAAATGTACAACCATTTCAAAATTTTATGATTTGTCTTTTGATGCGAGGTGCTCAGCTATAAGTGTGTAAAATTTCACGCCTCCAACCTAAATACGGACTCACTTAGAAAGAATTGTTTAAAATACACATGTGGGAACCAAAAGGGTTTAATGTACAACTTTTTCAACGTTTTATGATTTTTCGTTTGATCTGAGGTGTCCATCTATAAGTACGCAAAATTTCACGCCTTCAATCTGATTAGGGACTCACTTAGAAAGAATTGTTTTAAATACATGTGTGGGAGCCCAAAGGGTTAAATGTACGACTTTTTCAAAATTTTATAGTTTGTCGTTTGATGTGAGGTGTTCAGCCATAAGTATGTAAAATTTCACACACCCAACCTAATTAGAGTCTCACATAGAAAGAATTGTTTAAAATACACATGTGGGAACCAAAAGGGTTTAATGTACAACTTTTTCAACGTTTTATGATTTTTCGTTTGATCTGAGGTGTCCATCTATAAGTACGCAAAATTTCACGCCTTCAATCTGATTAGGGACTCACTTAGAAAGAATTGTTTTAAATACATGTGTGGGAGCCCAAAGGGTTAAATGTACGACTTTTTCAAAATTTTATAGTTTGTCGTTTGATGTGAGGTGTTCAGCCATAAGTATGTAAAATTTCACACATCCAACCTAATTAGAGTCTCACATAGAAAGAATTGTTTAAAATACACATGTGGGAACCAAAAGGGTTTAATGTACAACTTTTTCAACGTTTTATGATTTTTCGTTTGATCTGAGGTGTCCATCTATAAGTACGCAAAATTTCACGCCTTCAATCTGATTAGGGACTCACTTAGAAAGAATTGTTTTAAATGCATGTGTGGGAGCCCAAAGGGTTAAATGTACGACTTTTTCAAAAATTTTATGATTTTTCGTTTGATGTGAGGTGCTCAGCTATAAGTATGTAAAATTTCACGCCTCGAACCTAATTAGAGTCTCACATAGAAAGAATTGTTTAAAATACACATGTGGAAGCCCAAAGGGTTAAGTGTACGACTTTTTCAAAATTATATGATTTGTCGTTTGATGTGAGGTATTCAGTTATACGTATGCAAAATTTCATTCCTCCAACCTAATTGGGGTTTCACACAGAAAGAATTGTTTAAAATACACATGTGGTAGCTCAAAGGCTTAAATGTACTACTTTTTCAAAATTTTATGATTTGTCGTTTGATGTGAGGTGCTCAGCTATAAGTATGCAAAATTTCACGCCTCCAACCTAATTAGGTTTCACTTAGAAATAATTGTTTAAAATACACATCTGGGAGGCCAAAGGGTTAAATGTACGACTTTTTGAAAATTTTATGACTTTTCGTTTGATGTGCGGTATTCAGCTATATGTACACAAAATTTCACGCCTCCAACCTAATTAGGGTTCACTTAAAAAGAATTGGTTAAAATACACATCTGGGAAAGCCAAAGGGTTAAATGTACGACTTTTTGAAATCTTTATGATTTGTCGTTTGATGCGAGGTACTCAGCTATAAGTATGTAAAATTTCACGCCTCCAGCCCAAATAGGGGTTCACTTACAAAGAATTGTTTAAAATATACATGTGGGAACCCAAAGGGTTAAATGCACGACTTTTTCAAAATTTTATGATTTGTCGTTTGATGTGAGGTGTTCAGCTATAAGTATGTAAAATTTCACGCCTCCAACCTAATTAGAGTCTCACATAGAAAGAATTGGTTAAAATACACATCTGGGAAAGCCAAAGGGTTAAATGTACGACTTTTTGAAATCTTTATGATTTGTCGTTTGATGCGAGGTACTCAGCTATAAGTATGTAAAATTTCACGCCTCCAGCCCAAATATGGGTTCACTTACAAAGAATTGTTTAACCGTTTAGACGCCGAATGATTAAGTAGATCAAACTGGTACTTAAATTTGCTTAATTAAGTATACTTATAGATCCCTTATAAGTAATCAACAAAAACATTTAAAGAAAAAAAAAATTCATATGGATTTTTTAGATGTTCCCAAATGGGAACATTGGCGTCTAATGAGTGCTTTTCTTATAGATTTTGAAGATTTTCTTTTTACAAAAATCAAATGAACAAAAAGGCATAAAAATAAAAGATTATTAAAATATTTGACAATTTAAAAATAATTTACATTAAAATTGTTTACCTTTTTATTTTTACAGCTTTTTATCCAATTTATTTGCCATGTTATAAAGGAAAGCAATCTTTATGCAACCTCTTGTCACACTCAACACACATATGCGGCAGTTTTTTTTTTTTTTTTTTTTTTTTTTTTTGGCAAAGAGCACAGTGTCCTTGTGACGCAGATATCAGATAATGATTATCAGTTTTTCTAAGTTTATTTTGAACATGCATTTTTGGTCCAGGTTGAGATAGTTTTGGTTTGGAACGCAGTAAGCTCATTGTAATATCTCGACGAAATTCTAAATGTGACATTGAATTCTTTCCATGAATGTCTCTATAATTGTCCAAGATGCTGTTGCAACAATATTTAGAGTATAATATAGAGTATAATGCAAATAAATTCCAGTACCATTTTTTATTTCGTAGCTGTAGTCTGTACGATGAAAGAAGTTTATCCAGAACATCAACTCCACTCATAACTTCATTGTAATATTTTATAACAGCATGTTGTGGAACATCAATTTTCTTTTTTGTCGATTTAGAATATCTCTTTGTATTTGAAATAGCTTCATGCGTTTGATGATTAGAGTCAACTGTCACAACTGCATTGCCATTCCACCGGCAAATAAATACAGTTCCATCACTATGGTAATCCATTGGCTCCTCTGGTCTTTTTGGCCAGTTTTTATTGTCTAGTAAAGGATATTTACGGATGCGGTTACTTCTGATTGTACCTGTAGCTCTAATTCCAGAGTCTGCCAATTTTTTTAATGAGTTATAAGATGTAAAAAAAATATCAAAATAGATTTCATGCCTACCCGTATCTGTAACTGTGGAGATTAGCTGCGTCACGACATCCTCACCCAGAGACATTCCTGATGACTCAATCTTCCTTTCAGAATTAATTTCCATCGCATACGGATATCCAGACGAGGAACATAACATCCATATTTTAAAGCTGAATCTTATGGGTTTTTCTTTTATAAATATTTTGCAAGTGTGGTGTCCATAATAAGGTACCATAGATTAATCTATGCTCAATTTTTTGTGGAAAGTTCCAAACTGACGCAAATTTCCCCCCAATTCTTCATAAATTGGAGCTATTGTCCCAAGTTTATCACCTGACTTCAATTTAGAATTATCATTTAAGTGAAAAAAACTTTTTGATTGTACGGAGATGGTTTCTTGACATGACTGTTGGAACAATATCATCTTTCAAATCTTCAGCAGTGCTCCAATAATAATTTTCATTTGGCACCCAATGGTAACCACTCAAGAGGATCAATCCTAGAAACTGGGCAATATCTGTATCGTCAATGGCAATTATCTCTCCTTTTTGACTAGCGTATAACTTTGTCATGCATGCTAATGTTCCGATATATTCCTTAGGCAAAATTTTATCAAAAATTTCAATAGGAATACAAATCTTGTAACTCTGGAAAATCAATTTTTAAATCACTTGGTTCCTCATCAAGAAATGTATGATTAAATTCTTTTCTCTTACTCCATCTTGTTTCATACAGTTTAATTTTTTTTCGTGTAGAAAAATCATCATCATCATCACCTTTACCCATGCTCTCTGCTTCTGTTCTAGTGTGTGATGTTGATGGCGCATCACAAGCCTCATCTTTACACAGAATATCAAATTCTCCCGTTACATCCATCGGAATAATTTCCCCTAAATCTTCATCATTGATGTCCCCATTTTCTGTTATATCACCACTTTTATTTGGCGGAATAATGCATATATCAACATCCGAATTATCAGATTCGTCTGAATTTAGCGTATCGAAATATTCGAGAGCTTAGCGTGATCCATAATAAAAAAATAAGCGCACAACGGAAACACAGAACAACTTATTCCTTTCTAAGCGTGAATTTTGAGGCGCCTGATTAATGTCCCCATGATTTGTGCCCCCATACGTCATTTTGACGTCACAAGAAATGGGGATATAAATACAGTGCTGGATCATTTCACTTTTCACGAAATCCTGATTAATGTCCCCATGATATATGCCCCCATATCTGAAAGGGACACAAATCCAATGCTAGAGAAATTTCCTTTCGTTGAGAGCCTGATTAACGTCCCCATGATTTAAGTCCCCATACGTCATTATTTTGACGTCACAAAAAATGGGGGCACAAATCCAGTGCTCGAGCATTTCACTTTTGACGAAATCCTGATTAACATCCCCATGATATATGCCCCCATATCAGAAGGGGGCACAAATCCAGTAATGGAGAGTTTTCCTTTCATTGAGAGCCTGATTAATGTCCCCATGATTTATGCCCACATACGTCATTTTGACGTCACAAAAAATGGGGGCACTAATCCAGTGCTGGAGTATTTTACTTTCGACGAAATCCTGATTAACATCCCCATGATATATATCCCCATACGTCATTTTGATGACGTCAGAGTAGATGGGGACTTAAATCAGGGGGCATAAATCCAGTGCTAGAGCATTTTATTTCCTAGAGAATTCCTGATTTACGACCCCATGATATATGTCCCCATACGTCATTTTTACGTCAGAACAAGGGGGATTGGGGATTCAGAGCTCGTGCAGGATTGGCCACTAGAGTTCTGCACGGGCAGGAATTTCCAGCCTGATCTCGGCCCAGTGTAAAAATTAAAAGTTCGGCCTGGGACAGGCGCGACTCGTGACAAAATTAATTAAATCAAGTCCGATCCGGCCCATTCAATTTCTACAGAAAATCCAATTTTACAAAACACACAATTAACGATTCTTTTAACCCCTTAACAGTCGCATTAAATTACGGTTTAAAAATTGAAATTGCTTAATGGCACCACTTTTTTGAAAAAGAAATGTTCATGTTATTTAATGACAGGTAAAATGATACCATAATAAAGCCAGTTACACTATTTTACAAAACTGTTGGGAATCAATCAATATGAATAAAAAACACAGCCCATGAACATCACGGCAGCGGGGATTAAAGGGTTAAAGAAGACTAGATATATATTTTGGGTGGAATTTTACGTGTACTAGAGGGCTCAGCCCCTGCGAGCTGTGCTCGCCAACCCCCGTTCAGACTTTGAAGCTTTTAAAAGCATGGTAATGTGCTCTATTTTACAAATATTAGCAGGTTACGGAAAATTGAATGATATTATTACGAATGGTGATTATCTTCTGCAATCGGATTGCCACGCTTTTCCGTTTGAATAGTGTATTTTTCTTTTACCACGGCCTCATCCATCGCTATCACGACAGCTGGCGGCTATTTTTGGGATTGATAATTAAGATCAATTACACATTTTAAAATCAGCTTGCACAAAAGGGTAAGGTTGAAAATTCTGATGTCTCTAGCACTTTTATATTGATGCTATAGAGTATAGACAATGTTCATCCTTTGATATCGAGATTGAAAAACACCGCGTCTTCTTAGGAATAGCATTCAGAACTACGGTATTGAAAACTTTTTTTTTTTTATAAATTTTACGCTTATATTTTACTTTTTGATTTAGTTTCCGATATTTTCAGGAACAGGTATAGCTTATGCATAAAATCTTTTTTATATTTTATTGAACCATCATACATATTTTCATGTTATTTTTAAAAATTTAAATTGTTTATTTGGTACTTTTTCACTATAGAGGCCTTGGCGAAATAGAGAAATGGTGGCAAACTGGCCACCCTGGTGGTAGATTACTATACAATATATTATTGTTACAGTGACCTGTACCTACCCTTAAAGTTTGTACCACGAATTCATGATCACCCTATATATATAAATAAATTCATATATAAACAAGTATAAAAGTTCATTAGTTTTTTTTTTTAATAGCTGTTTATATCATTTGGCAACAAATCTCATTTTCTGAGCCCGAATTACGCCAAGCTTTTTAAAAAAGGTCAAGGCACCCCATAATGGAAAAGTACTGTTTATTTTTATTAATAAGTATATACGAGTTTACAATATACATGCATTTAACGTCTTTTTTTTAAACTTTTAAAAGACTAAATAAAATAAATAAATAAGACATACTTGATTGCAGTTAAAAAGTAAAATTTATAAAAAGTTAAAAATACTGAAAACGTATGAAGTACAATTAGTAAACGTTTCGCCAAACAACTCGCAATGCCTCAAAGGCATATATACGACTTTTCTGATATGTAGTATCGAATAAGAATTCGTACAAAATAAATCGAAAATATTTTGGGCATAAATTTAAATGTTTCTAGGCTGCATCAAGGAATAAAATATAAAAAGAAATTTGCTAGCAACTTTTTTTTTTTTTTTTTTTTTTTTTTTTTTTTTTTTTTTTTAACACTAAGTGATTCCCAGTGTGACGTCGTGTCCATAAGAAAATCGTTTTAAATGAATAGTTTTGAAATATGACGTAATTGTTGCCATTAATTGCATTTCATATGTACATTATTATAAAGTTTTTTTCTCTTTTAAAATTCACGTTTAAAAAATACTTTCAATTTAAAAATGTTTTGGAATATCATTATTTGAGCTTTTTATATATGATCAAATTTTAATCATGAAAAGTTTTTCAAGCGTAATAATTTAATTATTTTAAGCATTTTACATATGACGATATTTATCCTTTCGGCATTTTACATATGACGTAATTTTCCCATTAAGTGCGTTTCTCGCAAAATAATTAAAATATTTTCAAAGTTTCTTATTTTTTTTTCATGATTCACGTGTAAATACAACTTTTTAACGCAATTTTCCCTATTTCCTATTTTTAACACGTGGTCATTTAATTATTATTTTCATTTCTATTTTTAGTAGTCGCATATTAATTAATTTTTATTTGAGAGAAATGTATACTTGTTTCTGCTGTTTTGTCAATTGGCATCAGGATAAAACAAGTCGGTAAGTGTGATCACAGATCGCACAGAGGGTTTCGTTTAATATTCCTTTCAAAACATTTTTTTTCAAAACGCCCGGTACATTTATCGCCATTTAACTCCTTCTAAATTATAGTAAACCTTCCCTAAACTACCTTAAAAGTTTCAAACAGATCGCCTCGTTATATTTCCTAATTTTGTTCGCGCCCCTCCCCATCCCCGAAATGTGACGCGTCATTATTTTTTATAATTTTTATTATGTTTTATAAACTATCTTAAAATTTAAAACAGATCGCGTTGTTAGGTTTCCCAATTTTAACAAAATCGCGTTCTGTTAGTTCCACATTCCACCACCAGGGAGGGCACTCTATTCTTAACAAAACTGTATCTGAACGAAACTCCGTTAAATAACCTATCAGTAGATATAATTACTCGAGGGGTGGCGGTCTTAAGCAAGAATCTGAGATACTTACTGAAATTACTATTCGAAAATAATGATTACTAAACTTTTGACATTTTTATATTAAATAGGTAGCATTTATCTCAAGACTCTGTCAATAAACCGTCATAAAATGTTAAAAAAGTTAAGTTAAGAAAAAAATTAGCGTCCTTCCACACCCCCCCCCCCTCCCTACGAAATTTCTCGCGCCGTTCTTTTAAAAACTTTTAATTATGTGTTATAAACTATCTTAAAGTTTGAACAGATCCCCTTGTTGGATTTCCTAATTTTAACAAAATCGCGTTCTGTTAGTTCCACATTCCAACACCAGGGAGCACACTCTATTCTTAACAAAACTGTATCTGAACGAAACTCCGTTAAACAACCTATCAGTAGATATAATTACTGGAGGGGTGGCGGTCTTAAGCAAGAATTTGAGATACTTACTGAAATTACTATTCGAAAATAGCGCTAACTAAACTTTTGACATTTTTATTTTAAATAAGTAGCATTTATCTCAGGACTCGTCAATAAACCGTCATAAAATGGTAAAAAACGTTAAGTTAAAAAAAAACCTTTACGTCCCCCCCCCCCCACTCCACGAAATTTCTCCCGCCATTCTTTTAAAAACTTTTTATTATGTGTTATAAACTATCTTAAAGTTTGAACAGATCACCTTGTTGGATTTCCCAAGTTAAATAAAATTGTGGTCTGTTAGTTCCACATTCCACCACCAGTGAGCGCACTCTATTCTTAACAAAAGTGTATCTGAACGAAACTCGTCTGTACAACTTATCCGTAGATACATTTGTCGAGGGAGGGGCGATCTTAAACATCAATTTCAAATATTTGCTGAAATTACTATTCTAAAATAGTGGTATCAATACTTATGACATTTTTAGTATTAAATAAGTAATATTTATCTCATCCCGCCCTCAAAAAAACACACGCAAAACGGTAGAGAATGCTACAGTTTAAAAATGTCTTAAGCAAGAATTTAAGATATTTTCTGAAATTACTATTCGAAAATAGAGGTATCAACACTTATGAAATTTTTATATTGAATAAGTCACATTTATGCTGTATTTTTAAAAATGTGACACCGTTCTGAACGATGCTACTATAAAAAATCATGTGACTGCCTTTAAAAATAAGCATATTTAGTAGAACAACCAATTAGTGAAACAATAAATAATATCTTGTAATCCTTTGAAGAAAATTCGCGTTTTTTCAACTGCCATTTGCCGAAAACCGTATTTTTTTTCCGCGATCATTTGACGAAATATGCATTTTATTTCGCAATCCTTAGAATAAATTCGCATTTTTTCAATGACCTTTTTAAGAAATTTGCGTTTTTTCCGTGACAATTTTACGAAATTCGCGTTTTTTTTTCTACTATCCTTTGAAGAAGCTCCTATATTTTTTTCATTTATTTGACGAAATTGGCGTTATTTATTCGATCATGTGACGAAATTTGTGTTATTTCCGCGATCTTTTGACGAAATTTCAATTTTTTTCAATGGCCCTTTGACGAAATACGTATTTTTCCTCGGTAATTTTATGAAATTCGTGCTTTTTCCGGTATCCTTTGGCAAAATTAGCGATTTTTTTATGCGAACAACGACGAAGTCGATTTTTATTGCGACCATTTGTCAAATTTCGCAATATTTTTCAGTGATTTTTTTTATTTTTCAGAATTTTCGGACAGATGACCGATTTTTTAAAATTTTCGGAACAGAATGCGTTAAATTTTCTGAAATTCGAAACAGAATCACGCTTGATTAAAATTGCGTCATTTAGGAAATGCTTAAAGCATTTTTAAATATGAAATTCTTATGCATTATTATTTTCTTTAACAAATTTTTGTGTGTGTGTGCAAAAAAGTTACATATTTTATTTCAGAACGCGCTATATGTACGTAGAAGGAGCTTGCAACTTGTCGGTTATAATTTATAGTGCTGTTAAATAAAAAGAGAAAATTCTTATATTGAATGTCACCAATCCAGCCACCCCCCTTCTCCCCCGGTCTTAAAGAAACAGAAGTCTATGAAATAGGGTGTGGGAGGCTATTATCTAGGTCTAAAAAATTAAGAAGGGCGTGGTGGGCATGTACTTCTAAATAAATTAGCAAAATTTTTTCCGATATACACTAAATTTCTACTTAAATTCGACCAGAACCCTGCAAAAATTAATTTCGTCGATCCGAAACCAAAATATTAAACCTCAGTGGCGTAGTAGTCAGCACGTCTGATTACCACCCAGCAGATCCAGAGTTTGGTTCCAAGCTAAGCAAGATTTATTCAACCTTCCATCTCTTCCGGGTTAATAAAATGTGCACGAAGCTTGCAAACACTGAGGGTCCCGCGTTAGGATGACAAACTGATCGGGGCTCTTTCTGTATATCACCTCGGGGTCCACGGTGAAGAAAACAAGTTTAGTACAGGCTTTGATCCTTAATGAATCATAAAGCAAATGGTTTAGTTTAAGTTAGAAACCAAAATATTTGAACTCGATGTGAAAAAATTAAGCCATATTTTAATACAATTATGGAAAAGTAATATACAATGATATCATTAATATGAGTTTTATCTTTTTTGTATAAAATTAAATACATTATAAACCCATTAATATCCATACACAGTTTATTATTATTATTATTATTATTATTATTATTATTATTAACTATTTAGGACATTTTTGAAAAATCAGGTTGACCCGGATTCCACACAGAAAGAGTCAAAACGTAACTTGAAACATTTAAAGTGAATGCAACACACAACGAAAACAATTAATGGCGGACGGGTTGGGTACAATCGGGTTACTTGACCTGCTGCAGTACTCTAAATTCTACACTAGACTGAGCTTGTCCCGAAGCTTGGCTCGGAGAAATTTTCTTTCATTAAACTTGGCTGGCCATAATTTTTAATCTGATGACTCGAGCCGGGCTCGGCAGTATTGATATTTTCTGAAGATTTGAACAAATCTGAACTTCATTTATCGAAGAACGTCCCAGGCTTTAAATTTTTTCTCGAAATTCGTCCCGAACAGGGCCTGTATTTCATTCTTTCCGAGCCGTATCAATTGAGATTTTTTTTCTCTTACTAGTAATACCATGGGAACTTTTATTCTTAATTAGTGTAAAAAGGGAATGATAAAGAAACATTTCTTTGTTGGATTTAATTATTTATATTTTTGCTTTTTTTAAATAGTTTAACGTGTTGGTTAATCACGTGAAAGACACTTTACCAAAATACTGTGAATGACTGATTTTTATTTTTAAATATTACATGTATTCAAATCTTATTTTGGAGCCTGAGTAAAATCTTGGGCATTTAGATGGATGTTTAAACATACAAATAGCCTTAAATAATAAAACACGTTTTGTCATTTCAATTAACAAAATTTTTCATATTTCGTTTTCAATTTATTTACTGTTGGTTGTTAGTAAAAAAGAAAGAAAAACAATGCGCCAAATTCAAATTATAAAACACTGAATACTGAACATAGTAACTGTAACAAAACTTCACACTTTATTAAGGTGATAGACGGTGTCTAAGTAAAAAATTTTGAAAATGTATAACGCATTTATGAATCCTTTTTCAGCAATTACCATCTATAGTCAGAAAATATCTGACTTCTTTTGTGCAGCAAGAATATGATATATATGGGGCATTCTCACAATCTTTTGACTTTTAAGTTCCTGAATAATAATTTTTATTTTAGTACATATTCTTGTGTTTTCTTTCATATCATATACTGGGGAAACATCCCACTACATGATTGCATAACAATATTAACGAGATAAATAAGTTTTGGACGATGTTGGGGGTCCAAATACCAGGAAAATTCCTGTACCGTCCCGTGTCCCCGATGTTGATTTTTAAGTTTGGAACTGTCTGTATAAAATTGTTTCAATAAAAGTAATTCGATGCAATTTTTTTCCGAAACTGGGACAATTGTTTTATATAAATTTGTAGCAAAAAATTAAACTGCACACATTTTTAGGGTTGTTATTATTTTTTAAACTCTGTCCCTGGGTTTTAGATTCCTTACCGTCCCTCTTCTAAAATTATACAGAAAATCACTTCAGATGCAGCCACATAATTTCTTTTAAGTTTTTTCTGATGCAGAAGTATGCTAGAGAAAGAATGTCTAAGATTCTTTGACAGGAAATTTACTGCAGAATTTAAATCAGCATTTAAATATCAATTTCAAGCATCGTGGCTTTATTGGTAGTCTTACCGTCGTCCCCAAGGTTTATTTCTGCACTTTTCGAGGTAAATTATTATTATTTTTTTTAATCCAATGTAAATAACTGTTTCTAAAAATCACTGAACATTGTGACTATCACTTAGTCTTAACATGATTTGTCTAAAAATAGTCGTAATTTTCCTTACCGTCCCATCCTTACCATCCCTTTTTTTTTCATTACCGTTCCTTTTTTCCTATACCATCCCCTTTTCTTTCCGACAATGTTATACCAAAAGTTTGTACTAAAAATACTACATTGTTGTTATTTCTTATTTGAATGTTTTGTGGGTACTATGCAAATTCATTATAAGTAAAAATTTAGAAGAAAATAGAAAGAGTGGTAAAATGGTAAGGAAAATTAAACTCGCAAGTTTAACTTAAACCACAGTTAAATAACAAAAATTTCGCTGCTGATCATTTTTTCTTTATTTTGAATCATTACGGCATTTGTCTATCAGATTCAAATGTTATTTTAGTAAGTTTAATTTCACCAGATTTTTATTCTCGAAAGTCAAAAGATTGTGAGAATGCCCCATATCTATCTTCTATCTATCTATTTGTATGTATATATATATATATATATATATATATATATACGTACAGATTACAGGGCTTAATTTATAACAAAAAAAGCACCTGATCTCTAATTTTCTGTACTAATAAAAACTTTCGTTGCAACAATCTCCCCTCTCCTTGTACCTGTATTTTTTAATTTCAAATAGTATGCAAAATTTAAAGCAATTTCTTACTCGGAAAAAAATGTATATATACACTCGTACATATAAAATATATTTTGACTATATCTAATATTTCTTTACATAAAACATAATCTAATAAATAAAGATAAAAAAAAATAAATAAATGAGGGAGTGGGGAATTTTCAAAAATCCCATTACTTTATATTCACACAACACTCAGGGCTTCTGTTAGCATTATTTACAAACTATGGTGGGTTTAAAATTCCGATTAACATTTAAATATTGGTTAAAAATTAAGAAATACTGGAGCTGTTCCTATGAGCTTCAATGCAAATTAAACACCGCGAGTAACTAAAAAGTTGATCTTTAAAAATATTTTACAAACATGACCAAAAAGTAGTGAGTAAACAATACACAACCACAAGTAAAAACGGCGGATACAGTTGCGAATAATTCCGGCATTCCTCGTCGCCATTTGAAAACAACTGAGACAGAAAACCATTGAGTGTAGATTTGCGAGCACTAGATAGAAGCATGCTTCTATGTGTGCGACACGCTACATCAAATATGTAAGGCCTTGGGAAGAAAGACTCAACGGATTGTAAATCGGAGGAACAGGAAAATGTAATTTAGGCTTCCGCATTTTGGAAACGCTGTTTCGCAGGGCTCCAAAGCGCAATATCTATGAGCTGAGGTGAATTCCTACCAACATTTAAATATCACTAAAAGCTAAGAAGTACCAGAGCTGTTCTTCGGTAAGCTCCGGCGAAAATTAAACACTGTACATATATATATGTATATATATATATATATATATATATTACACAGTATGTAAACATTTATTTCAGCTTGGAAACGATTTTTCAAAGGGTTTTTCACAGTTGAAAAATCCCCTTAATCAGCTTCTACCAAAATCCGAAAATATACTTGAATTATTTTGTGCAGCCTTGCATAATGTCTATAAAATGTAGACACACCAAATGACATGGAAAAAAATGGATAAATTTTAAAAAGCATGCCACAATTGAAAACGCAATATCAGCACTTATTGCTCATAGACACTGCTGTAGCCGAATACATTTGTTCGTCACCGTATTTAAAAAAAAAAAAAAAAAAAAAAAAAAAAAAAAAAAAAAAAAAAGAAGATAAATGTTATGCACACCACACCATATTCTACAGTAAGCAATGTGTAGTGCGCATCTGTCGTGTATGTCAGTTTCATTACGTTTGAAATAGTATAGCGTAATTAAAATACACTGCAAACGAATTTTACCTATAGACCATAATGTAATGGAGTTCTTTTCTGCAGCCCTGTACATGATCTATATAGTTTATACAGAAAAAGTAATATTTAAAAAAAAGTGCTAAATGTAAGAAAACATACTGCAATTGAAAACTCATTTTCAGCAATTATTCCTCATAGACAGTACTGTAACCTAATTATTCTGTGAGGTTCCAAAAATGAACGATATTCCATTCTTGTGTGTACCTGTAAATGAATGACAAATACTATGCGCACCATATTTTATAGTAGACATTTTGTAATGTACTTCCTTGTTATATATCAATTTCAATATGTTAAAAATATTATAACATCGCTAAAATGCACTAAAACGATTATTTCCCATAGACCGTAATGTAGTGGAATTATATTGAGCGTCTCTGTAAACGAAATATAAATGACACACACTTCATTTCCAACACCGAACATGCCATGGTAAACCTCAATATGTATATACTTTCTATGAGAGTATGAGAATGTATTCCTAAATACTTTTCTAGGATGTCAGCGATTTTTATCAGTTCATTTAAATTAGCGATTAAATCATGATTTTAATCAACTGATTTTCTTTTAAATCATTGATTAAAATAATAAATTTTCTAAATGTCTAAAATGACATAAAAAGGAATTAAAATCTAAGATGAATATAATTTGGAAAGTTTCTACAGGTATTTTGACTTAGTAATAAACAACAACAACAACAAAAAAAAAGGCTTTAAATATTTGCTTCTAAGCTTAATTTCTGAGTATTATACAAAAATAAGTACGATAAGTTTCTAAAAAGGATAGTTTTATATGACATAAAAAAACATTTCATTTAAAATATTTAAATATATAATTTGCAATGTCATAATTTTCTTTAAGTAATCAAATAATTCATTCGTTTATATAAAATAAGCATAGCTGTATAATAAATTTCTGCAAGTAAAAGAATAAAATAGCTAGAATCTTTTTTTTTCTTATTCTACATTTGCAATAATAAATTTACAGCAAATATTGGAGCAAAAGAAGAATGAAAGAATGACATCTGCTCAACAGTTATTGTAAAAGAATGTATAAGAGAAAAAGAACTAATTAGTATACAAAAGTTAAGCACAACAAGAGCTTCTTCAGTATAGGCTGACTTTTTTTTTTGTTCTTTTTTTTTTCTTTTTTTCTTTGTAACTCATATACGGCAAAAAAAAAAAAAAAAAAAAAAAAAAAAAAAAAAAAAATAGGTATTGAAAAGGTAGCAAAACTTTTTTCTTAAAAATGAACCATTGAAAGCTAATATTTCCCGCTGGGATGTAATATTGCTATTATTTAATATTTTGAGGATTTCGGATATTCTTATGCTTACTCTGTGTAAGAATAGATTTAACTCATTTTCATAATTTTTTTGGTTAGCATACACATACATTTGTGTAAGTTTAGATTTAGATGATTAACAGTAATTTTTTCAAGTACAAATGTAAAACGAGTTGCAAACAATATTATTTGTTATTTTATTATTTATATATAATTATTATATATAATTTTATTATTTGTGCTACTAATGAAATTACTTATTTGCAGGTTTTATTAATTTTCTAATTTACTTACTTTTTCCTCTAGGACACTTTTTAAGGGCCCCTTTTGAAATTAGCAAAATGTGCCCTGCCCCTTTTGAAACTGGGAAAATGCACCCTGCCTTTTTAAGAAATAGTGAAATTCACCTGTAGTTGTAGCCAGAGATTTCTTGTAAAAAAAACTTTCCCATTCCACAGTATTTCTAAATCTGTGTGCCCAAGACATTGCGAAAATAATAGGACTTTATTTCTTTAAAAAAAAAAAAAAAAAAAAAAAAAAAACAGGATGTTATTAAAGCATGTTGTTATTTAATTGTATTTTTCAATTTGTAATTAATAAAATTATTAAAAATTAATGACACATTATTTATCATACTAAAAAATTAGACACTTTCTTTTCCTTATATCATTACTAAACACATTACTACTAATATATTTCCTCATGGAATAGTGCTGTTTTTTGAACTAGCATCCTGCTTCGTTTTTTTTCTAGAATGAATACTAAATTATTAATTATCATTTTAGTATTTAAAGCATAAAAATGTATATTACGTTCCTAATTAGAGAGTTAATTGTTTAATAATTATTAATTTTAAGTAGTGTTAGCAATTAAATATTAAATTCAGTTATTAATAATTTTAATATATAAAAATATCACTGGTATTTAATATGGTTTTACATAATTATTGCAAAATATTAATGTATATAATGTTATTGTATGCTATTAACTAATGAAACTACTAATTTGCAGTTTTTTTAATTTCTGTACCTAATTACTAAATAATAATTATAATTTTATTCAAGGCGGGTGAGACGGGGGGGGGGGCGACACAGAGGGCAACTTCCCATGAGCCCGGGACCAAAGGAGCTCGGTTTCCGATGAAAAAGTACAGGAATTTTATACTATTCCAAATCTTATCTTGCTCATACTTTTTTCCTTTGCAATCTGAAATACATTTCTTAGAAGCGTAGTTTAGAAGATTTCCAACAAAAATCACAGGAAACCTCCCCACTGAGAGAACTAAAAGCTGTAAAATAGTTGATCACGTTACTACTCACGTTACCATAGTACAAATAGCCCGCAACTTCCTGCCTTCCTGAAAAATGACCAGATCATAGGGAGCTATGCCTACGCCTTGAGGCAATGTCGCAAAAGTATTGTTTCCTCTTACCTCTCTTGCTCCGCGGGTATTCAGGTATTATCAGGTAATAAGCTTTCAGTGAATGTCTAATTGGGATTTTTTTTTTCTAAATTGCTGGTACATAATACTTGTTATATTTATGCTTATTCTGTACTAACTTTTGTTTCTGTTTTTTATTTATTATTATTATTATCCTTACGTTCTTATTAACTATATCTGTTGCAAAGTATAGATACAAGCATAACAGAAAAGAAAACAAGAATAAAAAAACTGAAATTTTTGATTTTACAAAAGTTATGAGTACATACATATAAAGAAAATTACCTAAGAAATAAGTAAAAATAAAGATTTCGAATGTACACAAAATAATTATTTTCATTACCATATTAAAGTCAGTATGATGTAGTCATCAAGACTTGATTTAAAAAATTAGAGGCCCAAAGTATAGACATTCTTGGGGCCCTCTGTGTTACTCACTTATGACGTCTTATATGAAAAACCAAAAGATCATTTTGGCTAGAATATTATTATGCCAGTAACAGGGACATGATCAGAGGCGATAGGGCGGAGAGTTGTATCGGTGCCCTAAGCTGAAAAAGGCCCCGTGAGGAACCGTTTAAGTATATGCATATAGTAAATACAGTAGATACAGAGGACCCACCTGACCTCTGTTCGGGGCTTCCAATTTCTGCTTGTATTCCTGGTGAGTGAGGTTAAACTTAACCCATATTATGAGAGGAAAGAAAAACTCGAAAAACAGAAATACTTTAGTATATTTTTATTATCCTTTAAAATATCAAACTTACGTATAACTTCATTATACATGAGATTCCCCATATACACAAAATTAAAAATGATATTCAAAATCAGCTGCCTTCTCCCAAAATCTCTTGATCATATTCCTATACCTACTGAACCTGATGGAAAATAAAATCGTCATACTCATGTTTGCTGCTTGCACAAAAATTGAAGCGTGGTATTAAAGTTGCTTCCCAATTTTCCCTAAACTCACTTGAGGACAGTTTTTTTTTTCTGATCTAGATTTACGATCGTGAAAAAACGACTTGGGCCCATAATCATGATAACTCGGGCCCCTACACAATTCTTCACTTTCTATCAAAAATTATATTGATGCTGAGGTATAAATTTCATGCACAAAAAATGAATTTAGTGGAAAGGATATTTTTATTGTGAGAGCGCGGAGAAATGCCCGATATGTCCAAGCAGCATAAGATAGGTTAACGATTCGATCCCCCTTCCTTAAAAATAGGTGGAAAAGGTCCCCCCTCCCCTCCGTTGTCTATAAAAAGTAAAGTTTGAGAAAACAGTTATTTTCCTGCAGTTTTTTTCTGTTTAATTCAGAGTCAAAAGTTTTATGCAATAGACTTAAAACTTCTTTTCAGAATGAGAAATAAAGACACATTGATTTCCTGTGATGAAATGATACATCGTTCAAAGTACTTTTCCCAGATTCAAGCCACTTGCTTGTCTTGCGATTGGCGAACTGGTTACTGAACAAGAGCTTACTTGGTTCGAACCCAATCAGGTATGGATGTGTGTAGTGGGTCAGATTCCATTTTAATCTGAAGTCCCGGTCTGTTTAGCTCATGTGTGCAAGAGATGACCATAGCATCCCTAACCAACAAAAACAATCGCAGATTTTTTGAAAATTACTTTCATAATTATACTTAAATCTGCATAATTTGAAAGAATTTTTCATTAAAATCTTTAATTTTCACAATTATGTGCAAATCCTTTTCGTTTTGTTGCTTGGATTTAATAAATCTCTGATAAAATCACGCGCATAACAAGAGGCTTGTGCAAAGGACATTTTTTTCCACGAAATTGTCCAAGGAAAGACTAATTATGCTAATTATCACAAAATGAAAAATCTCAGCCTCAGGTTCATTTGAATCTGTCTATGTGTATCCTTATCCAAATTTGTAGACCTCTACGTGCGATAGATTTCCCTAACCGTCGTCAACAAACAAACAAACACGCAGAAGACACACGGACAAGAAACCCTTCTTTTTTATTAATATAGATATTTTAATATAAAAAAATTGTAAGTACTTTTACTTAATGTGTGTCTATTATATTTCATAAATAATAATACAGTGTTATCATCAGTTAGAATATCATAACAAGCATTTTAGACTATTAACCCATTCGCAACAAGCGTCGTTTAAAGAACTTTTAATCTCTTATCACCAGGGTTCTCGCTGCCACTCGCCATTGCACCAAATCGCAACAAAATACTTCATTTGGCGAGTAAAGGAACGATTACATTTGCCTGATTGCGAATGTTTAATGATTACTCATTTTTTTCGTGAGTGTGTGTCAGTACAGGCGACAGATTATTAGCGTTACTGAACGATTGTTGCCGATTATCATGTTCAATGGCATCGAATCATTAGTACAGTTTTCAATCTGCCTTTGAAGTATGGTCTTCAATGAAAAGCCATAGAATTCTGGGAAAAATATATTTTTTAAATGCAATATATATTTTATTGTTTATATTTAAGATTTTTCAGGATTCATTATATGTAATATCTTAAAATCCTGAGTAAACTTCGGTCATAAAGTTTTGTTTCATAAGATTTTAATGAGTAAAATCGGGTTTGGGAATTTTTCCTTGATTGCGCAAGACATTAAAAAGAACTTTTTTTTTAATAGTTTATGTTGCGCATCGTTGAATTTAGATGAATAACTGATGTATAAGATGTTTCAAAAAAGTAGTTTATTTTAGAGTATATTGAAAGAAAGTTAGATTAAGGGGTCAAAGATCGATTTTTCAGTTTTTCACGACGAATCTATTTTGCTAACATTTTTTTTCATTTGGCTACAGTTTTTTATTTTTGATTAGCCAAATTGCTAACGTTCATTAAAAGTAAGAGAGATCCCTGCTTAGCACGAAACAAAAGCATGAGACGAACAGAGTTTTAAGGCTTTTAGTCATACTCAGCGTCCGAATTTCAGTCACTAATGTTAAACCTATGGGTGCATTCGTATATTTAACATATCTCCTGAGAAAAATAATAATTTTAACTTGCTATTTTGTGTATGCTTCTTAAAGGAAGTATCTTTTTTCTTAGTTCTCAAAATATTTCTAAAATATCTGCTTAATTCCATATTTTGTACGTTAAAATTTGATAAGCTGTGAGTAAAATTTCCTATAAAATTAAGTATATATTTTAGAAATATTTTTATAACGAAGAAAAAAAAACATTCTGTAAGAAGTGAAAACAGAAAAAAAAGAAGTTAAAATTATTAATTTCTCGAAGAGATATTTTAAATATACAAATGCATCTCTAAGCGTTTTCATCAGAATTTCTCATATCTTATTAACAAAAAAAAAAAAAAAAAAAAAACTTTTACGAACGTATATGTAACGTACTAACTACGGCCCAACGTATACTCTAATACTTAGCTACAGGATAGTGTGAAAGGGGGGAGGGCGAAATAGGTGGTTGCCCCGTGCGCGGAAATCGAGGGGGGGGCGTCAAATGTATACTACCAATCTCATTTTTCTTCTTTTTTAATGTATACTATAAATAATGAACACTTTCCAACATAGTTGAAAAGTGTTTATGACTTCGGTTTGTCTACCCGTCTGTCCGTCTGTCCACGCTCTAGCTCTCGTAAATATTCTCGGATAGCTCTTAAATTTTTGGATGTTAGTGACCTCTACCATAGCACGTTCCCTATTTCAAATGAAGTTTGTAGCATGTTTAGTTCATTTACAAGGACAGTAAAGTTTTCCGTTACATTACGGCCAATGGGAAAAAATCGCTTCAAATGATTTTTAATGGTGTTCCTCTCTTTCAAACATAGTAAAATTGATATTCATTTAAGAAGCCCACTAAAATATGTATTCTGTTGAATATACGATGCGAAGAATAGTTATTGTTCATTTACAGGGCCACACAAAAGAATTCCGTTCATAATGGTATAGGGGAAATAGTTTGCGGTGTATTTGAAAAGATTTCAGATACTATATTGTATCCGAATTACTGTATATTAGCAATGATTGCTCGAAATGCATTTTTAATTATGATATGCGCTTTTTTAGGGTTTCGTTTATCTGTCGAAACCCTATTCGTCTCACTCCTCTGTCCGTCTGCCACAGAGCCCATTCTCAGAAACTATACATGTTGGAGACTTGAAATTTTGCATACTTATAGCTGAACACCACACATCATACGAAAAATCGTAAAATTTTGAAAAAGTCGTACATATAACCCTTTGGGCTCCCACATGTGTATTTTAAACAATTCTTTCTAAGTGAGCCCCTAATTAGGTTGGAGGCGTGAAATTTTACATACTTATAGCTGAACACCTCACATCAAATGACAAACCATAAAATTTTGAAAAAGCCGTACATTTAACCCTTTGAGCTCCCACATGTGTATATTAAACAATTCTTGCTAAGTGAGGCCCTATTTAGGTTGGAGGCGTGAACTTTTGCATACCTATAAACACCACATATCATACGACAAATCATAAAATTTTGAAAAAATCGTACATTTAACCCTTTGGGCTCCCACATGCGTATTTTAAGCAATTCTTTCTAACTGAGCCCCTTATTAAATTGGAGATTTGAAATTTTGCATACTTATAGCAGAACACCTGAGGCCAGGCGACAAATCTTAAAATCTTGAAAAAGTCTTACGTTTAACGTTTAACCCTTTGAGCTACCACATATGTATTTTAAGCAATTCTTTCTAAGAGAGCCCCTAATTAAGTTGGATACATGAATTTTTCCATACGTATAGCTGAATACCTCAGACCACACGGCAAATCATAAAATTTTCAAAAAGTCTTATATTATTTACTCTACCGGGCTCTAACTTGTGTATTTTAAGCAATTTTTCTGACCTCGCCCTTTTCACCCGGGGAGCACTTTTCCAACTTTTGCCGACACCCCTTTGACCATTCTTTCATATTATGCACCATAGCCTTACATATTTTAGTTCCACTTTTTACCGCCAGGTGCGCCTACTTATCTCGGGTGCTATCGGCCCAATCCCCTCGACTAATATATCTACAAATAGTATATAAAACGGAGTTTCGTTCGGATAGAGGTTAGTTTAGAATAGAGTGCGCTCCTGGTTGCGAAATGTGGAACTAAGAGATTTTTCAAAAGGATAAAGTGTTTTGAAAGGAATATTAAACGAAACACTCTGTGCGATCTGTGAACACACTTACCTACTTGTTCACTATATTTATGCATACTATAAAGTGCGTATAAATGTATAATTCATATACAGAGCTCCAGAAATGAATTCGTAAAGGTTACTGAGTATGAGCATAAATTGCTTAATGGTGGGTTTTAAAGGAGTTATACATTTTTACGCTGAACTGAATTTAGTGTACTAAGAAATATTTGTAGAATATAGATAAAATAATATACAGGGCCACGCAAAGAGTTGGATACATGGCCGTCTATGGGTGATAATTTCTGGAAATGTAATTTCAGTAGTTTTAAGCGTGTTTTGGTTTGAATTAAATTTTAGCTAAATAGTGGCATGTAATAAAGGTACTAGGTAAACTACAAAAGTATTCAAGTATGTTTCCATCTATTAGTATAAATTGCTGAAAGATGAATTTCAACCTGTTATGCATTTGCTTGCTAAACTAAATTTTCCCATTAGTATATATATCAACATACAGATCGAATATTGTTCAAAAGAATTGGAATACATATTTGGCTATGGGCGATAACTACTGAAATCAGATTTTTAAATGTTTATTTATTTATCTTATTTACCTTATTTTCCTAAGTAACGAAGTTTCGTTAAAGCTTTCAGGGAGTGTTGGAAAGTGTTTCATAATCTATGCTGTACGCATGATTTTTCTTACTTGTTATATATATGTAGATAGGTATAGGGAATTTTTCCCCAATGAAAGTACATACTTTTTACATTTCAAAGTTATTGCATCGACCATTACCCCACATCCAAAAACAAATTACTGACTAAGTACAATTTTCTTGCCAACTGTTATACAGTATTGTTAGATGCATTTTTTTCCAGAACCATTTCGCAGATCCGCTTTTCCATAATATAACTGCAAATTTATTTATTTTTTTTTCTTATTTGAAATTTCTGAATTAAAAATTTTAAATTCCCAAAATAAACGCGAAATATGTATTCAACAGAATTTATTTCTGTTTGTGCACTTCGCCAGTTTTGTGCCATTTGTCACAGAGAAAAGTCGATGATTGGGGTCGACAAATTTAAACTTTTGCCCAGGTGCACTTTTCTGTTCGCACAGTCTGCTGAACTAATAAACTTTATATTTTTAAATCGTATATATCATAGAAGAATAATATAATATAGATACTAAAATGTATGAAAAATACTACTACTTTCACATTTAATATGCATAATTATTTTTTATTTTGGAAGATATATCCTTTACAATATTTTAAATATTTATGGTTTTCGTTCACGGTTACTTTCACTAAATCTATACATTCCCCGACAGTTATTATAAACTTTGTAATAAATAAAGTTAATACCCACTTCCTTCTCACGATTAACCCTTTCAGGGGTAAAGTACTTTTCTTCTTAAAATTTTGAAATGACAGGTTCACGGCAGGATTTAGAAACAATTTTATTTGAAAATAAGTAAAAGCTTTTCTTCAAATACAGTATAAATGCAAAATTTTATTTCAAAATTCTGTGTGTCAATGTGGCATTTCGGAATTAAAATTAAGGGGGATATATTATATCCCACCGCTCCTCAAGGGGTTAAACATTTAAGAAGAAATCTAGAACAAAAGTATGCAAAGGGAATGTTATTTCAAATTTTATAGAGAGACTCGGAGCCCCTAACAAGACCTCAATTGGAGAGGGACCCTGGTTGAGGTCTGCACTGGCCGGAATTTCCAAACAGGAATCAGTAAAAATTTCTACAAAAAATTCAGATTTTTCTTAACATACAATTAAGATTCCTTTAAAGTAAACTGCATACATATTTTGGGATAAATTTACGGTATATATTTGAAAATTCCGATGTGTTTGCAAGACAGAAACTATACAATAGCAACATAATAATTACCTACATTCTTATAGACGTTTCAACATTCAAATAAGGATTCATTAAAAAATTAATGTAGTTTAGAATAAAAGGAAAAAAGGGAGGTTTAGAAACATCATAACTTTGAAGCTGTATAATAAATTGATTTTGAAGTAGATTTGTGAAAATATTTATCTCTCATTTATTAAAGCTTTTCTAAAATCCAAAAGAGCTAGTTTCTGACACATTTCTGAATTCATTTCTATTTTGAAACGCATAAGATTGGCAGGTGTTGTCATTCAGAAACTATGTAATCGAATGGCGTTATCAATTTTTTGATAAAGGCAATATATCTACGAGAATATACTGTTAAAGGTAGCATTTTGAAAAGAATTTCGGAAGCGACATCACGGGAAAGAAGAAAAACCCGAAGCCATGACAAGAATATCTTGTATGTCGACAAATAATTTATTTTACAAAAATGGAAAAAGCTATTCTATTCCAAATCCCTTCAATAGTTAGGCTTGTCAATTTTATGCCTTTGCAGTTAAAATTTTTCAGAAAATGTGTCAAAGTTTCGCGTTTGAGAACCACCTTAAGGTATAATTCCAACGATTACGTTAAGGCTGTTCTCAACTGTTCTGCTTAACAAGAGCAAAACGTTTTAACACATTTACAAATTCATTTTTTAACGGAAAGATATAAAATTGGAAGGCCTGACTATGGAAGCGATTTGAAATCGAACTGTGTTTTCCATTTTTTGATAAATAAATTACCTATTGAGTTATAAGCAATTTTGATCGCATAACAAAGACGTTTTTCACCCTCCCTTGGATGGTTATTCTTCTTTCACAAGGAAATTAGGTTCAAACGCCCACTTTGACACTATTTTCTGAAAGATCTATTGCGTTTGCAAAAAAAAAAAAAAAAAAAAAAAAAAAAATGGAAAACGCAGTTTGATTACATTATTTCTAAACAACAACACCTGCTAGTTTTATGCATTTCCGAACAAAAACAAATTAAAACTTATGTCATAAATTTTTCCTTTTGGATTTGAGAACAGGCTTAAATAAAATAGGAAGAGCACTTATTTTCTTTTGCGCAAACTTTTCTTTCTCAGCAGGATAATTCAGCCAGTTAACTTTACTGGTGTGATATTTATGAATCAGCTCAACAGAATAAAATCGCAGGTAATGGAAACGCAGAAAACGGTGGACACGTAATTACACAAGATTGACTTTTTAACACAATTATTATAATTGGTAAATAAATCATATGAGATTTAATTTTTAGAACAGGGCGAAAAATGACCAGACTAGGATTCGAACTAGGAATACCCTGGCTGAAGCCACCAGTGCTCTACCAGTTATGCCATCCTGGAGAAGCTGAAATTACTAATTCACCCAGTTACCTTACTAATTATAACATATGGGCTGATAATTATGATCAGCTCAACAAAATTTAATCGCACATAATAGACACGCCTGAAAACGCTGGACACGTAATTACACAAGGTTAAATTCTTTTAACACAAAAATTTCCCCGGTCGAACTTTAAATTTTTGCACCGGGCCGGGCCAGGACCTGAAAATTCCGGTAGTGCAGATTTCAAGTGGTCTATCCTAAATGGAATCTGAATTCCCTTTGTTGTAACATAAAAATGACGTATGGGGACATATATCATGGGGTCGTAAATCAGGAATTCTTGAGAAAATAAAATGCTCTAGCACTTGATTTATGCCCCCTGATTTAAGTCCCCATCTAGTGTGACGTCATCAAAATGACGTATGGGGATACATATCATGGGGATGATAATCAGGATTTCGTCTAAAGTAAAACACTCCAGCACTGGATTAGTGCCCCCATTTTTTGTGACGTCAAAATGACGTATGGGGGCATAAATCATGGGGACATTAATCAGGCTCTCAATGAAAGGAAAATTATCCATTACTGGATTTGTGTCCCCTTCTGATATGGGGGCATATATCATGGGGATGTTAATCAGGATTTCGTCAACAGTGAAATGCTCGAGCACTGGATTTGTGCCCCCATTTTTGTGACGTCAAAATAATGACGTATGGGGACTTAAATCATGGGGACGTTAATCAGGCTCTCAACGAAAGGAAATTTCTCTAGCACTGGATTTGTTTCCCTTTCAGATGTGGGGGCATATATCATGGGGACATTAATCAGGATTTCGTGAAAAGAGAAATAATCCAGCACTGTATTTATATCCCCATTTCTTGTGACGTCAAAATGACGTATGGGGGCATATATCATGGGGACATTAATCAGCGTCCCCTGAATTTTCCTTCCTTCCTTCCTTCCTGAAACACGTGGGGAAAGGAACTCAACTTTGACCTTTCGGCACATCTGATAAGAAGACAGGGGTAAATAAAATTCTCCTCTACTGTACGTCATAAAAAGCTACAACTGTGACTCACTTGTTTATATTTTTCGGTTGTACTCAGCAGAAATAGATATCCTTTAGCAAGAGCTGGCATCAGTGCAGGCAGTAGGAAACAGATAAAATGAAATATTGAAAGTTGAAATTTTTATTTTTTGTTGGGGGGGTGGGGGAGGGGCGGTTTGGGATAAACTTGAATCTCATACTAATAAACCATCTTTGCACTCAATTATATCTTGCTTTCATGCAGAAAATACCTGTAAAATATCACTCAAATCGGTTAATTGCATTGAGTTTAAAGATATAAAAAAAAGTTCATGGCAAACGTCAATGTTCCCAAATGGGAACATCGAAATATCTTTCTTCATATTTACTCAGCTATACCCTTTTTTATGATATAATTGTATTCTACATATTGTTTTAAGGTTACTATTTCATAACTCACATGAATTTAAAATTATTTTATATTTTATATATTCTTTATAAAATTTACAATTTCTGAATATGAAATATGACAAAATTTTCAAATTTGAACATTTTTTTTTCGATGTAAAAAACTAAATTTTCCAATTTTAACACATTTAAAAAAATCAATCATATTTTTAAGTTTATGAAATAAAAATCTCATAAAGGTATCTTTAAGATTAAATTTTTGAAGATTTTTTTAACTGATGTTCCCAAATGGGAACATTGGCGTTTAAACGGTTAAAATACACATGTGGAATCCCAAAGGGTTAAATGTACAACCATTTCAAAATTTTATGATTTGTCTTTTGATGCGAGGTGCTCAGCTATAAGTGTGTAAAATTTCACGCCTCCAACCTAAATACGGACTCACTTAGAAAGAATTGTTTAAAATACACATGTGGGAACCAAAAGGGTTTAATGTACAACTTTTTCAACGTTTTATGATTTTTCGTTTGATCTGAGGTGTACATCTTGATACGATAAGTACGAAATACGATATAATAAGTACGAAAAATTTCACGCCTTCAATCTGATTAGGGACTCACTTAGAAAGAATTGTTTTAAATACATGTGTGGGAGCCCAAAGGGTTAAATGTACGACTTTTTCAAAATTTTATAGTTTTTCGTTTAATGTGAGGTATACAGCTATAAGTATGCAAAATTTCACGCTTCCAACCTAATTGGGGTTTCACATAGAAAGAATTGTTTAAAATACAAATGTGGGAGCCCAAAGGGTTAAATGTACGGCTTTTTCAAAGTTTTATTATTTGTCGTATGATGTTTGATGTTCATCTATAAGTATGCAAAATTTCAATTCTCCAACATGTATAGTTTCTGAGAACGGGCTCTGTGACGGACGGACAGACAGACAGACAGAGGAGCGAGACGAATAGGGTTTCGTCAGATGAACGAAACCCTAAAAATTGGAAAATGAAAAAGATTTTTTTCGTATGTGTTTGACCTATATAGAAAGATTCCGGAACAGTTTTTGTTTCGTCTATATCTAAAAAATGGCGTAGTTATAGCATTTTGAATTTCTATTGTTGCTGACATTTTAAAACGACCCGATTTTTGTCACGCGATAACAGGCGTATTTATGAACAGAGTTGGATGTAACTTGATCTGTACAGAGTACATACCAATGTCTCGACCTAGTTCGTTGGCCAGCTTCATTCGCCATCTTGTTTTAAAAGGGTTGCCATTTAAAAAAATTAAATATAAAATTTAAAATGAGGTATTAAAAAATTGGAAAATGAAAAAGATTTTTTTTATGTGTTTGGCCTTGATACAAAGATTCCGGAGCAGTTTTTGTTTCTGAAAATTTGTTCTTTTGTTTATATCAAAAAAAAATGGTTGAATTATAGCACTTTGAATTTCTAGCATGGCTATCATTTTGAAACGATCTTGTATTTGTCACGCGATAACTCACTTATTCGCCTATTTCGATGTAAGAAGGTATGTGGATAGTATACATCAATATCTCGACCAAGTTCGCTCGCCAGATTCATCAGCCATCTTGTTTCAAAATGGCGGCCATTAAATTAAAAAAAATATATATATTTAAAGTGAGTTGCAAAAAAATTAGAAATTGAAAAAGGTTTCTTTCTTAAGTATTTGACCTTGATATGAGGATTCAGGAGCATTTTTTTGTTTGTCTTTATCTTAAAAAATGGCTCAGATTTAGCAGTTTCAATTTCTAATGTGGGTGACATTTTGAAAAATCTGATTTTTTGCCTGCGACAGCACTCGTATATTGTAACCAAGTTCACTGGTTAGCCTCATCCACTATGTTGTCTTAAAATGGCAGGCACTTTAAGAAATCGCCGAATTTGGCAGCCAAATATAAGTTACTTTAAAGAAAAGCAGCTTGGATAAAGCTGACTAATTTCGCGAAATTCTCATTCATTATATTGATAAAAATTAATATTGAATCTCCAATATTCGGTTTCCACTAAATTGAGGTTAGTGTGTTTGAATAATATAAGTTGGCTTTTTTAAAATAACGAATATGAAAGCTACCTCTTCCTCCCAGCACTGGCCAGAAGGACTTTTTTTTAACATCACGCAAAAGCGAAACATCTCATCTCCATTTAATCTCTTACACATACGCGGTAGGAAGTAAAAGGAAAATATTCGATTCATGGAGGGATGCGATAGACGGAGATGAAGTAAGGTGGTTGGAGGTGACGCCAAAAAAGTAATCCTAAAATCCGCTACAGAAAGCCAAAACAAAACCAGGCTTATCAATTCAAACCGGTTTAAACCTGTATTTCTTTGCTTTTATTTTTTACCGTCGGAAATTATTATTCAAGATATGATTAAAATTTCGATAAAAAATGACTTATGCGCTGTTATAGGATGTAGTACTAGATCAGAATGTATCAAAGATACTAATATATCACTTCACAGAATTATTTGATTATTTGATTATATGTATTTCAAATATAAATATCAGAAGTGTCTTTTAAGATTTTACTTGAAAGGATAACATTCTTTCGTTATTGTCCTAAAATCGTTTGCACTCGAAAATCTAGATTTTCGATTATTATTTGTAATTTAAGTTTTCATATATACAGTGGAACCCGGTTAACACGCGTTTCAAGGGAGTGGACAAAAATCGCGTATTAAGCGGGATCGCGTATTAAACGTGATTTGTTTAATGTTGCAGAAACTGTGCTTATTTACACGTCTAATCGTCTAAATGAACTTTAGGGATTTCGGTTAGATGTTTATGGTTGAAAATTTTATCTTTTAGGTATATTTAGATTGAAATTTAATTGTATTCAACTTTAACTCATTATTATTTTTTTAGGAGCGCCTAAGAATAACTGATGAAAAGAAAAAAAAAGAATTTAAACGGCTTTAATGTAGATTAATACGTTACAACCAAAAAAAAAAAAAAATAGTAATAATAATTTCAAGCTAGACTAATTTACAACCAAAAAAAAATAATAATAATTTCAAGCTAGCCTTTTTTTTTTTTTTTTTTTTTTCTAGCAGAGCTAAAAAATTTAAAATATTAAACTTTTGAAAGCACAACCCAGTTGTTAAAATCATATTTTGTACGTGTGATAATGAGTGCCATTATAATCTATCCTTTTCATTATAAAAGAAAATTATCCTTATTAATCTTTTTTGTAAAAAAATATTGTTAGCATAGCAAAAAGAAAAGAAAACATAAAAGAATTAAACAACCTCAGTCGTATTTATTTAATATTTACGAGTTTCTTTTTTCTTACCCGACTGCCAAGAAAGGTTATGTGTTTCACGCGTATATCTGAGTAAGTGGATTTCTTTATACCCTCGAAACATCCGAACGGCAGGATGGATTTTAATGAATGAGGTCTCCATCGATTCGTCTTAACCGTCCGATGGTTATAGACTAGATTTGGTTTTTATAAATTCAAAATGGCGTCCGTAAAATGAAAAATGGCGGTAGAGACGAAAAAAAAATTTTACGCTCCATATTGAGTGGCTTAACATTGGATAGGTCTTTGAAAATGAAGACGATGTTTCATTGACTATTTTACAGTCAGAAGCTCCGTTTAAATATTACACAACCTCGAAGTTGTGTAGTTAGGATCTCTAGCTTTACTGCAACTCTAACCTTCATAGACATCTATAGGCCTCATCAAAAGTGTGTTTATAGATAGGAACTAACAATTAAACACAACTTAAAAGTAATAAATACAAGTAAATAAAAAAATAGGTAAGTGATATAAAAAATAACTTCACATTGATGAGAAATAATTAATTAGTTCGCTTTTTACGCAGTCGGGTTTTTTGAATTTAATTATTTTTATTTACCTTTAATATGCATTATAAAACACATTAGGTATATAACTTACATTTAAAACCTCACTAACAATAGGTATAATCATCTTTAATCCTAATTTTATGACATATCTGAGTACCCTGGATTCGTCTTTCTCTACAGTGAAAACATACACGAAGCGAAAAACACAGAAAGTTAGGACGCAGGATCAAAGAATTCCAGTGTTTCTAAGCGGGTTTTTTAAAATTCAAATATCTACCGCTATTTCCGGTTAGTAATGTTCGCCTTAGTTAATCTGTTATTAAATAAAGTAAATATTACTATTTGAAGTCGATGTTTTTCAATTTAATATAAAAAATCTGATAAATTGTCAATACTGGAAGCAGACAAGGAATTCGCATCTTGATCAATGAATTCGCGTCTTAAGCGTGATTTTTTGCCTTAAAGGACCAGAAATGTCTCGCGTATTAAGCGGGATCGCGTATTAACCGTTCGCGTATTAAACGTGATATTTTTGCATTAGCCTTATAGGCGATGTTCAAGGGATCGGAAAAAATCCGCGTATTAAGCAGGATCGCGTATTAACCGTGAGCGTCTTAACCGGCTTCCACTGTAATTTTAAAAGAATGCTTTCATCATTATATTTTATCTATTTACATGCAATTATTAATATGCTGTTAAAAACAAATAAAGACGTTTAATTAAATTAGTAGCGAATAATACAGTCAAAAATGGTGGCCTATTTGAAGCGCAATTATAAAATTTCATCCCATCAAAGAAACTCCATTAATTAGTTTGAATTACTTGAGTTTTGAAACATTATTATTTACAAAAAAAATAAGTTCACCTGATAGGAAAATTTTAGCTGTAAGAATGAAATTATTATCAATAAATGCTTAGCTCGCATTTGAGTAATTGGACTTGACCTTTCGATACAAAGTTTTATTTTTCACAAAATTGTTATGCATTTCTCAAGAATAACTTTTTCATTTCAGAAAATTGACACACACACACACACAAAAAAACAAAACAAAAACCTCCCATCTATACCAATCCCAAAACTTTCTTCTTTCTCTTACATGTTAATACTTGTCGCTAGCACACTGCCAAAATTAAATGGCAGTCTATACCCATCATGAGGATTCTAAAGATACGAAATTCCGTGCATTAGTTCTTAAGATATGACTATCGCTGAAATCGTGTAAATCCATCAAACTGCAGCCTAGCAGCACCATCTATTTGGTGCTTTACACTAAAACCTATGATACACCAAAACCACCAAACAACAACATATGTCAACGTTAAACTGAATCTGAAGTTTGGAGAGAATCCGTGCATTAGTTTTTGAGATAGAGCCATTGCGAAAATCATGAAAATTCTAGCGTAGCAGCGCCACCTATTGGACGATTAACGCCAAAATCTAGTCAGCAACAACTTGTGTTAACATCTAACTCTGAAGTTAGAGGAAAATTGGTGCATTAGTTCTTGATAGAGCTATTGCGGAAATCGTAAAAAATGCAGCACAGCAATGCCACCTGAAGGGCGATTTATACCAACACGCAATCAGCTCCAAGTCATATCAAGGACTAACTTAATCTGAAGTTTGAGGAAAAATCGTGTATCAGTTCTTGAAATAGAGCTATTGCGAAAATCGTGTAAATCCCAGAAAATTCAGCATAGCAGCGCCACCTGTTGGGCGATTTACACCAAAATGTAATCAGCACCAACTCATATTAAGGACCAACTGAAACTGAAGTTTGATGAAAATCCGTGTATTAGTTGTTGAGATACAACTACTGCTGAAATCGCGAAAAATGCAGCATAGCAGCGCCACCTGTTGGGTGATTTACACCAAAAACTAATCAGCACCAATTTATATTAGGGACTACATGAATATAAATTTTTATTAAATTCCGTGCAGTAGTTCTTCTGATAAAGCGCCCACAAAATTTGTGTGACATACTGACAAGTACTTTAGATACAGTAGTGTATCCGAATCTTTTGTGTGTCCTTGTAAATGAACGATAAATGCTATGTACATCATATTTCACCGCAAGTACATTGTAGTAAATCTGAGTAATTTATGTCTGTTCCATTATATTTCAGTAACATAATATCGCTGTAAACAGTCACCCCCCTCCCATATATCATTATATAACGGAATTCTTTTGTGTGCCCTGTAAATGAATAATAAATACTTTGCGAATCCGATATTCTACGAAATGCATGTTTTACTGCACTTTATAAATGCATTTCCATTTCTTTATGTTTTAAATTGTCTAGCATCATTAAAATGCTCTTGAAACGATTTTTCCCATTGAGCGTAATGTAACAAAATACTTTTAACCGCCCATGCAGATGAACTATAAGTGCCACACTTTTCTTTTCCAATAGCGATCACGCTATAGTAAAACGTCAATAACATATAAAAAATGTAGGGTGATCCGAGTATATTTACAAGAGTTAGAGCTCAGCAAGAAGGCCATACAAACCGAAGACAAACATTTTTCATCTATGTTGGAAAGTGTTAAAGAAAGAAAACTTTTAATAATACAATTTTTAGTTTTTATCAGATGTTTTCAATATTTTATTTAATCTTATTTTGACATTTATTTATTGCTAATTTTACAATCCCAATTATTTTAAAAGCCAGCATTTATATTAATAAATAACAACACAACAAAAGCCCTTAAAAAATGTACCATTTTTTCTTAAAATATACTTCAGCTGTGATTCATCTCTTTGAGTCTTAATACAAAATCCCTTCCACGTGCTTGTTTTCTTTGGGCTTTCTTGGACGTTTAAATTTGAGCGATAAATGTTTTCACATTGCAAACCTTTTTTAAGGCATACTGCAACTCCATCTATCTCTTTCCTCCATGTAGTCGATTACTGTATCATTTGGTTGCCATTTTCTCATAAGAACTGAGAATAAAAGCAAATATATTAAAAAATAAAATACGTGTTGTGCCAAGAATATCGTCTGCTATAAAACCCGGTGAATAATTGAGGACAATGAGTATAAATGGAAAACGCCGAAAGTCCTAAAGAGGAGACTTTTCAAGAGAGCCAAAAAAAGAAGGGAAAGTGCTTCATTTGCCACGTTTGGTGTAAAATTTCCGACTTGTTTGAGCTATTACTGCTAGGGTTAACACTTCAAGCCGTCTCCTGTTTGTTAAGCTTGAAGCTTGAGACATTTTTTCGTACAAAAAAAGATATTTTCGATTTTTTATTTATTTATTTTTTTTTTTACTTTTAGCGTTTTCCATTCTTAGTCCTCAATTATCTTTTCTTTTGTTTTGATATATTAATCGATTAAAAGATTTATAGTTTATATTACCTTTACAAAAATGTATTTAAAAGAATATTTGTGAGACTTATTTTCTGCACATTCATTAATTAGTAGCAAAGAGCTGAAAGTGTGAAATTTTATTAATTCGTGTTGAAGAAATTTTTCTGAATTTTGAAAAAATATAAATGAATGATTTCTGATAGAACATGGAGCTATCATAATCTATATTTAATTTTAAGTATCCATTTAAAGGTTACAAAAAGATAGAGGCATGTGAATTATTAGATACCAGTTTAGCTTTGCCGACTGTCTAGAATAACGACATCACTTTTTGCTGGGTTTCAGTATGATTGTGCTTTTTTGACGTCATATGTACACTTTTGTAAAGATGTGGTTTAAGACTGTTCTTAAGGATTCTAAAAGTGGAATGCGTTACTCTATGCAAATGAGGAAATAAAAGAAAGCATGTATTTCAATTCTCAAAACTGAAATTCGTTTTCTAGAAATGCGTCATTTTTACTTCTGCAGCTTTGAAGTTCTTCAGAGGAAAACTTTTGAAAATAACGTAATCGAAATCTCACACTAATAATACACAAAGTTTTACAAAATTTTAGAGTGTCTTTATAGAGGAACGGTGACATACAGCGTGCATGCTGCGATCATAAGTCTTTGTCCAAAGCACAGGAATTCACATTAAAGACCTTGGTGATTTTCACCCGAATGAATTCGCTTCGATAATTTAAGCAAGTAAACAAAGATGTGCTTCGCGATAATTTCAGGATTACCACGCTCAAAATAATGGCCGGCTTCGCAAATTTTTGTCGAAAATTTTCTCGACCAATCAATTTTAATTGTTACTCTGTTATAAAGGTATTGTTGTATAATTTTATAAAAATAACAAAATTTACTTAATGCCATTTTTTATAATTTTCAGTTAACCTGAATTATAAATATGACTCTTACTTATAATAAAAAAATATTCATATATAAACAATATTGAAAATATTTTAAAATGTAGAAATCATTTAAATTTTGTTTCCTCCAAAAAAATCTAAAGTTGAATATACAGTACAAAGGAATGACAACGGATTGCTACGCAACTATTTATTCTGAAAACATAGTTTAAAAGATAAATTCGATTTTTTTAATTAGAATGTAAATCTAATATTTCTCGAAAGCGATAATTATTTAATTTTTATTTAAAACATCTAATAAAATCTTTCGAACACACACATTTATACAAAAACATTCATTAAATATTTTTAAGTAAGACTACATTGAGTAATTATTAAAGGTATTGGATTTCAAGAAGACAAAATTAATTGCGTTAATTAGTCAATGATAGAAAGGGAAAGATCCAATTACGATAATGAAGTACGCTTTCAAATTGATGCCTATAGGAAATTTTATTGTAGTTTGAAAAATCGCTCGAGTGTTAAAGATTGTATACCCAATAATGCTCTAAATGGTTGTCTATTAATTATATCGAGAAGATAAATCTTAATTAAGTAACATACTTAATTATAGTCAGCATTTATCTTAAGTTATATCTGTAATCAAACTACATTTTGATAAAGGAAATTATACACATTAATTTTAGTGGGTAAAAATATAAAAAAACTATGTCCATCGTTTCATCAGATCAACGAAATAAAACCATAGTTGAGCTTTATTTGTTAGAAGCTTTAACCGCTTGACCGCTGAGCAAAAGGGCAAAATTGTATTTTTTTTTTTCTCTGTAATATATTAAAAATGGTAAAAAAGATGCTTTTTTCCAAGTCCATGGAATCTTTTTTATTACGTATAGGCATATATGTCTTGAGAGTATTAATCATAACTTAATTTTTCAAAATTGTATTTCATCTGTAGAATTTATCTGATTAATTTAAAAATTGCTTATGTTGCAGTGAAACCTACAGCTTAGTGAATGGATATATCAATTTGCGGCAGTGAGAAGGTTACGCTGTTAGTTTCTTAAAATTATATACAATTTTCTTTTTAATGTGGCACAGTCTACATCTTTGTAGTACATTTCTTGCAATGGCATTTAAATAATTTTCTCTTTACAAAAATATGCTCACACTTACACAATGTTTATTTATTTGAATTGTAATGATTTTCGTAGCTATTGTATCATAAATTACGCATATTTTCTTATTTTATTCAATAATTAAATGTCATCTTTTAAATTTAGTACTTATTAGCATCGAAAAATAGATATTGAATAAAAAAAGAGATATGCGATACAGAATTGATTAATTAAATTGAGACACCAGCACTAGATTTCTGGACTCAGAGAACCCTTTTACTCATTCCCCGACTGAGGCTTGGTTGTCGAAAGAAGTCGCTCTGGAAGCATGCATGCCGGACAAGGAAGAACTCTGCTCCGGCGCGTACTCTTCATGCACTCTAAACGATCATAGTCCAATCGTTGCTGGAGTTCTTCCCAACTACTATAAGGTGAGAACCCCGACATCGGAATTACCTATCGGAATCACGGATCTCTACAAAGACCCACCAGAAAACCGGACACTCACAGGACAGCCAGGCCCCAATATCGGATCATTTTATCAAAATAAATGTCTATGTTATATTAGGGTTGATTATATTAGGGAGGTTCACCTAGGAATTTTGCTTTAACAGAACCTTCGATGGCCAAGTGGCATAATGTGGGACGGTATTGTTCCTCAGCAATGGATAGGAAAGAGAAGGTTACGCTGATGAGCCCGAAATAGTGCGGAAATGACCTCGATGAGAAATCAGACACACCCTCATTAAGTCTCTAGGGAGCAGAGTCGGACCACCAAACCCCCTGTCTAGGAACTAACACCGAATTACCTCACGGTCACGGGGTCCATAGACAAAAGTGCCACTAACCCGTGGAATGTGTTCGTTACCAGGAAACCATAATTTGTCTACTAGCATCGCACAATACCGTGTAACACTTCCTTCTGAGTGCCGCAAGGACGCTCCTTTCGATGTTTAAATTCAAGAATATTTTCTCAAGAAAACTGATAACCTTCATCACTGAACGCAGAAAGTATCGGCAGGACATAGACATGCAGGATTGGTCGGTCCGAGACGTCAGCTGGAATTCGAACGCCGCCACGATAACAGGAGATCCACCGACGCAGTTCCCGGCGGATGTCGATCTCGGAGCGGACCTGCCACCCACCCTCTTTTATAGAAACAATACAAGAACAAGTACCACTCAAACAGTGGAAATCTACCGCGATCGCGCTCTGGGCATCGGGAGCTTCTCCTTTCTCTGCCAGAATTGGGGTCGGCTCCAACTGCTACATCTACAAGGGGACACAAAGGAATGCGTGAGACCATGACACCAGTGCGTCATGCCTTTTTCCTTCGCTCCACCGACTGACAGCACCAAGGGGTGCATCATACCGTCTAGCGTAGTGCAGCCGACACCATGAAGCAACTAAAACCTTGCTCTAGAGAGCCCGTTCTCGCTTGTTTTTGTCTCATGTACTTTGGTAGATGCGATGATATCGCATTAGCTAACCAGAGTCATAATCCGACCTTGAATTCGGTACTGAGTTTGATCTGCTGAACGTTGCTATCCACTTGCTCTGAGAACCAGTGTAGTGAAATTGCCGGGTGATATGCAATTTCCATATACCGATATGCAACACTCCATTCCAAGTGGGCCTCAGCAAGAAGATTGTGATTCGTCAGTGTGCATACCCCCGTCGCGCTAAAAGACTATTGCATGTATTGCCTGTTTCGGGCCATCTTTAGTATTTAAGCTGCCGATTCGGGACCAGCCGCAGGGACTGGCAGAATAATCCCTTCATTAAATTAAAAAAAAATTAAATTAATGCATAATTTACTTATAGCCTCATAAACTAATGTCTAATGTTATTTTTAAGTGTTTAGTCATATTAAAATTATAAAAATATATTTAATTGCAAATTTTTAAAAAATACATAAAATAAATTTCATATTTTACTAAAATTAAGCTATTGTCTTCTTTTACAAAATGTTTTCCTACTTAGAATGCTAAAAATACATATATAAAAGAGTTGAAATTTTTTTTATTATACCACAATCTTTTGCATTTCATGCAATTCTGTTATAAGCCTATTTAGTATATAAATAAATTTTCTTTGCATTATAACGATTTGTAAAATAACAAATAGTGTGCTTAAATTATAATGTGAAAGAAAAAAAAATCCCTTTCGTTACTGAAAAATATAGTTCAAGTAATTTCTTTCTTCCGTATAGCTGAAGTAGTTTATTCTATTGTTAGAACTACAAATAAATAAACAAAGAAAATCTGAAAAATACAACAAATTTGAAAAACACTATTATACTTAATGTCTGCTTGATCATTTATTTTGCGCTGTGATGGGTAAAAATTGATTTGAGTTTTTTTATGTTGGAATATCTAAAATTGCCTGAAGAAAAAACATTTGCGTCAGAAATATAAAGCAGAAATATGTAAACAATAAAATTCAATTTCAACTTTCAAAATAGAATTATGGAATACATATTATTGATCACATTTTTTTGTTAAATTGCAAATAAATATTATTTTTATTAACACTTTCTTCTGATTTTTTTAAAAATATTTATGCAATATTTTAAATAAAATAAAAAATATAAATATTATTTTTATAAATACTTTTTGCTGATTTTTAAAAAAATATTTATGGAACATTTTAAGTAAAATAAAAATTATAAATATTATTTTTCTGATATTTTGAAAATATTTTTTTTAGAATTTCAGTAACACTAATAATGCAGTTTATTTGTTTTTAAAAATAAATTATACTTCTGGTGTAATTCTACATTCATTTCAAATCGTCCAAATAAAACCAGTTCCTATGATAGAATAGATGGTTCAAAATAATCACAGCACTTTGAGAAAAAACTGAAATAAACAAGCACTTCATAGATTTATAAATGTAACAAAAGCGTCGAATTTCTTTCTTTTCTAAACTCCTTATTGTTTTATCAAATCAAATTGTCAAAATGAATTTATCACAAAATTGTGTTAGATGACATCAAAACAGTTTAAAAAATATTGAGAAAAGGAATTGGTTTTATCTAAAAGACATAACTTTTTGCTTGAAAAGTCCCTATCTAGTTTATGCATCTTTTAATACCTAAATCATTATGGTGAAACATAACCCCGTTCAGGGGAAAAAATGGATAAACCCCAATGATTTTCTAAAGTAAAATTCAGAATGTTAATACAGAATAAAAAAGAGAAAAATACAACAAAATACCCGTAAATCTCGACTATAAAGAAATTGTTTAAAGTATATCTAAGATTTAGAGACGTAGAGCACAAGCTTATCTTTCTATATTTAATTATATTACATTACCTTGTCAAGGTATCGATGAGAAATTTCTGTAAATACTAAAATCTTCTGAACTATAAATGTATTTTAAAAGATGTTTTATAAACAAATAAATTTTCGTATAATCACTGTTTATATTCCCTGTATGTTGTGTTATCGAACCTTTAAATCATAAAAAGTGATGAAGGTGCAAAGATGCAAAGAGGTGGGGAGTCATAATGAAAGCTGGACGTTATTCCGGTAGTTATAGTATGTAAAAAACATGGGGTAGCAGTCCCTGTTGTTTTGCGTTGAAGATAGTACATCTCAAAAATACACAAATATTTTAAAATCATGTGTTATATAGATTAAAGGCATTATTTGTAGTATGATTTTGGAACATTGTTTATAGACCAGGGTTGCCATTAATTGGTTACTTTTTAAATCGATTGATTAGTCGATTAAATGTTCAGTCATCCGGATTCAATTTCTCATGATTGCAATTGAAAATGTAATAGCTCTTAATTATATATATATATATGTATATAATTGATTCAATCTGGAAGAATTGAATCTCAATTAATTGAATCATTAATTGTTTAGACGAAAATTAAATATGGACGCCATTTAACGTTCTTGAATTAGCCTATATTGCTACGCGATTGTTATTAGGAATCACTAGGTGATTTTCCTTGCTGATATTACACAGGATCACACAGAATTATTATGATATACCGAGGTCAAAATGTGTAAATTATTTAGGGGGAATAGAGAAAGTTGAAACCCTTTTTATAAGACTAATATGGGTTTTGAAATTATTTTAGGCAAATAGGAACAACATTATCAATCCATTATTATATAGAGGCAACGTTTATTTGTTTGTAGGGGTAGCCTCTGGAACTACCAAAAGGATTTCGGAAGCAATGGCGGCCTATTGATGGTGACAATCCCTGCTCAACATAGGCTATACTTTATTCCGGCTTCACTATTTTCATGGAGGCACAAAAGCGAAAAACATTATGAAATTGTGATTTTTCTGATCCTGAAGGGGTCAGAAATTTGAAATTTGACATTGTAGTTACTTATAAGAAATAAAAGTTCTGAAGTTTCTGAAATGTTCGAAACATAAAAGGATCAAATGAGAAAAATGTATTCTAACGAATGTAAACTAGTATGTTGTGGCCATCACAAAACTTTCTTCTATATAAATCACATAAACAACACTCATTGATATCAAGGTATACCTGAATATGAAGTTTGATGAAAATTCGTGCATTAGTTCTTGAGATAGAGCTATAGTGGAAATTCTGAAAAAAATACAGCATAGCAGCGCCACCTGCTGAGCAATTTGAACCAAAACATATAACACCACTAATTCATATCAAGGTATATCTGAATCTGAAATATGTTGAAAATCCAAGCATTAGTTCTTGAAATAGAACTATTGCGAAAATCGCAAAAAATGTAGCATAGCAGAGCCACCTCTTGAGCGATTTACACCAAAATGTATAAAACGTCAATTCATATCAAGGACTAACTTATTCTGAAGTTTGATGAAAATCCGTGCGTTAGTTCTGAAGATTGAGCTATTGCGAAAATCGCGAAAACTGTTGCATAGCAGCGCCAACAATTGAGCGATTTACATCGAAATGTATAAAGTGTCAAATCATGTCAAGGACTAACGAAATCTAAAATTTGATGAAAATCCGTGCATTAGTTTTCGAGATTGAGCCATTGCGGAAATCGTGAAAAATGCTGCATAGCATCGCTACCTGTTAAGCAATTTACACCAAAAACTAATCAGCACAAATTTATATCAGTGACTACCTGAATATAAATTTTTATTAAATTTCATGCATTACTTCTTCAGATAGAGCGCTCATAAAATTTGTGTCACAGACAAACAGACAGACTCACAGACAGACATTTTGTAAAAATATGTTTTTCGGAATTTCTAAACCCTAAAACGTATAAATCCGTCGAAAACCGAAAGTCAAAAATTTTCACGAATCCAATACTTTCCTCTTGTAAAGACTGAAGAAAGTAAAAACAACTTAAATGGTAGCCGAAGAAAAAAACTTCTAAGTTACGATTTTTTGATACTGAAATGATTAGAAACTTGAAATTCGGCATAGTCGTTTACGTTTCAGATATAAAAGCTCACTGAGAGTTGCTTATAAAAAAATTCGAAATTTCAAAAGATGAAATGGGCGGAAGGCTTTAAATTACGATTTTTAATAGAATTCGTTCAGATGGAAACTTGTAATTTGACATGGCTGTCAATGTTAAGGCGTAATTGGTTGCAGAGAACAGTTGATATTGAAATGAGTGAAAAGCTATTTAAAAACGTTCTAAATGTTTATTCAATTGTTAAGGATAAAAACTTGAAATTTGACACGGTTTCTACTTTGAAGACGAAAATACATGCTTAGAAGAGTAAAAAAAAAAAAAAAAAAAAAAAAAAAAAAAGACTAGAAACTTGAAAATTGCCATGGTAGTTACTTTGAAGATACCAATTCTAAATAAAAATATTTTCTAAAAAAATTTGAATTTTAAAATAGTGAAATGAGCGAAAAACTTGAAAACCCCAATTACACCCTTTTTCATGACAACTGCGATTGTTGGAAGAAAGGTAACTCCTAGCACAAATGCTTTCCCTCGGAAAATTTAAACGCAATCTTCATTAGGTTAAGCACATTGGGATCAAGGAGGGCGCTGGCTTTTAATAAATTGCACATTGGCATAGGCTTCAAGATAACTTATTACTCACACATTGGTCCTCTTGTTCTCATATCGTATCACAATATCACGAGGCAAATTATAATTTTTTTATTACACTGGTCAAGATCTGCAAAATATATTAAAATTTAATGTCGAAATTCGAAAACATGATAGTACTGGTAAAATGTGAATTGACACTTCGTTCTGATTAATCGCACTAAGATATCACGAAGTAGACTAGTTATTAGTATACTACCAATCAGTACCTTAAATTGGTTAAAATTTGATATTTAAACTCTATCGTACGATAGTATTTTTAAAAAGAAACTTGGTCTCCCGATATACTTATATTCTACCAAGATACCATGAGACACACTGAAATATTTTCATTGTACTTATCGGTATGTACAACATGCTAAAATTTCCCGCGGGAATTTGATGTTCTATTTCTTTTCTATTTAATATAAACATTAATTTCAAATTAAATGTACCATCAACAGTGGTTTAGTGTTATCTAATTCTACAAATAATCACCATTCTTTACGGCACAAAACATACATTTAATGACGAAAACGGAACATAAAAATCTATATAGTGACATTCGATATGTTACAACTAAAACATTCTAAAATCAACAAAGGATTAGTTCGTTTCAGTTCAAAAGTAGACAGTTCTAATAGAGCATGCGCTGGCTAACTAGCTGTTTAGAGAATTAGCCAGAACATCCGGCCCGGCGTTCGACGGTTGTCCAACATCATCATAAAATGGCAAAGGTGCTACTCTGGTGATATTTCGACGTAACATACCTGTAGAGGTCTTGAGAACTATTACACGGACATGTCTATCACCGCCTTTATAAGTTTTCACAATTCGAGCTAGTTTCCAATCTATAAACTTGTCATTTCCTTCCTTCAATAACACAAGCTCTCCAACTTTAAGGTTTTGCGCAGGACTTTTTCCATTTACTGCGGACTTGCAGCTCATTTAAGTATTCTCGGCTCCAGCGGTGCCAGAATTGCATTTTTAATATTTGAACTAGTGTCCAGCTAGAAGAAAAAGGTAAAGAGTCTAAAATAGCATTATTTTCAGGAACATTCAAAAGAGGACCTCCAATGAGGAAGCGACCAGGTGTCAGTGGTTGTAGATCATTAACATCTGCAGGCAAGGGGGGCAATGGACGTGAATTCATAACTGCCTCAATTTGCATCACAAGTGTTGACAGCTCTTCAAAATTTAGGCTTTAAATTACGATTTTTAATAGAATTCGTTCAGATGGAAACTTGTAATTTGACATGGCTGTCAATGTTAAGGCGTAATTGGTTGCAGAGAACAGTTGATATTGAAATGAGTGAAAAGCTATTTAAAAACGTTCTAAATGTTTATTCAATTGTTAAGGATAAAAACTTGAAATTTGACACGGTGAAGATAGAGGATTTACTTATCTTCAAGAGGATTCGCTTCATGGGTTTTATATTTGATTCCCATAATCCTCCGAAATGTGGGGATGCAGTGGGGGTATGAAAGTATATTGAATTCGTTCTTCAGCATTAAATCGCTGAATTTCTTCCGAAGCACAAATCCGATAGAAGGATTTCAAAAGAGCACAAGTACCCTTAAAATTTGTGGCGTTATCACATCATATGACACAGGGTTTAGATCGTCGAGCAATGAATCTTCTCAAACAGGCTACAAATGCTTCTATGGTCAAGTCCGAAACAACTTCGAGATGAACGGCTTTAGTAGAAAAACAAATAAATGTAGCAATATATGATTTTAGGGTTATCTTTGAACGTTTTAAATTAGGTTTTGTTATAATAGGACCAGCTAGATCAACGCCTGTTTTCTCAAACGATTTAGATAGTACAATTCTATCACGGGGCAAGTCACCCATCAATTGTTGAAGAGTTTGATGTTTTGTTCGAAGACAAGTCAAACACCTATTTATAATTTTCTTTACTTGACTTTGACCAGATGGTATCCAATAAAATTGTCTTAATAAAGATAGAGTTGTCAGAGTACCTGAATGTAGGAAATTTTTATGTTAATAATCAATTAAGAGTTCAGTGAAATAGTGAGACTTTGGCAAAAGTATTTGGTGTTTCTGCGATTCTGATAAATTAGAAAATTTCAGCCTTCCATTGACTCTTAACAGTCCATCTGCATCTAGAAATACATTTAAGTCAAAAATCTTACTGTTATTTGAAAGAGGACGTTTTTCCTTTAAACATCGAATTTCATTTTAAAATACAGAATTTTGAACAATATTTATCAGCTTCTTGGTCGCATTCTGTAACTCAAAAGTATCTAAATAATCATATGTTCTAATTCCTAATTTCAATTTACAATTTTTCAGAAATCTTAAACACCATGTAGCGATTCTTATTAACTTCATAAAAGAAGAATAGCGATTAATCAAATCAATGTTTAACTGATTTTCATTTACAGTAGTTGATTTTACAAGTTTTTTTTCTTTAGTTCCAACTGATCTTTAACTTCAGAAATATCTAATTTATCGAATATATTATCCAATTTTGGCCAAAGAGCTTTAACCACTTGCTTTAACCACTGGAGGCCTTCCCACCAAAGATGGTTATTTTTCATCTCTGAAACTTTCAAACCTCTAGTAAGTAGATCGGCAGGATTATCTTTTCCAGGACAGTGAAACCAATTTAATGGATCACTAATATTTCTGATTTCCTTTATCCGGTTTCTGACAAACATTTTAAATCTTTCTAGCTCACCTCTATTCCAAAAGAAAATAATAGTAGAGTCGGTCCAAAAGTAGTAAGTTGCAGGAAAAGCTAATTCTTTAGCAATTTTATTACAATGTCTTGCAGACAAAAGGACTCCTAAAAGTTCAAGACGGGGTATTGAGACAGTTTTTAAAGGGGCGACTCTCCTTTTTGCTGCCACAAAACTTGTAAGAATTTTCTTATTCTTTAACACTGCTCTAAGTTACACTACCGTACCATATGCCTTCTTTGAAGCATCTGAAAAACTATGTAACTCAAAATAATCAACTTTATCAAGGACAATATCAGCCAAATAATATCTGGGAATTCTAATACAATTTAGTCTTTTATTTCTTCAAACCATTCATTCCATAAATTGTCTAGATGTTTGGGTAGGTTTTCATCCAAATCAAGTCCTAAACACCAAATTTCTTGAATTAAACATTTAATTCTAATAGCATAAGGACTTATAAATCCAACTGGGTCAAAAATTCGACCAACAGTTTGCAATTAATAACGTTTAGTACTAAGTTTATTCGAAAGGAAATTTTCTAGATTCCGAGTAGTAAATGAAAACATCTCACTATTTGGGTCCCAAGAAACCCCTAAAACCTTGGAAGGTATCAAATTCTGATTAGTGAGATTTACGTTATCAGAAATTTCATCAATATGTAAACCGCATATTCTTTCCATTTCTCACGCAGTTCATGCGAGTTTGTTTCCCATTTTCTAAAAGTCATACTAGTTTCTTGAAATATTTAATACTCCCCTTTACTAATTTTAAATGCGTAATTAAGATTTGGTTGACTTGTAATAAAATCATCTATGTATAATGATGAATTTAAAATTTCAAAAGATTCAGGAAATGTTTCTACATACCTTTGTAGATGATGCTTGATGATAGCAGCCAGAAGAAAGGGACTTGATTTAACGCCGAAGAGAACTCTCTTTAGTCTGAATATTTTAAATTGCTTACCTGGATCATCAATCCATGGTTCATCATCCCAGAAAAATCTTGTGAAGTCCCTATCTGGTTCATCAATCTCGATCTGCAAAAAAGCTTGTTGAATATCAGAAGTAATTGCTATGGGGAAAATTCTGAATTTGATAAAAAGGCTGAACAATTCGGGGATCAGATTCAATCCAGTATGTAAACAATCATTAAGTGACAGTTCACCCTTAGCATGAGCGCTTCCGTCGAAGACAATGCGAACTTTAGTGGTGGACTTATCTTCACAAATTACTGCTCTATGGGGCAAGTAAAATGAGTTTACATGAGATGTATTGTCAACAGGTTCGATAATATTCTCTGCTAAATAACTATCTAAAATAGCTTTATATTCTGATAATAACAAAGGTTCATTTCTAAAGGTTGTTCTCATTTTCAAAAATCTTCTGTATGCGACTTCGCGATTGCTATTAAGAGACGCTTTCAAATTCGCCTTCCATGGAATTTTTACTTTACACCGGTTATCCTTAAAAACAATATTTGACTGAAAATCAGCCATAATGTCATCGTCCACATTACTAACATTTTGAGTTTCGGATTTAATTCCTAAACTTTCCAACTGCCAAATATTTCTGATTTGATCGAATATATCCTTTTCTTCAACGATAATTTTCATACTGAACAATTCATTGGCTGATCCCATATAACCCTGTAAGCACCAGCCAAAAAGGGTTTCAGTAGCTACGAGATTATTCTTTAGTCTTTTGATTCTGCCAGTTACAATATTATAATAATTATCAGTGCCGATTAAAACTGCAATTTGTTCACTAGTACATTCATAACTATCAGCTAGTTGTAAACCTCTTAATTTATTATACGTTTTCCTAATGTATTTATCAGGAGTGGGTAAGCAAGCAGCGGAAATTTGATCTGTTTCCAGAGCTTCAACTTCAATGTGTAAAGAGGGATTGCCTCTATTTGCAAGTTTTACCTTTACTACATTATAAGTTTTCTCAGTTGCCATTTTGGCTCCAAAAGCATAAACAGATAAAGTTTCTTTTCTAATAACCGACAATTGTAATTTTTGAGAAATGTCGCGAATTATTAATGTTCTCATGCTGCCATTATCTAATAAGACACAAACTGGTTCATTATTATCATTTTTAGGATCTTTTATTAACAAAGAACAAGCGTACAAAAATATGTTGCAATGCGTGTTTTCATTCGGTACGTTACTAGTGGAATTGTTACCACAATGGGAAATAGATATGACACTTTTATCAACATTTATTTTGGAATCATTTTCAAATTGAAAGCAAATAGCCTTATAATGTTTCTTACCACAAATACCGCACATTTTGGTATTTTCACAGTCTTTAATCCTGTGTTTACTCTGTAAGCATAAAAAGCATCTTCCCTGTTTTTATAGTATTTCTTTCTTCTGATCTATGGTTAAATAATTACACACTTCACTATTATGATCAACACTATTACAAAATAAACACGAATTCATATTTACTGAAGTCATTAATTCAGTAGCTGGAACACTATTTTGCTTATATCCTTTCGTATTATATTGATATCTCGGCTTACATTTTCAATTGTTTATCTGTACATTTTGCTCTATATTCAAATTTATTATCATTGAAAAATGATTTCTTAGCATTTAAATCATGTATAGTTCATGCTCGTTCTCTACTTTCAACTTCATTTTTAAGAAAACTCATAACTTTATCTATATCCCACATTTCTCCGTCTTTTAGATTTCTATTAAATTCTAATGTCAAATGTGGGATATTAACTTCAGTAATATTGGGCAAAGTAACCCACTGTATGTATCAGGTTTTACATCTAACGAATCTAAATTTCGAATTTGAACTAGACAGTTATCATATAAATTACTTAATCCACCAGTGTCTCAAGAACTTTTCAAACTTTTCAAATTTAATAAATTGCTTAAGTGAGCATGTACGAGCATGTCATGTCTACCATACCTTTGTTTCAAAATCGATACGGACGCCACATAATTATTTTCAGTTAATCCAAAACCACTGATCGCGTTTGCAGCCGCTCCTGAAACCAAACTTTTCAAATGCGTAAATTTTTCCATTTCTGTTAGACTTGGGTTTTTATCTATCGCTAACTCAAACTGGTTTCAAAATTCTAAAAAATTGTCTTATTCCCCCCAAAATCGGTTTATTTGTAGCTTTGCCAATTTTACTCTTTTCAGTTCAGTAGCAGCATGACATGTTCGCACTGAATCAATGTTATTACTATGTACTATGTGCAATATCTGCATTAGAAGATAAATTTTAATTTTAAAGTTTAATTTATTTCTGTAAGTTATTATTTTCTGGTCATATTCACCAATATTCAGGATTTCATTTTCAACATTTTTCGCATTTATTAGGCTTAAAATGTTATTATCATGATCCTTAATAGTCTTACATTTAACATTTAATTTATCGACTAATTCTTCTAAATTTTCTAAAGAATATTCATTACTAGCTAAATACTGTTCAATTTCTTCAAATAATTTATTTAATAGCATTCGATGCGTATCACGCATTTTTCGCTCATTATTTTCGTTCACTTTCAAGAAATAAAATAATGACAAAATTCAACACTCACCAGTTCCAATTCGAAACAAAACAAATATATTGCAATATAGCAATAATCTTTTTCTCATCTGGACTTATCGGCGCGATGCACCACAAAATGTTCTATTTCTTTTCTACTTAATCTAAACATTCATTTCAAATTAAATCTAGCATCAACAGTGGTTCAATGTTATCTAATTCTACAAATAAGCAACATTCTTTACGGCACAAAACAAACATTTAATGACGAAAACGGAACATAAAAATCTATATAGTGACATTCGACACGTTACATCTAAAACATTCTAAAATCAACAAAAGATTAGTTCCTTTCAGTTCAAAAGTAGACAGTTCTAATAGAGCATGCGCTGGGTAACTAGCTGTTTAGAGAATTAGCCTAAACATTCGATAACGCGATAATATCATCAAAATGAGAGATTGGCGAACCCTTCTGCACATATCATGCCAAGATATCACAAGGAAGACTGAAATACTTGTATTGCATTAATTGATATATTTAATTTGCTGAAATCTCTCCGAAATGAATATCGAAATTCAATGACCTAACATTATCGCCTAAATGAGGAATTGGCGTCTATGCAGCTCATATAATTTGTGGCCGAGACAGGTCAATCATTTATTTATCTATTGTTTATTAACTCGTCATATATCATAATTTCATCCTTTAATTCGCTGCCGTAGTCATTTTTGTCGACGACGACTGTTCTATGATACCAAATGTCACAATAAAAAACCCGCAACAAAGAAAGGGAAATAGTCCTGTATCGGAGAATAATTAAAATAAAGATGAGGACAGTATGCATATAAATACTTCAATTAGAAACGATACCATTATTATATACATTCATTTATAATATAAAAGCGAAAATCTTTTTTTATATAATGAAATGCGCTAGAGTAAAGCCCACTGGCGCAGTTTTCTTTTTAAAAGATGAATACTATCCGCTAAAGCTGCGTTAACATATATTCGTATTCTTTTAAATGTTCCCCTTAAAAAAATAAATAAAACTACGAGCTCTCTATATATAGATACTCTAGATACAGACTCTTCATTAGGAATGCAATGCAGAAATTTCTTAAATTGATTTATTATCCATCTAATATCGCAATTTAACACCGATTTTACCTTTAAATAAGGATTGCCAATTTGGCCTCCAATTGTATTCAGAAAATCTGAATTCATACCTAAAATAAAAAATATTAATTTTTGCTTTATTTAATGACAAAAATTTCGTGATTTCATAAAGTAAAAATTCTTTATTCAAAATTACTGGTGTAAATTTGAAATTTGAGATTAAAAATGGAGACCAAACTGGCAACCCCGCTTTAGAATATTGAAGCCTTAAGCCTTTTTTTTATTATTTTTAACACCAAAAAAAGGTCTTTTATGCATCCTCCCTTTCTGTATTATACAGGGTGTCCGGTCTCAACGGTGTCCAATGGCTAATTCCTAAACCGTTAGTCATAGACATATAGTTACAATTACAAAAATGTTTTAAATCAGGTAAAGAAACATTTTAAAAGCGATTTGGGTCAATAAAAGCATTTCTTAAAAAAATACAAAATTTTAATTTTTATACGATCCCCTGGTCCTATAAGTTATATTTAGTAATTTTTTCCCATTACACTGACAAGAAGACAAAAAAAGTCCCATTCATATAACGCTAAAATTGAGCGAGTTATGAAACTTTAAAAATCCATGACTTATGCCACTTTTCTACTCTGAAAACGAATGAGTTCGGCTTGGCTTTGAGGGATCATATACCAAGTGTTTAAAGTATTCGAAGATCTTACTTCATGTGTATCTGCGTTTTGAAAAAAAATCCTACAAGTATTATGATTAAGTCTCAAATTGGCTAAAATAACATATGTTTTATTTTGTCAGGATTTGAGACTGTTTCTCTTATGATGTCTTTTAACGAAAATTATGTTTTTTTTTAATAAGTTTTTATGCTACTTCAACAATCGTATGTATGTTTTTCGAGTTCAAAATGTGTACTCGAACTTTAACCCACTTTTAAATATCCGATCGAGATTGCATTTTACATACTGGCGCAAATCCGATAACAATCTAATATTATTAAGATTTTCGGTGGTTACTATTTATACTTATTTTACAGGATAACACAAAAAATTTCGGATAGATTTCTGCCAAGGAGTTTAAGAAAAAGTTTTAGATTAGATAATACAAGACTGGGATTGTTGGGTTTGTTAACTTTTATGTAGTTTTTAGCACTGAATCCGAAAATCACCGTAATTTTTAACCATCATGTCAGGATATTTCGCAAATCATAAATTTTCAAATTTAAAGAATAACAAAAATCGGATACTATAAAGTAGAGGAGATGGTTGTGTTTTTTAACTTTTGATAATTGATTTTTACGCACTTTTTAGCACTGAATCTGAAAATGACCTTCATTTTTAACCATCACGTTAAAATTGTTTTGCAAATCGCAAATGTTTAAGTTAAAATATAGCGAAAATCTCATACTATAAAACATATGTAAAACATTTTTATTTTATTTTATTTTATTTGATTAAAAAAAATATTGGATATTTTTGCTTATCCCGGGATTCTTACAGCTAAACAGCTGAGTGGTCCTATGAGATGGGGGAGGAAATTCAATTTTAACTTTGAACTTCGTAACTTTGAAATTTGCAATTTGCGAAAAATCCTGATATGATAGTTAAAAATGAAGGTCAATTTCGGATTCAGCGGTACAGAATATATAAGAATCAATTATCAAAAGCTAAAAAACATGACATAACCCAACTCTTGCAGACTTGTGCAATCTAATAATATTTTAAAATACGTATCATTTTGTAAAGAATTGAGGCTGTTAATTTAGCATCATTTTATTTAACGAAAGTTCTGTTTTTTCTTTCTTCTTAAATGTTTATTACAAATTGTATATTTTCCATTAATATGCCAGAATGATTAAAGATTTCAAATTTATATTGCAATGTTAATTTTACTCCTAAACATTTTTTATATCTGACGAAATTATTTTTCGACTAAATTTGTGAATGACCCCCAATTTGCAGCAAAAAATATGCTCCAACTTTAAACAGCTATTACTCGGTCAATTTTAATCGTAGAATAACGGGACTTTTTTGTATTACTTGTCAGCGTAAAAGGAAAATTTCACTAAATATAACTTATAGGACCGGGGACCGTATAAAAATTTAAATTTCGTAATTTTTTAAGAAATGTTTTTATTGACTCAAATCGCTTTTTAAATATTTCTTTACCTGATTTAAAACATTTTTGTAATTGGAACTATATGTCTATGACTAACGGTTTAGGAATTAGCCATTGGACACCGTTGAGACCGGACACCCTGTATAGTATACTTAGTTTTAATTTTTTAAATATCCTTGAAAAGAGGTATATTTTACACATAAAAAAGTTTGAATGCCGCAAAACATTCGTTTTTATTTTTTATGTTATTTTATTTTATTTTTTTGCATTAAAAAAATTAGTAAACTACTTTAATAAATTTGATAAATCCATTCTTTAAGAAATCCTTCTATATATAAAAAAAAGTTTTGATTTGGAAATGGACCAATGAAAATCTGCGTAGATATTCCGGGTAGATCCACATCCAATTTGAATGCTTAAGCATGGCCTTTCATCGTTAATATTAAAACAACTGTTGCATACAAAAATATGAAAATTGGTGGTATTATAGAGAAATGTTTGATAAATACGCTGATGCAAACAGTTTTCAAATCGAAGAATTATTTAAAGAGATATTTAATGCTAAAGTTGGACAAAATCGTTCCATTAAAAAAGTTTTATTGGAGCAAAATCTATACATGAGAATTCAATTATTTTTAGATCATATTATACGTAATAAGTTTCGGTGTGCAGATTGCATTTATTTTCTTATTTGACTCATTTTTTGAAGTTTTATTTCAATTTTAAATTCAAATTTTCAGCATTTAGAGAGATATTTTTTACAAATTTTAGAAATGTTATTAATTTAAACTGTTGTCAGATGTATAAACAACGCAAACAATAATGTTTACTTCAAATTAAAAATTTATTTTACACGTGACTATTATAAACAGAAAATATAAAAAGAACTCATGGAAAATCACGTCATAAAAACTATAATTACACGTGAATTTTAAAAGAGACAGAATATTCTAAAATAATAAATTCATAAACGTGCGTTAGAAGTCTTAAATAAGAGAATTTACGTCACATTTACGTCACATTACACTTATTATATAAAATGAACAAAAAATAATATTGCAAAACAGTTTAAATTTAAAAATTGCTCGAGACATTTATTTGATATTTTAAGATGATCATAATATTTCATTTCTAACAAAAGTATTTTTATGTAAATATTAAAAAGTCCTTCCGGCCAGTTCCGGGAGGAAGAGGTAGCTTTCATATTCCTTATTTTTAAAAAGCAAGCTTATATTATTCAAACAGACGAAGCTCAATTTAATGGAAACCGATTATAGGAGATTCAATACTAATTTTTATCAATACTAAATCATTATGAATGAGAATTTCGCGAAATTAGTCAGCTTTATCCAAGCTGCTTTTATTTAAAGTAACTTATATTTGGTAGCCAAATTCGGCGATATCGTGAAGTTCCTGCCATTTTAAGACAACGACAACATGGTGGATGAGGCTAACGAGTGAACTTGGTCGAGGCCTGAGTAATTCCTGTGCACATGCTCACTCCTATCGGAATCGGTTGATATATACAAGTGCTGTCGCAGGCAAAAAATCAGATTTTTCAAAATATCAACCACATTAGAAATTCAAACTGCTATATCTGGGCCATTTATTAAGATAAAGACAAAACAAAAAATGCTCCAGTATCCTTATATCATGGTCAAATACTTAAAAAAGAAATCTTTTTCAATTTCTAATTTTTTTGCACCTCACTTTAAATATATATATATATTTTTAATTTAATGGCCTCCATTTTGAAACAAGATGGCTGATGAAGGCCAGCAAACTTGGTCGAGACATTACGATATACTATCCACATGCCTTCTTACATCGAAATAGGTTAATAAATACGCGTGTTATCACGTGGCAAGTATCAGATCGTTTTAAAATGTCAGCCATGCTAGAAATTCAATGTGTTATAATTCAACCATTTTCTAAGATATATACGAAACAAAAACTGCTCCGAAATCTTTGTATCAAGGTCAAACACATAAAAAAAAATCTTTTTCATGTTTCAATTTTTGATAACTTATTTTAAATTTAAAATTTATTTTATTTAAATGGCAGCCCTTTTGAAACAACATGGCGATTGAAGCTGGCCAACGAACTCGGTCGAGACATCGGTATGTACTATGTACACACCAAGTTACATCTAAATCGGTTCATAAATAAGCCTGTTATCACGTGACAAAAATCAGGTCGTTTCAAAATGTCAGCCACAATAGAAATTCAAAATGCTATAACTCAGCCATTGTTTTAGATATAGACAAAACAAAAACTGTTCCGGAATCTTTGTATTACGGTCAAACACATATAAAAAAATATTTTTCAATTTTCAATTTTTTGGTACCACATTTCAAATTTAAATTTTTAAAAAAAAATTTAAATGGCCGCCATTTTGAAACACGATGGCGGATTAAGCTGGCAAACGAACTCGGTCGAGACATTGGTACGTATTATGCATACACCAAGATACATCTAAATCGGTTCATAAATACGCCTGTTATCGCTTGACAAATATCAGGTCGTTTCAAAATATCAGCCAAGTTAGAAATTCAAAGTGCTATAACTCAGCCATTTTTTAAGATATAGACAATACAAAAAATGCTCCGGAATCTTTGTATCATGGTCAAACACATAAACAAAAATATCTTTTCAATTTTCAATATTTTGGTACCACATTTCAAATTAATTTTTTTTTAATTTAAATGGCCGTCATTTTGAAACAAGATGGCGGATGAAGCTGGCCAACGAACTCGGTTGGTACATTGGTACGTATTATATACACACCAAGGTACATCCAAATCGGTTCATAAATACGCCTGTTATCGCTTAACAAAAATCAGGTCGTTTCAAAATATCAGCCAAGCTAGAAATTCAAAGTGCTATAACTCAGCCATTTTTTAAGATATAGACAAATCAAAAAATGCTCCGGAATCTTTGTATCATGGTCAAACATATAAGAAAAAAAATATTTTTCCATTTTCAATTCTTTGATACCACATTTCAAATTTATTTTTTTTTTTAATTTTAAATGGCCGCTATTTTAAGAAACAAAATGGCGGAAGAAGCTGGCCAACGAACTCGGTTGAGACATTGGTATGTACTATGTACATACCGAATTACATCCAAATCGGTTCATAAATTCGAGAGTTACAGTATGACAAAGGTCATATATATATATATATATATATATATATATATATATATGGATATATATATATATATATATATATATATATATATATATCAACTATTGAACGGAGGGTGGTTTCGGGGTCTGGGGGTCATGATCGATGAAAATATACCAAAATTTTTTGAAATCGCTTTCCTCCGAACGGCTGCAATAGGTAGCTTTTTGTAATGAAAGCTACCTAAAAGAAAAAGAAAAGTTTAGTGAAAATTATGTCAGATTATAATTCTCAGATTCAAATTATAATTCAATCTTCCGAAATCTTTTTAAAGCCGATCAAATTCTCGTGCTGTTAGAGTGTGCGGTGTCTGAACGGGGGTTGACGAGCGTAGCTCGTAGTGGGCAGAGCCCCCTAGTACTATAAAAGAAAATGTTTTCTTTGTGTTTTGTGACGGCCGCTACAATCTTAATTCAGTAAAGAAGGCGGCACACATTCTCCACAGTTCATACAAATGGCACCACATTGTTAACAGCACAAACGAAGATTTTTTTTTTTACTGACATAGTATTAAATAGCTATTGGAGGAAAACAGAAGATAGATTCAATGAATTTAACCGTTCACTTACAACGATCAGAAAAATAGTAAAAAAGGAAAAGAAAATATTTTTTTTTTATTCATGCTTTTATTCCTTGTTTAATTTTAACACGTATTTAAAATTTATAAACAGGCTTTATATTATTCGCGTTCTTCATTTTTGCCTGTACAAGTTCGCCACTTTTTTACTTTCTTCTATATTTAGGAGTAAAAAGTATTGGATTCGTGAAAATATTCGACTTCCGGTTTCCGGCGAACTTACCCGTTTTAGGGGTTAGAGATCCTGAAATCAAAATGCCTGTCTCTTTTCACAAAATGTCTGTCTGTGAGTCTGTGACTCTGTCTGTATGTGACTTTGTGGGTACTTAATCTAAAAAACTAATACACGGAATTTAATAAAAATTTATATTCAGTTACTCCCTGGTATAGATTGGTGCTGATTAGTTTTTGGTGTAAATTACCCAACAGTTGGCCATGCTGTGCTGCATTATTCACGATATCTGCCATAGCTATATCTCCGGATCTAATGCACGTATTTTAATCAAACTGCAGATTCAGTCAGCCATTGATACACTGTTAAAAATTTGCAGCATTCTGTCCACACTGTTAAAAATTTTGCAGCATTCTGGCAGGTCATTCGACCGTTTTTTGGAAAAACGGTTTTATAACCATAATTTAACTATATTCTGACCATAAAATGGCCAATAATATGGTCATAATAGTGTTAAATTACGGTTGTGTAACCGTTTTCGGAAAAAACGGTCAGATGACTTGCCAGAATGCTGCAAATTTTTAACAGTGCAGTCATTTCACCTTTTTTGAAAAAACAGTTTCATAACCATAATTTAACTATATTCTGACCATAAAATGGCCAATAATATGGTCATAATAGTGTTAAATTACGGTTGTGTAACCGTTTTCGGAAAAAAAACGGTCAGGTGACCTGCCAGAATGCTGCAAATTTTTAACAGTGCAGTCATTTCACCTTTTTTGAAAAAACAGTTTCATAACCATAATTTAACTATATTCTGACCATAAAATGGCCAATAATATGGTCAGAATAATGTTAAATTACGGTTGTGCAACAGTTTTCGATAAAAACGGTCAAATGACTGGACAGAATGCTGCAAATTTTTAACAGTGTATGAATTGGCATTGATTACGTTTTGGTACAAATTGCCGAACACACTATAAATTAAAATGTCTGAAATTCCGTCACTTAAGTGTCTGAAACGGAGTGTTCAATTTTCAGACATTTTAAAATGTCTAAATTTTTTCAGACACTTTTTGCGACTGAATTTCAGACACTTGAAACGTCTGAATCGCAGACATTTTTTGTAAGCATTTTATGTAGCCATGTTTGACCACGCTGAATACTGGAAAAATATCTGGCCGTTGTCCTGCCCCCTCTACCCCCATACCGCCTGATTTTCTGGTGCTCCCATTTTTAGTATGCAATTTTCATAAAGCTGATAATTTAAATCTTTTACGACATTGTACTAATTATAATGAATATTTTGTACTTCAGGAGCAGAATAAGATTAAAAAGAAAAAATATTTATCTAAATATTAGATTTTTTAAAATTTTGTTTTTAATCTAATTTTACTTTAAAAGTTCAAAATATTGATTATAATCAGTACAATTTCGAAACAGATTTAAAATATAAGCTTCGCAAATATTGCACATGAAATTTGGGGGAACTAAAATCGTAAGAGAACGGGGCACTACCCATGCTTTAATCAAGGAGTCCTTTTGCAAAAAATGCAACCCTGCAGTATGGTTAGCTAAATACAGATGCCCGGTATTCGGGAGTATCCGTTATGGAGGTTAATGGGCATTCCCGAATACCGGATACTTCGATTTAGCGAATACTTTTTTGATCCGCAAGGCATACATATTTGTATTATTTCTACCTCACAAAAGCAGGCATCTCCGATTATCGGACAAATTTCGCGGTCCCGAAGTGTCCGCTATTAAGGGTTTTTAAGGTATATGGATATATATATATATATATACATATATATATATATATATATATATATATATATATATATATATATATATATATATTTATCTTGTCCTACTCTAAAAGTTCAAAATATTTATCATACTCTGTGGAATGTCGAAAGAGATTTAAAAAATCCCGTGTACGCGAAAATGGGCAAGAAAATTCCCCCCCGTCCCGCCCCCCAAAAAAGGAAAATTCATATAATTCAAAAATTGAATTTTGCCCCATAGGCAATTTTACATATGTATCAGATGATAATTGCAACAGCTATATAACCATGAGTAAATAATAAAATAGTAAATAAATATTCTATTTTAATAGCATTGAGGAAAAAAATTACTTCTAATTTCAAAACTTAGCCATTTTTGTATTTGTCATTTAAGTACATATAAATAAAATAGTTAAGTCATTTTAGGTAGTAAAAATGTGTAAGATTTTTTTTTTCTTTTTAAATGTGTGGTAATTTGTCATTGTTTAGTTAAAAGTAAACACCAGTTTGGTATCTAATTTTATATATCATTCTTCGGAATATGTATATAATTTTCTTTAAACATATTCCGTATTCAATTTAAAATTTTCACCCGCTATTGCTTAAAAATGTATATCATTACTATTATTTTTTATGGAACAAGACGATATAAGTCATATTTAATTTTTTTTATTTTTTATTCTAGTAAACTTTGTATCCTTTCAATATGAGCTAAATAGATTTTATATATTTGATAAGAAAATATTGATCTAAGAATTAGAAAAAAAAAAAAAAAAACTCACAAGAAAATAGAAAGTAAAATATATATATATATATCAGACAGTATATGTACTATTCTTAATTGTTTGAAAAACGTTTTGAACATAAAAAGGCAGTTATTAATTGGCTTAAAAATATATTTAATACTGTATCATATAAGTAAATACGAACTTTAAAAAATATAAGGCAGTTTTATACATAAACTTCATATCAAGGCATAAACAACTCTTTATTTATGTCTAAATTATCATGTGTAATTTTGTTTTAGTGCGAACAATTACTTGTACCAGAAACGTTGCAAATTCGATTGCAGTAAAAGGAAATTTAATAATTATTTCTCGCATTACTCAATTTTAAAAATTTTAAATCATGAACAAAATATCGCAAAAAAATGCTTGCATATAAATTAAAAAAATTAATATACCAATTTAAAAAACACAAAAATATTAATTAAACTTTATAATTATACTGCTAAACAGCAACGTAAACTGCAAAATATGAATAAAATGTTTCTCCGTTTGTTTAATGTTTCAAAAATTTTACTGGATGATATAAAAAATTCATATTATTTTTAGAAATTTGGTAAATGTTAAATCTGAAACATTGTATATCAAAATTTACGATTTTCAATAATAAATTAAAAAATCAATAAGAATAAATCTTTATAAAGTTTCAGTTCCGTGATTAAAAACTGCAATATATACAGTCAAATTTCACAGTATTAATGCTTTTTTTCAATCTGAAAACTTTTCCTAATATCATAATGAATCATCATATTTAGCTCCAAAATAATAATAATAACAAAAAATAAAATAAATGCCTGATGTCATATACTACAAGCGTTTATAGTCAGTAAACAGTAAAAAACAAACATAGAATAAACACAGTTACAAATGGCTTCAATTTAATGTTTTTATCTCTGATAAATGAAGCGATGAATCATTCAACTTTTCAAACCTATGTTGCAAGTTTTGTTTTTGAGCAAAGACAAATTATAATTATTTCACATCACCCTATCGAAAATGAAGATTAAACTATCACTCATTCGTTTATTTACAAAGGTCAAGTAAATAGAATTACAGCATTGCTATTTAATTTTCAAAACAATTATATTTCATTCCGTTACATTAAGAAGGCATATAACAGACGACCGTTAGTGAAATCAAAAATTTAGCATTAAACTACAGAAAAGAGATAAATTTTTATAAACGATTTCACTCATATTCAAATGGATAAAAATCTATCGGAATAAAATATTAGAATTAAATATGACTTACTCGTTCGTTCAATAAATATCCAGATTAACACATTTCCTTTTAATCCAAGCAATGGCGGCGGTGAAAATTTAATTGTTTCTGTTCTTATCTCATGAAGGTGCTGTAGATGACACGCGCGGAAATGAGCGTTCTGATTGGCTGTTAAGAATAGTACCAAAGATGATGTTTAACTATCGCTTGGAGCGTATCGTCTCAAAAGCAGACAGTTGTTGGATAATTTACACATGTTTCCCGGTTCGTTTATAGCATGATCATAGTAGACAATCGAGGCAATGATGTCAGGTTTATTGCCGCTTCGCGGCGGTTAGGCGGTCTTTCGCCCCGATGCCAGGTACTAAACCCGTTAAGCTGGGGCATCCCGGCAGGTAGGGGCCTGGTCATCGGTTAGAAAGAAAGAAAGAAAGCATGATCATAGTAAGACATTTATGTGTCTAAAATTTAGACGTCTGTTATGTCTGAATTTTCAGATTCAGGCACTTAAGTGACTGAAATTCTTTTTCAGTCACATATGTGTCTAAATTTAAGACGCCTCTATTTGCAGTGCAGGTGGCGCTGCTATGCTGCATTTTTCGCGATTTCCAAAATAGAATAAATCTCAAGAACTAATGCAATGATTTTCACACATTGTCAGCTTCAGGTATACCTTCAATAATATTGGGGTTGGTTATGTTTTGATATAAATCGCGCAACAGGTGACACCGCTAGGCTGGAATTTTTCACGATTTTCGCAATAGCTCTTTCTCAAAAACTAATGCACGGATTTTCGCCAAACTTCAGATTCAGTTAGACGTTAACATAAGTTCTTGCTGATTATATTTTGGTATAACTTACCCAAAATGTGGCACTATCACGCTGCATTTTGAAGAATTTACACACTTTAGCTATTTCAAGATATAGTGCACGGAATTTTTTATCTTTAGTAACTCATGATGGACATTTGGACTTTGATGGACATTTAATTTTGACACCGTTATAGCGAATCTTGAAGTATTAACATGTATGAGATAGAAAAAGTTTTGGGATTGGTAAATCCGACTAATTTAACTTATGTGATCACGAATAAATAATTAATAAAAGAGAATCAGGCTTTTTTTGGTGATGTAAGCTATAGCAAAAAGGATTATAACTTACTTTTAAATAGAAAATGAAGGAAATCGGTTAAATAGATTTCGAGAAAAATGATCGCTTACTTTAAAAAGCATGTTTTCAAGAAAAACAAATTTAAAATTTTACATCAGCGTTAAATAAAATGAGTGACGTTACATTCCATGAACAAAAAATAGTGTAAATAATTGGAGCATCACATTTTAAGAGAGCAATAAGAGAGCGCCTTAACCCATTCGCGACCGTGTGTGCAATTATGCACCTTCAAATATAGCATACAGAACTTGTTTAGGGCAGCAGTAAAAATCAAAAGTAATATTTGCTTTGTTTAATTACATCATTTCCTTGATTATTTAAGTAAAAGTAACTTTTTTCAAAAAAGTGGTGCCAACTGAATAACATTTGTGTAAAAGCCGCGGGTCACGAAATGGTTAAGGGATACAAAAATGTATAAAAAATGATAATTTTGACCAAAAAAGTACAACTCTCCTTTAAAGAAGAATTTATAAAATCACCGATTTTTTATCCTGCCAAACATGTTCGGAAACGTTTCCAAAGCTTTTTATAGTACTTTCTTCAATTTTCTCATCTTGAAAAATTGTTTTTCGGGTCTTATCAAATCTCAAGTGTTCAATGTCATGTCACAAATATGCTTTACACAAAAACATGATAAATTAACAGCATTAAAATTAATAATGTTCTGTTGCACATGCATGCATAAATTTGGTTTCGCAACTGAAATTGTTTTATTTAGAGATGATAGGATTGAAAGAAACCGTTATTTAGGTTTTAGAAAACAGATTAATACACAATACATGTTCTCGGATATGTTTCCCAATACCAGTGGTATCAAAAGTAACATTATTTTTATGAGTACTTACTTAGAACTCGAAATTATATTGGTTCCAGAAGTTCCTCAAGATCAAGGACACTTTTCGAAATCATGTTGCTTATTGTATACTTCCATTCGTGGTTATATTATATTATCGTAGGTTTAGAAATATTTCTTTTTTTTAACTATGTGATCTAATAATTTTGAACATTCTCTTCATCACCAGAATTATTACTGAATTTAAATAACTATTAATGTACCCATATTAACCAGTGTCGCTTCTCCTTTAATTGATTGAATATATACAAGGTGACCATAATTAAACTGGATGGTACTCAGAGTGTTCTGTAGCGCGATCTAATTGCGAGAATGGCGCCAAATTTTGTAGCAAGATTAAACAAAACGGGGGACGAAGGATTCCGTGAAAAAATAATAGTTCAAAAAATCACCGCCAGGAGAATATGTGGCGCTTTGTATTCGAAAAAGAGACTTTCAAAAAGAAGAATCAATACTGAAATAAAATTATCGTTTATTTAGCACATCCAACTCATGTTCGATATCGCCGCCGTTTTTGTCCATTACATATTGCATTTTGTGCACAGCATTTACAACAGCAGAGAATAACATGTCTGCAGGAATCTCCCGTACAGTTCGCGATATGTTATCCTTCAACGTAGCCAGGTCCTGGACACTTCCATGATAGACCTTGGACTTTAGGTAACCCCATAGATAAAAGTCGCAGGGTGTAAGATAAGGGGACCAAGGTTGCCATGCAGTTGGAAAACAGCGGCTAATGACTCTTTCTGTAGTGAATTTCTGTCGTAGCAGTTGCTGTACCCCCAAAGCAATGTGTGGAGGGGCTACATCTTGCGTGAAAATGATTTTCTTCAGGCACTGTATTTGCTGAAGTGCGGGAATAACAAAGTTGTTTATCATTTGGCGACATTTGTCTCCGGTAACAGAACAAGTTACAGGTCCTGTTCTCATTGAAGAATGGACCTATGATAATATCTGCTGTGAAACCACACCAAACAATTATATTTGGTGAATGCAAAGGAATTTCTTTGTTCTTTGAAAGCTCTTGGTGACTTGTTATCCCAAATTCGGGAGTTCTGGGTATTTACAGTTCCATTCAGGTAAAAGTGAGCCTCGTCTCCCCATAAGAGTTTTGAGGACCAAGCATCATCCAACTCCATTCTGGCAAGAAAAGGGAGAGCAAAAGTCAATCTCTTATCATGGTCGGTGTGACGTAACTCTTGTATACGGCTGATCTTGTGCGGATAGAAATTGATAATCTTTCGTGTGATTTTCCATACCGTAAAATAAGGCATATCCAGATTCTGAGCTATCCTACGAGCGCTGGAAGTGGTAGCAATATTATATGGTGCTCTGTCGACAATCGCCGTTACCACTTCTTCGATTGTATCCTGTGATACGGGTTTTCGTCCTCTGCCTGACTGAACATTTAGAGATCATGTTTTCTCAACCATTGCTTTAAAAACATTAACTGTCAAAGGACCGTTAACTTTACGCTTTTTTTTTTGTGGTTTCTAAAAGCACGAAGAGCGGCTGGCGCATTGCACTGGTTGAGGTAAAATAATTTAACTAGTAGAGCTCGCTCGACTAAAGAAGGATTTTGCTTCTAAAAGTGAAAATACTTCTAACAGTATCACATTACCTTTCAAAGCAGAACAAGCTGGCACTGAGCCTAAACATGTAACGTGAAATTCGAATAAAGAAGTTCTTCTGCTGTTGCTTTCTTTGAGGCTCTGTAAGTGAAATTGCAGATAAAGAAACTTTAGCAGTTTTTAAGTAAATTTTTATCTTTTTATAAACTATTACCATTTTGAGCTTGGATTAAATTTCTAAATTCCTTAAATAAACGGTAATTTTATTTCAGTATTGATTCTTCTTTTTTTAAAACTCTCTTTTTCGAATACACAGAGCCACATATTTCTCTGTCGGTGATTTTTGGAACTATTTTTTTTCGCAAAATCCTTCGTCTTCCGTCTTGTTTAATCGTCCTACAAAATTTGGCGCCATTGTCGCAATTAGATCGCGCTACAGAACACTCTGAGTACCGCCAGTTTAATTATGGCTACCTTGTATATTTCACGTTTCTGTAAAACACCAAAAAAAAAAAAAAAATCTAAAATAAGAAGCGCAGCGTCTGACTTTTGGAGGATCACGTATATTATTACTTTCTTCTATCTTTACAAGAAGAAAGTATTGGATTCGTCAAAGTCTGGTTTTCGATAGATATACACGATTTAGGGCTCAGAGATTTCGAAAAACATGTTTATACAAAATGTTTGTCTGTGAGTCTGTCTGTCTGTCCGGCTGTCCCTCTGTCGGTTTGTACGCGACACAAATTTTGTGGGCGATCTATCTCAAGAACAGTGGCGTGGCGTGAAAATTTTCGGAGGTCATCGCAATTATTTAAGTTTGTGGTGAAAAATTATTAACTCTAAAATTCAATGCTTGAATGTTCAAAAAAGAAACTTTAAATCTTACCTTCACTTATACATGAACTCCAAATGTTCTGCTAAAACTGGATCGTAGAGTTTTAAAAGCTTATTAAGAGTTTTAAAATATTGCTTGGTCATCGGCGCATCCAGCGATGACCGGACTCCACGCCACTGCTCAAGAACTAATGCACGTATTTTCATAAAACTTTAGCTTCTGTTAGTCCTTGATGTAAATTGGTGCTGATTACATTTCGGTGCAAATCGCCCAACAGGTGGCACTACTATGCTGCATTTTAAAAGATATCTGCAATAGCTCTATCGCAAGAACTAATACGCGGATTTCCAAAAAACTTTAGATTCATTTAATTCTTAATATAATTTGGTGCTGATTACTTTTTGTGGTAAATCGCCCAACAGGTGACGCTGAGACTGCATTTTTCAGGATTTACACGATTTTATCGATAGTCATATTTCAAGAACTAATACACGGAATTTCATATCTTTAGAATCCTTATGATGGGCATATATAGTCATTTAATTTTCGCATTGCAATAGAGAATTTTGCAGTTTAATATGTATGAGAAAGAAGAAAGTTTAGGTATTTCCACACCCGAAAAGTTTTTCAATGAATTCATTACAGTAGGGAACAATATGTTTTAGTTTGGGTTTCATTTCAATTTAAGAATGAAGGGGTCGGGTTTTGTGTTTACTTCAAATAGAATTTTCAGGTTCGGGTGAGGTATAGCTCATGCAGGACTTTAGTGTTAAAAAGTAAATGATTTCTGAAAAATAAATTAAATTAACAAAATTATCTCCAAGTCGATTTTATTTTTTTTGTTAAACATTTCTTGTTTTAATAACGGTTGAAATAAAACATAATTTAAAATCAAAATGCTTTCACCTTTACTGAACACTTTAGTGCTTATCTTAAGAAGTAAATATCGTTTTTGGATTCATTATTACTTTACATCTTAAATAGAAATTGTTAGCAATTAGTTCAAAAATTTTTGGATTACCTTGTAAAATGATAATAATGCTTTAGTTTACATTAATTTTACCAATCCATTTCCAGTTGGAAATTTACTATATTATAAAATAATAATGTTCATAAAGTGCGTATCTATCCAAGCGTAATTATGAAAGTTATAGACGTAAAGATCAGTTAGAGAGGCAGATATACCGGTGTCACAAATACATTTTATCTAGCTTTGAATGTTTTGTAAATTATTTGCAATATTAGTCAGCACTATGTGTTCTAAACTGCTGAAAACTGCAAATTTCAATAGTTCATAATACCTTTAAACTGTTCTTCAAACTATTATTTTCAGCATTCCTTGACCTTTTTATTTCTATCTCTGGAACGAGTAAATCCACGATGCCAACTTTATTTTTAGCATGATACAAATAATCCACTTATCTTTCGGAATTCCCCAAAGTTTCGTTTGCTCCTTATCTCTATTTATATATGTACGTAATTTTTATTTTGTTTTATGCGACCATTTATTCTGATTTTATACCCGATCAATTGCGCTTCTTCGTATCTTACATATTCTGTGAAAGGAATCTGTCAAGAGTATCTCAATTAGTGTTATAAATGAAAGATAATTATTTAATAACCGTGGTACAAGCATTGGTATCCAATTTGTATATAAAAACTGGGGCTTTCCGGTATCCGCAATGATGACGTAAAAGTTGGGGTTTTAGATCAGTTTGTTATCATTATATTACATAATTTTATCACATCAAACATCAGATTAAACAACTATAATTTCTAAATAACTTCAGGCATATGTGCGAAAGTTATTTTATCGCGTGAGTAAATTCGTGTTGCAGAAAATAATTCTCACAAATTTAACAAAGACATTTTTTAGATATAATATTAAAAAATACTCAAAATATTTTTTTCTGAAGAAAATACATTTGGAGCTAAGTGTTTGAATTTGTGATTTTGCGAGATTTTTTATTTTATTTTTCAGAACGGATAATAGAAACATCACATTAACTGGTGATCGCATTAAATCTCCCATGATACGTTCCTTTATATATTCCATACACCCTTCTTTTCTCATTAATAACGGTAGAATTCACTTTAGCGAAATAAGAAAAGTGTCTTAATGCGGTATCTTTTATCAAACATTCTCTTCCATATCGATATAAAAATGTAGTAAATAACATATCCCATGGATGGCTATATCCATGAAGTATGGAGAGATTTACTGCATAATAAATGAAAGCTCGTTTTGTTGAAAATTTGAATAATTTTATATGGCATCTCATCTGACACACAACCTTTAAATTACAATGATTTTCTTCTAGACAATACTCGAATAAGCGCAAAGAAAATATTAACAACATTTAAATCCCACTAATGATAGCCTTGGGATGGCTGAAAACCTTCTGGTTTTTTCTAATGTACTTTAAGATACTTTTGATGTATTTTGAATAATTTATATGCATGCCCCTGAAACATGTACATTTATTTCTGCTTTTATATGAATTTTAATTATTTAACTCAAGGTGAATTGAGCTCTAGAATTTTTACTTTCATTTACTTATAATTTATTTCTCTGAAAAATGTATTTGTATTTGTTTCTCACCATTTATTTAAAAATACTTTTATTTTTTTTTTTTGTATTTTATGTTAAAAAAGCATATTATCAGTGTAGAATACCGGATCCACATTTTACAGATTTCTAAAAACTAATTCCATTATGGCCAGTGTTTTTTTTTTTTTTTTTTTTTTTTTTTTTTCGTATGTCATTGTTTGAACTAGGCTTAAAAAATACATAAAGAACCTAGGAATTTCCATACATGCTTAAAACAAAAAATAAACAATAAATATGCATGAACCTATGCTTCCATCAAATTTAACCCATTTGTGCCTTAATTTTTGTTTTCTCAATTTTTTTGGTAAAATCACTTTAAAATGTTGCAAAATGAATTGGAAAAATACTAAAAAAAATTGAGCTTAATTTTTTTTGTATTTATTTGATAAAATGTAAAAGAACTAAATATGAGTATTTCTAGTAGAATGATATGCATAATTATATATTTTGCCTATATTTATATTTAAAATGTTTTTAAATTGTATATTATGTACTATAATTAATATTTTAATGAACTACAAAAAATATATTTATTTCTTTGCAGAGACTAATAACGTTATAACTATTATTAATAATAAAATAAGAATAATCGTATTGCAGACTTAATAACAATTTATTTAATAAATATCTTCGAAAGCAGATTGCATAAATAACTGTCTCCTAAATTTCTAACAAAAATATGTGCCTATTTGTGCCTAGAATCCTATATTTTGTACATTACAAAAATGCATAAAAAATAGGCTTGAACATTTAATTTCGCAATTTAAAAAAATACGTATTTCAAAAAATCCACAAGCTAAGATTATAACTTGCGATTTTGGATCCATGATAGAAAAAATACCAATAAACTTACTTTTTACATTTCGCCCTCTTGAAAAATTAAAAATCTATAAACACCGAAAAAAGCCTTAATTTAAGCAAATAAATATCCACCTTGTGTTGTCATCTCTCGGTTATAGATAAAGACATTTATAAATAATGATTTCATGCAATTTTCATGTTATAAAGAAGAAGAAAATTATACAAATGCATTAAAATTTGAAACGTCCAAAAAATGGGACGCTAGGCATAAATGGGTTTAAAATGCTGCTTCCAGTTCAAATAGTATATACAAACCTACTTACAGGTATCATAAAACTATTTGAATATATAATTGGTTTTAAGCAGTATTTTATAGAATTTGTTTTTGTTGTTCTTTCACTAATATTAATTTTCACTAAGTCCGGGGATATTGACAGAACAAATAGTTTATTAAACGAAAACACTGCACAAACACATAACAATTAATTTAAAGATAAATTTCTCACACAGATTACTTTTTCATAACAACTTCACACAGAATAATTTTTACGTCTACACTCTTCTACCGTGCGCACGCTGACTGAGTGTGGCGTGGGAAAGGACTGGCAGTGCGCAGATATAATGCGCATAAAAAATGTTCGCTCGCCTTTAAACCCAACACACCCCTACTGCGACAGATACATTTTTTTTTCTCTTTAAACAATTCCAAAAAACACATATACATACAAAAATTACACACAAATTACTTTCAATAATTACACATATCATAATAGTGAAATACTTTCCATAGAATATAACAACTTATCTTCATTTACACCTTTAGTAAGGAGATCAGAAATAATATGTTCACTTTGAACATATTCCAATGAAATAATACCTTCTGACAATAAATCCCTGACAAAATGAAATCTTAAGTTCATGTGCCTAGATTTATTTGAGGATTTTGTACATTTAATCCATTGTATTGCTGCTTGGCTATCAGTGCTTAAAATTATGGCATCTTTTATAAATTGGTTACAATTTAACTCAGACAATAAGTTTACAGTCCATATTATATCCTTACACATTTCTGAAATAGAAAATAATTCTGCTTCACATGTAGAAAGACTAACACTTTTTTGTTTACGACATTTCCAAGATACTAATGACTTTCCTAACAATACAACTCCCCCTGAAAAAGATTTTCCATTTTCTCCATTTCCCCAACTAGCATCTGAAGTACTATTTAAATACCCAAATTCGTTGATGTAAAACAATTTTTTGTCTTTTGTACCTTTTAAATACCTTAATACTCTTTTAGCCAAAATGTAATGCATTTTCTCTGGTTTGTGATTAAATTGAGACAAATAAATTGTGACAAATGATATATCAGGACCTGATACATAGTTATGTCAAACAATTCATTTGTTGGAGGAAAACTTTTATCTTCACCTTTAACTATAGGTGTTTTCACAGATTTACAATTTTCTAAATTATGTTTTACCAACAATGAATCAATATATTCAATTTGTGACAAACTTATACCTTTTTCATGTTTTTCAATTTCTATACCTAAAAATTTAGAATTCTTATTTTCGTACAATTCAAATACATTTTTAATTTTAGAAACAATATTTTCATACATTGTTTGATTATTACAAAATATAGCTAAATCGTCCACATACATACATAATATAAAAATGTTATCATTTTCAACTTTAATGAATACACAGTTATCAGAAGCTAGTTGATTTAATCCAATATTACAGAGTTCCTCTTTTATTTTTAAATACCAATTTCTACCCGATTGGGGTAATCCATAAATACTCTTTTTCAGTTTACAAACTTTATTAATCCCTATCAGTTTTTCATAACCAGGTGGTGGTGACATATATAAAGTTTCTTCCAAATCACTGTATAAATATGCTGTTTTTACATAAAAAAACTTAACAATCAAATTTAATTTAGCTGCAAGTACAATTAGTAATCTAAATGACTCAATATTTACAACAGGTGAATATGATTCAGTATAATCTTTGTTTTTAATTTGATTAAAACCAGCTGCCACTAATCTAGCTTTATATTTTATTTCCTTATTGTCGCCCTCTTTTAAAGCACAGACCCATTTACTTTTAATCAATTTTGTTTTTTCCGGCATATCAACGATTTCCCAAACATTATGCTTAATTAAAGAATCCAATTCATTTTTCATAGCTATTTCCCAATCATGTGAATTCGCACTATTTATTGCCTCTAAATAATTACTCGGGACATTATCAGTTAAATTAGCTGACGAATATTTACTTTTCAATTTTTCTGACCTTCGAACTTCAGTCATATTTTCACTTCGGTCTTTTATTTTGTTATTTCGATTCTTTTCCCCGGGCCTTCATGTCTAGCCGGAGACAAATTAAGTTCTGTTAATGGGGTTGCGCAACTGTTTTTTATTTCGCTTATGTCAGAAATTTCCAAATTGAGAGATTTATTCTTTTGATTTTCGTGAATTTCATTCTCTTCCAGAAATTTTTTATTTATTAGCGGTTCAATATCCCAACACTCGGAAAATTTACTTAATCCAAAATATCTACTTCCCTTTATAGTTTCATTGAACTTAACAGAACGTTCCTCGATAACTTTCTTATTTTTTACATCATAAATACGATATTCTAGCATAATTCCACTTCTTCCTGGTACATCGAATTTATTTCTCATTGTTTTAGGAATATGAAAATAAGCTAAACAACCAAATTTTCTTACATAATTTAAATTGGGCTTTTTGCCTGTCCAAATTTCTAAGGGAAGTTTTTCTTTTCCTTTACGGTGTGTTATATTAGATAATTGTGTACTGCAATTGATAGCTTCTGTCCGGAATTTGGTGGGAAGTTCACTTTCATACAATAAAGACCTAGCCCTTTCTAATAGAACTCTATTCGCTCTTTCAGCCTTTCCATTGCTTTCGCTGTTATATGGGACAGTTTTTTCGTGTAAAATACCTGCATTAGCAAGATAATTGTCAAATTCCGTATTTACGAATTCGAGCCCATTATCACTTCTCACTTTTTTAATTCTTTTACCCATAAGATTTTCATATTTAGCTTTAAATTTATAAAATACATCAAATGCTTCATTTTTACTTTTGAGGAAATAAGTAAAATACATTCCAGAAAAATCATCCACTAGTATAAAATATTTTGTCCCACCAAGTGATTCAGGTTGTATCGGGCCACATAAATCCAAATGAAACAGCAGCATAATATCAGAACTTTGGTCAATATCAATATTCGGATGACCTTTCCTGGTTATTTTACTTATGTCACATGTATCACACTTAAAATCAGACACATTTACATCTTTAAGATCAATATACTCTTTCATTTTTAACTATTTTGAATTTAAATGACACAATCTGTTATGCCACAGTTCACAATTACTAGCACTCTTATCAGTAAAATTACACTCAGAATTATAGGCAGGTTGAAGTTTAATCTCTAATCGATTATCATTTTTAAATACTTTAGTTAGAAATTTATTATATTTGTCAAAAATTAGCACACAGTTATTTTCAGAAATAATTCTACAACCCGTATCCATTAAAGCAGTAACAGATAATAAATTATATCTCAAATCTTGCACAAAACTAACATTGTTTATTGTTAAATGAATAGAATTATTTTTACTTACCGTATTACATGATACTATACCTGTACCCTTCGAAATTATTTTGGAATTTTTACCTGCTTGATAGATATCCTTTTCTTCAGGAATTAGATTCTTGAACCATATTTTATCTTTACACATATGCGAGCTAGCCCCGCTGTCTAATAACCATATATTATCACATAGTTCACATTGTTCCGATGAAACAGTAAGTACCGAATTGTTTCTGTCCTTAACTGGATAATTTACATCGTGGTGCGTTTTTCTTCTTTGTCGATTTCCATTGGACCTGTCATTTCTTGAAATATTATTCCTGTAAAAACAATCCTTGGCTATGCGATTCGGGCGTCTGCAAATGTAACAAAGTCTCGGACTTTTGTTTTTCCTTGAGTAGAATACTTCAGCGGCGGTCCCTTCAGAACGAGCGGTATTCGTCAGTTCTTCTTCCCGTAGAATTTCTAGTACTTCATCCATACTTTTCTCACGTTGAGTTTTTAATATATCTCTTACTTTCGAGAACTTTCCTTTCAGACCTCGTACCGTGTAGAATACAAGTTCTCTATCTGTTATAGCCAATCCAAGTGTTTGACATTTTGTTGAGATGCCTCGAGCTCTGGCTATATAATCATTTGCAGATTCATTTGACTTTATTTCTAAATTATTTAATTCGTTGCCGGCATCTATTCTTCTATCTTCTGCTTGACCGGTAAAAGTCGATCTTATTTTTTCCCTTAATAATTTTGCATTTTCTTCAGCTGCGAACTGTAGTGCCTGTTCATCAGATAATGAAAGCTTTATGTATGCGACGGCATCGCTATTTTTTTGGTCCCATTCGGCAGAATCCTTCTCACTCAGCCCTTCTGCTTTTACTTCGGATATTACACTATCCAACCTTTTAAGGCTTAAAGCAGCTTTTATTTTGAAACTCCATATAAAATAATTAGTTCCGTTTAATTCGGGGACGTTTAACTTGTCCATGGTTTCTTTTAACAAAACTAATTTCGATTTAGAATATCAACCGCGAATTGCTACCATTTTGTTGTTCTTTCACTAATATTAATTTTCACTAAGTCCGTGGATATTGACAGTTTATTAAACAAAAACACTGCACAAACACAAAACAATTAATTTAAAGGTAAATTTCTCACACAGATTTTTTTTCATAACAACTTCACACAGAATAATTTTTACGTCTACACTCTTCTACCGTTCGCACGCAGACTGAGTGTGCCGGGGGAAAGGACTGGCAGTGCGCAGATATAATGTGCATAAAAAATGTTCGCTTGCCTTTAAACCCAACAGTTTTCCATTTTCTTATTCGTTTTCTTGTTGTAGTATATATTTCATTACGTTATTTGATGCATTTATCTTTTAGACTTCTCATATTGAGCAGTCGTGTATATTTAGAATTCATTAACAACATTGTCTGAAACGCTTAGTCAGTCATGCTATAAATTTTAAAATTAAATCTTATTTTATTGTATGCAGAAAAACGACAAAATTTTCTTATTCGTATATATGTTCTGTTTTACCCGTAAACTCTCTAACATTTAATTTACAGACAATGATAATAACGTCTATAATGCATTGGTATCTATAGAAGTCGACATTGTGGGCGCATTAGAATTTTGTCTATTGTTTCTATACAAACCATTCTGATGCTAAAGAGGTACCTCATAATTAATGTGTGATGTATAGTTTACCTTTTTTGTTATAGTACTGCTGATTATCTAACAACTTTATGAACTATTTAAATCGATTTTCTAAGTTTATATTTTCTACAAGTATTTATTTACTAGTATAAAACCCCGTTAAAAATGGCGGAATGTCGATCTGCGTTTCATTTTCATAAGACTTGATACAAACAAACAGAATAAAGATTTTATTGTTGAAGGGTTTGTATTGTATAAAAGTACATTTTAAAAATGACAAATGATTTCAGCAAGTACAAATAATAAGGATATTTTTTACTCAGCATTAAATTTCGGAAAGAGTTTAACAATTGGACAAAACAAACAGCAGTATTTATTGTAACAATAATAATAATTAGCAAAGTGAAACGCAATTTTTGACGATTTCGCAAAACATTAAAATTAAATATTCAATGTGTTAAAGGTTTTTTTTTAATTTTAAAACATATTATTTTATAAAAATTAATGAATCTCAATATTGAATGGCTCAATAAAACGCTTTCCATTTGAGGTGGATGAAGGCACGGAGATAGAGATATTGTTTTAGAACTCTGTGGGATTACTCATCAATGGAGCTTTACCTCTCGTAAACAAGGGATCTTTTTGTTAAAATTGTTGTTTTTTTTTTTTTTTTTTAATAGAAAAAGGGCAGGACGCATTGATTTATTTCAAGATAAATTTTTAAAACCTTCAGCTATATAACTTTAAAATTTCATTGAAAATTTCATTTCAACGTATGCCATAAAACCAAAAGTTACCAATTATCATTATTTCTTTCGCAAAATTTTAATTTAATTTTATCAATTTTTAAGAACTTAGCTTATATTCATTTGAAATTAGCTTGCATTGTAAATAAATGTTACATTTCATATCAAATGTAAATCATATGTAAGGAATAATAAAATACCATGTTATGTACTACATATATTAATTATATCAATGCAGATAAAATTTCGATTTTAACATAACATTTAAACATAACTTTGGAAACATAACATTTGAACGTAACTTTGGAGTGAAAAAACAATTTTCGGCCATACTAATGAAATCATGATAACATCGATCTTATTTTTCAATTACTTCTAGGGGAAAAAAGCTCATTTTTAATGCAAACAATATTTAAAAAATTAAGTGGATAAATGTTAAGCTCTTTAAAATTAATAAAAGTAAATAAAATACTATCAAAGAAATATTAATAATATTATTAATTTTATTTATATTGAATGAAATTTTAAAATTATATAAACGAATCTTTTAAAAATTGATCTCGAATTACATCATTGAGTCCTCAACTTCTTTTTATTTTATAATAAACTCAAATTTCAAGCAAAAAATCTTTCATTTATATTGATTGCCGTTAGATGGCGCCAAAATAATGCTTAAAAATAGACGTAATTTTCTGTAAAGTTAAGACCGAGGACGCTATTGTAGCGAATACAGCTTCTAATTCCGTACAATTAATTCCACTTTTCACAAAATCATGAGTTGGTACGAAAAAGTTAAAAACGCATTTCAAAATATTTAAATACTTTTCATATGCTTTTACAAATACATTAATCGCAGAATCCGATGTTAACCTGTATTTGTTTTTATCAAACTCTGTAAGAGTCGTTCATTTGCTTCTATTTCTAAATTTAGAATTTGTAGATCTAAATGGCAACAGTCTTCGTTTGTTTACATCTGGTTATCTGCTATTTTTAATTTATAACTTAAAGCATTATAAATGGATAGTTATTTAAGTTTTTAGAGAAAATAAAAAAGAATTCATATGATACAAAGCAGATTATATGTATATTTTCATTAGTTGAACAATCGACAAAGTTACAGCTTCTTGAAAACGTATGCCTGACATTTCCGCGATGACTTGCTTTTCTAGTGTATGAGCAGGAGTGGTCGGAGCCGGAATTATCACCTTAGCGTATTTAAATAGATGTAATAATTTATCTTTTTACAAGTTGATGCATATATTTTCCTTAAGGTTATCAAAATTTAATTGATCCTTATATATTTTACAGAGGAATTTTCATTTATTACTCTTCGATGCATTAAAGACTTCAGTGATGGATGATTAATTCTTTGATAAGGAAGTTGAAGCATAATAAAAAAACAATGCCGGGAATTTTGTTGCTATTGCAAAGCATACTTATGTTCGTATTTTTTCACAGGTTGGTATTTTTAACATATTATTCCGAAAATTAGCGTATATTTGTGTAATGAATCGAGTTTTATATGTATTTATATGTTTTTCATATAATTTCGTAATTTAGCATATCTATCAGCTAGTCATGCTGTTAAAAATGAAAAAATGTATATGCTAACATATAAATTAAAGTAATAAGTGATAATTATTATCTTATATTAAAGATAGTTATATATTTCTTTTACATACTCGTACATATACATTTTATTATTATATTTGTCTTTCTAGTGGAAGCGAGTCCATTGAGACCCTGTTTGCGAAAGATGAAGTTTGGAAGAATTTATCATCCTTTCACATATTTTGCAGGTGAAATTCCTTTAGACGAATGTTGTACGTAAGTATAAATATGTTAAATATTTTATGAACAATATTATACGCATAACATTTTAACGGGTCGTTGATAAACAAGCACGCACCATCCTGATGCCAGAAAACTCAATTGATAACACAAGCACAAAAGGCCAAATATTTGAAATAGAAAATGCATAAAGAATTCGTCCCTTTACTAAAGTAAATGTCTCCTAGTGACATAGGCTACACAACCAATAAAACTGACATACGGTGACAATCCAGCTATCTAGGGTGCTGTTCAACCAAGCTGGAGATTGTCACACACGTTGTGTAACACGCTTGTCTGGTAACTAGTCAAGAAAATCGCTCAAAATTTGTAGTGAGGCATGATATGAAGATGCATTTGATAGAATTTTGAATAAGACATGGACTTCAACATTTTAGTTTTTAAAGGTCGATGAAAGACCCTTATTTAACGATTTAAAGTTTTTCTTATATATTTAAGTATACTACCACTATCTTTTAATGTCAGTGATTTTGGCTGAAAAGCAATATCTAAATTATGTGTCCCTAAATAAAAAGGTGTGCACATATGACACACGTGAAACAATTTCCAAACATATTTTCCAACAGTCCTGCGATACTAAACACAAAGTTCTTTTGGCTGCTCTTGTTTTGAATAGCGTTCGAGTTTGCATAAAACTTAATGTTAAATAAGATGTTTGAAAATTTAACTATATGAGATTCATGATCTTAATATAATCATCTGATAATTTCTTAATATATGAATAATGATATAATATCCTAACATATTGTGTTATCCACGTGCATACCACCTTCTTGGATATACTACATATAAAAGCTAAAGAAGTACTTGAAATCCCTGAATTACGTGGTTTTTCTATTTCATAGTACAAAGTTTCCAATGCATACTATGGGTATTACCTACCAGATAATATTATGTGAAAATGTATTGCAATGTAATGTGTTTATACCACTGTTTTCGAATAGTAATTCCAGCAAATATCTTAAATCCTTTCTTAAGACCATTTTTAAACTGTAGCGTTCTCTTCCGTTTTGCATGCAGTTTCTGAATGCGTTCGGTTTTGGTGATGAGAAAAATATTACCTATTCGATATAAAAAAAATTCATAAGTGTTGATACCACTATTTTTGAATAGTAATTTAGCAAATATCTTAAGTTGGTGTTTAAGACCGCCACCCCTTCGACTAATGTATCTACGGATAAGTTGTAGAAAGGAGTTTCATTCAGATACACTTTTGTTAAGAATAGAGTGTGCTCCTGGTGGTGAAATGTGGAACTAACAGACCGCGATTTTATTTAAATTATGAAATCTAACAAGGCGATCTGTTTGAAACTTTAAGATAGCGTATAACACATAATAGAAAGGTTTAAAAAATAATGGAACGAGAAATTTCGGGAAGGCGGGGGGGGGGGGGAGCGTTAAAATTATTTTTAAAACCTTAGCGTTTTTTACTGTTTTATGTGCGGTTATTTGACGGAGTCCCGAAATAAATGCTAGTTGTTCAATATAAAAAAAAATCGTAAGTGTTGATATCACTATTTTAGAATAGTAATTTCAGCAAATATCTTAAATTGATGTTTAAGACCGCCACCCCTCGATTAACCTATCTACGGATAAGTAGTAGAAAGGAGTTTTGTTCAGATAAAGTTTTGTTAAGAATAGAGTGCGCTTCCTGGTGGTGGAATGTGGAATTAAAAGAACACGATTTTATTTAAATTAGGAAATCTAACTCGGCGATCTGTTTGAAACTTTAAGATAGTTTATAACGCATAATAAAAAGTTTTCAAAAGAATGGCGCTAGAATTTTCGGGTGGGACGCCAATTTTTTTTTAAACCTTAGCGTTTTTTACCGTTTTATGTGCGATTTTTAAGGATATAATAATTATAAATTATATCAATTTGGCTTTATTAATTAAGGAATAATGTGAAAAAAATTTTGAAAAGAAAATTAAACGAAACGCTCAGTGCTATCTGTGATCACACTTACCCACTTGTTTTACATTTGTTCTGCGTTTCGTACCTCCCTTTGTATTAGTCAAATATTTTGGTTACTCTATCTCAAGTACTAAAGCCAGAAATTCCACGAAACAGCATACTTAGCTGATAGTTGATATGATTTAATGCTAATATGTTTTTATTGTATACGTTCAATAGGCAGCAGTGCCATTATATACAGCTGAAGATTAATCAATTTAAACTATGTCTCGGCATATTTAGGATGTAAATGTGCCAATTTTTAGGGTTTCATTCATTTGACGAAACCCTATTCGTGTTACTTCTCTGTCTGTCTGTCTATCCGCCTGTCTATCCGAGCCTGTTCTCAGAAACTACATATGTTGGAGACTTGAAATTTTGGATACCTATAGTTGAACATCTCGCATCAAACGGCAAATCATAACATTTTGAGAAAGTCTTATATTTACACCTCTAGACTCTAACTTGTGTATTTTAAGCATTTTTTCCCTAAGTGAGCCCTAATTAAGTTGGAGACTTGAAATTTTGAATACTTATAGCTGGACAATTGCGATCACACGATAAATCATAAAAATTTCAAAAAGCCTTATGTTGACACTTCCGCCCTCCAATTTGTGTATTTTAAGCAATTTTTTTAATTCAGCCCCTACTTAAGTTGGAGAATTGAAATTTTGGATACTTATAGCAGAACACTTGCAATCGCACGAAAAATCATAAAATTTTCAAAATGTCTAATACTACCAAAACTCATGCTATATTTCGATTCGCGAAGCATTATTTAATAATACAAATATTTGAAAGTAACAATATTTTTTATATTATTTTTGCATCTTTATTAAACATAAACATTATTTTATGTTTTGGCGCATTTTAATTTTAAAAATGTAAATTCAGTCAAATAACTAAAAATTTCCTCGGAATTTTTTATTTATGATGTAACGAATTTAACAATTTTTTTTTTTTTTTTTTTTTTTTTTTTTTTGGTTTACGATTCTTTTGTTGCCGCTTTACACAACAAAAAGTCATAATATAAGTCTTTAAAAATGCCTAAGTATCGCCTGCGTAAATGATTTCACATAATAAAAATAAATTGTGTATTGGAATTCTGAACACTGAAAAATACTTTTGTAATTGAATGCAAATAATTTAATTTTCACAAGTTTCAATATTAATTAAAAATAAGCTGTAATTTTCATAAAAAAGGTATTTTTAAAATTTCATAAAAGAAATCGTAAAACTATTTCATTATGTCTTGATTTTATCTATAATGACTAACTCCATGATTTATTTTTTCTATTGAAAATGTACATATTCCATTTTTTATTTGCAAAAATGCGTCCGTAATGGAAAAAAAACACGTAAAGTAAATTAATTAAAATAATAAAATTTTTAAGGTTATTCTGTAAAAAAAAAAAAAAAATAATAATATTATGCAAATCTGCAGATCATAATTTATTTTTATTTTTAATTTCAAGTTAAAATACTGGATAGTTTATTTTTTCATTAATAACTGAATACATGATATTTTTTTGTTCATAAATAAAATATAATTCTTTAAATATTGAGTAGAAAGCACAGTATTTCAAAATTTCAAGATGGCCTGGTCTGTTCTTAAGTATGTTACTGAGAGTGATATACTTTGTTTTTAAATTGCCTTTTTAAACAGACTATTGTTTTGACAGGGCAACCCTAAAAATGTAGACTTATTATCATTTAAGCAAACTGTTCATTGAAATTTTCTTGTATCGGATAGTTTGTTTCATGTATAACAATGATGGAATGTATAGTGTCATATCGTTTTGGAAATTTTCTTTTTCAATTTATAAAATGACAAAAGCTATTTTGACTTATCGTTATGACATAATCGGTTCGATGATCCATATTCAAATCTGAAGCAAATTGTTTTCCCAGAAATTAAGAGAATGTCCTCGTGAAGCTGGGCCACACTGTCTTAAACTGTAATAACGATGATACTTTTCCTATATTTTAGAAATATTTTTATGTTCCTTCGAACTTAAAAAGTTTAAAAAATTTTTTTCGAACTTAAAACTTTTGTGCCATTTTTGCGATATACAGGGTGGCTATAATTAAACTTCCCCTATAAACAGGCATTCTACATCGCAAACGGGCGAACGGAATGCAACGAAATTTGGTATATAGACTATACACGAGATGCGCTCACGGAATTCCATTTTTAGTTCCAAAATGTCCGTCAGAGGACGCCTTTAAAGGAAAAACATTAAATTTAACACAAAAAACGGCCAAAACACAACAACAAAAAAAAAAAAAAATATATTATCATTTATTGACAATTCTGGATTCTGTTTTGGCTGTTCATTGTATTAAATTTTATGTTTCTTCCGGAAAAAGCGCCCTCTGGTGGACATTTTGAAACGAAATTTTTTTTTCGGAATTCCGTGAGCGCATCTCGTCTATAATCTATATACCAAATTTCGTTGCATTTCGTTCTCCCGTTTGCGCTGTAGGTTGGTTGGTTGATTTTTGACGGCCAATTATCTGCTCGAGGGATATAGGCCCAGGGGGGGGGGTGCCCTTCGTAGGGGTCTTTCTAAGGGAACCTAACCCGTATTAAAGCTTGGAAATCCATGGTTCGAAGAAAATTACGAAAACTCCGAACGATTAGGCCAACGGGCGCGATTGGGATCGAACCCAGCACCTCCCGTCTACCAGCTTCGAGAGCAGAACCTCTCGGCCACTGGTGGGGCATTTGTGCTGTAGGATGCTGTTTATAGGGTAAGTTTAATTATAACCACCCTGTAGTTGATAGTTTCGTGTATTTTTCATGCTGAATAATTTAACTATAGTTTACTTTTCTCTACAGTCTGTTTTAAAATATTTATTAAGAAATCTATCGAAAACAAAACCCCACCCTTTTCAATATACAGAAAAGAGCAATCTCCAGAAAAAACAATATTTTCCCCACTCCTGAAAAAGGAACTTTCGAAACAAAAATCCCACACTTTATCTATTGTATAACGACAAGCTCTAGAGAGAAAAATCCAAGAAGAACATTTCGAAAACTAAATCCCCACTCTTCGCGCTGTCCATAAAAGAAGAATTTTCAAAATAAAAAAAATTACATTCACCAATCCAGAAAATGAAACTGTCAAAAGACAAAACCCACACTTCATATACTGTAAAACACCGATCTTTTGAATTATCGAAAGAAAAATTCGACATGAACCTCTCTAAAACGAAAGCCCACCTTTCCTGTTATCCAAAAAACAATAATCTCTCGAAACAAAAACCACTACTTACTCTAATCTAGAAAATGAAACCGTCCAAAAAGCCATATTTACAATTTAAAATATCCCAAAACGCAGGTTAATATTTAGAATTAGGTGATTGGATAAAAAAAAAATACAAATAGAAAACTAATTTAATATGCTTCTATTTATTTTTATGGCAAAAGCATATCAATCCCTTTACCATCAAAACAACCGCCTCTGATGGCTTTCAGTAAACACGATTCCAGCCAAGATAAGTCACTTTGAGGACCAAATGTTTGACCAATCAGAATACGAGATGGCAAAGCATGGTTGGGGGAAAATATATACGTGTTCTTATTTTGCTCGATTGCACAGCCATCTACGATGATAAAAAAAAAAAAAAAAAAAGAAATGTTAAATATAAAAGTTACGTTTTTTCCCCCATATAAACCGAGTCTGCAATAAAAAGTACGGGTTATCATTCAAGATTTCAAATCTGCACCCATTCTGACCATCGGGGGGGGGGGGGGGGGGGTCATTTCAGATTTCACTGAAGTCTCCGGTACATGATTGACTATAATGTATTAGCATTTCAATAGACAGCAAAATGCTGTATGTTAAGAGAATTAGACCACTTTTCGTTGCATTATTTATTACAAATGACTAAATCGTAAGTAAATTTAATGTCACATACCTTAAATGGTATTTCTAGAAAATAAAACCTGACATATAAATACAATTTTTAAGGCTGTTCTCAAATCCAAAGGGGCAACTTTATGACACAAGTTTTAATTCATTTTCGTTCGTAAGAGCATGAAATTGGCAGGTGTTGTTATTCAGAAACAGAGTAATGGAAAGGCATTTTTCCTTTTTTTGTAAATGGAATAGATCTTTCAGAAAATACTGTCAAAGTTGGCGTTTTGAACCAAATTTCCGGACGAAAGCAGAAAAAACAATCAGAGAAGCGAGAACGAGAAAAACACCTTGCCACGGCATCAAATACGCTTTTAACTCGATAGGTAATTTACGCATCAGAAAATGAAAAATATCATTTCGATTCCAAATCGCTTCCATAGTCAGGTCTGCCAATTTTATGCCTTTACGTTTAAAAATGTATACGTCATTGTGTCAGAAAGTTTCGCGCTTATTTTAGCAATGAACTTAAGAACATTCCAAAATAAACTGCATTTTAAGCTATGATAATGACGTGTTAAGAAATAAAAAAAACCACTAAAATTATTTCCCAAATTACATGAAAATTAGAGTTGAATTAAACGTACATATATCAGTGCAATAGAGTTGAAAAAATTGAGTTTTTGAAATTCGTATTTACTTCTTAAAATATGTTGTATAAAAATAACTATCGCAAGTTATCTTTATAAAGTTAACAGTCCAACAGAAGATAAGTTGCTATGTTAGCAAAACTTCCTAAACACTTCTTTCCTTATACTACAATTAAAATTGCTAATAAAGTCCAATTTTCCCAAAAATAACTGTGCTGTTTCCAAAGATAAAACTGCGTGAATCAGGCTGCCAAAGAAATATTTTTTTGGAAAATGAAGGTTTCTTTTCAAGTATCTTTTTTGATAGTTTCGAGAAAAATAAGGAAACATTTGTTTCAGTTACAGTTGTGGCACCGATAGCGGATTTTAGCTTTGTTCTTAAAGGTAGTTAAAAGGACATAAAATTTCCAATAGTAAAATATAATATTACTAATAAAACCATGAGGCGTATGATAATATACTGCTACCGGCAGCTAGATAGGAAGCGACCGCAAACAGTGCATAATAGAAAAATACCTGAAATGGCGTTTGGAAAGAAATTTCTTCAGAGAAAAGAACAACCTTATAATTACTTTTGACTTTGTGTAGAGCGAATTAAGGAAATTTAACATACAGCTTATAAGGAAAATCTAGGTTAGATGGCCCATCGGCTTAGTTGCCCCACTCACTGCATTTCAGCTATTGGACAAGAGACTGAGCTAATGACTCTCTTCTAGTCTCAATCGTTATAATAAAGCGTAATTGACGAAGTTGCATCTATTTATTTCTTCAAATAAAAGTTATATTCATGAAAAAATCTATGTTTGGCTTTTGTTGTACTTTTTTCTAAAATAGAGAATGAGCACGTGGAATAATGTACTTTTTTGAGACTTTTCATGAAATATTTAGTAAATGTTGTTTAAATAAGGTATTAAATAATGTGTTAGTTTATAGATTGCAGCCATATTTTTTCCTATTACCAGAGTTGCTGACTGTAACACCTATTCCGAACAAGTGGTACGCCAAACCCTGAAGTCCTCGATAGATGGCCAAAATCGTTAAGGGGGTCCGGGACACAAAAATATCCAAAATTTCTAAAAAACTTTTATTACTTTAAAAATTTCTCTGTGTTTTTCTGCCTAAAATGACGTTTAAATCGTGTTTCTATCATAATTAGAACAGGAAATATTAATTTTTTCGTTTTGGTGTGTTTTCAAAGTATAGTTTTGAAGCAATAGTTGTTGTGAAAACGATTTCTTGTGAAAATGCTTTATTCTTCATAATGACTTTTTTCACCATTTCTCGTATTTAAATCGTTATAAGTCAAGAACCGTTAAAGATAAAGGGTTCAAACTTGGAACATGTTTTTATAAATTCTTTAACTTTAATTTTGATTCAGCAAATTAGAAAAAAATATTTACTTTTGAAAATATGATTTTTTAAACAAAAGTTACACCATTTCTTTTTTAAATTTTTACTTTAAATATTTTTAATATTTTTAAAAATTAATACTTTTTTTAATGCTGAATAATACTTTAATAATGCTTATATATTTCAGTTTATTTAAATAAAAAAAAATTGAAATTCTACAAATAATATTTCGAGTTATAATGATTTTAAATAATCCCACTTTTTTAATGAATTTTAAATTAAAATTAAAAAAAATATATATATGAGAAGTTTTAGCGTGTGATTTTGTTTACAAATAACATGGTTAAACATCACAAAAAAATTCAAACTTTTAACTCAATAAATAAAAATTATTTTAAATTGCGTTCCGGACCCCCTTAATTAAGTTGTTCTAATAAAATCCCATTTTATGTTGTATTTATATTACAGAAATTTTTTATGACCATTTTCTACCTCATTCTGAATGAATTTGTCGTTGCACTTCTCATTTGTTTCCTACAACTACGCCAATCAAACCAATGTATTTAGTTCCACTGATTTATCGCTCATCGGTATTTCGTATTTCTGTATAAGTTGCATAAATTAACCTCATGTTCCGTATTCTATTGAAATTGTTTTCAATGTTTTTTTAACTTACATTGATTGTGGAGTTTAAGAAACTGCAAAACAGCTATATACTTATAGCTACATTTGAAAATACAGAGTGGTTATAATTAAAATTACGCTGTTTAGACCTACGTAGATTCCACTCTGATTGAAAGATATCGATCAAACTTGGGATATAAGTTATATGGACCATGAGGAAAAGAAATCTGCAGTAAAAAAAATTGTACAAATTTCTACCGATGAATGGCGGTTTTCAACTACAAGAAAGCACCACGAAAAGGGCCGATGTCGAAGCAGGATTTGAAAATTATGATGTCTAAATTCGAAGAGACTGTGGAGTTGAGTGTGTTGCAAGGAAGAAAACGGAAACCGATTTAAAATGAGCGCAGAATCCTACAGACCTGGACACACGAACTCAATTTCTAAGAATGTTTTTGGGCAGAATAACCGTTAGCAATACATGGCCTTGGAACATTTTGTGTCGGATGAGGCCTATTTTACCCTATACGGAGCAGTTAATACACAAGAACAGTCGCATATGCCCATTTTGGAAATGATCGGGTAATTTCGAGAAGTTTTCCGACAACCTGGCCTCCTCATGACGTCTGGTTGTGGTAATTCTTGAACGATCGTGTGAAAAATACGGACTATGCTCGATTTGAAAACAAGAATAATTCATCATATTGCTGCAATTGACGAGAAACCCTTCGCACTACTGTTGAACTCGCTACAACACTCTTTTAACACGTGCTTGACGTAAAGAGGAAGATATTGAACATGCTCTGTAAATAAAAATATTTTTTGTTTCCAATCTAATATTTTTAGTCTTATGCGCCCCCTTCTCATCTGGTGGTCGAAATTTGAACTAATTCGTTTATTGCAGATTTATTTTCCCCATGGTCCGCATAGCTCATATTCCAAGTTTCATCGATATCTGTCAACCAGAGCGGATTCTATGCAGATATAAACAGGGCAACTTTAATCATAACTTTTCTGTATTTTGTGCTTTTTATCAGGTTGCTAATTTGTATTTTAACACATTAACAACCTGAGCTGTCGTTAGCAAGTTTAATAATAATGCAGATATTCAAACGAAATTTTCAACAGGCTGATTTCTCTTTGTGTGAAATGGCATTATGTTATATTAGACAATTCTGGCAAATCACTGATATTTTGGTTAACGACTCAGTATGCATTATCAGATAAGCTTAATAAGTGAGCATATTTAATACTCACTCTATTGTACACATTTGCAGCGTTTCTTGTCATTGTCGTCCCAGGCAAAGTAAATCTCTTGAAAATTTCGTTACTTTATTTTCATTACTGTTAAAATATGCAAGGTAATTTAAAAAGTTTTGCTTAGAATAAACCATTTTGAATTTAATGATTAATTGCGATCTTGGTTTACTGGTTACTTCTACACAACTCATTATACAAAACCTTTCGTTAACTTTCATATATAAAATCTACAACACCCTTTAATGTGATCCTAATATAAATTTTGCTTTAAAAGCATATTATCAAATTGATTTTCTTTTCTATTTTCTAACTAGATTATTCGGTGCACTCATGGTGCTACAGAGATGTGCATAGCAATGTATCGAACGAATGCTATCAACGAAGCCTAAATACCTCTGAAACTTTTAGAGAACTCGAGATCGAAAGAAATAATACGTTTGAAGAGAGGGAAATCAATTGCATGTAAGTACAGTTATCTGTTTTATACAGTGTTTTCTTTAAATTCAGAAACATTACATTATCCGTGCCCCATACTATCACTATTCGGATTTAACTCATTTATTACTGTAGTCATTTTTTAAAGCTTTGCGCGTTTTATCTATCTTTCGTGTCAGTTATTTGGCAAATTAACCTATTATCGCCGGGCGTGATCACATGAAAACAGTGAACAGCTATATGCCTGTAGATATCACTATTAATTTTCTATTTTCATAGAGTGAATTTTGTTCTAGAGTTTTAAGGGGATAGTTTTTTAAACTCATTTTCAACTAGATGCCAGGTGGCTTTTTTTATACACACAATCGCATTTAAATTTCAGCTAATTGTCTAAAAAGCAGAAACTATAAATATAACGCGAAAAAACAAAATGACTTATAATTTTCAAGCAGTTCTTCCTCAAAAAATATAACTTCCATGTTTTATTTTATAAGTAGAAATAATTAGTTAAACATACTGACTAAAAATAATAAAACATGGACAAAATATATTTATGATAACAATATGGTATTGTATTGAAGCAACAGTTTCTTATATTTTATTCTATTGCTAATTAGATTTTTATAAAGATATGATGTACTGCTTTGTACTCATAGAATACAAAGGACTTTCTCCTTTATAAATATTGTTAAATTTGGTTCACATCAGTATGCATGGTAAAAAAAGAATAAAACATTTTGAGTAACAGAAGCTTAAAAGTTCTTTTACAGAATTTATAAAATGTGTAAAAGGGGTTAAAAAATGTAACAGAAGTTTTATCAAACGTTGAAATGAAAAGGGACTACATTTAACAGAGGTTACATTTAACAAAATAAAAAGATTATCTTCAAAATTATTATAAAGCATATAAATGTATTGTTTATACATAAGTTTTCTTTTATTATTTTTGGATGATTAAAAAAAATGCTTGATCTTCAAAAAAATATATAAACATAAAATCGGATCAACGGAAGTTCCAAACAGAATACTTACAGACTCAGAAAAAGAACATGCTGCGTTAGATTGAAATCATATTTTGAAGAATTTCAAAATGGCTTCAAATTTCATTTGAAGGAGTGTTTTGTGTAGTATAAATTAACAGCGATGACAATTGGATGTTTTTTTAAATATTTATTCTAGCGTATGTAAATGTAGTACCAAAGTACAGACTATAAGGTAAGAGTTAGAAGGGTAAGAAGTTAATAATTTATTAATTAAAAAATTTTATGGTCTTACTGCTGGTCTATGGCTAAAAATACTGCTTATGGTCGTCAATTTGGAAAAAAAATGGGAAAACATTCCACACTAATTATTTTCTCTTAAAAAAGACAAAAAAACATATTATTGATTATATATAATGATAACAAAATGTGTAATTCTGCGGAGTATAAAATTGATTTCACCAATGTTTTTTTTTTTTACATATGTAAAAAGAAAGATGTTAAAAAAATCAGTATATGAATATTTTTAACATGCCAGAAAAAGCTGTATACGAAAAAATACGATAAAAATGAATAGGGACAACAATGATAAGTTTTTCCAATTAACACTTTGTTGGTCTAATCCAACGTACCTAGACTACGGAAACTGGCGTCAAATAAGAATATATGAGTGTAGTAAAGTGAAAAGCAATCACTTGAAATGAGTGTACTTTTATTTAAAATTACATGCTTTATTTTATTGTTCTTTCAAAGAGTAAGATATTTTATACGAAAAAAAACTTTAAAAGAAAGATCAAAATCATACAAAAATAAATCCAGTTAAAAATATAAATTATGAGAAGAAAAATTAAGAATATTTTTACCTACTATTGACATACATATACAAAGAAATGGAATGCCTCTGAAAATATTGCAATAATATTTATCAATGTAGAGCAACAACTTTTAAATTTTAAACTGTCATTTTTTGTAGTACGATAAGTTCGTATGAAGTTTTCTGATAGTTTATCATGCGCAATTCCAATACTTGACAAGCTTTGGAAATCATGCTTCATTTTAATTTCATAACATATGTGAAATGTTTGTAATGTCTATTTATTTTAACTATTGTCATAATTCTTTTTTTTTAGGATTGCAACGCATCGAATTGAATATTTGGGTGATGCTATTAATGAAAAATGTGGAAATGAAGCCTTAAACACTTTCAATGAAATTAACAGTAAATTTAGTTATTTTGAAAGCGGTTTATGTCTTACAGAAACATTGCAGATTATAAGGACAAGCTTCATAGATAGCTTTAATATGACGGAATCTCGTAAAAGCGTGTATCGTGACTCTATTGTGTGATTCTCGATGTGAAAAACAGCGTTTTTTATATGAATGTTATGATTTTTAAATGCTTAGAACGCATTAATGTAAACAATTCTTGAATAAATGTGTGTTAAAGAAATGACAGCTTTAAAAATTAAAAGAATATACTTTATCAGTTTTTCCTATTTTTCGTGCAACAGAGATTTACTTTTCTGAACCTAATAATAACAAGTTGGTAATTGTATGTCAAACGTGGCAAATCAGGTGCATTAGGACTATAACTAATTTTATAAATATTCAGATCTTGGTGCAATAGCTGATGCGCTCTTGTGCAGAAATGCATAAATATAAAATTTATTAAGATTATATATATTGAATTCAGTTATATGGAAATAATACGATTCCATCTTAAATAGGACAAAATAACCATGGCAACATAGAATCATTACCTGTCACTGGATATCATTAAATTAATTAAGTATCATTGGATTTAATAGAATGGAGAAAACTGCTATTAGCGTCTTTTTAAGTTTTGATTCTATTTTAATAAAATTTGAAACTGTTGGGATGATTTGTGCTCACTAGAGAACACTGAGTTTAACTCCTTTATTGACCAACCAACATACTTGTATGGGTAAAGGGAGACCCATAACTGAATTCTAACCTGCTCTTCAGAACCATGAATTCACTCGCTAACTACCTGTAGTTAAAGTAAATTAAAGTAAAGTAAATTAAATTAAACAAATCGCGTGATCGCTAAATGTCCTGGCTAGCCCGGAGATAATACTCTTATTATCTTAATTAGGAACGGTGCATAAAACATCAACCGTCCAATGCGTTGTGAATGTTTAGATAGCGGATTAACTTACAGACATAATAAAACGAAGGATGCATAACCACCTTTAAACCTACTATCAATTACTGAAATAAAATAACATAATTAGTTTAAAGAAATGACGCATGATGCAAAAAAAAAAAAAAAAGAAATCATAATTAAAACTAACAAATATTTAATTACAAACACATATTTGCAAACATTATCCCAAATACTCTATCATTCGATAGCAAATTGAAAGTATATTAATTCCTACAAAATTACTTAATACAATTACTATTCAATTTTGACCGTTTGGTGTTTATTAAGCGAACTGGGCACGTACCTTCCTGAATGTACCTTTTGGTACTAATTACACTTAACATATCTAGGAATAATTAAAAAAAAAAAAAGACAGGAACGTTTTAAAATCCCAGACAAGGCGATGAACCGGGGCACAGCCCATAATAGATTATTATCATCTTGAAGTTACACCAGTCGTCCATATTAAATCGTAGACGAAATTTTGAATCTGTGTCGAGTCGCACTGGTTCCTGGCTCTCAATCGAGGCGTTATTAATTATCTCTTACTTTAAATCACGTCAGAGAAATAGTCACCGGACTCTAAGCCAAGTCCGTGATAAACTGATGTTAAACATTTAAGCTGAACTTTTACGCTGGGCAGACTGCTTGCGATTTCATTGAAATTTTTTACTCAACTGCATGATACTAATTGAGAGACTCCTTGATACTGACTGCGAGACTAATTGATATCAACTCATATTAAAAACTTATTATTATTTTAAATAATGGAAGTCAGGGTCCTGATTAATTCTTATTCAACCCCGGTTACTGCCGAGTGATATTCAAATTAGGATCTTACTGCACTTCCTCTATTGAAACAACCGGGTGCCTGGATCTCAGAGAGCACGGACTACTAACTACCAGCGAAATCTCGCTCCTGTCCGAGACTCGCACAGTCCTGTGAGGTCCGAAATAGCACCAATAAATTTCATAGGTAGCTTTTCCGCTCTTATATGCGGACAGACGTGACGACGACTATAGGTTTTACATATTTATATAATCAAGAACGCACCTAAAAAATCGAAAGTAGAAATTTCTAGACATCTTCTTATGTCAAAATATTTTCAGATCCCTATTCATAAATTTTTCGAATAATTATTTCATTCGAATTTAGATGCTTTACCAAATATCCAGCAAAATATTTGATTAAATGTTCTTCAACTCCGGAAGTGTAAAGAATATATTTGATCTAATATTTTGATGTCTTATTTGCTAAAACTTGTTAAAAATATTCCATCAGAAATTTTTATACACTTGTTATTTTAACTACACCCTGATACTGATCATCTAATTACCTGAACTGCTACTAAATTGTTCTCTAAATTTTAGTAGTTGATTTTTACTCACCATCTGTTGTAAAATGTATATTTACCCCTATATATTTCCATCTTTGAGTTTATTTATTATATCCCATTTATCAAAAGCTTTTTGAAATTAGTTAAATAATTTTTTACCATCTAATGTAAACTATTTCTTGTATATTTTTGCCGTAGTTCCACGAATATTTATATATTCGTCCAGATATTTTCCAGATATTTATCGCTTCGTCACTCTAATTGTATCAAAGCAAGACATATGCATTGACTTCAAAAAACACCTTGCTGCTTGTTGCATTTACTGCATTCTTAAATGTCCTTTATTACTGCATTCAACTGCAGCAATGATTTAACTATATCATTTACAATTAGATAAACTATTAAGTTTCATATTAGTAAATGTAACTTAAGGTTTGTACAAATCTTCAATCCTCTTATCAGGACTGTCACGTTATCAAGATAGTCTTGTTCTCATCAATTAGTGAGCTCACATGTGATCAAAATAGGCTGAAAAACAGTCGAGATTGTGGAACTATCGTGGATAGCCTCTTTTCTTGGTATTTTGCATATAATTTTACTTCTATTTTTTATGTGTAATACTAATAAAATCGCTGCTTAGATGATAAAAAAAATATCGAACTTTGCTAGAATATTATAGACAGTAGAAACTTCTACTCATCTTCTTTTGTTAAAATATTTTCAAATCCCTATTCATGCATTTTTCGAGTAATTATTTCATTCGAATTGAGATGTTTTACAAAATATCTATTGAAATATTTAATAAAATGTTTTTCAACTTCGAGAGTGTAAGGAATATATTTGACCTAATAAATTTTTATGTCATATTTGCTAAAAATTGTTAAAAAAATACCCTCAGAAATTTTTATACGCTTGTTATTTTAACTGCACACTACTACAGATTATCTGATTATTAGACCTGCTACTAAATTGTTCTCTTAATTTTAGTAGTATATTTTTACTCACTAGATAATTTTTTAGCATATCATGTAAATTATTTCATTAATACTTTTACCGTAGTTCCTCGAATATTTATATATGCATCCAGATATTTCTGTCATAATAGTATCTATCACAATAAGATATATACAGGAATTTCGCATATTTTTATATATGTTAAACAAAGGAAACTAATTGTATAAATAATGGCGAAAAAAATATAGCATAAAATTGTTCTTATAAAAATCGACATGTAAATGCTATTTAAATGTTAATACAAAATTCCAGCTCTTTCCTTTAAATATTTAATACTTATGTTCAACGAAAGTGTCATTACTGTAATTTAAGAAATTTTATTTTAAGTATTGAATTCATAAATTGGAGCAATAATTCAAATATTAGACCAACGGAATATTGTCTTTATACAGCTTATTTATTTAAAAACATATTATTGATTTAATAAATTTAACTGCATATTGCAAACATCATTAGAGATGGAAGACAATAATATAATTGTCATGACTGTATGTTCTTTAAACTTTATCATACAGATTTTTTTCTCAAAATATACTGTAAAATTTTTTCCCTATGTAATGATAATTGTAACGCTACAATTCATTTTAAACCAGATTTAATGTTTAAATGTAATGTCATGTGGTTTTTTTCATTCGGAATAAATTAATAAAATTATTTTGACAATTTAATACATCAAACAAATTCTATTATAATATTATTATTCAGTAAAGTTTCGCAAATTTCTTTAGATGTTTGAATTTTGCATAATTGTATATTTCATTCGATTTTAACCTCACATAAACTTGCACTTAGTCTCTACAGCCGATTAACACTTTTCCAAGAAGAATTTAAAGCAATAAAGGACAAGTATTTTAATTACCGTTTTATCAACACTGTTATTAGATGCGACAGAGTTTTCAATAACATTTTTATTAGTTTATAATGAAGTTTAGTTTCAGAATCTTAAAATTCTTTGATTGATTCCGTAAAATTTAATTTCTTGACTATTAACAACCTTTATCTCAAATACAGTTGTCTTTTCAGCTAATTAGTGCAACTGATCACATCTGCAATTCATACACTGTTAAAAAATTGCAACAAACTGTCCAATCATTCTACCGTTATTATAGAAAAAAGTTACATAACCCTAATTAAACTATATTCTGACCATAATATGGGCAATAATACGGTCATAAAAGAGTTAAATTACGGTTACATAAGTGTTTTCTATAAAAACGGTCAAATGACTGGACAGTTTTTGCAAATTTTTAACAGTGTAGTTAACTGTCATTTTTACGGGTTAAAATAATGATACTTTGCAATTAATTTCAAGCACGTATGCAGCTATATTGAATAGGGTTACACAAAAATATATTGTCAGAATAACATTTCTTTCATTTTCATAGTAAACAAGAAAGAAAAAATGATGCGTCAAGCATAGATTATGAAACATTTTCCAGCACATTCAGAATAATGTAACAAAATTGCACAGTTTAAAAGATTAAAATATTACATCTAATTCAGCCACAGGGAAACGCATACAAAATTTCAAAACCCAATTTCAGCTGTTCCTGTGTACAATCGGAAAATTATGCGAATTTTTTTCAGCAGCCCTGTATATGATATATAGATTTTTATATACTACCTGCATGCATACCAAACTTTCGTTCACTTAAAAAATACATATACTTCAGTTGAAAATTCTCCTTCAGCAATTTCCACTTATAAGGAGAATGGCACGTGAATACTTTTGTGCAGCCATGTATATGAGATATAGAATTTATATATAGTGAGTAACATGCACAAAATTAATTAAATTTAAAAGCGCATAACCAATTTTAAACCGTACACTCTAGCAATTATTACTCAAATACAGTATTTTAACGGACTTCTTTTAGTATTGTAATGGATTTCTTTTGTGTGTCCCTGTAAATGAATATAAAATGCTATGAATGTCCTGTTCTAGCGTAATCGTAGTGAAAGTCAGTGATTTATATCATTTCCAATATATTTGAAATAGCATAATGTCATTAAAATACTCTTCAAACGATTTTCCCCACAGATACTATAATGTAATGGAATACTTTCGAGTGCCCCTGTAAATGACCTCTCAATCCTACATTCTTCATATACAATACAAAACATGCTTTGGTGACCTTAAATAATCTTTATCAATTGCACGAAAATCCGAGTATATTTACGGGAGTTAGAGCGTGGACAGGCAGACAGACAGACAGCCGAATGCATAAACACTTTTCAATTTTGTTGGAAAGTGTTAAAAATATAATAAAATCTCCTTCTGGCTAAAAAAGTAAAATAATTTTCAGTTAAAAGGTAGAAGTGGTTTCCAAAGAAAAACAAATTAAACCAGAAGCTTAATTCGCAGGATTACATCCTAAAAGTTTTGTTTTATACGACAGGAAATATGAATAACTCTCATGCCCAAAAAAATAAATTACAATACATTTAATTTAATAAAGTAAAAAATAATTAAATTATACTTCCGAATCACCAGTGCCCCAAAGTTACATACATAGTTTTTTTTTCTTTTTGGCATTGCTATTTGTACATTTAATTTTTTTTATCGATATTAATAAAAAAAAAATGCTGTGTCTAATTCTGTGTGTGTGTGCGTTTGCGATGGATAACAAAATCTACGGCACGTACGAGACTGAAACTTGTTATGCAGATCGTAGAAGGCCTCTCCTAATGCAACCGAGTGTCAGAATTTTAAATTTCTAATTATGTGCTGAGTTATTAATTAAGCATCGCAACTCACTCTCATCAAAAAGTCATTTCTTTAATGTAATCTCCGGTCAAGAAAAGCACGTGCGTATGCGTACAAACTAATTTACGCATCAGAAGCTACTGAAGAAACGTTTTCGACTTTATTTTGGCTTTTTATTGCTTTTTTTTAATTCAAATTGACCAAACCGCTCGGCACAGTTAAAATTAAGAGACATATTTCGAAAGATCGCATTCTTAGGTCTCAAATGGCGTATTCAATTTAAAAAAAAATGTCTGGAAAACGTCCCCCCCGCCACCTACCAGGAGTCATCTTTAACCGCCGCAGAATTCGCGTGTCCGTCTGAGGTCCATGCCTATGTGCCATTTGCAGAGACTCTCTAGCGGAAACCAGAGAAGAAAAAAAGTCAGAATTGCACATCAAACGTAGCAAATTAGATGCGTTCGTACTACCGGGTGTCCCAAAAAGGACTGACTGATTTTAAAATTCAATAACTTCCAAACGGTGACAGGTATTAAAAAAATTCTTGCAGAAGGGTTATGCATAAAGTCAAAAGTTTTTTTACAGTGATTTTCGATTTTAGTTCGAATTACAAACAATAGATGGCGCTGCGATCAATAGAGGCTCAATTCAAGCTCGATTTTTGGTACTTCGTGGCCCGGATAATACATTTCCATCTCCTTTTTCTGCATAGAACAAAATAAAGGACCAAAAATCGAGCCTGTATTTAGCGACTATTGCTTACAGCGCCATCTATTGTTTGTAATTTGAACTAAAATCGAAAATCACTGTAATAAAACTTTTGACTTTATGGATAACCCTCCTGCAAGAATTTTTTTAATATCTGTCACCGTTTGGAAGTTATTGAATTTTAAAATCAGTCAGTCCTTTTTGGGACACCCGGTATAACGAGGTGTTAAAAATATTCAGTTCTTGGTGTAATACCTGTTGCGCTCTTATGCAAAGAAACATGAATACAAAATTTATTACGATTTTATAATTAAATTCAGTAATACGGAAGTAAAATATCTCTATCGAAAATAAAATGTAATTACCACGGTAACTTAGAATCATTACCTAACCTGGTCTACGGCTGAATTATTTACGTATGATAGGATTTAATAGAATGAAGAATTTTTTTATTAATATGTTTTTTTTATGTTTTGACTCGTCTTCATAAAATTACACAAAGACTCGACAGAATTCTGCAAGGATTCTATAAATTTCATTTCAAACCATTCGCCGTGGCAGTTTTGCGCTGTTATATGATGACAGACAAACAGATGGACCAGATGACGCCTATAGGGGCTACGTATTTATATAATTACGACATTTTCCCACAGACCATAATGTAATGGAATAATTTTGTGTAACTGTAGCTAAATTTTGTACGTTACATACTTTATTTTCAATACCGAACATGGCATAATAAATCTTAATAACACGTATCAATTACAGAGTAATACAACTATATTAACGCAAGCTCGAGTTTGGAAAAACAGACGGCCAGTTGGACAGACAAACCGAATTCACAAACACTTTTCAACTATGTAGGAAAGTTTTAAAAAAGCATGATAGTTTTAAATTTCGCTTTCAGCAATTTATACCAACAGACAAAAGCATACTTGATTAATTTTGTACAACCATGTATTTTACCTAGCTATCTTTTTATCCACGCCACTATTTAGCTAAAATTTAATTAAGTATAAAACACACTTAAAACTACTGAAATCACACTTCCAGAGATTATTATCCTTAGACGGCCATGTATCCAATTCTTTGCGAGGCCATTTATATCATTTTATATATATACTGCAAATATATCTTAGTATAATAAATGTAGTTCAGCGTAAAAATGAATAATTAATTTAAAAACCACTTTTCAGTAATTTCCTTTCATACTCAGTAACCCTTACAAATTATTTTGTTTAACCCTGTATATGATCTACAGCATTTATACACAGAACTTCATATGCAAAAATTTAGTTAAAAACTCATATCACAACTAAAAATGAACTTTCAGCAATTATCACTAATATACCGTACTTCGGATACAGTATATCCCAGATATTTTGTGTGCCCCTGTAAATACTATGCGCTGTCTATTACACATGAAGTAACTCAGCAACATATATTAATTTCACTTTTTATATAATAAAAATACGCCCTAAACAATATTTTTCCCTGTAGAATTATGAAATGCAATACTTTTGTGTAGACCTGTAAATCAATAACAAATATTTTTTGCACCGCATATTCTCCAGAATGTATATTTTAGTGTACTTCATAAATGCATAGTAATTTCATTATGTTCGAAAGAGTGTGACATCAGTAAAATGCAGTTGAAACTATTTTTTCCCATTGGTTGCAATGTAACGGAATACTTATGACTGCCCCTTTAATTAAATTATACATCCGATTTTCTGACTTGACAAAATTCTTAAACAATTATATATTTTAAATTTCAAACTTTCTGTTGGTTAGTTTTTGCGCTGTTATATGCGGAATGACAGACAGACTGACAGACGACAGGCAGACCAGACGACGACTATAGATGATACGTATCTATATAATTACGAACGCACATAAAAATTGAAAAATTGAAACCGTACAAATATAAAAGAAAAATTGATTAAATTAAAGACGTCAAAAAGCGGTAAGTGTTGGTCTCGGGGCACTGAAGCGATTGGACGACCGCAGCGGCTTCGAGCTCATTTTTAGTCTGACAAACCAAAAATATTGTCTTAAAGATGAAATCTTCTTCTAATTGATGGTGTAATTCGTTTTTAAAAATATGAATTTTAAACCTTTCAAATACACTGGCGAATGCAGGACACATCGCGCCTTACGGAGACGATATTTTTTCTACGCTAAGGCTAATGTCAGACGGACATCTTTTTGCCACTTTTTTGCTCTTTTTGCCACTGGATTTTTCACTAGACAATGCCGCTAGCATTGTGTAGGGATAATACATAAGTAAAAAAGTGTGAAAAAAGACGTTCGTCTGACATTAGCCTAAAAGTAACAAAACGTCCGTATTTTAACACATTCTTTTAAGAGCCTCTCAATAGACCAGATTTAGATAACCTATAAAAATTATGAAATTGTACAACTTAAAAAATAAAATAAAATATGTGAAAATTTCGATGAAATCAGTAAAAACTTGAGTGTTTCTGCGGGGTTTCGCTCGCTTTCGGTACGCATAGACTCCAAAAATTAAATTACACAAAAAATGAAATACTAAATAGCATATACTTCAATATTTTTTCTCGATTTTTAAATTAAGAAATATAAATCCAACAAAATGGAGTTAAAGATATAAAATCATACTTTTTGAGGTTTTTTAAGGGTCATTCATTACGGGCCCGGGAACGCCGGCCGGAGCAGCTGGTGTATAAATATATATCTCATCAATTTATTGAAATATTACAGAAATATTGGAATTCTTCTTGTTTGTGGAGCAAACATGTACAAATATATTGGTAAACTTTGCATAAGAAATTGTTCTTACAAATAGAACGTGCAGATACAAACATATACGTACACATTTCATATTATGTAAATTCTACACTTAAAACTTCAACTTAACTGATCGAATCTGACTAAAAATCTAGATATATTCTTATATAAAAATCTAAATTTCTGATAAAATATGTGATACAAAATATTTCCTAATATACTGAAACTATTTTAAAAGGATTCACAATGTTGTTTCAATATAAATATTTTTCGGTATATGTGTTTGTGGTCATAGTATGCATATTAAAATATTATATACCATTTATTTCGTGCATTTTGTTTACAGTCTACACCGTTTCGGTAAGAATAACGAGAATTCCAACAAATATTTTAAAATATTTACATATAAATTAAACCTCTTACAGTAGAAATTCAATTGTATTCAACTAACTTTTGTATTTTCAGAAATATATTTTATATGGAAAGTTATGAAAATTTGTGCCTTCGCGTAACAAATTTATTCTAAAAGTGCGCACAAACTTGATCAAATATTCACAATTTTAAATACTTATAATTAATTAAAATTTTAATTAAAATTTTCATTGATTTGAAACAGTTCATTAAAACTAAAACCTTCATAAAGGGCATTCCTAAATAACGGACGCCTCTATTAAGTGGGCACATTTCGATCCATAACAAATTATGTAATTCACATGCATTTGTATTACAGTTGCCTCTGAAAAAGTGGTCAAATGTGCACTGTTAAAAATTTTGCAGCATTCTGGCAGGTCATTCGACCGTTTTTTGAAAAAAATGGTTTCATAACCATAATTTAACAATATTCTGACCATAAAATGATCAATAATATGGTCAGAATAATGTTAAAATTACGGTTGTGTAACCGTTTTCGAAAAAAAAAACGGTCAAATGACCTGCCAGAATGCTGCAAGTTTTTAACAGTGTGGATGTGGATGGACGAGAAGTCCGTTGTGCATGATTTTCACTGTTTATATTTTAGATTAAATAGACTCCATACTGCATTATCAAGATTAGCTGAAACTCAACCTATAAAAGTAGATTTTAATAAATACAAAATTATATTTCATACAAATAATTACCAGGAATCCATCATAAGATAATCAATGGAAATGATTTCTAATAAAGATACAGCTTGTAACGATGCACAATCAAACGATATCCATGGTGTATGGCGATATTTGCTGCATAATAGATGAATGCTTTTTTGTTGAAAATTTGAATAACTTTATTTGGCATCTCATCGGACGTACAATATTTAAATTTCAATTACAATGTTTTCTTCAGGACAATTCTCGAATATGCGCAAAGAAAATAATAGCAACATTTAAATCCTAGTGAAGACGGACTTGTAATGGTTGAAAAAGTTCTAGGTTTATCTGGTGTATTTTGAGATATTTTAAATTTGTATTTTAAATGTCTTTATATTATATTTATGCATCTGAAAGTAATTTTTGTACAATTATTTGTGCTTTATATATATTTTAATTATTTAACTCAAGGTGAATATATCACTAGAATTTTAATTTTAATTTATTGATAAATAACTAGTTAGATTCTTATGAATTAATTGCTAACTCTTACCGATTATTAGGTATTTAGATAAATCGACACAACAGAATGATCGCGGAAACTGTGTTTTTATTGTTAACTAAATTAAACAGTATGGAATAACATCTCTGAAGATGCGTGAAAAATACTGTACAAGTTTAGGTATAACGCGCTCTCGCCTATAATGCGAATATCTTTTTTGATTGAGAAAAATGGGAAGAAGTATGTGTGTTGTGTAATGCCCGCAATAATATTTTACAATAATATTTTATGTTTTTATTTGGATTTTTGTCAAATAAGCTATATTTAGATATTTATAATTTTTTTCTAAAACAACAGACTTTACATTACGCTGCATTAAAAAGATAAAAACACTAAAAAACAATTTAAAAGGACGTTTCGGATTCATTCTGTGTCCCTCATTCTGAATCCAAAAAGTTATACTAAGAGGTTAAAGTTTAAGAAGCAGAAAAAAAATTGCATCAAGTTGCCAAAAAGAAAATTATAAATAAAACAAAACTGAATATTCTATTGGTAGAGATGCAGTCTCGTTAATTGCTAAATCAGAAGTTCTAGTATAGCGACTAGAATATATAGTGTTGAAATCGACTATCTCTGTAATACTTAAAAAAGTGCTAAAATATTGTATCTCTTAAATGTGCAACGATGCTGTTGAAATATAGAGATCATGGCGTGGTCAACAACCTTTAAATTTTTATTTCTAAAAGCATATTTACGCTCCTTAAGTCTTGTTTGAAGTGTACGGCTGGTTTCTCTTATGTAGACTGCATTACACTGTTTGAACGGAATTCCATAAAACACATCTTTAAACTGTGAGCTGGGATATCTATGCTTAAAATTGCTTAAAAGATGCTTAAGTGGTTTTTGTGGGATGAAGGACATGTGAATGTCCAGTGGTTTAAAAAAATGCGAAATCTCTGAAATACAATTGTAATACGGAATGCTTGCGAAAGATATAGTTTCTCCATGCTCTAGTAAATAAAACAGTAAAAATCGTTTCTTTTGATAAAATAATTCAACGGTTTTAATAGGTTAAATTTCATGAATTTTTGGCTTTTTTATTATATTAAAATGCTCGTAACTTGATATGTTGCAGTCATGCAAAAGACTATCATTTACACTTTTACTTCATATGAAATTTGTCAAAAACAAATACATTTTTGTCAAAAATAAATATTTTCGCGAACAAAGATTGAAACATTTTCCTAATGGAGGATATTCCAAATATGGGTTTGAGGCTGAAAAAGGTCACGTGATAACGGTAATTTACACAAGGAACTTCTAACTGATAAGAAGGGAAGATACTACTACTTTGCCTCATGAACTGTTTCATTGGCTAGCGGGGATTTACATTACACGTCTACGTTCCCTTCTTTACGATAGAAGATTTTACCTTGACCACGTGATCAAAATGTAGATGGAATATCCTCCATTAGAAAGAATCAGCTAGTGACCAACGATAAGAAAAGACTACGTATATACGGAGTGTCCTAAAGGGGACTGACTGTTTTTAAAATTCAATAACAACAAAACGGAGATAGATAATTTAAAAAAATGTAGGATGTTAATGTATTATTTCAGGAATATCTTTACCGTGGTTTCTAGCTTTAGTTATAATTTTAAGAGATATGGATTCATGTCAATAGTTTCCCCATTGACGATAAAACTGAGAATCACTCAGCTGAAAAAGCGTTATAATATTGTTAAAACACGAGAGTGAAACCTTTCACATCTAGTGAGCCTATATATAAGAGTGATGACATAAGGGAAATAAAATTTAATCGATCTAGACAATTTTGGGAACCAATTGCCTCAATTTCACGCATGTTGCTAAGCTTGACATTGTTGCCTTGTCTCACCAACGCCCCCTAGATAGATAGGCTTGACATGCGTAACGAAAACGTCACACAAATCAGGCAAAACAAAGAAAAAAGATCATTCATTGGCTCGTGGATATCTACGAGCCACCAAGAGCCAATGAACGATATTTTTTCTTGGTTTTGACAGCTTTGTGTGATGTTTATGTGATGTCATGTGTGATGTCAAGTCATTCTCAAATATCTAGGGAGCGTTGGTCTCACTCGTTTAATCAAATCTGCCGAGCGACTAACGTAAAGTTCTGAAATGTTGATTACTATCTAACCTCTTTACTAAACAGGCACTCTAGACAGACCTAGATACTCAAATACATTCAAGAACTCATAGAAATTTAATGTAAAAGCATTGCGTAAAATTTGAATAAGTGTTATTGGTTTTATCATGGTGTCCTAAAAGTCACTGACGCATTTTAAAATCCAATATAAAATCATCACATATTAGTGCGGTTTGGACTAAAATGCTTCTCATGATGAAAAGTTTTCTTCAAGCGAATAAAAATAATTAATTCCAAACTTCAATTATAGATAGCGTCAATTGTCCGAATGTTTGGCTTCAAACATGCGCTTTTTCTGATCGTCAGATTAATTTCCAATTGGTTTCGAAGTACCAACCTACGCAATTAGCTTTTTCTCTGGAAGTCGTGATTTCAGTGTCACAGTGTCAAAGTAACCTGAAAATCAGAAAAACAAATATTTCAAACTAAACATACGGACAAGTGGCGCTATCTATGATCGAAGTTTGGAACTAGTTATTTTCATCCAATTGAAGAAAATTATTCATCCTGAGAAGCATTTTAGCCCAAACTGCACTCTTGTACGGCAATTACTTGATTTAAAAATGAATTTTAAAACGTTTAGAATATTTAGATTATAAAATAATAGCAACTTTTGGGAAACCCAGTATGATTTGATGTTAATGGAATTTTATTTTAGCAGATTAAATGAGATTTTATTGTGTGATAATGCACATTTTTTTTTTTTTTTTTTTTTAATACCTGATGAAAAGTTTTGGTAATTATTCTTTTAAAACTGACATAAAACATTTTACATTCCGAAACGTTTTAGATTTTTTTTTAAAAAGGAAAAGGCTTTTATATAAATAATCTATGTATAAAATGACCAAAGCTCCCGAAATGGCGAAAATGTTCTCAAAATAAGGGTGTTTAATTCAGGCAGTTTTTGATCTTAAACACTGATTACATTTTAATGTGATAATTTCGCGGATAAACAAAGTATAGATAAAGTTCGAACATTTATGAATTTTAAAGGTATGAAATATAAAAAGAAATTGCATTATTGAATCATTATAAAATGCTGTCATCTTTCTTATAAATTTTCTTGTTTCAACCTGTACTCTAATGAGATTTAGAATACTTTTTAGAGTGGAGCGATTAAACAAATAATAATAAAGAAGAATGAATGGAAATTCTTCGCTTCGCCCTTCCATGTTTAGGAATTCCACCCTCTTGTTCGGGAAGTGAGTAGATGTAACAGGAGAAGGAAATCAAATATTTTTTCATTTATATATTGTTTCTGGAAATTAACAAAACGTGCAAAAAGTAAAAAACTAAAGCTTTAAACATTTTAAAATATGAGAAAGCCGGAATTTCGCGGACCGGAATTTGATAATTAATTATTTATTAACTATCACAAAAATGGTACGGAATTTTATGAAATAGTTTTAAGTATTATATTCAAGGCATGAGTAGCACAATTGAGATTTATTTCAACACAGATAAAAATTTCCGGACAAAGACATTTCCGGTCTGTTTGATTAAATCGTAGCTGTGCTACTTTAGCTTAGAATATGTTTTTTTTTTACATTTGAAAAATTTCTTACTCTTTGTTATAAAAAAAAAAAAAAAAAATTAAACTAGCAGAACCGCCCGGCGTTTGTAAATAATAACCTTAAACAGAACTATACTTTGTATGATTTTATATCTTTGAAAATTCTTTTAAATGAACCTAATTTCGGAGGCTCCATTGCCTTCCGCGTCGTCTAATGTGTTCCCATCAAACTTCTTTCCGAACTAACCTGTAATCTAGATCCCCACTGCATATGGCAGCATTTACCAGAAGTGCCCCCACGTGCCGGAGACAATCGAAAACCAAGTTGAGTGAGCCAAACCTCGTAGGAATCAAGCTCACAGAAACCAAAAAAACAAAAATTCGCCAATAATGTTAGAAATGTTGGTAACTAAAGTCTAAGATAAATTTTCACAATACTGAAAGCAGCTGAACTGTAATCTAAGTTGAAGGAAGCAAATCCCGTTGAAATTGGGCCTTTAAACCCGAGGAAATAACACGCCACCAAGCGGTGGAAGAAGCCTCCTCACCTTGTAAATTTCATGAATCACTGTTATCATTAACACAATATTTAATAAATGGATGAAATCCCTTCTCTAAAGTAACCTTTAAGGTAACGCGATTTTTAATTTACGGCTGCAGTGAATAGACGTAAGTTAATGCTGAAAAAGGAGATTAATGTTCGAAAAAGGTGGTAGCTGAGGTATAAAGAAAGACTGGGCCCTGGGGGCCAAACGCCTTAACTGGAATGTAGTTGGGTATAAGAAAATTTTTAGGGGGTTTAAAGTAGCTGGAAGACTCTAAAACTATGTTAAAGAAAATTGCAATAGAATAGGATAGTTTTTAAAGAAGCTGCAACAAAGGCCCCCATGAAGACGATTAATATTCAAAATTGATGGTAGCTGAAGTCTGCAAATTTTTTTGTCGTTCATGTAGTAGCTGAAGACCCTAAGAAGTTGTTAGAGGAAAAAAAAAGTTCATGAATCGGACCATTTTTAAGGGAGTTATAACAGTGGTCCCAAAAGTGTACAACTGTTAGTTGAGAGCAGGGCCCTAACATGAAAACATGTTCAAATGTTTTAGTACTTAGCGTTTTAGATCTTCAATTAGTCAGAATTAATCATAGGGTATGAAATAATAATTAGAATAATATTTTAAAGAAATGCGCAAAAATGGGGTAAATGCTTAAAAAGGGGCCCTAGAGCTCCAATAAAAATATGAGGGTGTTGGTCTAGGGGGAAGAGTCCAAGACTCAATTTTAAAATTATGCAATGAAAAGGTGAGAAAATTAGGGTGTAAAAAATGCATAGCACACAAAAAGTTCAAGGGGCCCGGATCGGGCTCTACGGGACCCTAAGGTGTCCCAGGATTTTAACTGGAATATATAAACTGGAGAATAACTAAATGGAAAAATGGTTCCAAAAATGAAGAGCGGATTAAGAGAGGCAATTTATTAATAATATATGGTGCAAAAGCTTCAAGGGGCCTTGTACCGGGCCCCAAGGGGGAAGGGACTTAAGTGGCGTGTGGCTTAGTATAAATACACTTTTTAGTAGTTTTTAATGTAATCTGAGGACGCTAGAACTATTGTAAAGAAAATTGCAAGGAATTCAGATAATTTTTAAAGCAGATGCACCAAGGGCTCTAAGAAGACGATTTATATTAAAAATTGGTGGTAGTTGAAGGCTGAAATAATTTTTTGTCGTTCATGTAATATCTGGAGAACCTAAGATGCTGTTAGAAATAAAAAGCTAGTTAATCGAACTATTTTTAAGGGGGGGGGGGCAACTGATAGTTGATAAAAGACCCTAACATGAAAACATGTTACATCGTTTTAGTACTTAGCGTTTTAGATCTTCGATTAGTTGAGGTTAAGCATAGGGTACGAATTAATCATTAGAATATAATTTAAAAGAAATGTGCAAAAAATTGGGGAAAGGCTTAAAAAGGGCCCCAGGGCCCCAATAAAAATATGTGATTGTTGGTCTAAGGAGAAGAGTTTGACTCAACTTTAAAATTACGCATTGCGAAGGTCAGAAAATTAGGGTGTGAAAAACGCATGGCACACAAAAAATTTAAGGGGACCTGGACCGGGCCTTACAGGATCCTAGACGGGCCCATGGTCTTAACTAGAATGTAGACACGGGAGTAGAACTAAATGGAGAAAATATCCCAAAAATGAAGATCGGATAAAAAGGAAGCAATTTATTAACAATTTAGTCCACTAAAATTTCAAGAGGCCCTATACAGGGCTCCTTGCAAGGGTGCCAGAGTCTTAACTGAAATGTAGAAATGGGGTAGAAACTGAAAGGAGAATTCACCCCAAAAACGAAGAAGATCGGATACAAAAGAGGCATATGCCTCTCTGTTATTATCATAAGATAATAACAATTTAGTGCACTAAATCTTCAATGGTCCTGTACGGGACCCCTTGCAAGGGTGCCAGAGTCTTGACTGAAATGTAGAAATGGGGCAGAAAGTGAAAGTAGAATTCACCCCAAAAACGAAGAAGATCGGATAGAAAAGAGGGATGTTATTAACAATTTAGTGCACTAAAACTTCAAGATTGTCATGGTCTTAACTGAAATGTTGAAATAGGGTAGAAACTGTAAGGAAAATTCACGCCCAAAACGAAGAAGATCAAATAGAAAAGAGCCACTTGCAAGGGGCCAGGTTCTTAACTGAAATGTAGAAATGGGTCAGAAATTCAAAAGGAGAATTCACACGAAAACGAAGAAGATCGGATAGAAAAGAGGCATGTTATTAACAATTTACTGCACTGAAACTTCAAGGAGCACTGTACTGGGCCACTTGACAGGGTGCCAGGGTCTTAACTGCAATGTAGAAATGGGGCTCAAACTAAAAGGAGAATTCACCCGAAAAACGAAGAAGATCGAATAGAAAAGAGGCATGTTATTAACAATTTAGTGCACTAAAACTTCAAGGGCCCTGTACCCTCTTGCAAGGGTGCCAGGGTCTTAACTGAAATGTTGAAATGGGGTAGAAACTGAAAGAAGAATTCACCCCCAAAAAGAAGAAGATCCGATAGAAAAGAGGCATGTTATTAACAATTTAGTGCACTAAAACTTTAAGGGGTCCTGTACTGGGCCATTTGACAGGGTGCCAGGGTCTTAACTGCAATGTAGAAATGGGTGCAAACTGAAAGGAGAATTCACACCAAAAACGACGAAAATCAGAAAGAAAAGAGGTCTGTTATTAAAAATTTAGTGCACTAAAGTTCAAGAGGCCCTTACTGGGGCCCTTGCAAAGGTTCCAGTGTCTTAACTAAAATGTAGAAATGGGGCAGAAACTGAAAGAATAATTTACACCAAAAACGAAGAAGATAGGATAGAAAAGATGCATGTTATTAACAATTTAGTCTACTAAAACTTCAAGGGGCCCTGTACCGGGCCACTTGCAAGGGGCCAGGGTCTTAACTGAAATGTAGAAATGGGTCGGAAATTCAAAAGGAGAATTCACCCGAAAACGAAGAAGATCGGATAGAAAAGAGGCATGTTATTAACAATTTAGTGCACTGAAACTTCAAGGGGCCCTGTACTGGGCCACTTGCAAGGGTGACAGGGTCTTAAGTGAAATGTAGAAATGGGGCATAAACTGAAAGGTTAATTCACCCTAAAAACGAAGAAGATCGGATAGGAAAGAGGCATGTTATTAACGTTTTAGTGCATAAAAACTGAAAGGAGCCTAGGGGCCCCGGCCCTCAAAAAATAAGAATCCGAGCCTCAGGTGTATCAGGACCTGTCTTGGACTAATCACATCACAATTTTCAGACTTCTACGTGCGGTAGTTTTCACTAGCCATCGCACACGGACAGACACACACATACAGAGCGATTTATACTTTTATTAGTATAGATTTGTGTGTAGTTCTGAGGAGAGCGGCGAACTGTAATAAGTGGACATTTAGAAAAAGGGGCAGATTTCAGTGATTTTTTGAAGTAAAAGCAAGTAGCGAAATTTTTTGTGAAGCGGACGGAGGAATTTATATGATTTATTGTTTATTTACTATCACATCAAATAGAGAAGGAAAAAATTAAAATCATTAACCCCTTGGGGACGAGCGACACGCATACGTGCCTGAAATAGGCCTAAGGATCCTCGTTTATCCTCACCAGTAAAATTTTACTGTAAAATTTGCCTTATTTAATCCGAGCATTTTCCGATTTGAATAGGCACAAACTTCTGTTTTTTAAAACCGGTAGCAAAGTAATAAACATTTCGTAAAAGGATCCCGTCGCGAAGGGGTTAAAGAAATTTGATATGTTATTGGATTTTAAAAGAAGCAAAGAGGATTTTTTGTTTTTTTGCTAAAATTTATTGCTAAATTTTAGAAGTAATAACATATTACGATATATGTAGTATAAAATGTGTTTTTATACCTCTTAGAAAGGTAAGCAGTAATGTTAATATATGATATATATTTCAAAGGCAATTTACTCAAAGCAAATTTTTTGAAGTCTATACATCTTCATAATCTTTGATGCGTTTTATTTTTTCTTTAAAATTTACAATATCAATAAAGGACAATGTTAATACACGCTACAAAAATGTTTGCATAAATTATATAATAATTGCTTATTAAGGTCTTAAAACAAGTTATAAAATGTTATTTTTCTTCATGAAAATTTAGTTTTTGTCTTTTTTAAAAGGAAAATATATCAGATAAAAAAGTGGAAGTAAACAATCGAAAAAAATGTAAAAATCCATTTCATGTGTCTGCAACTATGTTTAATTGGTGTGACAATAACAAAATATTTAATGGTGTCTATTCCCACTCCCTCTTGAAATATTGACTTTCGCTGACTGTTTCACCTCAAATACTCACAAAAACTTTAAAGAATTTAAAATCTCTCTTTCTCCTCCACCCCCATCAAGAGGATGGCAAGAGGGTAAAACTGTTTACTTTCATTCAGTTTGATTGTTCACACCAGTAAAAGATTATTCTATATCTGATGCAATCAATTAAAATTGATTATTAATCATTCTTATATGATCATAGAAGACGATACCTCATTATTGCACATGTTTAAACAAAAAAATATTTCCTATAAGTCCAATTTATTTTATTTACATGAAAGACCGCGGTTTAAAAATTCAAAACTTCGCGGAATGTTCTTAATGTTATGAAATTTGTAGCAGAATAATTACTGAATATTTTCACTGTATCAAAGAAAAAAAACCCATTTCAGATTATTCTAAGTAGGTCGTGTTTATTACGGGAAAATAAAATTTCATAAATATGTATTACATCTCTATGAGTCCTTTAATGTTTTGGGGGGGTTGCGTAGGTGTGGAAAACTTAATGGTACCAGGATTGAATAATAAACTGTCTTCTGTATATTTTAGTTTGAATCATGTATGAAAAATGCCGGTTGTTAGTATATTTAGTGTTAAATCAATATTTCGCCAGCTTTAGATATATTTACTCTGAGTAAACGATTAACCTTTTCGGGACCACGGATGCATATATGCACCTTTAAGACCTGCATACTAAATTTGTTTTTGGTAACAGTAATAAAGAAAATTAATATTTGTCTTATTTAAGTAGAGCATTTTTGAAATAATGTAATTGAAATCGACATTTTTTTTTAAGTGCTGCCAACCGAATAAAATTTGTGTTAACTCTAAATATGCTGGTTCCGAAGGGGGTTAAAAGAATAAATTACCTTTCATAAATCTTTACTTGCTCAGTTACTCCGGAAGAAACGAGACACTTGTGGCATGAAGGATATCTTTACACTTGTACTGAAAGTTTTATTTAATTAGTGCAATGATTAGTGCCGCAGCAGAAATTAAAAAACTTCTGAAAATGTTAAGTACATGTGCTTTTTCATACAGTTCTTTATATACATAACAATTCTCTTCAGTTTGATATGCAGACAATTTTAATTTTAAAATGATAAGAACATACACGCAAAACAATTTCTATTTTAAAATATATATTTCAATACACTAAATAGCAATACACACTAAATTGCACTCGCTATAGATGTTGCGAAAAGTAGTTCCACATCACAATTTGCGAAAATAATATTCGCTTTATTGAATGACAAAATTTCTGCAATTAAAAAAGGTGAAAAATATTTCAAAAAAGAGTGGTAACTTTGCATCCTGCAGCCGGAATAGTGAGTACCACAGCAGAAAACGTTAGCTTTAAATATGTATTGGAACTTAAAAGCACTTACAAGAATTTTACGCAACTTTCAAATAATGGCATATTTAAAAACACCCCTTTAAAAATATAGAAAACTTTATAATTCCCTTAATAATATTGCTAAAAATATTTTACACATAATTTAAGAATCGAAATCTCTAATTTATTTTCTTTGAATTAATATTTAATCCACAGAATCTATAGGTAATACTTTTTATGCTGTTACTAATATTTCTAATTTGAATTTTTCTTGGTATTTTGAAGAAAAGTGATATAGAAGTTAAATGCTTTTAAATACTCCCAGGTATGTTTATTTAAATATCTGTTATAAAATTTCGGTTTAACAATTTTTTATCCCATTATTAATATTTCTAATTTGAATTTTATTTGTTATTTTGAATAAAAGTGTTATAGAAGTTGAATACATTTAAATACATTTAGGATGATTATTAAATCATCTTTCATAAATTTTCGGTTGTGTATTTAGAAATATCTTATTATTTCATTGTTAAACACAATTTTATGCATTTAAAATATTATGTTCAGTTTTATTATTTATTTTATTAATGGATTCTTTGACGTTAAAAAATGAAGTATCAATAAATACATATAAATGTATCAATTAACGCGCTCTCAGATTAGCAAACCGTTTCCCACTACGCTTTAATTTTTATAAACTCAAGTTTAATTTTGTTGTTTGTCATAAGAATTCACACATTTTTAAAACATTCATAATTTTTTTTCAAACCTCCAATATCCTTTCTTTTATAAGTCTCCAAAGAAACAAGGTTGACGGTGTTTTTACATATGTCTTTGAAATAACCGTAGGTAATCACAATTAATCCTACAGAAAAATTAATAATTTATATTTTGTAACTCATTTTCAATAATAAAAATGATTATATCTCTATAATCATATACTCTTAGGGGGAAAATGTACAAATCACTTTTACGAAATCTTACAGTTTTGTTTTTGTTTTCGTGAGAAAACATAATACGCTAAATTAAAAAAATTACTGAATGACGTTTCTCTTGTTTCAGAAACTCATGTTCTGAAATTTATATGAGAGTATGGCAGGAAAATAATATTAATTTAATTAAAGGAAAAACATATTTTATTAATATTTCTATTTACGGGATTTATTTTTATCAAACGCCTTATATTACTTCAAAAATAAATAAATAAATAAGTAAAATAAAACACGTTTTTCCCAAAAAAAAAAAAAAGAGAGAGATTAAAATTAATTTTGTCGTGAGTTTGTTCACTTGATATTCAAGTGACAACAAACGATAAACATTACAAAGATAATTATAGAAGTAAACACATTATTACATAGCAGTCAAGATCGTGTTAGGTCATTTTTATAGGTATTTTGTTTTTATTATGTGTATGAGAAGTACTTCAGATGCAAAAGAATAATTTCTTCTTCTTTTTCAGTTTAATCAGATGAGTGTGCGATGTGCACTGAAAAAAGGACGGATGATAGTTAATAAAAATATTCGACAATCATTTACAGAAAAATACAATAACCACTTCCGAGCTACCCGCGTTTCCGAAAAGCATTATTCATCTTCTCAAAAAGTAATACATTTTCGATACTTACAGAAGGGTTTTTAAGATCAAAGATATTTTAGCTTCCATGATATTCGAAAACGTTTCCAAATAGTTTTTGTGATGTATTAATCAGTTATCTCAAAAAATAATATATATTTTTATGAGGCTATCAATTCTCCAGAAAACATTTTTGGCTGCAAAGCTGTTAAGGGGACGGTGGACAGATTTTTTTTTCTTTTAATTGTCATCATAAATACAAAGTGACCATAATTAAACTGATAGTAGTTAGAGTGTTCTGTAGTGCGATCTAATTGAGGGAATGATGCCAAATTTTGTAAGAAGACTAAACAAGACGGGGGACGAAGGATTTCTAAAAAAAAAATAGTTCCAAAATTCACCGCTGGAGGAATATGTGGCGCTGTGTAACAGAAATTAGAGTTTTAAAAAATGCAGAATCAATACTGAAATAAACTTACCTTTTATTTAGCACATTTAACGTTTTTAGTATTGATTCTGCATTTTTCAAAACTCTCTTTTCTGTTACACAACGCCACATTTTCCCCTAGTGGTGACTTTTGGAACAATTTTTTGAGGAATCCCCGTCTTTTTTAATCGTCTTACAAAATTTGGCGTCATTCTCTGAATTTTATCGAGATACAGAACACTCTGAGTACTGTCAGTTTAATTTTGGCCATCTTGTATATGAAATTTTATGCAAATATGCATTTCAGCATCATTATATGGAACACCTTAAAAGACATTTCCCATTTTATTAAAATTTTAAGAATTCGTTAAATAATTTAAATTTATGAAACGAAATTTTAAAATACTCTATGCGTTTTAAATTTTGAGACATTTCCTCTTTTTAACACATTCCAACAAAGTTGAAAAGTGTTTATGCATTCGGTTTGTCTGTCCGTCTGCCCACGCTCTAACTCCCGTAAATATACTCGGATTTTCATGCATTTGATAAAGGTTATTTAGGATCATCAAAGCATGTTTGGTATTGTATATGAAGTATCTAGAATTAATCATTCATTTACAGGGGCACTCAAAAGTTTTCCATTACATTATGATATACGGGAAAAAATCGTTTACAGAGTATTTTAATGGCATTATACTGTTTCAAATGTATTGAAACTGATATAAATCACTGAATTTCTCTATGATCACGTTAAAACAAAGCATTCGTAGCATTTTTTATTCATTTACAGGGACACACAAAAGAAATTGGTTACCGTACAGTACTGTCTTTGAGTAATAATTGCTGGAGTGTACAGTTTAAAATTCGGTATGCGCTTTTAAATTTAATTCATTTTTGCATTTTACTTGTTATATATAAGTTCTATAACTTCAATACAGGGCTACACAAAAGTATTCACGTACCGTTCTCCTTATTAGAGGATATTGCTGAATTAAATTTTCAACAGAAGTATGTATATCTCTTAAGTGAACTCAATTTTGGCATGCAGGTAGTTAATAGATTCAAATCTATATATCATATACAGGGCTGATGAAAAAATTCGCATAATTTTCCGATTGTGGATGGGAACAGCTGAAATTGGGGTTTGAAATTTATTATGCGTTTCCATATGGTTGAATTAGACGTAATATTTTATTTTTTTTAAACGGTGCAGTTTTATTACATTATTCTGAATGTGTTGGAAAGTGCTTCATAATCTATGCTTGATGCATGATTTTTTCTTACTTGTTTATATTTTAATCACTTAAGACTCGATTACAAACAAATATTTGCATAGATTTTTTTAATCCCTTTGATAGTTAATTATTCAGACATTTTTTTCTGAATTCCATATCGATTTTCATCCAAATTTAGCCTTTTAATAAGTTAAAAATATAATTTAATCATTTTAATGAAGTAGAATTTTAAAATGCATACACAGCTTCTTTGTAAGCAATATCAGGATTCTTCCTTATCATTTTGAAGAATTTTGATCAAAAATTAAGACGCATGAAGCAGGTCAAAAATCTAAAAACTTTGAAAAATCAATTTTGAGAAAAAGAGATTTAAAGTATATTAAATTGCCAAAAAATCGTTTGTGTACAAAATTAAAACACTTGTAACTTTGCTAAAAATCACCGAATGTAGTTTTTCACAAATAATTTAGCAAAAATTGGAGAATAATGATACACACAAAAAGAATTTTCGATTTTTGTTCAAATAAAGGTCCATGGTCCCTTAAACCCATGCACTTAAGTCTAATTTCGCACTTAAGTGCGAAATTAGAGTACTACTTACATTATAACAAGTAATATAAAAATTTTGTTTTTAAAGTCAATTCCTACTTAGGTCATTAAAGAAAAAATTAATATAATCCTTCAACCTAATATTAGTTTTTGTTGCATTAAAATATCTCAATTTGTTGATTTTCTATAAGCCAGTAAACCCTATTGGTTTACAATGGAAGTCTACGGGAATTTGGCGAAATATTAGAGATATCGCCAAGTTGGCGTCATTTTTGGCGACTCATTTTTGTCGCCAAATTTGGAGACAGAAAAGGGTCCCCCCTATGGTATCCCCCTTATAGATATGAAGATGCATTAAATGCTGTTCAAAAACCAATTGCCGCCATTTTGTTTCCCATATAAAACTAAAATGAATTAATTAAATTTTAATTAATGAATTAATACTCGAAAAAACTGTATTAATATCAATTATCATCCAGTACAAGTTTTAAAAAAATTATTTCTACTTGATAGGATGAATAATAAGTATTTTATTAACAAATGAAAATTTGAACAAACTATATATATATAGGGAGAGTGTGAACTAATAGTAGAAATTAAAAAAAAGTGTTACTGATATAATGATACAATGATACCATAGCAAATATTACACTGTTTTATACCAAAACTAACCACATACTTTTATTTGTATTACCTTGTTATGTTGTATAATGGCTCCTATTTTGTTATGAAATCTCATAACGCATAAAGAAAATATAAAATAGCGAAGTCTGAAGTATTTTTTAGATTATATAAATTATTCATCTATACGATATATATGATATTTAGACATGAAGACGATGTCGTACAAGATGTCAAGTGAGTTACCTAGAAGTAAACCTACGAGTAGCAAGTAAAATTGTAATCATTTGAAGTCGTGACATTTTGCTATAAGTACCGCGTGTCCATAATTAAACGGCCCTATTTTAAAGTTGTCTACAGACAAAACTTTTGTTCATAAAGTTGTGAAATTTTGGGAAAGGAATAATAAAGGGTTGGAAATTTGTTTAAGCTAAAAAAAAAATAATAATAATAAAAATAGTTTAAATTTTTGCTACCAGAGGGCGATTTTTAATAAATTACATATTTAGCATTAAGATAGTTTAGAAATTTTATTTACAGGATGTTCATAATTAATCGACCCTATTTTAAAGTTGTATACAGATGAAACTGTTGTTCAGAATGTTGTGAAATTTTTTGGAGGACATAATAAATGTATGGAAATATATGTGAGCGAAAAAAAAATCAGGATGTCCTTTTTTAATGAATTACACATTAAACATACATTCACGATGCTTTAACAAATTTTGTTATAACCAAACCTGTTCTGCATGATTTTCATCATTTTCAGATACTATCTCGAACCGTAAGATAGCATGTTCCACAGTTCACCGCAGTATGTTCTGGGAAAAACTAGGAAAATGTCGTGAAAAGTTGTCCATAGAGTAAGGTTAAGTTAATAAATAAAATTTTTAAAGTATCGTAATGCTAAATGTGTAATTTATTAAAAAACTCCCTCTGGCGGTAAAATTTTGAATTACTTTTATTTACAATTTTTTTACCCTAAACAAATTCCTATACCTTTATTACGTCTTTCACGAAATTTCGCAACTTTATCAACAATAGTTTTGTCTGTAGACAACTTTAAAGTAGGATCGTTTAATTATGGACACCTTGTAATAAAGAAATATCGCATTTAAGTGGTCGTTTAAGTGGTCCTTTGAAACGTCCAAAAATCGATATTTTTAATAGCTTATAATTAAATATGATTCTTTGTGAACATTTAAAAGCAAACCCCATACAAAAAATCGCATTAGAAGAGAATTTGTGTCTAAAACACTTTGAGATTTTGCTACATGATCAACGGGTTTTTCAATCTTTAAAGCCAATTTTCTCAAAACAGCGATTTTGATCATTGCGCGCACGATTTCTGAAAAACGTTGCCTAGAATTTCACGAAATTTTTGGTGGATGTATTAAACGTACAGAAGCACAAAATGACCTATTATTATTTTTCTCAAGTCAGAAGTTTAGAATTCACGGCTACTTTTGTATAAAAAAAATCTCGATATTTCGAATTACTGTAAAAAATTCTCTGGATCTACAAGTTTTATTTTTTTCATTGTAGGTCATTTTGAACACACTTTATATCTGTACTCATTAAAAAAATTTTGGCTTGTTTCAGCCAAATTCAAATGGGAAAAATCATGCGCACAATGCATGCAAGAATAATTCTTTCGTAAAAACTGTATTATTTTTAAAAATAAATTAAAAAAAAAACTATATATGTGTATACCTTTTCTAACAACTTTGATTGATAAAATAAATCGTTCCTAATAGGTGTTTTCAATTTTATAATTAAAAGTTAATTAGTTAAAGAATGACTGCAATTCTTACAGAGGTCACTTTTCCATGTACTTTATTGGTTTAAAGGTTACCTGAACCCTTAATTCAACAACGGTTTAAAAATCTACGGTGGATAAAAAAGGTGAAAGGCCTAAAAGCAGTACCTCTCTATGTCTTTGTTTCATTCAAGATGTTTTTTTCTACAATCGGACACAATCTTTTATTAAATTTATAAAATGAAAACTTAAAAACAATTTAAAGGAGAAGAATTTAAATTGAACGGAGATTACTTTAAAGGAGTTTTTATCTCTAAAATATGAAACAAAAATCAGCATAAAAAAGATACAACAAAATTTTGCATATAATACAGATATAAAAAGTGTTTTTGTACTTTTAAAGTCACTTTCAAATCAATAATAAAAATTTAGTTTACATTTTGAGAAATAAATATTTCTTTTCCCTGACATTTCAAAGCTGCTTAAAACTTGGCTCATAGGCATAGTTCAAATTTATTTTGAAATTTTCAATAGCGTGTTTCTTTAATAAATAAAATGTAAAACAAAAATAAGTACACATGAAAATATTAATTATCGAAGCCATAATTATTGTTTACATGACTTTTATTATCCAATGAGACTAGATATATTAGATCTAGACATGAAGTCTATATTCTACAGCATATCAATTCAGTTATCTCTCAGCAAAATAATAATAATAAAATAATAAAGAAATAAAAAAAAAAGATTCTTGTGAAATTCAAAACATTATTCAAGTGTTAATGTCATTCAAGTGCTATTGCAGTTTATCAGCTTTGAATATTATTTGGATAATATTAACTTTTTACTATGAGTTTTATCTTTATAGTGTATTACATGTTTACAGGTTTCACATTTCCTTTATATAAGACATTATATAAAACACAATTTATCCCTTTGAGCCTCAAATTACTTTTTGGCATTTTATCATTGATCATTCCAAAGAAAAAGAAGCCAATATCAGAATTGCTCTGTAGATAACGATAAGAAATAAATTTATCAAAGAGACCAGAGAAATTAGATTTTGACTTACAAGAAAAGTTTCACATGATATCAAAATCTGTTATCTAAAGAGAAATAAACTTGCAATTCCTTGTAATCTAAAACTTATTTGAGGTACTCAAGAAATATCACATTTCATTCACAAAATATATTGAAGATAATTACGTTTAGATTTCTAAAAGTGGCACTTGTCTAGATGGAATTACGCTATTTATTTTTCAATATTTTTTCCATTAGACGAGTCAGTTTTATAAAAAAAATTATTTTCCAAGTTAAGAATTTCTAAAATAAAGACAAGCAGTTTTAACTGAACGGATAATAAAGGTATATATTATTTTACAAAAAGAAAAGAAAATCATTTTTACGTAAAAAAAAAAAAAAAACATACATTTATACATAATTTGTAATAAGACGTACTTTGTATTACTAAGATGTTTTCCATATTATTAAAGATAGATACAAATAATAATGATAAAAAAAAGCAATTTAACAAATTACAAAAACCATTTGGAAAACGATTTTTTCAAAGACTAAAATTTAAGACATAAAAAATCGCACGGAGTTCATCCTACATTACGTACGCCATGAATTAAACATTAATAGTGTTATTACACGTAAAAATTCCAAGCGACAAAAATAGCCACCTGAAAGTTACGGATTATCCAAGCATTTCATTGGCTGTTTGGGAAAAGGCTTTTCCATCGTCAGATTTCCAAGAAATCTGACGACACATTTTAAATGAAATTTCATTTTTAAACTTCTAAACATCCGACAATATTACTTTTTACACCGTCGGATAGAGAAAAAAATGTACTTTTAAATGCAATTTGTTTGAAAGCTTTATCTCAATTTGTTTCTGAGTTATTATTTTGTTTTGTAGTTTTTATTACTTTTTTGTCATAGTGGCAACAGAAGGTATCCATCGTTGTTAAATGTAAAGAGAAATACAGATTACTGTACAGACCAATCAGAATACGAATAAAATTCGGATTAAACCAATAAAAACCTTCAGATATGCTTTTGATTTCCTAGCCTGACAGAGAACAATAACCATTTTTCCAAATGGTTAATAATAAATTAATTTACTTTTTAAATTCAAAATATTCAAATTATCATGCTTCATAAAATTTAAAATTTTTACGTCTATTACTTCCTATTAATCTATGAGATCAAGCACGGTAAAATATTTTTGAAATACATTTGAAAGATTTTTTTGAAGATTTTTTTTCGTTTTAATGCCCCAAGTACATTAGAACCCCCACAAAAAATTAATAATAACATATTAAATATAAAGACATAGCATTTTGTTTACTGATTTTGTTGTTGTTGTTCTTTCTTTTTTTAGAAAATAACTTCTTTTTTTTTAAATCCCTTGATATTCTTTTTCCATTACATTGTGATTTATTTTAACCCTTAAATACCTGGTGTTGCTTTTTGGCAACATACCCAATTTAGGCTCTGAAATACAATAGAATAATATAGAAGCTATAATGCCTAATGTTTCCAATAAAATACATTCTGAAGATATTATTAAATCGATTTTCCACATGTAGATGGCAACACTTGTGCTGTTTAAGAATAAAGATAGATTTATTTTTTCAATTGCTGCTACTTGTTCTTTTTGTTTTGTTCGGAAGCTTGCGAAATACCCTATTTTGACCTGCAGTGAGCAAGTAAAATTTATTTCTTATTATAGTTCCTAAAATTCTTGTGTGTTTAATATTATAGAATTTTATCAAGGGAAATTATTTTTTCAATTAAACACCAGTATTGCTGATTAGTAACAAACTGTTTTTAAGCTGTAAACTATATTTAAAACAAAATATGATTTTTTTTAAAGTATTTTTCCCATGATTTACTTAAAAAATGAAAGCCGAAAAACATTATTAAAATGATTTTTGAAAAATCAGGCATTTAAGGGTTAAGTTATAAAATATTGTATTTCATCTACGTATTTATTTCCTTCTTCCTTAAGTCCTACCTCACAATTGTTTGAAGAAGAGACCTATATCAACATTTACTTCATAGTTGCAAAACTTTAGTATGTTTGTAAATTTCTGTGGTTGGAAAATTTTAAATGAAAATAGATAATTTGACATTTAAATAAAAATGTTTAATTTATATAAACTTCATAGAAACTCATGTACAAAATATCAAAGTATATTGTTTGCACTCATACAGAGGGGAATTTAAAGAAAATAGGGATAAAAAATCTCGCCCAATAAATACAATCCAGCCATCACTTACAAGCAGTTGTAATCAAAATGAAAATAGTTTAAAAATTTTTTGTTATTTAAAAAAAAAAAAAAAAAAAAAAAAAAAAAAAAAAAAAAAAAAAGGAACATCCCATTTAACAAAAATAAACGTAGTTTCGCAATAATTTTTTACATCTGTTAGCAATATCTTTTTTATATTAAATGCATCAACGCCTATAAAGCTAGAGAAGCGTATGCAGATCCTACACAACGTTCAACTGAGTGAGTTAATCTGCTAAAGTTCATTCAATATGGTCAAAGATATATAGATAATTTCTAAATTTAAAATGACCATTAAGACTGCTTTACTTGTCAAATAAAAAGCTTGTTTTCGAACATTTAAAAAACTCGACTTTTAATACTTAAACCCTGCCAAAATATTTTGACAGTTTTCAAAATCTATTCCAGTGGTCCCCGACATTTTATTGGCCACGCCCCAACAAAGCATTTCTAAAATCACCATGCCCCCCCCCCCCCCAACCTCACTCTGTAAATTATGTCTCTTATTATTTAACAAGTGAGGTGTTCATACGGTGGAAGCGTAATACAGCCTTAACAATAACCAAGCTATTCATTTCACATTTTTTTTTTACTTATCAAAGGGATGACTCTTCTGTCAGAAATGCGTTTTTAAAATTAATTCTATAAATTCAATGAGACTGTACATCTTCGCATTTTTGCGATAAAAAGAGTTTTGTTGTATTTTTCCAACTTCCCTCAGTGTTAACCTTCCTACCCTGAATGGGTCTAATCGACCCATTTCTGTAATTCATTTTATTCGATTCGAACCAGAAATTTGTTCGTAAAGTAATATAAATAAAAGGCACCGAACAGTACTGAACAGTGAAGTAGCGGTTATGGGGTTACCTAGTTGTCATCAATTCACACCCAGTCTGTATATTGTGATGTCTTATATTATAAAAATTGAGCCATTGGGAAAAAGAAAAGGTGTAGCTGTTTACAACTACTTAAAATAAGAAAAGTTGAAAATATTACTAGCATAGGTGCTTTAATAATAAATAAAGATAGAAGATAATTTAAGTTTAAAACTTGAGAAGAGAGTTGGTATTATATTAAAATATAGGTATAACTGCAGTTACTAAAACTGCTATAAAAAGAGAAAATATATATAAGTTAACACTAGTTCAAGGTTACACTCACCAAGCATGGACAAGAAAAGCGGTTAAGAAAGGCAGCAAGGCTGCTTACATTAACAAAAAGACACTGATCAGGACAATATATATATATATATATATATATATATTCCTATATAAGTATGTATAGAGGGGTTTTTTAAAAATATTTTATAATAAAAAGTAAAAGGATAAAGATAAAATGAATAAAAGACAAGAGAAATCTAATGCGGTAAACACAAAGCTCACGGGGATTCCATTATTGAGGAGTATTTTGGGCGCTTTCGATGTTGGGGCTCGAAGTCGTCGTAGTCAGGTAGCCCTGCCACAATATCGTTTGGAAGGTTATATAATGCTGAGTAAAAATTTTTCGCAAGGTCTTTAATTCTTTTTCTGAGGGTGATGGTATTGAGATCACTACGGACAGTGGAGTTGCGCAGGTATCTAGATACGCCACGGACAATGCGAAGATTTTTATTATGCAGCTTGCTTAGATTGTCCATAGTGGATTTGCAGGTGAAGCCCCAGACCGGACTGGCATAGGGGATGATGGGGAGGATACATGAATTATAGAGAATGAGTTTGTTGTAGACAGATAGTGTTTTGCTATTGATAAGAGGTTTAAGGGCAAGAGAAGCTCCAGCGACTTTCCCCCTGATGGATAGAACATGCTTGCTCCATGTGAGCCTACGGTCAAGGATGACACCCAGGTACTTGGCTTTGTCTGACCATTAAATAATAGTGTTATTGATAGTTAGTCTAGGAGGAAAGATAAATTTACGAGAAAAATAGACAGCTTTGGTTTTATTTTCATTGATAAGGACGCGCCATAGGTCGCACCAGTCCAGGAAGTCTTCGAGGTGAGTCTGCAGGTACATGTATATACTATACGGGTGGTGTGCAGAGGCATAGATACAAGTATCGTCCGCATACAGGGCTAGATAAGTAAATAATGAGCGTGGGATGTCATTAAAGAATATGTTGAATAACATTGGGCCCAACACGCTCCCCTGAAGGATGCCCGATAGAATAAAAAGTATTATGGATAAAATGTTGTTGATGCGGACGCGAAATGTACGGCCGCAAAGGTATGAGTATATTAAGTGTATTAGTCTGGCACGGAATTTTAGCTTAATCAATTTGTATATAAGGCCTTCGTGCCAGACTTTTTCAAAAGCCTTTGCCACGTCAAGGAATATGGCAGCAGGTGGGATCTTCGCTTTGAGCTTTTCGCTGAGAAACTCAACAACGCGAAGGAGCTGGTGTCGGGTTGAATGTTTTGGGCGAAAGCCAAATTGTTCAGGAATGAGGATGTTGTTTTGCTGAATAAAGTCCTGCAACTGGGGCCTAATGACACGTTTTATGACTTTACTGAGAAGGAAGGAGAGAGATAGGTCTATAGTTAGTAGGATCAGAGAGATCAGTTCCAGGTTTGGATAAGGGTGATATGATAGAAAGTTTCCATGATTTAAGGATGTAATTAAATTTAAGGATAGAATTAGTTAGGTTGGTTATATTGATAATACAGTTAGGAGGAAGATTTTTAAGAGCAGCGTTAGAAATTTAGGTAGGGGGGATCATCAGGGGGGACGGCTAGGAATTGCGGACAGTTTCACTAACCTCATCAAGATGGGCCTGGCTAGCGAAGTTTGGGTTCGGAGAGAATTGCAAAGCGTAGGAGTTGGCAAATAGGTTTACTTTGTCCTGGTCAGAATAAGCATAATTAATATCATTGTCCGAAAGGGGGGGGGGGTATGGGAGAGTAATTTTTATTAAGTTTACGTTTGATAAGCCAGAGAGAATTGTCCTCGCTAGCAAGATTTTTGAGGAAGTTATTCCAACTTTATTGCTATTCTTTATAAAGGCAATTTTTGATTCTGTTTTTAGTTCTATTAATTAAGGGTTTAAGGGAGGGGTCTCTAGAATTTTGAAATTGTCGCCGGAGCTGATTTCGTTTTTTTAATCAGATTACAAATATAGCGGGGAGGAATGAATGAGTTGTTATTTTTGAAAGTATTGAAGGTAGCATGGTTTTGGGCATCAATAATTTTTGAATTTAGAGAATCTACAGCATCATCAGTATCAGATGTAGAGTTAATATTAGGAAAAGTAATATCTTTATTAGCAAGATGATTAGTAATTTTTTTCCAATCTATGGCCACGGAAGGAGGAGGAGGAATAGGGTTAATAATATCAATTTTAAAACAGACAGGATAATGGTCAGAAGAGAGATCGTTAATGACAGTAGAGGTGATAGGATAGGGAAGGTTTTTAGAGATTGCAAGATCAATTATGGAATCGTGGGTATTAGGTGCTGTGCTTATGTGTGTAGGAGTACTAGGTGCGTGTAAGCTTAAGTTAAGGTGTTGGATAAGATTATGGAGAGAGGCACCCCGATGAGAATTGCCGTGACAATTCCAACGCCTGCTCCTGGCATTATAATCGCTAACAAAGAAGCAGTGTTGGTGATGGGAGAAGAGTTGAGTTAAGCTATTAACAGGAAAATTACCATTAGGTGGTGCATATATGGAAGCTAAGTTAATGTTAATGTGGGGAAGTTGGATGACAATACTTGTGTATTCAATGTCATTATAGTTAGAACTATTAAAAAGATAGTGAGGGATATGGTGCTTTATGTATACAGCAGTACCTCCTCTAGGGGTGCCGTCTGAGCGGGGTGAAAAGGCACCGAAAACTAATATAAATAAGTTAATTAAATAGTTTTTTAAGACAATTCTGGTGTGAAATGTTTATTTTAATGTTGAGTAAAATTTCAACAGGGTAGGACGGTTAAAAAAAAAAAAAATGTGTTATATAATCTGCATTCTTATCTTTATAAAATATTTTGAATAGAGACTTACATTTAGCATTAAAATTAATAACATTCACATATTTTATAATTACATTTTGTAGCTTATTAAGAGTTGGTGGAAATGATTTAACCACTTCAGTTTCTTTTTATAGATAACACGATGCACAAGAAGCATTTCAATATTCATATATTTATCAATTTTAAGTAGTCAGTATTCCCAATCATAACAAATCCTCCCTCCCCATTTCCAATATTGTTAATTGTCTTCTAATTATTATCTTATTTTAAAATTTAAAATTCATTTGGAATCATGTAAATGTATTTACTCTGTAGAATTCCTGCACAAGAACCATATATATTTACTATCTACCCATTTCTTTTTCTAATGCTATTTAAGATTTATAAATTATATAAAGTTGGCAATACCTCATTTAGATATTTCTTTTTTTATGTTAAATATCTTCAAGACACTCAAATGTATGTATACTTTAATGCAGTTTCATGTGTAAAAGTTTCTTCATGTGACATACAGAGTGATTCCAGAGTGATTCTAAATTCATGGAGCAGACATTAAGATAAGACTTTAAGGTCGGTACAGTACACTGTAACAATCATTTATTGTATAGGAATGTATGGGCGCAAGTGACGCGTTGAGGAACAAACACCAGGGGGCCAATTTGGCCCTTTTTTATTTCAAAATTTCTCATTCATACCAGAAAATTCCTATACTGTTCTTTTCTTTATTTCCGACATATAAAGAGTGCACAGAGAAAAAATTCTTTTTTGAAAATTTCCGGTATGAAATCCAATTTTTTTAATTAAACAAACTCGCAAAACTGGCAAATCCGTCGAACGCAAGGAATACATGAAAAGAAAAAATTCCGGTTTTTGCGGGTTTTTTTAATCAAAAAATTTCGATTTCATACGGGAAATTTTCAAAGAATTCTTTTTTTATGTAATTATAAAATGTCTGTCTTAAGTAAAGAAAATAATACTATAGGAATTTTCTGGTATGGACGAGAAATTTTGAAATAAGAAACGCCAAATTGGACCTCTAGTTTTTGCACCTCAACGCGTCACTTGCGCCCATACATTCCTATAGAATAAATGATTGTTACAGCGTCCTGTACCAAACCTCAAAGTTTGTACCATGGACATACAATCGCCCTCTATAGCAGAGCGAATAGGTGTAGAAAGCTCTTGCAAGAAGTAATCGAAAAAGGTACCAAAACTTAAAAATACAATCTTAACCATAAAAATTACAAATATTTCCAAGGCTGAAAAAAAAGTGAAATTTTTAAATGCTTATTCTTATAATTATTCTATAAGATTGTATAGAATAGCTTGTATTTTAAACTTTTGAAAATATAGTTTTAAAAAATATATTTTTTTAAATTTCCCTGTATTTCATTTCTTTTTGAAAAGAAATTGATAACAAATGGGTAAGTAAGAAATTTGGAATTCACCCCCGGTGGTTCACACCCCCCATCTTGTGAACAACTGATCTATTCCAAAAGCGGCCTTGAAAGTTTTTCCTGCCTACATTACAAAATTCGAATCCCGTTTGATCGGAGATGTTGCCGTTCACACCAACAATTTTTAAATTCTGTGCATAATGAGTGCATAGTTCATAATGAGACAACATATTTAGAATAATCCTAGTAATGTCGACGGTTAGCTATTTAAAAATTCAACTAATACGCGATAACCGAGTTACAGTTTACACCACCCGACGCAGCAATATCATATATGGAATAACTCAGTTAACGTTATGACTCATGTCTTGGTTTTAGCCAATGCATATGTGCCAAAGCGAATTACAATCTTTTTATTTATTCCATCGTCTTCACCGGCAGACGATTATTGAGAAAAATCGAAACAACTCTTCTCCGCTGGAATTTGCGTGGTGGAGGAAAGTGATAAATGGAGATGTAGTATGCCGTAAAAACGGTTTGTAATATGATGTGGGTTGTGGCTCAAATTTAAATGCCCTCATTCGGCCCAAACAAACCCTAGTCCGTGGAACAGGGACCGAATTCTTTGAAATCTCCCGTGCATATTTTTCTCTAAATGAAAAGGATCGGCTTAGATTTAAGCATTCTAAAATATCATTTCATTGTATTATGAATTAAAAACTTTATAAATAAAGTATACTGTATATATAAAAACTGTATTACTAACAGTTCTCTTCTTTTATTGCGAAAACACGTGATTGTAGCTGGGCCGAACGTAGCGGATTTTAGTGTTACATTTTTGGCCAGCACACTTCATCTATATTCTTTCTCTTTAATCTATGAGTTTGTTACATTCGAATGTTGCCGGTGCCAAGATGTGTTCTTACTTTGTAAATAATTTATTTTTGAAGGTTTTAATTAAAGTATATTTTTCATCATGTCCAACTCATCCTTCTGCCCCTACACATAGTTGGACCTACATATAGAGCACGTTCATTTTGTAATACCCAAACAGAGTCGTAGTTTAATCTAATTACTTTTAAATGTATAAATTATAATATAACATAGCTGCCAACTTTTACGCTTTTTAATTGCCAATAAAATTTAACAAAAATTTTTGCCTTGTTTAATCGTGAGATTTCCGCGATTAAATGAGACAATATTTACTATATAATTTTAGTGGTAACAAGAAAGCGTAAAAGTTTCAACTATGATATAATATTTTTTTAATTATAAGTTTTACTATTTCTATATATACAAGAAATAATAATTTAGAATGCTTAAACACTTTTAAATAATGTTGAATTCACCCCAAAATTTGAAAATAATGGAATGAAATTTTACAACTCTTGAAAGTATTTTTTTAATTTTACTAAAATATATAAAACTTTTAAAGTTCTTGAAAAAAAAATTGTTCACAATGATTGGTATATACCTATAGAAACAAGATTCGTTAAAACATCGTAAATTTAAACACACTTGCCTTTCTAATGTGCAATGTATTTAAGATGTTTAAAGCATGCCAAAAATTTTATCTTCAAACATGATCTTTTTAAACGTTATGTATGCGGCAATAATGACTTTAAAAACGAAAAAAAGCTTTTATTTACTGTGTTTCGCATTTCACCTGTCCACTTTTGATGTAATTGTTTTCCTCGGTGACATGATTTGCTTAAGGTTTCCGCATACCTTCGGAAGAGATTTTTTGAAATTTTTGAAATTTTCTGTTGCTATCCATTTTTTATAATGACATTTACTTTACAACTTTGAAAAAAATTTAAAAATTTTAGCAATTACCCAGAAATAATTTTTTAAAGAGAAAACTAGTCAAAAATTGACATTTCCGCATAACGTAATAACTCAAATATGAAAAAATGTATTGACATTTTGTAAATTGCATAATAAACAAAATAATTTTCTCTAGGACTTAGACTACACACATTAAAATCGAATCTCTATCTAAGATGTAGTCAAAGACAGTCAAAGTACTAATGTCATGAAAAATTCTCAAAATTTGTATCAAGCTTGTCATTTATACCAGTGTAAATATAAAACTATATAATATATTATCATGAGTGTAGCCTATTGCCACAAAAGACATTTGTAAAAGAAGTACAACAGATTTCGTGGCAATTTATGCGCAATTTTTTGTTTTGGATGTTTTGCGTATAGTAAAAATCTGAAAAACTTCATTTTTGAAAAAATGCTAAAAATAACTTTTAAACACTATCAAAAGCTGCAATAGCTGTAACTTTAAACGTCTGTAACCCGAGTTCTATTTTAAATACAGAAAAAAATTAAGCAGATTTCGATAGATAAAAGATTAAAATTGAATGTTATATCAAAAATGAAAAATCGATATTTTGATCGAAAATTACGTTTTAATGGTGTTCGGATACCTTAAGTTTTTTTGCTGCGAAATCAAGCTGGCTATGGAAGATATATCAGTGCTGTTTTAGATGGTGACCGGCAGAATAGGTTAAGAGGGTCACAAAGTAACCATTGGAGTGGACAACGAGGTGACCGAATCTACCCCACACATGCTGAAAAGCATATTCAAAAAATAATCACTGAGTAGATTAAAAAAAATTATAACGTACCATCTATTAAAACATAGTATGATAGATTTAGGGTTTCGTACTTAAAAAGTAAAAAAGGAACCGTTACAAGATCACTCCTGTGTCTGTATGTCCGTCTGTACTCGTAAACTAAGGAACGTGGAAAGTTCAAATTGATTGAAGTAATAAAGACTGTGACTCACATATTTATAGATCATTAACAATTCAAAAATTTATTTAGGAAAGATGTAGAGTTACTTAACATTTCTTATAGTTAAGTTACTTGAAAAAAAAATATTTGTATATCGCAGGAAAACTTTCATATCACCGAACTCAAAAAGTCCTTCCGGCCAGTGCCGGGAGGAAGAGGTAGCTTTCATAATCCTTATTTAAAAAAAGCCAAATTATATCATTCAAACACACGAAGCTCAATTTAGTGGAAACCGAATATAGGAGATTCAATACTAATTTTTATCAATTTAATGAATGAGAATTTCGCGAAATTAGTCAGCTTTATCCAAGCTGCTTTTCTTTAAAGTAACATATATTTGGCTGCCAAATTCGGCAATTTCTTAAAGTGCCTGTCATTTTAAGACAACATGGTGGATGAGGCTAAGCAGTGAACTTGGTCGAGACCTTAGTAATTGCTGTGCACATGCTCACTCACATCGGAATCGGTTAATATATAGGAGTGCTGTCGCATGCAAAAAATCAGATTTTTCAAAATGTCACCCACAATAGAAATTGAAACTGATATATCTGAGCCATTTTTTAAGGTAAAGACAAACAAAAAATGCTCCTGAATCCTTATATCAAGATCCTGAATCCTTATCCAAATGCTTAAGAAAGAAACCTTTTTCAATTTCTAATTTTTTTGCACCTCACTTTAAATATATATATATTTTTTAATTTAATGGTCGCCATTTTGAAACAAGATGGCTGATGAATCTGGCCAGCGAACTTGGTCGAGGTGTTGATGTATACTATCAACATGCCTTCTTACATCGAAATAGGCGAATACGTGTGTTATCGCGTGACAAATACAAGATCGTTTCAAAATGTTAGCCATGCTAGAAATTCAAAGTGCTATAAATCAACCATTTTTTAAGATATAAACAAAAGAACTAATTTTCAGAAACAAAAACTGCTCCGGAATCTTTGTATCAAGGCCAAACACATAAAAAAATCTTTTTCATTTTCCAATTGTTTAATACCTCATTTTGAATTTTAAATTTAATTTTTTTTAAATGGCAACCCTTTTGAAACAAGATGGCGAATGAAGCTGGCCAACGAACTCGGTCGAGACATTGGTATGTACTATGTACAGACCAAGTTACATCCAAATAGGTTCATAATTACGCCTGTTAATCGCGTGACAAAAATCAGGTCGTTTTAAAATGTCAGCCACAAGAGAAATTCAAAATGCTATTACTCAGCCATTTTTTTTAGATATAGACGAAAGAAAAACTGTTCCGGAATCTTTGTATTAAGATCAAACACATACAAAAAAAAATCTTTTTCACTTTCCAATTTTTTCGTATCTCATTTAAATTTTTTTATTTTTTTATTTTTTTAAATGGCCGCCATTTTGAAACAAGATGGCGGATGAAGCCGGCCAACGAACTCGGTCGAGATATTTGTATGTACTATGTACACACCAAGGTACATCCAAGTCGGTTCATAAATACGCCTGTTATTACGTGAGAAAAATCAGGACGTTTCAAAATGTCAGCCACGCTAGAAATTCAAAATGCTATAACTCAGCCATTTCTTAAGATATAGACGAAACAAAAACTGCTCCCGAATCTTTTTATCAAGGTCAAACACATAAGAAGAAAATATTTTTTCAATTTTTAATTTTTTGGTACCACATTTCAAATTTAAATTTTTCTTAAAAATTTAAATGGCCACCATTTTTAAACAAGATGGCGAATGAAGCTGACCAACGAACCCGGTCGAGACATTGGTATGTACTATGTATAAACGAAGTTACATCCAAATCGGTTCATAAATACGCCTTTTATCGCGTGACAAAATTCAGGACGTTTCAAAATGTCAGCCACACTAGAAATTCAAAATGCTATAACTCAGCCATTTTTTAAGTTATAGACGAAACAAAAACTGCTCCGAAATCTTTGTATAAAGGTCAAATACATAAGAAAAAATATTTTTCCATTTTCAATTTTTTGGTACCACATTTCAAATTTGAAATTTAAAAAAAAAAATAAATGGCCGCCATTTTGAAACAAAATGCGGATGAAGCTGGCCAACGAACTCGGTCGAGAGATTGGTATGTACTACGTACACACTGAATTACATCCAAATCGGTTCATAAATACGCCTTTTATCGCGTGACAAAATTCAGGACGTTTCAAAATGTCAGCCATGCTAGAAATTCAAAATACTATAACTCAGCCATTTTTTAAGATATAGACGAAACAAAAACTGCTCCGGAATCTTTGTATAAAGGTCAAATACATAAGAAAAAAATATTTTTCCATTTTCAATTTTTTGGTACCACATTTCAAGTTTAAAATTTTTTTTAAAATTTTAAATGGCCGCCATTTTGAAACAAAACGGCGGATGAAGCTGGCCAACGAACTCGGTCGAGAGATTGGTATGAACTATGTACACACTGAATTACATCCAAATCGGTTCATAAACACGCCATTTATCGCGTGACAAAATTCAGGACGTTTCAAAATGTCAGCCACGCTAGAAATTCAAAATGCTATAACTATGCCATTTTTTAAGATATAGACGAAACAAAAACTGCTCCGGAATCTTTTTATAAAGGTCAAATACATAAGAAAAAAATATTTTTCCATTTTTAATTTTTTGGTACCACATTTCAAGTTTTAAAATTTTTTAAAAATTTTAAATGGCCGCCATTTTGAAACAAAACGGCGAATGAAGCTGGCCAACGAACTCGGTCGAGACATTGGTATGTACTATGTACACACCGAATTACATCGAAATCGGTTCATAATTACGGGAGTTACAGCGTGACATAGGTCAGATATATATATATATATATATATATCAATTTTGAACGGAGGGTGGTTTCGGGGTCTGGGGGTCATGATCGATGAAAATATACCAAAATTTTTTGAAATCGCTTTCCTCCGAACGGCTGCAATAGGTAGCTTTTTTGTAAAGAAAGCTACCTAATGCTATTACTCAGCCATTTTTTTTTTAGATATAGACGAAAGAAAAACTGTTCCGGAATCTTTGTGTTAAGGTCAAACACATACAAAAAAAATATTTTTCATTTTCCAATTTTTTGGTATCTCATTTAAATTTTTTTATTTTTTAATTTTTTTTTAAATGGCCGCCATTTTGAAACAAGATGGCGGATGTAGCTGGCCAACGAACTCGGTCGAGATATTTGTATGTACTATGGACACACCAAGGTACATCCAAGTCGGTTCATAAATACTCCTGTTATTACGTGAGAAAAATCAGGACGTTTCAAAATGTCAGCCACGCTAGAAATTCAAAATGCTATAACTCAGCCATTTTTTACGATATAGACGAAACAAAAACTGCTCCCGAATCTTTTTATCAAGGTCAAACACATAAGAAGAAAATATTTTTTCAATTTTCAATTTTTGGTACCACATTTCAAATTTAAATTTTTCTTAAAAATTTAAATGGCCGCCATTTTTAAACAAGATGGCGGGTGAAGCTGGCCAACGAACCCGGTCGAGACATTGGTATGTACTATGTATAAACGAAGTTACATCCAAATCGGTTTATAAATACGCCTTTTATCGCGTGACAAAATTCAGGACGTTTCAAAATGTCAGCCACGCTAGAAATTCAAAATGCTATAACTCAGCCATTTTGTAAGATATAGACGAAACAAAAACTGCTCCGAAATCTTTGTATAAAGCTCAAATACATAAGAAAAAAATATTTTTCCATTTTCAATTTTTTGGTACCACATTTCAAATTTTAAATTTTTAAAGAAATTTTAAATGGCCGCCATTTTGAAACAAAATGGCGGATGAAGCTGGCCAACGAACTCGGTCGAGAGATTGGTATGTACTATGTACACACCGAATTACATCCAAATCGGTTCATAAATACGCCTTTTATCGCGTGACAAAATTCAGGACGTTTCAAAATGTCAGCCACGCTAGAAATTCAAAATGCTATAACTCAGCCATTTTTTAAGATATAGACGAAACAAAAACTGCTCCGGAATCTTTGTATAAAGGTCAAATACATAAGAAAAAAATATATTTCCATTTTTAATTTTTTGGTACCACATTTCAAGTTTTAAATTTTTTTTAAAATTTTAAATGGCCGCCATTTTGAAACAAAACGGCGGATGATGCTGGCCAACGAACTCGGTCGAGACATTGGTATGTACTATGTACACACCGAATTACATCGAAATCGGTTCATAATTACGGGAGTTACAGTGTGACATAGGTCAGATATATATATATATATATATATATATATATCAATTTTGAACGGAGGGTGGTTTCGGGGTCTGGGGGTCATGATCGATGAAAATATACCAAAATTTTTTGAAATCGCTTTCCTCCGAACGGCTGCAATAGGTAGCTTTTTTGTAAAGAAAGCTACCTAAAACACATTTCTTTTAATTTTAGGCTTTTTATTTAAATTTTATTTTTAACTAATCACATCTGAAGTACAATTTCCGACATATTTTACATAAAACTGTTAAAAAACTGTAATCTATTTTAATTCTGAAAAATGAGAACGCTTCATACTAAAATGGTCAAGTAACTGCTATATATATTTTAAAAAAATGAAAGGTTGGCTATTTTGCAGCAGAATTTGAACAGTGTTGGTCAGAATAGATGTACAAATTTTCGTTATGTAACCATTTTCTGCAAAAACGCTTAAGAAGCTGAACAGTTGGCTGCAGATTTTTTGCATTGTGTAAAATATGGACCGCCAAAAAAATAAGTAAATAATATAGCCTCCGACATAAAAATAGTCGGACTGCACTGCATTAAAGTATATATTTTTTAAACCAATAGATAAATGAGTGTTAATATTTTAACCAATAATTATATTTATAAATAATAACATGAGTATAATTTTATATATATATAATATATATATGTATATATATATATATACATTGGCGGCCAAAATTGTGGAAATTTTTTTACATTTTCATGTTTTATAACTTTGTTTGCTTGAAGAAAATAATAAATTTCACTTAAATACAAATTTTTATATATCAAATTCAAAGAAATGTAACGTAGAATTTAATAAAAGAACAAAAAATGTTACGCTTGAATTAAGATCTATCTTATATTTCATTGTATTTTAAAGTTGCACTTACCCATTCAATATTTAGTAGGATAACCCTTGTTTTTTATTATAGCTTCACAGAGCCTTTCCATTGTGAGAACTAGTGTTTAGACTTCATCCTATTTAACAACATGATGCCAAGAATCAATTATATCTTCAATAAGTTGCGTTTTATTAGATGGACACTTTTTTGTACAAGGATTTTCAAAGGTCGCACAGTGGTCCCAAATCGCGATTATGTGGCCAAAAATCAGAAAATCGAAGTTTCGTATTTCGAAATGAAATAAATTCCACAATATTTAGAAGTATCTGAAAATTTATATTCTTTAATATTTTGGTTTTATAAGCTCACAATAATTCGCATTGCTTATGTGAAGTTAGGGGTTTTGAGCGTTTTCTGCTGTTGCGTTAATTTCAGGCAAATTCTTTGCATTCACACCCTAACTAAGACATTTTCCAATAGTTTGTCGTTTTTTTCTTTGCACTTCTCTGAAACAATATTAAATTCCATATTTAATTTGATTTTTCGATTGCAAAAATATCAAAAATTAAAAAAAGAGGATTTTTTTTTTTTTTTTTTTTTTTTTTTTTTTTTTTTAAATACATAGTTTTAAGGAAGATTTGTACATGAAAAGTGATATATAAAAAAAGTCCTTCCGAGTTCCTCAGAGTTTTATAGTACAAAATGTAGAAGGAACCTTCTAAAATCATACCCCAAGTGATTTATTGCGACTTTTTGAGAACCAGTAGTTTGAATTTGGACATGGGATACGAATTTGTACCGCAAAAAAATTTAAAACGAAATCAGAAAGGGGGGTTGAAGAAGAAAAAAAATCCATAAATAGTCAATTAACAAGGTATCAAATCCGCATGAATTTTTTATGTATCTTCTTAATATTATCTACAACTTTTATATTGAAAAGTTTTTTATAGGACCAATTCTTACTGCAGGAACAAATTAAAAATACATCGAGATTGAAGAATAAAAATATCGTATTAAGGATGTACTCAAATCCAAACTGCTTATTTTCTGACTCATTTTAGGTAGCTTTCATTACAAAAAGCTACCTATTGCAGCCGTTCGGAGAAAAGCGATTTCAAAAAATTTTGGTATATTTTCATCGATCATGACCCCCAGACCCCGAAACCACCCTCCGTTCAAAAGTTGATATATATATATCTGACCTTTGTCATACTGTAACTCTCGAATTTATGAACCGATTTGGATGTAATTCGGTATGTACATAGTACATACCAATGTCTCGACCGAGTTCATTGGCCAGCTTCATCCGCCATTTTGTTTCAAAATGGCGGCCATTTAAAATTTTCTTAAAAATTTTAAATTTGAAATGTGGTCTCAAAGAATTATAAATGGAAAAATATTTTTTTTATGTATTTGACCTTGATACAAAGATTCGAGAGCAGTTTTTGTTTCGTCTATATCTCAAAAAAATGGCTGAGTTATAGCATTTTGAATTTCTAGCGTGGCTGACATTTTGAAACGTCCTGATATTTGTCACGCGATAACAGGCGTATTTATGAACCGATTTGGATGTACTTTGGTGTGTACATAGTACATACAAATATCTCGACCGAGTTCGTTGGCCAGCTTCATCCGCCATCTTGTTTCAAAATGGCGGCCATTTAAAAAAATTTAAAAATTTTAAATTTAAAATGAGATACCAAAATATCAGAAAATGAAAAAGATTTTTTTTGTATGTGTTTGACCTTAATACAAAGATCCCGGAACAGTTTTTGTTTCATCTATATCTAAAAAAATGGCTGAGTTATAGCGTTTTGAATTTCTATTGTGGCTGACATTTTAAAACGACCTGATTTTTGTCACGCGATAACAAGCGTATTTATGAACGGATTTGGATGCTACTTGGTCTGTACATAGTACATACCAATGTCTCGACCGAGTTCGTTGGCCAGCTTTATTCGCCATCTTGTTTTAAAAGGGTTGCCATTTAAAAAAAATTAAATTTAAAATTTAAATTAAGGTATTAAAAAATTGGAAAATGAAAAAGATTTTTTTATGTGTTTGGCCTTGATACAAAGATTCCGGAGCAGATTTTGTTTCTGAAAATTTGTTCTTTTGTTTATATCTTAAAAAATGGTTGAATTATAGCACTTTGAATTTCTAGTATGGCTAACATTTTGAAACAATCTTGTATTTGTCACGCGATAACACACGTATTCGCCTATTTCCATGTGAGAAAGCATGTGGATAGTATACATCAACATCTCAGCCAAATATAAGTTACTTTAAATAAAAGCAGCTTGGATAAAGCTGACTAATTTCGTGAAATTCTCATTCATAATGATTTAGTATTGATAAAAATTAGTATTGAATCTCCTATATTCGGTTTCCATTAAATTGAGCTTCGTGTGTTTGAATAATATAAGTTGGCTTTTTTAAAATAAGGTATTTGAAAGCTACCTCTTCCTCCCGGCACTGGCCGGAAGGACTTATTAAATTCATTTTTGCTTTCAAACGCATCCATTTGGTAGGTTCTCTTATTCAGAAACTATATAGTGTGCCGTAATGGTCGATTTTTTTTATTAAGGCAGAATACATTTTAAAAAATGATATCAAAGTGGGCATTTTGAACCGAAATATTGAATGCGATTGTGTTGGAAACGAATAAAAGGGTCCTACTCAGAAAATAATTGTCTATAAATCAAGTTCTAATTAATTGATCGAAAAATAAAAACATAGGTCTCTTATAAATGTCTTTAAAAAATCACGTCAGCAAGTTTCATGTTTTTCCTTTTAAAATTGAATCTGAAAATGTGTCTGAAACTTTCGAGTTGTTGACCATGGAAAAATATTTTTTGAATACTGGCTTTAACATGATTATGATAAAACCAGCTCTTATATAAAAATGAAATTAAAAACTTGTCAAAAGTGGCCAGATAAAATTGCTATTGTTGGTTTATCTCTAATCATGATTTAGTTTTTGTTGGTGAAATTAGCACTTAACTTCGAAATCTACCTGAGCCAGTAGGCCGAGCCGGCATTTTTTTTTAATTCGCGGTGGGGGGAGGGCTTAAGAGTTGAGGGATATTATATATATTTATATATATTTTTAATTATTTGTTTTTAAATTTTTCCCTTGCATTTTTCGTTTATATCAAAGTAGTATTAAGACTTCACTTTATTTCAAAAAGTGCATATTTAAAGTTATATATATATATATATATATATATATATATGTATATATACTTTTTTCTACCAACATGCATGTATGGGAAATTCAATCAACTGAAAAACATCATTTAATGTTTTAAATTTTCTGATTATTTGGAAAGTATATTTTACCTACTTACAAATAAATTTTATTAATTTTCACGTATCGTCAGATAAATAATCTATTGCAAAAATGTTTTATTAATGGTATTTTTTTTTCAGTTTATTATATGAATGTTAATTTAATTATATTAATTTACATGCGCATTTAAATTTTAATGAATACTTTAATGTAAACACTTATTTATATGGATTTCATACTTATTTACATTTATTCTCATTAAACAAATAACCAATCTCGTAATATTTTTTAAGGAATATGTACAGTGCATCCTTTGCGCTTTTACTATTCTAAAGAAATGTGTTCACCTGAAACTAGATATTGGCCTAGAAGTATAACCCCACAGTCCATGGGCTCTCATCATTTCACATCCTCGCTGTTCCTATCTCTGATGTTCATTCATCACCCATCCCCTCTTCGTTTGAAAGGGGAGAGCTTCCTACACATTCTCTGAAGAAAACCAAAGAACGTCTGTAATTTCTTTGAGAAAACACTAAGAAACATTAAGAAGCGAAAATTTCAAATATACTAGAAAATTAGATATGTAATTATTTATTTAATATTATCAAAATAAAGTAACAAAGGCAGATTCTTCATTTTTTTTGGAATTTTAATGGTATTATTCTCAATGTAATAGAGAGAGGCAAAAGAAGTGGGAGGGGGGGGGGCGAATTTTTTTAAAGTAATCTAATTAATGAATTGAATAATTTTCTTATTTATTCATAGTAAATAGATGTCGAAAACTTAAAAAATAGTAATAATATTTTTGGATTTTCCTTGCTATAGGGACAAATGGAAAAAGGGGAGATTTCACGTGTATGTGCGTGTAGGAGGACGGGGAGGGGGGTAAAATTTAGCTGATTGATTATTTATGTATTTTATTAATTGCTTATACTCTTTATTATTACTTTGCAATTACATTCAAAAGAGAAAAAAATAAGATTTTTTTTATATTCAGGGAATAAGAAAATAAGACTTATTTTATATTTTCAAGGAGGGAGGGAGAGAGGGTGTTGGGTTAAAATTTCAGGGGAGAGTGAATTCAATGATTTGTTTTAATAAAGTGAAAATATTCACCATAATCAAAATGGGAAAATTCTCATTCCTGTAAAAGAAATCCTGAAAAAACAGAAAATTTAAATTTAATAAAATCTGCCCCCCCCCTCTATTGCGCCCCCCCCCCCAATTTCCTCCCCCGTAACCCCAATTACATTTAGTTTAAATTAATAATGTAATATCATTTAGAATGTTATACAATTAAAAATGAATCATATAACCACTAGGAAAGCCAGGAATGATTTTTGGCCACTTGATTGCGATTTGGGACCACTGTGCGTCGTCACAAATTTTCTATAGGATTCAGATAGGGCTGTTTCCTGGCAGGGTAATAATTGTATGGTTTTATTTTTTAAACCATTCTTTGCATATTTTTTGCCGTATGGCATGGAGCTAAATCCTGCTGAAAGATAAATGGTGCTTTATTAGGGAAGAAAACCCTGATGGAAGGTAGCAATTTTGGTTCCAGGAAAGTTTCGGTGTACTTTTTTAAGCAGACATATTTTCTATTTTGATAACTTTAAACACATATTTAACCGGTTAAAGAAATGTACTATTGGAGGATGATGCAGCAATTCCTAAATTATTAACTCAACGCTGCTTAATTAAACACAATTTCCGCTTTAAACATCCTTCTAACACAATATATGAAAGTACCATATTAACTTACTTAAGTTAATCTCCTAAAAGTCTCTCCGCATTTAGGAAATTCAGTTCATTACTAATAAGTCTCTGATGAAAACATGCCCCCTAAATGAGTAGAACGTTTTAAATTCTAATTCGAAATTTTGTCGCCTTTTCCAGAGCTTAAATTTCAGGTAAATGAAACACGCGTCAAACCATTGACGCTCGTACTTTTATTTGACCTTCAGAGTTAAAAAAGAAAAAATAATGAAAATTTTTTGGCATTTTTCGCCGCATTTATGGATAATGGGGGCACTTTATAATTAGCAATGTGCATTTTAATGGGAATTTTGTTTAAAAAAAACGTTTTAAATGAAGAGAAATGTTTCCCGATATGTGCCTTAAGTTCGGAAGTCGCAGTATATAGCATTTATATATGATTATTGCGTTAAGATTTTAAGTACAAGAACATTGTCGCATTTTGGCATTGTCACATTTAGGCACAATTACCTTACAAACGAGAAATCGAAAAAAAAACCTCTTCTAAACTTTTAACATTAAAAAGCTAGTTTTGTCGTTTGCCTAGCGTAGACACTTAAGAATAAATATAGCAATAGGTTTTGCGTTGCTTCTACTTAACATTATATCTGTGTTCGTTTGAATTTGATTAAAAAAAGAGAAAAAAACTCAACTCCATAAATCAAGAGTAAAGTTCCCATTGAGATTATTAAAAGCTATGCTTAAATATCTTGTGTATCATAATTCAAAAATTTTGGATTCATTTCAGAAATTGCGAAAGGTAATTTTTGCTTCCTTTATTGTGGTTGTTTTGGTAATTACATGAGATAAAACACAAATTATTTTGGAATTTTAGGCGGAAATTCGAAATTTCTGAATAAAAAAAGATGTGTGTCGGGCAACCTCGATTCAGCTGTATAATATTTATAACTTATGTAATATCACAAAGTTAACCTAAAATCGAAATCATGATTATATTTTGAATGACACTAAATTTAACCACAAGATGAAGTAAAGTGTAATTATACTGTATTAAATACGGAAGTGAAGTTTCTCGAAATATTAAATAAGTAAACTAAAAGGAAAAAATTGTTTTAATCTTTGAAATTCTACACATCTAGTTCTAGATATTGTAAAAATATCAAAATTCATTCAACTCCGACGCAGAAATTTAAAGAGGATAAGAAAGTCTAAATTTCCGAACGTGGTATCTGACACGTTTAAAATATTCTGAATTATTTCTTTAGCAAAAAAAAGTACCTTTTTTAACTGTCGAACATAATTCTTCTTTTAATTTCCCTAAAAAAATAAGTAATTTAAAGTGAATGGAGATTACATTTAAAAGATTTTTTTTTTTTTAAATGACAAAAGAATCCCCGTTAGCAAAAATATATGTAATTTAACACATAAATGGTACATAGGCAAAATTTTATTTTTCTCATTACTAAAATATTTATTAATACATTTATTGATAAGAACTGTTTTCTAGAAATCAGCACAAACTTTTCTTGACTGTTAAGCTATGAAAAAACGAGACAAAGAACACACGTGGGCACTGTAAGATAACTTTAATAGCCACATTACTATGTAAAACTGTTATCGGGTATCAAATAAATAGTTTCGTAGAACATTATTGATTTTACTTTTGGTGGTACTTGCTGGAAGTTGTACAAAATTTAGATCCATACTGACAGTATTTGATTCGATTGATCAATTTCTGGGTGTTATCTGCTTTCCAGACTTTAGCATACACTTCGGGCTTCAGATAGCCTCAGAACCACTTAGTTGGCCGAGTTGTCGGACTTCTCTGCTAACGTGATGTTTTGCTGGAAGATGCGGCTGAGAACGATAATGCAGTAATGACTGCTTGCCAAATCTGAAGAGAAGACGTAATCACTGACGTTGTAGTTTCTACGGATGTAGAGGATGAGACGACGACGAATACACTTGTTAAAATCTCATTATCTGTTGAGAGCGAACCCAGACATTCGGATGAATGGACGAATCAAGCATTTTGGACCCATCGCAATTCGAACAATGATCTATTCTTCGAATTTCTCTTTAGTAGCAAATTTAATGATACGCTGTACCGTGGAAATATCAGATGTGTAGTTTCATAGACACAATAATCGTTAAAGTTGGAGTAAGTAAGCGTGAAATATGTCTCGTCATCTAATATGAATGCTCGATCAGAGAAATTTCTGAACCTAGCGACCACACTTCGTTTTCGTATTGCTTTTCTATTCGTTTTGGTATGACAATTTTCTTGTGCTATTTGATGTTTAGATTCTTGGTAATTGTTTAATGTTGGTGGCCGGGTGACATACTGAATTTCGCAGCCGTGGAATAGACGACTCAGTCGTTTTTGCCAAGCAGCCATTTCAACTGCTGTAACTTTTGCTTATTGCGTTTTTGGGATTTCCTACCCGATCCCGGCTGTGTTTAGGCCGGGAGTCTCTTCTAGTAACGTTGTAGAACATCGTATATACTTCGTTTGGGCATATTTTTGGCAAAAAAATGGTTCAAGATGAACTTTTTCCCATGATGAATTTTGCCTTCGTAAAATTGTACACACCCGTAATCAGGCACTCCTCTTTCGACACCATTCTCTGAAAACACAGATTACTTAATGAATTCTCGGATAACGGGGGTGGCCTTATATAGGATAACGCAACGCTTCGCTCACAGGTATAGCTTGATTCGTATTCTTTTGCTATCTTGCATAACTGCAAAGTTTGTGCTGATTTGAAGGAAACAGTCCTTATGTGGAAAACTTTTATAATTAAGTACTTTTTTAATGCAAAATTCTCCGTTTCTTCGTAGTTCAAAATCCCTTAAATTCGAGTAGATAAGAAGCTCCTTTTTTTCGTAATGTATTACATTTAATAAAATATAGATGACAATGTACTTGAAACTGCAAATCATCAGTTAACTGTTAATATCATTGGAGAAATCACGGAGTACAGCTGTTTGGATATTACTTTAGTATTAATTTTACACTGTGAGACTTTTTAAGACATTTCCCTGTTAACTGGACAAAGAAGGTTTGAAAAGACATAAACGGACTGAAATATGATCGTAGATTAGGAGCCCTATGCTCCCTAGCTATGTAGAGACTTTACGATAAAAATACAGGGTGCCCGAATTGTAACTTTTCAATTAAAAAATAATTAAAAATAAACAATCCATGATATGCACTTGCGGTTTTTTATGTTCTATGAAAAAAAATATCAACGTTCTTTTAAAATGAAGTGTAAAGCAGATAGCGTTACTTCAAGGTATTACCGAGACCACCTAGATCTGCCGACAGAACACATTTGGAGTTTTTTTTTTTTTTTCATGGGGATACATGAAAAACATTGTTTACGAATCTCCAAATCATGATAGGGTGAATGAAAAGCCTAATTACAGCGACCATCCAGGCTGTTGATGCTGCAATACCCCATAGAACGTAGTTAGAAATCCTGTATAGACTATATAGTGTTGCGCGCGACTAATGGTACTAACATCAAATAAAATATTGCAAAAAAATGATATTTTATTTATGGAACATAAAAAATCGTATGTACATATATTTTTTTTGTTTATTTTTAGGTGCGTTTTAATTACATAAATACGTAGCACCTATAGTCGTCGTCTGGTTCTTCCGGCTGTCTCAGCGCAAAAACTACCCAACCGAATGATTTGAAATTTAATATATATAATTGTTGTTGAATTTTGTAGAGTCATTTCTAATTTTATGAAAATAGAATCAAAACTTAAAAAGTTATAATAAAAATTTTCTTCTTTCTATTAAATCCTGTCATTCGTAATGCATTCAATGATATCCTATGATGGTAAATACTCTAGACTGCCATGGTGATTACGCTCTATTTAAGATGGAGACCTATTATTTCCCTATAACTGAGTTTAATACATATAATCGAAATAAATTTTCTATTCATGCATATTTACATAAGAGTGCAACAGCTATTGCACGAAGATCTGAATGTATATAAAACTAGCTAAAGTACGAACGCACCTCATTTGTCACGTTTGACATACAATTTCTGACTTGTTTAAAATTGTAAAGATACATTTCAGACACCTTACACTTTTCTTACATATAAATGATTTATATCACATATAAATGCATTTTAGACGCTATTTTTCTATACAAACCTTGGATAGGACTGTAGAAAAGAATGGTGTCACTTGCAGTATTATGTAACATTTATTTATGTGTATGATTGTCAATCTGATTTATGTCATGATTTCTGGACATTAGTCTTCATTCTTTGAATTCAATTCAAAGAAATACTTTTTTCGAATTTTGAATGTCCAGAAAGGTTCAAAACCAACTAAAGATATTTTGGACATACTTATCATGTCAATAAATGTTGTAACATTTCTTTTTTTTCTTTTTAAAGTGCTGAAACATTTGTCACATTTATATATATAAACTTGCAGACCAGCCCGGCGTAGCCTGGGGTTTGTAAATAATAATCTTAAACAAAACTCAAGTTTGTATGAGTTTCTACCAACATGTATATTAATCACCTATAAACAGATTAAGTAAAATAATTCTATAAAAAGTGATAAAATATCTTTATTAAGACTGACGATCGTTTCGTCGCACAAACGGCGACATTTTCAAAATCATTCACGATAGAAAATATTTTCACATAATTTAAAAACAAATAACAAAAACAACAACAGTTTACTATTGTTTACTATGTTTATAATTTTTAAATTATGTGAAAATAATTTCTATCGTGAATGATTTCGAAAATGGCACCGTTTGTGCGACGAAACGATCGTCAAACTTAATAAAGATATTTTATCACTTTTTATAGCATTATTTAACTTAATCTGATTTTATATCTTTTGAAATTCTTTTAAATGAATGTAATTTCGAAGTCCGCGTTGCATTTCGCAGCGTCTATTGTGTTCCCAACAAACTACTTTTCGAACGAACATGTAACATGGGTCCCCGATACGCATGGCAGCATTTACCGGAAGCGCCCCGCACGTGCCGAAGACAATCGAAAACCAAGTTGAGTGAGCCAAACCTCGTAGTAATCAAGCCGATAGATGCCAAAAAAGAATGAACCATTAATCATTAATGTTAGAAAATGTTGGTAACTGAAATCTAATTATAAAATATCATAATACAGAGAGTAGCTGAATTGTAATCTAAGTTGAATGAACCAAATCCCGTTGAAATTGGTCCCTTAGAACCCGAGGAAAGATTGCGTCCCCATGCGGTGGAACATGCCACAACACCTTGTAAATTTCATTAATTAATTTTAACATTAACACGATATTTAATGAATGGATGAAATCCCTTATCTAAAGTTACCTTTAAAATAACGCGATTTTTAATTTAAGGCTGTAGTGAGTAGACGTAAGTTGATGCTGAAAAAGGAGATTAATGTTCGAAAAATGTGAAAGCTGAGGTATAAAGAAAGACCGGGCAAAATTAAGCACAGGGTATGAATTAATCATTAGAATAATATTTTCAAGAAATGCGCAAAAATGGGGTAAATGCTTAAAAAAGGGCCCTAGGGCCCCAATAGAAATATGGGGGTGTTGGTCTTGGGAGAGGAATCCGAGACTCAATTTTAAAATTATGCAATTACATGGCACACAAAAAGTTCAAGAGGCTCTGGATCGGGCGCTCCAGGACCTTGGTTGCCCCAAGATTTTAACTGGAATATGGAAACGGGGGAGTAACTAAATGGAAAAATGAAACAGCCAAAAATGAAGATAGGATTAAGAGGAGCAATTTATTGACATTTTTTACTGCAAAAGCTTCAAGGGACACTGTACCTGACCTCAAGAAAATAAATTACAACGTCTTCAAATAGGATTGACAAGGTCTTATTTCGTTCTAAATTAGCTCTTTTAAGAGCTTTGATTCAAGAGACTCGCCACAAAATTGCTCATATAGAGCGCGAGTTATATTCTTTACATATCAGCCTCGCTAATTCTACACCTGATTTTGAGTCTATCGACAGAAGGTCATGGAGCAGAGTTCTCACAGATTCTTCTGTTCATTGTTCGGTTTTAAATAAGAAATTTAATACACTTTGTGAAAGTTCTGTCGCTAATAACTCGAGGAATTTGCCTCTTGTTAACCAAAATGCTGTTGTCAATCTTTCTAGTGTTCCTTTAAGTAACAATCAGTTCGATGCTCTCAAATTGAATAACAATTTTTCTGTCTCTGCTATTCCTTCTTTGCCTAAACTTATTGCTCCTAATGAAAGACACTTTAAGCATAGCGCTCTATCTTCTTCTCAAAAAGAGTCCATTAGGCAACTCATTGCCAATAACGTTGATTTCAATTCTAATGTTTATAAGCCCAATCTTAAACATCCTGTTAAACAATGTCTTAAAAATTTGCGTTCTCATCCAAACTTAATTATTACTAAGGCCGACAAAGGTGGTCAGATTGTTCTGCTCGACAAATCTACGTATTTGGAAAAATCCCATAAATTAATTAATGATGGTCCGTATGTGGATATCAGCAAAGACCCTTCCACTAGTAAAATTAACTCTATTAAGTCTGCCATCAAGTCTTCTTCCCTTATTCCTGCTAACTTTAAGAAGTCTTTTATTCCGTCCATTGCGCATTGTGCCAGGTTTTATGCTTTACCTAAGGTCCATAAACCTGGCATTCCATTTAGACCTATTGTCTCAAGTATCGGTACAGCTTCTTATAAGCTTGCAAAATAATTAGTTTCTGTTTTTCTCCACTTTTGAGCAGTAACTGTTTCACTGTTGAGAATTCTTTTGATTTTGTTATAGAACTTCATAATTTTAAGCCGCAGGGTCACACGATGGTTTCTTTTGATGTTAAATCATTATTTACAAACGTTCCGATTGAGGGGGCTTTATATTGCCTCAAGAAAAAGCTTTGTGAGTTCTACTTCTCTTATTTTGAAATCGAGGAATTTATTCGTCTAACTCGCGCTTGCTTGTCGCAAAATACTTTTGTTTTCAATGGTAATTTCTTCCGTATGATTGACGGTTTGGCTATAGGTAATCCTCTTAGTCCAATTTTATGCGATATTTATATGCATTATTTTGAGGTCAAACTTTTTGAAATTTTAAAATTTCCGTTCTATGTTCGTTATGTTGATGATGTTTATGTCCTAGTTGAAATGAATTCGGATATTAATCATATTCTCTCTATTATGAATTCCATTGATCCCTGCATTCAATTTACCTCTGAAATTGAGGCCAATAACTGTCTTTCTTTCCTGGATGTCCTTGTTATTCGTTGTGAAAATGGCTTTCAGACTACTGTCTTTCGTAAACATTTTGCTGTCAGTCTCCCACCTCACAGGTATTCTTCTCATCCCCCTAACCAGAAATTCGCTGCTTTCAATACTTTTGTTTTTCGGGCTACCAATATTTGTTCCACTCATCAGTTACTTAGTGCTGAACTTAATTACCTCAAAGCTATTGCTGTTGATCGTGGTTATTCCTCTAATATTATTGATTCTATTTATAAGAAATTGACGAAATCCGTCCATTCTGAAAAGCATTCTAATTCTAACTCTAATACTTCAGTTGTGTTACCATTTTTTCCTAAAATCAGTCAGCAAGTTGCTAAAATCCTAAGAAGGTTTGATTTTAATGTTATTTTTTCTCCTGTTAATAAAATCACATTTTCAAATCTCAAACACCCCGTTGATCGCCTAGATAACTGGGGTATTTACCAAATATCTTGCCAGTGTGGCCTTTCTTATATTGGCCAGACTAAACGTGCTCTTAGATTTCGTTTAAAAGAGCATGAAGGTTATGTTAAAATCAGGAGCTCAAACGTTCTTCTATTGCTCAACATTCTTGGTCTTCTCAACATAGGTTCGATTTTCCTCAGCCATCATTATCCAAAAATGGTCTTCTAACCTTGATCTTGATTTTTGGGAAGCTTACCACATCATTAAAAATTCTCACTCTTTAGTCAATGACTTATCTAGTACTCCTGATTTTCCAAGTATTTGGAAAGCATTAATTTAATTTCCCCTTTTTTGGTTTCTCTTTCTCTCCTTCTCCGGTAGATGTCGCTACTTGTCAACCCAGTCGTTTCCACTGCTTTTCTCTCATTGGTTGTTTTCGGCGCTTTCGCTTCCCGCATAAGCCAGCTCGTCTCTGTCTCTGATTTTGCTCAGCCTTGCTTTTTCTAGCACGCTGTTCCTTTTTCTCTATCTTGCACTGAAGAGGAATCTCGCTAGTAGTTTCGGAACAGCTGTTTGCTGCTTTTCATTTATTATTTGTGCATTTTAAACGTTGGTTTTTCGGCTTTTTAATATTGTTGCACAAAGGCTTTATTTGCTATTTTTATTAATTTCAATAATATATACAATCCTCGCATTATTTTGATACAAAAAATTTACTTTATCTTATTTGCATAATATTTTAACTTAATACAATATTTCATTCTTAACCTTGAAATACAGGGTGTCCCTAAAAGATCTGTACAACTTCAAAAATCTACTTAAAAAAAGAATAGGTCAGCAGCAAATCTATTTACAACAATAGATGGAGTAACTCTAAAAGTTTTTTCTACTGCCTTTGCAAACTTCAACATGAGATCCTTTCATAGCACGAATAATATCAAGACGATATTCAAATTAAATTCACGAAAGTTTTAGAGTCGTTTTTGCGTGCTAATTTCAAGCGTTCGTTTTCGATCGACATCAACCGTTCGATATCGATAGACATCAAATCGTTCGATAATGATTTGAGTTTGAATATCGGATTTTGTTTCGATAAAGCACTCGACACATTGAGGTTTATTCATGTTATCCACAGTTTTTTACGAACTGAAACTTTTTAATAATCGTTTATGTGTTGTGCAGCAGTATCTATTTCCAGAAACATACTATAGAAAAAAACTTTTTGGGTTATTTTATCTATTGTTGTAACTAGTTTTGCTGTTGGCCTATTAATTTTTTAAACAAAATTTGATGTTGTACTGTCCTTTTTGGGACACCTTGTATATGTTTTATTATTATTTTTTTTCAAATTGCAGAGTAAACAGTTATTGTTAACACAGGGTGCTGAGAAATGACTGATTTCCCATATAAAGGTTTTGTTAAAATTTATTTAAAATATATTTGCCTTATCCAAATATAAAACGAGATAGTAGAAAAGTCAGATTTTCAAACATGACAAAATATTTATTTATGAGAAATACTGTCAACTTAAGTTTTATCAGGATTTCTAAATGTTTGTCTGCATTTCTCTAAATCCATTTCTAAAGAATTATGATTTCGCTGTTTGAACATCCAAAAAATCTAATAGAAATCCTAAATGTTTATAAAATGTCTGTTTTTCTGAAGAAAAAATATATATTTTGGACATTTTTCCATGTAAATGAATTCTGTAGTATTTTTATTTTTAAGTGTTTTGATTCAATATGAATTTCAACTGTTCAGAAGAAATCATTGTGAAAAAAAAATGAAACACATTCTGAGTACCTTCTTGTGAAAATATTTTTCATCATGTTAAAATTTGTCACATTTATTCAGGTTCTGTTTTTACTCGAGTGTAGAAATTCTCGTATTAATATAAATTCATTTATGTCAAGTTTCTTACTTTCGACAATGACATTTTCTTATTTTCTTTTTATATATAAATATAAAACATTTATTTAATAAAAAACACATTTGACTAGCATTAAATGTTAGTGACAAAATAATCATATTTATTGTCATTTTTCACTATTATAATGCGGTATCTTTCTAATGTTAAATTAGTAACGACAAGAATGCCAAAATTAGAACGGTTTGGCGCTTTATTTTTAGATACTTATCCTCGCACATCGAATTAAAAATTCGATGTTCGAATTTGCGATTCTCTGTTCTAATTCTTTGTAAAATTTAGCGGCATCAACAAAACAAAATACATATTGAATTGTATTATCTTATTATACAAGCACTAATATTTATAATACGACAAGCCTGCGATGGTTGTGTTTTTTAGCTTTTAATTATTGATTTTTATGTATTTTTTAGAGCTGAAACCGAAAATGACCTTCATTTTTAACCACCACGTCAGAATTTTTCACAAATCCTAATTTTCAAAGGTAAAAAGTTAAAATATAGCGAAAATCCTATACTATAAAACAGATGTGATGTTTGTGTCTTTTAAATTATGATAATGTATTTTTATATACATTTTAGCGCTGAATATGAAAATGACCTTGACTTTTATCCATCACGTCAGAATTTCTCACAAATCGTAAATTTCAAAGTTAAAAAGTAAAACATATAGCGAAAATGTGATACTATAAAATAGATGTGAAGCTTCTTTAATTCAATTTTATTTAATTTCATTCGATAGTCTATTCAATTTGTTGTCTTATATTTGGAATTCTTAGAGCTAAACATCCCAGAGTTCTGAGGAGGTAGGGCAGGGGGTGGGGGGGCTTCTAACGTTGAACTTTTTATCTTCGAAATTTAAGATGTGGGATTAACCGTGACGTGATGGTTAAAAAATAATGTCTTTTTCGTATTCAGCGATATAAAATACATAAGAATCAATTATCAAAACTTAAAAACACAGCAATCATATCTACTTTTTATAGTATTAGATTAATTTCAAAGTTAAAAAGTGAAAAAAATAGCGAAAATCTGATACTATAAAATAGATGAGAAACTTTTTTAAATTCAATTTTATTTTATTTAATTCCATAATTTATTCAGTTTGTTGGCTTATATTGGGGATTCTTACAGCTAAACAGCCCAGAGTTCTGAGGGGATAGGGCAGGGGGGGGGGGGGGGGGTTCACTTCTAACTTTGAATTTTTATCTTCGAAATTTAAGATTTGGAATAAACCCTGACGTGATGGTTAAAAATTAATGTCATTTTTGGATTCAGTGATAGAAAATACATAAAAATCAATTATGAAAAGTTAAAAACACACCAATCAAATCTATTTTATAGTATCCAATTTTGGCTATATATTTTTTTTTTTTTTTTTTTTACTTTTTAACTTTGAAACTTATGATTTGCAAAAAATATTTACGTGATGGTAAAAGAATAAAGGTCCTTTTCGGATTTAGCGCTACAAAAAACATAAGAATGAATTATCAAAAACTAAAAAACTTGACACAACCCAAATTTTGCAGGCTAGTGTAATTTATTTATTTCACAAATATCAGATTATAAGATCGAATTATCCCACAATTCGAAGCCTGATATGAATCTGCGAAGATTAAGGCAGCAACCATAAACTTGAACTGTGAATGGCACTTTACTATATCATTCTATTAATTTCGATACGCGTGTTCCGGCAGAAAATAAATCTATAAAAAATATGCAAATTAGAAAAATTTGTTAAAAATGTATTTCACTTCAAGTTTCTTGATCATGGAAAGGATTATCATGCTTAAAGTCAGGAAATATTACCTTTAGAGACTGAGATTGTGGAATTGAGTCTATATAGATTTTATTGACAACTAGTAGACTTCGTCCAAAGCTGTTCATTTTTTTTTCAAACAATCCTATATTCAAACGAAATATATCGTAGAATCATAATCTTCATTTGCTCTACAAATTTATTTACAGACATTAAAACACACTAAGATATCGCAGTTTAACACACACCAAAAAATTGTGTACATGTCAAAAGTTTAAAGTACATATATACTCTAAAAAATACATTTAAGATGGTTTAAAATATTTTCACCTCTTTCTTACCGAGGCATCTTCAATTACTGATGTTTTCGTCGCTCTCGCTAGTCATTGCTTTCTAAATGTTCCCTGCCATTTATCCCTATGTTTATAATGTGTCGCCATCTATTGTCGATAATTGCGTGCAGTACATTATTACAGGTTTCTGAATTCGATGAGATTATTTCAATGGCTTCTGTTATTAATGCGTAATTTAAACTATTGTATTTTACTAATTTTTCGCCATTTTTTTAAAGCTACTGTGATGGGACACAAATAGCTATCACCCCTGAACTGCCAATCTTTAAATTAATCAGAACAGATATCGAGAAAATTGCCTGCTACATACATCTGGAATATATAAAATCAATTTAAAAAACAATGAAGGAAAATATACGTCATATATAGGAATGACATAAAGGAAACTGGAGGACAGGATAAAAGAACATAAACGAGATATACGACTTAATAAATAATCTACTGCAATAGCAAGACTAAATAATAAATCCTCCATCACAATAGATTTTTAAAATGTCAAAAAATTAGCAAAATACAATAGTTTAAATTACGCATTAATAAGAGAAGCCACTGAAATAATCTCATCGAAATCAGAAACCTGTAATGATGTACTGCACGCAACTATCGACAATAGATGGCGACACATTATAAACATAGAGTTAAATGACAGGGAAAATTTAGAAAGCTATGACTACTGAGAGAGAGAGACGAAAACATCAGTAACTGAAGATGCCTCGGTAAGAAAGAAGTGAAAATAATTTTAAACAATCTTCAATGTATGTTTTAGAGTATATATGTGCTTTAAACTTTTGACATGTACACTTTTTTTGTGTGTGCTTCACTGCGATACCTTAGTGTGTTTTAATGTCTGTAAATAAACTGGTGAACAAATGAAGATTATGATTAATATATGACATTATAAAAGAATACGATTATAAAACTGTATATCGGAGAAATTGGCCATGTGTTTTAAAGTAAGTATGGGAAAAACCCGGCCTTCCCAAGTTACAGATTATAAGTGGAAAACATAATGTGTATTATTTCTAATTTCAACATCCTTTTCTCTCTGCACACGCTAAAAACACAGTGTTGAATGAGCTAGTTTTCGAATGGTTCTGCTAGTTGTTTTATATATCGTTAAAACGCTTTGTTTGATTTATGAAAAAAAGTATCAACAAATAATCTCCACGATTTCAGTAAAAAGGTCTCGCACAGTTCTACTTTAATCTTTTTTTTTAAACTGCTAACTGTAATCGAATTTTTTACATTACTATATTTTTTAGAATGCCCATTAGCAATACTAAAAATATTTATATGAAAAACAGCAATAATGCCTTCAAATAAAACTTTAAAATATATTAAAAGTGATATTTTCACATTGATCTTGTGTCAAGATATAACAGCCGAAGAAATCGCCAAAGATGGCTATTTACAATGTGCTTTTTCTATTCTTTTCATTTCAGTTGTTCAATCGCGAAATTCGATTACATGTCTTGAATTTGTGTTTTATTTGTATTTTATTGTTTTACTTATTGATTTATAGATGTTTTAATTTCATTAAAGAATATACTCTGGAAACAAATTATGAGCTGTTTATATTAATTTAAAAGCAAACGGATTTACCTTTCGTATTCATCTACACACAATACACATAGATTTGAAGAAAAAAAATATGCATGCTTGAAAATTACTTTAAAAACAGTAAAAATTGAGTACATGACGATGCAGTTTTCAAACAAATTGCGATATAATTTAAAAACAAATTGCATTAGAAAGTATATTTTCCCCCATCGCACTGAGGGTTTAGTTTAATATTCCTTTCAAAACACTTAATCCTTTTGCTAAATCTATTAGTTCCACATTTCACAACTAGTGGGTGCGCTCTATTCTAAAAAACTTCTATCCGAACGAAACTCCGTTTTACAACCTATCCGTAGATATATTATTCGAGGGGATCGGGACCATTGCACCCGAGATAGGTAGGCGCCCCCTGGCGGTAAAAGTGGAACTAAAATATGTAAGGCAATGATGCATAATATAAAAGTTTGGTCAAAGGGTTGTCAGCAAAAGTTGGAAAAGTGCACTCCAGGTGAAAAGGGTGGAGGATATAAAATTGCTTAAAATACACAAGTTAGAGCCCGGAGGGGTAAATAATATAAGACGTTTTGAAAAATCATTATTATATTATTATTAACTGCAGTTCCATTATATTTTATTACATAACTCTGTTCTCATATGTCACTTTCCTTTTAAATGTGTAGCTGGACAGACAACGTAGCAGTGTTTCAGATTAAAATTGCGTAGAAGAAATGTTTAACAGCCGTACCACAAACTTTTATGCGTCACTTTGTTCAAGTTTTTAGTAAACTCATTAAAGTTTATATTGCATATTTTATGAAATTTCATTGCTTATCGTTTTTCTTGATTAAGGACATTTTTATAACTATGTATTTGTGTAAATTTTTAGCCGTAAGTAGTAATAAGTTTTTACTTAACAAGCTTATTAAGTGAAAGTTTTAACAATCAAGAGAGTTATATAACGCTATGTTACCAAGCAAAATGCTGAACAATCTCTCCGGAGGAACTTCCTAATCAAGATGGAAGTTTCTCGTAAAACGAAGTAAATTTTTGCTATAATTTCACAATAGATAATGTTTGTTTTTGTTCTAACCCCATTGGGCATTACTTGGTTTATTTAATCCAGCACATCGTTTATATGTATTATAAGTATTTAATGCTATTATAAAACTAGGGGATCGTACCCGGGCTTCCCGGGTTAAAGAATATAGGTTAAAATATTTTGTTTAATGGAAAACTAATAATTTTTGTATATGCAATAAATTTTTTAGATTGCCCACTTACTTTAAAAAAGCATTTTTCATATGGAAAACACGAATTATACTATTAAATAAATTTTTGAAATTTATGAAATAAGCGTGAACAAGTGAATTTATTAGAACTTTAAAAAAAAATTCCTCTGTTTAAATCTTAATGTATGGCAACAGAAAATAAATCTATATTATTTAAACTATATTTATTAATAAATTGATTACTCGGAGCACAATAATAATTTAATTAATATTAACTGAATAATTTGTTAAAGTGTATTTAAGAAATATGTATTTGACTCTTTATATTTTATTTTGAATACCTACTTATTAGTGTTTAAAATATATTATTAATAGAGTTTCACAGCCAATTAGCCCTTTGGCGCTCGCGAGGTTTGGCACATTGTTTGTAATGAGCCAATGAGCACCATTGTTCTTGTAACACTATGCAGTTGTAACCATAACGAATATGTTACGAATTATCATGAGGACCGACAAACGTTAAATGACTAAAGATTGATTAAAAATAAACGGTCAAGTGCGAGTATTACTAGTGCTCAGATGGTTTTGTACAATACATATATGCATTTTTAAAGATATTATTAAAAAATCATTACTAAACGAAAAATAAGACTTTGTAAAAAAAAAAAAAAAGTTTCGATATACATGCATATATAATAGAAAGTTATGGATGGGTGTACCGTAAAAGTTCAAAGATATATGAATCCTAAATAATATCAAATATTGCTATTCTGTATAACTCTTATTTAAATCTTTTCCTAATCTGTTTATGATGAACTTAATTCGGCACTGATAATAAAAGAAATGCATATTTAAACTTCATTTGGCATTTAATAAAAATAAATTCAGCGTCGACATAATCTTTTCTTTTTACAGGGTAGCTAAAACAAAACCTTGTTCAAAGTTTAACCTTGGCATTGTTCTAAGCGCGCTTCGAAAGGAGGTCGCAAAATAGCAACGCCCCCTTTGTCCGCGCAGAGTTTTTCCGGACAGGTTTTAACTTTTAAAGACAAGGGGGGGGGGGGGGATATTGAGAGATCTACTCAATGAAATCTAGTCGCGAAGACTCTATAATCTAGTCCCATAGTATTTATGTAATTAATTCTAATTAAATAAGTATATTTTTAACAAATTGACGCTTATTGCTTTTATATTGCTACTGGACATTGTATTACACAAATATATCATTAAAAGTTGTTATCTAGACTTTAAAAGACGATGGTACATAGAGTACACCGCCCATGTCATTATGCATGCCCAAAACGTCCGTGTATTTAAGGGCTACGCAGCCTAAGAGAGACTGCTCAGGGCCGGCTATGTCTGCCCCTTAGAGCTTAACGTCTCTCGCGGTATGTTTCCCAACACGTTGGGGCTCGTCATTTCAGCCCTGTCTGGCCGAATGCAGATGCACATACATAAGAAGCGCACGGGGCGAAGCTCACACGCCAAGGGCGGCCACGTACTACGTACCACCAACCACAGAACACAGAATTTATTTGATAAAGCAATATGGAAGGTTACAAAAAAAGGTCAAAAGCCGCAGCCCGCCAGGAAAACTCCTACTCGCGACAAAGGGCGGGAGTACAGAACATTGGAGAAAAAAAAATAATAAATACATCACTGTTCCTGGCCGCCAGGGGACAGACCCCTAACGCGACAAGGGGCGGCAGGAAGGAAAAAGAATGATTTGCATGCCAATCAATACATGGAAAATTGCCAGCAATTACTAAAGCGTCCATGAGAGGGTAGGATCTGGGTTAGGTTAGTAAGATGGCACGAGCAGACACTCAAGCGACCATTGGAGATGTAACACAATTTATAATGGTGGGAAGCACGAGCGCATGTGTCCGTAGGAGACTACACCATGGATAGGAGAATGCTCAAACCTCCAAAGAGGGATGGATGCTGGCGCTGTTTGAAGCTTGATGTAGTGACAGTGAGACTGGATAAGCAGAACCAAGACTTACGTCAAGTTTGTTAGGTAAGTTAGGAAATTGTGAATGTGTTTTAATTTGTTGAGTAGGAGGGTGCGTGAAAGGACATTTTGGAGCCAATTGACTGGAAGTATGTCTGGACGCCTCAAGTGCCAACGTTGCGTGAGACTACAACTATAATACGGGTGATTCATAGTGCCAAGTTCACCGCATTCGCAAGTGGCAGTGGATTTTATCTTGAAGTGGTCCAGATATGCCCTGTCCTATTAAGAAGCTGGTGGTGTAAGGTGTTAAGTTATAAAGTGTGAGAGAAACTTTAGGAATTAGCTTATATGTGTGCCTGCTTTTGAATGAGGTATCCCAGTGTTCCTGCCATCGCGTCAGTATCCTTGCTCTAAGGACCCTTTTGACGTATGACTGGGACACTGGGAAGTGTGTGTCTATTGTTTCTTTCTGTGTGGCCTCCTTCGCTAGGTCGTGTGCTAGTTCATTTCCAACGATACCTTTGTGAGCCGAGACGTGACCTAGATGATACGATGTAGGAGATTTTTTAGTTTTAGTTTTATTTGCAGTATTAGAGGATGTTTTGTCCTGTGTACCTGTATTGCCTGTAGGCCAGAGAGGCAGTCGCTGTAGATGGTAATACTATTGCTAGGGTGGGATTCCACTCAGTCTAATGCGTTTAGTATTGTGAAAAGCTCCGCTTGGAATACAGTGTTATTTTCATCTATCCTTGCAGACCACTGATGGGCCACCACCGTGCCTTCCGTGGTGCATAAGGCTGCACACACGCCGGTCTCTGTGCCTGATCCATCAGTTAAGAGTGTGGTGCTAAGAGCAAGTGTGTAGCTGTTTAGTGTTGTGTTTACTTGAAAGTGTGAAATCTCCTCAACGGGGTGAAGATGCCAGCTCCTGACTTTGTATTGTAATGTTGTGTTTGGAAAAAGAGAATCTATTACTGTGTCACGTTTTAGATGTTGGATTGAGGATTTTGCGTGTTCGTATTCTAGTTGAAGTGTGATGGGTGGAATACCTGTAAGTATATGTAGTGCATCTGTGGAGATTATGTGGTAGCCCCTTGATATTTGTACGAGAAAAGTGCGTTGTATTGAGTTTAGTTTAGATTTGCTAAGGATTGTAATTTTCAATAAATAAAATCATAAGATGATAATGATGATCCTAATAAGATAATCATGAATTGACCAGTGCATGCTATCTCTTTTAGAAACGTCAAAAATAGCATATTGGAATACATAGAAATGACAAAAAGAAACTTCAAAGAAAGAATAAAAGAGCATAAAGCAGATAATTTTGTCGCCAATCCACAGTTCTGTCCCGATTAAATTTTAATCGGAATATCACAATGGATTTTGATAAAGCAAAAATTTAATACCCTACATCTAATTTCTACGCATCCATTATCAGAGAATCCATTGAAATTCTGTGTAAAGGCAATCAAGTATGTAACGACGCACTATCATACAATATCCCAAATGTATGGTTAAATATCCCAAAATCTTAAACACACAATGATTTTTCTCTGCACAGATTTGATCCGAAGCAACAACTACCTCTACTACTTTCCAGCTACGCATTTAAAAGTAAATGACGTGTATGAACAAAGTGACGTATTACAATGAATGGAACTGTAGTTAAATATTTCCCTCTACAAGAGTTTAATCCAAAGTACTGATACTTCTACTTCCTGCTACCGAAGGAATTATAGACTCTCCCCTTTCAAACGAAGTTACATATTATAATGAATAGAAGGGCAATTAATGAAAATATTCCCGGACGATGGCTGTGGGATTGCAGTTCAAAAATGTAGGAAATTTAAATAAAATGTATAATTTTAACTTGTAACATTTATGTTATTATTATCTTTGCCGCCTTTTAAGTAAAACTGTGAGCTTTTTAAAGTTCGCTTTGTGTATTTTGTGATTTAGGAAATTTAAATAAAAAGAATATTTGGTAAACTTTTAACATCAGTACTATTATTTTTATGTGTCATCTTTTAAGTAAACTGTAAACTTTTTAAAGTTCATATTATGTAGTTTATATATTTTTCTTCTAACATTTTTCTTACACATCTTGACTTATCATAGATTTTGTTAATAAAGGCGCACAAATGCCGGAAATTCTAATTCTACGGAAAAAATATCTTTGTATATACCTTTGAGCAAAAACTACAGTAATTATGCATAATTAAGGAAATATATTTAGGGATAAAATTTTCATAAATTTAATGTCATAACTATTCTGTGTCCCAATTACAAAGCTTTCTTCTTTCTCATACATGTTAATATTTCAAAAAATCGTTACACATGTTAATCTATATTTATAAAGAAAGAAGTTTGTGTGTGAGTGCGTCGACGGTGTTCTGAAGAGACCGCTCCACGTAGAGCTACAAAATTAAGGGAAAAGGTTCGTCTATATATGAAGTTTGGCACCTCGAAGCCCGATTTTACATTTTTTGATTAGATTTTTTTTATTATTTTTTATGCGATTTTTAACACTTTTTTTAGTTTCGAGGCGATTTTTCCACATTAGTGAAAGGAATACGCTTTCTTTCTTTTAACCCAATATAGTAAATTTTAATAAAACACACACACACTACCATATAAATTAAGTTTTGGTCTCTTTTCACTAAAGTTTATTCAGCGATTTTTGAATTTTAACGAATTTTATGCGATTATTGAACAGCATTTAATGCATCTCCATAGGTGCAGTGACCTATGGCAACCGATGACCCCCTATGTTAACAACAGGTTACCATAGGGGGAACCTGTTCTATCGCCAAATGCCTCCAAGTTTGTCGCCGACTTGACGATATAGCGCCAAATTTGGCGATCAAAATTAGTCGCCTAAAGTGACACCAACTTAGCGATATCTCTAATATTTCGCCAAATTCCCATAAACTTCCATTGTAAACCAATAGGGATTACTTGCTTACAGAAAATCAACAAATTGAGGTATTTTAATGCAACAAAAACTAATATTAACTTAAGGGATTATATTAATTATATTTAAGGCAATCCAAGTACATTAAATTATGAATAAAAATAACATGATACAATGTTTAGCATGATTTCCCAAACATAAATTTTAAGAGAACCCGCAGGTCAAAGGAATGATATTTGAAACTTTTATCCAATTATAGTAAATTTTAACTTTCGTGATTTTTGATCTTTTTGTGATTTTTAATTCGATTTTTACTTTTCTTCACGATCTGCTGTAATTTTTTGACATTCCATTTTTACCTATAATGCTAAAGTAATTTCTGCCCTCATTTCAATAAATTGTATTCGGTTTGGTATAGCAATTTTCGAATTTTTTGAAATTTTTGTATGTGATTTTTAGTGTATTTTAGCGATTTCCTACTATTTTTAACCTACTGAAAAGAAGGGTTATGTGTTTCACGCGTGTCTGTGTATGTGGATTTCTTTATACCCTCGAAACATCCCAACGACTGGATGGATTTAAGGAATGAGTTCTCTATCAATTCATCTTAACGGCCCGATGGTTATAAGCTAGGTTTTGTTTTGATAAATTCAAAATGGCGGCCGTAAAATACAAAATGGCGGTAGAGACGAAAAAGAAATTACGCACCCTATTGAGTGGCATATCATTGGATAGGTCTTTCAACATGAAGACGATGTTTCATTGACTATTTTAGAGTCAGAAGCTCCGTTAAAATATTATACAACTTAGAAGTTGCGTATGTAGGATCTCTAGCTTTACTGCAACTCTAACCATCGTAGACATCTATAGACCTTATCAAAACAGTGTTTATAGATAGGAACTAACAATTAAACACAACTTAAAAGTCATCAATACAAGTAAATAAAAAAAAATTAGGTAAATAATATAAACAAGTATTACAAAAAATATATATTTTAAGTCAATTCCTACTCAGGTCAATAAGAGGTTTTTCTTTCCCATTCTTCTTCCCCTTGAGTATTAAAATGCCTTGATGAAGAAGAGGGCTCTCTCGGTCTTAAAATACCTTGATCAAGAAGAGGGCTCTCTCGATTATTGAAAATGAATTAATTTAATTTAATTAATGAATTACTATTTGAAAAAAACTGCATTAATATCAAATGTCATCCACTAGGAGTTTAAAAAAAAATATTTGACCTTGATTGGATGAATAATAAGTATTTTATTAACGATTGAAAATTTGAACAAGATATATATATAGGGAGAGTGTGAGCTAATAGCAGGAATTGAAAAAAATAGTTTCACATTGATGAGAAATAATTAATTAGTTCGCTTTTTACGCAGTCGGGTTTTTTTATTTTTTTAATTTAATTGTTTATTTACATCCGTGAAAGGAATCAACTTTAAATCTTCGAACACAATATATATATATTTTTCTCTTTTCGAAATTTGAGCAGCGATTTAAATTTTTTTTGCGATATCGTATTGTGATTTTTAGTGCTTTTTCGGAATTCGTGTTTTTTTTTTTTTGTTTGTTTTTTTTGTTTTTTTTTTGTTTTTTTTTTTGATGCACCCGGGCAACGCTGGGCAAGTTAGCTAGTACTTCAAAAATATAATTATAGTACTACACCAACTTTAAATTGCATCATAAACTTCTGACTTATTTTATTAATCTGAGTGAAAGCGAGTTAATCTCGATCATGATGTTTAATAAAATCAATATTTTCGTTATTCATTTGTACGTCAGCGGCTTGAAATATCCGGGTTAGTTATATTCGAATTTCCGTTGGTGCATGAACAGCGATATACAACAGAACTGCGAAAAATCTAGCACTATGGTAGAGATGCCTTAGAAGGGAAATTCTTCATTTTTCAACTGGGACTTCATTGTCAAAAACAAATATATGAAGTTTCGTTCAACTCTGTGCATAACTGCGAACACGTTTCGATGAAACAATAAGTAAAATGGCACAAAAATGGCTATTACAGCGATCCTTTTTTGGAGGAATATCCCCTTTTCAACTGAGACCTGACGGTAACATCCAAAAACATATATATGGAATTTGGTTCAATTCTATACTTTAATTCCTACACTTTTCGATGATACAATAATGAAACTTGCACAAAAATCGCTATTACAGCTCCCCTCCGACGAAATATTTCCAAATTCAAGTGGAGCTTGCCTTCTATCATAACACTATATAAATGAAATGTATCTCAAATCGATGCTTAGCTTCATATACTTTTCGTTTATATAAAGAGGACACATACGTGCAGACAGATATTTTATATAAATTTGTTTTTTGAGATCTCTGCTCATAAAACTCATAAATCCTACGAAAATTGGAAATTGAAAGAAATTTTGGATTATAATTCTTTCTTCTATAGAAAGAAGAGATTAAAACGTATGAATTACGCATAGAAAACATACTTTGGTTTCTTGAAAAAAAAAATTGCAGTATTGTTTCTATCTTATAACTCTAACCTTTTCAGTATTCGGGAGAAAGAAATACTGGCTTCGATAACATTTTAGACTTTCGGTTACTTCTGGATTTACATATTTCGGGATGTCTTGAATAAAAAAATGTCCATTTTTGTTCAAATAAACCATAAAACTGTCTTCTACTGCGATTTTTGGTTGCCCTCGCATAACAAATAAGACGTGAATTTTAATGGAATTTTATATTTAGTTTGATGCTGGTATAAGCACGTGTTATTTAAATGTTAGCTTTTATCGCCTATTTTTAAAGCTGCTGTTCCTTATTTTCCATAATATACGTAATATTGTGTCTCGGACTCTATGAGATCCAACTATACTAAACATAAAACGTACCATGCTTATTCTGACAAATTATGCTAAATCATTTTTTTTTTATATTGCGGAAATCGATCCTATATGTACGATTATGTGATGAACTTTATAGCTGTATCACAATTTCTGCTTGTAGAAAATGTGAAAAAATGTATATTTGAGGTAAATATATTATTAGTTGTACTATACAATAAATAATGTATGTAATAAATAATATGTATTACAAATTGAAATAATATATACTATATAATATAATAAATTGGCTTAATTATGGCTTTAAACAATTAAAGAAGTACTATGCTTTCTTTTTTCACTGGTCACATTATCATGTTAAGGAGACAAGGGACCTTAAAATATTTTTTATTTTTATTTTTTGTAAATTTTACCTTAAATATTATTCAAGGGTACGTTATATGCATTATGGCATGCATTTATCACCAAAAAAAAATAAAAAAATAAATAAATAAATTTTATTTTTGAGAAAAAAAATGGAATTTTACGCGTTGCCTTAGAAATCTTCGAAATGCCCCCTGCGTCTTCCATATCAATGAAAATCCCCAATATTTTTTTTATAAAACTTTGGTTTATATATATAAACAAAATAGAGCATCGAATTTTATATATTTGAATTTAAAGGTAAAAAAATGAAAATTTTTGAAATTTTTTTGAAAAAATTTCAAAATTTCAATTTTTTTCAATTTTTTCTTTATTTTTTGAAAATTTCATCTTAAATATTTTTCAAAGGTACATTATATGCATTATAGCATATGCATTATAGCATTATGCATTTAACGCAAAAAAAATTAAAAAAATTTTATTTTTGAGAAAAAAATGGAATTTTACGCATTGTCTTAGAAATCTTCGAAATGCCCCCTGCGAGTCCCATATCAATGAAAATCCCCAATATTTTTTATAAAAGTTTGATTTATATATATAAATAAAATAGAGCATCGAATTTTATATATTTGAAATTAAAGGTAAAAAAAAAAGATAATAAAAATTTTGAAATTTTTTCGAAAAAATTTCAAAAATGTTGATTTTTTTTATTTTTCGTAAATTTTATCTTAAATATTATTCAGGGGTACATTATACGCATTATGGCATGCATTTAGCACAAAAAAAAGAAAAAAAATATTTTTGAGAAAAAAATGAAATTTTACGTGTCGTCTTAGAAATCTTCGAAATGCCCCCTGTGTATCCCATATCAATGAAAATCCCCAATATTTTTTATAAAAGTTTGTTTTATATATATAAATAAAATAGAGCATCAAATTTTATATATTTGAATTTAAAAATAAAAAAAAAATTAAAAATCTGAAATGTTTTGAAATTTTTTCGAAAAAATTTCAAAATTTTTAATTTTTTTTTTACCTTTAAATTCAAATATTTAAAATTCGATGCTCTATTTTATTTATATATATAAAGCAAACTTTTATAAAAAATATTGGGGATTTTTATTGATATGGTAGACGCAGGGGGCATTTCGAAGATTTTTAAGAAGACGCGTAAAATTCCATTTTTTCTCAAAAATATTTTTTCTTTTAATTTTTTGGTGATAAATGCATGCCATAATGCATATAATGTTGAATAACTCTTGAATAACATTTTGGTGAAATTTACAAAAAATAAAAAAATATATATTTTTAAGGATTTTAAGGTCCCTTGTCCCCTTAATTTCAAAGTAATGCACTAAATTTGGTACTTATAAGTTTTATTAAGTAATAATGGTAATTAGTTTACTATATTTATGTGATGAAAACGATAGTTTTGTTAAGGTCATGTTATGCCATTGTACATTAACATTGATATTTAGAAACGTTTCACAGAAGCCATAACAATTTTAATCACTTTCCTGAAGCTGTTCACCTCGATTATTTTTTTAATTATTTAATACTAATAAATATGATCTAAAGAAATAAACCCGATTTTACTGCGGCGCTTTTCAGACACTTACTTCCTTTTTTAAACGTTTTTTTTAATAATGTATTGCACATTAAATATAAATTTGACTTATTTGAATTTCTCTGTTGTTCTTCTAGGGGTATTTCCGCTAGGACAGACGCAGGATATGAAGTTGTGAATACCTTCATTAAATGGTATTAATGATATTTGTTTAAAACGTTTAAGTGGGTTACATATCTTTTTTTTAATCATGCAATTAAATGACAATGGCGAAGTCAAAATACTTCCAAGAGGTTGTAAATAATGCTCATTGAAATTCCTAATTAAGCGGAAAGGAAGTATTTAGAATCTCTCATACATCATTAAAAATAGATTTTATTTTAAAAACGGAATACTTATGGAAAGTATTAAATGTCATTTTTAAGATTTCTTATAACATATTTGGTAAAGAAGAAAAAGAGCTTTTAAGATTAATAAATTCATTTTTTAGAAGATGGGTTATTTTTATTATTTTACGTTTATTAAAAGAAAAATAAGAAAATAAATTGGAATAGATACGCAAAATATAAGGCGTACTTCTTCATCGGCGTTGGCTGCCGTCCGCCATATTTGACTTGGTTGGGGTGAGTTGGGACAAAAGAAGTTGCCCAGCGATTTCACACCTTCCCACAACTTAAGATTGATACGTCGTTTCCTTATAATTTATCCTTCTATATCAAAACCCAACCCGAAATAGTTAGAAACATTGCTATTCGAAAAAAAAAAAAAAAAAAAAAAAATAATAATAATAATAATAATAATAATAATAATAATAAATAAATAAATAAATAAAATAAAATAATAAAAATCACCAACATTCTTTCATTTAAGAATAGAAAATCAACTTTTGACCATTTATTTGAGTTCTTTAGATGACAGTAAAGTAGACAAAAAGAGAATAATTTATATATTTTGTTTCTAAAATCTTCTTAGTTTGACGAGGTTAATTTATGTTGATCCTAATGTTAAATGGACGTAATAAGAATTAATTTACAACTTTCTAAAAATCATTTGATTGAATTATTTTTTCAGTGAGACATAAAGCTTAACCAAGCATAATATATATATTTTTTTTATTCAAAACCATATTTTAAAAATAAAAATTATATGGTAAAATGTTTTTTATTGTTGACGATTGTCATGCAAAACCTGGTTATGGCATTTTAAAAATGTTTCTTATCATTAATTTTTGAAGCACAGATAAATTTAACATTTAAAGAAAAAAATCGTCTGTTATCGTTGTATCCACAGAAATGACTGAATGTAAAGAAATATCTTATAGATTTTTCTGCCATATAAAGTGAGTTTATTTGAAATTTAAAAACTACTTTTCTGTTATCAAATTAAATGTTTTCCTTATAAGATCGCAATTTTATTTTTCGAAATTCTTATATAAACCTCTAAACGCCAAATAGGGATGAAGGAGGCAGTGTGGACAAGGGGTTCGTGTGAAGGACTTGAATAATTCTCCTGTTTATTAAGCAAAATTTTTATATAAATTCAAGTTTCTTCAAGTTATGTGGGCAACACAGAATTATGCGAGGTTAGGTAAAAAAGATTTTTATAGTTAAGTATTAATTTATTAAAGAAGATTTTTTTCATAGTTCAAGAGTTCGTACATTGCATGCTTTTTAATTACTCGTGTTACCTATAAAAAAATTTATGAATAAAAAGATAACAACTAATTAATACGTGCATTAACTATTTATTTCAATTTTGAACATTTTCAATTTAATGCTGTAGAACAATATTAGGTATAAAACAAAAAATGGCACTATGTGGCTAGTGTGGACACATCGAGTTTGGGTTACTGTGGACATTCTGCATTAACCCCATTTAGCTTTTAAGGTTGCAAAACATTTATTAATTATAAATAATTGCCATTTTAGATTATTAAATAAAAAATATTGCTTAAATAATGGAAAAAGATAGATTAATGTATGGATTTTTTTTTCTTGCAAGAGTATAATGTTTGATAATTAAATGATTTTGTACTGGTTAGATTTCTTTAAAAAAAGTATTTTTCATTATGTCGGCGTAGTAGAAGTAACATATGGAACAACAGATTTTGACGTCCAGTTATAACGAAAAAAAAGAGGGATAACAGCAGTTTAAATAATCATACTCGATGTTTCTTTTTTTCTAATGTAAAAGACATATCACAGATTTTTAGAAGTGATGTTATATCAAAATTACCACATATCCCATTTCTGGTAGCGCTGCATCATAATTAATATTTAATTTCAATATGTCAAAATACATTGTAAAGTAGAATTGTATATCTTCAGTAAAATAAGTATTTTAGTCTTTAAAATTTTCTATTAAAAATTTTTAATTAAGGTAGAGCTTGATTGCAAATACATTATTAAGACTATCATATAAGCCGAACATTAAGCAGAAAATAAATATTTTTAATTATATTATTTGAAACATAATCATAATTTAAAGTTTTACCATCTTGTCCACAGTATCACAATCATTAATTTGGCTTGTCCACATTTACCCCAAGCAATAGGGCTAGTCTGGATAAAAATAGATTAAAAAAAATTATGTTAAGTTTAAATATTGCCATCCATCTTACTAATGCAAACAAAATAAAGCTAACATTCCAGTTTTTGTTTAAAAAAAAAAACATTTGATTTGTTATAATTGCAATTTAAGTTTTTTTTTTTCCGATTAATAAAAAATATCCACTCTAGCCCTCTTCTTTCCTACAGCGAAATACTCTTTTATCTCTGCGAAAAAAAGATATAGATAATAGAATAAATATATAGAAAAAATATATAAACAGCACACTTTTTCAGCGCTCTTTGATCGAAGCAACTCGAAATTGAAATTTCGGTGCATAAATATACAGCATATTGTGTTGAAATTTTCCCGTTTTCTCTTTCACTGATTATGAATCTGTTTTGAAATGGTACATTAATATCATTATGCATGTGAAAATTTTAGATTATATAAAGAATCTGGAAAATAAGATTGTATTTTTTGGGACCATATACTACATTTTTTTCATATGTAAAGTTTATACATCATAACGAATTTTCTTTCTTTTCATTTCTATTACATTAACTTTTATTTTTAGTTCAAATTTTAACTTCCTTCAATAAATTCACATACAATTTTTCTAAATAGTTAAAATTTTAATAAGAGAAAATTTTAGTATAAAAAATGTAATCTGAAATATTGAATTCAAAATAACATTAAAGTACTACTTCAAAAGAAAGTAATGTACTGTATCAGAAGGAAATATTTCCCCATCCCTGCATCCATTCTGAGAAGTTGCAGCATCTTATCGATACTTGTAACACATCATATCTGTATTTGATATGATTGAAGAATATTTTTATCGAAGTAAATCGATACTGAATTGAATGAAATTGCGATTGAAACTCTTCTGAAAGATAAAATACATTGCATTTGCTTTATATTATTTCAGAAAAAAAAATTAAGGATCTGTTTCCATGGCAATTTATTTTTTACTTTTTTTTTTTTTTTTTTGAAAAGGAAATAAGTTATTTTATGATGGCAAAGTTTACGTTTATTTATACATTATTTTCATTTAAAATGTCCTTCACTGAATTCATATAGGAATCTTTTAATTATTGAAAATTTTAATAAAATAGTATTTCAGCATTTTTGAAAAGCCTCTGTTATAATTTATAATTTTCATGGTATTTCACCGATTTTAGTAATCTAAATATCCATTGTTAAAAATCTTACCTCATTATATGTATAGTTTTAATAATGAAAATACTTTTGCATAGCATCTTTTCTTAGTCTTATTTTATGGTAGTCACACACATATCATAAAACGCTTAAATTAATGCATCCTTAAAGATTTTAATTAGTGATTTAAAACTGTGCTATATGGTAATTGACAAAATTTATAATTAACCTAAATTCTTATGGCAAAGAATACGTTTAATGATTTTTTGTCAATTGTTTCTTAAACATATATATTCAAAATATTTCTAAAAGTCATTAGAGTGTTACAGAATTACGGAGACGTAAGGATTATTATCTCACGCAGATAATTATAACAGTTTAGAAATAATATTTGCTGAAATATGTGATTAAAATTTATTGAAGGAAAAAAGATCTGTAGAATAAAATATCAATATTTTAAAAATTAAATTTCTTTTAAAGATGTTCTTCTGCAAACATACTAAACGTTTGTATAAAAAGCAAAGAGACAAATTCGGGAAAAAATATGTATTATGTATTATACGCATAGTATATGCGGTAGTCTCGGAAAATTTTAACTTTCAGGTATAAAAATCTGGTGAAATTAAACTTACTAAAATAACATTTTAAACTTAGAGATGAATGCCTTAAAGATTAAAAATAAAGATGTATTGGCCAGCAGCAACGATATTTTTATTTAACAGAGGTTTAAATTAAACTTGCGTGTTTGATTTTCCTTACCGCTTCTTTGATAATTTACATTTCTAACTTTTAATTTTCTTCTAAAATTTTTCTTATAATAAATTTGCATAGAACCAAAAGAACATTTAAATAAGAAATAATAACAACGTAGTATTTTTAGTACAAAATTTTGGTATAACATTGTCTGAAAAGGATGTTAATGAAGGGACGGTAAGGAAAATTACCACCTATTTTTAGGCAAATCATGTTAAGACTAAGTGCTAGCCACAATGTTCATTGATTTTTAGCAACAGTTATTTACATTGGAATAAATTTAAAAAAAAATAATTTACCTGAAAAAGTGCAAGAATAAACTTTGAGGAAATTAAGGCATCAATAAAGACACAATGCTTGAAATTGATATTTAATTGCTGATTTAAATTCTGCAGTAAATTTTCTGTCAAAGAATTTTAGCCATTCTTTCTTTAGCATGCTTCTGAATGAGAAAAATGTTGAAAAAAATTCAGTGGCTGCATCTGAAGTGATTATCTGCATAATTTTAGAAAGAGAAACGGTAAGGAACTTAAAATACAGGAACAGAGTTAAAAAAATAATAACAACTGTAAAAGCGTGTGCAGGTTAATTTTTTGCTACACATTTATATAAAACAGTAGTTCCGGTTTTGAAAAAAAAATACATCGAATTACTTTTATTGAAACAATTCTATACAGGCTGCGGCAAACTTAAAAATCAGCATCAGTGACATGGGATGGTAAGGACATATAGTCCAAGAGCTGTTAAACATTTTAGGGTAGGTATTTGAGGCACTCTGAAAATTTGTGCAACACTTCTTTTGTAATGGCTGAATACAAAATCGAATGTCTGGCTGAAGGATCGCGGCCCAAAAACTGTGCCAGACACGTGCCAAGTGCCATTTTTTGACTACCCAAAAAAGGTATTTGAGGCACGCTGAGATTGAGACAGAATAATGTTTATACTTAGAGAAAAATATTTTGAAAACGACAGAAACTTTAGTCGGCCCAAAAACTGTGCCAGACACGTGTCAAGTGCCATTTTTTGACTACCCAAAAAAGGTATTTGAGGCACGCTGAGATTGAGACAGAATAATATTTATGCTTAGAAAAAAATATTTTGAAAATGATAGACACTTTAGTCGGCACAAAATCTGCGCCAGACACGTGTCAAGTGCCATTTTGCCAAAAATGGCACGTGTGCCAAAAATGGCACATTTTTGGCAAAATGGCACTTGACACGTATCTGGCACAGATTTTGTGCCGACTAAAGTGTCTGTCATTTTCAAAATATTTTTTTCTAAGCATAAATATTATTCTGTCTTAATCTCAGCGTGCCTCAAATACCTTTTTTGGGTAGTCAAAAAATGGCACTTGACACGTGTCTGGCACAGTTTTGGGGCCGACTAAAGTTTCTGTCGTTTTCAAAATATTTTTCTCTAAGTATAAATATTATTCTGTCTCAATCTCAGCGTGCCTCAAATACCTTTTTTGGGTAGACAAAAAATGGCACTTGACACGTGTCTGGCACAGTTTTTGGGCCTCGATCCTTCAGCCAGACATTCGATTTTGTATTCAGCCATTACAAAAGAAGTGTTGCACAAATTTTCAGGGTGCCTCAAATACCTTCCCTAAAATGTTCAACATCTCTCCTACTAATAGGATGGTAAGGACTTTCGTGGTATATTTGGTCCCCCAACATCGTGCAAAACTTATTTATCTCGTTAATATTGTTGTACAGTCATGCAGTGGAATAATTTCCAATACCAGAAATTAATAAAAAAACAAAAATATGTAATAATGTAAAATATATTATTCAGGGACTTAAAAGTGAAAATAATGTGAGAATGCCTCATATGTATTATATGTATATGTAAAAAAATATGTAGAAGCTCTCCGTCTGAGTCATGAAACATATGTCAACCTGAATAAAGTACGTATTTGCATTTTAAGTGCATTTTGTATCAACTTTAGCAATTACTAAATTAATTTCGATTGTTGTTTTAGTTTTCCAATTTTATTCTTACTCCAAAATGCAAGAGTTTTATAATTCTATTGTTTAATACTTATAAATACAAAAACAATTCAATTTAATTTATATTAAACTAATGCTTTATGAAAAAAAACCCTAAAAATCAGATAATATAAAACAAATATATATAGCAAATTAACACCTTGTAATAATTTACTAATACCAATTCCTAAAAGATGTAAATTAAAACTTTAAAACCATTCGAAATAAACGTATTTTTACTGGTTTTATAGTTTAATTTACACCTTTAAGCAATTGAAATTAGTATAATATTAAACAAATTAACCATTCAAATGTAGTCAAAAATCTCATTAAAATTCATCTTTTCATTCTTATCATTCATCTTTTTTTAATGTCTTCTAATTTACAGATCGAAACAAAGTAGCAATTTTTGGACAAATTATTTTTTTTTTAATGTTTCGATGTTAGAAGAAATTACAATACAATATTTTACAATATAAAATAAATGAATGTTTTAAAATTATACAAATGAGAATACTTTCATTTTCAAAACCGGTTCTGAAAGTAAAACTATGTAAACATGTAAGGAAAATTGAAAAAGTAAAAAAAAGCCTTTGTACGGATCTATCTCAGCTAGACAACGCAAAAAAATCATTTAAAAATACGGAAATGCAAACAAGATATCTTTTAAAAAAATTTCCTTAGGATTAACATTTGCAAACGGGTGCTTTCGCGTGAATAAAGTAGCCTCTTAAGGCTGCTCGTCACCCAGTTTCAGAATTCCCATCGGTAATGCTAAGTCTTTCGGTGTTTGATGCATTCTAAGGGCAATGTCAGAAGGGCGTCTTTTTGTCTGCTTTTTACCCGGCTGAAAAGAAGGGTTACGTGTTTCACGCGTATCTGTGTATGTGGATTTCTTTATACCTCTCTTTATACCCATCGACTGGATGGATTTTAATGAATGAGGTCTCTATCAATTCGTCTTAATCGTCCGATGGTTATAGGATATACGTTGTTTTTGTAAATTTAAAATGGCGGTCGTAAAATACAAAATGGCGGTAGAGACGAAAAAATTTTTTACGCACCCTATTGAGTGGCATATCATTGGATAGGTCTTTCAAAATGAAGACGATGTTTCATTGACCATTTTGTAGTCAGAAGCGCCGTTTAAATATAACCTGGAAGTTGTGTACTTTGGATCTCTACCTTTACTGTAACTCTAACCTTCATAATATACATCTATAGGCCTCAACAAACAGTGTTTGTAGATTGGAACTAATAATTAAACACAACTTGAAAGTCATCAATACATGTAAATTAAAAAAAAAGGTAAGTAATATAAAAAAAAAATAGTTTCATATTGCTGAGAAATAATTAATTAGTTCGCTTTTCACGAAGTCGGGTTTTTTGATTTTTTAAATTAAATATATTATTTGCTTACGTATTAACCATTCACAACGTTACAGCATTGTGAATGGATAATACGTAAGTAAAAAAGCAGGCAAAAAGACGCCCGTCTGACATTGGCGTTATATTTAAATATCTTCTCAGGATATTAATATTTTTTGTTTATATTTTACAGTGCGCTCTTCTTAAAGGATGTTTCTTTTTTTTTCTTAGTTCTCAAAATATTTCTAAAATCTATGCTTAATTTAATATTTTATGTGTTAAAAGTGGATGAACTGGGAATAAAATTTAGATATGAGAAATATTTTGAGAACTAAGAAAACAATACACATCCTTTAAAAAGAGTACACAGAAAAAAAGAATTTAAAAATATTATTTTCCCGAGGAGATATTTTAAATAAAAGAATCCAATAAATGCCCATACACTTAACATTATCGGGGGGAATTCTGAAACTGAATTAAGAGCAGCCTTATGGACTGTCTTCAATCCAGGAACAGGAAAACGCCTGAGTTTTCAAATGTCCTATGCGTTTTCGAAATTATTTATTTAGATATCATCCTTCACCATATTAACACTAAAGCTACCGTGAGGGGTCAAATGTGTTGGCATTTATTACGAAATGTAATCTCCAAATCAACGCCATTAAATTAATCAAACTCAGTAAATTACTTTTCATCAGTCAAACGTGATTTGTAAAAGCAATTATGAAAAGTGGCTGTTATCCGAAACGAGGAAGTGAGTGTAAATTTCTAAATAAACACTTTATATAAACATTTCATCTTTATCCAAGAAAATAAAGACATTTGAACATTAATAAACTGTTTTAAATTACTATAAATATAAATAATAATCAAAATAATGTAATATTAAGATTAATGACACTAATTTCCTGTTTTCATATCAATAATGTATTATATATGATTTTCCTGCCCTTACTTGTATTCTATATTCTTGAAAGGAGAGATGTTGTGATTTTTGTGCTGAATTAAATTTGCTTTTCTTTCTTTAAAAGTTCGCTCCAGATATTTTTTTTTACAAGTCACAAAACAATTACGTGTGTTTTAAGATGACCCCGAATATCATATCGTTATCAATTGATTAAAATAGATAAACAACTAGAAGCTATAGATTGCATTACCCTGACGATGTTGGATACCAGATTACGGATACAAAACATAAAAACAAGGTAAGGAAATTTTATCTTACCTATACTTTGCTTTTATAATTGAGAAATAAATAAATAATGAATTGCGAGGAAAACGAATTTCGCTCAAGATATTGTTAGAAAAGTTAAAATACTCCTAACAAAATGACCCTTTTGAATTTTTTTAGGGGAATTTCTCTAACTAAAACATTACGAAATTTCTTTATATTTCACGACTTTTATTAAAACATACTAGCTGTTTAACCCGTTCTACGGACGGGTGCTCTTGAATTTAATTCTAAAACCAAAATTAAAAATAAAAATCGGTACAACCAGATTTAAGTTTATGAATATAAAAATGTGTTATATCTGTTAAAAATCAGTAATTACATAACCAATATGAAATATGTATGTACACAAAAAAATCAGGTATGTAATAAAAAATCAATAAAAGTAAGTATTTAAACAAACAAATTAATGTTGGGAATATAAAAATCTGTTATAAAGTTAATATTTACACAACCAAACAACCATTTGTAAGAAAAATGAAATTTACATCGAGACTGCAAAAAATGGAAAAAAATTATTTTAAAACGAAAAATCTTTGCAATGTTTTCCACATCACTAATGAGGTAAATTGCGGTAGACTCTTTTTTTTAGTGTGAGTTTTTACACAACCAAATTAAAGTTTAGGAAATCAGTTATAAAGTCGATATTTACACAAACATACAAACATTTTAAGAAAGAATGAAATATACATCATCATTGCAATAAACATGAAAAAATTGAAAATATTTCTTTTAAAATAAAAAATCTTTGCAATGTTTTCCGCGTCATTCATGAGGTAAAGTGCAGTAGACTCGTTTTTGTTTGTTTGTTTGTTTTTTACAATGCAGCAAAATAGTTACGACTTAAGATAAATCTTCATGGAAGACAATGTTTTGTGCAAATGCCTTATCAGACTGTGAAAAAAGTTTTCCTTGTTTTGGTTTGTCCTTGACCCAAGCACGTACACACCCTCTAGAAGTTGCTCTTGAAAAGGCTACATACAACATCCCATGTGAAAAATATGAATGGGGCAAATAGATTAAAACTTCTTTCAAGGTTTGACCCTGAGATTTATTGTTAGTCATAGCAAAGACGATGCTAAGTCATACTAAGGATAGTCATACTAAGTGGAAACAGACGGCACGTAACTGGAATGGTAAACTGGTATCCGACGGTGTAATCAGGATCATCGGTATGAAAACACGGGTGCCTCTCCTATGTCCTGTCAAAGTCTGCATCTATAACATTTTGCGACAACCTTCTGACTATTAAAAGTGTTCCATTATAGAGACCACTAGACGGATTCATGTTTCTTAGCAATATAACAATAACGCCAACTTTAAGATTTAACTGATGTGGTGGCATTCCAGTAGGTGTTAAACTATTGATGAAATCCATTTGCAAATTGTTTTGTTCTTCTTCATCATCACAAAGTATTGTATCATCACTAAAATAAGTTTTGACTTCGCCAGGTATTTTTCGTAAAACCTCCTCATTAAATCTCTATGAATCCTCATTCAATCTCAAAGAATCTTCATTCTTGGAACACAAAATGGCTCTTTCCGAAAGATGACCAAGATCAATTTCAGACGAACCAAAAATATCATCCTCTATAGAATACTGCACTAAAAATTTCTGGAGGTATTTCAATAATATCTTCTCCGAGTTCATAATCATTAGTCAACCAACCATTCTCCGGGCGAATGAGCCATTCCACGAAATCATGTTCCTCCGGCTCCGTTCCCATATTTGTAACCAGATTGAACTGTCAAAATGTTGGCCAGAGAGAAGTATTCTTGATACAACTTTCAAAAATGAGTGTTTTGTTTGAATGTATCATTGCTATCCAAATCTCGCAGAAGTCTATCAACAGCATTCAAAGCATGAATAGGTGCCATGGTACATTCATCCCATATAATAGGCTTAGCCATTTTCAGTAATATTCCTTCAGATGTATTTTGCCGAATTTTTGAAGCTGAATTATCCAATATGGGGTCTGGTATTTTAAACTGACATACGCAGTTCTTTCAGCTTGCAAGAGTATCGATGCGATGCCTGTCCATGCAACAGGAATAGCAGTATGTTCCATTCCTCTGACGTAATGCAGCAAAATAGTGAATAGGAACGTTTTTCCTCATCCCTCAAAAGCATTGACAAAGAAAACCTTAGCGACAGTAGCATAATCATTTTGAATACTTTCAATGACAGCATAAAAATTTATACGTTGTTCCGGATTTAGCATTTTTAACAATCGTTCTTCTTGTAAATCATAGACATCGCATTTGAGGGTTCTGGTAATTCAAGTTTCTGTAGTGTCACGTTGTGTATGCGTAGATGATTGGCTATGTCTTGCAGGGATCTGACTCTACTCTCCTGTAGCAGCAGATAGCGAGCAAAATCTTCTGAGAGTTCTGAATTAAACTATTCCCATAATTGAATCGGTAAATTTGGATTGCCAAAGACACATATGAACGAAAACAGTTGTCTGAGTTTAGGTGGAATTTTAAAACCCCATGCTTCAGTTAAACAATGTTGCCATGCATCATCATCGTTTAGTAAATTTGTAGAACGGCATGCACCCTTGAATTTTCATGGACAGTTTTCTCGTCCGTTCTTAACTCCTCGAAAGACTTAGCACCGGGAACATGACAAAGCAGCATACGAAGATGGAATCGCTCAATATCCTTTGGGCTTACAGAATACATCCTCATACTATGAAGTCACCTAATGTAACACGCCTTTTCCGCACATTGCCTTTTCATACAAAGTGTTGTGGAATTTCTGTATAGAGATAGATGTTTGCTGAAGGATCAGAACTGTTAAGAAGAAACCAAGCAGTGAGCATGGTGTCTTTATTTCTTGCTCTTTCAAAAGCTTCACGTTTCTCCGCTTCCCTAAAATACACAGATTGCATGTCTAGTAGATGCACCTGCAATCTAATAATAACACGGGACTTGTCCTGCATGGGCTTCTCAAGAAGTCGCCACATTGTCTCTGGTTCCGACACATATCGTTCATTTAAGCGTGGCTTACGTAATAAGTATATCTCGAAAAATATTTTTCTACTACTGTGGATTTTTTTATGTTGTTATTGCTGTTAACTACCATGCCAAATGACATGTATCTGGACACTTCAGTAACACAAAAATCGCAATCTCGAACGTTTTTTGCCCCTGCACCCCCTTTAGAGGTAGTGGCACCGACATAAAATGTAGCCTATATTGGAGCAAGAGTTGTCACCATCATTTTGACACCATTATTTTTTAAATCGGTTTGGTACTTCCTGAAATTGCATAAAAATCGTCATTTAGAACGTTTTATAGAACGCTTTTCGCGCATTTTCACCCCTTTTTAATTTCGATTTTTTTAAGAAATGTCCTTAGAGATCATTAGTATCTTATAAGTAACTACCATTCTAAATTTCATGTTTCTAGGCCCTTCAGTAAAACAAAAATCGCATTTTCAGAACGTTTTTTGCTCCTGCACCCCCTTTTGGCCAGTGGCACGGACATAAGATATAGCTTATGTTCTAAGTTGGACTAACACCATCATTTTGATACCATTACTTTTGGAATCGGTTCGGTAGTTCCGGAGCTTACTTCCTACAAATAAACAATTTTTACCTCTTTATAATATTAGTTTAGTTTAGATTACAGTATTTCTTCTATTCATTTCCAATCGATAAAAAAGTATAATATATTATAGCATTTGTTCTACTCATTTTTAACCAAAAAGAGAACGTTTTCTAAAAAAAATATATACATTGCATACAAGTTTAGTATTAAAGAATATAAATAAACTGCATTAAATACTCCATAATTATAAATAAAACATTTCACAGATAATAAATTTTAAAGAAGGCTATTTTATTTCATGTCACGTTTCTTTCGCGAAAATACGATCAAATCAAATCTTCGGAAATTTCTCTCGTGCATGAAGTCGAACAAAATCGAAAATACTGAGAATCTTTTATACTATCATTACTTTCTTTCTCACATGAGATTTATCTTTAAAACGTGCATGTAAACCTGAGAAACGAAAAAATTCAATAATAATGATTTCTAGATGGTATATTAAATATTATATAAGAAAAAATATATGTACTAGTAAATTGCTTGTTGCTTGATTTTTGCAGACTGGATAATATGAATAGCATATATAACTTTTAATTAATTTTTCCGCTTTGAAATTACGCTCGAAATTATTGTATATGTAATACATGATTTATCCCATTGCTAACTAAGCGTAGAACCAACGGCGTGAAAAATGTCCAAGTCGGGATCGAGTTGGGTTGATTTTTGACGGCCAAGTATCTACTCGAGGGTTATAAGCCCAGGGGGAAGTGCCCTTCCTGGGGGTTTTTCTAAAGGAACCTAACCCGTATTTACGCATGGGAATCCATGGTTCGAAGAAAACCACGAAAACTCCGAAGGATTACTCCGACGGGCACACTTGGGTTCGATCCCAGCGTCGGGAATCGAATTCGGAACTCTTGGAATAGCGCCTCAAGTGCTCTACCATTTAAGCTACAAGGACGATACCCAGCTTGGTATCTCTCACTCACATACGTTGGTAAGGCTGCAACTGCAGCACAAAATGGTATAGCATAGCTGCCAACTTGTACGGATTGGCCGTACAATGTACGGATTTTGTTCTAATTGTACGGTTGTACGGATGAACAGTACGATTGTACGGTTTTGCGCGCAGGAAAAACAATCGCTGAAAAATGCGAATTTTGTCAAAGATCGCGTGAAAAAACGCTACTTTCGTCAAAGATTGCTTGAAAAAACGCTAATTTCATCAAAGATCCGTTCAAAAACACTACTTTTGTTAAAGGATCGCGAAAAAACGCCAATTTTCTCAAAAAATCTTAAAAAAAGCCCTAATTTTCGAAAAAAAAAACCCGCTAATTTCGTCAAAGATTCGGGAAAAAACACTAATTTCGACAAGGGATTGTGAAAAGTACGCGAATTTCGCCAAAAATCGTGGGGATAAAACGCGAATTTGTTCAAAGGATCGGGAAATGAACGCGAATTTCACCAAAGTTCGCGAGAAAAAGCGCGAATATCGTCAAAGATCGCGGGGAAAAAAAGAATTTTATCAAAGATATTTGAAAAAAAGCACATTTTGTCAAAGAATCGCGAAAAAAACGCGTATTTCGTTAAAAATCGCGCAGAAAAATACTATTTTTGTCGAAAGATCGTGAAAAGAACGCGAATTTTGTCAAAAAATCGCAGGAGAAACACTAATTTCGGCAAAGAATCGTGAAAAGAACGCGAATTTCGTCAAAGATCGCGGGGAAAGAACACTAATTTCGTCAAGGGATCGTGAAAAGAACGCGAATTTTGTCAGAAAACGCGTAAAAACGCTAATTTCGAGCAAAAATCTTTGAAAAAAAGCTAATTTCGTCAAAGATCTCGTAAAAAAACGCGAATATTGTCAAGGTTCACGTAAAAAACACGCGAATTTTGTCAAAGATCTCGTAAAAAATGTGAATTTCGTCAAAAGATCGCGAGAAAAATGCTTATTTCGTCAAAGATAGCAGAAAAAACGCTTTTGCGAAAAAAATGCTAATTTTATCAAAAGATCGCGGAAAAAACGCAAATTTCGTCAAAAGATCGCGAAAAAACGTAAATTTCGTCAAAAGATCGCGAAAAAACGGCGAATTTCGTCAAAAGATCGCGAAAAAACGGCGAATTTCGTCAAAAGATCGCGAAAAAAACGCAAATTTCGTTAAAAGATCGCGAAAAAAAAAGTAATTTCGTCAAAGGATCGTGAAAAAAAAGTGAATTTTTCACAGGATCATGGAAAAAGTGCGAATTTCATCAAAGGGCCTTGAAAAAACTCATAATTAGACCCGAAGGGAATCCCCCCCCTTTCCTCCCCAAACCTTTGGCTGTGTAACCTTTCAGAAAATTTGCTGTGAATTTCAGAATTTTTTTTTTTTTAGAATTTCCCATGCAAAAAAATTTTCTTTTGATATCTCACGTTTTTATTTTGGAAAAAAAAAGACTATACATGAATATAGCATAGAAAATGTTATGATTACTTTTTTCATTGCATGTGCATATGTTATGCATTTTTAAGCACCCAAGAATACGTCATAAAAGTTGTAAGGATTTCAAAATTGACATGTTGGCAGGTATGGTATAGTCTTCATGAACACAAAATCCTGCGGCGAAACATGAGACTTTGAAGATTTTTTTAACACATTGTGCTGCAGTTGCAGACTTACCAACATATGTCTGTGAGAGGCTCCAAGCTGGGTATAGTCCTCGTAGCTTAAATAGTAGAGCATTTGAAGCGCTATTCCTAGGGTTCCGGGTTCGATTCCCGGCTTGGACATTTTTCAGTCTATTAGTTCTACGCTTAGTTAGCAATGTGATAATTCACGTACTATATATTCAATACGATAAACTTTTTACTTTAGACTGGCGTTTTCTTTAGGGAGGACAATATTCGGATAAAGTAGTTGTAAATTTATGGTGATCATAATTTAAATTTCATTAATTTTCTTAGTTATTATGCTATTGTAATCTAAGTCACTTACTTTTGTTCGATACATTCTAGTACAATTAATAAATATGAATTCTGCAATTTTATTCTTCATTTTAATTTTTGGTGCTTAATTTATCTTTAGAGTTTTGTATATATACTGAAAGAGTTTACGGTTTATAAAAAGCTAGTTTCCTAAGTAACGCTTGGTATGTCATTTTTAACGACATTTTGCAAAGTTTATTCTTATTTACTCATAAATATTTATGTACACGGTTAGAAATATCGCTGTGAAATTACGGGCAGAGACCGGCATCAGAGATTCCTGTCATACCCAGTAAATAAAAAATCCATGCCCACACTGTAAAAAAAAAATCTGTAGTTCTACAGATGTAAAGTTACATGCTTACTAAACTTTCACCTGTAACTGTACGAAAAAAGCTGCAAATCTACAAAACTAGTTTTTGTAAAGTTACAAAAATCTGTAACTTTACAAATGAATCTGCTAAAATTTCAGTAATCTTACTAAACTTTTATTTGTAACCCTGGCTGCAGTTACATGAAAAGTTCTCGGAATCCCAGTTTCCAAAAAAATTCTTACTAACCTTACAGATTTTTTGATTTTCGGCGCAAAAGTGTGTCTGTTACATGAAATTTTGTTGTTGCCGTTACATGAAAAGTTCTAGGAATCCCAGTTTCCTAGAAAAACTTTAGTAACTTCACAGATTTTTTTTTACAGTGCATCATTTTGTGTGCCGTAATTTTACGGGGCAAAGATAAAATGCGCTTTAAAGCACAATAGCACTTTACTTACTGTTCCGTAGCACGCAGCACGTTAGATAATCCTCACAGAATCGCTTATTTGGCGGGTTAAAAAATATGTTATGGTCGCGGTTAAGTTACATTATTTTTCGAAACACGACTAAAATGAAGGGTTACATCCTAGTAGAGGAAATTGTATGGGGTCGTACCGTATTTTTGCTAACAGATGGGCTAGAACTGTAAGAATATGTAGATTGCCCTTTATTTCCTAAGTATCTAAGAGATAAGGCCGCTTATTTATGGATCAGACCGATTTTCATCAAATAACGCTGTTGCCCGTGAATTGAAGAGCAAACGCTCATAAATTTACAGTTTTTTTTCAGATATTACGCAAGAGTTTTGTATTTAATTTGTAAACTTCTATAAAAAATATGTTTTTCAAATTGCAAATAGACATTAACGTTTTGTTAACTATGTTTTTGAAGAGTTTCATAACTCTATAACAACGGTATTTATTTGAAAAATGTTTACAAAAATAATAATTTAGTACTTAGTGGCTGAAATTTTGAATTATTTTCTTTTTCTCTATCAACTTATTGATTTAAAGTTTTTAAAACTTGTTTTTAGCTTTAGACTTTGATTTGTTTTCTTAAAGTTGTTAATAAGTTATTTTGAATTAGGAATTTACTAACTATATATAAACGTAAAGAGCTAAAATAAAGTGATATATGATTGCATATTTGTCCAAATATACATTTAGATACTTTTTACAGTCTTTCTGTTTCCACTCAAACAATAATTTCAAATGTTCTGCGTGCGTAAGTCTAATCAATACAATTTCTTTGACTGATTTTAATGTAGTCTCATTTGATTAATAATTTTAAAAGCATTTCAATTTGGAGTTTTTTCCAATATTTTAATAAGTTTTTAAGAACGTACATAAAATTTTAAGGTGTTCTCAGGACTCTTAAAATTGGAAAAAAATGAAAAAAAAAAGACCATTTTCAACATTTAATATCTTAAAATGTATATGTTTTAAAAACACAATTTTTATTGGATGAAAGATATAAGTAACATTCTTTCATTTCATGTATCTAAAAATTTGACAGATGCAGAATTAGTATTTCTAATTAGGACTTCCTAATCTATCGATAGGGGGATCCAAACTGTCAGACATTTGTGGAGCAGAAAATTGGTATAAGAGATTACGCGCAGGATTAGAAAATAAATATTGCAACTAGAATGAAAATTTTGGTGCCTAATTATACTTCAGATTATAATCAAAAACCTGAACCTGAATAAATTTGTATTTAAAGCATTTTTATATTTTTAATACAAATTTGTACTTAGGGAATACAACATTTGGAAGTTTTCTACAGTATAATCACCTAAAATAAACGGTCAAGTGCGAGCATTACTCGCATACAGAGGGTTCCGTAGAATAAATATATGAATTTTGTAATTGTATTATAAAACAAAAATCGTTGCTAAAAGAATACTAAGACTTTGTAAAAAACTATACAACGTAGGGTTGGGTATAACTGTATATATTAGAAAAGTGTAAATGGGTATACCATGAAAGTTCAAAGAGATATGGAACCTAAATAATATCAAATATAGCATACCTATTCGTATAACTCTTTTTTTAATACTATCCTAATCTGTTTATGATGAAATTAATTCGATACTGACAAAAAAAGCAGTGCATAGTTAAATTTCATTTGGCATTTCATGAAACTACACTGTTAAAAATTTGCAGCATTCTGGCAGGTCATTTGACCGTTTTTTTCCGAAAACGGTTACACAACCGTAATTTTAACACCATTCTGACCGTATTATTGGCCATTTTATGGTCAGAATATAGTTAAATTATGGTTATGAAACCGTTTTTTCAAAAAAACGGTCGAATGACCTCCCAGAATGCTGAAAAATTTTTAACAGTGTAAATTCAGCGAAATAGAAATAACCTTTATTTCTACAGTGTAGCTTAAACAAAACCTTTGTTCAAAGTTTAAATTTGGCATTGTGCTAAGCGCGCTTCGAATTGAGGTCTCAAATTTACAACGCCACCTTGGTCACTGCCGCGTTTTTCCAGGTTGGTGTTTAATTAACTTTTAAAGTAACTCGAGGCGGATTGAGAGATACAATCAATGCTAACTATCGCGAATCCCACAGTATTTATGCGGTTCATCCTAATTAAATCCTTCGAGGGCGATGCCCTTAAAAAACGGACACCTAATTTTAATTCCAAAACAGACAAACGACACCAAGAATATATAATTAAAATTTTCCTTTTATCTTCTACGTGAAAATAAGCAAGTTCGCATTTTCTAATAAATTGGCTTATAAATTCTGGTGTCAGTTCATTATTTCATAAGTTTATAAATAGTACCGGAAAGGATTAAGTGGTCGCAGGACTCTTAAAACTTCAAAATTTAAGAAATTTTTAATTTTTTTAGATGTTAAACTCCTATTTTCTCTGAATATTTTGATATAATTGTTTCCTTGAAATTCCCATTAGAACAGAAGTTTTGGCTTTTAGAATTATACCCGCTTAATAGCTGAAACGGCGTTTCCGAAACTTTAACGTCATTATTTTCCAAATGGAGTTTTTTGGGCATAACGCGCAGGATACCTCAAAAACTTCTGAATATTTTTTCATGAAATTTTCAAAACATATATTTCATGTTAGTCTGTATAAACTGAACCTAAAATTTCCTTTTTATTGTTCAAAAAAATATTTTTTTGGGTGATTTTACTGTTGAAATTTTCAAAATTTTGCATTAGCTAAATGCAGCATTGCATTAAAAATATAAAAAGGCTTTAAATACAAATTTATTTAAGTTCAGGGAAATTAATACACTGGCCTCCAAAAGTTAAGGTACACGGACTAAATGCGTTCGATTGCACACGTTTTGTCGAATATCTACAAAACTTATTGTCGAATTGTTCTTGAACTTCTAGGATGGAAAGAACATGTTTCATTTCATATTTCTCGGTGAAGATTTAGTCGGGGGTACAATTAGGGGGATAATAATAAATTTAATAATAAAATAATATTTGCGATCACCTATGTAACAGGAAAGACTGGAAATGGTTTGTCACTGTGGTAAATGACTATTTGGGTCCTGTTCAATATTTGTATGCATTTGTGTAAACATAGCACTCATATTCGTGAAGATGTTAACGTTTTTGTGAAAAACTCAAACGGTTTTTTTTTCTTTATATATATATATATAGCATACAGAGTTTTCAACCAAATTTAACACAACTTTCCAAAAACCTGACAAAGAACAGTAGAAACAGTATACTGCAATTAAAACATGAATATATTGAATATTTGATGAAATATGGGTATCTTTATGAGATAAATTTTAACTGCGCATGCGCGGCAGATTTCAAAATTTTTATTTCCGAATTTGGTAGTCAGCTATTTAGGGCAACTTATATAAAAAGTCTAGTCAAATAACGCGAAAATTCACAAAGATGGGGTCGATATAGTGACTTGCTTCCTAAAAATAGCTTTATTATAAGGGATTTTACACAACTTTTCAATCAGCTCACTACATCTTCCTAAGTTTTCACAACATTTGACTGGACTTTTTATAGAAGTTGCCCCAAAATACTGAGTACCAAATTATGAAATAAAAATTTTGAAATCTTCCGAGCATGCGCAGTTAAAAATTCTCATAAAAATGCCCATATCTTATCAAATTTTCAATATATTCATGTTTTAATTGCAGTATACTGTTTCTACTGTTCTTTATCAGGTTTTTGGAAAGTTTTGTTAAATTTGGTTGAAAACTCTGTATGCTATAAAAAAAAAGTTTGAGTTTTTCACAAAAACGTTAACATCTTCACGAATATGAGTGCTATATTAGATGTAAATTTCCAACTGGGCGAAAAATGTCCGGACCAGGATTCGAACCCGGGATCTCCTGGCTGGAGCCGCCAGTGCTCTGCCATCTGAGCTATCCCGGACGATTCTGGTCGAACTTTTTCACCCAGCTAACCTTGATGATTACAGCATCTGGTCTGAAACCTGATTCAGCTCAACAGAATAAATCTCGGGTAATGGAACTCCAGAAATCGCTGGATCAGATGGCAGAGCACTGGCGGCTCCAGTTAGGAGATCCCGGGTTCGAATCCTGGTCCGGACATTTTTCGCCCAGTTGGAAATTTACATCTAATATGATTTGTTTACCAATTAGATTAATTGTGTTAATATTAATCTAGTATGAGTGCTATGCTTACACAAATGCATACAAACATTGAACAGGACCCAAATAGTCATTTACCACAGTGACAAACCATTTCCAGCCTTTCCTGTTACATAGGTGATCGCAAATATTATTTTATTATTAAATTTATTACTAGTAAATCTGCAGATCAGGAGCCTCAACGTCATCTTTGCAAGTCATTGTTTTTTAACACTCATTGCGTAATATTCATCTTCCTACAAGTCGCTTTTTAAAGTTTTCAAATTACATAAATATTTATAAGAATACAAAATACTTCGTAAAGTTTCAGAAATGAAATGTGTTAAACAGGTGGTTATACACTGATGTTCTGAAGTTCTGATGAGCTGCTAATTCTGGTAACTTTTTAAATCAAAAATTGCACTTCTTCAAAAATTGCACCCTCAGTAGTTTATTTAAGTTTACATTCGTAATTTTTTATTGATTGTGCGGATGGTTATAGTGTATCATAGATTTTTTTTTACGCTGTGATTTATAAGGATAAGCATAAGTTTTTTTTAATAAATTAATAAATTTAAAATTTAAAATAAAATCCTCATGTTAACCGTACGCAAACAATAAATCTTGAAATGACGCCAAAAATGTAGCCTTAAAATCCGCAACATTTGACCAAAACACAACGGCGTGCTTAAAAAAAAGAAAGAAAGAAAAGAAAAATATTTTTAGTAATACAGTTTTTAATTCATAATACTATGAAATGCTACTTTAGAATGCTTAAATATAAGCAGATCATTTTCATTTTACAGAAAAAATGCACGGATGAAGTCAAAGAATTCGGTCCCTGTTCCACGTGCTTGTTTTGTTTGGGCCGAATGATGGCATTTAAATCTGGGCGATAACGCACAACATATTGCAAACTGTTTTTACGGCATACTGCATCTCCATCTATCTCTTTCCTCCGTAAATAATAGTTAATTTTATTTTAGCCAAGGTCTTTTTTTTTTTTTTTTTTTTTTTTTCTTCTTTTTTGATAAATGACGTCTAATTCATCTGCTATTCGTACTTACTCAAAACCTTTCATCTTGTTATATTAAGAAATACTTGAGAGTTTTCTTTTTATTCCCAATATGTCACCATATTAAATTTTATTCTTAATTTTTTTTTTCATTTTCCTGTTTCACGTCAAAATCTTTCAAACGAAAATTGTTTAAGAAAAAATATTATTCAGGGTTTTGATTTTCTTGGCCACGATTAAAGAAACATTGATAAATTTTATGAAAAGATGTCACATTATTATCAATGAAAATAATGAACTTTTGTATTTTTAAGCAAAATATTTGAATAAAATAAATAAAATATTGCTTATTTTTATTTCTGGGGCTAAAATTCATCTATATGCAAAAATACAAATGCATTAATTCATCCGTTTTGACGTTGGCTTTACCGAAACATTATAGACGCATTTATACTAATATTATTAAGACCAAATTCGTTGCTAGGCAACTGATGAAAGAAAAGGTAAAAAATGAAATATGTATTATGTCAAATTGATAAAACAAAATGCTTTATATTATTGGAAAACATGCATAAAGTTCCCCCAAAAATTATAAACTTAATTTAAAAAATTTCGCAAATATATTGACATAATTTCAAACTAATTGGAATAATTTAATAATCTTATTTAAAAATTTCAGCATCCAAAATTTACCATTTAAATCCATTTTTTATCTGAGCCATTTCTTTCAACAAATGAAAATTTGAAAATCGTCTGACTTGAAATAGAAAAGCATTACAGAGCAAAATAAAATGTTCTATATTTCCCGAACGAATGAACCAAATTTAACCAAAAACTATACAGCTAAGTCCGAGTACCTCATCAACATGCCCAATTAATTTCAAGCCGATCGGATGCTTTTTGAGGCAATTATCGCGGAACAGATAGACAGACAGACAGACAGACAAACGGAAATCAAAACTTTTCGTGTCTCCACAGTAAGCCTTCACTGACGTTTCGGCAATAACAAGTAATATGCAAAAAAATTTAACTAGTAAATCTGCAGATCAAGAGCCTCAACGTCATCTCTGCAACTTATTGTTTTTAGCAAATTTTGCTTAATATTAATCTTTCTACAAAAACAAAATTTAAACTTTTAAATTACACAAACATTTATAGAAGGAGAAAAAAATATTTCGGTGGTTTCAGACATTAGAAGCGTTAAATTAAACACGTTGTTATGTAATGATATTCTGAAATTCTCACGAGCTACTTATTCTAGTAATTTTTATATAATAAAGCAAATTTCTTCAGGGGGGTGCCCCCCCTGAACCCCCCGTTGTGTAATTTATTTTGCATTTGTAATTTTCTATTGATTGAGTTAATGATTATCCTATATCTTAGATTCATTTTTACACTGCGATTTATAATGATAAGCAACAATTTGGTCAAGCATTTTACGTTATCCTAATATCCATACAGCAGTATTTACTTGCCTGCTAACCACAAACATCTGTATCTAATGGATAAAGAACTTTTTATAAATGTAAACTGAGACATCTAATTTAGAAATCTAATAATAATTTTGATTACCATTCTGCAATATTTATATCTAAGATCTAATCTAAATATCTAAAAATGTACTCGATAGCATTAACTTACTAAAATCACCCTAAAGTAGGGGGAGTTCTAAACTTAACGATTAATAATTCATCATCGTGTCCACTTCCAATTGACTAAATAGATAAACGTGATATGGCGCCGTTAAGTATTTTTTGTGATAGCCTTTTAATAGTATCCACATTTAATTTAAAATCGTGATGTTACAAACACCGTTGAAATTTGATGCACACCTGTGTTCAGGTCAAATTACGAAAGGTTAACTAACCTTTTATTTCCCTTAGCCGGGCATTTTGTTTCATTTTTTGTAATAGGGATTATTTTAATAATTTATTTTACACTCTAAAAGCTGTTACACGGGACGTTGTTCACGTAGCATTAAAATAGAGATAAATGCATTAAATAAAACATTTCACTCACCACCAGACATGGCAAGTCTCAGGCTTTTTGCACAACACTATTACCTTACAGAAAATGTTGTTCTTTTAAATCGCGCAAATGTTTCAATTAAATAAAGTAACATTTTTTGTATTAAAATACTGGTATCCAGAACGCCGGAGGCTTGGCAGCCCTGCTCCTCTTAATAGAAACATATATAGTTAACCAACACTTTATCACATTTTATAGGAAACAATACGGAATTTCTTATTTGTATGGCCTTACATATACCTCAGTCATAAAAATGTAAAATTTTGTGCCAATTAATGCACGCAATTGCGAAAATGAAATCGCAACCAATGAGAAAAGGAAGGCCAAGTAAAATCGTGTAAATCGAGGAATCTTTCTTCGTAGTGTGGGAAAATACCACTACAAAAATTAATTTAGGTGGTATTTGGTGTGAAATGTTTATATGTATTCATTCCTGTCCTATTTATCTTTTTTATTATTTGTAATTTGCTGCATTTTCCCTTTGCACGTGAAAATCTTACAAATTAAAATTAACTCTTTGGGAGAAATTGTTATTCCCTTTTTTTTTTTTTTTTTTTTTTTTTTTTTGGCAACAATAAAGTTTATAAAGTTTAATAGAATAATGTCAGTTTATTCTGTATGAAAATAACGAACTTTTTCCTTTATAATAAAAATAGTTGAATACATAAATAAAGATATTATTCTATATAGTATATAAATACTATTTTCATTTCTGCGTTTAAATCAATTTATATGCAAATATCTATACAAAGGCATTCATTAATTCATTCCTTTTAACTTTGATTTGACTTTAAAAACCATACATACTTTTACATTTATGATATTTTTAGATGAGATATAGTTGCTACGCAACGGTTAAAAGAAAAAAAAAATGAAATATAAGTAAATTCATAAAATAAAATGTTTTATATTATTCGAACACATGTATAAAATTCCATCATAAGTTATACACCTAATTTAAAAGCTCTGACAAATGTTTTGACAAAATTGCAAACTAATAGGAATAATTTACTACTCTTATTTAAAAATTTCAGCATCAAAAATTTACCATTTAAATCCATTTTTTATATGAGCCATTTCTTTCAACAAATGAAAATTTGAAAATCGTCTGACTTGCCATTGAAAAGCATTACAGAGCAAAATAAAATATTCTATATTTCCCGAACGAATGAACCAAATTTAACCAAAAACCATACAGCTAAGTCCGAGTACCTCATCAACATGCCACATTAATTTCAAGCCGATCGGATGCTTTTTGCGGCAGTTATCGTGGAACAGACGGACAGACAGACAGACAGACAGACAGACAGACAGACAAACGGAAATCAAAACTTTTCGTGTCTCCGCAGTAAGCCTTCACTGACGTTTCGGCAACTAGTAAATCTGCAGATCAGGAGCCTCAACGTCATCTTTGCAAGTCATTGTTTTTTAACACTCATTGCATAATATTCAACTTCCTACAAATCGCTTTTTAAAGTTTTCAAATTACATAAATATTTATGAGCATACAAGATACTTCGTAAAGTTTCAGAAATTAAAAGTGTTAAACAAGTGGTTGTACATTGATGTTCTGAAATTCTGATGAGATACTTATTCTGGTAACTTTTTAAATCAAAAATTGCATTTCTTCAGGGGGGCTCTGCCCCCCTGAACCCCCCGTAGTCTATTTAAATTTACATTTGTAATTTTTTATTGATTGTGCGGATGGTTATAGTATATCTTATATTTTTTTTACGCTGTGATTTATAAGGATAAGCGTAAGTTTTTTTATAAATTAATAAAATTTAAATTTAAAATAAAATATTCATGTTAACTGTACACAGACAATAAATCTTGAAGTGACGCCAAAAATGTAACCCTAAAATCGCTACATTCGGCACAACACAACGACGTCCTTAAAAAAAAAAAAAAAAAACGGATGAAGTCAAAGAATTTGGTCCCTGTTCCACGTGCTTGTTTTGTTTGGGCCGAATGAGGGCATTTAAATCTGAGCGATAACGCACATCGTATTGCAAACTGTTTTTACGGCATACTGCATCTCCATCTATCTCTTTCCTCCGTGATAGTTAATTTTATTTTACCCAAGATCTTTTTATTCCAGCATCTTTGTTTTCGATAAATGATGGCTAATTCACCTGCTATGCGTACTTACTCAAAACTTTTCATCTTGTTATATTAAGAAATACTCGAGAGTTTTCTTTTTATTTCCAATATGCCGCCATATTAATTTTTCTATTTTTAATTTTATTTTTCATTTTCCTATTTCACGACAAAACATTTCAATTGAAAATTGTTTAAAAGAAAATATTATTCCGGGTTTTGATTTTCTTGGCAACAATTAAAGAAATATCGGTAAATGTTATGGGAAAATGTTACGTTATTCTCTATGAAAATAAAGAACTTTTGTATTTTTAAGCAAAATATTTCAATAAAATAAATGAAATATTGCCTATTTTTATTTCTGTGCTAAAATCCTTCTATATGCAAAGATACAAATGCATTAATTCATCTGTTTTGACGTTGGCTTTACTCAAGCATTATACACGCAATTATACTAATATTATTAGGGCCAAATACGTTGCTAGGCAACAGAGAAAGAAAAGGAAAATTTGATCAATTTGATCAAAGGTCAATTTGATAAAACAAAATCCTTTATATTATTGGAAAACATGCATAAAATCCCCCCCCCCCTCCAATATTATAAACCTAATTAAAAAAATCTCGCAAATATATTGACATAATTTATTGGAATAATTTAATAATGTTATTTAAAAATTTCAGCATAAAAAATTTACCATTTAAATCCATTTTTCATATGAGCCATCTCTTTCAACAAATGAAAATATGAAAATCGTCTGACTTGCCATTGAAAAGCATTATAGAGCAAAATAAAATGCTCCATATTTCCCGAACGAATGAACCAAATTTAACCAAAAACTATACAGCTAGGTCCGGGTACCTCATCAACATGCCCAGTGAATTTCAAGCCGATCGGATGCTTTTTGCGGCAGTTATCTCGGAACAGACAGACAGACTAACAGACAGACAGACTAACAGAAACCAAAACTTTTCGTGTCTCCACAGTAAGCCTTCACTGACGTTTCGGCAATTAGCCCCCTAATTGTACCCCCGACTAAATCTTCGCCGAGAAATATGAAATGAAACATGTTCTTTTCATCCCAGAAGTTCAAGAACAATTCGCCAATAAGTTTTGTAGATATTCGACAAAACGTGTGCAATCGAACGCATTTAGTCCGTGTACCTTAACTTTTGGAGGCCAGTGTACAATCCGAAGTATAAGTAAGCACCAAAATTTTCATTCTAGTTGCAATATTTATTTTGTAATCCTGCGCGTAAACTGTTATGCCAATTTTTTGTTCTACAAATGTCTAACAGTTTTGAGCCCCCTATAAATACTAATTCTGTATGTGGCAATTTTTTAAATACATGAAAGGAAAGAACATACTTATATCTTTCATCCCAATTAAAATTGTGTTTTAAAATCATATACATTTTAAGACATTAAATGTTGAAAATGGTTTTTGTTTCATTTTTTTCACTTTTAAAGTCCCGAGACCCCTTAAATTAGTGTGTTTTTAACAATTTGACATTTATTGCTTTTATATTGTTACTGGACATTACATTACACATATATATCATTAAACGTTGTTAACTAGGCATAGAGTACGCCGCCCCTGTCCTTGTGTATGTCCAAACTAACCGTACCTTTAAGGGTTAATATCTCGGCTAATTGCCGATGATATTTTTCGAAAATCATTATCAACAATGCTTTTATTCTTCTGCAATGATAGATATATTCAGCGATGCTCAACAATTTTTCTGAATGCTCGTAAATCGAAATTTGTCTACAACAGAAAAATGCTAATTACTCAAAAACTATGTGACCTAGGGTAATCGCTATACTTTTTCGGCAATGTATTTAATAACGTCTACTACCTCTAATTTTTTCATAATTTTAGTTTCAGTAGATTCGGAATTAGTTGAGGGGAACATATTTTCAACAATACATTTTCAACAATATCTTTGAAAATATAATACCTAAAATTAAAAGGAATGTATTTTTCAGTTCAGTGTTAAAAAAGCTTTCTCAGAATACTCCACATGATATACAAATAAAAGATTTTTTTTTTCAAGTAGCATAATTAGCCCCTCTACTTTTTTACTAAATATATTTATGTATGTTTATTAATCTGAAAATATGTGAGTCAATGGTCTTTATTACTTCCCCGAATTTGAACTTTCCACGTTCCATAGTTTACGAGTAAAATGGCTGTGACAGACAGACCGACAGACAGACGGACAGACACAGGAGTGATCTTATAATGGTTCCGTTTTTACTTTTTAAGTACGGAACCCTAAAATTATATTTTTTGAACAATAAAAAGGAAATTTTAGGCTCAGTTTATACAGGCTAATATGAAACATGTGTTTAAAAAGTTTCATGTAAAAATATACAAAAGCCTTTGAGATAACGTTCGTTATGCCAGATACGTCATTCGGAGAAAAATGGCTTCAAAGTTTAGGAAACGGCGCTTTAGCTATTGAGTGGGTAAAAGCCTTCTAAAAGCCTTCTAAAAGCCATAACTTCTGTTCTAATGGAAATTTCAAATAAACAGTTATACCAATATGTTCAAACAAAACAGGAGTTTAACAACTAAATAAATTAAAATTTCGAAAAAATTTAAGCTTTAAGTGTCCTGAGACCCCTTTATAAGTTCTAAAGTATATCAATAGACATACTTAAGAATTGACGCAAATATTATTAAAGTGCATGTGGGGCTCGAGATTAATTTTTACCTGTGAAGTGCTGACCGAGACATTTTTCTTTATGGTAATTGTTGCCCACTTAAACGTAAAGATCCGGCAACCATGCTCTTATATCCGCATAAATTAATTATTTTAACAATATTATAAATATTCCACCTTTCACTTTATGATCAATTTTTAAATGCATTACAATCTTCAGATATTGAACAATACGATTATTTGCATAGTAAATTTTAAAATCAATTTTCTCTTCACAATTCAAATCCTTCTCTATTCTAACGTACAAGTGATTATGTAATATAAATAAAATCGTTTGAAACTGTTGCTATAATTTTATTTTATTAATATTTAATAATGCATTTGTTTATCTAGTGTTATAATAACACATTATTTTCTATTCATATCGATGATATTATGTCCACGGCAATTTCTGAATAAATAATATTAAATGTTTCCAGGCAGCTTACGAATGAACGTAATTGTAATATAATTAAATTTTAATACCCATGAAGATAAGTGCAAATTGTATTAAAAGCATTTGTTTAACAGATTAGATTAATTCATTGCTTTTTCTTTTCATTGAATAAATATATTTGATTGTATCATGCAATCAGCAGCGTTAATAAATTACTGTTAATTTAAATTTAACTTTTATGTTTTCTGTCCATTAAAAATTCATTTTATGAGGGAAGAATGAACTTTTGTTCACATAAAATATTTAATTAAACAATATAGTATATATAATAAGGATTTCAAATACAAATAAAATAATAATAAATTCGAATGCTAGATTCATCCTTTTATATTTGATTTCTTAATATTAAGAATGGAATTTGTAACAAAAATGAACGTGTACTATGCGCATTTGCTTAATTTACTATTCGATAAATGTTAAGTATATCAATCAATACTAAGTTTGTTAAGTTAGTCATATCAATATTTTTTTATTATGGATGTTTTTGTTACTGATATATTCAAATTACACAGCACAGGATTCTTCTTATAGTAGCACTTCAATTTCAGATAATTAAATATAAGTACCATACGTTAACATGATAAAAACTAAATTGAAACGAATTTTTTCTGTATTTTCTCTTCATTATTTTGGCGAGAAATCAATTATTTAATGATTAAAAACGTTTCAGATCAAAAACAGTTAATTTTTCAGACATTATATTTGAAAATGTTACTGAACGTTTTTAGTAAATACACAAAAATTACCTAAATAATAAAGAATAGTTCATTTATTTCTTACATAGATTCATTTTTTAAGTATTTCTTAATAGGATTCCCGATTGACTTAACAATTTAACCTATAAAAAAATGTTAAAACAAATCTGGTATTCAAAACGTGGTGGACTACGAAAAAGCCGAGCCACTTAATGGAGCAGGTTTTTAAATATTATTATTTTCCTTAAAAACTTTAAATTTCGAAACAACAACTCCGCTAAACATTCACTAATTCACAGTTGATTCTTTGAAATACACAGGAGTCAGTGTACGTATTAGAAGTGTTGTTATAAAAAAATTCAAAGGATATGTATCAATAAAGCCTTACTTAATCTCTAGTCTAATTTTACTCTATTTATACATAAATTAGCTTTAAACGATTTCATAATGAGAAAATAATAATGTTATATCCAGTGATTCTCGTTTATGTATATATTGAAATCAATTGCAATTTTTGAAACAATACAACATTAAAAATCAACGTAATTAAATTAAAAATTTTAATCAAAACCAGTTTACTTAATAATTATCTATTATTTTAATATGTTTAAGAATCTATTTTCAACAAAATACAACCATTCGTGTTTTAATCACCATCTTCCCAATTTCTGAGAGCGAATCCATTAAAAAACCGTTAACTGTTAGTAGTTAACTAAATATTTTTATGATCCAGAAGTGCCGTAATTTAAATATCCTATTACAGTAGCACAATGTCTACAGCATCCAGTCATTTCTACAGCAAGTTCACATTAATAATGTCAATTTAATATCGAGTAATTTTGATCAATTCAATAAAGAGTGTTGATTTTACTCATTTCAATGTAGAGTTTGAATTTTACTCAATTCAAAATGCAGGATATCCCAAAATTATCTTTACAACTCCATAAAATTAGTCGAACTTAAATAACAAATTTCTGTTTATTGTATAATGAACAGCTTGTTCCACAGTTTTATCCTCTTTTTTTATCTCCTCTATAGTTCCATAAGGATGGGTGCGAACAAAATTAGGAAATATAGCTGGACGATCTGTTTGAAACTTTAATATAGCTTTTAAAACATAACAAAAAGTTGAAACATCAGGCCGCGTCAAAAATCATGATGAACATTACCCCACTTCGCCCCCTTAAGGGGAGCACTTTTCTAAATTTGGCAGATACCCGTCATGTGATATATCGTAGCATTTCGGGGGGGGGGGGGGCACGAACAAAATTAGGAAATATGACAAGGCGAATATGTTTGAAGCTTTACGATAGTTTACTAAGGGTTTGCTAAAATTTAGAAGGTGTTCCACGGCGATAAATGTACTGGACGTTTTGAAAGAAATATGAAACGAAACACTTTTTAGCGATCTGTGATCACACTTACCCACTTGTTTATAATAATTTTCAACATAGTTGTAAAGTGTTTATGAATATGGTTTGTCTGTATGCGTATGTCTGCCATCTACCAGTACTCTAAATCTTCTAAATATATCCGGATGTTTGGTTGCAGGTGCTACTTTCTTCTTCATCACACAATGGTTAAGCAGACCACCACCTCTGTTTAACACTAGATCTACCGATGTTAAATATATACTTAGTTTTACCGCACCCGTAATTTTGACGGATTTTTGTTCATGGCTTTCATTGTAGCTTTTAACTTAGTTAATGTAAATAAAACAGTATAATTTAACAAAAACAGCATTTAATATAATAATTCATTAATTATTAATAAAAGCAAACAAAAACTATTTATAGTATAGAACATTTGATAAACCACGCCTTCTGGTATTCCGACGGATTGTAGGGGTCCTCTATTAGTGAGTGACCTCGGCTGTCGGAAATCAAGCTGTGCATGACTTAATGGAAAGCAATTAGCCTTTGTACAATACTATTTTCCGATATTGGACTTTTTACAGATTACACTTAACACAGATTGCACTTTTCACCAAGAACTTTATCACGCTAGAAGTAAAACTGATAATGATTGCATCCTGATTATATTTACCTGTCAGACCGTTCAGTTCTAAGTCTAATCGTAATCGGAACAAAATAGATTCCGTTATAACGGCTGCCGAACCTTTTGGATCATTCAACTTTGAAATTTCCAAAGCAGGGGTGACTATTTTCCTATTCTATTCACACCACTATTTTAAGAAAACCAATTTTATAGTATATTTCTCTTGCAAATGTTGTCAAACGGAATAACAAAGATTTTTGTTCTGAAAAGTTGGTGCGAGGTAGAATTAAAAATAGTCGCATGTGGCAGCCCTGCCAAAGCCGTATTTTGACGGGTTTTGGTATAAATAGGTATAGGTCATACTGATTATGGAAATTAAAGTGGGGGAGTGGACATTGAATAGGAATATTTAACTATTCTTATATTTCATTAAAAGTCGTATCATGAAATTCTAGAACAGTACATAAATTATATGAAATATTTAAGCATATAATTTGAAAACCGTGAAAATTACGGTCTTGGTAAATCCAGTATTAAAGTGGAATCTGACTCACTATAAACAAAATGTAGCAGTTACCATGCCTGAGCATGGAACCCAATCCGGCCAGCGCTCTAACAACTAACAAGCAGGTGTGCGTACATATACTCTAAGTGTCATGTAATTGATGTATTTTATTTATATTTACTATGGCAGGTTCGCTATCGAAAATGAAGTGTGTAGCATTTATAGTTCTTTTACTCTCTAAATATCTCGTTACATAATGGTGTATAAGGGAAAATTGTATGCAGTGTATTTTTATGACGTTACATTATTTCAAGCGAAATTAAATGTATGTGTATTTTTGAAATTCAATAAAACATGTTAATGCAAAATGTGGACTGTAAACTCTTTATCTTTAATTTACGGGGTCGCACAAAATAATTTGATTACATAATGGTCTACGTGGAAAAATAATTTGAAGCTTATTTTAATTATGTTAACCTAATTCAATGATAATGAATTTTATTTACATTATATAGCTGCATGTGAAGATGCTTTCTGTAGAATATGACGTCCATAAAAGTTATCGTTCACTTACTGGGACTCACAAAAAGTTTTGTTTATCTGTAAGCGATAAAAGATAAAAATGTTTTTTTTTCTGTTGTGGAATGCATTTTTAAGTTTAACTAAATGTTTACATACTACGATGCGTGTACGTCCTAAGTAAGGTATGTATAGAATCATATATAAGATTATACAGAATATTTCGTAATCATTATTCTGTATGAACGCGGATCGCTAAAGGGTATTTATAATCGAGTTATTCATTTTCCAGCTGAATTATCTTTAGTATACTAAGAGATTTTTGTATGATAGCAATAAATTCATGTACCGGCTACACAAAGTATTGGACACATTTCCGCCAATGAATGGTGATTTCTGAAAGTAAGTTTTCAACTGAGTTATGCAGTTTTCCGTAATTAAATTTTAGTTTAACATGAGGCGTTTATAACATTCTGCAAATAATATACACGGCTGTTAATAATTTTTGCCAGTTGGTGGAAATTGCTCAAAATGAATTTTATAGTATGTTCTAATTGAGCTTATAACTGCATAGTTAAGTACTAATGTGCTAGTTAGGTGATTATAATTAATTTCAATTTTATTACATTATCTACTGTATATAACAATGTATAGATAACATACAGAGATGTACAAAACTAATATTGTAAATTTTAGGCTATGGACGGTAATTGCTGCAATTGCTTTTTAAATGTTTTATACAGGGTTAATATAAAGGATAAAAGGGTTTAAAAATATATTTTTTCAAAACTGTTAGACATATTATAAAATGTGATATATGAAAATAAAGAAGAACATTTCAAGTTTGTTCGTTTACAAATGTTCGATGCGCGAACCTTTCCTAACACGACAAACCCCTAATCTGTAACCAAGTTCCTTCAACCCGTTTGGCAGTTTTGCGCAGTCAACGATTTTTAATGCAGCACTGGTGCATTAAAATACTAAATAATACAGCACTGATGCATCGTGTACATTTTACGATTTGTTATTTGCGTATAATTGTTTGGCTATTCATAACACATTAGCAAAATATTTCTACATATTCAAGGTTTCATTTAAGTTTAAATATATTACTACGTTATTGATGAGAATTCTCTCGCTTTGATCAATATGAAATGTAAGCATGACAATGACAGGCGCATGATTATATTAAAACCTTGTTTCCTTAATATCTATCCGTGATATTGCTCAACCGTGCTATAACTAATTACATATCACATGTTTCAATAACTTGTACAAATGTAAATCATTCGTTAATAGAAATGCATGAAGATCACATTTCCGCTAATATTAGTATATAATATATGTTATTACGAAACATATTACATGTTAGTACAATCAAAATACACAATCAACCATGAATCACAGAATATATAGACTGGATAAAACTGTCATATATTAAATTGTCTACAAATTTAAGCATATAGATTATTTAGTCTTGGAAATATTCACAGTTTAATTTAAAACGACCCATTCCAAAAATCTTTTGTTATCTTCACAAATCCTACGTCGGATCACATTTTTAAATAGATGTTAACATGCAGCTTTTTAACACTTTGGAACGTGCTGCATGTGTTTATTAATTTTCTCTGTATGTCCGTCTGTCCAAAGATTAACTCTCCTAAATAAACTTGGATTGCCATTCAGATTTCATAAGTTAATTCGGCTTACTGTAGAATGTTTGCTATTGAAAGTAAGATGCGTTGCACTTATAGTTCATTAACTAGATACGAAAATAATTCCTTTATATTATGGTCTATGGAGAAAATCGTTTTCGGAACATATTGGTGTTACGATATTTGAATCATAATGAGATTGATGTGTGTCATTGTGGTGGATGATATGATATGGTGGATGATGTGGTCTATATGCGTCATTGTGGTGCGTTCTCAAGAGTACATAATAAGTAGTATTTATAGTTCGTTTACAGGGACACACAAAAAAATTCTATTACGTTACAATAAATGGGATAATATCCTTTGCGTTGCATTTTAAGAATGTTATAATACTTCAACTGTAATGATATAAAAGGATAACTGATATGCATTGGAACATATGTTCTTTTCATTATGCAGTGAGTAGCATTTACCATTCATTCACAAAGATGCATAAAGGGATTATGTTAAAGGACTGTCTATGATTCATGTGAATAGCGATTGTTAAAAATGGATTGCTATTGAGTTACGTGTTTTTTGAATTGATTATATAGATATCTTCCTCCATTGAATGATAAAATGAAATATCTTAGTTGTATTCAGTTAGTGTTAAAAAGGGGTTCATAATCTATGCCTGAGGGATAATTTTTCGTTCCTGTTTCATTCCTATCGTTGAAAGAAACATTGAAAATATTTACCAAGGGATAAAGTAAAAGTAGTAGTACACATATTTCTGAAAATGGAGATTTCAAAATTGAACTGGTTTCTACTTCATAGAAATAAGTAAATTACGCATATTATTAAAGTAGAATATTTTTGCTAGTAATAAATCAAAAACAACCTTTAATGTAATTGAAATTTTATAAGAAATGGGGCAAAAGTGTATCATTTCAAACCGATTCGATTTGCGTTACTTAAGATTATTGCTAACTGATGAAGTAAAAGTCGTAGTGTATATACTTTTTCGCATTGCCGATTGCTAAAATCGATTTATTTTCTATTTAATAGACTGATATAACTTACGAAAATTTTAAAGTAAAATATTTTTGATGGAAAATTAAATCCAAAACAGCATTTAATGTACGCGGAACTGTCTAAAAATGTAGGAAAATTGTATAATTTTAAATATAATCGTTTTACGTTATTGCATTAGATAGCATATAGATTCTGTAATAAGATATTTTTAATTATGAAAACTTTTAATTCATAATTATGTAAAGTGCAAAATAACATGAAACTTTCGAAATTCTTACATATTTTGAAGTTCGGTCTTAAATAGATTGTTTTTAGGTCCCATAACCAATATACATCAACATAGTTAGTTATTTAAGATTAATTATCAAGCTTAAAAATAAATTTATTATATCGCTCACCCGCAAGAAAAGTGACACATCTCGACAAAAGAAAATTTCACAGGAGAGGCAAAACAAAATTTCCACAATTTTACAATAATATGAAATTGCAGCGTTTAGATCTGCATGCAGGGATAAAAATGTGCATAAAAGCATAGAACCCTTAAGAATGAAGATGTCTAATGAGGTTTGGATGGTTGGTTAGTTTCATCTCTAAACTCAATCCACCGCACTTCTGTGGTCACAAATGGGCATATAGCGTAATAAAGGGATTTTCTGTGTAACTGCACTTGTGAAACTGTTTGTGTAGCAAGATACACCTATGACAGACCTATTAGTGGAATAAAACGCAAAATGAATTTTTTGCTAGATGTGTCGTTTTCTTGCGGGTGAGCGATATTTAACCATTTTCATCGTTTATAATCTTTAAATGAAGGAATGATAATTCCTTGATATGATTCAGCTTACCGAATAAAACATTTTCGATAATTTGTCATTTTTTATTCCAAAGTAATATTTTTAATTATGTGTTAGTAATTAGTTTAATGAAATTAAGTACATATTTCATGCATTCTAAATTGTTTTATGCATTCATTTTATTTTTTTATGGTAAATATTTAAGCATAAGTATAACACTAAATGATTTTGAAAAGGAACCCTTGGTCTTTCTGTAGGTTGAAATTAAAAAAATTCGTTCTCCTCCAATTAATTTTGATCCCACTAAAAGATACAATATAAAATCGCTTATTTATGTCTTCTGTTACTGTGCCCGACATGACACAACCAGAACTAATTCGTGCTCTGGACCAAGTCCACAGAAAAAAATACCTCTGCAAAGTTCGACTATTATGATAGGGAATCGGCCCGAGACTGTTAATCCATCTACTAAAACATAAAAACTCCTCCACTCCCACAAGGGAGCCAATCCTTGTTGTGCCACTGTGTATGTCGTACGAGCTTGTTCTAAAGAAGTTATTGGAGTGACGTTACTAATTTGGCGAATTTTTTGCTTTAAAATATCTAACAGAATGTTTGAATAGTTACATTCACTAAAATTAATCACGCAATGTATGTCATTAAATAACGAAAAAATTACTATTTGAAATTTCAGGTAGATGAATAAATGATTTTACATTATTTAACCACAGAATGTAAGGCATTAAAAAAAGCAAAAAATTCTAATTGAATTTTTGGTACACGTGAATGAGAAACAGCATAGGGGCCCTTAAATTTCCTGCATCCGACGTTGTTTTCGCTAACGACGGTTCGCCAATGCCATAGCGCTGGTCTTATCGATCGAACTGTGAGAGTGTACACAGATAGACAGACTCACAAACTCTTTTATTTGTATAGATAGATTTTGAATAGAAAGAGGTATTTTCACATTATGTAATCACTAAATGTCTAGCAATAATAAAGAAAAAACAAACTCTTTGAAACCTATGGTATGCAGTCTGATATTCTTAAAAAAAAAAAAAAAGAGGCTAAACTGGTAAACCAGATTGAAAACCTAATGACAATTTTATGCGATGCATACATCAAAGGATGGACGGACGTAACTAGTTCTTCCAAGATTAGTTTAAAAACATGAAAAATTTAATGCTAATAATGTCATGAAATGCCATTTACGTCATATTCAGTTTGACGTAAATAACCAATAAGGTTTTCTTTAAATGTCTACAATGAAAATACAATTCTACAATAGTTTCGTTAATTAGTTATAAGTTTCGTTAATAGTTTAAAATTGTTTCTACAATAAAATGACCTTCAAACTTTTAGTATGAAAATTAAATGATACCAAACAGTTTGCAATTAGATCCTATTCGTCACAATATATTTAATTTTATGTTGTAAATAAATCAAATTACTATGTGCTAATAAGATTATCTAGGTTAATAAGATAAAAGTAAGTACGTTTAACAAAATATTTGTTATTTGTATGTAGTCATCTGCACATACACATGAATTTAAAAGCATAGTGCTTGATATTTGTGGAATATTTCACAAGCAGTAAAACCCTTGTCGTGCTTCTTGCTTTATTCTGCTAGATGACGGTCGTGTGATCAGCGAAGAGCAGAATAAATTCAAATATATTCATTTAGGTAGCTTTCATTACAAAAAGCTACCTATTGCAGCAGTTCGATAAAATATTTTCGCACTTTAACTAATTTTATAATTTACAATATCTTACAAGATAATATTATTTATCTACAAATAGAAGGAACGTCTCAAGGCGGATCTGCATCCAGTTTGATGTCTGGTTTATATTTATATCAATATGAACGTAATTTTAGTAATGATAACATACTAATGTATCGCTATATTGATGGCATTATTTTAAATGAAACTAAACAATCAAATTTTGCTCAATTTCCAGTTGATTATCCAACTAATTTAGAACTGACAGAAAACCTTTTAACAAATAATACTATTAACTTTTTAGATCTAAAAATCATAATCGCACAGAACAAAACAATTACTAATCTTTATGACAAAAGTAAAGACTTTCAATTCAAAGTTAACCCATTTACTCATTTTAAATCCTGTCTACATATTTCAGTTTACCGTAATATACTTATTAATCATTTGTATAGAATCAAAATTTGTGTTCATCACATCTTATCAATAAAAACATTAAACAAATGATATTTGATGCATTAAATCATGGTTTTCGTAAGAAATTCACATATTCCTTAATCTACAATTAATTTATGATCTAAACAATGTATAGTAGGGAGATTTCTTGTATGTTACTATTCACATTTTGCGTATAAAAAAATATAAAAAACGTAAAATTTTTAAAAATACAAAATATATAAAAAAAAATATATCTATGAAAAAAATTAAATAGGTTGGCTGGGTGAGTAAATGTTAAATTATTGAGTAGGGCGGTGTTGTCTGGATAATTTATACGCAAATGTTGATTTAATATAAATTTATTATAATACAAAAAAAAAAAAAAAAAAACGATGTGTACTTTGAATTTACGAGTTTCTATGTTTATTTTGGTCGTTATGAAGTTGCTGTCCTTAGTACAGTATAAAAATATTTAAATTAAATTAATTTGCTTCAATTTAAGTTACTTCTGTAGATTTACTTCAATATATTACCTTTGGTAATGCTGGACGCTAATACAAATTATGATATATGTATTTTTGTAGAAATATTGTTATCTGTAGATATATACCCCCCCCCCCCAAACAGCAAAGAAACATTAATTATGTTAAGTGATTAATATAAACAAACTTTTAAATTATTGTTATATTAATCTATTTGATAATATTATTAATTTATTTAAATTTACGTAAACATTAAACATAAAAAATGATTATAACACATTATATTAAAGATGTTAAATGATTATTATCTCTATTCAGTTGTGCTGCTTTAGAATGATCTTGTTGTGCCGTCTTAAAGTAATTTTATAGGTTCAGATATTAGCAATATTTTAAATAAGCATTTTGTCTACAATTTTCCTACTGTTATATTTGGTAATATACAATAGATGGCAGCACTTATATAATATAACTACTGATTTTGACGTGGATTTATTCATATACAGATATTCTTAATTTTTAATTATATGTAGTAACACTAGATGGCAGTATTAAATAATTATTTATTTTGTTCTAATATAATATTGTTGCCATCATCTATGATATTAGATAATGTCTCTTAATTATTTATTGTTTAATTTTAAACAAATACTTCTTAATGCATTTTTAGTTATAATTTAAACCATGATCATTAAAATTGCAAGTAATAATAACTATTGTATGGACTAAATTTATTAATTATAATTGCTATATTTCAAGAATGTGAATATATTAAGCGGCAACCGCGGGGCTTCGTTTTTGACTGTGCCAGTTATTGGGCGGAATTTTTGCTGTGAGAAAATTGGTTAAATTTTTGAGTCATGAATATGGTCATGCAGTTCTCACGCTAGGTATGTCTTTGATTTAAATTGTTTCATTTTTTAATGTTGTTCATTGACGCGGATATTGCATTGATTAATAATTTTTCTTAATTCAAATTATTTGGCATGGTGGTTTTATAATTATTGGTATATAATCGATAGGGTACATAATGGAATTTAATTTTTAGCTTATTGCTGGATTCCATTACAGAAATCGACTATGTTTTTTGCTTATATATGTATTTTATGTACCCTTGAAAAAGTGAAATACTATGTAAGCTTCCGGCTTCATTCATCCATTTAATCTATTGTTAGGGTTTCGTTCATCTGACGAAACCCTATTCGTCTCACTCCTTTGTATGTATGTCTGTCTGTCTGTCTGTCCGTCACAGAGCCCGTTCTCAGAAACTATACATGTTAGAGACTTGAAATTTTGGGTACTTATAGCTGAACACCTCACATCAAACAACAAATCATAAAATTTTGAAAAAGTTGGTAATTAACCTAATTACGGGCTAATTAAATTCTAAAATTAACCAATCAACCTTTTGAATGCAGGTGCGAACACATGTTATCGAAATCCTCCCCAGTTTCTCCTAAGGGTTGCCAGTAAATTCGCGGATGCTCCGTCAAATCAGCCGGTGCAGGGTTACCACGGAGTAATTTAAGCAATAAATGAAGTGGACCTTTAAAAAGCAAAATAGGATCTGCCGAAGTATCGGTCGTACAAATTCGTAACAGGTGTAGAAATACGCGGAAAAAATTCTACTTTATTTTGGTAAAAATTTCAAATTTCTGCGTAGGAAAGAACGCAAAAAATCCACTAAAAATCGATTGATAAAAATTTAATTTCTGTGTTTGGAAAGACAATGAAAACAGATTTCCATTCACCGGAAGGCAGCTGTCGTCATCTCTCAGACATATTGGTGCGGGAGAAATTTAAGGGGAGAAAAGTCTAATACGAAATTTAAACTTTTTAAATATTAAATTTTTCGATTAAATTTTTTGACATCCGGGCTGGAAATATCTCGGAGATCTCATACATACCCGGTTCAAAGAGATAGCTTCATTACGAGCTGAGATATTAATTATTATTTTATTAATTCCTTTTATTTCCATCAAATGCCAGATTAAGATGGAGGCACGTGCTTTTTTAACGGAGATTTCATTTAAATTAGGAAATCTAACAATTTGCGTGGGGTGTTTCGACGACGCGCTATGAGATAAGTATTAATTATTCAATATTTAAAAGTTTATAGGTTTATAAGTGTTCATCCCACTATTTCCAAATAGCAATTTCAGGAAATATCTTAAATTATTGTTTAAGACCGCCACTCGATGTGTTCGAAACTTTAAGATACTTTATAACACATAAGAAAAAGTGTAAAAAAGAATGGAGTGTGATATTTCGAGGAGTGGAGGGGTGGGGGACTAGATTTATTTATTAAATCTTAGCGTTTGTTATAGCAGAAAATGTTTTAAATTGTTGGTTAAGACTGCACCGCCACCCTCCCGACCATGTATCTACGGAGAGATTGCGCAAAGGAGTTTCGTTCAGATATGCTTTTGTTAAGAATAGAGTGCGCTGCCTGGTGGTGGAATGCGGAACTAACGTAACGCGATTTTGTTAAAATTAGGAAATATAACAAGGCGATCCGTTTGCAACTTTAAGATACTTCATGACACATAATAAAAAGCTTACAAAATAATGGTGCATGCAATTTCCTGTGAAGGGAGGGCGGGGGAGGGGCGCTAAATTTCTTTTTTAAAAATTAGCGTTTACGACCTTTTTAGATGTCGTTTTTTGAGCTCTGTGATATACTCAGACACGTGCTGCTTATGAAATATAAAAATGTCACAATTTTAGTTACCACTATTTCCGAATAGTACTTTCAGTAAATTTCTTAATTTCTCGCTTAAGGCCGCCACCAACTCGAGTAACACATCCACTGATAGGTTGTTTAACAGAGTTTCGATCTGATACACTTTTGTTATGAATAGTGTGCGCTCCCTGGTGGTGGAATTTGCAACTAACATAACGCAATTTTGTTAAAATTATGAAATCTAACAAGTCGATCTGCTGGAAACTTTGACATAGTTCATAACACATAATAAAAAGCTTATAAAAGAATGTTCCTTGCAATTTCCTGGGGCACCTACCTATATCGGGTGCTATAGACCCGATCCCCTCAATTAATATACCTACGGATAGGTTGTAAAACGGAGTTTCCTTTGGATAGAGGTTTGTGTAGAATAGAGTGCGCCCCTGGTTGCGAAATGTGAAACTAACAGATTTCGCAAAAGGATAAAGTGTTTTAAAGGAATATTAAACGAAACCCTCTGTGCGATCTGTGATCACACTTACCCACTTGTTTGTTTATAATACGTCTTTTTGTGGTTCAACATATTTTATCTGGTTATTTGTATCTTTTGTTTTTAAAAGAATATTTTATCAAAATTTTGTGGGTTTTGATATGTTTATATGGATTTATCGTCTGCAATATGCTAGTGAATTAGTGATATTGTGCTTGATTCTCTATTACTAGTTAAAGGTTCCATCTTTATTTTGTATGATGTCAGTGTTATGAATTGTAGCTGAATGTATTATTAGTTTTAGTAGTAGGAAATCAATGTTGATTTGTAATTATATAAATATATATATATATGTGTGTGTGTGTGTGTGTGTGTGTGTATCATCATTTATATATAAAATACATATATACGCTATGTGGCCAAAGGTGACCGGCCACTTGCGACAATAGTACAGGTCATACATTTCCGCGCGGTTTTTTTCGCAAAACACCATAGGGGACCGTCAAAAAGTTGAAAAAAAAATATCTTTTGGATCACCCTGTAAAAACTAATGTAACAAAAGCGTTGAAACTGTAGATTATTATTTAGTGTCTTATTGTAATACACTGTGTTCCTTTTTATGAGGATAGCATACATACTCGTAGATAAATTAAAGTTTTTATGAAAAGAGCCCCAAATTTCGCCAAGTTTTTTGCTTATAATTTGTAGAGTTCTTAAAATAAAAAAAAAGTTCTTTTTAGAAAATATGACAAACAACATTGTACATAATACCCGGCAATCAGAATTAAAAAGTAATAAAGATTGTGTGAAAAATGAGCATGTTTACTAAATAATGATTCACTGCGCATGCCCAAATGGAATCAAAATATAATTTCTTGATAGAATAAGCTCAAAATCCGTTATCTACAAAGGGAAGCAAAAAGATGAGGGGTTGTATCCAAACACAGTAGTGCGTGCAATATTGTGTATGCTATATTGGCACTAATGAATGGATATATGGATACAGCGCCTCATCTTTTTCTTTCATTTTGGGAACAACGGATTTTGAGCTCATTTTCTCAACGATAATTTTCAGAATTTTCAAGCTATGTTTTTGAGACTTTTACAAAAGTTGCTCTATACATTTAGCTAACACATTATGCGCATTATATTTTGATTGCTTTCGAGCGTGCGCAGTGAAACATTATTCAGCAAACCTCATCATTTTTCATACAATTTTAACTATATTCTAATTCTGATTGCATGGTATTATGTACAACGTAGTTTTTCATATTTTTTGAAAAGAACTTTTTTATATATTAAGAACTTTGCAAATTATAAGCAAAAATATTGGCAAAATCTGAGACTGTTTTTATGAAAACCCGAATTTCTCTTCGTGTATACATGCTACCCTCATAAAAATAAACATAAATTATTACAATAAGTCGCTTAATTATAATCTACAGTTTGAACGCTTTTGATACTTTAGTTTTCACAGGGTTATTCAAAATATTCATTGTTTTTCAATTTGTTGACGGTCCCCTAAGGTGTTTCGTGCAAAAAATCTTCGTGGAAATTTATAACTTATACTATCCTGTTTACACACCTAGAGTTTCAGGTTAATTCCTCATGTATTTTTCTAGATATTTAACAAGACGTCTAAAATCGCAAGTGGCCGGTCACCTTTGGACATATATATATATATATATATATAATAAAAACAGAGACAACCTGAAATTCCAAAAATTTACATTTAAAACTAAACTAATAGCTATAACTAAACAAAAGCACAACTCTAACAAATGAACAAACAGAAAAATTTATAAAACCAACTAAAACAAGAAAGGGGACAGGCGGCTTGACTTACGACAATCACTGCGTGTTAGTCTAGATTTACGTGCACGACGTTACTCCTCACCTGTCAAAATGAAAATCAACCAAACTAACTTAAAAACAGAAAGATGTAAAATGCAAACCAAGCAATTCTTTACAATTATGTTCAATCGAAACACCTCTAGAATCTAACAGTGATTATAAGTCAAATCGATAACTTTTGCTTTTACTAAAATCATAAATTAAACCATTAATAAATATCGGAGGATAACCCTGCGAACTGGCGATACAATTATATTTGAACATTTCACCAACCAATCCATCCTATTTTCAAATTAATCTCTCCATTCAATTTAATCCATTTACAAAGAAGTTCCTAACAATAGATATGTGAACATTACTTTGAAAATTCAAAATTTTCAAAGTACCGAAACTAAAACTGTTTCTTTTATCAAATACCCCTCTATCTCAAAGACCCTCTCTATCAATTTCCGAAAAAAGTGTCTAAATAATTCCCTTTTTGATGACTATTAGATGTATATTTTACCGTCAATGAATTGGGATGCAAATAAAAAACACATACTTTTTTAACATTATTTGTTTTAACATGCAAAATATCATCTATATATCTGTAGAAATATAAATCTTTATTTAACTGTAATCCATATTCATACATAAATAGATAATAGCCCGCCAATACAGAAGTACAACTACCTATCATAGGTATTCTTCTAATCTCTTTATAAACTTTTGTTCTCTCAAATATGTAGATTTCATAAACGACGAAATTAAACAGATTGGTAAAATGATCAATGTCTGTATCATATACATTATATTTCTCATATAAAGCGCCATTAATTTGTTCTGTAGATCTTTTAAAACAATACTGTTGTAAAGATCCTCGAAGTCATAAGTCACGTAAAGTACCTGTTATATATTTCAAGTAAGTAAATCTGTAAGTAAACCTGTTACATTTTTCAGTTTTTTAAGTGTTTTAAAATTTTACACCTGTTTTTGATTATAAATGACTTTTTCTCATTCAAACATGAATTAATAGGTATTCCTCTACTCTGTTATAAACGTTTTCCCCTCAAAAACGTAGTTTTCATAAACGACGAAATTTAACAGGTTGGTAAAATGATCAATGCTTGTATCATATACGTTATATTTCTCATAAAACCCCATTAGTTATTTTATTTAAATGTACTAGGGGGCTCTGCCCCCTACGAGCTACGCTCGCCAACCCCCGTCCAGGTACACCAAAATCCAAAAAGCACGCTAATTTCATCGGCTTTAAAAATATTAAATTTAAAAAAAAAAAAACAAAAAAAAAAAAAAAACAGTAGCGATCTCTCTGTAAATGGGTTTCCATTCGTTTTCCTTGGATTGGGGATTTTTAAGGCCAAATCTGCTGCTGTTAAGAGATACAATGGGTGTTTTCGTATTTAATTGAAAAAATTAGTTAAACATTTGAAAGTAAGCTAATGTAAAATGAATTAAGTAAACAGTGTCGTTGTCTCCCGGTATTTTTTAACAGCGCTATAAGATAGTTCTTTTAAATAATTCATTTTAAATCTGACGTAATTCACACCAAAGTTTTATTTCTCTTATTAATATTCACGTGAAAATACTTTTGTTGTTAGAAAGAAATATTATTTGCACTGTCTTCGAATTCACGATAATAGTTGAAAAGATTATCTCAAAATATCTCGCGCAAATATATTTTTCAATTTAAATTGTTTTGCTATATTTTTTGCCATTTTAGGTATGACTTAATTTCCTCAAATTACAAGTTTTAACGCATAATAATGATTTTTTTTTTTTTTAAGATTTTGTTTCTCTTTTAAAATTCAAGTGCAAATATGGTTCGGCACAAATGCAATTTTTTCTGACGCCAATTTCATATACGCAACGGGTACTTAACTGGTGCTAAAGTGTCGTTATTTTGCCTGATATGGTACCCCAGATGTTGTTGTTTATGCTATTAATGTTTTCGTCAAATTGGCGTCGGAAAAAATTTGCGCCAATATGGGGGCGTATATGACATCTGTGCCTATGGTTCTTATGACGTTATATTCCTGCTTATAACATGTAATCATTTAATTCTAATTTTAAAGTTTATTTTCTGTTTATAATAGTCACGTGTAAATAAATTTTTAATTTGAAGTAAACATTATTGTTTGCGCTGTTTATACAACTGGCAACAGTTTAAATTAATAACATTTTCTAAAATTTGTAAAAAATATCTCTCGAAATGTGGAAAATTTGAATTTAAAATTGAAATAAAACCTCAAAAAATGAGTCAATTAAGAAAAATAAATACAATCTGCATACCGGGAACTTATAACGTATAAAATGATTAAATTCTCATGTATAGTTTTTGCTCCAATAAAACTTTTATAATGGAACGATTTTGTCTAAATTTAGCATTAAATATTTCTTAAAATAATTCTTCGATTTGAAAACTGTCTCCATCAGCATGTTTATCAAATATTTCTCTACTAGCTGTTACCCGTGACTTCGTTCACTTAAGATTTAAAGAAGAATAAATTCATCAATTAAGCAAAAAATTTCGATAATTAAAACCATATGTAATTAACCTTTTATCATATTTTATAGTACAAAAACTTCTAATGATCCCAATTTGCTTATTTTTGTTTATATATGCAGGATCATTTAAATTTATTTCTTGGACTTCAAATTTCATACTCGTTTTCTAATATTAAATGAAGAATAAACTTTACATCTTTGTTATTCTATTTTATTATTTATATTTATTCTATTTTATACTTATTCCGTTCATGGATATTGATTTTTATTTTTGTGACAAAGAATATTATTTAAAGAGATATATTAGTAAATAGTGGTTATTAACAGATCACTTCAGACGCGTCTTTGAATTGATTAGAATAATCGAAAATCAGCATATAATATATGTTTCTATTCCAAAAAATTACACCTTGGAAAAGAAAAAAGGATAAATGGTATTCAAAAAATCAGGCGTGGTGAAGCATCAAAAGTCAAAAATAAATAATAAAAGTATGAGAAATTTCTTTAACTTTCAAATATTTCTTACACTTTTATTTCATGGTATCACATTTTTAACAGCTGTAGATCTACCAATAATATCAAAATGTTTATCACGCTCCGAAGACTCTCGAAGCCTAAATGCTTATTATTTAAGCAATAGAGTTGCTTATTGCTTTCAAACGCGGAAGAAATCTATTTATGGGAAAAGCATCCCAGTTACGGCTAAATGTTTTCATATCGATTGTTGTGTTGTAATTTTGGATTATGGAGATCTTGGCTATTTGTAGGAATATGCTCCAGTGTGGGACAGAGATTGTGTTTCAGAGATTTTTTAACTATAGATTTAGTTTTTTTTTTTTTTAATCGAAAGAAAATTTTCATTCTTCTCTTTCGCTTTTCGTTAATCATTGCGCCTTTAAAAATTAGAGGGATGTGAGGTGAAGGGTGAATTTGTTTCTTAATTAGTGATTTCAACTCTTCTTTACATGTAAACGTTGTGACATGTGAAGCCTAATCTCTAATTAAAATTACTTGCTAAGCTTTCTTACATCAAATTTCTGGGAGATTTTAAGGTAAAAGGATGTTAATCATGTATTTTCTGGAAAGTCTGTGGAAATCAAACCATTTGGTATAAGTGATATAAAAATGCTAATATTTTCTGAAAGAAAACTCGTCAATGATTTAAAATATGATGACGTCACTTGGTTAGTTTTTCGTACGGAATAATACTTGTGGAGATAATATATATATTCTTTCACTTCATGAATCATGTAAAACTATGCCATTTCACTTAATTAAAACATGAAATCGCTTAATGAAATCCTATATTATTGTACATGTACATTTAGAAAAATATTGAAATTCATTTTTAATAAATTTTAAATTTCAAGTAAGAAAATGTAGGATAAATTGGGTGAAGATGCAGTAGTTAGTGACTTTATTGTTTTAAAAATCATCTGTTGTTTTTATTTGTTATTCATTGATTGCTTTTAGAAGTTTGCACCCTTATGTATCATTTAAAACCTTATTTCATTTTATAGATATTATATAAAGCATAAAAAGTTTTGTTTTTGTAAGCACTTGCATTTCGGCATCTTACCCATACCTATGAGTAAGATGGCCAACTATCTAGGCGTAAGATGCCTTATGAAGTTTCAATGTAAACAATATCTTTTGTGAAGCAGTATAAAACATAATGGGACGAATAAAAGTAACTTTAATATTTTAGACATACTAAAGTTGCTAACTTACTTACTATTAAAAAATTACAAAAATATGAATGCAACAAACGTTGGCAATTTAATAAAAGGACAAACTAACATTTGAAAAAAAAGGTATGTTCTATTTAACATTTAAAATAATTACGGCTCTTAAGTATGCATATTTTTAAATATTATAATAAGTTTAAACACGATAAAGCCACTGTGAGTAAGTGCTTTAGAGTGCAGATTTTTTGTTGGTGTTTTTCATATGGCCCTTTGTTCTTTCAAGCTATAACTCAGATCTGACACAGACTGCACATTTGTTTAGGCACTTTGAGGAACTAGTATATAACCAACAGTTTCACTGAATGCATTTGATCCAATCACATTTTTCAGAGGTTTTGTTGCACTTTGCTATACACTCTTAACACTGATTCTCCCTCACTTAAAAAAAAAATCCTCATCTTCTGAATATTGGCGGAAAATTTAATCCGTTATCTTTCCAAAGCAGATCAAATTAACGTGTTTTTAGAGTCTGCGGTGTCTGGATGGAGGTTAGCGAGCGTAGCTCGTAGGGGGCAGCAGAACCTAGTTATCTAAAACTATATTATATACTACCGATATTTACATTTATTATAATTATTTATAACTGCATTTAACATCAAAGTTTTAACAATGGTTAAAATTAAAAATTATGAAATAATTATTGTTATTTAAAATTAAAAATTATGAAATAATTATATATAAGGCCAATAAAGTTTATTTATAACTCAGAATACATATAGAAACCTTTCAACTTATATTCACCTTAGATTTTAATATTTATTTATGTCATTTTAAACATTTACAAATTTATAATTTTAACTAATGCTTTTTTTAATCAGTTGATTAAAACACGATTTAATCATTGATTTAAAGTATCTGATTAAAATTGTTGACAAATTAGTTAATATACAAGAGTAATTCATACAATGAAGACACAACCAGGCATTTGACTGCAACGGAAAATAACCGGCATCTTACCCCAAAAATTTTCGTACACTTACCCCAAAGTATTGGGTAAGACTCCGGCGTACCCCACTGACGTGAAGAAGCGGGAACTGGCCAACATTTATGCCTTGTAGAAAGGCCAGGTATCAGTACTTTCTAAAATATCAGATTTATTTTTCTGGTGTTTAAACTAAGACTTATATAGGCAAATATAGAAGTCACGTAAATGATTTTTGACACTTACCAGAAGTGTTTTGACGAAATAGCAATAAAAAAGTACCCTACAGTGCATTTCCCTACAGCGCATGTGCATATGAAAACTACATTATTCGGCATCTTGTACAACACGGCGTCTCACGTCAAGTTACCCTATTTAAAATGTAAGCTGGCCCCACCAGTGGCTGAGAGGTTCTGCTCTCGAAGCTGGTAGACGGGAGGCGCTGGGTTCGATCCCAATCGCGCCCTTCGGCCTAATCGTTGGGAGTTTTCGTGGTTTTCTTCGAACCTTGGATTTCCAAGCGTTAATACGGGTTAGGTTCCCTTAGACAGACCTCCACGAAGGGCACGTCCCCCTGGGCCTATATCCCTCGTGCAGATAATTGGCCGTCATAAATACAACCAACCAACCTTAAAATGTAAGCTAAGGTTACATTTTGAAATAATGCGACTTTTGATGCAAAACATTATTTTTGAAATGTATATTGTTATTTAATGGTTTCATTTTTAATTTCGAAGCTTGTGAAATGAAAATGACATGAATTTGACGAAATTAAAATAAATATATACAAAAGTTGTCTAATTAAAATTAATATATTAATTGAAAAAATATTGCATCATTTTTATCCGATAAAATCTTTTACTAAATTCGCCTTTGTGATATGTTTTAATTGCCATCTGTTAAAAATAATTAATTAAAATAGCATACGATTTTTTAAATTCAATTCGTAGGGGCAATAACAATCCACTTAAATGTACTGAATTTTAATTTACATCCTTGGTTTAAATGCCAATATGCTCAGATGATTTTTGCTTCTGTGGAATAAATTTCATTCATAAAGCTTCAATGTGTGAAAATATGTTTTTAGTTTTAGGAAAATTTACTTTAATCATGTTTTTGTACCATCTATACTAATTGAAATTAAATTCTTTTTAGTTTTAAAGAGAAAATAGCGTAAAAAAATATATTAATCAATTTTATTTCCCTTTTTTCCACAAATAATGTCTTCTTCTGATAATCATAACTTGAATTTAGAATGCAAACTCTCATTTGTATGTAACTTACTTATATTCAAACTTATTAATCAGTATTAGTAAAAAATATTTCTTATTCATTTTAAATATGACGTCATTTTTTATCTATTTTCATTAGTTTATGATATTCATGCTCCTTGTATTTTTAACAAATACTTGAAAATACCTGTTTTATTTCAAGTATGACGTCATATTTTTGCAAGTTAAATATTTAATATAATTCTTTTTCCTTCTAATTATATCGCCATTTTTGACAGAAAAACCCTTATTAAAGTAACCGATATCCATATTTTATATATAAAAAAATACTTCATTTTTTTTTTCATTTCAAATATGACGTCATATTTATTTTCTTTTTATTCTCACTTTTTACGCAGAAATTGTTCAGTTAAAAATTAATTGCCGAGGAGAAGTTTTTATACCAGACTTTGATTTTCTTGGCAACGGGAAAGAAAGATGGTTAGATTTATCGGGAAAATGTCAATTGATTCTGTATGAAAATGAATGAAATTTTGAATTATTAAGCAAAATATTTGAATAAAATAAATTAAACTTAGTCTATGTTCATTTCCGGGTTGTAATCCATCTATATTCAAAAATACAAAAGCAGTAATTCATCCGTTTAGACGCCCACTTCATTCAAACATTCGGACACACATTGACATTTATAATATTATAAGGATAATACCACCGATTTTCATATTTTTGTATGGAAGAGTTTTTTTTAATATTAACGATGAAAGGCCATGCTTAAGCATTCAAATTGGATGCGATCTACCCGAAATATCTACGCAGCTTTTCATTGGTCCATTTCCAAATCAAAACTTTTTTTTATATATAGAAAGATTAAATCAATACTGTTATAAATATCCTCGAAGCCGTAAGGTAATCTCCGAATCGCTTTATAAACATTATTTCCCTCAAAAAGGTAGCTTTCATAAACGAACGAAATAGGTATTCCTCTAATCTGTTTATAAACTTTTTTTTCCCCTCAAAAAGGTAGTTATATATATATATATATATATCTGTTTGTCATGCTGTAACACTTGCATTTATGAATCGGTGTGGATGTAACTTGGTGTGTGCACTGCACAGTAATATGCGTAGTAAATAGTGCATATTATACATATGTGCATACTTCATAGTACATACCAATATCTCGACCGAGTTCGCTGGGCAGCTTCATCCGCCATCTTGATTTAAAAAAGCGGCCATTGAAAAAATATTAATTAGGTATAAAAAATTATAAATAGAAAAATATTTGTTATTATGTGTTTGACTTTGATAAAAAGATTCTAGAGCATTTTTTGAGAAATCTATATCTTAAAAAATGGCTGAGTTACAGAACTTTGAAATTGTAGTGTAGCTGACATTTTTAAAAGATCTTATTTTTTCACACTATAATACACGTATTTATTATCCAATTCGGAAGTGACTAGGCATGACTATAGTATATAGCAATTTTTTCGAAAAAGTCCGCTAGCCAGCTTCATCCGCCATTTCGTTTCAAAATGGCGGCTATTTAAATTTTTTACTTTCTTCTATCTTCAATAGAAGAAAGTATTGTAATCGAAATTTTTTTACGACTTCCGGTTTTCGACGGATTTACACGTTTTAGGGGTCAGAGATCCCAAAAAACATGTTTATAGAAAATGTCTGTCTGTCCGTGTGTTCGTGTGTCCGTCTGTCCGTCTGTCTGTCGCCATTGTACCATCAAAAAGTGTATGAAGTTATGCATAGAATTGAACATAATTTCTATTTTAAGTTTTTGGCTATGGCAAGCAGATCCTCCATGAATTTGGAAAAAAATCGCCTGTAGGGTGCGCTGTAATAGCGATTTTTGTGCGATTTTAAATATTGTACCATCCAAAAGTGTATGAAGTTAAGCATAGAATTGAACCAAGTTTTTATTTTAAGTTTTTGGATATGGCAAGTAAGTCCTCTCTGAATTTGGAAAAAATTCGCCGGTAGGGGGCGCTGTAACAGCAATTTTTGTGCGATTTTGAATATTGTACGATCTAAAAGTGTATGAAGTTATGAATAGAATTGAACCAAATTTTTATTTTAAGTTTTTGGATATGACAATTAAGTCCTCTCTGAATTTGAAAAACATTTGCCGGTAGGGGGCGCTGTAACAGCGATTTTTGTGCAATTTTGAATATTGTACCATCTAAAAGTGTATGAAGTTATGCATAGAATTGAACCAAATTTTTATTTTAAGTTTTTGGATATGACAAGTAAGTCCTCTCTGAATTTGGAAAAATTTCGCCGGTAGGGGACGCTGTAACAGCGATTTTTGTGCGATTTTGAATATTGTACCATCTAAAAGTGTATGAAGTTATGCATAGAATTGAACCAAATTTTTATTTTAAGTTTTTGAATATGGCAAGTAGGTGCTCTCTGAATTTGGAAAAAATTCGCCGGTAGGGAGCGCTGTAACAGCAATTTTTGTGCGATTTTGAATATTGTACCATTCAAAAGTGTATTAATTTATGCACAGAATTGAACCAAATTTTTATTTTAAGTTTTTGGCAATGGCAAGCAGATCCTCCCTGAAATTGGAAAAATTCGCCGGTAGGGGGCGCAGTAACAGCGATTTTTGTGCAATTTTGAATATTGTACCATCTACAAGTGTATGAAGTTATGCATAGAATTGAACCAAATTTTTATTTTAAGTTTTTGGATATGACAAGTATGTCCTCTCTGAATTTGGAAAAAATTCGCCGGTAGGGGACGCTGTAACAGCGATTTTTGTGCGATTTTGAATATTGTACCATCTAAAAGTGTATGAAGTTATGCATAGAATTGAACCAAATTTTTATTTTAAGTTTTTGAATATGGCAAGTAGGTGCTCTCTGAATTTGGAAAAAATTCGCCGGTAGGGAGCGCAGTAACAGCAATTTTTGTGCGATTTTGAATATTGTACCATTCAAAAGTGTATTAATTTATGCATAGAATTGAACCAAATTTTTATTTTAAGTTTTTGGCTATGGCAAGCAGATCCTCCCTGAAATTGGAAAAAAATCGCCGGTAGGGGGCGCTGTAATAGCGATTTTTGTGTCATTTTGAATATTGTACCATCGAGAAGTGTATGAAGTTATGCATAGAATTGAGCCAAATTTTTTATGTTTGTTTTTGGTCATGGCACGAAGGTCCTCCCTGAATTTGGAAAAATTCCTCCGAAGGGGGAGCTATAATTGCGATATCTGTACAATTTTCATTATTCTACCATCGAAAAGTGTATGAAATTATGCATAGAATTGAACTATTTTTTTTTTTTTTGTATGTTTCTGGCTATGGCAAGCAAGTCTTCCCTGAACTTGGAAAAATACCGCCAGAAGGTGGCGCTATAATTGGATTTCTGCGCCATTTTCATTATTGCACCTCGAAAATTGTATAAATTTATGCATAGAATTGAACCAAATTTTTTGTGTACGTTTCTGGCTATGGCAAACAAGTCCTTTCTGAATTTGAAAAAAATCTGCCGGAAGGGGGGCACTGTAATAGAGATATTTGTGACTTTTCTTTATTGTACAGTCGAAAAGTGTATAAAATTATGCATACAATTGAACCAAATTTTTTTGTGCATATTTTTGGCTTTGGCCAACAGGTCCTCCTTGAATTTGGAAATATAGCGTGGTAAAGGGGCTCTGTGATAGCGATTTTTGTATACTTTTCTTGATTTTTCGTAGTTCTGTTGTCCATCGGCGGCTCGTGCAAACGCGGGAACTCGCTTCCTGCTAAGCCAGCTATTGGCAAACATCTGATAACAACAGAATAAGGAAAAACTATTAATTTTAATAAATATCATGATATATATTAACTTGTTTTTAGTTCATTTAATTGACTGAAGCAGGAATTTAAGATGAAAATCAAAGTTGGTATAATATTGAACTAATAATATTGAAGTATTAACATGTGTACCTAGTTTTTGAAATATTAAGATGTATAAGATAGAAGAAAGTTTTGGGATTGGCACATCCAACTAGTTTTAAATGTAATTTAAAATGAGGTACAAAAAGTTTTTTAATTGAAAAAGGTTTCCTTCTTCTGTTTGACCTTGATACAAGGATTCCGAAGCATTTTTACTTTCTTTTATCTTCAATAGAAGAAAGTATTGTAATCGAAATTTTTTTCGACTTCCGGTTTTCGACGGATTTACACGTTTTAGGGGTCAGAGATCCCAAAAAACATGTTTATAGAAAATGTCTGTCTGTCCGTGTGTCCGTCTGTCCGTCTGTACGTCTGTCTGTCGCCATTGTACCATCAAAAAGTGTATGACGTTATGCATAGAATTGAACCAAATTTCTATTTTAAGTGTTTGGCTATGGCAAACAGATCCTCCCTGAATTTGAAAAAAATCGCCGGTAGGGGGCGCTGTAATAGCGATTTTTGTGCGATTTTAAATATTGTACCATACAAAAGTGTATGAAGTTAAGCATAGAATTGAACCAAATTTTTATTTTAAGTTTTTCGATATGGCAAGTAAGTCCTCTCTGAATTTGGAAAAAATTCGCCGGTAGGGTGCGCTGTAACAGCCATTTTTGTGCGATTTTGAATATTGTACCATCTAAAAGTGTATGAAGTTATGCATAGAGTTGAACCAAATTTTTATTTTAAGTTTTTGGATATGAAAAGTAAGTCCTCTCTGAATTAAAAAAATCGCCGATAGGGGGCGCTGTAACAGTAATTTTTGTGCTATTTTGAATATTGTACCATCTAAAAGTGTATGAAGTTATGAATAGAAATAACCAAATTTTTATTTTAAGTTTTTGGATATGACAAGTAAGTCCTCTCTGAATTTGAAAAAAATTCGCCGGTAGGGGGCGCTGTAACAGCGATTTTTGTGCAATTTTGAATATTGACCATTTAAAAGTGTATGAAGTTATGCATAGAATTGAACCAAATTTTTATTTTAAGTTTTTGGATATGGCTAGTAGGTCCTATCTGAATTTGGAAAAAAAATCGCCGGTAGGGAGCGCTGTAACAGCGATTTTTGTGCGATTTTGAATATTGTAGCATTCAAAAGTGTATTAATTTATGCATAGAATTGAACCAAATTATTATTTTAAGTTTTTGGCTATGGCAAGCAGATCCTCCCTGAAATTGGAAAAAATTGCCGGTAGGGGGCGCTGTAACAGCGATTTGTGTGCGATTTTGAATATTGTATGATCCAAAAGTGTATGAATTTATGCATAGAATCGAACCAAATTTTTATTTTAAGTTTTTGGCTATGGCAAGCAGATCCTCCCTGAAATTAGAAAAAAAATCGCCGGTAGGGGGCGCTGTATTAGCGATTTTTGTGCGATTTTGAATATTGTACCATCCGAAAGTGTATGAAGTTATGCATAGAATTGAACCAAATTTTAATTTTATGTTTTTGGCCATGGCAAGCAGGTCCTTCCTTAATTTGGAAAAATTCACCGGTAAGGGGCACTGTAATAGCGATTTTTGTGCCATTTTGAATATTTTACCATCGAAAAGTGTATGAAGTTATGCGTAGAATTGAGCCAAATTTTTTATGTTTGTTTTGGTCATGGCATGAAGGTCCTCCCTGAATTTGGAAAAATAAATGCTATAATTGCGATGTCTGTACCATTTTCATTATTCTACCATCGAAAAGTGTATGAAGTTATGCATAGAATTGAACTAATTTTTTTTGTATGTTTCTGGCTATGGCAAGCAAGTCTTCCCCGAACTTGAAAAAAAACCGCCAGAAGGTGGCGCTATAATTGAATCTTTGCGCCATTTTCATTATTGTACCTCGAAAATTGTATAAATTTATGCATAGAATTGAACCAAATTTTTTGTGTACGTTTCTGGCTATGGCAAACAAGTCCTCCCTGAATTTGAAAAAAATCTGCTGGAAGGGGGGGGGGGCTCTGTAATAGAGATATTTGTGACATTTTCTTTATTGTACAGTCGAAAAGTGTATAAAATTATGCATACAATTGAACCAAATTTTTTGTGCATATTTTTGGCTTTGGCCAGCAGGTCCCCCTTGAATTTGGAAATATCGCGCGGTAAAAGGGCTCTGTGATAGAGATTTTTGTATACTTTTCTTGATTTTTCGTAGTTCTGTTGTCCATCGGCGGCTCGTGCAAACGCGGGAACTCGCTTCCTGCTAAGCCGGCTATTGGCAAGCATCTGATAACAACAAAATAAGGAAAAACTATTAATTTTAAGAAATATCATGATATAGATTAACTCGTTTTTAGTTCATTTAATTGACTGAAGCAGGAATTTAAGATGAAAATCAAAGTTGGTATAATATTGAACTAATAATATTGAAGTATTAACATGTGTAATTAGTTTTTGAAATATTAAGATGTATAAGATAGAAGAAAGTTTTGGGATTGGCACATCCAACTACTTTGTTTTGTCTTTATTTTAAAAAATGGTTGAGATAATGCAGTTTGAATTTCTAATGTATGTGACATTTTGAAAAATTTGAATTTTTGCCTGCAACAGCACTCTTATATATCCACTGATTTCGATGCGATTTAGCATGTGCACAGGAATTACTAAGGTCTCGATCTATTTCATTTGTCAGCTTCATCCACCTAGTTGTTTTAAAATTTCGGGCACTTCAAGATAATGCCGAATTTGGCATCCAAATATTGGCACTTTAAATAAAATCAACTTGCATAAAGCTAATTAATTTCGCGAAATTCTTATTCATATTCACTATTGACAAGATCTGGTATTGAATCTTCTATAATCAGCTTCCACTAATTTAAGCTTCGTGTGTTTGAATAATATAAGCTAGCTTTTTAAAAATAAGGAATATGAAAGCTTCCTCCAGGTACTAACCGGAAGGACTTTTTTATGTAGATGTAATTTTGAATGCGTCACGCAATCTGCTGTATTTTGATATTATTAATGCAATATATATATATATTTTTTATTGACTTGGGCATGGGACCATGTTTTTTTTTTTTTTTTTTTTTTTTTTTATCATGACTGCTTAATGAAAAAAAAAAAAAAGATTGGTGCGTTTAATTGTATTTAAAAGCTTGAGTTCCAAAGAAGAAACAAAGAAACTAAAAAATATATCATAGATAAGCTTATAAACAACGTTAAGTTTAAAAATAAAAAAATATTACAATTCATCGGACATACAAGTAAAAATTACATAAATACATTTAATACAATTAAAAAGCAAACGTTTCGAGCTAAATTTTTAGCCCCTCATCAGGGCAATAAAATGATAGTAACATTTAAATGATAGAAAACTATATATCATAGAATTGTAATAATTTTATTTTTAAATCGTATATCAGACGTTAAACAATGATTATTTATTTTAATGTAAAGTTTGTACATATTTGAAGGTGTGATAAATAATCGAGAACATTATCTTATATTTATGTTCTTGTTTTTATTTGACAACCACAAAATAAAAAATCTTGCTCTTGAAGTTATCTTACATTCGATGTTATACATTTTCTTAACTATTATATAACCTAAAACTCATTTCGCGTATTTCGCCGAAATTACTCGGAATACATCTGCTGTTCTATTTAATTGGTTTTCAATCCCTTCAATTCAGTTTGTGCAATCTTGAAATCTTTAAATCTATTAAACTGTTATAAATATCCTCGAAATCGTAAGGTATTCTCCTAATCTATTTATAAACATTATTTCCCTCAAAAAGGTAGCTTTCATAAACGACGAAATAGGTATTCCTCTAATCGGATTTTTTCCCCTCAGAAATGTAGTTTTGTACACTATATGGACAAAGGTTACCGGTCACTTGCGATTTTAGACGTTTTGTTAAATATCTAGAAAAATACATGAGGAATTAACCTGAAACTGCAGGTGTGTAAACAGGTATAGGTGTATAGGTCATATATTTCCGCGAAGAGTTTTTCGTGAAACCCCATAGGGGACCGTCAACATTTTGAAAAAGAACGACTATCTTTTGGATAACCCTATAAAAACTAATGTAGCAAAAGCGTTCAAACTCCACATTATTAATAAGTAGCTTATTGTAATTTGTGTTCACTTTTATGAGGATAGCATGTATAATCGTAGAAAAATTAAGGTTTTTATGAAAACAGTCCGAAATTTCGCCAAGTTTTTTGCGTATAATTTGCAGAGTTCTTAATATAAAAAAAAGTTCTTTTAAGAAAATATGATGAACAACATTGTACACAAAACTCTGCAATAAGAATTAAAAAATAATAAAAAATGGATGAAAAATGAGCAGGTTTACTAAAAAATGTTTCACTGCGCATCATGCGCGAATGCAATCAAAATATAATGTGCATAATGTGTTATCTAAATGCATAGAGCAACTTCTGTAAAAGTCTCAAAAACATAGTTTGAAAAGTCTGATAATAATCGTTTATAGAATAAGCTCAAAATCCGTTGTTCTCAAAATGAAGCAAAATGATGATGGGTTGTATTCATATATCCATTGATTAGTGCCAATATAGCATACACAATTTTGCACGTACTGCTGCATTTGGATACAACCGCTTATTTTATTTCGAAATATTGTTCACTTATATATCGTTTGGAACACATATAAAAATATTTTTAGGCTAATTTTATGATATTTTCTTAGTTAAATTTTAAAATTATCTAAATTAACCTTTCCAATAAAATAAACACTTTTAACATTATATCGAATATTTATCTTTTTTTATTTATTTCTAATATTTTTACGAAATACGATATAGACGAAATTCAGTTTACATCAATTACATTGTGAAAACAAATATAAAGTAACCCTGTTGAGATGTATTTGTTAGTTTACCTTTCTCGATTGTGTTCTCTAAAAATACTACAAACTTTGATTTTTTTTTTTAAGATAAGAGATCCAAATAATAGAAAGATATTTCTTTTATATTCAACATTCTTCAAAATATTTTTCATTATTTCCAGAGACACATCTAATATAATATATTAAGTCAGATTAAACCGTTAAGTACACCGTAAAATTACTTTCTGTCTTTCGAAGCCAAAACAGGCTTATCTCAAAGAAATCTATGAAGGTGATTATTAAGATGGAAAAAAAAGTACCAAATTTCAACATACCCGGCATTAAATCTTTACTCTGTTTCAACAGAAATAAAATTGTTTCCATTAAAAATATTGACTTAGTATACTTCTTTGCAAAAGCATTTTATAAAAATATTTCCTTTATCTTGAGTTTTAAAAAAATACATTACATATATTCTAAAATCGGAATTTTAAGTACTTAATGGATTGAATACATTATATCTTACAGAAGACGCTCCAAAGTTATATATATATATCCCAACAAAAAGTTCTCGGTAAAAAAAAAAAGCGCCAAGTTCTCCTTAATGTTTCGGCCAAAAAAAGTAGTGATATCTGAAGTTCGCACAAGTTAAAAGCCAAACATCCCAAATCTTTCATTGAAAATGGCTTCCTGCGACTTGGCCGTTAATGCCTTCTGCAGCATTTCAAAATTAATGATTGGAAATTACGCATTTATGAATTATTTAAATATTAAAAGTAACATTAGAATGCAAAGAGGCAAATTCACTTAAAGACATTATAAGTAAAAGATTTCTGATAACTACCATTCAGTTTCAACAAACATTAGTTTTGATTACAGATCATTTAGTCCACTTGTGGTTTAATTGCCATTTTGTACGGTCTAAAGCTAAAGTCATTAACGTAAAATCCAAGAAATAAAACAAAATTACTTACTTCAAATCTCACAATATGTTACATTATATTTTATTGTATAATATTGAAATCTTGTGTATTGACGAAAGAGATTTTTTTCGTTTGAACATTTATTATAGTTGTTTGCATACATTAAGAGGTATTCGATTTAGAAACTGTTAAAAGCTGATATTAATTATGTTTTAGCAATTAGGGATATTAACTCCTGAATACAAGTATTTTGTTATTTTTAACTTCTAAGCATTTAAATAGACTGAAGTTGTTTAATTGCTTTTTTCAAATGTGTATTTTATTTCTGTACTCTGTGCCACAAAATGCCTAAAATAATCAAAAAATGTAGTTGGCATGCAACTCATTTGTACATATTTGAAAATTTGAAAAACACTCTCGAAGTCATTAACGGCCAAGTTGCAGGAAGCCATTTTCAATGAAAGATTTGGGATGTTTGGCTTTTAACTTGTGCGAACTTCAGATATCACTACTTTTTTTGGCCAAAACATTAAGGAGAACTTGGCGCTTTTTTTTTTTTTTTTTTTTTTTTTTTACCGAGAACTTTTTGTTGGGATATCACTACTTTTTGTATGTTTTTTCAAGTTTGTTATTCTAAACTATATTAATATGAAAAAACTTAAATTTCGGTACTTTTATGTTAGCCGGGAGCAAATCTCCTCATTAGCCTTTTGTTTTTTCGCCAATAGCAGTTTTCATTTTTCACATGTGTAAATTAGGAACAATGCTTTGATTTTCAAATAAAATATTTTGGTTTATGTTATTATTTCTTATTTATTTATTTCTATGTTAAATATTCTATTAAATAAAATGAAGGAAATGCATCTATTTTAAATGAGATGACTGAAAAGTATATATCTTTAAATGAAATAAATGCAATATGAACAATGGAGTTGGGAACAGTATTTGGCGATTTGCCACTTGCGCCCGGCTAACATAAAATACCTAAATTTATTTTATTGAGCTTTACAAATTTATACTTTATTTCTTTTTATATTAAAGTACTAGCCGCCTCTAGCAAGCAGTATTTACCTTATTAATTCCATGTTAAACGTTGCATCATGTTATTGTTATTCATAATTTAATTTACTTGCCCATTCTTTCGCCAAGTCGGTAGCTTTTGATTGAGAAATCAAGAACTCTTTACGATCATGGAAGCACATCATATATTTTGTATTGTTATGTATTTTATCTTTCGTGACAAATATCTCTTAACTCACTTATGCATGCTTCCTTAGCAGTTGTGATTCGTTCTCTAATGCGGAAAATTTTAAACCTATTAAGTAATCTTTTCTAATTGGGCTCACTGCCAATTGTTGTATGTATTTTAACTGATACGACTGGGTACAAGTGAAATGGTTCTTATGAAATCCTTTGACAATATCTGCATTTGCATTAAACCATATCGATGCTAATATCGTTTTGTTTCACGTTAACCTTTTCAATAGACTCGATTACGGATGAATAGGTCTACCGGCTCACTGCCATGATCCATTTGAAAATCTATCATTCTTCTCATCTGATCGTGTTGAAGAATTAGTCAATGTACCATAGTTTTACGATTTTAGCTAATTTTATTCGAAACCTGAAAACTAAAATGCGAGGAACCGGATTATAGAAGATTCATTCTAAAGTACATATCGATTAACAGGTTATATATTATAGAATTATAATAATCATAAGGAGAACTGGCAGTTTCAATGCTTTAATAGTTTCCGTAAATTCTCTTTATATGATACCGAAGTTTTAGCGGTGTAAAGATTAACAACATAGTCACAGTAAGTATAATAACAGTACAATATAATAACAATAGCAGAGGTCTTGGCGAGGCTAACGAAAAAGACAGGCTACCACGGTGGGTTCGATTTTTCTTTTTTTACAGACCGCTGGAGTCACGTGATGGTCGAATGCACCACTGAAGGTGTGCAAAAAGAGCATCACGTGACTCCAGCGGTCTGTAAAAAAGAAGAATCGGACCCACCGCGGTAGCCTGTCTTTATCGTTAGCCTCGAGTTTTGGGCAGTGGCGAAACTATTAGCACTTTGGAAATATTAGTACGTTATATCATTTAACTATTCAAATGATATGCGGAAAAATAAAAATAGATGGCTCGCATTAATAATTAACTCATTGAAAAACAGCCACTAGCGTCAAATATTCGCCAAGCTTGGCGACATTTAGCAAAGTTTCACCAAATTTGGTAATATATCACGTCAATTCTCAAATTTGGCAACAAAAAAATGTTTTGTTTTTTCTGACGTCATAATAATGCATATGTATTATACACATACCTATAATATGTATGATGCAAATGTATTACGTATTATATGCATACGTATAATATGTATGATGCATATGCACAAGTTCATTAATATCACTAAAACGCACTTAAAGGAATAGTGTTCCATAAGTAGTAGGGATAATTGCCAGATTGACCAGAGTGCTATTGAGATTAGAATTCCGACATTTATAATAGACCGGGAGGCATCTGCACACATCATCACCCCATCGAGTTTACAGCTGAAATTTTAGGATTAGTTAAAACTAGATTAGCATATTTAAATGCAACTAGTCTGTTAAGTCATATCTTGGTAGAAAACACCTGAAGACCTAATTTTAGTGGTTGACTAATAGGTTTACTATTGTATTTTCCTGCATCCAAAAGTTTGGAAACATGGAGGTGCAGGAAAACACAATGGAAAATCCACCAATTAACCCATAAAATCGGGTCTGTAGGTGGTTTCCACAAAGATATGATTTGGCAGACCAGTTACATTTCAATACGCTAATCGATATTTAACTAATCCTAAAATTTCAGCCTTCAACTCGATGAGGTGATGATCTGTGCAGACGCCTCCCGGTCTTTAATAAAATTTGTTTTAAGGAAGTAAAAGATAGAAAGATGGATAGATAAACTGAAAGATTTGCCTTATTAAGATTTTTGTAAAAGCATATAAAAATTCATTCAGCTTGAAATCATGTAACACCTTTATAACTCAGGCTAATTTAAGTGTGTGCTTTAAGTCTTAAAACTGAAATATGTTTTGCAGTAGAGTCCCGATTATCCGAGTCCCGCTTAACCGAGTTATTTTCTTCTGATGGACTGGTGGCTTCTATTATTATGAAACAACCGTTATAAATGAAGCGTTAGGTGAAGATAAAAGAGCCGCCGTAAAAAGTTAGAACTCTGATTTTCTGGTCAGAATGGGAAAAAAATGGCCATAAATTTTTTTAACGCTTCATTTATAATGACTGTTTCATAATAATAGAAGCCACCAGTCCACCAGAAGAAAATGAAGTAATGGAAATGCCGGGGCGACACTAAATTCTGAAAAAGCAGAATTCCTGTTCTCTAGTTTATTACTTTTGTTTTTTTATGTTCCTTTCTTTTTTTTAAGCAATAGTTGAGAGTCATAAATTTTCAATATTTTAGTTTTAAATTAAAGTTATGCATTTTAAATAAAATGAGTGAAAGTACTATATTTTTAATGAAATACGAAAAAATACGACGGGAACAACGTTTGGCGATTTATCACCTGCGCCTGGCTAACATAAAAAAGCAGAGTTCAGGATTTCTGTATCAGAATCTTCGGATTTGGCGAAGGATTGAGCAAGTAAATTAAATTATGTATAGAAGTAATGCGATACAATGCTTAGCATATGTTAAAGGGAGACCAAACTTGTCGCCAAGGGCCGCTAGTACAATATAATAACATTCGCAGCGGACTTCGGACGCCGCATCTGTCGCACATCGTTAAAGACAGTTTATTAGTTACACATTTCATTTAATTAAAAGGAGATTTTTAAACTTTCATATGGAATTAGAATATTTTTTCACTATAGGGACCTTGGCATTTTTTAAAAATCTTGGCGCAATTCGGACTTCAGAAACTGAGATATCTGGCCAAATAATATAAACAACTATGAAAACAAACTTGATTAACTTTTATGTTATTTATATATGCATTTCTATTTCTATACATATAAACATTTTATTTATACATGTATAAAATGTTATTTTTTTATATACAAATTATTTATGTTGGTATATAAAAATAAATAAACGGGTTCCTTACATTAAACAAATTGTATGCATATGGAAAAAATTGTTTGTGTATATGACACAGTATATTGGTTGCCAGAAAATTCGTTATTATCAAATTTCTTTTCTCGTCAAGGCTATTTTCTGTATTTCGCCAAGTCTACTATATCGGAAACGTACCGAATTGCGGTTATATTTTGTTAAATGTTTTATTGCTTTAATATCGTAAATATATCATAACCTAGACTGATTAAATTTTTTAAGTATATTCATTTTTTCTATTTAACAAACATCTTTGGTAAAGCATATATATGTATAATGTTATTCTGCTTGAAATCACGCGACCCCCTTCAAAACTCTGTAATCGAGATTTGGCGACCAACATTGGCACAATTGAATGTGTTACGGCCAAATGAACACCCCCTGTTTGAAGGCTATAGAGGCGGAAATTCTGTGTTTTCAGATTTTTCTGGTTAATTGTGCTACGAACCCGACTTACTTGTGAAATTTCATGATTCTACGACTTTTAGAAGTGCCTTAGTTATTTGATGATGCGAAGTGAGTCAGTGACAAAAAAGCGCTTTTTCGGAATTTAATATTTCGAAAACTACTAAATATAAAAACATGAAATCGTGGAACCTTAGTTCAGTTTGACCATACGAACATTTGTATAAAAGAAAAATTTCTATATCTCTCCCTAAAACGACGTTATGAGGGGGTGAAAAGTATGCCGAAATGGTTCAGGAAAAGGTAGCTTACGGCTTGTGCGAACTTGGCGGACGCACTGCCGTGCTCCCAGATACATTACAAAATTTAAATTTTTTCGCCAAGTTTAAAGTATTTTATATAAATTTTCCTTTTTCAGTAATATTCCGTATATTATAGCGGCTTATTAATTTAAAACCCTAGTCTATTAATCACTATAAGATTCTAATCCATATAATAATATTTATTCCGAATTGCGTAAATCTAAAATCTGCTCTAACTATTTATATTTCTTTAATAAAACTTTTATTATTTAAATTCCTATTAAATTCCGCTATTAAATACCGGTATATAATATTCCCCTAAAATCTTTATTTAAATGCTAAAATATTATTATTATTCCGTCATAAAAAAAACCCTACATATTTTAATTTATTCTTTTTTAAAATATCCAGTTGCCAGCTAGAATATTTCAAAGATTAAAACTTACGCAGAAATAAATTCATTTTCTTTTATCGTCTGGCGAGAGGAAAAATTTATTTTTAGCACAGTCTCGACAACAAAGATTAAAGTTTGTTTACACTTTTACATCTGGGGCTAGGCTATGGAATATTCTCGAACAATCTTTTGGCGGTAGTATAAATACTGATTGCGGCAACCAGAGAGGTGTGTAGAGGCAGTAGAAGGAGACATAAAATGTGGTAGATGGGACTTCATTCTGCATTGACACTTCAAAAGCAACCTACATTGGTCTACGGTAATGAGTATTCGTAGTGATTTGCTGCGTTTTTATTGAGATGTTGTTGGAATTTTTAAGATCTTTGTGAGAGATTAAGTGAATTTGCGGAGGTAATAAGTGTCTGGTTATATAACGAAGCGAAAAGGATTTCGTAGCGAGAGATGGAATAGCTTTTAATCTAATTTTGATGGAACGAGTTTTGTTCTTTTCTATCATCTGTAAAGTGGAGTATTTTCCGCCTAAACTCAAATTATGAGAATGTGAATAAAGTGGAATTGCTTTCAATCGACTGCATTTTTTATGATCTTCGAGTCTTTTATTATCAACAACCATATCGGCCTGAACGCCTGTGTTTTTTATAACTGGAAACCCCCATCATCTTCGACAATGCCTGCTGCTTGCCGTCAAATCGTCACATATACAGTGTGTCCACGTATAACCTGACAAACCTTTATTTTCGCAAACTTTGGTCCTAGATGCATACTTCCAATTACAAAAATGGTTTAAATAAGGTAAATAATTATTTTTAAAGCGATTTGGTTCAAGAAAAAAATTTATTAAAAAATTACGAAATTTAAATTTTTATACGGTCCCCCGTTCCTATAAGTGATATTTAGTAAAACTTTACTGCGGCGCTGACAAGTAAGACAAAAAAGTCCCATTCATCTAACATTAAAATTGACCAAGTTATGAAACTTTGAAATGCACGACTTAAACCACTTTTATGCATCTCAGATGATTTCTGCCATCCTTTCAGGGTATTTAAAGTACTTAAATTTATTTCAAGGTATCTGCGCTTTGAAAGAAATCGTAAAAATATTACGATTAAGTTTTATTAGTTAACTTTCAGATTAGTTAAAATAATTGTATTTTAACTTATGTTTTATTTTGTAAGGATTTGAGGCTATGATTTCTTTTAACTAAAATTGTGTTATTTTCATAAGGTTTTATTTAACTTGCAATGATCGTCTTTCCAGTTTAAAATTTGTACTAGAACTTTAACTAACTTTCAAATGTCCGATCGAAGTTAAATTTTACATACTGACTTAAATCCGATGACAATGTAATATTATTATGATTTTAGACTCTTACCATCTTATACATACTTATATTAGAGGATAACACAAAAAAATTCGGATAGATTACCGTCAAGAAGTTTAAAAAAGAGTTTTAGATTAGATAACATAAACCTGCGATGGTTGTGTTTTTTAAATTTTATAATTACATTTTATGTATTTTTTAACGCTGAATAAAAAAATTACCTTCACTTTTAACCTCCATGTCAGGATCTTTCGCAAATCGTAAATTTCAAGGTTAAAAAATAGTGAAAAATCTGATACTATAAAATTGATTTAAGACTTTTTGATTAGGTTTAATTTTATTTAATTCAATAATTTATTAGATTATTTGGCTTATACTGGGTTTCTTACAGCTAAACAACTCGGGGTTCCGATGTGGTTGGGAGCGGAGAGGGAATCAATTTTAACTTTTAGCTTTTTAACTTTCAAATTTGCGATTTGATAAAATTCCTGACGTGATGGTTTAAAATCAAGGACATTTTCGGATTTAGTGCTAAAAATTACATAAGAATCAATTTTCAAAAGCTAAAAAACATGCCACAACCCAAAATTTGAAAGACAGTGTAATCTAACAGCATTTTAAAATATGTATCTTTTTGTAAAGAATTGAGGCTGTTGTTTTTCATCCTTTTATTTAACAAAAAATCTGTTATTTTTATCCTCTTACGATGTTCAGTACAAATTGTGCATTTTGCAGTAATATGTCAGAATGATTAACGATTTCAATTTTATATTGCAATGCTAATTTTAATCTCAACCATTTCTTTAATATATCTGACGAAATTATATTTGATATTTCTACTAAATTTGTGAATGACCCCTAATATGCAGCAAAAAGTATACTCCAAATTTAAAAAGCTATTACTCGGTCAATTTTAATCGTAGAATAACGGGACTTTTTTTGCCTTACTTGCCAATGTAACAGGAGTATTTTACTAATTATAACTTATAGGACCAGGGGACCGTATAAAAATTTAGTTTCTGTAATTCTTCACTAAATAGTTTTTTCGCTTCAAACTTTTTTTGTCTTAACCTTACACCTCATTTTGACCATTTTTGTAATTGGAAGTATGCATCTAGGACCAACGGTTGCGAAAATAAAGGTCGGTCAGGTTATACGCGGACACACTGTATATATATATAACTATTGGATGCAATACGTATAATGTAAGGATTTAATAACCTTCTATTCAATAAACTTCTATTAAAAATTCTCAATCAAATATATATACTGATAACAAACATTGATAATACACATTGTATAAAAAATAGCTATCAACTGGTCAATATTATGAAAAATCTTAAATGTGTAAACAATATAACGACATATGATTTCAAAGATCGTTTTAATAATATAGAATTATTCGATATACATAAATTTATAAATGAATTATTTAAAAAGTATCATCATAAACTGGATTTACCAGTTAATATAGATATAGCTTATTTTAAATCTTTAACAAATTTCATTATCTATAATAATTATATTTTGCAAGATAACATATTATATTTACAGGACGTCGGTATACCACAAGGTGGATGTACATCCTGTTTATTATCAGACTTATACATATATCACTATGAACGTACTTTCACTAATAGTAATCTATATTCATATCGTTATATTGATGACATAATTTTAATTGCCATTGATCAAACTAATATTTCTCAACTTCCAGTAGATTATCCTACTAATTTAGAATTAACGAAAAATCTCCTATCTAACAATACAATTAACTTTTTAGATCTTAAAATTACAATAAAAGAAAACAAAACAATAACTGATCTATATGATAAACGTAAAGAATTTAAATTCAAAGTTAATACATTTACTAATTTTGAATCGTGTTTTCTAATTCTGTATATCGTAATATAACCCTTAATCATTTATATAGAATAAAGTGTTTATGTTCTTCTCATCTAATTAACAATAATATTAAAGCTAATTTATATTGCTTTAAATCATGGTTTTCCAAAAATTTGATGTATTCTTTAATATATAATTAGTACATAAATGATCTTAAAAAACATATTAACACATGCGTAAGTAAAATTACAAAAAAATAAAAATAAAATAAGAATATGATTTTATAATAAAATAAAAATTGTAAAATAATAATAATAAATTGTTATAGGACGGTTGGGTGGGTAGATCTTAGAGTACGGAGGAGAGTGGCATTGTCTGGATAAATACGCAATGGATAATTTAAAAATAATGGACATTTGATTTATAATTACGTTGTTAATACACATTTTATAATGAATGTTGATTCAATACTTTTATAAGTGTAATGGTGCAGTTATAGTTATATATTTATCAATTTATATTAAATTTATTGATATTCATTAATATTTAATATATATATACGAGTTAACGATTAACTTGTATTTAATTTTTAGCCTACTCAGGACAATATCCTATTAATTTCTAATAGTATACTATCTTAAATGAGAATAAAATGCATAATGAATGTATTTGTTATACCTAATGCTATGACAGTATGGATTTTAATTTGGAAATTTGTTTTATTTTTCCTCTATTTTTTTAATCTTGTTTCATTTTTAACTTAATTGGCATTCAACGGTTTATTTCCTGGTTTTCTGTGTGTGGTAGTCCCAAATTCACATCATTTAGCTTTTTTATGTCTAATATGAAGATGAAAACGAACACTTTATTTGTGGAACTTTTAAGCATTTGGGACCTGATGATTCTGTCTAAGTTCTAAAAATATCCGTTTTTCTTTTTCTGCTCATTTTATTTATTTATTTTTTTTATGTTTGATGGTAATTATTATTGATTTTTAATGGTCATATATATATATATATATATATATATATATATATATATATTATGTCATTATATTCATAATTTCAGTTTCTGTTGGTGGTCAGTAATGTTTATTTAATGGTTATACACACATATATATATATTGTTCAATTAATCATCATTAAATTCAAAACACGGTAAAAGCAAATCACAAACCACTACTAAAATGTGAAAACAAAATCATGGATAACTTAGAAAAACAAAATTGAATACATGCGGCATGTCTAACGGCAGGCACTTTGGGGTTTAACCGGTTTTATGCGCACTACACCAAACCTCCACCTGTCTAGACCAAATAACTGGAAACAAAAAACAAAAGTGAGAACAACAAATGAAATCAATGAATAATGTGGAATCTGTGAATAATCAAATGGCATGCTGTACTAAAAAATGAACAAAAAAAAAATCATGTTTAAGCCTTGCATCTCTTCTTACGCGATATTCAAGTAACTGGCAACTAGTTCCGTAATTTCTATTATTAATTATAAGTTTTATTTATATTTTGAAAACATTTTGATATAAAACAATTACTCTTACTTTCAGCCATTTGATTTCATTGCATTTCATTGCTGTTGTTCTGTTTAACTGTTTCATTAAGCAATAAAGTTGCTTTTAATAAAATTACTTATATTACCTACTCATTGAAAAAGCCTAATAATGTTTGGTCCAATTATTGGAGGTCCAACTTTGGCGACCAGCCACTGAATTGGATAACTTTTGACAAATTTTTCAACTTTAAATAACACTTAAGATTTTCTAAAAGAAATTGTTCTAAAGATTTCTTTAATTAGTAGATGAATAGATTGACCACGTGTAGTGATATATGGTAAATATTCCAAAAAGGAAGTAAGTTACACCTGAAAATAAGAGAGGTGGTCCAAATTCGGCTACTCTTCCCTATGTTGAATCGAAAAAAGTGTGTTATTATGAGCAATATTGGGTCCTGAAAGCTATTAACTCACCTTAACTTAATGAAAATCCCTTTAATTGTTTTCAGTGATATCTTCCGTAATCGTTCTGCCTACCTGTTATACTGGGATCGGAATTCCACTTGTTCTCCGAGTAACGGTGGTAAGCTGCACTCCCATTACAGTCATTCTCCAAGCCGAACGGTCGCCCGATGCCTTAAACAATCGAGACCACCCAAGCCCGTTCACCAATGTCTTAAAATGAATGAAAATCTCTTTTAAATTTAATAAATTCTATATAATTTAATATTTATTTAGTCTTACGCGAAATACATGCACTTCAAATAGAAGCGTCTTAAATTTAGACACATATGTGACTGAAAAAGAATTTTAGACACTTAAGTGTCTTAATCTGAAAATTAAGACACTATAGATGTCTTAATTTAAGATACATAAGCGTCTTACTGTGACCATTGTGTAAACGAACTGAGAATAACGTCTAAAATATCCGCAAACGCCTTATTTTAAGACACTTCATTGCTTTAAACGTGTCTCAATTTAAGACGTTTTGATTCTTCCGACGCAGTAACCACCAGGGGGTCAGTCGCGCCTGCCAGTCGCGCATGCGTTTTAGATGTCTTCGTTCAAAGTTGGTATACATTGTAATTCAAACGAAGTTTGTTTTTATGTACGCGTGTATTTTAATTCGTTTTTCGCGGAATGTGAAGTTCTGTGATTTAAATTCTTATTCACTTGGATTATTTATTTATTGAATACATACATCTGACGTGTGTGCTTGACATCAAATGTCTCTTAGAAGCTGTCGTCCGTATAAGGGCGGGATAGACACAGAACAGAAGTAGACGACGCTTGAAGATTACACCTGGAAATTCTACAAAGCGTGTGCAATGGACTAAGTGTTAATTCGCATTAATTTATATCAATAATATTGTGTTATTCATCTTCGTCCTGTCGAAGCTAGCAAAAAAAAGGAAACTTTTATCTGGCGGGTCCTATTTTGAGGATGAAACATTTCATTCTTTAAATATGGCTAGTCGGATATATTATGGAATTTCGTACTAAAATGATGCAAGCCCTTCTCCTTAACTGGGGTAGTTTTTGAAATTTCAAATCGAGGAATTTTTCTTACCTCTTGCAGCAACTGAAGTAAGTTTCTTTATAGTACTAAAATTAGCGTATTTTATGATTTTATTTATTGTACTAAACAAAATCCTGCATGAAATTTAATTAGTTTTGAATCTGTTCGCAAAAAACCCCACTAATTCTAGAAGTATATATTTTGAAACTTATGACGTTGTTTTTTATTACGAATTATATATTCAATGTCAGTTTTTAGTTTCAATGGATAATTCTTATCTCACAGTAAACGATGGCCACAAGGAAGTAAAGAAAAAAAAAACTTTGAAAGATGACCTAATGCTTTCTTACTTCCTGGCATAAAACCGCAGATTAAAAAAAGATAAATAAAGTAAATGAGACTCGTCTATTACATGAAGCTGCCTGTAAAAATATACATATGTATTTGATTTGCAATCAAATCTAATACTGATTTTTTTATTATTTTTAATAAAAAAGTAATTTGAAATTTATAATGGGAAAAAGTAAAAACCTATAACTAGATTTCGTATTTAAAATTGTGGTAATTTTATTTATATCCACTTATACGAAAAATACAAAAATGACAGATGTTACTGTATATATTTAAGACGAAAGAAGTTTGGAAACCATAAGTTATTTTTTCCTCATGTTTTTAATATAGAATATGTACTTATTTGTTTTTATTGATAGTTGAATAGCTTTTGTGATTACCCTCTGATCTACATAAAAACTTGCCCATGTGGAAATATAATTTTTTTAAAAACATAATTTTTAAATAAGTATTTTCATTTTTGGGGGGGGAGGGGGGGATTTTGCATGAAATTTTCGTAAAGCTGATATCTTAAATCTTGCACTGATTATAATGAAATTTTTGAACTTTTAGAGTAGGACAAGTTTAAAAACGCAAATATATTTAACAAAATACCAAAGTCATTTTTTTCCCAATGTTATTAAAGTAGAATATTTATTTATTTATTTTCATTATTCATAGTTAAATGGCTGTTGTGATTATCAAGTGGTGTATATGTTAAATTGCCGATGTGGCAATATATTTTTTTAAAAATCTAATTTTTAAATTATGAGTTTGCATTTTTTTTTTTTTTTGGGGGGGGGATTTTTGCAATTTTCGTACATCTGATATTTTAAATCTTTTTCCACATTCAACCGAGTATAATAAATATTTTGAACTTTGAGAGTAGGACAAGATTATAAAATATATATGTATATTTATCTATGTACCTTAAAAAACCCTTAATAGCGAACACTTCGGGACCACGGAATTTGTCCGAAAATTGGAGATGTCTACTTTTATGAGGTAAAAATATACAAATATGTATGTCTGCTGATTATAAAAGTATTCGTTAAATAGAGGTGTTCGCTATTCGATAATGTCCATTAACCTCCACAACGGATACTCCCGAATACCGGACATCTCAATTTAGACAACTATAATGCAGGGTTGCGTTTTTTGCAAAAGTACTTCTTGATTAAAGGATGGGCAAACTGGGAAGTGCTCCGTCCCCCTACGACTGTAGTGCCCCCAAATTTGATGTGCAATATTTGTAAAGCTTATATTTTAAATCTGTTTCGAAATTTTACTGATTATAATCAATATTTTGAACTTTTAAAGTAAAATAAGGTTAAATACAAAATAAATTTAAAAAATCTAATATTTAGATAAATATTTTTTTGTTTTTTAATCTTGTTCTACTCCTGAAGTTCAAGATATTGATTATAATCAGTACAATGTCGTAAAAGATTTAAATTATCAGCGTAACGAAAATTGTATACCAAAACTGAGAGCACCAAAAAAATCAGGCTGTATTGGGGGGGAGGGGGGGCAGGACCACAGCCAAATATTTTTCCAGGATTCAACGTGGTCAAACATGGCTACGTATGATGCTTACAAAAATAATGGATGCGATTCAGACGTTTGAAGTGTCTGAAATTCAGACGCAAAAAGTGTCTGAAAAAATTCAGACATTTTAAAATGTCTGAAAATTGAACACTCCATTTCAGACACTTAAGTGTCTGAATTTCAGACATTTTAATTTACAGTGTAGATATCTAAAAAAGAAACCCAATTGGAAAATATTGATTAAATGATTAAACTGTATTTCCTTCTCTCTCGTCTCTATAATAACATGATACACTGACACATCCCGCAATGCCTGTGTTTGCCATTGAACTTTCCGGGTAAAATGAAAAATCTATAATAAGCTAAATACACGGCAGTCACAAAAACGGAGCTATGTGCATTTGCGTCCGTAAACTGTTAAAACAAAAATCACCCCGAAAAATGTGTTTCTTTAATGCAATCAGAGTAAAATTCTTCAGCTCTATAAATTCTAATGCAAGATTTCTCAAACTTTATAACTGAAAAATATGTGATTTCTATGACAATCCAAAAAGAGTACGCAAAAGTATTACTCAAAAGGCATAGCATTAAGTGCAATTCTATTTTCTGATACATAAAATTAAACCATTGTTCTATGGATGATGGACGTTAATTTAAAAACAGCAAGATTCTTTCACTCACTGATATTTATACTCAATTTTTTTTTTAATCTGGCAACAGTAATTGATAAAATGACTTTCTTAAAAAATGCAATAAATCTCTAATAATGGCATTTTAAATAAAAAAAAATAAAACTTGAAAATTTAGATACAATTAAAAAATATATTTTATGTTGCACATCGCAATCTACTACAGTATGTGCTTAACAAACGTGGTTAATTGTGTTATGGATAACTTTTGATACCACGAAACGTTTTTAACAGAACTATTTTACAGATTTCAACAGTAAATAGTGCTTTAAATATTTATTCGATTTAAAAATCTGCTTTAGAGTGTTCCTGAAACATTTCTCTATAAAACTAAAAGTATTTATAATTTTATATGGGATAGTATTTTGTATTTAAACATAAACCCATTAAGAGCCTAATTACAATATATTGAATCACGACAGTGACAGAGACTGCAATGTTAGTTAACTTATTTTAGGATTGGGATAAAATATTCAGGATTGTCTGATTTTACACCAATTCAAAAGTAATGAAAAAAAATCGCGCAATATTAGTTCCAACAATATTGAAAGAATGTAAAAAAAAAAAATCTTATTTCTTTTCCAAGTATCTCAAAAAATCTGTAAATAAAATCATTTTATGGCAAAAATATATATTTGTTGGAAATGTTGGCAAAGGAGAAAATTTGTAAATTTATTCTTCACATTTTAGCATAAAGAAATGGAATTTAACTTTGAAAAATGCATGTTTAGATAAAACTTTCATTGAGACGCATTATACAACAACATTTAAAATTATATTAACAAACGTAATATGATTTTTGCATTATTCTTGAAGTTAACGACAATGTTTTGCTAAAAGTAATTTTATGGAAAATAACATAAAAAGAAATTGGTGCTATATGCAAATATATCTCTGTTCGTTCCAATCCAATATATGAGGACGTTTTGTTTTTTTATTAATTGCGCTTCCATGCAAACTGTCAAAGAGTGAAATTATTTCCTGGAAATAGAAAAGGAAGAATCTGTTTTTGTTCCCTTTCCTGTCACAAATGCCTCCCATTTATCATTTTTATATGTTTTCTGAGTAAATTATATCATACTTCATACTCACAAATGTCAAGCAAGAATATGTATCTCTTTTGACATCCCGAAATATAATGTTATGTATTAAATCACGAAAAAAATAAAGTAGAAAAAGTACCTGAAAAGAGACGTCAAATGTATATATATGAGGCATTCTCACAAAATGTTAACTTTCAGGAATAAAAATCTGGGGAAATTAAACTTAGTAAAATAAAATTTGAAACTTATAGACGAATGCCTTAATAATTCAAAATAAAGAAAAATTGGTCAGCAGCGAAGTGTTTTTTTATTTAACTCCGTTTAAGTTAAATTTTCATCTTTAATTTTCCTTACCGTTCACTTGATATTTTACCTCTCTAACTTTTTATTTTCTTCTAAATTTTTACTTATAATAAATTTGCATAGTATCCATAGAACATTTAAATGACAAATAATAACAATGTAGTATTTTTAGTACAGAAATTTGGTATAACAATATCGTAAAGGGGTGTTAAAGATGGGACGGTGAGGAAAAAAAAGGGATGGTAAGGATGGGACGGGAAGGAAAATTACCACCTAATTTTAGGCAAATCATGTTAAGACTAACTGATAGCCCCAATGTTCATTGACTTTTAGAAACAGTTATTTACATTGGATTAAATTAAAAAAAATAATTTATCGCGAAAAATGAGGGAATAAACCTTGGGAACGGTAAGGCTATCAATAAAGCCACGATGCTTGAAATTTATATTTAAATGTTGATTTAAATTCTGCAGTAAATTGTCAGCCAAATAATTTTAGCCATTCTTTCTCTAGCATACTTTTGCAAGAGAAAAAAGTTGAAAAAAATCTGTGGCTGCATCTGAAGTGATTTTCTGTATAATTTTACCAAGAGAGACGGTAAGGAATCTAAATTCCAGGGGCAGAGTTAAAATATAATACCAACCGTAAAAATGTGTGAAGGTTAATTTTTTGCTACATATTTATATAAAACAATAGTCCCAGTTTAGGAAAAAAATTACATCGAATTACTTTTTTTGAAACAATTTTATACAGATAGCTCCAAACATTAAAAAATCAGCAGCAGGAACACGAGACGGTATAGGAATTTCGTGGTATATTTGGACACCCAACATCGTCCAAAATTTATTTATCTCGTTTTCATTGTTATCGAGTAATGCAATGGGGTATTTTCCAGTACAAGAAATGAAAAAAAAAAAACCCAAGAATCTGTAATAAAATAAAAATTATTATTCAGAGACTTAAAAATCAAAATTATGTGAGAATGTCTCATCTGTAGAAATAATCTACTTTATATTTTTGAAAGATATCGCCGAAGCTGTGAAAATGTTCTTTTAAAGACGGTAGGATACCTTTGAACAAGTCGAAATAGTAAAAAATATCACTATGTTCCAAGCTTCAAAACTTGTATAATAACTCAAAAATAAAAATCAAGGTTCATTTAAATATAAAGCTCATATTTAAATTTATATTTAAAAATATATATATACTGGTAAATTCATAAATAAATATTGAAATAATAAGTTTAAAAATATACGGTAATAAGAGAAAAAAATCTTGCGCGCATGATAAAATCTGAAAATATGCATATAAAGAGGAAATTTTGGTGAAAATAAATACATAATAACCTTTATACTAAAAGCAGAATATTTGCAAAAAATATTGTCTAAATTAAAACTTAACAAAAAATTAGAAATTTTCACTTTTTGAAAAATATTTTCAAAGTACAAAAACAACAAAAAAAAAAATAAAAAATTTTTACATTTTTCTGGTTTTTAGTCGTAGATAATACAGAAATGAATATATGGTAAAAATTTGTTTTGTTTGCCATGCATAGTTTTTAAGTAACACTGCGTACAGTATCAAAATGCATCGTTTTGAATAAACGCAACGAACAGTTCAATTATCCTACACTGTAAAAAAAATCTGTGAAGTTACTAAAGTTTTTCTAGGAAACTGGGATTCCTAGAACTTTTCATGTAACAGCAACAACAAAATTTCATGTAACAGACACACTTTTGCGCCGAAAATCAAAAAATCTGTAAGGTTACTAAGAATTTTTTTGGAAACTGGGATTCCGAAAACTTTTCATGTAACTGCAGCCAGGGTTACAAATAAAAGTTTAGTAAGATTACTGAAATTTTAGCAGATTCATTTGTAAAGTTACAGATTTTTGTAGCTTTACAAAAACTAGTTTTGTAGATTTGCAGCTTTTTTCGTACAGTTACAGGTGAAAGTTTAGTAAGCATGTAACTTTACATCTGTAGAACTACAGATTTTTTTTTACAGTGTATGTAGTCTTAATATGCAGTAATAATAAAACTGCCATAATTAGTAAACTAATGGGAATTTTTTAATGCGGTTTTTTGCATATTGTTCAGAAATGGTTACGGAATAAAAATATCTATTAAAAAAAATCGAAAATTTTGATGGTTTAATGGTTACCTCTTAAAAACTTATAATTTATATGCGTCAATAAAGTTTGTTCCATTCATACGGCAGTTTCTCTTCTATAATCTACTACATTCACGGGCCAGGTTGAGTAAGCATGTACTGCGACTGACTTTTATAAATTATTTGACCGGGTTATGTGACATGGACTACATTTCTGTATATTGGATTCTCGAGAATAGTTGCTTTAAGGAAAATGGAATGCTCGAATCGTCATATATAAATATATAGATGTGGAAATGAATAAAAACTATAAATAAAAATTACGTAATATAGGTAAATATAATATAAATTAAACGAAAATGTTGGTAAACTCTGCCCAGTTGTCCACGATTTCTAAAAGTAATCTCTACCTTTACAATTCTCAGGAATAAACGTACACTGTAAAAAAAAATTCTGTAGTTCTACAGATGTAAAGTTACATGCTTACTAAACTTTCATATGTAACTGTACAAAAAAAAAAGCTGCAAATATACAAAACTAGCTTTTGTAAAGCAACAGAAATCTGTAACTTTACAAAGGAATCTGCTAAAATTACAGTAATCTTACAAAAATTTTATCTGTAAAACTGGCTGCAGTTACATGAAAAGTTCTAGCATCCCAGTTTCCTAAAAAATTCTTAGTAACCTTACAGATTGTTTGACTTTCGGCGCGAAAGTGTGTCTGTTACATGAATTTTTCTTGTTGCCGTTACATAAAAAGTTCTAGGAATCCCAGTTTCCTAAAAAAACTTTAGTAACTTTACAGTTTTTTTATACAGTGTACTTTTGAGATTTCAGAAGCATTTATAAAAACTAATTCCATTTTGACGCGACTGATATCCTCAAACATTTCGAGTAATTTTTATAGTATATTAATCAGTTTTCTTATCCCGGAATATAGGTTTTTCGGGTTTTACCAATTTTTAAGTAAATATTTTCATTTTCAAAAAACGTGTTTTATGACAAACATGAAAATATTATTCATGCAAAAATTTCTTATAGAATTCTATAAATAAAATTTTTAGAAAAAGTGCTATAGAATCCTTTGGAATTATGGCCCGTTTTTTAGGTGCGTTCGTAATTATATAAATACGTAGCACCTATAGTCGTCGTTCAGTCCGTCTGTCTGTCCGTCTGTCCCCATATAACAGAGCAAAAACTATCCAACCGAATGGTCTGAAATTTTAAATATATAATTGTTGCAAAATTTTGTCGAGCCATTTCAAATTTTATGAAAATCAAATGTATAGTTTAATTACAGGAACAGTCAAAAGTGTTCTGTTACATTACGGGAAATGGGGAAAAAAATATTGCAAGTGCATTTTAATGATGTTACAGACTATGCACTTATGAAGTGCAAACAAATATACATTCAGTACAAAATGGGGTGCAAAAAATAATTATAAAACTAGTTATAGTACGAACGCACCTCATTTGCCTCGTTTGATGAGCAATTTCCAACTTGTTTATAAGCTGGTTTCACCAAACGCTATAGATATATTTGAAGACGTTCAACAGAAATGTCTATAGAATTTGTATAAAATATTTGAATATATTCTAAAAACAATTCTATAAAAATATTAGAATATATTCCATAAAATATTCTATAAAAATATTAGAATATATTCTATAAAATATTCTATAAACATATTCGAACATATTCAATAAAAATATTCGAATAGCGCCAGCATGCACCTGTTTCCATGTTGACACTCTCCCAAGTACTAAGCGCGGTCATTCTTGTTTGGCTTTCGTGGTAGGACGTGAACCAGTACTTTTAGCGTATTCTACGGTCGCTCACACTATTTCAAGTTCGTTTCTTTTGTGATTTGCTTTTCCAATCATTAAATTTGTATAGAAATTATTGTATTCTATATATATATATCATATATATTTTATAAGCTGATTTATTCTCAACTGTATAAATTATGAAAACCGAAATCATTCGTAACTTAGAAAACCAGATTTGAGAGAAAAAAAAAAGGTCCTTAAAAAAAATATATATATATATATATATGTATATATATATTTATTTATTTAATCAGGTACTTATTTAATTTATTGGTGGTAATGGCGCTATATTATTTACAGTTTAAAAAAATGAGCTTCACAGTGTTAAGGTATTCATTTCAGATTTCTGTTAAAATTAAATAATCTCATGGCATCGGGCGCGGAGTGATAAAATAACCCTTAATATAGACTTTAAAAGTCTAAAATTATTATTTGTTAAACTTGTTAGTTATTTAAATATTTTTGTACTTCAGAATAAAAAAAAATGAATAAAAATTACAGTTAGTGAATGAAGTTTATTTAATTAGTTGAATATTTTTATGAGATTAACAGCAAATTAATAAATGATTATAAAATTAAAATAGTAATTAATGAATCAGAAACAAACATAATTAGACATAATTTAAATTAGTGTAGTTCGACTGATATATGATTACATTAACAATCGAATCACAATGCATTAGAATTATGAAGTAAATTTTAATGATCTATGAAGTACTATTATATTAAACTGATGTATTACAAAATTAATTATTATTATCATTTTTTAAATATATGTATAGTTAAATTAGTATACATAAATTTTAAAAGAGCAAAAATGTATTAAAAAAATATAGAATCATTAATCTATAGAACTTATATAAGTTTTATAGTGCTCTATAGAAAACTTGTGTATTGAAAAAAAAATTCTAATGAATTCTATAGAAACATTTTCTTTAGAAAAAGTATTATATAGAACTCCTCAAAACTCTATAGAAACAGTATTCTATAGAAAAGCTATTCTATAGAACTTATAAAGAATTCTACAGAGTTCTATTCAACTCTATGAATTACTTTCTTAAGGGTAAAATTAACATTAATATTTATATTATTTTGTTATTATTTTCATGTACAATATCAGCTAAGCAGCTGGAAACTGAAAAGGCGATAACAGACATTTTTAATTTTTTTTTTCGGATTGTAATGTAAAATTAATTAACTGTATCCTAATTTTTAAAAGTACTAGTTTTATATATTACTCATTATATGCTATTATAATCAAATTAAGTTTTCTGCAAATGCAAAGAATTTGTGTTATTAAAAATCAAAATGTTCATCAGAATCCTGCTTATCAGCCGAAACCATCGCATATAAGTACAGTAAAGTTTCAGTCTGAAGACATCAGTTGTTTTAAAGAATGCAGTTACATTAGTTTTGGTTGTATTTTCCTTTAGAAAACTTTATATGTGAAATATCTCAATACATCTCTAAATCATTTTGCCCGTTACCTTGACTTGCAGTCGATCCCTTCATTTTGTAAGAATTAAATAAATTAAAAAAAAACTGTTTCAAAAACCCTTTGGGCTTGTTTTTGAGTCAAGAAATTTAGTTTCCTACGTATGATACAAATAAAGATATCAATGCTGTATTTTTAGGTACTTGATAAAATATACATAAATAATTTACGTCTCCGTCTTAAACCTTAAATACTTGCGCGAATTCAAACAGCAAAATTTCCCATTCCGTTGATCTTGTACACAATACACTTCTAACCCAACAAAACTGAACTAGCGGGCCACTTGTGGGTGCGTTAGCCATGACCCAAAGTGTTCGATATGAGCCCGTTATCTTTTATCTTAACTGAAACGTCAAAAGACTGTGACGCCGGCCGATATGAAGTCCCATTACAATTGGCCGCAAATAAATGAAGATGTCCACAAGCATGCCCCTAACTTTTTATGAAAAATGCTGAATATCCTCAAACTCCCCACATTCTTTCTTTTAATGGCCATTTCGAACGAAATCTAGCCAGAAGTTGCCCACAAAATTGTGTTTTATGTTAATTGTAATTATGGTAAATGTGTTATTTAAATTAAACTAGCCCAAAGCCAGCCACTGTGATGCCATTAAGGTTAATTAGGTATAAATTGAAAATTCACTCTATAAAAAAAAAAATACTTGTTGGTAATGATTTTGCATGAAACGTAATTACTAATATGCTCTTAGGTACACTTTTGAAGAAATTTCTAAGTTCAATTAACTTAATTTGTTTCAAAAATATTTTTAAATACTGTGCTTAACATTGTAAACTAATTAAAGAGTTTATTTTGTCAATTATACACTTTTAAAATTTATATGCAATGCCATGTTTAAATGTTGCATTTCATATAATTTTTTTTTAATATCAAATTGGCAAAATGAACTATTTAATTAATTCACTATGTTAAGCATAGCATTTTTGAAAATTTTTGAAAAATAAATCAAGGTAAGGGATTTTATAGTTTTCTTGAAAAGTTTTCCTAAGTGCGGATTAATAATTATTTTTCATGTAAAATCGCTTTCTTATTTAAATAACCTTCCAACAAGTATTTTTTATGGAATAAATTCTGAATTTCTGTCTAAATAATATTTATGATTTTAATATATATTTTGTATTACATGATGTATGCTATATATTTTATATTAAAATATGATGTGCTTGTGTTCGTGCTTTTTTCCACAAGTTTATAGGAAAATATGTGTTATCTTTGTTAATGTTTATTCATTAAAATTTTACTAATTCATTATAATACTAAACATTATTCAAATAGTTTTGCATCATTCTTGTTTTGTGATCATTAATCTTCATAAATGATATATAAAAGTATAATATAAAAATAGTTTGATGTTTATGCATTTAAAAAATGACAGTTTTAACTTTTAAGCATGATCTTTAAGGCATATTTGAAAATTTTACATGTACCATAGCATTTAGATTTTTCTCTTACCAGCTAGAAAAATTATCATTTCAACCTTATTAAAGTAGATGAGAATTATTTGTAGTAATATAAAATGGAAACAACAACTAAAGGATTTTTCTAAATTTTATTAGACTTATTCACGCGATTTAATCAATTAACCCTTTGCACTCGAGGGCTCCGGAGCGAAGCCATTTAAAATTTGTCTTCAGACTCGAGGGCTCCGCTACGGAGACAATGCAAATAATTTTGTGATACCTATCTAGAAAAGCCAAGATTACATATTGGTAATTGCTTCGAGAGGTATCACACTTTGGACGATTACAAAATGTAATAATTTTGTTATATATATATATATATATATATATATATATATATATATCATAACACTTGTATTTATAAAGAATTAAAAAAATAACAAGATATATCTAAAATCGCTTCGAGTTGCTGGTAATACGAAATGAAAAAAAAATTCGAGTGCAAAGGGTTAATTTCTCGAGAACAATTTATCAGCTTTCTACTCCCAGAAGAAAAGAAAACAACTTTCTTTTAAAAGTCACATTTTTTATAATTACATGAAAATAAATTATTTTAAAGAATAAAGTGATATTAGCATTTATAATGTTTAAAAATGTTTCTGGCAACCTCTATAAAAGAAAAAAAACATTAAACTATTGAATGATTTTTTTTACTATTTTTTGGAAAATAGAAATGTGTTTAAAATTTCCTTCTGCATTCATAAAAAACTGAAATATGAATTTTTCGTATTAAAAAAATGAAATGATGCAAAAATTAGATTATAATGAAATTAATAAATTTACAATGAATCAACATAAACTTATACCAACTTACCGATGTTCGCATGCATGCTACGTACACCGGCCTCCAAAAGTTAAGGAACAGGGGCTGGAATGCTTTCGATTGTACACGGTTTGTCGAATATCCACCAAAACTATTAGCCTATTGCTTTTCAACTTCTGGAATGTAAAGTACATGTTTGATTTCATATTTCTTGGTGAAGATTTAGTTGGGAGGACAAATAGGGGCTAATAATAAATTGAATAATAAAATAATATTTGCGATCAACTACTTAACAGAAAATGGGAAAATCGTTTGTCACTATGTTAAATGATTATTTTATTCCTGTTCTACATTTGTGTGCATATGTGTAAGCATAGCACTCATATTCGTGAAGATGTTATTGTGTCTGTGAAAAATGCAAAAGTTTTTTTTAATAGCATACAGAGTTTTCAACCACATTTAACGCAACTTTCCGAAAACCTAACATTATCAACAGTGTACTTCAATTAAAACATGAATATATTGAATATTTGATGCGATATGGGCATTTGTATGAAATAATTTGTAACTGCGCATGCGTAGAAGATTTCAAAATTTTTATTTCGTAATTTGGTAGTCCGCTTATTTAGGCAACTTCTATAAAATGTCCAGTCAAATATTGTCAACACTCAGAAAGATGTAGTGATCTGATTGAAAAGTTGTAGAAAAACCCTTATAATAAAGCAACTCACTATAACTCCCCTATCTTTGTGAATTTTCGTGATATTTGATAACAATCAAATTTCCTCTTTTGACAAAATGTTGTTTATTGCTACAAACGATAATAATAATCTTTCTTTATTGTATCAGAACTATGAAGCATTTTAAGACCCCCATCCACAGTGTGTCTGTCACTATCCTTATTATCCTTGCCATTTAGTAACTAAATTTTTACCATTGTGCGAGTCTTCGTAACGTGGTAGCGAGAATGGTTAAGATTTGTCTCGAAGGGGTGTATTTTTATTATAACCCAGATGAATAAAGAATAAGAAATGAAATTTATTAAATGTAAATAACAATAGATATTCTCGCATTCAGAATTATGCTCGTTACACCTACGCAACAATATTGATTGCGTACAATTGTAGAGAATGTCCTAGGTTGAAGGTGGCAGCTATAAGACAGAGTTCAATTTATTATTCATTAGCAAAGTGTTCATTCAGAACGGTTTGTCTATCAGATCTTGTTGGTCTATGGTGAAATGTTCACAATCAGGGCAAAGGTAGTCCCGTGCTGACAGATCTAATCTCCCGTCGAAAACGAACGCAGAGTACTCACGGTCCAACCGCAGTACCTCTTTAAATCAGGAGTCAAGGCGCTCCAAAGAAACGTATTGTTTACCGCAGACCCAGTCTGCGCACTGCTCTCAGGATGAGAGACTTAACGAAGCTTGCAGAATCTAATTCTCCGTCAAGGCTCGGCGCAAGCTCGTAAGTCCAACTTGCTATTCTCCCCTCTGCAATTAACTAACACCTGCTCATTAAGAACCGTTTCCTCAGTTCAAAAGATGTCTCTCCTGGGTGTCGGAGCTCAACCAATCCCTGTACTCCCTTCTTGTGAGCCGCCCGCGTGATTTCAGGTGGGCCACACCCCATTTTCTCTCGCCTTTGGAACCATATGTTCCAAAGTGAAAGTTGGCTGATCACAGGATTAGCTTGGAGGCTTTAAATTAAGAGTGCGTCACAGCCTGTCACGACTCTGATATTGATCACTGACAAATGATCGCTCATCTGATTTCCGAAGGGCATATCGGCTGAGTGGTCTATAGGATAGATTGTGATCTATAGAAACTACAGATGTATTCCGGCCGATTAATGGACTTATAGAAAAATCTTCGGAGGAAAATAACACCTATCTTGAGTCCTATGTTGGAAGATTGTCTTTTTTATACATGCAATATAGTGAATATTCAGAAGTTCGCACACCATTTAGCTGGAGGATTCGTGTTTGTAATTTTAATTTTGGGCACGTTATTTCATCAAGCTACATTCATAATATCTGAGATATTAGAAAACTATTTTACTATTTTGCATCATTTTTGGAATCCTGAAAATTTTATTGTAGAAAGCAAGAAGTGTATATTTACCTTCAGAAATATCAAAGCTTTCTATATTGGCGTATGTATATCTATAAAGTTAATAATTTTTAATAGAAATGTTCATCTAATTAACAACTGGGTGTTTATAATTCTATAAATTTTCGATGTTTCAAAAGAGTTCGATTTTGAGTTTCCTTTCTACATGCATCTTTTTCCAAATATTAGTTGGTTCACAATCGTGAAATCTGAATAAGTAATAAATTTACAAAGGATGGTATATTGGTGTATAACCATTTTTTTAATTGATTTATTTCCTTCTTTTAATTTGTTTTATCGTTCTATTCTTCCATAGTATTATTTATTGTTTCAGGAGAAAGTATTAAATTTAAAAGGCATTGCAACATTTCCGTCAGGTTTTATACATTTTCAATTATTTTTGTTTCTGAATTCTACGCCAAACCTGTTCATCAACGGATGAAAATGGATTCTTTTTCCGGATTTTATGCAGATTTCGCATGAAATACTACCTATTGGGATCTCCCCTACGTTGGAATTTCAGAAAATGTTTTGCAGATCTACAGCGATCATGGCCCCTAGAACCCCAAACAATCCCCAGTAAAAACCTTATATATATATACAGGGTGTCCAGCGAATAAGACCCTGATTTCAAAATTAAATATCTCAACAACAAAGATCAATAGAATTATGTGGTAAACGGTTTGTTTATTAGCTAAACTGTAAAAATGTTATGCAGAAGTTTCAAAATTTAGTTGCAAAAACCGTTAACAGATGGCGCTGTAATCGCAATACTTGTAAACTGCTTCGAAGTCCAGAGCAATGGCGTCTCATTCCTAGATGGCTCCCTACGTAAAAACGAATATTGGGAAAGTCCATTTTTTCACTGGGGGTGATGTGCAGAAGTGGAGACATCTGGTCACAGAATTATTGCATCAGCTTTAATTTTAGAAAATTTCAATTAATAGAATTTTCAATAAAAAGTTCGGAAATCATTATAAGAATTTTTTAAATATTTTATTAAATTCAATCTTTAATGCCATATAATTACCGTATATACTGCGTATAAGTCGAGGTCTTTCTGACAATTTTCGGTAAGCAAATTTGGAGGGTCGACTTATACGCGAGTCAGTTAAAAAAGCAAAAACAAAAACTTCGAATACTGCAAAATTATGGCTTTTTATGTGTATGAATAAAAAAAAAATAATATATAAAATATACAAATAATAATAATTTAACATTAAAAAAAAATCAATGATTTGTTTTTGTTTCTTACTACGTTTTCGCATTGGCAAGTGAAATCTTAGACTGATCTTGAACAAAATTGAAGTAAAAAGTTAGAGGGTCGACTTATACGCGAGTTTTTGATTTTTTCCTGAATTTGCATTCAAAGTTAGGGGGTCGATTTATACGCGAGTCGACCTATACGCGAGTATATACGGTATTTAAATCAAAATGCATATATTTAGAAAAATAATTTTGTACTTTTGATTTATTTTTTATATTTTTAAATCACGGCATTTTGGTACATTTTGGTATTATTGTTAATGCCTGAATTATTATAAATAAAAAAGTATTTATTCACTTTTAATTTATTTTTAAATCACGGCATAATACGTTGGTTTTAGCACAACACATATATTTCTTTTCCTTGTAAACAAAGTTTTAGAGACATAAATTATGGATTAAATTATTCCTTTTTTAAAAGGAATTGATGATAAGTCATATCATCAACGTCAAAGTAAAAGTATTTTGGATGCTGCATTCCTTTCGAACACTTCGAATCCTATCGCTAGAAGCTGCACCATATTTCTGTGCTCAATGATAAAAAAAAATTAAAAGGAGTTTTTTAAATTAAATTTATTTTTTAACTTGATTAAATTTTTAAAAATAGAAACTTTGCATTTTTTTCATTCAAACTATTCTCTACAATTAAAAAAAATGATTTGTAAATCATTATTATAAATTCTCAATGATTTTTAAAAAACGGGTTTTTTTTAACTTAGAATTAACCCGTTAATTTAGTTAATTTGAAATAAATCTCAATTCTGTCAACACATGGCTCCGCTTCTGTACATTACCCAAATAAAATATTTTTTAAGTTCTTATATAATGATTGCAAAATTTTTTATTGAAAATTCTATTAATTGAAATTATCTAAAATTGAAACTGAGGCAATAATTCAGTGACCAGATGCCTCCACTTCTGCACATCACCCCAACGAAAAAGGGGTCATTCCCAGTTTTCGTTCTTCCCTAGAAAGCCATCTATGATTGAGACGCTAGGGATCTCGACTTCAAAACACAATTTATAGGCATTGTGATTACAGCGCCATCTGTTAGCGGTTTTTGCAACTAATTTTTGCAACTTCTGCACAATATTTTTACAGCTTAGCTAATAAAAAACACCATTTACGCATAATTCTATTGATCTTTGTTTTTGAGATATTTAATTTTGAAATCAGGGTCTTATGCGCTGGACACCCTGTATATATATACCTTTTTTATGACGCGATAACTTCCATAATTCTGAACAAATCTTTTCCAAACTGATACATAAAATCAAGGGGCATAAAATCTCGGTCAAGTTAGTTAATGGGCAAAATGGGACGAAGTGGGGGGGGGGGGATAGGGAGGGTTTGGGGAAAAACGAAAAAACGCCAAAAATTCCTTAATTATAATACTTATTGAGTCAGTTTAAAGTTATTATTACTTCTAAAAAATGGGCCAAAATCTTACGTATGACAGTTTTTTGTTAAAACTAAAAATGGGCTCAAGCGGCGAAAAAAATAGGGTTTTGGGGAGAAAAAATTCTTAACTCCGTCAATTCTCAAGATATCAGGTCCCATTAAATTTATTACAAATTGTCTTAATATTATCTACAACTTTTATATTGACAAGTTTTTGATAGGACCAATTCTTACCGCAAATAATAATAATAATAATAATAAAAACGAAAAACAGAGAGGTGGGTTTAAAACGAAAACAATCCATAACTTCGTCAATTCACAAGATATCAAATCCGCATGAATTTATTATATTATTCTCTCAAATTGTTGACTTTCGGGAATAAAAATCTGGTGAAATTAAACTTGCTAAAATAACATTTTAATGTGATAGAAGAATGCCTTAATGATTCAAAATAAAGAAAAAATGGTCAGCAGCGAAAATTTATTTATTTAACTGAGGTTTAAGTTAAACTTGCGAGTTTAAATTTCCTTACCATTTTACCAGTATAACTTTTTATCTTCTTCTAAATTTTTACGTATAATGAATTTGCCTAGTACCCATAGGACATTCAAATAAGAAATAATAAAAATGTAGTACTTTTAATACAGAATTTTTTTATAACATTCTCTTAAAGAGGTGTTAAAGAAGGTGCGGTATAGGAAAAAAGGGACGGTAAGGATGGAACGCTAAGGAAAATTACCACCTATTTTTAGGAAAATCATGTTAAGACTATGTGATAGCCACAATGTTCATTGATTTTAAGAAACAGTTGTTAACATTGGATTAATTTTTTTTTTTTTTTTTTTTTTTTTTTTTTTTTTTTTTTTTTTTAATGTACCTCGAAAAGTGCAGGAATAAACTTTGGAAACGGTAAGACTATCACTAAAGCCACGATCTTGAAATTGATATTTAAATGCTGATTTAAATTTTGCAGTAAATTTCCTGTCAAAGAATTTTAGACATTCTTTCTCTAGCACGAGAGAAAAACTTTAAAAAAATTCTGTGGCTGCATCTGAAGTGATTTTCTGTGTAAGTTTAGCAAGAGGAACGGTAAGGATGAAAAGTGCAGGTTAATATTTTGCTACATATTTATATAAAACAATTGTCCCAGTTTCGGAAAAAAATTACATCGAATTAGTTTTATTGAAACAATTTTATATGGACAGCTCCAAACATAAAAATCAGCATTAGAGACACGAGACGGTATAGGAGTTTTGTTGGTATTTGGACCCCCAACATCGTCCAAAACTTATTTATCTCATTAATATTGTTATGCAATGATACAATATGATGTTCCCCAGTATATGAAATAAAAAAAACCTCAAAAAGTGTATTAAAATAAAAATTATTATTCATAGACATAAAAGTCAAAAGATTGTGAAAATGCCCCATATCTTCTTAATATTATGTACAACTTTGAAAAGGTTTTGATCGGACCAATTGTTACACTAAAAACAAATTAAAAATACATAGAAGTTAAAGCAAAAAATATCGTATTAAGGGTGCACACAAATCGTAACTGCTTATTTTCTGACTCATTTTAAAATTCATTTTTGCTTTCAAACGCAGCCAATTGATATGTTATCTTAATCAGAAACTAAATAATGTGCCCTAATTCTTGATGTTTTGATAAAGGCAGATTATATTTAAAAAAATGATGTCATAGTGGGCATTTTGAACCAAATTTCTTGAAGCGATTTTGTTGGAAACGAAAAATATGGTCCTACTGAGAAAGTAATTGTTTATAAATCAAATTCTAATTAATTGAACGAAAAATAAAAACATATATTGCTTATAAATCTCTGAAAATATCACGTCAGCAAGTTTCATGTTTTTCATTTTAAAAAGGAATCTAAAGATGTGTCAGAAAATTTCGAGTTGTTGAGCATGGAAAAATATTTTTTGAATACTGCCTTAACATGATTCTGATAAATATACTTTAAAATTTTCGTATTACCTAAATGGCAGATTTTCATACCAACCGGCGTTAATGGATTAACTGCTTTATTAATACAGAAACGCTACCGGCCTCGTGGGCATAGGTAGGAAGCTTGACTTTTACGTACTTTGCAGAGTAAAGATTCAGACAAAAATTATTATTTTTATAAACATAACAATTTTGTTATATTTTTTCTGGCGTCTCATTTACAATATTTGTCTTTCATTCGAATTATTGTTAAAGTTTTTTTGTATTGTTTACTTTTTTCCACTCGTATGAGAGGGGCGCTTTCCAACTGACGTCGTACTTCTCTCATTGGTATGCGTTCCAGATGTACCGTTATTATCAGAAATTTGTGTTGCATTGAATCCATTGAATCCATTGCATTGAATGCTCTTATATAAAAATGAAATTGAAAACTCGTCAAAAGCGGCCATATTAAATTGATAAAGTGAGTTTATCTCTAATGGTGATTATTTTTTGTTGATGAACGCTGTAATTAACTTCGAAATTTACCTGCGCTTGTAGGCCGAGCTGGCAGGGATTTTCTTTTTTTTTTAGCCTAACCTAAACTTTTCATATTTCATTACAGTATACCTGTTATTATTAAACATCGGCAAACGTACTGCGTCTAATTTTAAACAAATATTTGCGATACCTCTGAGGTAAAAATGTCATTTGCAACGCATTGCGTTTCATTTTGTTCTCACTACGTAATAATAATTAAGTTTTGAATGTAAATAATTGTCAATAATGAATAACATCACTTTCGAGCGCATGCATTTTTTACAAATTTATAATGACATTATTTTACAAAGATTTTAATTTATTGAATATAACATTCAGATTATAAATAACATTTGAATTAAAAATTTATATTTTATATTATTATGTAATTGTGTAAAAGTTTTTTTTAAATCAGCACACACTTCACTTCTATTGTCTTTCTTATTCAAATACGGTTCTCTGAAGTAATAACAACAACAACAAAAAAAAAACACATTTTGTAGAAAATTTATAACTAAAGTTATAAGCATCTCTAAGATAGCAAATACGACGTGGCCATAACATAACTATTCCTCTAAAGAAGCAACGACTATTAAAACTGTTAAAATGAAGGGGGCGTGAAAATCAAAAACGAATTTTCTACTGTACTGTGGTACAGCAAAGCTGGATAAAATACTGAGTGCTGTTCCTCAGTCATTCCAGTGAATTATTTAACTCAATGACTTTGCAAGAAAAACACGTTGAACTGATGTTACGTGAGCGCAAAAACATACTGTATGTTCAAGTGATATTGCAAGCGATTAATCCAAATATCGTATTTTGTTTACACCGTTAGGGGTAAAAACATCCTTATAGGTAACTATAGTGCTAAATGGTATTAAATTTGTCTTTACAAAAATATCTTCCCATGTCTTTAAAGCATCTCATTCTACTCATTAGTTTTTGCAAAGTGGAAATTTGCTATCCAAACAGTGCTAAAAATTTTAATCTATTAAATGTGCAAAGATGCATAAATTGGAATAGTCGATCTGTGGGATATTTTCAAATTTCAATGCAAACATCGTATTATTACAGCGTTTAGACTAGCAACCGTCTTTCATTTTTAGAAAATATCCTGCAAATGTCGCTCATATCGTATCTTTGGATTTTTTAATTTAAAAATTTGAATCCATTAAATGTGCAACGATGCTGAAATTCAAAGAGTCAATAGCAGCGTTATCTGCATGATACTTTCAAATTTATTTGTAAACATAGTATTATTACAGCGTTTCAACTAGCAATCGTCTTGCAGTTTTTTGAGAATATCCTGCAAATGTCACTGAGATAGGATCTTTACGTTTAAGCATCGTTGGACATTTAAAGGAATCAATATTTTATCACTTTTTAAAGTATTAGTTAGATAGCTGATTTCCACACTATTTATTCTAGATTTTATAGTTTTAGCTGCAAATGTCATTAACCCATTAACAGCCAAAACTATAATGGAGGAATTTACAAATTTCTTGTTGAAAGTGGTTTGCCACTACAAATTTAGAAAGATAATTTTTGCTTTATTGAAATAGTTAAATTTATGCCAATAAATAAGACAATTTTTTAAATTACAAAATAGTGGTGTCAAAGCAATTAATTTAAGCATAAGCAATTATTTTGACCATTGTGTGAACGCAACACCAGCGCGTAATGGGTTAAATAGAGAAACTCTTTTATGGTTACATTTTACCTTGAAATCTGCAGAGATATACAAATAATAAATTATTAAAATCTTTAGCAACGATTGACCGCTTTCTTGTTTGAATGGACTGATTAAGTCAAAAAATTATTTTAGAATATTTACGATAAATCTCGACAAGTTTTTTGTGAAATAAAGCAATTTCTCTGTCTGATTTTTAAGCACATCTTTAAAAAGTTGTCATTGCATTATCAATAAATTTTATTAATTAAAATATATCATTGAACTAAAGGAAGCTAGCGTAAAAACCTCATACCTTATTATTAGTTTCGTCTTGAAGCGAGGCTTTTCAATAAAATTTAATCTAACTTTGCATTCATAATCTGCTCTTATCTTTCTACCATAATATTATGTTAAATATATGATTAGCTTATCTTTATTATTTAACGCTTTCTAGAAAAGGTCAAATCACACGGACTTACTCCCTTCATGGATATTTTAATCTAACAGGTAATTAAAAATTAAGACTCTCTTTTAAAAAAGAACAATATATTTTTAAAAAGTTTAATAAATAAATTTAACTAATAATATTACAAATATATCTCTAATTATTTAATATGTAAAGCCAAAAGGATAATTAACTTCGTTAGAAGTTGAGAAATTACAGAAACAATGTTCACCTCTTTATTAACTTTATTAAAATTTTAAGCACATTTGACTATGCAGCTCGATGCCTTTTCTTCAAACAGTGCTTACTGGTTCTTTAATTATTGTTTTCGAATATTCTTTTCATCCCACTTAGGATATCCAAATTATCTCGAGACAATGCGGATCTAAAAGGAATCCGTAAAAATGCCCTTTTAAACGCTAGCAACGGCGTTTTTGAATAATAAATACTTATTAAATAAGGTACAAATAAGAATATAAAACTTTCATTAACTTTAAATCTGCTCATGTTTTAAAATTTTGAAAATTAAAAAAAATCGGAGCTCTTTATTATAAATAAATCTTTCAATACTTTTTTTTTTTTTTTTTACAATTTATTATTTTTATTTGTATCCAATAATCTAATATAAATCTTTTCTAGAAGGATTTTTTAAAATACAATGAAATATTTTATGTTGCGGATTCATTATCATGACATTTTATATACTTTTTATATTTATTTTCCTTTATTAATTCGAGATAATACTGTGTACATATATTTGTTAAATTCATTTCATATTGTCATTAAAGTAATACTAATTAGTTTTCAAAATCGTTACAGCAATTATCTCTCCTGTAAGCACGAAACAATTTTTTCAATGCTCTGTATAACTCAGTCATTTAAAATTGATTTAAAATATCTGGCATTTTTCCATTAAATCGGTGTGCTATTCTAGAATACTCTTTCGATTCCAATGCTGTTGAACGCTATAAAAAAGGTAAATCCAGAAAATTAATTAAATACTTTAGACGAGATATCCACCAAATATTTGACTTATGTGAGCTTAGCTATCAGTGATAATTTATGGACTGACAAGTTTCCTACCAATAAATCAATTTTTACCAATGATTTACCAATGTATTACCAATGGTATGATCATGTTAATGAATAAACTGTTAATAATGATCTTCAATAATGACACTATTTCTTTTGATTTTGAAGTTAACGATAATTTAAAAACGATGGCTAATAAAAATTTAAAAACTAATGCTGACTGTTCCGCAAGCACAAGTTTTGATATAAAGCACCATGCATGTAGTAATACATTTTTTTGCCAATAATATGTGATTTGTCTGTCCCAAACAATTTTAAAACTCAATAGAAATATAAGTGATAAACATTTTGAATTTTTTCAAATAATGCATGCATGTTTAAAAAAAAATAACTGAAAAAAAGAACGTCAGATTCTTATCAAGAACAGTCTGCAGTGCAAACAGAGTCTGACTAAAAATATGTTTTACTCAAGATATTAGGTTGAGCAAAACGTTCTGGGAAATTTTTAATCTAAGAGTCATATATAACCAGATCTATAACCTGAATTTGTATCGTATATAGGAGTACTAGTGGTATATCTATAGGAGTTCAGGACGTGACTCCATCCGATTATGGCCTTTTTAGATCAATGGAACACTTTTTCAAGGGCCAATTCTTTTGTCCACCTTTTCAAGGGCACCGTTTTTTTCAGAGGCTGTGAATCTGGATGAATCATATTGTTATTTATAAATTTTATCTTGACTATTAACGAAGTATTCATCATTATTCACCAATGAGCATCATATTTGTAAATCAAAGTGACATTCCTGTAGTACTAGAAACTTCAAAAATCTGCTGCAGATAGCTGCAGATGAAGAAGTTTTTATCAATAAACCATCTTTATATTGATTTGCAGTTTATGTACGCATGTTTAGTTCAAATCTTGCGGGTCAATTTTAAACCAATTTTAATTATCTGATTGAGCTGAATATTGGAATATACGTGCATATTTAATGATAATAAAATATTATTATAGTTTGAGGATCGTAAAAGTTATACTTTTTATACAGGGCTATACAAAAGTTTAGTTTAAATTGTACAGGTTAATTTTAAACCCTTTCCAGTTATCTGATTGAGCTGAAACTTTATTTATGTATGTAGTTCTGATGCCAATGCAATATTATTATAATTTATGGAACGTAGCAGTTGCTCCTTTTTTCTCAGGGCCACACAGAAGTTTAGTTCAAATGTTGCAAGCCAATTTGAAACCACTTTTAATTATCTGATAGAGCTGTAACTTTCCCTACCTGTGTATTTGCCATTACAATTTAATTATATTATAATTTCAGGAGCATAGCAATTATGCATTTTTTAAACGGCCGCACAAAAGATTGCTGAAAGATTGTTCTTGTAAACACAAATTTTAATTTAATTTCAAAAAATTAATATAGGTTATCCAGATACACGATAGCATATTTTATGTTCAAAGTAAAGTGCGTAGCAATTACATATCTTTTACAGCTCCACATAAATAATTCGGATATATTACCGTGTATAAGCAGAAATTTTATTTCAAATTCAATAAATTTTATATAGGTCTATAAAGTATATAATATTTACAAAATAGCATTTCTTCAAATGAATATAATTTGGGTAGCATTTATATTTTTTATAGTGTCTCACAAAACATAAAAGCTTGTTTTTTAAAACATGTTTTTAATTTAAAACTTTTATTTTTCAGGATGACAACGCAAATTTCTCGAGAATCTATTGTAGACATATGGCTGGCTACCACAGAAGGCAAATTTGAAGCTGTTAACCGCTCCATCCGTATTATAAATAAAAAGACGCCCGAAAATTTGTCGAGCGATTCTGATGAGACAAAAATGAAAAAAAAAAGAAATGGATGTTAGCTTAGTACACGTGTGCACTAAATTTCTTTTTTTACTTAATAGTGAAATAAATATATTTCACATATTCTTTGTAAGCAATTATATTTTTATTTTGAAACAGTTGTTATTAAATAAACCAAATATTTATGACTATTTGAGTATTTTATTTTTGATACATGCAAAAAAACATAAAAAAAGATTGAACTTCAGCGCAATAATTTTGTCCACCTAGATCGTCAAAACGCCCAATTGTACGTCTTCGCAATAGGAACGCTAATGCCGCCATTTTTTACTAGGTGTCGCTTTAAGCGGTCTCATCTAATAGCACAGAGCCTCTTTACTATACCTAGACACCACATTAATGAATATAGACTCAGTCGTTCGGCAGTTAAGAGAGTGGGGCCGGTGGCACTCTTTAGTGGGCACCCTGTATTTTTATTTTAAGACATTGCTGTTAAATAACCAAATATTTATCACTGTTTGAGTATTTTATTAGTGATGCATTAAAAAAAAAAACAGCAAAAAATAATTGAACTTCAACGAAATAATTTTGCCCACCTGGATCGTCAAAACGTTCCACTGTGCGGTGGTCTAATGACATCGTTTGCTTAGATTACATATATTATTGGATTACAAAGAAACAAGTTAGATTTGGTTAAAATCAGATTATTCAATACTTTTCTACTTAATAAAAAATGTACTTATTTAGTATAATAGAAAATATACCCTGAATCTGGCAAAATGTTTGTGAATCCCGTTTCGTTTATGTCCAATGACTTTAATGGTGATAACAATTCTAAAATAAAAAGTAGAAAAAACTGTTCGGATGTTTTTAAGTTCCAAAAGATAACAACTAACACTTTCAATATATTTAAAAGCATGCTTGAAAAATAAACATATTAAACAAATACAGTTTTATTGGAATAAAACAAAATTTATAAAATTATAACTCCCAAAATTTCGTAATCACAAATACAAAGACGAATAATTGAGTTTCACTTTAACAATGGTATATTATTTAAAATAAATTGACCAGTATCATTAGTCGTGCCGGTCTTTCCTGTTACACTGATAAAATAAAATATATACTCCTTGATTTACTTTACTTTTTACTTGTATTGACTTTTGGAAAATTCCCATATAGCTCACAATTTAACACCCATTTACATATATACTTATAATATTATAAATGCGAATGCGTGCCCGAAAGTTTGAATGAAGTCAACATCAAAATGGATGAATTAAAGTCTTTGTAGCTTTGCATATAGATAGATTATAGCCCTGAAATGAACATAGGCTAATTTTTATTTATTTTACTCAAATATTTTAATTAATCTTTCAAAATTTCATTATTTTTTTAGTGAATTCAATTGACATTTTTTCTTTTAGCATTTCATTATAGTTCTTTTCTGTTGCCAAAAAATAGAAATTCGCAATAACAACTTCTCCCGCAATAATTAATTTTCGACTGAAAGGTTTTCACGTGGAAAAGGAAATTGAAATATAAAAAACTAAGAATAGATGTTTTCTGCATGACCTCAATTATGACATTTTGCTTGGAAACTGATTCCAAACAATCTGTTGCTACGAAAATTTCTATTTCAACAGTATATTATAGTAAAGTTACAATTTACAGCTTTATCTCACAGCGAAGTTCTTGAATAATTTTTAATCAATGGTAAAATTTTCTACGAATTATCTTAAAGGAGAAATGAAACATAGTAGATGTTTGTTTGAAGGTTTGTCGACTGCGCATAGATAATGTAAAGATTTAATTTTTAATTTAAAATAGAAAAAATAACATTCTGAAAAAAAGCAATTTAACAATTTACAACGACCATTTGGAAAATGATTTTTTTCAAAGGCTAAAATTTAAGACATAAAAAATCGCACGGAGATGATCATACATTAGGTATGCCATGAATCATGAAAAAATTTGAAAATAAACTTCAGTTTTACAATTTTCGGTACTGTAAATTTTTAAACTTCTGCGGAGCTGGTCATACATTACGTACGGCATGGATTAAACCTTAATATTCCTGGACCCATTTTAAATGAAATTTCATTCTTAAACTTCTAAACATCCCACAATATTACTTTTCACACCGTCGTATAGAGAAAAAAATGTACTTTTAAATGCAATTTGTTTGAAAGCTGTATCCCAATTTGTTTCTGAGTTATTGATTTTTTTGTAGTTTTTATTAATTTTTTGTCATAGTGACAAAATAAGTAACCATCCCTGTTGAAAGCATACAGATTACTGTATAGACCAATCAGAAAACGAATAAAATGCGGATTCAACTAATAAAACGCTTCAGATATGTTTTTGATTTCCTACCCTGACAGAGGACAATAACCATTTTTCCAAATGGTTAAAATTTTTTTAAATAAGTTAGAAAAGAAAATGGTTGTAAAAGCCAATAATATGTACCGTAAAATTATTCATATCGAGAATTAAGTCATGATTAGCATCAAAACCCGGAATAAAAATATCTTCTCAACAATTAATTTTTTATTGAAAGATTTTCACGTCAAAAATAAAACTGAAATGACAAATTAAGAATAAAAAAAAAAAAAAAAAAAAAAAAAAAAAAAAAAAAAAAAAAAAAAAAAGATGAATATATCGTCATATCGGGAATCAATCAGAAATGTTCGAGTATTTCTTAATAACATAGGTTGCATGAATTTGAGTAAGTACGGAAAGAAGGCGAGTAAGACGTCATGGAACTCAACACCGATATGCTTTAATGTTAAAAGAAAAAGGTCTGAGGTTATAGTATAAAAATCTCATTATTTAAAGAACATTTTCAACAATTCTTGGTGGTTTACCGTATGCGCACGGCTAATATAGAGATTTAACTTTTCCTTCTATATATAAAAAAAGTTTTGATTTGGAAATGGACCAATGGAAATATGCGTAGATATTCCGGGTAGAACTCATCCAATTTAAATGCTTAAGCCACGGCCTCCTTATCGAAATAACAGGCCTCGCAATCGCTAAGTTTCCTTTGTCCGCTGTACACGTGGTTAGAAACCACATGGTTTACCGTGACTAGCGCCATCTAACGTGAGAAACAGAAATATTTTTTAATTTGTTTTCCATTTGTCTTTTACCATTTTCTTTACGATGTGCTTTGTAGTTTGCAAATGATAGTTGTTAATCTTAAAATTTTCATATGTTCTAGACATTTTATTTAAAAAATGAACTTATTTTACTGTTTAACAAAAAAATGTTTACTGCTGTATTCCGTTATGTAAATAAATGATGATGATAATAATAATAATCAGGAAAAAAAATTATTTTACCATGAATTTCTCAGTGATATTAGTTATTGAAATAAAAATGGATAGCATCTAGATCCGGAAAATGTAAAATATTTCATTTTCTCTTTTATATTTTCAAATATGTGATTTATTTTATTTCTGCTATTTCTTTTCTTTTCACAATTAATTTCACCTTACAGTATTAATTTAACATCACTCCTTCAATTTGTTTCAATGCACAGTCTCATTTATTTATTTATTGGCCTATCATTTGTTTTATTTTTTAAAGTATGGTGGATCCTTTCAGTTTAACATACTTTAGATGAAAGCTTCACTGTTTTTTCATATAAAGTTTGTATGTATTAATCTATGGAAAGTTTCATAATTGACTCCACAGCCAATTGGCATATCTTGGCGGGCATAGTTTAGTGTGTAATTAATTTCCTTGTTATAACTCACATATGTTATGTAAGTTTTACTAAAATGTATCAAAGTATTTTAGGAAAGTTAAAACACGCATAGATACACAAAAAAACAGACTGAAGTCATAAACACTTAAAAAATTGGAAAAATAAAGTCTAATAATCACTTAAATTTATACATGTCCCTCAACTTTCCGCAAATACCATATTCTTGTCATGCTACGATTTTGGTGTTTGTAAATCTTAATTTGAGTATTCTTCCTTAATGAGACCTAGAGCCAATTGGCGAAAGTGTAGTTTGGCGCAAAATTAATTTTATTTTAAAACCGTATACTTGATACCACATTATTCCAGCATAGCGTTTTTGCAGTCAACTTTGACTGTGGAACAGATTACAGAACATTAGCTAATACTACATTATATAATGATAAATCAGTATTTTTCAAGTTTAGGGGCCTTCGCGAGAGAAGAAAATTTGGCAACCTAATTTCTGGAAGCATATTAACTGTTTCACATAAAGAAGCAATATTTTCCAATATTTTTACAATTTATTTAATATAAAAAAAGGCATTTATCTATTTTATATGCAAATATAAACAAATCGTATATAAAAAACAATAATAATAATAATCTAGAAACTAAATTTATACATGTAAATTCAGCACAGATGCCATATTGGCGCGATTTTTTTTCTGGCGTAAATGTCATATACGCACCGGATACTTAACTGGCACCAAAGTGTCATTATTTTGCTTGATATGGTTATCCGGGCACAGATGTCATATTCGCCCCATATTGGTGCGATTTTTTTCTGACGCCAATGTCATATACGCAACGGGTACTTAACTGGCGCCAAAGTGTCGTTATTTTGCTTGATGTGGTAACCCGGATTATGTTGTTTATGCTGTTGATGTTTTCGCCAAATTGGCAACCGAAAAAAATCGCGCCAATATGGGGAGTATATGACATCTGTGCCGTAAATTCTTATAAAACAAGCTGACAGTTCATAAGTTTTGTTTTCATAACTTTTTATATCAACCGGCAACAAATCGCTCTTTCCGAAGCCGAAATTGTGCCAAGATTTAAAAAAAAAATAACCCGCAAAGTCCTATATACTGAAAATGGTACTTGTTAGTTATCCCGTCGACCAAATTACTGTCGCCAAATTGCAAGATTAAATGCCAATAATGATTTGCCATAAATTAATTAATTTTAAGATTAAATGCCAATAATGGCCAATAAAACCAATATTTCGACGTTTTATTTGTATTTTTATTAATGTTATACTAATTTATTTGTTTTTTCGCTATTTAAAGTAAAAAAATGTGTCAATTTGTAGAACTTGGCGAGTAGTTTGGCGATTTATATAATTTGGCGAAATTGGTCAACGGGATAACTAACAAGTACCCTGAAAAAATATCAATAAAACTTATATTTAAATCTTCATTTTTGATATGTTTCATTTTTTAAAGCCAGAACATAATTGTGCAAAATGTTTTTTTCACGCCTTTATTTTACTGGAATTCGAAAAATATTTTATACAATTTTGCCAATAACACAACATTTTCAATTTTTTACTATGCATTTGTTTATGGAGTATTACCAGGAGTATACACCAGGTGGCGTAACTTACGGGACAAAGTCAGCTAATAAGTTGGCGATTATCGGGGACATTTTCACCCATAGACTTTCTCCGGATTGTCAAGTCTGTTTTATGATAAGGGAGTCTTGGCATAGTAAGCATGGCCATAGCCTACTATGATATATAACGGCCCGCGCATTTCGCCGAAAAAGTGAAATCGGATCCAACTTCAAACCCTGAACCAAAACTTCACAACGTGCTCTTTGTTTACATTTATACTCTGCCCAGATAGAAGCTTGTTTCTCATCGTCGAGGTTTCAGAATCATTTATCGTATTTTCATGTAATAAATTAAATATTTATATTCTTCAATTTCCTTCGATTTAAAAGGCTATTTTACACAAATTGTAGCATTTTAGTGTTACACATACTTTTAAGTTTAGCTAAATTATTTATTGTTTACCTTGATCGTTTGGTTCATTCATGAAAAATGCCGGTTCTGTTATTCTTTTTTGAATGTCCCGTATTTATATAAAAATAGCTTGGTTTCATATACACGTTTTAAAATTAAAATTGGATTTTTATCAAACTACAGTTCTCATAACTGACTTGAAGCAGCTATTTTTGATTAATTTACTGTTACCGGTAAAATTTTTGTTTTTAATATCGCCCGAACCAAGAAGAAGAAGAAAAAAAGTCTATCTTCCTTAAACATTAAATATTCTTATTTTTAATCAGAGAAAGAAATGGTGATCACGGATTTAAATATCGTTGCAATATTCTATGTTATCCAAGCAATTTTGATTAAATCATGTAAGGGTATTTGTTACTTAATAAATTTCATTTATTAATTATTACAAGGAATTTTATGAGTATTTTAATATATTAAAAAAAAATTCTATCAATTTTATTGTTTCAGCAGTGAAAATAGTAAATAAATGGTACTTAGTTATCCTGTCGACCAATAATCTATCGCCAAACTATAAGATTAAATGCCAATAATTCTTGAAAGTAAATGTCACATTCACTTGATTCTAAGCAAGTTACACGTGTTTATGTCATCAAGTGATTTTTATTTCGACGTTTTATTTGTATATTTATTAATGATATACTAATTTATTTGTTCTTTCGTTATTTAAAATAAAAATTATGTCAATTTGTATAATTTGGCGAGTGTTTTAGTGATTTATATAATTTGGCGAAATTGGTCGACGGGATAACTAAGTGGTACCAAATAAATTTGTGACATTTATGTTTTAGACTAAGCATGTGTTTTTTTATTTATATATTTTTATGTGTGTTGGTTTAACAGTTTTAAAGAGAAACACATTATATTAGTTACTTAAATAAATAGAACTTTACATTTACATTGATATGGACAGTTTATAATAACCCTTAACAGCTGTATTCGAATTAGCTGTCATTTCTAAGCTTGATTGGAATGTCAGCAGAATTGTAAACGTAACCATGGCGACATGACGTAATTTTGGTGTTTGTTTACATATCTACCCTTCCCAGGTTGTTTCAGTTACGGTCAGAGTCAAATTTCAATTTTGGGCAGGGTATCAGAGTCCTACGACGAGCGACTTCATACATTAAACGCAAATCAGTCTGCCTGTAGTAGTATCTAAGTATGCCTTGAGAATGGCCTTTCTTCGTTAATATTAAAAAAACTGTCGTATACAAAAATATGGAAATCGGTGGTATTATAAAGAAATGTTTGATAAACACGCTGATGCAAACAGTTTTCAAATCGAAGAATTACTTTCAGAGATATTTAATGCTAAAGTTGGACAAAATCGTTCCATTAAAAACAGTTTTATTGGAGCAAAAACTATACATGAGAATTTAATCATTTTTAGATCATTTTATAGGTTATAAGTTCCCGGTGTGCAGATTGCATTTATTTTTTTTTTTCACTATTTTTTGAGGTTTTATTTCTATTTTAAATTCAAATTTTCAGTATTTCGAGAGATATTTTTTACAAATTTAAAAAATGTTATTAATTTAAACTGTTGCCAACTGTATAAACAGCGCAAACAATAATGTTTACTTCAAATTAAAAATTTATTTACACGGGGCTATTGTAAACAGAAAAAAAATTAAAATTAGAATAAAATGATTACATGTTAAAAGCAGGAAAATTGCGTCATAAGAACCATATTGATACTGGAATTTTAAAAGAGAAACAAAATGTTAAAATAAAAAAATCATTACTATGCGTTAAAACCTGTAAATGGAGGAAATTACGTCATATTTAAAATGACCAAAAAATATGGCAAAACAAATTAAATTAAAAAACATATCTGCGCGAGACATTTACTTGATATTTTGAGATAATATTTTCAACTATTATCGTAAATTCGAAGACAGCGCAAATAATATTTCCTTCTAACAACAAAAGTATTTTCACGTGAATATTAATAAGAGAAATAAAACTTTGGTGTAAATTACGTCAGATTTAAAACGATACATTTAAAATGAATTATTTAAAAGAACTATCTTATAGCGCTGTTAAAAAATACCGGGAGACAATGACACTGTTTACTTAATTCATTTTACATTAGCTTATTTTCGAATGTTTAACTAAATTTTTAATTAAATACAAAAACAGCCATTGTATCTTTTAACAGAAGCAGATATGGTCTTAAAAATACCCAATCCAAGAAAAACGAATGGAAACCCGTTTACAGAGAGATCGCTACTGTTTTTTTTTTTTTTTTTTAATTTTAATTCAATATTTTTAAAGCCGATCAAATTAGCGTGCTTTTTGGATTTTGGTGTCCCTGAACGGGGGTTGGCGAGCGTAGCTCGTAGAGGGCAGAGCCCCCTAGTAGTTTAAATTTGGAAAAAAGTTAAAAGCAATTTGAAAAGAAAATGGATTTTAGATGTGAATAATATGCAACTTAAAATAATCCATGTCGAAAATGAAGTCATGATTAGCGAAAAAAATATTTTTATTTTTAAAATCTTAAAAATAATAACTCGATTGCCTAAAAAAAAAGCAATTTTTGACGAGTATTAATTTTTAAAGCCGTTCATTTCAGAAACTATGAATAAAAATTACTTTATTTCCTACATATAATTCAATATACTATAACTACATGGAAATTACGAGATTTTTAGCATAATTTCAAGAAATTTAGTTCGAATTATTGCCTACAATAACTAGAGTAGTCACGCAACAAGCCAGTTTGATGACAAACATGCACATGATCTATTTATCTCGTATGTCCGGATTGGAGATACGTTTATAAACCGTAGTTTGGCAACCGGATTTTAATTCCACATATCGGTTATCTTTAGAAAAGTAAAAATATGTTGCCAATATTAAAAAAGTTCTTATTTTAATGCAGTTTATTTTAAATAGATTTTTGTAGTCTTATAGGATGCAATGCATACATATAAATTATACATACAAATATATAATACATACAAATTTGACACCAAATATCACTAAAAATACACTGTTCTAATAGAATTCTCCCAGAAAAGTATTTTCTTTCTACGAAGATTCGTTCCATTCTTCGTTCTGTTCGCCGATTTTCACGATTTTTTAAATTGGTTGCAGTTTCATTTTCGAGATTGTTTATACTACAAGGGTGAATCAAATATTAACCGGAATTTAAGCAGAGAGGCATGAAGGATATCGCGAGGGCGCTCAAACCTCTGCGCATGGTAGGTGGGGATGTCACATGACTATCTATGTGCCGGTATGTGTTACTCTCTCCGTTCATCAGTTGGCATCAGGATGTATGAAGGAGAGGTTCACCCTAACGTTGCGCAACGCATTATCGTTAAATTTCTCAAAAATGAAAGCGTAAGACCGGCTGAAATCTTACGAAGACTTCAAGCACAGTTTGGGGAGACATGCCTGAATAAATCCCAAGTGTGTGACTGGCACAGAAAGTTTGTGGAAGGGCGAGCAGAAGTTGACACCCCCCCCCCAAGACACACACACACTCCCCCTCCCCTCGAGCAAGTTTGACTGAGGAAAACATTAGCGCCATTCGGGGCATTCTCAAGGGTTCTGCCTACTACTGCCATCTGTTGGATGAAACAAAGCATGCATATCGGCGGAAAAGACGTGAATTTCCGATCAAAGAAGTGGTTTTGCTTCATGACAGTGCCCGTCCCCATACAGCCAACCTGACTCGCGAAAAGTTGGAGGAAATGCATTGACCATCACTGGAATACACTCACTATAGTCCCCCTGTGATTATCACAGGTTTGGGCCTTTGAAAGAAGCAATAGGAGGTGAACAATTCGCCGATGACACTGCTGTTGGAGCCTTTGTGCGCAATTGGCTGGATACAAACCCCTCTTCTGTCTATGATGACGGCATCGAAAAACTTCCAACTCGTTAGGAAAAATGTGTTTTGAAATCAGGAGATTATATAGAAAAATAATATGTAACTTTCTATTTCGTATCCTGTACCAATAAATTAAAAAACAGAAATTCCGGTTTATATTTGATCCACCCACGTATATCGCACATAATTTTAATTTTCATGAGTCAGTTATGTTAAGGGCCCTATAAATAGGAAATACAGTATCATCTCCTATAAAACGTGACAACGAGTTGGTTAATTATATACGTTTTTCATTATCAGGAGTGAAATGTTTTTCTTAATTAATTTATTTATCTTTCTTCAATGGTACTTGAACGACATCACGGGCAACTGCTAGTCTAGAAATATATACTTATCTTCATCAGGTAGAGTTCCCACCTGCTAAAATGTGTTCCTATGTTATTAAATAATATTTCGATTTAAAGTATGTGCAAAGTTATATAAAGTCGCGATATTAAGATTAATGTTTATCAACACAGCAATAATGTTTATGCAAAAATAATATTTACTCAATATTTACGCGATGATTTTTTTCTATTTACTAAATTATCTATTTCTTATAAAATATTTTTTTTTTCGGAGGTAGTTTAACTGCATTCTCTTCCCTCATGAATAATATTTTTTAATTAAAATAATAGAAATAGTGTCATAATAAACATTTATTTATCATTGATTGAGAACACATATAAGAATTAAATGTTGTCGCCGTTCAGTCCGTTTGTCTGTACGTCTGCCTGTCTGTCCGTTCGCATGTAACAGCGCAAAAACTACCCAACCGAATCTTTTGAAATTTAAAATATATAATTTTTGCATAATTTTATGAAAATTGGATGTATAGTTTAATTACAGGGACAGTCAAACGTTTTCCGTTACATTACGGCCAATGGGAAAAATTATTGCAAATGCATTTTAATGATATCACAGCCTTTCGAACAGAATGAAATTGATAGGCACTTATGAAGTGCACTAAAATATACATTCAGTACACTATGCGGTGCAAAAAAATACTTATAAAACTAGTTATAGTATGAACGCACCTCATTTGCCACGTTTGATGAGCAATTTCCAACTTGTTTATCTAGTAAAATACAGGATTCTAATCCTTCTATTAGTATTGTGTAAACTTGAATCATGTATATTTTTAGAGCGTATATAATATTATTTTTTTTCCCTTTTTATTTCAAAACTATTTCTTATATAAAAATAATAAACAAAAGTTTAGATTTCTATAAAACTGATATAAATTTTAGAGAATTTGAGATTTGATAGAAATGCAACAAATCCCCTGAGTTCAGTTATGATTTTAATACTCGTTGTCTGAAAGAATGTAAGAAATATTTACTATAATTTTTTTTTCCAATAAGAAATAAATATAAACACAAAAACGCATCTCATAACTATTAATTAAACTATTTCAATATTGAAAAAAGCTTTTGTATTATTAATATAATCTTAAGTAAAGAAAAATATGATTTCCAATTTTAAACAAAATATATCAAAGTCAGTAAATTCATTTCAGATAATAATAATTTGAGTAAAAATTAAAAATGATATGTTTAAGGATTATTTAAGAAATATTTAGTTAACGCATGCATTATGATGTGAAATATCAATACACTAATTATATCTTAAACGATTCTTTATAATTCATGCTTTACATAATAATAGACATGGTAAAAATAACCAGTTCTTAATGCGCATACAGTACATAAAATTTTAAAGCTATTTCACTCATATGAAATCTAATTAGATATCTGAAATCAGAATAATTCTAGCAAATTGTCATCATGATAATATCATTTACATGAATAAATTTTACTCTGTTAACATTCAAAGGTGTTAAATTAAAGACGTGATAAAGTTATTAAAGGTTGATTAGTGTTTAACTTATTAATTGAAGAAACATTGTTATGAAACAAATTAGTGAATATTATAAAAATTATTTTCATGAATATCTGTTTGATTTATTCAGGACAAACTATTTTTTTTTTAATTTATCCATGGCAAAAAGAAAAAATTTATGATTAAATATATTAAATATTGAATATTTATTTATGGGATTTGTTATTTCGCTTTTTTTACATTTTTAAGTTACTTTTCGGAAAGAATGCACATATATTCGTTCTCAACTTGAAATAATATAGTACAAGCATATTACATACTATATCTTTTATTAAGACCATTGTATTTTTCAAATAAAAACATTATTCTAATAATTATCTTTTTTTTCCAAGTATACCCAGTGTTTTTCAGAAATATTGAACCCATATTGTTCTAAACTTTATCATTAAAACTTATTTTTAAAAATTTCGTGCTTTAAGTTTTCTTTTCATTTTTCACGATTGAAGTATTACACATTAAATAGCACACGCTATTTTTGCGACCGGGCAGAGAGGTAATTACCAATATACTTAATTTGATGCATTGTTGGGAAGGATGACTGTAAGATATTGAATAAAAATTCTTATTTCATGTATTTGAAATTTAATTTTTTTAATCATAAAATTATTGTAGAACTTAAAGTAGAAGGTTTTGTTCAGTTAAATAGAGAAAAAGATATGAAATTATGCATCAACAAATTAATGATTCAATATATCCATCGTTTAATCCTCTCGCTGCGTATTTTTTTCCATTTATCAAAATACGTATAAAGACTGAGCATTTGTTTTATTACATATTTTAAATGTACGTATTGCGTATATTTTAGAGTTAAAAGATGTAAAAAAGTTTTGTAAAAAAGTATTTTTTTTTTAAATATAGAATTAAATCATAAAAAAGGGTTGTAAGAAAACTGCTTAGGAAAATATGCAAAATACTTACAAAAATCTAGAAATAAAGTTTAGTATGATAAATTTCCAAACAAGGTACGAAACAATGTCCTACTTCGCAATCTTTGAACCAAATTAACTTTTCTTTGTCATTTTTTTTGCTAGTTAAAGTTTTTTTAACGACAAACAACACACTGTCAACGCGGTTTTATTTTGATAGGATTGGGGGTGTATGGCTAGTAAAATCTCGAGCGGTTATTCTCATGAAGTGGAAACATCTTTGAGCTTTATCAACAATTAAACATCGCAGAAAAGCCGAAATGAAACGTTAAACAGGAAAAGAGCGGGTTGTGCTTTTAGATAATGGAAAAAATGCATCCCCGCGAAAATCGCGTGTTGCGCAAATTTTACTACTTTTACGTTGCCTGTGGAAATTGCGAGATGCGCAGTGAAAGGGTTAACACTGTTCCAATTTTAAATTATACTTACCGATAGACTATCTACCTGATATTAGCCGTTATCCAGAACGCGCATGATTCAGTCATAAAAAATAGAAAATATGACATGTTAAAATAAATTAGAATGTTAAAAAATAATTAATAGCGCTTCGAAAATTAGTGATAAATATTTTCGTGGAGATAAATCGACCCGATTTCAATAAAATGACATTCATCGTTCATATATTTTGTAATGTACAGATTTAAAATCAGAGGAAACAGATCGTGTGTCACCTGCTTTTGTTCAGAAACATGTTTTGTTGCTTCTTAGAAAATGAATGCGTTGCAAATGAAATTTTTTTAAAGTTTCTTTTTCCTGATGAAGATAGACGGCGACTATTAGTAAATTTTCAGGGTACTTTTCGGTCAGCCAGTGTTATAATTACATACATATATACATATATATATGCACACATATGTACATTAGGGTGGTCACAAGCAACATGGGGAATTTTTTTTTTAACGTTTTCTTCGGGGGGACCATCCTAAAAGTTGCCAATTAGTTAGAAAATGAGATTGGCAAAGTTTCAGCTCAAATAAATAATATTAACCCGTGCCTCATCGAGGTTAAACTCTTGAAAATTTGCAATTTTTGGAAAAAAATTGTCGTTTTTCTTTCCTTACGTGAAAAATATTTGTCTTAGAAACCTGATTCTTGTTTTATTTCATAGAAACTGTTGTTGCCTTGAACTTTTACTCTCATGAAAACTTATATTTAATGAACATTTAGTATTTTTCAGGACATCTAGTGAACCATACCCTCAAACTCTGCATTTTTGAAACATAGGTAAAAAAGGACAAATTAAAAATTTTATTACTTTTGGTAATTTTTTTTGTATCATTTTTATTAATAGGCAAAATTAAGTGAACAAGTTTTGTAACTTTAAAAATATTTCACGAATTATAATTAATTATTAGTTATCTAGTTCTGTGTCTAGTAAGAAAGAGCTTCTCGATTTGTGTTGCAGTTGAACCTCTGAATTTCTCTTTTTATTACAAGGCTGTTTTTGTTATCTGTTATGGTTATCTATTTTTAGAATTGACGAAACATTCCGTAAAACCCCTTCACCCTCTTGATATGATGGCAGAAATGTAAGATTTTTTAAATTGGCCACATGTCTCATCAAATCATCGACAGTAAGCAGATAAGTAATTGTCAAGTTTTATGTATTTTATTTTATAATATTCGCAAAATGAACTGAACGCCAGAGAAGCTGCTAGACTTAGAATACATCCACTAGCTAACCACAGACATCGACTCTGCAAATAACTGTTTCGTAAACAAAAAACTGAGCTTATCAAAAACAGATTTTAAAATTCCCATTTAGAGTGAACTGTTGTTCACTGGGATGGAAAACTGCTTCACCATTTTTTGAATAAAGAAAATGTAGAGTGGGTAAAAGTTTTAATTAGTTGTGGGGATGAAGAACAGTTACTATGAGTTCCTCAACTTGAAAATAGTATCGGAACAATTCAGGCGAAAGCTATATTTTCACCAGTTGAAGAGTGGGAGGAAGTCGGTAAAATCCAGGCAATATTTTTTGATACAACTGCAGTAAACACAGGTCGCTTCAGAGTTAACCTGCATTTTTCTATAGCAATTATTAAAGGAAAAGTCTTCTGTATTTACCATGCCGCCAGCATAATTTAGAAAGCTGTTCTTGATTGTAAAATGGGCATAATCACTGCCCCTCAGCCAGATATTTAAAAAAAAACCGAATTCTGATTGGGTGGTCTAAATTAAACCAGAGTAAGTATACAAATGTTACTGAAGATGAAATACTAGGTATAAATAGTTAATTCAGAAGAAATTTCAAATTTTCTTACAGGAACTCTTAAAAAATAACAGCTCAGGGATGATTATAAAGAGTTTATCCAACTTTGTTTAATTTTTATAGAACTCCTTCCTGCAAAAGACTTTTTTTCAAAGCACCTGGTACTTTTAATCATGTCAGATGGATGGAGGCACAGGCCATTCATTCTTTTAAAATATATTGTTTCAGGGATCATCTTTCAATAACAAGTTTAGAAAAAGAAGGTATCAGAGATCTTTTCTTATTTTTAATCAATATTTATGCAAAAGCGTCCTTCAATACTTCCACTGCCACTTTAGCCCCCAATTCAAGACCTGCAAATAATAAAATCACTTGTTCACTACAGAAAATTTGATAAATAGGTTACAGACAAAGCACTTGCTAAAATGACAAACCGCCTTTGGTATCTTAAATCGGATCAAGTTGCATTTTCATTTTTAGATAATACGTACTTTGGTAAAAAAGTCAACATAAGCCACCTTATCTAACTTATCTACCTTATCTACCACCTTATCTCCCACTGCAATTCTTTCCGGCGCAGTGTCCCACGCTGGGACCACCTAATTTTAACTCCAAACTTACAAACGGCACGAAGAATATTTTAATAAAATTTTGCTTTTACAATGAAAGGTTAAAGTAATGTGATTTTAATTTCTAAAAATGCCGTTTGTAAATTCCGGGGTAGACCATCATTTCATCCTTTTACGAACAGAATTTTTCTGTGCCGGAAAGGGTTAACGTGACAGTTGTAAGGGAAAATAATTTATTTTCTTTATTATGCCTCCTTTCTTGTAACACAACTTTAATAATAAAATGCAATTGAGCATTATTTGCTCTCATTTCTATACTTCCTTTCCCTCCCTTTAAAAAAAAAAATTCTTTCAGTTTAAAATTCGATTTTTTTCCTTTTCTTTGGAATTTTTTTTAATCAAACACTTTATTGGACTTCACAAAACGAAAAAAAAGAAAAACAAAAGGTGGAAAGCAGATGAAATGCGATGTTACAAATTTTTTTTTCGCTTTTTCATAAAAAGTCAATTTTTAGGATTCAGGTGAAGTCTGGTCCTGAAAAATGCGCATATTTTTAAATCTATACATTTTTTGGAAAAAATCGTGTGTGGTTCTTCAAAGCAAAACATTTTTTTATAAAATGAGACCTGCATTATGTTCCTATAGTCCAGTCATTTAAGCTTAAATTAGGTAAGAATCTCGGAATTCGCGATACCCAGCTGTAAGTCTGTAAATACTTGTATATTGACACCCTAAAAGTTGTCTCAAAACCTACATATGGTAGGGTGTACGCAACTATTAAATTCCAAGGTCAAAGGTCACAAAAATCGGTTTTTTGCGCTTTTTTTGTAAATATCTCATTTCCTATAGGTTTTTGCTATTTGTATTTATTATCAATATTGTAGAATACAAAATTCTCTACAAATTTTGTTTGAAAACATTTTTCATACGTCGAACCGTTTTCGAGATAGAGGGCGGAGAGCGCGCGGTCACAACATCGCTTCAGGTCAAACGGTGCCTCCGGTCGAAAACGCGCCATATATAGTTGATGAACTATCGATAAATCAATGATTATAAATATTTATCAATTTTTATTAACTATTATATTATATTTTATTTTTTTCTTTATGCATTGTATAGTATAGTTACGACCGTCTTCTCTTTATTTCAGGTAACTGTTCTTGGTAACTACGGACGTACAATTTCAAGAAATATGGCTGATTTGTGTTTTCTATGTAATAAGTCAGATTCGGGAGGTGAATCGCTTATTGAAGTAGTGCGCGGTATGAAAACTCTACGAACTGCAAGTGTCGAACGAAACGACGGAAAAATTGATTATTTAAAATCAGTAACCTCTGTTAAAGTGCATGAAAAGTGCCGAAGTGTTTACATTAGTAAAAACTGTATCCAAGCAGCAAAACGGAAACAAGAAGAAGGAGAAACTATAACTTCTTCATTAGTACTCCGTAAAAAACGAGGTGCAGTGTTTGATTTTAAGAATCAATGTTTATTTTGTGGCGAAGTTGCTGATGAGGCTGCAGAGAAAAAGAAAAGAGAAAAATACAGGCGGAAGATAAAAAATGTGAGTACTCTTGAGTTCAAAGATAATGTTATCAAAAAAGCAGAAGAACGTGCGGATGATTTCGGAGAATTGGTGAAAAGTCGTATAATTTTACAGTATGATTTGGTCGCTGCTGAAGCGAAGTACCATGCTGCTTGCTTTACAAACTTTTCAAATAAATCATCATCATCATCGCCTCTTGAGAAACCTCGTCAAGATAATCAAGTTACAGAAGCTATGTTAGAGAGTTTCAATTACATCGAAAATAATAATGATTCTCAATTCACACTAAAAGAGCTTAAAGATGTCTTGACAGGGTATGTGCCAGATGATAAAACTATCATTACAAGACTACAACAGAAGTATTTAACCGATATCGTAATTACGAAGAAAGTTGGAGCTTTCACAATCATTTCTTTCCGTGATGCACAAGCTGATATTCTATCAAAAGCTTGGTACGAAAGTAAAAAAATAGATTCTGAAGCAGAAAGGCTAAGAATTGTAGAAGCTGCAGCAGCAATTATTAGAGAAGATATCCGAACATCTATAGTTGAAACTAAATCTTATCCACCTCCTAATAAAATGTTGGATAATGTTAATCAAGAAATTCCAAAAACTTTATTACATTTCTTAGAAGAAGTCATCGTCAAAAACAGGAAAGGACAAATTGATCATTTAAAAACAAAATGTACTTCAATAAGCCATGCAATCATGGCTGCCATACGGGAACGTTCTTTTTCATCACAGTTACTTTTGAGCCTTTCTGTATTTCTTCACAGAAGATATGGATCTAAAAGACTATTGGATATTTTATCTAGTTTGGGATTTGCAGCTTCTTATAATAATACAGTACAGTATGAAGTTTCAGCAGTTTATCACCCACAGCCTCGTATTTTATCATCTGAGTCAGGTGCATTTGTACAATATGTTGGAGACAATGCCGATATAAATGTCCAGACTCTTGATGGTAACAATACTCTTCATGTTATGGGGATTATTAAGATAGTAACTCCAAAAAATGCTGTTCTCTACGATGAACGGATACAAAAATGTACAACCAAACCAAAAGCGAAAGAGTTGGCAGCCATATCACATGTATCTTTACAAGTTTACGATAAACCAGTCGTACCTGGATACAGTAAAGTTCAAGTTGAAAATCTGCATGACGGTCGAGCACTAACAGAAAAAACAATCAACGGAACTGATTTTTTGTGGTTATACGGAAAATGGAGAGATATTGCATCGTTGCCAGGGTGGAACGGTTATCTTGAGCAGCTCACTAAAAATGAAATGAATTTTTCAACATCTCAGGTTATGTTTCTTCCTTTTATCGATCATCCTGCCAGTAATGTAGACACAATTTACACAACTTTAGTATACGCTCTCGATATTGCTAAGTCACACGGGCAAAATACGTGTGTAATTACTTTTGATCAACCCCTCTACTCTAAAGCACGTGAAATGGCAGCTGCGTCAGATTCTAGCTCAAACTTATGTAAAGTCGTTGTGAAATTAGGAGGATTTCATATGCTCATGTCTTTTCTTGGAAGCATGGGATACATAATGGACGGAAGTGGCCTTAAGGAAGCTCTTGGTAATAAAATATACGCACCGAATGCTGTTGACAAGATGCTGAGCGGTCACGCTTACTCAAGAAGCATCAGAGGCCATATATTGGTACGACTTGCATTATCAAAGATCATTTTTGAAGACATGAAGATTGAAGATGGTACGTTGGATGAGTTAATACAGCAAATCTCTTCTCGAGATGTATCCTACTCAAACCTAGAAGGATATATGGATAACTCAAATAATTTTCTTTCAACATTTCTGGACAAACTGGATGATTTAAAAGCTCGAGGTCCAACAGCACAATTATGGGTGCAATATTTAGAAATGGTTACAATAGCACTTGATTTTGTTCGCGCTGAAAGACTTGGGCTTTTACAAGAACACCTTGATGCAGTGCGCAGAATGCTGCCATATTTTCACGCCAGTGGTCACTTCTTATATGCAAATTCAGCCCACCTGTATCTGCAAGATATGCTCAAGCTGGAAGAAACTATGGATGAGCAAACTTATGAAAATTTCAGAAATGGTTTCTTCACGGTGAGACGAACAGAAAAATATAATTCAGGTACATGGACAGATATGGTCATCGAACAAAGTCTCATGAAAAGTCTCATGCAGAAGATGATTAAAAACATAAATTATAGTTATTATACCCTTTATTCCATTTTTTTACTTTTAATAAAAATAAATGTATTGAATAGTATTTTTTAATAAAACGATTAATTCATAATTTATTTGTTTTTTTTTTCATCATGTAAGAAGTTATTAATATTATATTAATTAGGTTAAAATTCAAATATAATTCCTATATTTTCATTAACAATTCTGCAATTACATGGACAGGTAAGTGTTGTTAAATAAATTAATACTGAATAAAAAGTGGATAGGTTAGGAAAAAAATGATATATGGCGCGTTTTCGACCGGAAGCACCGTTTGACCTGAAGTGATGCTGTGACCGCGCGCTCTCCGCCCTCTATCTCGAAAACGGTTCGGCGTATGAAAAATGTTTTCAAACAAAATTTGTAGAGAATTTTGTATTCTACAATATTGATAATAAATACAAATAGCAAAAAACCTATAGGAAATGAGATATTTACAAAAAAAAGCGCAAAAAACCGATTTTTGTGACCTTTGACCTTGGAATTTAATAGTTGCGTACACCCTACCATATGTAGGTTTTGAGACAACTTTTAGGGTGTAAATATACAAGTATTTACAGACTTACAGCTTGGTATCTCGAATTCCGAGGTGAACTTACTATAATGACTGGATCACTAGGTTTAATTGTATTCATTTCATGAAGGAAAAACAGCATTTTTTTGCGAAAAATCACGTTTTTTTCAAACTTAAACCTCAATGAGGCACGGGTTAATATTATCCAAATGAGCTGAAACTTAGCCAATCTTATTTTCTAGTCAATTGGCAACTTTTTGGGGGGTCCCCCCGAAAAAATTCGAAAATTGATTTCTTGTGACCACCCTAATGTACATATATATGTACATTAGGGTGTATATATGTACATATATATGTACATTACAATGTACATATATATGTACATTACACATATATACATACATATATATATGTGTGTGTGTATAAATATATGTGTATATATATGTATATATATATGCATACATAACACTGGCGCCCGGCTAACCGAAAAGTACCATTTTCAGCTTTCAAATTCGTTCATTCATGGTAAAGCAACCCTTTATTGAAGTAACAGATTAACTAGGACTTCAATTTGAGGGATTAGTCTGAGCGATATTGCTGAGAACATAGATTTAATAATAACATGTGGAAGCAAAGAAAGTGAGATGTTATCTTTAATTGTCCATATACTGCGATAAATTGAGATGATGAAAATAAACGAGTCGTAGAATTACAAAATCTTATATATAAATTCGCATACACTGTTTAAAAAAATGGGAAAGCAAACCATGCAAGACAGACATGCATGGATATAAAATTGTAAATACGCAATGTATTAAAAGTAAAATAGAAAATGAAACACTAAAATATTTTATATCGTAATTCTAACTGTATAAAATGATGTCAAAAGCACAATCAGACACTCCGCACCAATTTGAGTAACTTTAAATGACAAATATATGATGTTTGAAAAGAATGGACTATACTTTATATAGTGTGTGCTTCCCCGGAAAAGTTAATATTGTACAATATCTTTTTTCCACGCATGCAATGAGGTTCTGGATAAGAATTAAGGAATTCTCTCTTCTAAATCTGATGTAGTATCAAAGTACCGAACACATCAAAAGTGGCATGCAATGCATCGTTAGAGTCTGTTTTAGATATGCTCGATCGGATTTAAATGATGAGTGCTTGCTGGGCACTACATACGCTGTATTGTTTTGTTTTCAAACATATTCTGCACAAGTTGAGCTGTATTTAGCATGTATTAAATAAAAGATATCGGCAATGATTGCAGCATAAAGTATGACACAAAATCTGAATATATCGTCTGCATAACCTTTGAGCTGTCAAAGTGTCATTTGAAGTAATTTACAAATCCATACATATTTTTTCAGCAAATCATGCAAGCTAAAATACTTCTATATGAACCCGATAACGAAATTTCACCAGAATAAGTTAATATACAAAAAAATCTACTAATGACAATTGAGAATATGACCTTATGATAAAATCTCTAGAAAAATGAATCAGAAAAAAAATTCATATCAAATTTAAAACGGCACTTCCCACTGTTAGTGGCCTTGGCGAGAGAGAGAAAAGCCTTGAGAAGGAACACTTTAACATGTACTTTCGGGCAACCTACTCACTGTTTCATATAGGTCTTTATTTAATATTTACACAATTTATTTAATGCTAGGTCGGTATCTATCTGTTTTGTTGCATTTAAATTGCATATTTTGTGGAGGAAATGCGGCATTATGAAATTTTTAAAGTTTCTATACCTAATAATTCCAAATTAATGTTAAATGAGAACGCTTTCCGTTCATTTCATTTTTTAGATTTAAAGATTTTTAGAAACTATTCACAGAGACAATTTTAAATTTTAAAACTAACCCGAAGCAAAATTTCAAGGTTTTGGGCTCAGCAGTATCACAGAAATAGAAAATTTTCGAACGTTTTTAGTTTCTGCAGCGACATTTTTAGAATTATATAGCGACATTTTTAGAAACTGTTCTATTGCGAGAATTTACTTCATGATAAATAGAGCCATGTCATTTTTCATGTTTATATTCCTAACAATTCCATGTACTTTTTTACTTAGATCATCTTTAGATCTTTTTTTTCGCTTTGTTTAGTCATTCGATTTTTTAGAATTCATTCTACAACGAGCATTTATATCATATAAATTACTGCCATGCCAAAGTTCTAGTTTCTAACCCCAACAGTATCCCAGAAATTTCCGTATTCCAAATAAATCATAATTTAGAACCTTTCGAGAAATTTTTACGTTTACCTGTCAAACTGAATTTTCGAACCTTTTAGAGAGCGTTCATAACGAGTATTTGCATCTTAAAAGTAACCATCACACCGAATTTAAAGTTTCTAACCCAATCACTATCACAGAAATTGCAATTTTAGAATTTTTTTGCTCCTGCAGTGATGTAGGTTGTTGCACTGACGTAAAATATAGTCTTTTCTTCGGAGCAGAAATGGCCACCAACATTTTTTTAAGTTGGCTATGTAGTTTCAGACTTAACACCTCACAAACGCGCAAACATTATTAATATTATACACTTTATCTATATCTATCTATACTAATATTATAAAGAGGTAAAAATTGTTTATTTGTAGGAGGAAGCTCTGGAACTACCGAACCGATTACAACAGTAATGGTATCAAAATGATGGTGTTAGTCCAACTTAGAACATAGGCTATATCTTATGTCCGTGCCACTTGCCAAAAGGGGATGCAGGAGCAAAAAACGTTCTAAAAATGCGTTTTTTGTGTTACTGAAGGGCCTAGAAACATGAAATTTGGAATGGTAGTTACTTATAAGATACTAATGATCTCTACGGACCTTTCTTTAAAAAATCGAAATTAAAAAGAGGTGAAACTGCGCGAAAAAGTGTTTTAAAAAACGTTCTAAATGGCGATTTTTGCGCAATTTCAGGAAGTACTAAACCGATTTCAAAGATAATGGTGTCAAAATTATGGTGACAACCTTTGCTCCAACATAGGCTACATTTTATGTCGGTGCATCTACCCTTAAAGAAAGTGCAGAAGCAAAAAACTTTCGAAATTGCGATTTTTGTGGTACTGTAGGGTCCAGATATAAGGAATTTGGCATGGTAGTTACTTATTAGATATAAATGATTTCTAAGAACATTTCTTAAAATATTCGAAATTTAAAAGAGGTGAAAAAAAAAGAGGTTCGAAAAAAGCGTTCTAAAAATCGTTCCAAATGGCAATTTTTACGCAATCACAAGAAGTACCAAACCGATTTCACAAATAATGGTGTCAAAATGAAGGTGACAACCCTTGCTCTAATATAGGCTACATTTTATGTCGGTGCCTCTACCCCTAAAAGGGGTGCAGGATAAAAAAAAAGTTCGAAATTGCGATTTTTGTGTTACTGAAGTGCCTAGATACATGGAATATGGAATGGTAGTTACTTATGAGTATAAATGATCTCTAAGAACCTTTCTTAAAAAATTCGAAATTTAAAAGGTGTGAAAATGAGCGAAAATAGTACTAAGAAACGTTCTACATGGCGTTTTTTACGCAATCGCAGAAAATACCCAACCTATTTCAAAAGTAGAGGCTGGAAATTAATGATGACAGCCCTTGCTCCAACATAGGCTCTATTTCATGTCGGTGTCACTACCACCTTGGGATTGCAGAAGCAAAAAACGTTCCAAATTGCGATTTTTGTGTTACTGAAGGGCCTAGAATCCTAAAATTAGGCATGGCAGTTATTTATAAGATACAAATTCCTAGATTTCCTAAAAAATCAAAATTCAAAAGGTGTGAAAATGAGCGAAAAGCGTTCTAAAAACTTTCTAAATTGCGATTTCTACGCAAGCTCAGGAAGTACCGAACCTATTTAAAAAATAATGGTGTGAAAACGATGGTGACAGCCCTCGCTCCAACATAGGCTGTATTTCATGTCGGTGCCTCTACCCCAAACGGGGTGAAGGCACAAAAAACGATCTAAATTGCGTTTTTTGTACTACTGCAGGGGCTAGAAACTTGAAACTATGCATGGTAGTTACTAATATATATGATATAAATGATGTATTATGTATATAAATGATCTCTAATAACATTCCCTAAATAAGTCGAAATTTAAAAGGAGTAAAAATGGACGAAAAACGTTCTGAAAACGTTCTAAATTGCAATTTCTACGCAATCTCAGAATGTACTCAATCAATTTCAAAAGTAGGAAATTTATGATGACAGCCCTTGCTCCTATATAGAATCTATTTCAAGTCGACGTCACTACCTTTTAAAAAACGTTCTAAATTGTGATTTTTGTGATACTGAAGGGGCTAGCAGCATGAAATTTGGCATGGTAATTACTTATGAGATGTAAATACACTCTGAGAACAGTTCCTTAGAATTTTGAAATTTAAAAGGGGTAAAAAGGAACGAAAAGCTTTCTAAAAACGTTATAAATAGCTATTTCTATGCAACCTCATGAAATATAAACCTATTTCAGAAGTAATGGTTTCAAATTGATCGTGACAGTCCCCGCTCCAACATAGCATATATTTTACATTTTTGTCACTACCACCTGTCGGTTACTGGAGAAAAAAATGTTCTAAATTGAGTTTTTTGTGTTACTGAGGGGGACTAGCATTTTAAATTTGGAATGGTAGTTACTTCAAAGATGCAAATGCTTTCTAAGGGTTGTCGAAAGAAAATTCTGTTGTACTGAAGAGGCTAGAAACTTTAAATATAGCCCGGTAGTTACTTATAAAATATAAATGTCCTCTAAGACCAGTCGAAAATAAATTCGAAATTAAAAAGTGGTGAAACAAAGGGAAGGAGCGAAAAGCATTCTAAAAGTGTCCTAAATTACGATTTCTATGGAATCTCAAGAAATAATAAACAGATTACAGAGATTATTGGCCGCGAATCAAGAGTGATAGTCCCTGATCCTATACGGGCTAAATTTTATTGCTGCGTCAATACCAGTTGGTTGGCAGGAACAACAAGAAAGCCTTTAAAAACATCTAAATTCCGTTTTCTATAGAATATTAGGAAATACCAACCGATTCCAAGGTTAATGTTGGCAAATTAATGGTGACAGCCTCTGTTTCATCGTTTTTCGAGACATTCTATTTCAACTCGGCATTTTATGTTGTTGCCACTAACACCAGAGAGGTGGTAGACTGTTAGACAAGAAACATGGAATTTGACATGATGGTTAATTTTAAGATGTAAATGTGTTAAGATGGTTTCTAAAAAAATCAAAACATCAAATGAATACTGAAATGAGCGTATGAAATGAGCATAAAAGTCTCAAAATACTTTCTAAATTATCATTTAATTGGAATTAGTTTTAGTTCTTCTTATTAATTAAAATCTTATTTCTGTCTATTGCACTTTTATAATGAAGTTTATCAAACTGTGGTTTAATTTGTAGTTTTTGAATTATTTCAAATAGTGTTCGTCTAATAAAAAATAGTCATGCGTGTATCTCTTGGTATATTTCAACTATTACGCGAGCAAAGCCGCGGGGTTTGCTAGTAATATTATATCGCTTTATAATATTAGCATAGATGTACAAATGCAGAAGCCATTTATCTGTTACAAACGAAAGTTTCCGGCGTTGCCCAGAATTCCAAGAATGTTTGTTCTGAAAAATTAATTTCAAAACTTAACATACAACATAAAACAATCATTAAAACAAATAAGAAAAGTCATGCGTACAGCATAGATTATGAAACACTTTCCAACACTCCCTGAAAGCTTTAACGAAACTTCGTTACATAGGGAAATAAGGTAAATAAGATAACTAATTAAACATTTAAATATCTGATTTCAGTAGTTACCGCCCATAGCCAAATATGTATTCCAATTCTTTTGAACAGCCCTGTATTCGATCAGTATATTGATATATATACTATATAATGGGAAAATTTTGTTTAGCAAGAAAATGCATAACAGGTTGATATTCATCTTTCAGCAATTTATACTAATAGATGGAAACATACTTGAATATTTTTGTACAGTCCTGTAGTTTACCTAGTACCTTTATTACATACCACTATTTAGCTAAAATTTAATTCAAACTAAAACACGCTTAAAACTACTGAAATTACATTTCCAGAAATTATCACTCATAGACGGCCACGTATCCAACTCTTTGCGTGGACCTGTATATCATTTTATCTATATTCTACAAATATTTCTTAATACACTAAATTCAGTTCAGCGTAAAAATGCATAACTCCTTTAAACCCACCTTTAAAGCAATTTATGCTCATACTCAGTAACCTTTACGAATTCATTTTTGTAGCCCTGTATATGAACTATAGCATTTATACGCACTTTATAATATGCATAAATATAGTGAACATGTAGGTAAGTCTGATCACAGATCGCACAGAGGGTTTCGTTTAATATTCCTTTCAAAACACTTTAGCCTTTTGAAAAATCTCTTAGTTCCACATTTCGCAACCAGGGGCGCACTGTATTCTAAACAAACCTCTATCCAAACGAAACTCCGTTTTATAGACTATCCGTAGATATATTAGTCGAGTGGATTGGGCCGATAGCACCCGAGATAAAAAGGTGCCCCCGGTGGGAAAAAGTGGGACTAAAATATGTAAGGCTATGGTGCATAATATGAAAGAATGGTCAAAGGGGCGTCGCAAAAGTTGGAAAAGTGCTCCCCGGGTGAAAAGCGCGGAGGTTAGAAAAATTGCTTAAAATACTCAAGTTAGAGCCCGGAGGAGTAAATAATATAAGACTTTTTGAAAATTTTATGATTTGCCGTGTGGTCTGAGGTATTCAGCTATACGTATGCAAAAATTCATGTCTCCAACTTAATTAGGGGCTCTCTTAGAAAGAGTTGCTTAAAATACATATGTGGTATCTCAAAGGGTTAAACGTAAGTCATTTTCAAGATTTTACGAATTGTCGCCTGGTCTGAGATGTTCTGCTAGAAGTATGCAATATTTCAAATCTCCAATTTCTCAGTTAGGAAGAATTGCTTAAATTACGCATGTGGGAGCCCAAAGGGTTGAATGTACGATTTTTTCAAATTTTTATTATTTGTCGTATGATATGTGGTGTTCAGCTATAAATATGCAAAATTTCACGCCTCGAACCTAAGTAGGGTTCACTTAGAAAGAATTGTTTAAAATACACATGTGGGAGCCCAAAGGGTTAAATGTACTTTTTCAAAATTTTATGATTTGTCGTTTGATGTGATGTATTCAGCTATAAGTATCCAAAATGTCACTCCTCCAACCTAATTAGGGGCTCACATAGAAAGAATTGTTTAAAATACACATGTGGGAGCTCAAAGGGTTAAATGTACGACTTTTTCAAAATTTTATAGTTTTCATTTGATGTGAGATGTTCAGCTATAAGTGTGCATAATTTCACGCCTCCAGCCTAATTAAGGCTCAATTGGAAAAAATTGTTTAAAATACACACGTGGAGCCCAAAGGATTAAATGTACGATTTTTTCCAAATTTTATGATTTGTCGTATGATATATGGTGTTCAGTTATAAGTATGTACAATTTCAAGTCTCCACCATGTATAGTTTCTGAGAACGGGCTTTGTGACAGACGGACAGACAGACAGAGGAGCGAGAGGAATAGGATTTTGTCAGATGTACGAAACCCTAAAAAATAAAGAAAATAAGAAAAAATGATACTATAAAGCAAAATATTTCATTAAACATCATATAATTGTTTCTAATTATTACACGCGAAATATAAAATATGCTTTTGGCGATTGAAAAATGCTGTTGAAAGATTATCGCAAAATCTCAAATCAAAGTTTTTGTGACTTTTTTCTTCTTAATGGAATATCAAACATATTTCTTTTCCTGTTTGATTAAATTTAAATTTTTTATGGCACTTCATTAATACTGCGTGCGTTTTTTTTTTTTAAAATTATTTACTCCATGTGTTCAAATCAGTTGTCTGCGAAAACATCTACCAGTGAAAGTGACGCACAACTAATATCTGTGACGTATGCAGATAAATTTTGCTTTTTTATCAGTTTTTTTTATATAATTTTTAAGCGGTCTGGAACTTATTTTTCATAGTACGTGCATTCAGTGGGCGATCCTCATAGGTACCTTCTGGTGCAATCAGAAACGAAATCCGGCAAATATTTTTTGAGTTATGCTTGACGAAAGTTTTTATTGGGGCTTTTTTTTTTTAGTAGGACATGCCTTAATATCAATCGTAGCTGTAATATTGCGTTGAGTATTAGCCTTCGCTTCGCTCAGACAATTATAAAAAATATACTGTCCTTTATGCTATCTGTTAACTCAGACCTGAATCAACAATTAAACGTCGCCGAAAAGCCGAAATGAAACATTAAATAGGAAAAGAGCAGGTGTGCTTTTAAATAGATGGGAAAAAACCATCCCCGCGAAAATCGCGAGTTGTGCAAATTTTAATATTTTTACATTGCCCGTGGAAATCGCGAGATGCGCAGCGAAATAGTTAACACTGTTCCAATTTTAAATTATATTTACCGATGGACTATCCATGTTATAATAGCTCTTATCCAGAACGTGCATGATTCAGTCATAAAAATAGAAAATATGACAGGTTAAAATATATTAGAATGTTAAAGAAAAAATTTAATAGCGTTTCGAAAATTATTGATTGATATTTTCGCGGAGATAAATTTACCCAATTGCAATAAAACGACATTCTCCGTTCTAATAGTTTGCAATGCACTGAGCAAAAATCAGAGGAAGCATACGGTATATTAATGATGGGTGCAGAGGACAGCCAGTCGTTTTGTTCACGAACATGTTTTGTTCCTTCTAAAAATATGAAGGCGTTGCAAATGAAATTTTTAAAAAGTTTTTGCTTCACTGATGAAGAGAGACAACGGCTATAATGAAATTTTGAGCTTTCGCATTTGTTCATTTATGGTAAAGCAACCCTTTATTAATGTAACAGATTAATTATAAAATTTATACTGTCGTTAGATAATTTTTTCTTTAAATAAATAAATAAAATACTTGCTACAGGCTATTAATAAATACATTTTAAATAGTTCTCCTAAACCTATAATCTCTCAAACTTAAAATTACACAATTTGTAAATTACTTATAAGATGATAAGATATTTAAAAAGGTGTTAATTATTATAGGTGTAATAAGTAAAATATTTAATAAGTAATTTGCACATAGTGTAATTTTAAGTTTAGTTTTTAAAGATGAATTTATCATTCTATTTATTTATTTGTCATAATCGCTTCTTTGGTTAACTCTGGTCTAGCATCAACTAAATAACTAAAGATTTCTAAAAATCCTTACAGAATTCAGCTCAATAAGTAATGTTTTATGGACTGTTCATGAAATTATTGTTAATATTTTTATTGAATCCAACTATAACATTTGATTATATTTTATTTTATTTCATATATTTTTAAATTTACATTTTAATTTTATTATAATATATTATTTGACAATTGCAGTATCAACTTTCTACAAATTGTTATAAAACTCAGCTTACAGTAACTAATTATAATTTGGCATACTTTTACCAAGTCATAGAACAATTATAATTACACTAGCAGCCTAACGCCCGCTACGCTGGTCAGTTTTTCTAAAGAAACCTTGAATCAAACGAAATATATCTGTGAATTTGATCATGCGTTTTAAAGCAATATGGACATTTACCTGGAGTGCCCAATCTAATATGTGAAAACAATATGAACGTTATTACGCTATTATATCTTTGAGCCATACAAAATTTAAGCTGTTAAGGGCCAACTTCTTTCGTTGATCATTTAGTGTAGTATTCTGTGAAGAACGATTGAATAACATGTAATATACTAAAAGGGTTCATGAAAAATTATCAATGCAAATCTCACCAGAATCTGTTAATTGGACATACTGAAAAGGCTAATCGTTCATAATTTACTTCCCCTGCTTCTAAAACATTCAGCCTTAATTCTATAATCAAGCAACCTGACGACCAAGCAACACCAAGCGAATGATATGTGCTTTATACTAACATTCACTGAAAAAATTAACTAACCGAGCAAGTTCTATCGAAATCCACTTAGCAGGATCTTTTAAACAGGAATATGTACCGAAACATTTCATAAAAATAATTTAATTAGCAGTTTAAATCTCGTGAAAATTCATTCAGCGGAACCTTAAAAAAAAGCCAATCTTTCGAAATTGGGTTCATCTGATTTAGATCTTTACCCATAATTATTTAATTAAGTAAAGTAGAACATTATATTTTATACTAACATCTTTTCTGCAAATTATATAACTAACAATGTAAGCCCCATCAAAATCAATTCAGTAGAATTAAATTTAAAAGCGGCCAGAATGAAATTTCTCTATGCATTTTATATACATTGAGATAGTTAAATATAGCTATCATAATCGCGTTAACCTGATTATATAGAACTCTCAGGGATGTAGGGGTAGGTATACGTCGCATCATTTCTGGATTTTGAAAGAAACTTTGCACAAATTCCATAAATATAGCATTCTAGTATACATCCTCTGTCTGTAGCGTATTATCCTCCAGTTTTCTTTACTATACCACAGAGAACTTTTCCGAATAGCTTCGTAACTAAACAATTTTGAAAGATATGATAAATATTGAAAAAATCCCGGAAATATTATCTAACTGTGCAACTGTCATTAAAATCCATTCAGTAAAACTTGATATCTTTCCTAATCGAGTTTACCTAATTTTAGAACTCCCGTAACTATTACTAAGCAACTTGGAACAATGGTTTTTAGATTAAACTATTTATAAACCAAATTTACTATCTAACAGTGTAAGTTCTGCAAAATTATGTTCAGTAGAATCTGAGTTATAATCAATCAGAATGAAATAGGAATTTACGCTTTACATATAGTAATAGAAGCCTTCGCCCACTACGCTGCGCTGGTCGGTTTCTCCAAGCGAAATCAAACGAAATATATCGGTGTATTTGATCTTGTGTTTTATAGCAATAAATACATTTATCTCTAATGATCATACGCGTTGCTGAAAACAATATGAATGCCATTACAGTTTTGTATCTTCTAATGTCTCAGGCAAAATTTGGACTGTTATGAAGCAAATCTTTTAGTTGATTATTTATAATTCAATATAAAAAAGAACGGAAGAACAATATGTAGCATATTAAAATCATCCCTGAAAATTAAAAAATGCAAATCTCATCAAAATCCGTTCAGTAAAACCTTCTAATAAGACTAATTTTTCATAATCAGGTTCACCAGATAATACAACATTCAGTTATAATTCTATAGCAAAACAATGTAGAATAATATGTGTTATATACTAAAATCTTTCCTGAAAAAATATCTAACAACAGTGCTAATGAATTCAGTAGAACCTTTTAAAAAGGCGAATATTTCAAAATAGGGTTCACTGATTAAAGAACTTTCGCGATTAAAGAACTTTCGCATAATTCTATAACTGAGCAACGTAGAATAATATGTGTTATATATGAAACACTTTCTTGAAAATTTATCTAACAATGCAAATCTTCTCAAAATCCATTGAAAAGAACTCGAGTTATAAGCGGTCGGACCGAAATTGCCCTTTTCATTTTATATTTGAAGTTTATAGTTAACTATATCTTTCAAATCAAGTTAACGTGATTGTAGAATTTTTAGGAATGTAGCATAGACTATACGCCGTAGACCTTTTGGTGTTTTTTAGAAACTCTGCACTCCATACCTATAACATATATACTCTCTAATATATACCCTCTGTCTGTACAGATTTTATCCTACTTTTTTTTCAACTACACCATTGAGAACTTTCCTCATAGTTCCATAACTAAAAATGTAGAATGACATTTCAAATATTGCAACATTCCCTAATATTACCTAACTGTGCAACTCCAATCAAAATACGTTCAGTAAAACTTTAAATGAAAGGTAATCTTTCACATTCGGGTTCACCTAGTTTTGGAACTTTCTCTTGTAATCTAATTTTTCTGCAATCTGATTTGTTGCCAAGTTTGTGCTTCAGAAAAACTATAACCCAGAAGAAAACTTCGCTACAGAGAAGTACCATCCATGCAAGAAGTACCAACCATCCACAAAAAATAATCTAACTAACAGTGTAAGTCCCATCAAAATACATCCAGCAAAACTCAAATTATAAACAGGTGGAAGGAAAAGCAAATTTGCATTTTATATAATTACAGTAGATGTATCTTTCATAATTGCGTTCACCTTTCTGTATAGCTTTTCCAATAGCTCTATAACTAAAACTAAGCAACGTAGAACACTGTGTGTATACATAAAAACCGTTCCAAAAACATTACCTAACTAATAGTGGCATATCAAAATATTATAAAGAATAGGAATAAAATGCAAATTTCCGTTTTAAATATGTAGTAGATGATAATGATACGATTTTCTGTAATAAAATTCATCATGTTGCGGAAGATTAACCAGAAATTCCATGAACAACTACCCAAAGAAAGATGAATATATGGCTTTTGTGATACTTTTATGTTAGCCGGGCGCAAGTTATAATTCAACAAAGATTGTTTCCATGTATTTTTCATATTTTATTATTTTCATTCAAAATAAAAACATTTCACGCATGTCATTTATAATACATGCTTTGCACTAATGTCATTGAAAAAGATGAAAAGTAAAACAATAGGAAATAATGCCATAACTTAAAACAAAGAATTGTTTTTAATTTACATACGCGAAATGTAACTACTGCTATTGGCAATTTTAAAAATACTAATGGCGATATTTACATACGGATACGGCTGACACAAAAGTACCCACTTTTTTCTTCTTATCCAGGAGCAAGTGATAAATCGCGATGTACCTATTATTTCAATTCCAATTTATTCCATTAAAAAAGTAACACGCATTATTCGGACCATGAGATAGATCGCCAAAAATGGTTGAGAATTGCCAATCTTGTTTATCGTTTGCCAATTATGTTCAAAAAAGTAATTTAACATTCTTAAATACATAACCTTGTTAAAAATGGCAAATTGTTTTAAGTAAATAAATAAATAAAATATATAACATAAAACTGCATACTATAAACTATAATAAATAAAAATTATAATAATAAAATTAATTTAAAACTATACTAAATAAACTATCAAATGGACAAAAAATAAGGGTTGCTGTAATTAATGTAATTTCCATGCTTGGCGCAGTTGTATCTGACATGGCCCGGATGTAAGTACCACAAAATATTTAAAGTCGTACAAACATTGTTTTCATTTTTTAAATATTTTCGTTTTATAATGTTAATTTATAAGTGGATTCTCCTTGTATTTTAAATAAGTTCAATATATTTTTTTCTTTTTTTTCAATTCGTTTGTATTTATTTATTTATTTTTAAAACTCATATAGCCGGTTCAATTCTTTAACCAAAAGATTTAACAAAAAGATTTAATTTGAATTTCTTCCGTTGCTACAGTAACGGATGTATAAGATGAATGAATATGGATGAATTATCACTGATAATGTTAGGTATTTCGAAGTTTTGGCGCCAAAGACATCGCCAAAGTAGAAGTATATGAAATATTTCGCGAACTATTGGGCTTAAAAGAATTTAGTTAGTACCATTCGATTCAGCATACAAAAATACACCAAAATATGTTATCAGTTGAAAAATAGCTATAAAATCAGATTTTTAAGAAATGTTTTAAAAGTTCGTTCGATTTTTTACCCCCCTTAGGGGTGGAATTTTAGAAAATCCTTTCTTAGCGACACTCTATGTCATAAGAAGAATTTTTATCCCAAATTTCAAGACTTTAGATTCAGTAGTTTGGGCTGCGCGTTGATTAATACTAAATTCAGACTTTCTTTTATATATATAGATTAAATATATAAAAAAGATATAATTATGTAATTTATTTAAATATTTAAGCAGTGCAAGCAATCCTTCGAAACAGTCATAAAAAATGTCTTTCAGAACATGGAATGTATAGCTTCTAAGCTAATAGTATAACAAGGCGAAGTCCAACCAGGTTAATCACAGATTTTGATTATTTTTATATATGTTGTAAGGTAGAGGACCCTTAATCTCAGGTTCTAAAGCTTTTATACAACGCTTCTTAGTTATCGAGAAACAGTGGGATCCAATATTATAACACAACTTAAATACTTGTAACGGGATGTTTCGTTGCCATCGAAATACTCAAGGCCAGAGGACACGAGTTGTGACGTCATCTCTAATCGACCGACTTCTCACTAGTGTTGGAATTCACACCGGAAAATTTTGAATAGCAACATTCTTTTATTTTATTTGTGGAATAGCTATCATCTTAGAAAACAATAATAGTTATTTAAACTTACTAGTGAGAATTAGGAATCCTCCAATAAAAAATCAACCAGATGCGGCGACACTTTGGCATTCCACATGGGGCTGAATTTTTATGTTGGGTTTCCTAATTCTCAGCAGTATATTTAAATAGTTATTATTGTTTTGTAAGATGATAGATATTCCACAAATAAAGTAAATGAATATTGCTATTCAAAAATTTCCCGTGTGAATTCCATCACTAGTGAGAAGTCTGTCGATTAGTCATGACGTCATAACTCGTGTACTCTAGCCTTGAGTATTTCTATGGCAGAGGATGATTACGTTGGTCGTTGCTCAGTTGGTAGGATGTTTGCTCGTTGAGACTAGGGCTCGGGTTCGATACCGGAACGCGCTACAATTGTTTTTCTCATTTTTTGTTTTATAAGTATACTTGTAATTATAGTTTAATAACCTCAATTAGAAATGTTAATATCGTAGAGAAATTATATTGTTAACATATTTAAATTATAATTTGGCATTTTTGACTTTTAAAACATTATTAAGCATTTCTGGTCATTGAAATGGATTTTTAAAAAATTGGATCTATTATTGCCTAATAAAAATTCCAAAATCGTTACACAAATCGTGCAAAATCTTTTGTGAAACGCTCTAGCTATCATAAAATAAATAAATAAATGCCGAAAGAAGATAAATGGGAAAGTAAAAGCACAAGCATACGTATTACAAATTTAAAAATCTTTAATACTAAAAAAATAGGTTGAAATTTAATTCTTATGTTAAATTTTAATAAAACTTTGCGTCTTACTTTAAAAAAATAATATTATTATCATGGTATTTACTTCCCTTGTTAAGGTAAAACATAAATGATATTTCTTTAAAATCTCGAATTGACACAATTGTTCAATATTATTGCATCGATAAAGAATATATGAAATGTATTTTACAAGTAAATAAAAAAATTAACAGTTTTATAAAGTTTTATAAAAAATATAAATAGATTAAAATTATAAATGACACACAATATTATAATTTTTAATTGACAATCAGATTATAAAATTCTAATTACAAGTATGTTTATAAACAAAAAAAGCAAAAAACAAATGTAGGGCGTTCCTGTATCGAAACCGAGACCGCGTATGGAGGAGCAAGCGCCGTACCGACTGAGTTGCAGCCAACGTAGTCACCTCCTTGCATAGTAAGTATTTATGTTGTGTTATGATATTAGAACCCCCCACCCTCCCTGTTTCAGGAGAACTAAGAACGTTGTAAAAATCCGTCCAACCGGAAACTAAGTGCCTCTACCCTACAGCATATATAAAAATAAGCAAAAACTTTTATTACCATGGTTGGCCCTTTCTTTGTAAAATCAAAAATGTACTCAAAATACTTTAAAACTGCACTATATTAATGATGCAGTGAATCTTAGGAACTTAAAAACAGTAAATTATTTTTTTCTGATATTTCAAAATTTAGGTAAATAAATATTTAACTCGGAGAACATACATACATTTTGAAATATTTGTCTCAACAAATCAAAAAAAAAAAAAAAAAAAAAAAAAAAAAAAAAACAACGTTTTCAGAAATTTTTATCTAAAGTTAAAGATTTCGCCTAAAAATAGTTGTCAGCTGCCATTTAAATTTCGGCATTGTTGGTAATTTTAAGAATTTGAAAATTTATTTATCAATATATATTTTTATAAGTTCAATAAGTGAAAGATGCCCATGTAAATAGATTTTTAATCATCTAGACTAGAGACTCAGATTAAGTTATAATATTTTGAAAAATAATGCATGTTTGCTTCCTAATAACTATTATTAATTGAAAACTAATAATGCGTTCATATTCCAAACTCAATAAAGATACCTAATTATAAAGAATACTTTATTTTAATACCGATTTTGTAAAAAAAAAATGTGATTTAAAATATATGCATTTTGCAACTAACGGGTTGGAAAATATGCACTTTTTACATTTTTTCGCATTTTTTACAGCTTTAGGACCTTTTTAAATATACTGAAAAAATCCTTCAATATTATATTGTCAGAATATTCTAAAATTAATGAAGCGTTTCATATTAAAATATGGAGGCATTTTATTATAAAACTGAAGTTTACTATGGAATTTTCTTGAATTTCCTCGTCATTAAATTTTGTTTATGTGTATATTAACCAAGCATCTTGGAACATAGTATGATTTTAATTAAAATGTTTTAAATAAGTGGATGTTGCTTTATTTGAAAGTAAATTAAATAACAAAAAAGGGATCTGTGTAAAACATTAAGTATATTTTTAACGGAAGAGAGACTCGATGACAAATAAAAGGATTAATTCTAGATTAACTAATAACTATATTATGAAACATGTACAAAAGAGTTTGACATATCCCCCTTTAAGACCCGATTTACACAATCGTGTAGGTGAATTTAATAAAATCGTTTAATTAAAAACAGTTTCCTCTTTTTGTGTGATTTAAAGGCAATCCTGTACGCACACAATTTTGTGGATTCGCCATTGGCATAATCTGACATCGGATGTTTTCTTTTCAGATTTTTTTTTTAAATCAAGTATGATTCTATTAATTAGGAGAAACCGCCAAAACTTTTAAATTCTACCAAAATTCTTCAGGTGTTGAAGGGTTATAAAAAAAAATTAAAATCTTTAGCATTAAATAAATTGAATCACTGCCGAAATATCTGCGTCTCATTGCCGTGCATCTTAACCCTTTATGTCTCAAATTAGGAATTCCTAAAAATTTTATCTTCTAAAGCCTTTTACGTGAATTTGTGAAACTACATCAGAGGATTTAAACAATCATTTATTAAATTTCGGAAGGTTTTTTGCCAATTAAAATTAATTAATTAAATTAGAATTTATAAGGATTTTGTGCAATATTTATAACTCCAACTAAATCTTTTATTTAAATTTTAGTAGCATTTTGTAGAATTAGGAAATGTACAAATTTAATGTTCTTACAATAGAAATGTAGAAGTATTTCCGAACTGAATCTTTTCCCTTCCAATCTTTCGATGTCAAGAAAGCTGAAAAGATGCAAAGGCAAAATAAATCATCCTTTTAAAAATATTTCTGTTTTGTGCAACCAATAATGCTTTTGAACAAGATAAAGTACTTTATCTATAACTCATTTTAAATTGCATTACTACTAATTGGTGTATTAATTGAATATTATAGCAGGTTATTTTATTGCTACTTTAAAGTACCGTCGTAACAATCTCTCGTCTGTCTCACTCCAATTGGTCATTCGCTACATCTGCTTGTACTTGCAGATTCTATGTCAAGAAACTGAAATTTCTTGTACTGTCATCTATGTAGAGGATCCAGGAGCTGACCATGACATTTCTACATTTATTACTTAGAATATAGTTTCTAAAACATAAATGTGACAATTTTTTAGATTTTTTTGTGTGTATGTGTGTGTGTGTGTGTGCTGCGATATTAGAAATTATGTACTAATTCTTTGAAATGTATATGTTATTAACCCTCTAAGTGTTTGGGGCGTAATATTCCGTTCACTAAACTCCAGGTTTCACAGCAGTACAAGCAATATTTAAGATAATATAATTCTATAGATTTAATGCATTTTAAATGCATTGAAGAATGATTAATACTCTCAAGGATTACATTCATACTTGTAATGGAGTTTTTTTTTTTTATATATAATGTTGAAATAATCATATTTTCTTAGCATTTAAAACACAATGCAAAGAAAACAACATTACAATTTTACCTTTTTGCAAGACACTGGGTTAAAAATGAAAATAGAAAAGGATTATTGAAAATTAATTTATTTTTATTCCAGCTTATTTTAATAAGAAATGAGATATAAAAAATTTACTTCCGTAATATATTAGAAATATAAATAAACATTTTCGCCAAACAATGTTCTTTCAATCCCCAGATAAATCATTTCAGAGAAGGATTATTGTTCAAATTTTTCATTTGAAAAGTGTAATGCTTTTAAGTAATTAAGGATAAGTTGGTATGTCAGGATAACTTAAAAGAAGCATATTTATTCCATTATACTCACATTCATGCGCAGAAAAGGGGTTGTCCAAATGATCTCAAGAATTAATAACAAGAAACTAATTGGCATTTTGAAGGAACGTGCTGGCGTACAACGTCGTCTGCAATAAAAATTATTTTTTATGTATTTTGACGAAATATAATCAAAAGTTATATGTTGTATTTTTTGCCGGAAATGCTAGTCTGAGATTCCGTATTATTACATTTCTATTATTATACTTTTGCAATACATAATAACTTATATATTTTCAAATAAAATTTTTACCATGTTAGAATTATTTTCATTTTAGAATAGCAGTTGGAAACAAATGGATATGGATAAATTTTCATTTTGAGGAATTTTGGTTTAAAAGAAAGTCTAAAAAAAAATAACGACGTTTAAGCTTCACAAAATTTTTAAATTTGCTAGTGTTTAATTTGATCGAATTACAAAACTAAATAAGTCAAACCAGAGATTTGTATGTTTAAAATATTGAATTCAATTATGCAAATTCACAACCACATATTTTTTAAAGTAAATGAAAAAAGTAAGTGAAAAAAATCTCGCAGTAACTAAATTGAATATTTATCATGTATGATAAATTGTATCTATTATAAAATTCACCGATACTTTACTTATATTTCCTTCTACGTTTCTACGAAATAATAACATTAAACTTAACGAATTGCTGCATAAGAAAAGAGTAACGAAAAAATAAAGTAAGAAACAAATGGTTTAATATTTATCGATTACTTCCCAAAGTGCTTCTTGTCGAGCTATATAATGGAAAATAACTATAAAGCAACATACATTAGACCCAAGAGACATTTAGATCAAGCGCTCTTGAAAGTTGTGGAACTCACTTGAAAGATATTTTATTTAGTGCTTCTTTTCAAGTGTCATTTCTTAAATATTTATTTTGATGTGATATAGGAGGAACTACTCCTTTATAAAATAATTTATAAAGTCTACTTGTTCTTTGTGTACTTTTTAACTGAGCGCAGTAATCAAAATATTTGATGTAAACACATACTTAAACAATCCTTTTCAAAGCGATAAACAAATAAAGGAAATCAATAAAAACATTTTATTACTTTTGTTGTTGATTATATTTTAGAATTTAAAAACAAATTAGCAAGAAAATATAAAATACTTTCTTTATAAATATATATATATATATATATATATATATATATATATATATATAAGTAGGAAATAAATGTTTTAATATTTATCTATCACATCCATATGTGTTTCGTTTTGTTCTGTAAAAGGGAAAATAAGTATAAAATGGCGTACGACACTACAGTGGTTCCTAATGTGCAGAGTACGCAGGCCAAGTAAGAGGGAGATTCCTCATTTGTTATTAACCCATTCCCTTTCACTTTATTTTTTGTTTTTTGTTGAATAAGCAATGAACAAGTAGGGGGAAAAGTAACGATGAAATAAAATGAAAAGACAATTTTTGTTTTCAATTATAGAATAAATTGATACAAAGTTAAAAAAAATAAACAAACAAACAAAACAAAAATCGGAACAATAGCCTAAAACAAATTTTCTAATATTTAGCCACAAATTTTTATACGTAACTAGTTGGTGGCCAATCCCAAAATTTTCTCCTATGTCATATATTTTAATATTTGAAAATGTTGTTACAGATATCAATATTTCATTTTTATTAGCTCAACACTTTATCAACTTTGACATTCATCTTAAATTTCTGCTTCAGTCAATTTATCGGAGTAAAAACGACTTAATCTCGATCATGATACTTATTAAAAAGACAAATAGTCGTGAATGGTCAGCTTATCAGGATGGGAAGTATTCGTCAATTCACGAGTTACTGGTGTGCAATAGAAATACGAAAAATTAAGAAGATTACACAAAAATCGCTATTACAGTACCCCTTTCCGGCGGAATGTTTCAAAATTCAGGGAGGACCTTTTTGCCATAAACAAAAACATACACTAGAAATTTGGTTCAATTCTATGCATAACTTCATACACTTTTCGATGGTACAATATTCAAAATCACACAAAAATCACAATTATAGCGCCCCTTACGGCCGATTTTTTCCAAATTAAGAGTGGAGTTTCTTCCCATGACCAAAACCACACACAAAAAATTTAGTTCTATTCTATGCATAACTTAATACTCTTTTCGATGATACAATATTCAAAATGGCACAACAATCGCTATTATAGCGCTCCCTTCTGGCCGATTTTTTCGAAATTAAGGAAGGACCTGCTTGGTACAGCCAAAATCTTTAAAAAAAAATGGTTCAATTCTATGCATAACTTTATACACTTTTCGATGGTACAATATTCAAAATCGCACAAAAATCGCTATTACAACGCCCCCTTCCGGCGGATTTTTTCCAAATGAAGGAAGAACCTGCTTGCGATAGCCAGAAACTTAAAAAAAAATTGGTTCATTTCTATGCATAACTTCATACAATTTTTGATGGTACAATGGCGACAGACAGACGGACACACGGACAGAGACAAACATTTTTTATAAACATGTTTTTTGTTATCTCTGACCCGTAAAATGTGCAAATCCGACGAAAAAAAATTCGATAACAATATTTTCTTCTATTGAAGATAGAAGAAAGTTAAAAAAAAAAATTAGAAGTTTTTCGGGTTGCATTTATATTTCATATTTATTGTATTTTTTTTTCACATCGTATTTATTGAATGAGACCTACATTTCTATTCGCTCTGCAAAGTGTTACATGAAGAAACTTTTACACAAGAAAATAATTAAAGCTATGTATAAAAGGGCTGACTGAAACTCATTTAACGTAAACACTGTTTTAAATATGTACAAGAGGTTCTATCAATCATATAAAATTAATAACTCCCCCCCCCCCAAAAGTCAGCATAGGGGTAAATCTGCGTGTAGTAAATTTCTTAGACCTGAGGCGTAGGTCTCACACACACCATATAATAATAAATTATGGTAATTTTTAAATTTAATATGAGGTTATACACGGTGGCCAGCTGGCAATAATACTAGGTTGAGCAAAACGTTCTGGGAAATTTTTGAAATTTGGTTGTTATTCGCAAATTAACAACAAAGCAATAAGGACTATTCTTTAAAGTTGAGACCATCATAGTCCACCAGTTTCTGCCATCGTTCTGCCAGATTCCGTATATGCTGGAAGTACCATGATGGCTCCTTGGAATCGAAAAAAACTTGACATGCTTCTTCAGCTTCATTAAAGGATTCAAATCGACTGCCCTAGAAAAAGTGTTGCATTGATACGATATATTGCCTATATTATGTATTGCCTATGAACGATATTGAGTTATACGATACTGAGTACGATATTGATATTGCCTATATACGATACAAATACTGGTAACTATTAGGTAAAAAAAAATTCCCAGAATTTTTTGCTCAGCCTAATAGTATTGGAAATAACCAGTAGGAGAAAATTGTATTATGGTTGGATAGTGTGATGTCTGGAAACGTTTAGATTAATTTCTCTTTCGATTCTTTTGGCGCCAACGCCATACGTCACGTGGTATGCGGGCGCGCGCGGAGAGAAGGGTGGATATATTTTTTTTTCAGAGTAAAAGTGATTTTTGAGAAGGGTAGCCGAGCCGTGCATGTTGGCCGGCGGCGTGTTTTTTGGATTTGTGAAAACGGAAGTATATATCGGGTGCTAGGAGCACCAAAGGATTATAATTTGAGTAGTTTTGTAATACAAGTTAATAATATTGTGAAGTGTAGTTCGTGGAGTGAAACATAAAAGTGTCGTGCACCTTGTGAAACCATTTTTTTTTCATTGTAAAAATAATCATCATCATTGTGTCGTCTTGTAATGTCTTCATGTTCGTTTTAAATAAACTTAATAATCTTTGATTAAAAAAAAAGGAGTGCTATTTTTAACAAGATATACACCACGTGGGATGGTCAGAGGAGCGGCGCCGACTTTACACGCTCTCATTTCCGAAGCACCAGAGCTCCTATTAAAAGTAAGCTGCATGTTTATTTATTTTTAATTGAAGATAGTGTTTGAAGATATTTTAAATAGATAAAGAGAAAAGTATATGATTTATTTTTATGATTGATTTAAGCATGTCAGAAGAAAGATTCTCTTTGTAGTACGACATTTATTCCTTGATTTATTTAATTAATATGAGAGTATCTGTTATCTGTAGAGATTATTATAAAAGTGTTTGAATTGAAAAAGAAAAATGTTTAGCATTAAAGGGCTGAAAAAAGAAGATTTAGTTGTCGTCGCGACTGAATTAGGTTTAAAGGTAGAATTAGAGCATAGAATTGTAGATTTGAAAACACTCATTGAGGGAAGCGACCAATTTGCTAAGGATGCTGAATTTGTAAAGGAATTTTTAATTACCACTGTATCAGATAGGATAGAAAAAGAAAACGTGAAGCCGAGTTACTAAAAATTGAGAAAGAAAATGTTAAATCGGAACAGAACACTGCTCTAGAATTAGAGAGAACAAAATTAGAAGTCATTAAAGCCCAATTAGAAATGGCGAAGATAACAGATAAGAATTTGGATCCGGGGGGGGATGGACAAAAATCCCATACTAATTCTTTAGAATCTTTAATTAAAAGTGTTAGAACCCTGAGTATGCCAGTCCCGACTAAACCGGAAGCGTGGAATCTATTTTTTAGTTCGCTCGAAAAGGCATTCGAAATGAAAAATGTTTCGGAGGAGTTAAAAGTTGAAATTTTACTAAATTTAGTGGGTGAACGGGCCGCATATTTATTAGTTTATGTCAATTCAAATGAAATGAAGAGTTATTCGAAGGTTAAGGCTTTAATTTTAAAGGAATTTCAACCTACCCCGGAAGCTTGTCTAGAAAATTTCCTTACGGCAAAAAGAATGAAAAATGAAAACCATTTACAATTTGCAAGCAGAATCCGAGCTATTGGGAATTTTATTGTCAGCTTAGGAAAGTAAATGATTTCGATACGCTTAATGAATTAATTGTTACCGATAGATTAATGAGTTCATTAGATTCAGAAACGCGGAGTTATGTTAAATTAAAGCAAATGGATGACTGGTTAAAACCACGCCAAATCGCGGAATTATGCGATAATTGGTTTACTTCAAAAGGTAGAACTTTTTCGGAATTATATGATAGACCTATAAAATCCTTTCGTAACTATGATGAAACCGGAAGTGTGAATCATGGGAAATATATCCCACCTCATATCAGAAATAATGTTCTTTCTCGCGATAGGAAAACTAATGACATTTGTAGGTTATGTAAACAAACAACTCATTTACGTTTCTGCCCGAATAATAAAGATAAAAATAAAATGGGGAATTTTCGAAATCAAACGAAAAAGGAATCGGGTATTGAGAAAAATAAACATGATGATAAATTAGTTGCTAAAGTGACAGCTTTATGTTCTGAGAATGAGGCAATAAATACGCAAGCTTTGCAGTATCAGGATGTCTTGTTAGGGGGGCGGAAAATAAATACATTAATCGATAACGCGGCCGAAATTCCAGTAATTAATTCAAATCAAATACCGGATTCATTTAGAAATAATGAAAATTCAAAAGTTCAGTTGATATCTGCCTTTGGAGAAAAAATAACCGCTGACCTTATAACTTTACCTATAGCTTTAGATTCCGGAATGTCGAATAGTGTAGTTAACAGCGTAGATGTTTTGTTCGCAGCAACAGATAAATTATATGGGTCATGTATTATCACGCCAACGATTTATGAATTATTACGATCAGTTCAGAGTGGAGGGGAAGAAAATAGATTAGATGGTGTGTCTACGGAGGAGTTGCAGTCAGAAAGGGGGGAAGAAATTAAATGTGAAAAAGCAGGGTGTAGTGAAAGGGAGCATCAAAGTATGAATGATGAGAATTTATGTTTATTAAGTCAAAATGAAACTTCAGAAAAAGAGTTAATGATTAGCTGTATTGAAAAGAAAAATAATAGCGAAGATTTAAATGTGGGTCGTCAATCAGATGCGAGTAATTACAGGGCGCAACAGAAAAGTTGCGAAACGTTACAGGGAGCTTTCTAAGATGCAGAAAATGAGAAAAATGAGTTTGTTATAGTAGATAATTTGCTTTATCATAGGGAAAGAGTTTCGGGAAATCAAGTTATGCAATTAGTGGTACCAAAGGTGAGGAGGGGGGAAATTTTAAAAATTGCGCACGAATCAATTTTCGCTAATCATCTTGGCATGAAAAAAACAAAAGAGAGAATTCGTTATTCATTTTTTTGGCCAGGTATGTCGCGGGATGTGGAAGAATATTGTGCGTCATGCAAGGATTGCCAACTACGGAGCAGGGAGAGGGTCAGCGATCAGATACCCATCGTCCCTATTGAGAGGCCGAAACTTCCGTTCGACGTTGTAAATATTGACATAATTGGAAAAATTGAACCTCCTTCAGCGCGCAGGCATCAATACGTACTTACTTTGGTAGATCAACATTCGCGATGGCCAGAGGCAGTTCCGTTACGGACAATTACGGCTAAAGCTACGTGCGATGCATTGTTAGAGATATTTATGCGGACAGGAATACCCCGCGTAATAGCGAGTGACCAGGGTAGAAATTTTGTATCAGGGTTAACACAAGAGTTTCATGGTGGGCTGGGGGCGTCTCCTAGATTTGCTACGCCGGGGCACCCACAGAGCTCGGGATTAGTTGAAAGGTATAATCAGGTATTGAAACGTATGTTACATCATATAATTCGTAGTGACCCTAAAAATTGGGATAAACACATCCCCTATTTATTATTTGCGTACAGAGAAATTCCGAATAGCACTACGGGCGTATCGCCATTCAAATTAATGTACGGAAGGGAGGCCAGAGGGCCACTGGCGGTATTAAAATCTACATGGGCAGGCGAAATCTTACTACCTATACATCTAGGAAAGAGCGCGACCGAATACCTCCAGGAGTTAAAAATTAATTTAGAAAGGGCGGCGGAACAAACGGCAATAGTGTCGGAGGTTAAGCAAAGCTCGTATGCGAAGTACGCTAATCGAAGAGCGATTTACAAGGAATTTAGACCGGGGGACCAGGTATATTTATTAATTCCGGACTCCACAAACAAACTTTACGCGAGAGGGACAGGGCCAGCCGAAATAGTGGCACGTTGTAACCCTGATTCTTACAAAGTGAAATTAATGAACGGGAATGTTAGAAATGTCCACGTAAATAAGATAAGAAAATTTACTCCTAGGGTACAGGCGGTGGGGGTGATCTTCGAAAATGAGGATGAATTAGGGGAGGTCCATCCCACCCCCAGTATAAAAGATAACTCCGACCTATTCAATATAGAAGAAGTTGATTTAAGTCATTTAGGAAATGTGGAGAAAGAAAAAATGTTAGATTTATTGTATAAATATAAAGAATTATTTTCTAGAAAAGTGCAAATAGCCAAGGTAGGAGAGCATAAAATACGAATAAGTGACGCAGAAAAGAAAAAGCCGTATGTTTACAGAATCCCAGAGGCCTTGAAACCTCAAGTAGATAAACAAATTGAGGAATTATTGGAACTGGGTCTGATTGAAGAAAGTGAGGCAGAGGCGCCACACCCAGTAGTGTGCGTAATGAAGAAGGATGGGGCCTTGCGCCTATGCGTAGATTTTCGAGCGCTTAATGCAGTTACAGTGACTGATGATTTCCCAATGGAAAATGCCACCGATCTATTGTTCAGTATTGGCAGGGCCAATGTCATAACTACAATAGACTTATTGAAAGGGTATTGGGCCATACCACTAGAAGAAGAGAGCCAGAATCTGGCGTGTTTCAAAACTCACAGGGCTCAGTATCGCTTTAAAGTAATGGCCTTCGGGCTCAAAAACGCAGCTGCGACTTTTCAACGTGAAATGAACAAAGCACTGTCCGAATACAAGGAGTTTGCCAGAGCATATATAGACGACATAGCCGTCTTTTCTGAAACATTTGCTGAACACCTGATGCATTTGGAAAAGATATTTTCTAAGTTATCAGACTTGAGATTTTCAGTCAACTTGAAGAAATGTGAATTCGCAAAACCGCAGATTAAGTACTTAGGACATATCATCGGGTCCGGCAGCCATCGGACCGACCCCGGAAAAGTGGAGGCTATTCGAAGGTTAGCAGTGCCTCAAACGAAGAAACAGTTGAAAAGTGTCCTTGGTCTATGTAATTATTACAGAGATTACACTCCTAAATATGCTGAAGTAGCATATCCTCTAACTGAACTGACGAAAAAGAAGAGTCCTGAACAGTTGTGTTGGTCAGAAGACCATGATCGGGCATTTAATGAGTTGAAAAGAGGTCTTATCGAAGCACCTAGTCTACATACTCCCGTTATAGGAGTACCATTTGTCATCGAGTGCGACGCATCTGCAATCGGCATCGGCGTATGTTTATCGCAGCGAAAGGACGGAGTACTGTACCCGGTTAGCTATGCCAGTCAAAAGCTCACCAAAACTCAACAGGCTTGGCCGACGATCGAAAGGGAGGCCTATGCGGTCATCTGGAGTCTCAAGAAGTTCGAAACGTGGATTTTTGGTTCACCTGTGGAACTTATCACCGATCACAACCCACTAACTTTCATCACCAAAAATGCACCCCAATCTTCCAAACTGCAACGATGGGCACTAGCACTGCAAAAGTATGACATTGTAATTTCGCATCGACCAGGTGTTAAGTTGATAAATGCAGACGCACTGTCTAGACTGGAGACTGTTGAATAAGAAAACAAACTGTGAAAAACTTTCCAAACTGTATAGACTGTTTTAAAAAAGGAAAAAAAAAACTTTCACGAACTGATTGATGAAGGACCATGTCTTTTCTAGTGACTTTAAAAGATTTATTTAGTGTGTTACTACAACTTTTGTTTCCTTTTATATGTTTTATTTGTTATTGCATTTATTATTGTTATTATTAAGTATTAATTCTGTTTTGTATTAGTAGGTAAGACGAGTTTTAGGCAGACTGCCCAGATACTTCAGACATGTAGTTTGAATACTTTTTTTATATGTATTTATTAATTTGTTTTTTTTATTTGGGTAATTTGTTTTTAAAAAAAATGGAGTATGAGGACGTCTCCAGACTAAATTTCAGATAGAAAATTGAGGGACCCCCTCCCCCATTTTCAATCTTGGGTGGGGGGTGTGATGTCTGGAAACGTTTAGATTAATTTCTCTTTCGATTCTTTTGGCGCCAACGCAATACGTCACGTGGTATGCGGGCGCGCGCGGAGAGAAGGGTGGATATTTTTTTTTTTCAGAGTAAAAGTGATTTTTGAGAAGGGTAGCCGAGCCGTGCATGTTGGCCGGCGGCGTGTTTTTTGGATTTGTGAAAACGGAAGTATATATCGGGTGCTAGGAGCACCAAAGGATTATAATTTGAGTAGTTTTGTAATACAAGTTAATAATATTGTGAAGTGGAGTGAAACATAAAAGTGTCGTGCACCTTGTGAAACCATTTTTTTTTTTCATTGTAAAAATAATCATCATCATTGTGTCGTCTTGTAATGTCTTCATGTTCGTTTTAAATAAACTTAATAATCTTTGATTAAAAAAAAAGGAGTGCTATTTTTAACAAGATATACACCACGTGGGATGGTCAGAGGAGCGGCGCCGACTTTACAGATAGATAAAGGTATATTTATAATTGGCAAAAGTGGGAATCTAGAAATGCTTTTTGTATTTCGTTATTTATAGTGAGGTTATGATGTTTACAAATATTCTATTTGTTCTGAATAATGTGCACTGAAAAAAAAAAACTGTATAGGGTGACCGAGCCAGTAGTTGATTAAATAACTTCGGAGTTACGGGGTTTTTATTATATTACCTTCCTTTTAAGTTTTAGAAGTAAACCAACATAATTGCTACAGCCCTCAATGAATCTCCTATAATGAGCAAAAATGAAATCTGCTGAAATTAAATTGTAACAAAATTATAAGTAAATAGTTTCTTTAATTGCCATTTACCCAGTAGTTGATCAATCGAAGAAGTCAGTCGGAAATTCAAAAATTAATCTTTAAAAGATCATGCTAGGGCTGTGATTAACAATAATTCATATAAAATTTTTATTTGAAATAACCAAGATGGAAGTGGATTGTTTTAAGTTACCGTAATTCTCTCCAACTAATGAAAAACAAACTTTTTACATTTTCTAATTAAAAAAATCATAAAATGGCTTCTCTTACAGCAGGCATCTGAAAATAATGTAACAATAGGTGCTCCAACATTCAAACAAAAATATTATGTCTGGTGCCACGTGTAAAACTCATTTCCGCCTTAAATGGCTCAATATTTCAAAAATTTGCTCAACTACTGGAAGGGTATCAACTACTGGTGCAGTCGCCCAAGTTAGTAAAAATTTTCTGGGAAACTGAAATTCATAGAACTTTTTATGTACCGGCCACAACAAAACTTCATGCTGGTACACTTTTCCACCATAAATCAAAAAATCTGCAAGGTTACTAAGAATTGTTTAGGAAACTGGGATGCCTTGAACTTTTTATGTAACTACAACCAGTTTTACAGATAAAATTTTATTAAAATTACTGTAATTTTAATAAATTCTTTTGTAAAACTACAGATTTATGTGGCAGTGTACAGATACAGATAAAATGTTAATAAGTTCACGGATTTCTGTAAATTTACATCTGTAGAATTAAAGATTTTATTTTTTTTTACAGATTACTAATATTAATTATAACATTTTCGACTGCTTTCAAATTTAATATGTATGTGAGAGTCTCTTCAAGAAATTCCGTGATGATAAAATTGGAGACCCTTTATCCCCTTGAGGGCCGGTGGGATAAAATATATCCCACCTAATTTAAACAAGATTCTCACCAGAAAATTTGAACTAAATTTTATATTTTAACTTTGGAGGAAAATCGTTGAAAAATTGCTTTTCCTTATTTAAAAATAAAATATTTCGATTATTCCGGTGAGAATTAAATATTTAGAGGCATTTTTGCTTGCCCCTCAAGGGGTTAACTTTTTTGTTTCACACTGATGGAAGTTGGCATAGAGCAATAAAACTCTTTTATGTAAAAAGGCGTCTATGCATTACATTTATACAGTTATATTTAAAAAGCATTTGTGATCAAATTTTTCATGTTTGGTAAGCTGCCAAATTGTAAATTGACGTGTCATTGTTCACGGGTCTTTCAGGCTTCCTCCATGAGAATAAGAATTTACTTTAAATTATAAGAATTGTGTGTTACAGAGGGAGAGGACAGCAATGGTTCTATAGAAAATTTATAGTGAGTCATGGTGAAAAATACTGGGAACAACTACATTAGACCCAATTGATTTTTAGATCAAGAGATCTTTAAACTTATAAAAGTATTTTTAAAGATATTTTATTCATTCTCATTGGTGTTTTTGTAAATCATTGATTGGAAAAGGAAAGTAAACTCTGCTTCATAAAATTCAACTTGTTTTTTATGCATCTTTAATTGAGCACATTAATTAAAATATGTGAATCATGCACATGATTTTTATATTTAACTATATTTATGAAGAAACCTTTAAAGTGCACTTTAAATATAACTAAAATATAACTAAATACTAATTCATATTTTAATTTGTAAATTATTGAAATTTTTTATAAATATCTCTTTTTTCTCCATTTAAAAAAAAAAAAATGTCTGTTTTTAGGATTTTACAATTTGAAATTCTGAAAAATATCATTTAAAACATTGATAATTGATAACTTAAAAACTGTTAACTTTGTAAAGTACGATTATTTCAGGTGACTAATGAAGAGCTAGCAAGAATGTTCTCTGAGTCCCGGCATAAGAGGGAAGTGGGACAGAATGCGTAGAAACGCTGCTCTCCTCTTATTCCGTGGCTACGCTGTCCATCCATTATAAGAGAATCCATATAGATTGTAACGGGAAAAAATCCAATATGTAACGATGTTGCATCATTTAACTTACCAAAACTATGGCTCGAGTTACTCAATGGTTGCTAAAATAAAAATAAACATCTAACAAGGGAAGCACTTTTGTTGCTGCTCGCACTTAGCATCGAGACCTGGTGCATTTTGTAGCCCTTTACATAAAAGTTAGAAAACCAATGAAATTTTTCCATTAAAATAATATTTTATATACTTTTTAATACTTTTAATTTTTTATTATTACATTTTACTGGTTTATTTCACGCTAAAAGTGAGTTAAGTCGCCAAATAGGGCGCTAAAATTTATCAGCTCGCTTTATACGGGAAGTGCATGCGCAGTACAGTACATATTAGAATTATATCTGATTGCGATTTGTTTGATAATAATTGATAGCATAAGAAACAAGAATTTATTTTTTTCTTTTTTTTTTTTGCAGACGATTAATATATAAATAATAAATATATTTCTATAAAAGCTTTCATGAAAACTATTTTTTAATGAAATACAAAATAAGCAAACTATTTTCTTTTGAAATCAAATGGAATAAACTTTCGAATGTTTAAAATGAAATGTTGCTGTATTAAATGGTCCTTTGGTTAAAATAAACCATAACGTAAATTAATAGTTTTACACAATTAAAAAAAATACTGTGGGTAATTAGGTCGGACATTACAATTTCCAATGAAGCTCTTCTCCTCAAGCAAGACAAACAGCTATGACATTTGGCTAGGGTTGCCGAAAAGCTGTACGTTTGAAAAAAAGCGCCAACCTTTTCCCCGCCAAAAATGTGAATGAAATTTGCAATTTTTCAAAATCAAATTCGAAAGTTTTCGAAGGAATTTTTAAACTTTTTTCAATATTTTATACTTATTATTAACTAATTTTTATTTTTTAATGCTTTTCTTTAAAAAAATTCAATGTTAATAGTCCGATAAGAGGTTTCGAAAATTGCATTTTCAGAAAGTTATGCTGCTGTGAAATCAAGAAAAGTTATTTTAACAGAAAAAATTTATTGATTTTCAAATTTGTAATATAGGTCCTTTAAATGCACCAGATGTGAAAGCTAGGTGCGAGCAGCACCAAAAGTGGTTCCCTTGTAAGTAAAAAATAATAATAATAACATGCATATTACGAAAGAGTATGTGAACATTTAAATGATGGCTATGATGATGTGAATCATATATTGATGTTTAATATACTCAAAATGAAGTTTATTCCTAACTTATTTTTCATTAAATTATTTGTGCTCTCATAAATCTTAAAATCTAGTCATTTACTATCTAATACAACTTTATTATTTCATCTAAAAAGCTCTCTCTCATAATAATATTATATCCTGTCAAAAATAAATCTTTAGCTAAAGTACTTTCCTTTTGCATTTCGTTAATCTTTGAAAAAATGTTTATGATAGAAATTAAACAGCTGTCACTAGGTAATCGAAATTATAAGAAGTAAATAAATTACCGAAAGATTTATTGCTTATTTCATACAATCATTATAAAACATTTTTAGGTAGCTTTCATTACAAAAAGCTACCTATTGCAGCCGTTCGGAAGAAAGCGATTTCAGAAAATTTTGGTATATTTTCATCGATCATGACCCCCAGACCCCGAAACCACCCTCCGTTCAAAATTGATATATATATATATATATATATATATATATATATATATGACCTTTGTCACACTGTAACTCTCGTATTCATGAACCGATTTCGATGTAATTCGGTGTGTACATAGTACATACCAATGTCTCGACCGAGTTCGTTGGCCAGCTTCATCCGCCATTTTGTTTCAAAATGGCGGCCATTTAAAATTTAAATTAAAAAAAAAATAAAATTTGAAATGTGGTACCAAAAAATTGAAAATGGAAAAATGTTTTTTTCTTATGTATTTGACCTTTATACAAAGATTCCGGAGCAGTTTTTGTTTTGTCTATGTCTTAAAAAATGGCTGAGTTATAGCATTTTGAATTTCTAGCGTGGCTGACATTTAGAAACGGCCTGAATTTTGTCACGCGATAAAAGGCGTATTTATGAACCGATTTCGATGTAATTCGGTGTGTACATAGTACATACCAATGTATCGACCGAGTTCGTTGGCCAGCTTCATCCGCCATTTTGTTTCAAAATGGCGGCCATTTAAAATGTTTAAAAACATTTAAAATTTGAAATGTGGTACCAAAAAATTGGAAATGGAAAAATGTTTTTTCTTATGTATTTGACCTTTATACAAAGATTCCGGAGCAGTTTTTGTTTCGTCTATATCTTAAAAAACGGCTGAGTTATTGCATTTTGAATTTCTAGCGTGGCTGACATTTTGAAACGTCCTGATTTTTGTCACGCGATAAAAGGCGTATTTATGAACCGATTTGTATGTAACTTCGTTTATACATAGTACATGCCAATGTCCCGACCGAGTTCGTTGGCCAGCTTCATACGCCATCTTGTTTAAAAATGGCGTCCATATAAATTTTTAAGAAAAATTTAAATTTGAAATGTGGTACCAAAAAATTGAAAATTTAAAAAATATTTTTTTCTTATATGTTTGACCTTGATAAAAAGATTCGGGAGCAGTTTTTGTTTCGTCTACATCTTAAAAAATGGCTGAGTGATAGCATTTTGAATTTCTAGCGTGGCTGACATTTTGAAACGTCCTGATTTTTGTCACGTGATAACAGGCGTATTTATGAACCGATTTGGATGTACCTTGGTGTATACTAAGTACATACAAATATAAATCTTGTTTCAAAATGGCAGCCATTTAAAAATTTTTTAAAAATTTAAAATTTAAAATGAGATACCAAAAAATTGGAAAATGAAAAAGATTATTTTCGGATGTGTTTGACCTTAATACAAAGATTCCGGAACAGTTTTTGTTTCGTCTATATCTAAATAAATGGTTGAGTTATAGCATTTTGAATTTCTATTGTGGCTGACACTTTAAAACGATGTGATTTTTGTCACGCGATAACAGACGTATTTATGAACCGATTTGGATGTAACTTGGTCTGTACATAGTACAAACCAATGTCTCAACCGAGTTCGTTGGCCAGCTTCATTCGCCATCTTGTTTCAAAAGGGTTACCATTAAAAAAAAATAATAATTTAAAATTTAAAATAAGGTATTAAAAAAATTGGAAAATGAAAAAGATTTTTTTTTATGTGTTTGGCCTTGATACAAAGATTCCGGAGCAATTTTTTGTTTCTGAAAATTTGTTCTTTTGTTTATATCTTAAAAAATAGTTGAATTATAGCACTTTGAATTTCTGGCATGGCTAACATTTTGAAATGATCTTGTATTTGTTACGCGATAACACACGTATTCGCCTATTTCGATGTAAGAAGGCATGTGGATAGTATACATCAATATCTCGACCAAATTCGCTGGCCAGATTCATCAGCCATCTTGTTTCAAAATGGCGGCCATTAAATAAAAAAAAATTATATTTAAAGTGAGTTGCAAAAAAATTAGAAATTGAAAAAGGTTTCTTTCCTAAGTATTTGACCTTGATATAAGGATTCAGGAGCATTTTTTGTTTGTCTTTATCTTAAAAAATGGCTCAGATAAAGCAGTTTCAATTTCTAATGTGGGTGACATTTTGAAAAATCTGAATTTTTGCCTGCGACAGCACTCGTATATATCAACCGATTCCGATGCGAGTGAGCATGTGCACAGCAATTACTAAGGTCTCGACCAAGTTCACTGGTTAGCCTCATCCACCATGTTGTATTAAAATGGCAGGCACTTTAAGAAATCGCCAAATTTGGCAGCCAGATATAAGTTACTTTAAAGAAAAGCAGCTTGGATAAAGCTGTCTAATTTCGCGAAATTCTCATTCATTATACCGATAAAAAATAGTATTGAATCTCCTATATTCGGTTTCCACGAAATTGAGCTTCGTGTGTTTGAATAATATAAGTTGGCTTTTTTTAAAATAAGAAATATGAAAGCTACCTCTTCCTCCCGGCACTGATCGGAAGGACTTTTTCATCCGTTACCTATTGCCAGATTGACCTCATTCGATGTTTGAATTTTATTTGTAGAAAAGCTAACGGTTTTTAGATTGTGTATTTGGTATGTCTCGATATGAAATATGAGGTGAAGACTTCTATACTAACCTTCAAAATGTAAAATCGAAGAAATTGTTCGTTTAAGTGGACCACCTCGCTTTACGTATCTCTTCACAATAAACTTAACTGTTTCCATGGATAATTTTTGAATTTTATGCCTCCCGTTTATTACGCAACTTAGTTTCATCGGGACAAGAATGCTGGAGTTCTTGCTGATAACTTTTCGCAATGTACACTCTGTTTGGATCACGTGTCGTAATTTTTAGTAAAGTGCCACCACACCATAATGGCGTATCATAGACGGTGCAGTGTTAGAAAATTTTATTTATTACTTCCTTCTATCTTCAATAGAAGAAAGAACTGTAATCGAAATTTTATTCGACTTCCGGTTTTCGACGGATTTACACGTTTTAGGGGTCAGAGATCACAAAAACGTGTTTATACAAAATGTCTGTCTGTCAATCTGTGTGTCTGTGTGTCCATGTGTTCGTATGTCCGTGTGTCGCCAATGTACCATCAAAATTGTATGAACTTATGCATAGAATTCAACCATTTTTTTTTTAATTTTTTGGCTATGGCAAGCAGGTCCTCGATTAATTTTGAAAAATTCGCCGGTAGGGGCGCTGTAATAGGGATTTTTGCGCGATTTTCAATATTGTACCATGGAAAAGTGCATGAAGTTATGCATAGAATTGAACCAATTTTTTTGTGTATGTTTTTGACCCTGGCAAGAAGGTCCTTCTGAATTTGGAAAAAATCCACCAGAAGGGGGCGTTGTGATAGCGATTTTTGTACAATTTCCAATATTGTACCATCGAAAAGTGTATGAAGTTATGCTTAATTTTAATAAAAATACTAATAAAACTAATTATAATGAAATATTGACATCAGATAGAAGAAAGTTTTGGGATTGGCACATCCAACTAGTTTCTTTTGAAAAAGGACTCGGGTACAGTCGAAACATGTAAACAGTTGAATAAATCTAGTTTTACTGTTTTTAAAGTTTTAATTTACGCCTTTTAACAGTTAAAATTAGTATATTTTTACAAGGTGTTAATTTATTATATAGTTAGCTTTCTTTATATTTAGGAATCTTTGAAATTAGTATATTTTCAAGATTTAAAGAAGAATTTATAAAAACAAATTTACTTTTGATGACACAGATTTTCAGAAACGCTTCTGATTCGATTTATAGTGTAATTTTCAGTTTTCTCAAACTGAAATTTATGTTTTCCATTTGCTGTCCATTCTTAAGTAAACATTTTCGTGTTAACAAACCTGCTTTACAGGCGAACAGGATAAATGAACAGAATTACAGTTAACTTTAACATTAATATTATTTTTTTAATCTTGCATTCATTTACGTAGCCGAAAGTGTTTAATTAAGAATTCATAAACTCCTAAAAACCAATATGCTGGTTTAAGAAAAAGTGTTACTACATTACAAGAAGTGTTTTCAAATATCAATGGAAGAAAAATAAACTTTATTGGCACAAATTTTTATTTAAATATCGAAAATATATTTGTTTCTGAGGATTTAAATGATAAAGAACGCTTTTCAGAATCGTTGGTGTCTCTGAAGAGGTTATTGTATATTTTTGTACTTGGTAATAATACATCATCGTATATTAAGAAACATTTATCTTTTTTACCGTGTAAAGTACACTGTAATTTCAATATTACATTGCAAATTTAGTATTTAACTTTGAATTTATTACAATCTTATACTATGTAGGGGAGACTATGGACGGTTGATCATACGGGAGGCTTGACACACCCATCAATTTTCATATTTAAAAGAATTTCAGAGTTTTATAAATAGGTGTCAACCAAAGCTACTGGAATGCTCAAACAACAGTCTCCGTTTCATAGAAACAATCGAAATAGGTGTGGAAAAAAATCTATTGTGAGGCGTTTTCAACCTAAAATTAGTGTTTTTTAGAAAAATTTTGTAAGCTTTTTACAGATAAATTATATCATAGAAATTTAAGTAAGTAGGTTTAAAGCAATGCAGATATATCGAGCTTTCATTCCAGGTATAAAGATTATACAGTAAGTTAGGCTTAACATAACAATGTGCTATTCTTTAGAAAAGGTCTGTGTAGGGAGGTTTGACCCAGTCAATGTGAGGGAGGGTTAGTCAGATGCTCAAGTCTCCCTTAATTCAGTGGTTTTGGAAATATTTTTATTATACACTGTGCATAATGAAAAGTTAATGGTTATATATGTAAACGAATGTAAATTTATTCTGTAAAGCTACAGTAAAATGGTGTGGTGGAAAAAAAAGGTTTAAAACTGACTAAAGAAAGATGTGAAAAATTGCTAGAAAATGGAAAAGTTGATAGGACATTTTTTCCATTTAAATATTACTTACGATAGATAGAAACAGTGAAAAACACTAGAAAGGACTAGAAATGATGAAAACAGCAGCCTTAACCTTTTCAGGCGTAGTGTTATGTTTATAAAGCAATTTAATTTTAATTAAGCGTCACAATGGCACCAGAATTTGCTAAAATCTTTTCCATTTAATATGTATGTGAAATATAGACATTCTTATTTTCGAATAAATTTGTTCGTAAATTCCGGTGCCAGTCATTTATTTCCACATTTAAATACTGAAAATACTTTGCCCCTTAAATGATTAAATCATGTTAATGATAAGTTAAGTGCTGATGCTGCTGCAAAATATCTTAGCATCGATCAAAAAACTTTAGGAAGTTATGTAGACAAATTTCACCAGGGTGGATACAGTGAGATGAAGTCAAACTATGAGACAACTAGAGTTGTCTGGTCAAGTGTCACAAAAAGTAGGACAAGGAGACAAAAAAAAAAGCCGGACAGTGGCTCCTAATTCCGGACATAATAACATGAAACTCTGTGAAAAGGGAACCTGTGTGTAACGGAATGCTGCCTCAAAATGTTAAAATTGTATTTTTCCCTGCTGTACAATTATACCTACTCAGACAAAATTCTGTTTAAAACAAAATTTTCCTCCCTTGACTTGCGATTGCGTCTCAACTAGTTTGTTTAAGCATCATATTAAAAAAATATTTTTATAATAATTAAAGCATGTAGCATAAACTTATTTTGCTTTTTTTTTTAACTGAGTTTATTTCTCTTCACAAATATTGCAATATAAAACAAAGTGGGTCAAGCCTCCAATATAGTGGGTCAACCCTCCCATATGTGGGAAGCCTTGACTCATTATTTTTTCATGATTAAAATCCATCATTTTTCAAATTTCTTATATGTTACACTTATGCAGTAATTTTATTTTGATAGCTGATTGTATAACAAATAAAATGATATATAACAGTTTATCATACGTTCAAAATTTAAAAATTAAAAAATCATTTTGTAAAAAGTGGGTCAACCCTCCCTAGTCTCCCCTATACATAAATTCAAATTTTCAGAAAAGTTGTCTTAAATAACATTATGCATATTTTTTTCTTAATATATAAAAATTGCATTTTGCTATTGTTCTTATTTTTATTATATGTTAAGAAAATGTTATTTTTTTAATACAAGTTTGAAGCAACTAAACACATATATGTATAGATAGATTATAAATTGTTATTTAATTATATTTAAAAAATAATAATTTTCATAATATTAATATAAATTTTAATAATATATACATATTATATTTTTGTAGGACTAAAGAATTTGGATTAAAGCTAACCATTTATGAGATATTAGATCAGTATTCCTAAATAACCAAGATAACTGAGATATGTTCTCACGATGATGAATAAGAAAATGTGTGGACGAAATTGAGACTCGCATTCTAAAATCTAACGTTTACTTCCTTAACATCAATCCGTGAACTTGTTTAACCGTGGTATAACTAATTTCATATCATATGTTTCAATAACTTATACAAAAGTACATCATTTGATATAATAATCACACGACGGTAACATTTCGTCTAATATTGGTACATAATGTATGTTATTTCAAAACATACTCCATTTTTTTAAAACAAGCAAAATACACATGAAGGATATACAGCTCCAAGTCAAAAAATTATAATAATAGAAAAGACAGGAATTGTGAAAAAAAGTTTTTTGTGTATCGCTTCTACAAAAAGTAATACAGGATAAAACTTAATACTGAAATAATCTATATATTTTGTAGCGTCTTTTAGCATAAAAATTAAAGGGATACACAAATTAAAAGGAAGGTACAAAAATTAAAAGGAAGGTACACAAATTAAAATAATTATTCACACTTGGAAAAAATCAAGATAATTGAAACACCATTTTTCCAGGTTCAAAATATTAGAATAATGCATTGTAAATAATATGTGTGTTTTTTGTTTGTTTTTTAAATGGAAAAATAATAAATCTTTAATTTTTTGTCGCTTCACCTTTACATTTTATGACAGCATATTTGGAAAAAAAAGCTTTTGGGGCGCAATATCTTGTAGTTTTTTCTTCATTATTCTCCAGAAATCCTTTATTGGATTTAAATGCAAGGAATTAGCCAGCCAGGGAAGTACGTTAATTTGGTGTTGGCTAAGCCAGTTCTTGGTGGACACTGACCTGTGTGAAGGTGCTAAATCATGTTCGAAATTAAAATCGTCATCACACAGATCTTCCGACGATGGTATTATGAAATGCTTACGGATTTTTTTATATATCTCAGAATTATTCCTTTCGTTAACGATACATAGCCTTCCAGAACCATCTGCAGTCATGCAAACATATACAATTACATTGACTGCGAATGTCACTGATCGTTTCAGACGGTGCTTGTCATATGCTTCTTGCTTCATTTGCCATACACGAAAATCTTGATCACCATATGTTACGTAAAACACACTCTCATCAGTAAACAATATCTTTTTCCAATAATCCAGTCCCCATAAAAGCTTTTTTTTTGGCACCACTCCACTCTCTCCCTTTTCTGTTTAATAATCATGAGGGTCTTTATCTTTGGTACACGCGATTGAAATCCAAGTTTATGGGTACGTATTAGTGATGCAGATATGGAGTTGTTGAAAGCCGGATTATATAATGTTGAAGGCCGGTTTATATGGAATAAATTGGTAGTACAAAAACGCTGTATATTTCGCAAACCCCAGTCAGGGATCCGTTTCCTGTAAAGAATGTCCACCAGGCAATAATTCAGGAGAAAGTTCCATGGAAAAATCTTTATTAATGCTAAGATGTAAAACTAGTGGTGGCCCCCGTGTAAGAAAAGTATTGAGGTGTCAGTAGCAAGAGCAGAGGTGAGGTGTTCTTCCATCTGCGTAATTTCATACGCCAAAAATACACCTGTCTTGAACGAATGCCCCAATCACAAAATAACCGTTAAACTGGGAGATATATTAAAATTTGAATGAGAAAAACGCCAAGAACAGAAACCACATTTGGCAACGAATTATTAAGTGAAATAATAAAGCAAACCTATTATTGCTTCCATAGAGTCTAACGGTGAGGATAATTACTGATAAATATCTACTTACCGGCCGAAGTGAAAATGAAAATTATGTGTATTTTAATGCATTTACGAGACGCCAGCAAGCTTAAATTAACTATATGATCTTAATATTATGTAAACAGATTTTGTAAAAAACGGAATTTAACAAATAAAATATAAATAAAGAATATTTATGCGGGTAACGGAAATGTGCTTAAATTAGAAATAACAAATAAATCTTTAATATGAATGATAGCTTTTAACAGAAACAAAAAGAATATTTATGTGGGTATAACGATTGCACTTAAATTAGACATAACTTAGAAATGATTTTTGAATGTAAGCGTTAAACAGAAGAAAGGGAAATAAATTTTGAAAACAGTTTAATTTCGAATACAAATATATGGCCACGCCATAGCAGATTTACTCACATGAACATCGCGTTCTTTACACTTTCTATGCAAATATCTTACACTTCTAAAACGGTTTTTTGTAGCAATACTCTTTAGCTTTCTATTATCTCTCAGTTTTTGGCTTTTGACAACTAATCAGATGCTTGTTTTAAAAATGTCCGTCGTTAAAATACTGCTTTATTGCTCTACTAACACTTGGTTGAGAACATTTTAAGTAACTGGCGATATAATTCTGATTACGACCTTCTTTAGGCAAATCAATAATACGAATGCTTTGTAAACTCCGTTATGTCGGACGAGCGATACTTGTTTCACACAAAATGTAAACAATCGTTTACATGTAATGTTACAATATTTACGTGTAAACAATCGATGCAAATCGTTTTTATAACTTAAGAAGATGTCCCTCAGAAGCTATTTTATTCTTAATTTATGCAACCTTCTGATCCAATCAAGGAAATTCGTAAGTATTCTAATTTTTTGAAGTACCTATTTTAGAATTCTGACATTTTGAATATTGAAAATAATTTTACAAAAAATGCAATATTCACTAAAAAATTAATCTTTTATAGTTTTAATTTTCTTTAGTAACGTGTTAATTTATTAAAACATCAACCGTTGTTATTTTTTGCATTGTACTACACAAAAATAAAGCTAAATGCAATTCCAAATACAAATTAAACGAATTGTTCTAGTTTTTTGAATTGAAGCTGTATTTTATTACAAAAGACTGGCCAAAATTACCGTCATTATCTACAATTATCACAATTATTTAGCGACAGAAATATTCAGATTTTAGATTAATCTAATCATCCCTGATGTTGTTTAATCTCCATGTATCAGATTACAGATTTAATTTCGAATTTCCACGCTATAAAATTTGCTTTTCAATTTCATTTTTTTAATGAAATACGCCTTTGACAATGGTTGTTCGCCAATGAATTGAAATAAATGTGTAGATTTTCTCAATGTACATAATTCACATATGTGCGTTTTACTTTTTAGAAATAATTAATTTATGCATTTTTTTTTAAAGTAATATATTTATTCAAAGAATTAAATCCAAAACGAATTTTGATGCACGTGTAACTTTACAATGAATAGAACAGATATGTAAGATATTATTACAGTCATTCATATTACGGTATTGAATAAAACATAACTTAAATAATTTAATAATACGAAAATTGATTTCATGTGAAAATATTTAATTCATAGTAAAGTATAAAGGTGCAACTTAATTGTTTTCATTAAATTAAAAGTAATTATTAACAATCTCTTTATTTGATTTAAATTACCTAGTGAAAGAGTGTTGTATATCACTCCACCTATTATTTTAAATATGAAAATATTGTTCTTAGTGGTACCTTAGCAATTAATTTAACAGATTTAAATACAGTTTTCATAAAAAATAAGTTTTTCTTAAGCTGTTGGTAAATGTTTTTAAAAAAAAGAAAAAAAGAAAATTGAGTCATTTCAAAAACGAATATTCTCAATTTCTACAAGTAAAAAAAAAAAAAAAAAAAAAAAAAAAAAAACGCTTAAAATAATTTTACCTATATAATGGAATTTGTATTTAAAGATGTTTTATAAAAAGCATTTTTATTTTATTAACAATAATGTATGCAAGGAAGTCAAATGTATCAAGTAGAAATGTGTTGAAAATACTTTAGTCATAAATGTGTCTTATTTTTTATACTTCCCAACTTAATTGAAAATGACTTCTTGCCTGATATTAGTTTGTAAAGCCGTTTTTCTGGCAGTCATGTCTCTCTGGACATTTGCACGTGATCTAACTCGCGTAAATGTACTAAGATTAACATAAGCATGGTATAGAAGTGAGGTTTAGTATAGGGCATGGTCATTGGTGTTTAGTATAGGATATTCCCATATGAAAATGGTGAGCGTAAAATTTATAGTTATTTTACAGAGCCACACAAAAGAATTCAGTAATATTATGATACATGGGGAATAACCATTTGCAGTATTTAAAAAAAATAAATAAACTATTTGACATTTAATGAAATTGATTTGCATTATTGAGGTGCAATACAATATTTTCGCTTTGGAATTTTAGAGCGCATAGCACTTATATTTCATTTACAAGGTCACACAAAAGAATCCTGTTATATTATGGTACATACTAAAATCTTTAGTAGTCTATTTTAAAGATGTTACACTATATCAAAGATAATGAAATTGCTGTTTATTGATGAAGTGCACAAAAAATTGCTTACTGTAGAACATGCAGTGTATAGCATTTTTTTCTTCATTTGCAATCACGCACAAAGAATTCGATTACAATGGTCTATGACAGATAATCGCTGATAGTACTTTCTCAGATTCGGTATATATTTTTAAGCTTAAATAAAGTTTAGCCCTTCAACTGATGACTATAAATTCTATAGCTAGTAAACAGGACCGTGCAGAAAAAAATTCTAAGGCATTGCTGTCTCTGGGATGAATTGCTTACGGATTTTTTTCTTTTCTTTTTTTTTTTTTTTTTTTTTTTTTTTTTTGTTATTCATTTTCCTTATTAACTATATTTAGTACACAAATATATGTTTGCAAAATATAAATAAATTCATATACAGAGGTATGCAAAAAACTGGGTATATTGTCGTTTATGGAGGGTAATTTCTGGAAGAGCCATTTTAGCTGTGTTGTGCATTTCCTATGCATTAAATTCTAGATTTATTTTTGATGCACATAAAAATATTTCGACCATATACAGTTCTGAACAAAATGTGTCAAGTAATAATACTATTAAGGGTAAATTATGAAAATAAATTTTTAAATGTCTTCTGCATTTCAGAGGTTAATTAACCCTTTATCTACTGACGGTACTTATATGTATCATTAAAATAACATGTTATAAAATTCATTTAATACATACATTAGTAGTAATACCGTTTAGAATGAGTTATAGATGCATTACTTTATCTTGTTCCAAAAGCATTATTGGTTAAACAAAACAAAAAATTTGTTAAAAGAATTATTTCTTTTGCCTTTGCATATTTTCAGCTTTCTTGGTTTTTGGAGGGGGGGGGGGTATTTTTTCTACCTTTCTATTGTGAGAAGATTATACAAGGTGGTCATAATTAAACTGACGGTACTCAGAGTATTCTGTAGCTTGATCTAATTGCGAGAATGGCGCCAAATTTTCTAGGAAGAGTAAAAAAGACGGTAGACGAAGGATTCCGCGAAATCACCGCCAGGGCGATACATGGTGTGTTCACAAAGTTTCAAGACTGGTCAGATAATACAAAATTTATTAAACATTTTTGTACAGCGAATTAAAATTCTCCGAAATATGACCCCTGGTCATCAATACACCGCTTCCAGCGTTTTTTCCATGGTCCATAGGCTCCCTGGAAGCCTTCGCGTACAAGGCTGTTAAGTGTCCTCGTCGAGCTGTTTGGATCGCTGGAATTGCGTCGAATCGCTACCCTTTCAGGAATTTCTTGATCCAGGGGAAGAAACCAAAGGCGCTGGGAGCGATGTCGGGGCTGTAGGGGGCTTGAGAGAGTATTGTCACGTTAAACTTAGCCAAAACTTCGGCGGCAGCAAGCGGCGTGTGAGAGAGCGCATTGTCGTGGTGAACAATCCAATCTTCTCTGATGTCTGGGCGGACGCGCCGGGTAAGGTCAGTTTTACGCTAGAGTGCTCCACCATTTGAAGGATCGAGTACCCCCACAGCCCGACCAATCTCCTAATTACCTTTTTTTGTCCCCCGGATCAAGAAAAGTCCTGAAAGGGAACCTATTCGACACGATTCCAGTGATCTAGGCAGCTTCGACGAGGTCCCTTAACAACCTTGTTCGCGAAGGCTTCAAGGTAGCCTATGAACCATGGGAAAAACGCTGTCAGCGGTGTATTGATTCCCAAGGGTTATATTTCGAAGAATTTTAGTTCGCTGTACAAAAATGTTTAATACATTTTGTATTCTCAAACCAGTCTTGAAACTTTGTGAACACACCGGTGTTGTGTATTCGAAAAAGAGAGTTTCAAAAAAGAAGAATCAATACTGAAATAAAATTACCGTTTATTTAGCACATCCAACTCAGGTTCGATGTTGCCGCTGTTTTAGTGGACCACATATTGCATTCTGTGCACAGCATTTACAACAGCAGCGAATAACATGTCTGCAGGAATCTCCCGTACAGTTGGCGATATGTTATCCTTCAACGTAGCCATGTCCTGGACGCCTCCGTGATAGACCTTGGAGTTTAGGTAACCCCATAGCCAAAAGTCGCAGGGTCTAAGATCAGGGGACCGAGGTGGCCATGCAGTTGGAAAACAACGGCTAATGACTATTTCTGTTGTGAATTTCTGCGTAGCAGCTGCTGTACCCGCAAAGTAATATGCGGGGGGGGGGGTCCATCTTGCATGAAAATGATTTTCTCCAGGCACTGTCTTTGCTGAAGTGCCGGAATAACAAATTTGTTTAGCTTTTGGCGATATTTGTCTCCGGTAACAGAACAAGTTATAGGTCCTGTCTGAGTAATGTTCTCATAGAAGAATGGACCTATGATCATATCTGCTGTGAAACCACACCAAACAGTTATCTTCGGTGAATGCAAAGGAATTTCTTTGAATGGTCTTGATGACTTGTTATCCCAAATTCGGCAGTTCTGGGTACTTACAGTTCCATTCAGGTAAAAGTGGGCCTCGTCTCCCCATAAGATTTTTCAGGGCCAAGCATCATCCAACACTATCCTGGCAAGAAAAGTGAGAGCAAAAGTCAATGGCTTATCATGGTTCGTGTGACGTAACTCTTGTACACGGCGGATCTTGTACGGATAGAAATGGATAATCTTTCGTAGGATTTTCCATACCATACAATAGGGCATATCCAGATTCCTAGCTATCCCACGAGCGCTGGAAGTAGTGGCAATATTGTCTGGTGCTCTGTCGACAATCGCAGTTGCCACTTCTCAGATTGTATCCTGTGATACGGGTTAACGTCTTCTGCCTGACTGAACATTTAGAGAACCTGTTTTCCCAAACTTTTCAACCATTGCTTTTAAACAATTAACTGACTAAGGACCGTTACCTTTACACAATTTTTTACCCGACTGAAAAGAAGGGTTATGTGTTACACGCGTATCTGTGTATGTGGATTTCTTTATACCCTCGAAACATCCCAACGGCTAGATGGATTTTTATGAATGAGGTTTCTATCGATTCGTCTTAATCTTCTGATGATAATAGGGTTTTTGGTTTTATAAATTTAAAATGGCGGCCGTAAAATACAAAACGGCGGTAGAGACGAAAAAAAAAATTACGCACCATATTGAGTGGCATATCATTGGAGAGAACTTTCAAAATGAATACGATGTTTCATTGACTATTTTACAGTCAGAATTTCCGTTTAAATATTACACAACCTGAAAGTTGTGTATGTAGGATTTATAGCTTTACTGCAACTCTAACCTTCAAGGACATCTATAGGCCTGATCAAAACAGATTTTATAGATAGGAACCAATAATTAAACACAACTTAACAGTCATCAATACAAGTAAATAAAATTATAGGTAAGCAATATAAAAAATAGTTTCACATTGATGAGAAATAATTAATTAGTTGGCTTTTATTCAGTCGGGTTTTTTGATTTTTTTAATTTAATTACTTGTTGTTGTTTCTAAAAGCACGAAGAGCGGCTGGCGCATTGCACTGGTTGAGGTAAAATAATTTTACTAGTAGAGCTCGTTCGACTAAAGAAGGAGACATTATGAAAGATAACTTTCAATGAAATTGCTTCTAATAGTAGCTCATTACCTTTTAAAGCCGAACAAGATGGCACTGGGCCAAAAGATGTAACGTGAAATTTCAATAAAGAATTTCTTCTTCTGCTGTTGCTTTCTTTGGGGCTCTGTAAGTGAAATTGGATATGAAGAAACTTTAGCAGTGTTCATGTCAATTTTTAGCTTTTTATAAAATGTTACCATTTTGAGCTTGGATCAAATTGTTAAATTCGTTAACTAAATGGTAATTTTATTTCAGTATTGATTCTTCATTTTTTAAACTCTCTTTTTCGAATACACAGCGCCACATATTCCCCTTTGATTTTTGGAACTAATTTGGTTTTCGCGGAATCCTTCGTCCCCCGTCTTGTTTAATCTTCCTACAAAATTTGGCGCCATTCTTGCAATTAGATCACGCTACAGAACACTCTGAATACCGTCAGTTTAATAATGGCCACTTTGTATTTGTATTTTTCCTAATTCTACAAAATAATAAGAAAAATATTTAAAATAAAAGATTTGAGTGGGGTTATAAATATTGCACAAAATCCCTATAAATTCAAATTCAATTAATCCTTGTAAAATAATTCTAAAATTTATTAAACGATTATGTAAATCTTCTAACATAGTTTCAAAAATTCGCGAAAAAGGCTTTAGAATATAATTTTTTTATGAATGCATAATTCAGTACATAAAGTGTTAAATTTTTGTAAATCATCTGGTTATGTATATAATCTACAGATCATACGCATCACTACTGCATATGATCTACAGATCATATGCAGAGCTTCTCAAAAATATTCAAATATATCTTACCGAAAATGGACGCAAAATTATAGAATTCAGTGTTCAAATCTCTTATGTGTTTTCTAAATTATTTAGGTATTCTTTTTTTGCCTTATTAAATAGTAGGCTTCTGTTACGGAATTCTAGAAGTATTGGAGATCGTTTCAAAATATATGCGTAAATCATGTTTCGACATTATTATTTAATTATTAAATGCTATTTTGAAAATATTAATTTAGTCATGAAACCGTGAGTTCTGTGTGACCTATAACATAAAAAATATTTATAATAAAATTTTAATTATTAAATTGAAACATATAGTAAAATAACTGACAACATTTAATGCAATCTACGTTACTTTAATCTGAAATGTTATCTACTGTATAAAATTTGCATGCGCTACGTAATGTATTGAAATAAATTTCTACTTTTCATTGAACGTTCCTTTCTATTTGATTGAATTTATGTTAACATTTAAAACACTCAAAGTCATTCTTCGAATTTTATTCAATAATTGCTTTACGGCGTCTTTGTTATGCTATTTATTCAGATAATGAAATCCGCAGTCATCAGTTTCATATAGTATTCATATTTGTATGGCTTCCTATCTATTTGGCAATATATTTGTTAGAAAATTTCTGATAAAATTACATTAAATCTTTGAAAATAGGTTTGAAATATATTTAATTGTATTTCATGAACACAATAAATATTCATTAAATTATCTTTCGTGTCTAAATAATTCGTTTATTTTATTAACATAAATCAATTTTAATAGAATATATTATTGGAATACGGCTCTGAAAGTCAATTCATTAAGAAATTAAGTAACTCTTTTGCGATTATGAGATCGATAATATATTTGTGTTTATCAATAATTTATTTTTATGGTAAAAACGACAGTGTTTCTTATATTCAATAATTTTTTTTTTTTTTTTTTTTTTTTAGAAGTACAATAAAATACCAGTTGTTTATAAAATAAGAAATTGCGTATGTCAATGTCATATGACTAAAAGCATTTTGCCAGTTCGTTACTTTTTTAAAAATTCCAATTTCTCCGTTGCAAAGACATTTTTGAATTAGAAATATTCGCCTTCTTTAATGCCAGATTAAATAATGCGAAAATAAGGCGAACTATACAAGCTTAAAAAAGGTGGTGGCAATCAAGAAATAATTATTTTTAAAAGTAGAAAATTGCCAATACTGGATTAAAGAGAAGATTGAGTTTATTTTTATGGTAAAAGTATTTCTTTTATTCAAAAAATTTCTTCCTTTTTTTTGAAACACAATAAAATGCCAGTTATTTATTAAAGTAGAAAATGTGTATATCCACTTCGTACCACTAATTAAATCAATGTTGAAAGTTCGCGGTTATACATTAATTCCAGTTGCTTAACTGCCATCACATTTTTGTAATAGAAATATTCCACATATAAAATGTCAGATTAAATAATGCGAAAAAACTACGAATTATAGTAGATTAGAAAGTAATGGTAGTCAAGACAATCTGAATTTTAAAAAAGTAGCGAGCTGGAAACACTGAATTAAAGAGAAGTTTCAGTTTAGTTATTGTTATTGTTATTTTCCACTGCCGTAAAGGTTCTTTCATGTTTTTACTTTATGCACGCGTCTGGATTAGGTAGATTTCATATGAAATACTACCTACACTGTAAAAAAAATCCGACCAGTTTTCCTGTAGGAATCGGAAAAATAGTTGCCCTTATCGTATCGGAAAATTTTCCGACCCAGCTCGGAATAAAATCCGTGAAAAAAAGGAAAAAGTCAATAAATTTTTACGGATTTTAGTCAGATGTTACGGATTTTATTATTTTTCCGGTACAATAAGGGCAACTATTTTTCCAATTCCTACAGGAAACTGGTCGTATTTTTTTAAAGGTGTATTACATTCTCCCCTGTGTTGGAATTTTTGAAAAATTTTTGCCGATCTACACCGATTATGACCCATAGTACCCAAACCACCCTCAGTAAAAATCTATACATATATATATATATATATATATATATATATATACATATATATGTGTGTGTGTGTGTGTGTTTGTGTGTGTGTGTATCTATATATATATATATATATGTATAAATTTCTTCTGGAAACGATAACCTCTACAATTCTGCACAAAGCTGTTCCAAACGGATACATAAAATCAAGGGGCATAAAATCTCGGTCAAGTTCGTTAATGGGCAAAATCGGACCAAGGGGATGGAAATAGGGATGGGTTTTGTGAAATCCGAAAAAAACCCATAACTTTTTAATTTTTGTACATATCAGTTTAAAGTTTTTGTTACTTCTAAAAATTGGGCCAAAAATTTATGTATCACATTTTTTTGATAAAATTAAAAATGGGCTCAAGAGGCGCAAAAATGGGTTTTAGGGAAAAAAAAATTCATAACTTCGCCAATTCTCAAGATATCAAATCCAATTAAATTTGTTATAAAGCTTCTTAATATTTATCTACAACTTTTATGTTTACAAGTTATTTATAGGACCAATTCGTATCACAAAAAAAAAAAAAAATAAAAAAAAAAAATAAAAACGAAAACAAAAAGGGGGAGTTGACAAGATATAAAATCCGCATGAATTTATTACATATTTTCTTAATATTGTCTACAACATTTATATTGACAAGTTTTTGATAGCATCAATTCTTACAGCAAAAACAAATTAAAAATACATAGCGGTTGAACAAAAAAGAAAAAAAAAATCATCGTATTAAGGGTGTATTGAAATCCGAACTGCTTATTTTCTGATTCATTTTTAAATTCATTTTTGCTCTCAAACGCATCTAATTGGTAGATTCTCTTATTCAGAAACTATATAATGTACCGTAATGATCGATATTTTTTATAGAGGAAGAATATATCTCATAAAATGATGTCAAAGTGGACATTTTGAACCGAATTTTCCGAAGCTATTGTGTTAGAAACGAAACATATTGCCCTACTGAGAAAATAATTGTTTATAAATCAAGTTTTAATTAATTGAACGAAAAATAAAAACACAGGTCGCTTATAAACCTCTTCAAAAATCACGTCAGTAAGGTTCATATTTTTTCTATTAAAAATGAGAAAATGTGCCAGAAAATTTCGAGTTGTTGAACATAGAAAAGTATTTTTTTTTTTTTTTTTATACCGCCTTAACATGATTTTGATAAAACAAGATCTTGTGTAAAAATGAAATAAAACTCGTCAAAAGCAACCAGATAAAATTGTTAAAGTGGGTTTATCTCTAATTATGATGATTTAGTTTTTGTTGGTGAAATTAGTATACTTAACTTCGAAATCTACCTCCGCCCGTAGGCACGGCCGGCAGGGATTTTTTTTTTCATCTTTATACGTCTTTCGCTTTAGACACACTGCACTTCCATCTTTATTTACATAATAAAGAAATTTAAAAAAGAAATAATTAAAATGATTGAACTTTTTTTTAATCTTTATTTATATAATCAAGAAATAATAATAATAAAAGAAATAAACTAAAAATATGAACTTCATCTCATGCCAGATTAAATAATGCGAAAATAAGGCTAATTATACTAACTTAAAAAAGTGGTGGCAATAAACAAATCTGAATTTTTAAAAAAAGGTTACGAACTGGCAACACTGAATGAAAGAGAAGATTGAGTTTAATTATTGTTAATTTCGACTGCGGTAAATTTTATTTCATTTTTATTATTTATTCACGTGTCCGCTTTCTCATCTTTATACAATCTTCCCTTTAGAAATACCATTCTTTCATCTTTATTTATATAGTAAAGAAAGTGGAAATAAATAAATAATTGAAGAGAAAGAACTATAGCAGTTTCCAGTCGTTTCCACTGCTTCTCTCTCATTGATTGTTTCTGGCGCTTTCGCTACCCGCAGAGGGTATATAAGCCAGTGCGTCTCTGTCTATCATTTTGCTCAGCCTTGCTTTTTCTAGCACGCTGTTCCCTTTTTTCCCTATCTTGCACTGAAGAAGAGTCTCGCTGTAGATTCGAAACAGCAGTTTGCTGCTTATCACGCATTATTTGTGCATTTTAAACGTTGGTTTACTGCTTTTTAATATTCCTGCACAAATGCTTTAATTGCTATTTTAATGAAAATGTTTATTTGAGAATAGATAGCATTCGAAAAACGTATATTCTTGGTTGAAAAAACTGATTAATATATTAGACACATTACTCGTTAACGTTTCGCAAGTCAGTGGCAGCAAAAGAAACCCTGTTTTTATAAATGCTTCTCTAAATTTTGAAAACATTGGTTTCTGATATTTCTAAAGATAAAGAATTTTTTTCGTAATCGTGGGTAACTCTGAAGAAAACATTTTCGTTCGTGATTATATTATGTTTTCCTGGTTTAAGAAACATTTGTCTTTTTTTTTTTCAGTTTAAGAAAAGAATTTTTTACGTATTACTATCTTCCTTAAAACACTAAATAGTCGGGAACCTGAAATTTCTACAAATTCTCTAGTCAAAGGACAGAAAATTCTTCAAATAACAGAGAAATCTTGTCGAATCACAGGGGTGTTCCTTTAACTTATACAGCCTGTACCTTTTACGTTTTTTGACGAAATTTTTTTAAGAAAGTATTTTGTTTATGAACTGAACTTGTTACACACAGAACATTGTATACTATAGTTTTTCTCAAGACCAGAGCTGTAATCAGATAGAGTCAGGGTGGACTGAGCAACCTCTTACTCTAACATTCATAGCATTTTAATAGTAAAACTTTAAATCGTTTGATTGTAAACACACTTTAAACTTATCCAAATACAGAAACGCACCAAAAATCATAAAAATTAAGATACATTTTAGGTACAGATTTTCATTCATTACCAAACATGTTAAAAGCATTCAGAATTAATCCCATAAAATTCATCAGAGCCCCCTCTTGCTGGTTACGGCTCTGCTTAAGTCAGCAGAAAAGTCGGAACACGAACCGTCCTGTCCCATAAAGTCAAATGAAAGAAAAAATTGGACCGGGCACGGGCTATATTTTGGCACGTCGCAGGTTCTGACTAATGCAGGGGCATGCGGGTCAGCTGCTCCCGCCCCCTCCTCCAAGGGCAGGTATAAGTTTTCAGATGCTCATTGATATTGTTTCTCTAATTGAAATGCTATCTTAAGTTGTTTTTTTTTTCTCCCCTTAATAGTTCGAATATTTTATGTTGTAAATCAAGCGAATTTCACTGATTCTAATTTAAAGTGTTTTTCATTTTGTGTATTTAATTTCTTCCTTCCTGATTCAATAAAGATTTTTTTAATTCATAAATTTAATTAAAATACTACTGTAAACTCACAAATCTGTTATCTGTTGCTTTCTGTTTAAAAAGATTTGTCATAATAGGAAATTTTACACCAAAGTACTTTAACATATCGTGAGGAATGCAGAAACAACATAACAAGTATTGAAATTTGTTGCTACTATTATTAAATGTATATCACCACTTGCCTTTCCATATGATGGAATCACCCACATCTATGTTGATTGAATATAAAAATTAAGTTAAGTAGAAAAGTATTAACACAAATACCCAATAATGCCTTAAAGAACTGTATTTATATTTTAACGGCTCACATTTATCCTTATATTCCTATGATAAAAGAAGTGTATTCTATTGTTTCTTAAAGTTATCTTTCTTGTGCATATTTCGTCTGTATATAGATGCGAATAGTACTTGGTACGAAAGTTAAGTATACATACAATAGGCATGAAATGTAATTTTAGTCACTTCAGCATAATTCACGAAAAATTTCAAAAGATAGAAGAAGGGCCCCATATTATTGTTTGCCCCAGGGCCCCGCGCAGTCTAAGTTGGACCCTGGGCACGTGTATACCTCTAAAATATGTTAGCCGCCTCCAAAGCGTAATCCTGGTGCGTCACTGCAAGGGGGTGGGAGGTGGTAAGAAGAAGTGTGAAATCACACATTTTGGTAAAAATAAAATCATTAAAGTCTCAGACTTCAAGTACTTGCGATGTGAAGCTACATATAACAAAAATAACGACTTGGAAAGTAAATTGCATAAATTCCAACATATGTGCGGATCATTAATCAGAATTCTAAAAAATAAAACACGTACAGAAACTATGCTAAAATTTTATAAAGTAATGGCAACGACAGTACTTCTGTACGGTTTGGAGACATGGACTATTAATACCAAAGAACGATCGAGAATACAGACTTCAAAAATGAAGTTTTTAAGGTCTGCAAGGGATGCACAAGAATGGACAGGCTTACTAATGATTCCATACGCTCAGATTTAAAAATATACAACATCAACCACAAAATAGTAGATTATCAAAATAAATAAAAGAATAACGTAGAGCGTATGGGTAATGACCGATTGCCAGAAAAAACTTCTGAATTACAGACCCAGGGGTTACCGTGACCGAGGTAGATCTACGCTCCGATGGATGTGATCAATGGAGCCGGAACAGGCTGATTTAGCCTAACCCATGCTGAAGATGATGATGAAGATAAAATCATTAAAAATCAGCAGATTAAATTGTGAAGTTATTTTAAAATTAATGTTAGAATTTTAAAAGGAATTTTAAAGGTTTGAATCTTCATGTTGAAAGAAAGGGAAAAAGTAGGGGTTTTTTTGGGGGAGGGGGTGTCATAGTTTGTAATATTCATTATTTTTTATTGCTAAAGAGCAATAAATGGGACAGAAGACATTTTTTTATATAAATTTAAGAATTTAAGTATTTTAAATTGTTCGTATGTTGGGGGGGGGGGTGTAAAACAGGGATGAAGCATAAATTTGGAAGGTTACAGTGATGATTTGGATGATTATTTCAAACAAATAGTAATTTTTTCATCTGAGCGAAAATGTGCAGCCTGGGACAAGAATATTTGACTTTATTTCCCAGTGCTCTTCCAATATAACTATCTGGACGACACACCAAACAACACAATATTTTCTCAAAACAACCATTTGGTCATGACATCAGTTTATTGCGTGAAAAATAATTTAAAATGTACATGATTATTGATTTTATTTTATTAGTAAGGAATGAACGTTGCAGATTAGTCTTTCTAAAAAGCTTTTAAATCTCTATGGTGAAGGGGGGAAGTGGCAATTTTGTTGAACAAGGAGATAATTAATATTAATGTTTTTTATTATCACCACTGAGTTTTAAACAACACATAAGTGTTTTATATATACAAATAAAGATTTAATTTTTTTTATGCTGGAGAGTGGGAAGGCGGGGAGAAGTGTAAATTTGCTAAGTTAGTGATTAATTTATCTATTTATATTAGTGAGTAATGAATGTTACAGATAATTATTTTTAAATCTACAGTTGGAAAGATTTTAATTTCTGTAAGCTGGAGAGGTGGTTTCAACGAGGGTAGTGAAAATTTGGGTGTCCAGAGGATTATTTCATGCGATTTATTACATATTGTCAGTAAAGAGTAATAGGGAGGGTGAACAATTATTTTATATAAAGTTGTAGAATATAGAATATTTTTAATTCTTTGTATGCACTCGGGGGCTGGGGGGTGGGGGGTGGGCAGAGTAAAGCACAAATTTGTAGGTGCTGGGCAACATATAACTATGATATGTTCCCGCACCATGTTGGTTAAATCAAAGTAAAATTGCGTAATTTGTTATTTCTGTTTGTATAAATATTTTTTATAAAATATAATTATGAGTGTAAAATTATAATGTTTATATATTTAAGTAAAATAGGAGTGTAAGTTCATACAAAAATTATTAAGTTGATTTTAAATATTAAATATATATTTTTAAAAAATTGTTGTATTGTAAAATGAATGTATAATGTTGAATAGAGTTCGAATCTCAGACAACAACAATAGCCAGACGCCATGGTGTCGTTTTATGACAAGCCAATGGAAAGTGGTGTATAATTAGATATCGTAAAATAATAAAAACGTTGGAATAAATTTATGGCCTCAATAAAAGTGTTGGGATAAATTTATGGCTTTTCAGACCACCCAAACTTTAAGGCAGATAATAATATTAAAGTATATGTAAGGGGCCATTTGCAGACTGTTAGCTAATAGGCCTATCGAAGTATAATAAAAAATCTTCTCACATCCAATAACAGTGGACTAGACAAAAATAGTTCCACCCACTGCAGGAGTTGGGGTGCAAGAAGAATAAGGTTTGAAAAAGAGAGTCTGAAAAAAGATGTAGAGGACGCAGGAGCTCTCCTGAAAGCCCGTGCAATGAATCCTGAAAGCCCTAGTAATGCCCAGGCGAGATGGACATATCGGAGCGAGCCTAAGCAAGCCTAATTGAGGATGTCTTCCTGATGTACATATCGGAGTGAGCCTAAGCAAGCCAAATTGAGGATGTCTCCATGATGTTAAAATAAAGAGGATTATTCTACAGAGGTCCGTAGCTATGCATCCTGCCATCCCGATGTTGCCGCTCTGATACGAAGCGAATTCCGGATGACATATGAATATGATCCTAAGCAACGCGACAACTCTGAATTTGATGAATAAAGGCCACCATCCCGTATATTAAAAAAAGGTACGACTTTAAACTTTTTCCTTTACCACTTAAGATCATATGAAAAATCATAAAAATACTTTTCTGATATTTTATGGTAGAGAGTAATCTGAGATCCGACAAAACCGATAATTAATTAAAATTAAGGTAATTTAAAAATGAAAGAGAATTATTCTTTTAGAAAAAAAAAATATATATATAATAATTAGAGTACATGAAAATATTGTCTTTTTTTTAAAGATTAAATATACATAAAATAATGAGAAGCAAACAAAAGTATTGCTTTCTATTTTTTGAATTAATATTATGTTTTTCTGTATATAGTTGTGTTCAATGTAAATAAAATATTTAATCAAGTTTTAAAAAGTTTCTGTAATTATTTAATTGATAATGTTTAAGGTGTGTCAATTTATTTTTACAGCTTAAAATTTTAGTTTAATTCATAGGTGGAAGAGTTCGTCTAAATAATTCACAACGCAAACTCTTAATTTTATTCGTAATTATTTAAATTTAATAATTACATTTTGACGCGAATTATAATTTAATTTTATTAATGCTTCGCGTTGCTCTTCTACTAGAATTTAGGTAATTACGATCACTTATATTATTTGAATTTATCTAAGGTATATAAAATTATATACCAATTTGCTATGAGGTTGCTTGGATGATTTGGACCAATTAACAATTTTGGATGTAAATTAAATAGAAAATAAACAGGTGTAATTATCTGTCCAGCAGTAGGTTAGAATTTGCTTTAGATAGATTCATTTACTTTTATTAGTGAGGAATGATTGTATTTTAAATAAAAAGGTTTAAAGAGTAATATTTCTTGTTATTTTTCTTAAGAAAGTAAACTTTTTACATAGTAAAATTTAACAATGATTTCTATGTCTGTGTAACGAACCATAAAAAACCCCATTTTGTATATTACTTCCATATCTTACTAAAAAGTTCTTAAAAAATCAAATATCACAGCACTCTCTACAATTGAAGTGTATAATTTTTATTTCATCATTTTATTTTGTTTTACTTATAATTGCATGTGTGAGAATTATGTTAAATCTAAAAGGATGTATAAAAATTTATTCATTGATGCTTTAACATTCACATCTTTCATAAATTCAAAATATGAGTTTTAAAACATATGATATCAAAATTTATGTGACGTCTTGATGTAGCTTTAGACAATTTGTTTTAAAATTCAATTTTAATTGTTTTCGATTTGGCTAAATATATTTACACATCTAAACAACCTTTTAATTTTCCAATACATTGTTAAAAATACTCACTGAATCTCACTGAATCTATACAATGCACTGAAATGTATTTATATGAATAAATTGATTTATCTTTTGTGCCACGCTATCCAAAATCAAAAGCAAATTTATGTAAATAATTTATTTGCGTCATTGTATTCAAACTAAGCGAAATGTATGGAAATGGATGTTATGACGCAAAGAAATCATTTACATAAATTTTACTTTTGATTTTGGATAGCGTGGCACAAAAGATAAATCAATTTAGTCATATAAAAATATTACAGTGCATTGTATAGGTTCAGTGAGAGTGATATTTTTAACAGTGTATTGGAAAATTAAAAGTTTTGGCTAGATATGTAAATATATTTAGCCAAACCGAAAACAATTAAAATTGAATTTTAAAACAAATTGTCTAAAGCTACATCAAGGCATCAATAAATTTTGATATCATATCTTTTAAAACTCATATTTTGAATTTATGAAAGATGTGAATGATAAAGCATCAATGAATAAATTTTTATACATCCTTTTCGATTTAACATAATTCTTACACATGCAATTATAAAACAAAAATAAAATGATGAGATAAAATGTATATTTATATATATCTACATTAATTAATAGCGTAGCGTCGCTTAAAATTTGATATCATTACTTTTAAGTTCCATATTTAAAATTCTTATAGCAAAAAGATAAAGTGCTGCATCACAAACTTTTAACCCGTTAAGGGTTTTTGTATTGATATTACAATACGCAACGTTAGCATTCTGGAAACACCAGTTAACCAGTGAGAAAGGAATGTCGAGCTCATTGCACAGGTCCCGTCTTAGTCTTGCAGCGACTAGAAAAGGGGCTGAAATGTGATTTTATCACATAGACATAACATTGCGATTGTTTAATTTTAACGCTTTTCAGGCACTGGGGCATTTTCAGTGTTTTCAGTCTTCAGTAGAATTTTAAGAGGCAAAAACCAGTTAAGAATGTGAATGAATTCAATAACATGTTTCGGAATCACTGCTTTGGAACCGAAAGTACGGGGGCGTTTTTTCATTAGAAAAATTTTACTGACCTGTGTGTAATTTCTGACACTATCTGAAAATTCAAGTTCACTACAAAAGTAATATGTATCGTGTAAGTAATATGTATGTATATAGCAGTGTTGTCAAATATGGAGGGTGTTTTATTCAGAAATTCCGAATTCACAGAAGAAAGTTTGAATAGTCATTTTAGATTTATATAACACACATTCCGAGAATAAAATAAAATAAAATTCATACTCAAAATTTTCTGGTATGATTTAGGAATAATAATCACGCAACTGAGAATACAGTCTCCTGATCTTAACGTGTGAACTGTTTAGGACTGTGATTACAGTCTCAGTCTCCCGTCTGCGAAGTGTTCTTGGAAAAAGTAGATTATTTAATGTAACTTTCATACATTTTAACCACATTGCGGCCCACATTTTTAACGCGAGAGTTTTACTAATGTACGCATTTGTCTTTTATGGTATAAATTAATATTTAGAAGTTTCCCAATGCTCGAAGTAATGCGTTACAAATAAAAAAATGCTTTTTATGAATATCTGAAGTTAAAAATACTTAATTTTTGACAAAGTATATAATCTTTACGCATTTTTTCGTCCTTTCTCCAGATTATTCCTAATCTATATGTAAAGTGTGTACATCTTAATTATTGCAGAGTTTTCAATTATTTCGAGTTTCATTATGCTGAATTTTATAGAACGCTTCTGCAAAGTAGATAAACCTATTTCTCAAGAGCCTTTTGTGGCTTATTTCCCTTCCTTGTTTGTGATACTATTCGACTTGTTTTTTAAAGAAAAATTAAAAAAATTTCTGACATGTGTAACATTTAAATTGTATTTCGTTAATTCCTAAAAGGTGTGAATTAGAAACTATTTAAGCAGTATAAAACAGTAAAAAAGTTTTTTATATGCAACTGTCTATTTTTTTCGTTTTTACTGAAATCTTTTTTTTAAGCCAAATCAGAGTTTCCGTCAGCTGCATAATTTATAAAAATATGATTCGAAATGCCATTATTCACGGTTTTCATGTTCTCCCTCGGATTTATCATGTTATTTTTTTTATTTTGATTTTGGTGTTTATTTCTCCACTTGTAAACATGGAGTTACTGATTTTTTACACTTTTAATTTTAATTAATGAACAACTCAAATTTTTTACAAATTGAGAATTTTAAAATATTTTTTTAATCTTAAGGATTTCAAAGTTTGCTATTTTTTGATACATTAATACATGAAGTTATTAATTTCTTACACTTTTAATTTTATTTAAGGAAAGTGTCCCTTTTTTAAGGGGACTTGTTAGCCTTTAAAGAACTTTGTAGAATTTTTTCTATTGGCTGACTTAAAATGATTTTGACAAGAAAAAAAAATCATTTTGTGATTACAAATTGAGAATTTTATTATAATTATTTTAATTTTAAGAATTTCAAAGTTTGCTGTTTTTTTATACATTACTGTGTTTAAAACACTAAAACTTCTACAAATATTTGTCAAATCACCCCATTACAATATTATATCCTCAATATAGAGTACTGAATAAAATTAGGGTAGATTTTAAAATATAATGAAAGTAAAAATAAATAAAAGTGAAAGTTGAATATATCGTGTTTATTCCTGAGTTTGTGCCTATGCTGTCGGATTTTAGAGAAATATTCGTTTTATACACTAAATTATTCATTATTTTTAAACAAATAATTTCCGAATTCCTAGAAAAAATCATTTTTCCGTTAATTCTTCTCGAAATTCTGAATAAGAGGAAGAAATTCCCTTTATTAATTGTACACATGCATATTGGCTGTATCTATATTATAAAGGACAAACATATCTGTCATTTTGTGAATGAGAACACTTTGAAATTTGAATTTTCGGTTTTGCAATTTTCGCTACTGCTTAATGTTGAACTTCTAAACATCGCACATTTACAATTTGTACACCGTCGTATGGGGAAAAAATGTACTTTTAAATGCAGTTCGTTTGAAAGCTGTATCTCAATTTAATTTTAAGATATTAATTTTTTTGTTGAATTTAATACTTTTTTTTAATCGTGACAACTGAAGAACTTTAGTTCTGTTGAAAGTAAAGGGATAATAGTCATGGAAGATGGAGATAAAAGGAAATGCAGTACATAGATTAATATACAAAATAGGACACTTCCATAGAGCATAATTGTAATGCGATTGCGACCGTAGCAGCACCTTTAGTGATAATGGGGAAGAAATTTCCCATCCTTGTTAGTAATAAAATCCAATTTATCTTTAAATAAAAAACCGAAAAATTAATAAATTAAAATTTCAGATTCATATAAAACAAACAAACAAAAATAATGCTTTTGAGTGTAATAAAGTTGCAATTTTCTTTTTCATTTAAATTTACTCGCAATTTATGTTTTAGATTATTTAAAAAATGTTCGCATGTAAAATACTTAACGAACGCATTTAAAAAATATATAGTATTCAATCAACTTAAAAAATCGATTCTATAAAAAAAAAAAAAAAAAAAAAAAAAAAAAAAAAAAAAAAAAAAATGTATCTTCTCGAATTTCATTAAAAACCATTATTTCATAACGACGAAATGTCCGTGCAATTAAGTTTAATTTTCCAAACTTTCTGAACAAGAAATTTAACAAGCCCAATATAACTAGCACCATTTGAAGAAAACACATACTGGGTGTTCCAAAAATGACTGATGGATTTTAAAATTCAATAACTTGCAAACGGTGACAGGTATAAAAAGAATTCTTGCAGGAGTGTTATGTAAGATGTCAGGAGTTTTTATGCTGCGATTCTCAGTTTTAGTTACAAATAGCATCGATAGATGATGCTGCAAGCAATAACGGCTAAAACCAGGCCAGATTCTTTGCCCTCTCTCTTCTTCCATGCGAAAAAAGGAGATTAAAATGTATTGGATGTATTGCGAAGTACCAAAAATCGGGTCTGAACGGAGTGTCTATTGTTCTCTGCGCCATCTATTGTTTGAAATTCAAACTAAAATCAAGAATCACAGTACAAAAACTCTGATATCATACATAACCCTCCTGCAACAATTGTTTTAATATCTGTCACCGTATGGAAGTTATTGAATTTTAAAATCCATCAAATTCATTTTTGGGACACCCTGTACCTTTATTTTAAACTCGCTTTCTACTAAGCGCTCGCTGGCCTAGTGGTTAAGATGCTCGATTCGGAACGTGCGCCCTCGTGTTCAAACAAAGGTCATTCACGGAAGAACGAAAGAAGCATTTTTTTAAAGAACTCCTTTTTTCAGATTACGGAATTTTTCTGCCCTAGAACGGAAAGAAAAGAAAGAAAATTTCAATTTTCGGATATTTTCTTTCTTGTCACAGAGAAAAAAAGAAATGGACATTATTCAATTCTCAGATTTATTCCGTTAGCTGTGCTGCCAGGAACATTTCCGTGAATTGAAGAAAGTGATTCAGAGAGAGTATGGTTATATATTTTATTGATTTTTCCCATAAACTAAACCATTAATTGCAAAATCGATCCCCAACACTATAATTAACACTATATATATGTACGCTATATTGCGGATATAAAAAAATAATGAAGTGATTTGACAAATATTTGTAATTTTAGTGTTTTAGACACATTTATGTATTAAAAAACAGCAAACTTTAAAATTAATTATTAAAAAAAAATTTAATTCTCATTGTTTACCCGCAAAATGGTTTTTTCTTGTCATAATCAATTTTTATAAGTATTACCTACAATTAAGTATAAGTGTATATAATAAGTATTATATTATATAAGTGTATATAATAAGTAAATTTACATCAGTGAAACAAAAAATTCTCCTTACAAAGAGTAAGGTACAGGGTCTCTTTAATGCGATTAAACAAAATTGTGACGAACATTAAGTTAGCCACGTTACTAACCTATTTTCTAAGATATTTTGTATCGGACATAATGGGAGCGTGCTTATGGTAAGGTTTTATATAACACCAACTTCAGTCCGCTGCTTCGCTCAGTTGCAGTGTAAGTTTAGTAATTAGAAATTCAAATTTTACATTTAATTTTTACTTTCTTTTTTGCTTAATTTTTATAGTTAATTGTGCAGTTCCCATCAAAAACCGTTCAGTAGATTTTTTAAAGGTAATTTTTCATAATCAGATTGATTTAATTATAGAAACTCCCCTGTGCGACCACCGCCATTAAGCGACCACTTCTCTGAGCGACCATTTGAACGAAATTTATTCCCATAGGCTCAATACTAATTTTACCTCCATTCAGAGAAAATCCCCGTTGAACTTCCTCCATGAGCGATCCATTTCTTTGAAGAAAATGAAATTCCGTTTTTTCCTGGTCGCTTGAAGAAGGTTTTATTAGAAACATAAATCCGGAGAACGCATTATTCATCAAAACTTATAAACTAAGTTTAGAATTTTTGTTATTCCTTTAACTATTAGTGTTTAAAAACCCTTTGTGCCTTTTTAAGCAATGAATTAGACTCTGGTGAGAAATTAAGAATGGCGGTCAATAAACTCCCCTGCCCTATTCTGTCAGGAAACTCTCAAATAAATAGATAAATTAATGCAATCGTCATTGTTTTTTCCCGTCCAAAAAGAAAAAAAAATGCATTTATTTACTAAACTTGGAAATAAAAGTTACAAAAGATAAAACCGTAAAACCAAAGGAAACGCCAATGTATTCATTTTTTAAACTCTGCAGTAATTAACTTATGTAATTAACTTTGTTTTGATACATATATGTTCATACTTTTTCCTAAAGTGAAAAATAAATTCTAGTAACATTGTCACCTACTTTCAACAATTAAAATCTAGATTTAAACACGACCTCCATTAAGAGACCACCTCTCGGAACGACCAAGTTTTATTGGAACGGGTCGTGATCGCTTTAGAGAGGTTTTACTGTACTTCATTTTTCTGAAAGTTATTGCCGTCAACGCAAATTGCATAAGTGCAAAATACCCTGTATATTTGATTAAGCACGTGGTTCGCAACTCCATGTTCTATTGTGATTTCTACCCTCTTGATACCTTTTATCATCCCTCTTACTCTTAATTTGTCGGTCGAATTTTTGAACACCCTGTATACAGAGTTGGGCAAAATACATCGAAAAACCATTTTCGATACAAAATACAAAATGCAATGTTTTTTCAACTTAAAATACAAAATACAAAATACTTTCCAAATTTCAAAAATTCAAAGTACAAAATACATGTATTTTGAAAATACATTTAAAATACAAAATACATTAAAAAAAAAATAAAAACGATTGTGCATTAAATTGCACTAGTAAAATGCAAAGCTGGTTTGCAAAACTGATTAAATTTTTAGAAATTATAAATTTCCAAATAAAGAAGCAAAATTAATTAAAACTCAACGAAAGAAAACAAAAACAAAACTGAAAGATTGGAGCAACAATGTGCTTAAAAGTGTATAAAAGTTGCAAGAATAACTAATAATGAATAAACTAGCCTTTAAAGGTAGTTACTCAGTAGAAATAACTGCATGAATTGATTGTGGTAGAGGTCTGTACGGGACCGGGCTTGACCTGTGGTCCGTATCCGGCCCGGACCGCGGGCAGGCAAAATGAAGGCGAATTTTCAACCGGGCTGGACTGAGCCGGCAGAATTAGAACAATTTGTTTCAATGGGCCAGGCCAAGAAGCAAACTAAACGGGCCGGACCGATAAAAGAAATTTAGCGGGGCTACCGGTCCGCTATAAAATTTTATTCGAAGCCGATAAAATATGAGCCATTTTCAATGAATGTGACTTTAGCGAGAATAAGTAATAAGTATAAATGTCCGTCATGAGCCGATGCTAGTTTGGCTACATCGATACAGAAATGTAACATGTCCAGCGTATTGATCAGCATCGGACAGTTACATGATGTCTGAGCCATGGCTTAATTTTTTCAGCAGACTCGGGCCGGGCCGAGATCAGGCTTGCATTTTTTTTCTACATAGTCGAGCAGGGCCAGAACTGGACTTTATTGTTCTCAGGATGTGTTGTGTAGGGAAGGCAGTATGTTTTGTAGAAATATTAGTTGTAATAATGAATTTCTCTTAACGGAATCTTTGGAAATTTACCTCAAGGTTCTCAAATTCACTGCTCAACAATGAGAAATTTCCTGACACATTTTGTGTCTAATTTTTTACTGTGAAGGCTTAAAATTGACAGGCCTGACTATTGAAGTGATTTGGAATCGAATAGCGTTTTTCCTTTTTTTATATAAATAAATTACTTATCGAGATATAAGAGATTCTTGTCACGTGACTGCATGTTTTTCTCCTTTCCCGTGCTATCGCTTCCGGAAATTCCATTCAAAACTTTAATTTTGACAGTATTTTCTCAAAGATATATTCCCTTTATCAAAAAATGACAATGTTATTCGATTACATAGTTTCTGAATAAGAACACCTGCCAATCTTATGCGTTTCCAAAAAGATATGAATTCAGAAATGTATCAGAAAGCTCCTTTGGATTTGAGAAAAGCCTTATTAAATGGCAGAAATATAGTTTCACAAATCTGCTTTTTATTATACAGCTTCAAAAATTATCCTGTTTTTAACCCTCCTTTTTCTTTTATTCTAAACTACATTAAATTTTTAATGAATCTTTATTTGAATGTTGAAACGTCTAAGACTCTAATCTTTAATGTTACTATTGTGTATTTTCTGCCTTGCGAACACATAGCAATTTTAAAATATACTGTAAAATTATCCCATAAATATGTATGCAGTATTCTTTAAATGAACCTTAATTGTATGTTTAGAAAAATATGATTTTTTTTTTTTTGTAGAAATTGAGTCAGGCCTCATTTAATTGATTTTTCCACGGGCCAGGCCTGTTTTCACTGATTTTTGTACGGCCCGGGCCGTGAACTGTGAAAATATAAACCGGCCGGGATCGGGCCGAACTTTTGATTTTTTCATCGGGCCGGACCAAGGTTGTTTTTGTGCGGGCCGGGCCGGACCTGGTCCTGGAAATTCCGACCCGTGCAGACCTCTAGATTGTGGATCCGATAAGGAATCTCTTTCACGAGGTAGAGGATAGCACCGTCCGCTACTGAGTGTTCTAAGCCAAAATTGAGACAGTATTGATTTTCAGAAAAAGCATAAAACGTTTGGAGCAGTTCTTAGGTGCAGAGACATAAAAATCTCGAAAATCCTAAAAAACACAGCACAGAAAAAAAAATGATCTGTAAGACGATATACGCCAAAATGTCATCCATACTAACTGAATATGATGAAGTTTGATGAAATTCCGTGCTCTAGTTCTTGGGATATAGCTCTCATGGCACACCTGCCAACGTCAGATTTTTTAAAAATCACCACTACGAACCAGAAATTTTATTTTAAAAAGGTACCTTTAATCTACGTGGTACTTATTTCATTTAAATTTGATTTACAAATATGATAATTTTGACAAGGAAGAAAAATAAATAAATAAACGAGAATTTTACGTACATGTTACGGTAATCATAAAAACACAGCATAACAACGCCACCTCTTGAGCGATGCACTCCAAATTTTATCAGCATTAATTTATTTGAAGATCTAAAATAATATGAAATTGGATTAAATTTTGTCCATTAGTTTTTGGATATAATTATCGCGGAAATCATGAAAAACCTAGCATAGCAGCACCACCTGTTGAGCGATATACACTAAAAGTTAATCGGCAGGTATTTCTGTTCAGGCCTATATGCAGTTAAATGAAATTCTTAATGTTGATTCTAACAATATAGCTATCATGCAATAAAATAATTAAGCATAGCAGTGCCACCTGTTGGGCAATATAAACCCAAATCTAAGTTATACCTAGGTCTATCTTAATCTGAAGTTTGATTATTATTAAACTCCATGCATTAGTTCATGAGATAGAAGGGCCACGAAAATTATGTCTCACACAGACTAACAGACATGCACACATTTCCCAAAAATTGTTACATCGCGTTCAAGACATCCCGAAACGTGTAAATCAAGCAATAAACGAAAGTCGAAAATTTTCTCGATTCCAGTACTTTCTTCATATTTATTAGAAGAATGTAAAAACAAATTATTCTAGTATTAGTCTTTTCAATCAGTCTTTCTTAGTATATGTCTACAAAAGAACATATTTTATAATAATCTTATATGTACATATACAATGACACCGAACAAAATTGTTTAAATGTGTTTAAATGTATTTTTTTCTTTTTATATAATGCGCGTGTGTTTAATAAGAGCTCCCAACTACGCAAGATTTAGACCTTCCACTAATAAAATATTTGGGGCATAATTTTCTATTATGGTGCATTTTAGAAATAATGCATACGAAATTTAAAATATGTGTTACTGAATGCAAAAATATAAATGAAAAAAAAAATAGATCATTTTTAACACAAGTTGAATTATTATTATTAACTAGCACGATTACGGGTTGAACATAAAAAAAGGCAAAAAAATGTCAAAAACATAAAATACAAGAACATTTATTTAAAATTTCCGAATTTTTTGCCCCAATCGTTCATGCTCCCCCCCGCCCCTTCCAGCAACCCCTGTGCCAAATTTCGTAGCCCTGTTCCCTGTGGTTTCCGAGTTTTTGAGGTTACATAGATACGCGCACGGATTTTAATAGGGTGGATAAAAGTACGAATTCTTTGTATAAAGTAGTTTTAAAATTAAAACACTCAGGTAAAATATCAAACCATATATTATAAGCGCAAAGAAATAAGAAATCGTTTGTAGTTACTATGAAAGTCTTGAAACTTCTAATATAGAGCAGAAAAAATACGAAAGCTCTTACATTCGTAAATAGAAAGCACTTATAAAATATTTATAAAAGGTAGGAATAATTCGAATGCAAAATTTGCAAAGTCATAAATTTCATTTTTTCATAGTCATATCGTTCCTTTGAAAGTTCATTGTAGCAATTTTCTTGCGGTTGCTGTCTAGCAAAATTTATATTAATGAATGAAACAGGCGAATTTTTAAGAAATCCTTTTTCGATATTTTTAAATAAAACTACTAGACCAGAAAAAAATGAGCTCCTTATATGTGTAGTGAATGGGCAACTGTTAGTAATAGAGCGCTGCACCTGCGCAACTCTGAAAGATCCTTCCGGCCTATCACAATTACATGTTTTTTTTTCTTGTAATTTCCACAGCAACATTAAGATATATGTTATTTTTGTAACTAATCAGCAAGAATACGTTTGCTGTATCAAAACATCACATTCACCAACCTCCTTGTCTCAGCAATAGTCGAAAAGTGCGTTTACATTAACTTCCAGAACAGAATTTGAAAATTAATCAAAACAGATAGTCGTGTATTTCCTTTTAAAGAATCGCAGCTTTTCTCTGTGCAGTTCAAACACGGCAGTTTGAAATTTGGAAAAAATGTATTTTGAGTATTTTCAAAATACAAAATACATTGTAAAACCATCAGAAAATACATTACAAAAATACTTTGATCTTATCGGTTTAAAATACAAAATACAAGATACAAATGTATTTCGAAAATGTATTTCAAATACATGTATTTTCGATACTGCCCAACTCTGCCTGTATATTATAACTTTGCCTTAAAAATTATCAAATTAACAGTGCATGTTCGATCAAAATCAATTCAGAAGAGTCGTAAGTGGTCGGAACGAAATTCCCATTTTCATTTTCTATACTTTGGTCCTTGCGAGGTTAGTTTGGTCCAGCCCATAAAAAAAGATTTTATTCTTTGTACTGAACAAACAATACAAGATAATTTGGAGTTTTTTGCCCTTGAAAAATAATTTATACCCTACTAAGGGTATTTGAATAGTTTGGGGGTAATTTAAATTTTTTTAATGGTAACACTGAATGTGTTTGTAAACAACTGTTTTCGTGTGTAGATTTTAACTCTCCAAACTTTCTATTGTGAAACAGTCTTGATAAGAGCTACAAATAAAGTAAGTGTCAAAATATTACCTTTAGTAACCTATAACCCATGTGTGATCATAATATTTCCTTTAACTTTTTATGTTGGCAGAAAATGTATACGTTTTCATAAAGCTAGCATGAAAACTAGTATTTCGGGGCTACTTTGTGTCAGGCCTGTTTTGGTCCGAAAATAGCCCCAATTACTTAGAAATGCCTTTTATACAACCAAATCGCTTAAAACATGCTTTAAGTAACTTTTTTCAAATGTTACTGTTGCAAAATGTTACATTAATTGAAAGAAATTAAGTTGAAACTGGTGTGAAAGAATAAGAACAAAAGAATTTCTTAAAACATCATCAGAAACTTTTAATTGCGCTAGGCCTTTCGAAAGATCTGAGTCTTTCTTCATCAAGTGCAAAAAAGACGTGCTTCCACTATGAAAGCAATTAAGTCTTGCTGCTGCTTTCATAGTAGAAACACGTCTTCTTTGCGCCTGGCGAAGAAAGACTCAGATCTTTCGAAAGGCCTAGCACAATTAAAAGTTTTTGATGGTGTTTTAAGTTCCTTTGTTCTTGATACATTAATTGTTTTTGTTCCAGTTGCTGAGGATAACATGACGAAAACTGTTTCTCGTTTCTTTAATATTAACATTTGGTTAATTGTGTTTAAATGTTTAAAAAACCCTTTGTTTATCGGGTTTGCAGTGTTAATTTATTAGCAAATGCTATTGCAAGGCTTTTTCATAAATGTATTCATTTCATATGAAACTAAGTGAATGGATCAATGAAGCGCCTAGCAGGGGCTACTTTGTTCCAAAACTTAAAAAAAAAAAATCCTCTTTAAAACCATACAGTTTGCTTCATTGTTTCATGGTAATTGTTTACAACTCCATTTCGACTTTGAAAAATCACATATAATATTTTTTAATAATGGAGATGTGAGTGGAGCCAGGAAAAAGTGACCCGTTCGACGGCACATAATGGATGAAAATATTACCGAATATACAGAAATTAATTCTAATTATTAAATGAATTTAAAATTTAAGTATACTGCACCAAATTTAGCAACATATCTAAAGACTGTTAATAATAACTTATATTTTGGACATATACGACACGATAAAATAATGCCGAGTACTATTATATTATAAAGAATGTTATATTTCTATTCTCTCATTCATCAAATGCGACGCTACTTCCTTTTCGCTGTTTGGTTTGCTTATAGATACGTGATAAAAGATTTTTTTTCCCGTAAGAATATCTTCAATTCGAGAGAATGAACTTTTCAATTTCGATGATGTCTTTTTTCATGTAATCGGACATACGTTTTGTTTGTTTGACTTTCGTTAAAAGTAAATTTCCTGAACAAATAGTTTATTATGTGTAGAACTTATTAAATATTTTATTTATAAAAAAAAAAAATATGGAAGAAGGTACTGAGAAAAACGAGATAAAAAAACTCCCATTGAACGAAACTTTAATTCACTATTTTAACTATTTCTACTATTTTTTTAATAACTAGGGGGCTCGGCCCCCTACGAGCTACGCTCGCCAACCCCCGTCCAGACACCGCAGACTCTAAATGCACGCTAATGTGATCGGCTTTAAAAAGATTTCGAAAGATTGAATTATAATTTAAAAAACAGTGGCGATCTCTCTATAAACGGATTAATACGAATTTCTAATCATTTCTTTTTCATTGGGGAAATTTTAACGCCAAATCCGCTGCGGTACTACTTGATTATCCCGTCGACTAATTTCGCCAAATTATATAAATCGCCAAACCACTCGCCAAATTATACAAATTGACATAATTTTTATTTTAAATAACGAAAGAGCAAATAAATTAGCACAACATTAATAAAAATACAAATAAAACGTCGAAATAAAAATAACTTGATGACGTAGACACGTGTAACAACATTTCAAAATAAGCTAATATAAAAGGAATTAAGTAAACAGAATCTTTGTCTCCCGGTATTTTTTAACAAAGCGAAAAGAAAGTTCTTTTAAATGAGCCATTTTAAATTAATCGTTTTTAATCTGACGTAATTTTGACCAAACTATTCTTTCTCTTTTTAATATTCACATGAAAATACTCGTGTTAGAAATGAAATATTATTTGCGTTTTCCTAAGAAAAATAGTTGAAAAGTATCCTCTCAAAATATCAAATAAATGTCTAGCGCAATTTGTAAATTTAAACCGTTTTGCAATATTATTTTGTGTTCATTTTATGTAATAAGTGTAATGTGACGTAAATATGACGTAATTTCTCCTATTTAAAACTTCTAACGCATGTTAATAAATTTATTATTTTACAAATTCCTTTCTCTCTTAAAATTCACGTGTAATTATAGTTTTTATGACGTAATTTTTAATAAGTTCCTGCTTTTTGCACATAATTATTTAATTCTAATTCCAAATGTTTTTTTTCTGTTTATAATAGTCACGTGTAAATAAATTTTTAACTTATTACACGTATAAATATATATATATATATATATTTTAAGTAAACATTATTGTTTCTGCTGTTTATACAGTTGGCAACAGTTTAAATTAATATCACTTTCTAAAATCTGTAAAAAATATCTCTCGAAATGCTGAAAATTTGAATTTAAAATAGATATAAAACCTCGAAAAATGAGTCAAATTAAAAAAAATAAATCAATTCTGTACACCGGGAAATTATAACGTATAAAATGAACTAAAAATTATTAAATTCCGATGTATAGTTTTTGCTACTATAAAACTTTTTTGGTGGAACGATTTTGTCCAACTTTAGCATTAAATATCTCTTAAAATAATTCTTCGATTTGAAAACTGTCTGCATCAGCGTGTTTGTCAAACATTTCTGTATAACACTACCGATTTTCATATTTTTGTATGCATTATTTTTTTTTATATTAACGAAGAAAGACCTCCGGTCACAAAAAATTCAAAACCGGCGGCAGTGACAGCGGTAGTTACTTTTTTTTTAGAATAGAGAGAAATTAGAAATAAACTAAAAAAACAGGAATTCTGTTTTTTCAGAATTTAGTGACGCCCACGATGAAAAAAAAGACATATGTATATAAATATAGAAAGTAAAAAAAAACATATTTCAGTTTTAAGACATAAAACACACGCTTTTATTTTATATAGAATGACGTCATTCGCACCAGGAGGAAGAATTACGATTTAGTCTTAAACAACATTTACAGTAAAGTATTTATATGATGTCACTATCCCTAAATAATACACAAATCCTAAAAAAGAGATATCGTTATTCATGAAACTCGACAAAAAAAATATCGGCTACCTCATGATTCATATGCCTTCATTTGCTTTCAATATTAATATAGATATTTAAAATTAAATATAGTTTATAATAGCTACATGTTTTATCAGAAATCATTCATTTATATATTTTTTTCAAAATAGCACGTATATTACTTACATTTATTTTTAATTGTCATGGTAAAATGGCAACAAAAAGATATAATTACAATTTTCCAAATATTTTTCCTTTACTTTCGACAGAAATGTTGCTAACATTCAACAAATGGTGCTAGAAACTTCAAAGAAAAAATAATATTTCAAATATAAATTGAGATTCAGTTTTCAAACAAATTGCATTAAACAGTACTTTTCTTTTCCAATACAACAGTATAAAAATTAAAAATGTGCGATGCTTAGAAGTAAAAAAAAATGCAGTACAGTATTTAACAGTACAATGATGAATCTGCTTTGTTTTATGGCTGGCATATACAACGGAACGTTATTTTTTGGAGAAGAAACTTTAATTGATGAATGAAAGAAATAGCATATCGGGGCTAATAAAAACATAGATATACATACATACGTACACATTTGTAATTATATACGTCTATTTGCGATTGTATGAAATTAACAAGTGATTTTTCTTAATGGTTATAATGTACACTAACTTATCTTTAAACTATGAAAAAAGGTGCGATCAATGTCCAGACAGCAAAAGATCTAGAAATCAAAGGTCTAGATCTATTGACAGATATTGATTGATAACTCATCTAGATATTAACAGTTGAATGCAGGCGATATTTTAGTGTGTATGTGTGTTTTAATATATGTTATAGTACGTGTGTTTTATTACATGTTGCCGATCGATGTAATAGTAAAATCTATTCACGGTTGTCCCGTCATCCAAGGCTGTCTGATTGATGGCTGGTGACTTTTCCTACATAGTTTATTGGTGAAAAATTGCAGGCCCAGGTATCGGCCGGAGTGGCTCAGTTGTTAGAGCAACAGCCTAGTACGCTGTGGTCCCAGGTTCGATTACTGGCTCTGGCTAATTTTTCACTCCTGTTGGGTTTTATTGTATTTATTGTATGTATGTCTGTATAATATTTATATATATATATATACACCTTTAACAGTTGAATGCAGTCGTTATTTATGTGTGTTTTAATATATACCGTAGTATGTGTGTTTTATTATCTAGAAATCACTTCTAACGATTATCTTAATTGCCGACAGAGTATCGGTTATCCCCCAGTGACATTACCAGGATAGCAATAAATAATATCTTTCCGTGTAAATCAATGCATATAAAATGACTAACTACTAATGAAAAAGCCATAAAAATAAATTAAAAGATATTATAATGTAAAATCCCCATCTATGTTAACATTAGTGATGACGCTCATGTGTGTAACTAAAATTTTACAAAAAATATCAATTTCGTGGAAAATCAAAATCACACATCAATTGTTTTCACTTATTTATCGAGTGCGACTCGACAAAATAATAATAATAATAATTAATACAATCGCAGCAATGGGCAACACTGTTTCAGGAAAATAATCTTAATATTATCTTTCGTCAATAATTGCTATTGAAATCTACCACGGAGATTAATGTTTAAAAATAGTGGCAAAAATGGAGGAGACTACTCTTCCTCTCTCCAAAAACAAGAATTTTAAGGGTGCAAAACGTATAAAGAAAAAAAAGTCCGTATAAACATTTGTATTGTTGATATAATCAATCGTTTATAAGAAATATATTTTTCAGTTTCCAATATATATTTCATAAACCAGGGCTTTGTTACATAAAATATAATTGTAACATTTTATTAATAACACTTTCGAACACAGTTATGATCACTTTCCAACATAGTTAAAAAGTGTTTATGAATTAAGTTTGCTCTACTCTCTGTCTGTCTGCGCTCTAACTCGCGTTAATATACTTGGAATATGTAATTTTTATATGTTTTTAGGGTTTCCTATAAGAAATTCTGCATTGAAAATGAAACATGTCACATTTGTCGTTCGTTTACATGACGCACAAAAGATTTCTATCACAGTATGATCTATGCGGGAAAATCGTTTGCGAAACATTTTATTTCAATTGCTTATTTTGATTTATCTATACATGAAGAATTGTTCAAAATGGATTTATATGATTCTTTATTTGTATTTTAACTATCACATTTAATTGTATGAAAAACTAATTTTTGCAATAATATTCTGTTAGAGTTTGAAAGAGTTTTATTTCCGATGTATAATTTATGTTCTTTTTTTAATTCTTACCTGAATTTATCCATATACACGCAAAACGTTAGAAACATATCTGATTGTATTGTACCGTAATAAAAAAAATAATGATGCAGCAATGTAACAGTTAAATACGCACTAAATGAATTTTTATGTTTATTCGTGCAAAATGTAGATTTGTATTCTGCTTTTTCTATAATTCTAAAAATAGTACTTAAAAGATGAAAACTGAGATAAAAATAAACTAATTAATATTTTTAGTCTTTGAAACCGATTAATACCCGATAACCGATAAACTTTTAAACCGGTAATTTCATAAAACATAAGAGCTTATAATAGAAAAATAATGTAAATAGAAATCAACATTCGATTTTGTTATTACAGCTATTTAATAAAGACCTCTGATATTATGCCTATTATTTTTTTACTCTTCCATGAATTATGCATATAAATTTATTTAATGAAAATCATTGAATTTCAGTTTGAATTTTACAGAAGTTCATGAATTATTTATTTGCAGTAAATTTTGCGATCTCAAGAGAAATACTGAAGTTTTGCCAAAAGGATATTTCTTTTTTCTTAGATTAACGACAATGCTCATTTGCATAGCAACAGCTTTACTTGAAATTAATATTAATAGTTTTCTTTTAGCAATAAATAACATTCTAGAATTTTAATAATGTTTCTGTTTTTGATATTCTATTCACAAACAGAATAGATTTTAAAAACATAAGATTAAAAGTTTTAGTTATATTAGATTTAAAAAAAAAATTTTTCTCTTCAGGAAAATTGCAGACAGTATTTTTTTTTTCATAATTATAATTTTAATATTTTTAAAATATTTAGATGCTTAAACACTGTATTTTGATTCTGCAAAATTTATTTCGTTTAAAGCATACATTTTTTACGGGTCAAAATTTGATTTGAAAATGATATTACTAACTGGTGACCGAAGCTTGGATAAAGAATTTAAAAGTACAGTGGAACCTGGTTAAGACGCTCACGGTTAATACACGATCCCGCTTAATACACGGATTTTTTCTGATCCCCTGAACCTCGCCCGTAAAACTAATGCAAAAATATCACGTTTAAGACGCGAACAGTTATTACGCGATAGATTTTCGGTCCTTTGTGGCAAAAAATAACGTTGAAGACGCGAATTCCTTCTCTCTTCTCCAGTGTTTCCAATTTAGCGGGTTTTTTTTTATTCAGATAAAAAACACTGGTTTTGTATACTAATATTTACTTTATTTAATAACAAATTAATTTAAGCGAATATTACTAATCAAAAATAGTGGTAGATATTGTAATTATCCCCCCCCCTCTAAATTAGCAACACTGCAATTCTTCTTTGATCTCGTGTCCTAACATTCTTTGTCTCTCGCTTCGAATGTATATATATATATATATATATATATATATATATATATTATTATTATTATTATTGTAGTAGAGAGAGTTACATAGAGAATTCGTGATGCACAGGTAAGCCATAAAATTATTATCATTAAAGATGATTATGCCTGTTGTTAGTTAGTTTTTAATTGTACATTATATCACTACTATGTTTTATAATTAATGTTATAGGGAAAAAAGGAAAAGAAAAAGAAACCCGCAACGATTAAACAAATACGACTGTGGATGTTTAATTCTTTTATGATTTCTTTACTTTTGCTATGTTTATAATATTTGTTGCACAAAAATTAATAAGGATAGTTTTTTCTTACATAAAAAAGGACAGATTATATTGGTACTCGTTATCACAAGTACAAAATGTGATTTTAATAACTGGATTGTGCTTCAAAATTTAATATTTTTATTATTTCTCTTAAAAAGAGAAATTAGTCTAGCAGAAAAATTAGTTTTGCTGTTTTATCTTTGGTTGTCACGTATTAACGGCAATAAAGCCATGTTTAAAAGCAATGAATCCATATTTATTTACAGTTAATATTCTAGTCGGTCCTATAAAAAGATACACTGACAAGGAAGGTCTCCATACGGGCATAACGCAGAAACATCTGAAAAAATTACAGAATGTTCTTCTCATATGGATATATATGTTTATTCATTTTTTTTTTGGCGGAACCCCGATCCAGCGTCCGTAAAAAATAACGAAATTTTCGCTTATTTGGCGATTTATCACCGGTTGGCGATGAAAAAAAAATAAGCTTTTATGTAGGTAAAACCTTTTTATGTTGAATTTCTCTATATAAGTTTAATTTAAATAACTTTAGTTGTGTCATTTTTAATTTGTTTTAACCATAGTTTGTCATATATATTTATATGTATTTATAATAAAATTTAAATATCATATTTTACGATTTAAAACAAAATTTAAATTTAAATATATATATATATATGAATAATCATATATTGTTGGGAATGTCACATTCACCTTGAAAATGTATCGAAATAAAATAAAACTTGCTTAAAAGGTGCATTTTTATACAACAGATGTCACAATATAAAAGATGTTAACACATATTACACTTTTTAAAAACTTAAAAAGAGTTTACAAATATAATACACGCGCCTATTATATTTGTAAACTCTTTTTAAGTTTTTAAAAAGTGTAATATGTGTTAACATCTTTTATATTGTGACATCTGTTGTATAAAAATGCACCTTTTAAGCAAGTTTTATTTTATTTCGAAAATTTAAATTGTTTTAAATTATTTCAAACTCAAAAATAAGGCAGATAGAACACTGTCGATTTGATTTTTTTGCTATGGAAACGACTTCGTCTTCGATATGGAAATGTAAAATCAAATGTCAGCTGACTATAACTTAAAACAGATATTTGCAACTTGCAAAGCAGAGAAAATATTTTTACAGTGATAAAATTAAATAACCACAGCAACAAGCAACATCTATGTGTAATATAAAAAATATGTAATAGCCTCTTTCATTGATTAAGTTTAAATTCATTAAATATCGTGCATTCTAAAAAACAATAAACAATTTTCCGATGCATTAAAATCGTTTGCTTTTGGCGAGGAAAAATCCTGCTCGCCAAATCGCGTGTTACTTTCGTATTTTCGCGCCAAATATTCGAAAGTATTTTATTTTTTTACTGACTTTCTACTGAAATTCCGCCGCTAAATTTAACTGATACCTTATTACATACATGAGTAGTTTCACTAGCAATTTTTTTCAACGTATTCTGAGTATGCCCTGTAAGGAGACCTTCCTTGTGAGTAAAGTTGGATAGAATTAAATTTAAATCTAAATTTATGTATAAGACACAATTATCGACCATAAACATATAAACACTCTAAATCGAAATGTCTTAAATTCAGACACTTAAGTGTCTGAAACGGAGTGTTCAATTTTCAGACATTTTAAAATGTCTGAATTTTTTCAGACACTTTTTGCGTCTGAATTTTAGACGCTTCAAACGTCTGAATCGCAGCCATTTTTTAAAAGCATTACACGTAGCCATGTTTGACCACGTTGATCCTGGAAAAGTATATGGCCATTATTCTGCCCTACTCCCCCCCCCCACACACACACACACACACAGCCTTATTTTAGGGGATCCAAAATATGGTATGCAATTTTCATAAAGCTGATAATCGAAATCTTTTTCGACTTTGTACTGATTATAATCAATATTTTGAATTTATAGAGTAGAATAAGATTAAAAATTAAAATATTTGTCACAATACAGTAAAACCTCTCAATAGTAGGCACCTTAGAACCGTGGAATTTGTTCGCTATTCGGAAGTGTCTGTTTTTCTGAAGTAAAAAATATAAAATATGTGCATGTTGTTAATAAAAAATGTTCTTCTTAAATAGTTGTGTCCTCTATGTAGGAGTGTCCGTTATGGAGATTTTACAACAAAACTTTCATAGGACAATTTTCTTCAGCGAACACTGACCTTTTTCAAGATAAATACATTTTTTTTACCTCATAAAAGCGAACACAATCGAATAGCAGGCAAATTCAACGTTCCAAAACGCGTTCAATTCGCGAGGTGGCCGCGATTGAGAGTTTTTACTGTATTTATTTTTTTATTTAGTTTTTAATCTAATTGTACTTTTAAAGTTCAAAATGCTGATTATAATCAATAGAATGTTGAAACACATTTAAAATATAAGCTTTAAAAAAAAATCCATATCGAATTTGGAGCACGTAAAATCGTAGGGGGGGGAGGGGGGGAGGGTCTGCCCATGCTTTAATCAGGCCCTCCTTCTGGAAAAAGTCCAACCCTGTGTTATGATTCGATAAATGTACGTGTCAGTTTTAAGTGCAAAATCTAGCTATATGCAAATAAATATTTTATAAAAATCTACCTCTATACTTTGTATTCATTTTTAATTTCAAATTACTTTTTAACTAAAAGTAATCAAAAAATCAATATTATATAATTATTTCAAATGAAATATATCTGTATATTTTTACCGCATTCTTACAATTACGTTAACGGTACATGATTACATGAATTTAAGAATCTAAAAATAATCATTAAAATTTAACAAAGTGACTACAGATAACGCGAGATCCTTTTTCTAAATCTTTGTTGACATCAACAAATTTTTTTCTGATTCAACGTCTACATTAGTGACGTCAATTTCCGTTCTGAAGCTGTGGTTTTGACTTTTGAATCATAAAAAGATCATATGTTGACTATTCTCAGTATGGCAAATGGGATATTTCTAAAATACTCGGAAACACTAAAATTATAGCAAAGGGAAATCTTTTAATTAGAATGACCGGATTTAATGAGTTTTATCAGTCAAAACATTTTAAAATAAATAAATGAACACAAGTAATTCGCTGTATTAAATATATGGGGGAATCAATGAATGGAAAGATGTCCGAACTATATTCTTTTTTAAAATTTATGATGTACACACTATGAGGCAGAAGAAAACTTCATTAGACAAGAAAAGCATAAATAATAAATAAAAGCAGCTATTAACAGGAATGTTTACTATAAATGCTTTTGAATTCCAGTACATAACACATAATAAATCTATCAGAAATGTAAAAATCGATGTAAACATTACAAATGCTGCCGCATTAAATGCTTATAAAAATATTGTATACGTAAATAAATAATTAAAAAGGGTACTTCAGAGTAATAATTACACCAAAAAATACTATTAAGGTAGTCTTGATGGTAATTAAGAAGTATGAGCCAATCAACAGGCGATGTCACTGCGATTTTTAAAGTAATGGCTACATAAGAAAAGGCTTAGGAAGGTGTAAAATTAATAAATTCAGTAACCGCTAATATACACCATGCAGAGACACCAAAATTTATTTTAAAGATAACATTGGATAGAAAATAATACAGAAATATGATTGCAGATGATTTGAAGAGTAGAAATTTAAATATTAGCAAAATAAAATTTTAACATGGAAATACCATAGGCAAAATGCTTTGAACATATTTTGGCATAACTCAGGAAATAATAAAGCTATAGACTCGTGTGAGGTCTTCATTTAAAGATAAAACAATCACAGAGAGTTTTAAATACATAGTTAAGACCCCACTTACCTGGGAAAAGGTCTGATTATTCCAAAAGCACATTCGCCCAGAGGACGTCCGGATTGGAGGCTACGTTAGTATCCGTTAATTAGGCAGACTTGGATATTTAAAAAATAAAATCCCCTTGCACATCCGGCTAGCTCTGTTAAAAGGATGGAAAATTTCCATCCTGAAAACATAGCCCGCCAGACAACAGTTCTCTTTACAAATTTGACGAGATGAAGAACACTGTATTAGTTTTATAGATAAATATTAATACGGAGTACCACTATGTCGATAGAAATTAAATCCCGGAACTTCACATTCCGCAAAAAACAATCAAGTCAAAATAAATTATTAGTTAAAATGTACGCGTACATAAAAACAAGCATTCAGTTTGAATTACAAACGAACATCGAGTTCGAAAGGAAGACGCATGCGCAACTGAGAGTGCCCCCTGGTGAATGCGGAGCGGAGTTACAAAGTGTCTTAAAATTAGACACTTGCAGATTTTTTAGACACTTTTATCAGTTCGTGTACACTATGATCATAGTAAGACACTTAGGTGTTTTAAATTAAGACATCTTTTGTGACTGAATTTTCAGATTCAGACACTTAAGTGTCTGAAATTCTTTTTCAGTCACATATGTATCTTAATTTAAGACGCCTTTATTTGCAGTGAATGAAAGCTCTAAAGTTCATTTAGACGATTAGATGTGTAAATAAGCCCAGTTCCTGCAACATTGTGCAAATCACGTTTACTACGCGATCCCGCTTAATTTGCGACTTTAGTCCACACCCATGAAGCACGTCTTACCCGGGCTCGACTGTAGTTTCAGTTATAATTTGTTCTCTCAAATTAATTAACACATAATTTTTTTAACATTTGTCGTGTAGCTTTAGTTCAACTATTGGAATTTGGCAATTAATGCGATATTACTTTAATGTCCCTTCTATCTCTTTCTCAAACACACGCACAGGATAATTTCAAATTATACATTTAGAAGTTTAAATTTTTTGTCGAAAATAAGTTCCCCAATTCAACACTGGTGGAATCTATGCTAGCTACTGTATGTTGGGAATTCTCTTTGGAGTGTTCGTAAACCGCAACGGTTTATCAGAATCATGTCAATCCCATAATATGTCTCATTCGCATATGTTGAATGAATATATTGAGCTTTAAACAAGAAGATATTGAAAACTGTAGTGGCATTAGGTAAAGAATAACCGCACAGAAATGAAGTAAATAGAGCAATTATCAGCACAGACATGGGGAAAATGTTTGTAAATATTTAAACAGTAAATGCAAAAAAAATTAGAACTGTCTGTAGCGTTTAAAAAACAGCGTGAGGGGGCGGGCATAAATTATAATTACTACTAATTCTAACTCTGAGAAAAAACATTAAAAATATGGATTGAATCTCATTGATTTAATTATAAATATTATGAATTTCTAATTGATATCAGTTTCTGTCAATCTGAAAATAATAAATAAATAAATAAATCGAAAGAGTTGTGTATGCTTCACTATTCCCCATCAAATAATAACATTTTAGGCATATAAATTTATTCGAATAATATCTTAAGTTACGAAATATCGAATGCATGTAGGTCTAATTTCGCCAAAATGAAATATAAACTCATATATTCTTTATATTATGCCATAATTTTTAAACGTTATTTCAAAATTACATAATAAAATATAAATTAATCCAAAAGACTTTTATAATTAATGAGAATAAATAAACAAACAGTAACTCAACATGAACCCAAATTGAATTCCTGTTCATAGGATGGTAATTCAAACAAAAGTCGGAAAAGCGTTTCTACCTACTGCACTAATTTAACCACATGTGTCAACTTGAAAGCGTCTCCAGCTTCCTTATAGATTATATAAACACGAAAAAATTTAAAGGTCCAAACATGAGAATAAACTTTAAATTTTAAAGACAATAGAATTATGAAAAAAAAAAAACATTATAACCTATTTTTCATAATTTAATAACAAGATAAGGAAAGTTCACAATTTCTTCTAGAAAATGTTTTATGAACATATTTGTGATGTCTGGGTGGCGTCAGTAGTTCTGAGCGCCGGCGCGTCATTGGTCACGTGACACGCGTGCGTGAGGGAGAAAGGATTAGATCCTGCTTCAGAGATGTAGAGGTAGGCCTTGCATGTGGGCCTGCGAGAGTTTGAAAATATAAAACGACGGTGCTGTCATATGCTACGGGCACCGGAGTGTTACAATTTTAGTAGTTAGTGAAGTAAAGATTTATGTGCGCTAGATAAATATGGAAGTTGTGAAAGGTGAATATTGTGCATTCTAAAGCTGAAATTAACGTCTCTTTGTACATAGTGGTGTCATCATTTGTGCTGTCATGTCTTTCTGTGGAACGTTTTTCTGTTCCGACAAAGGCAGGTATTAAATTTTTGAAATCTGTAAAAGAAATGGCATTTTATTTGTAAGTGAATGAAAATTTTGGGAATTGTGACATTTATTTATAGGTAAAATTAACTTACCTACTTTCACGATTCTAAATTTATTCGCAACATTCTCAGATTCATTAATAACATTACAGCAGTTTACAAAAACATTTAAAGTTGAACCAATAAGTAAACCGTACCCGACAATGTTAAAAATGTGCTGCAAACGGTCCAGCTATTAAACGTTATTTTAGAAATCTGTTACATAACCGCAATTTAACTCTATTCTACTCCTAATATGGACAGAATAGAATTAAATTGCAGTTATGCCGCCGTTTTCAAGTAAAACTGTCCAATGACTGGATAGTTTTATGCCACGTTTTACCGAATACAGAACTCTGTGTCACACAGAACTAATTACAGTACACTTGACTGAAAATAAACTGAAATGTCATTCGCGTTATCTATTGTGTATCGTATGCTCTACGCTTACAGGAGGCAAACTAAAAACAACTCAACGGTATGTTCGGCTTGTAATTATAAACTTAGATTATTGATTCAGATGCCGCCATCCGAAAAATCTTCAAGAGTCTATTTAGTCCAGGCAATAGGGAATTTTACCTAGCAAAATTAATGGTAGTACTGGAAATCGGCTTACTAGATGTTTTTTGGGTCGCTGAATCCGAATTTGTAACTTCCCACCAAAATTTCCCCCGGCAAAAGCCCCAAATTTTGGTAAAAAGCCCCCCAAAAAAGGTTTTTATTAAAAAAATCATAATTAAATATCATAATTTATTATTTAAAAATCATAATTTATTAAAAAAATATCTAAAAATTCAGAAAGTAGACAAAATTTCCAACAAATTAGAGATATGACATTAGGACTTAGGATGAAGGGGAAGGGGGGATCTGTCTCGGAACATGCGCGCGGTGCTGCATAAACTAAGTTGCGCAATTCCACTTAACCACTCACATGTTTACATTCGCCCTCCCATCTCCCCTCCGAACTTTCTCTATAAGGTTTACTTTAAGATTTTTGGGTCGCTGAATCCGAACTTTTAACTTTCCCCCAAAAATTTCCCCCAAAAATTTCCCCCCGAAACCGCCTCCAAATAGTTGTTTTTAACTTAAATTTCTTATTGTTTTAGGGGAAAAGCATTACGAAATTCAGAAACTAGACAAAATTTGCAACAAATAAGATATATGACATTATGAATTAGGATGAACGGGGAGGGTGAGGGCTGCCTCGGAACATGCACTGCGGCGCTACGTGCACTAAAAGATGAAGTCCAGGCAATAGGGGATTTTATCTGGCAAAATTAATGGTAGTACTGTAAATCGGCTTTCTAGATGTTTTTTGGGCCGCTGATACCGAATTTGTAACTTCCCATCAAAATTTCACCCGGCAACAACCAAAAAAATTGATTTTTTGAAAAAATTTGGTTTTTGAGAAAAGCGCGCGGTGAATGTTCCGAGGCAGCCCCCTCTCTCCCCGTTTATCCTACGCCATAATATCATATATCCCATTTGTTGCAAATTTTGTCTAGTTTTTGAATTTTGTAATGCTTTTCCCCTAAAACAATAAGAAATTTAAGTTAAAAACAACTATTTTGGGGGGGGGGATTTTTGGGGGAAAGTTAAAAGTTCGGATTCAGCGACCAAAAAAACTTAAAGTAAACCTTATAGAGAAAGTTCGGAGGGAAGATGGGAGGGCTAATGTAAACGTGTGAGTGGTTAAGTGGAATTCCGCAACTTAATCCACGCAGCACTGCGGCGCATGTTCTGAGGCAGATCCCCCCTTCCCCTTCATCCTAAGTCATAATGTCATATATGTAATTTGTTGGAAATTTTGTCTACTTTCTGAACTTTTAGCTACTTTTCCCCTAAAACAATAAAAAAATGGAATTTATTAATAAAAACCTTTTTTGGGGGGCTTTTTACCAAAATTTTGGGGAGTTGCCGAGGGAAATTTTGGTGGGAAGTTACAAATTCGGATTCAACGACCCAAAAAACATCTAGAAAGCCGATTTCCAGTACTACCATTAATTTTGCTAGGTAGAGTCCCTATACGGTCTCTATTGCCTGGACTAATTTCAGTTCTTCCGGTCAAGGGACAGTTCCTCCTCCAGATCTCTGTACCTCATCGCTTTTTCAATATTATCCATCCAGTTCTTTATGGTCTTCCTCGTTTCCTTTTTTTTTAATTTGTTTTATAATTAAACTCGATTTTGGGTTGTCATCTAATATGGTTCTCATTACTTTCATCATTTCCTCGATTCTTTCATTTCTTATTCTTTCTATTCTTGATATACTGCATGATCGTCTAATGGCAACGATTTCTACTGCTGCTAATTAGCCCCGTTATGTTATTTCTTTCTCACAGCGATTAAAGTGTCCGTACAATAACGTTCCGTTGTATAAGCCAGTCGTTAAACAAAGGAGATGTTTCATTGTACTGCTAAATACTCTACTGAAATTTTTTAAACTTCTAAGCATCGCACATTTTCACTTTTTACACCGTCGTATTAGGGAAAAAATGTACTTTTAATGCAATTTGATTGAAAACTGTGCATCTCAATTTATTTTTGAGATATTAATTTTTTTGTAGTTTTTAGCGTCATTTGTTTAATTTTGGCAAGTCAAGTACTCCATTTCTGAAAGTAAAGAAAGAAAATTGGAAAAAAGTTATTATATTATTTTGTTGCCATTTTCAAATACCTACTGAAAAAATTTTAATTAAAATGCGTGCTATTTTGGAAGAAATATAATTAAAAGATTTTTGATAAAACATGGAGCTATAATAAACTATATTTAATTTAATTATCTATATTAAAAACAATTGAAGGCATATGAATCATTAGATAGCTGATGTTTTTTTTGTCGAGTTTCTTGATTGACAATATCTGTTTTCTTGGATTTGTGTATTATTCAGCGATAGTGACGTCATATGAATACTTCACTGTAGATGTTGTTTAAAACTGAATAGTAAATGAGGAATTCTTCAGAGGACGTGAATGACTTCATTTTCTATAAAATAAAAGCGTGTGTTTTAAGTCTTAAAACCGAAATATGTTTTGTATTATCTATATTTATATACATTTTTTTTCATCGGGGGCGATACTAAGTTCAGGAAAAACAGAATTCCTGTTTTATTCTTGTCTTGTTTCTTTCTATCTGTCTTCATAATTCTACACCTTTCTCCTCCATATAACAATACGCGCTTTACAATAGAATCTCTATATATATTTATCTTGCGTGGCGCGACAATAGGACTGAATTTGCTGTTTACCTTTTGGCAACAACCGCAGTAACACAATTAATTTGCCTTATTACATTCCACCAATCAGAAGAGTGATTTCACCACTTAAACTCGCGTCATATTTAAAAGGAAAATTTTAATAATTTTCATAAAATGTAAAGATAATAAAACGATTCCGTTTAATTATGTACTAATCACGTAAGAGATTTATAGACAGAGATTATTTATTGAGAAATAATATTTAGTAATCGATGTAAATAAAATGACAGTGAATTATGAACTGCCAATGACGTCACGAGCTTTTGAGTCTATATAAAATGAAATATTTTAGTACGATTTTGTCTATGGGACGTCATATTCATTGGACTTTACATCTAATTCAGCAAATTAAAATTCAGAGCAGGAGCTCTTTTTAAGCACAGTACGATTTTTGGAAGATGTAAGAATAGCACTGGCCATTGGTTCGTTTTACAGTCACGTGATGCATTCAGAAAATCAGCTTTTTGATCAAAATTTTTTTTAGACACCTCAGAAAACGTGTTGTTTACTTTTTGTTAACTTGCCAAGTGTCTGAGGGATATTGTGTTTTTCACGTCGAACGAACTTTAGATAGTGTTTGTTTTTGAACTATCTTGGTATCAGGTAGTGTTTTTAGCGCACAGGCTATCAAAGCCTGAGCGCTAATGTGCCCGCCGCCAGTTCTGTACGTATGTATGTATGTACGTATGTACGTAACGCGATAACTCTTGACAGAAACATCCGACTCGCTTCAATTTTTTTTTCTAGGTTCATTCTGATAAGACTCTTCCCTGATTAGTTTTGGGGGTTCATAGGTTAAATTTAAAAGGGGAAAGGGAGGCTAGTCCCCCTTAATTTAGATAAATGGGTTTTTCATGCAGAATTAATCGATTTGCTCCAAATTTGGTATACCAGTTTATTATGTTAAGGAGCTTCCATGATTAAATTTGGAGGTTCATTAGTTAAGTATATAGGGGAAAGGGGGCTAGACCTCCACCTTAATTTAAATAAATGGGTTTTTCATGCAAAATTATTCGATTTGCCCCAGATTTGATATACCGGCATATTAAGAAGCTGCCTTGATTAGATTTGAAGGTTCATTATTTAAGTACAAAGAGAGGAAAAATTGGGGCTAGACACCTACTTAATTTAGATAAATGGGTTTTTCATGTAGAGTTATTCGATTTGCTCCAAATTTAGTATACCGGTTTATTATGTTAAGAAACTACCTTGAATAGATTTGGAGGTCTATTGGTTAAGTATAAGGGGCGGGCTAGCCATATTCCCCTTAATTTAGTTAAATGGGTCTTTCATGCAGAATTATTCGATTTGCTTCAAATTTGATATACCGGTTTATCCCGTTATGGCGCTTCCTTCATTAGATTTGGAGGTTCATTTGTTAAGTATAAAAGCGGGAAAGGGGGCAAGTCCCCTCCCTTAATTTAGATAAATGGATTTTCATGCAGAATTATCCAATTTACTTTAATTTTTTTTCTATGTTCATTCTGATAAGGGATTTTCCCTATTAGGTTTGGAGATTCATTAATTAAGTATAAAGGGAGGGAAGGGGGTTACCACATCCTTAATTTAGCGATATTTTTTTTTCATGTAGAATTATCTGATTTGCTTCAAATTTGGTATACCTGTTTATTATGTTAAGGAGCTTCCCTGATTAGATTTGGAGGTTAATTGGTTAAGTATAAAGGGGAATACTTAACCAATCCCCCTTTATTTATTTTTTGAGGGACATTATTCTATGAAATAAGTGTATAATATGCAGTTAGTGTGAATAGCCTGTGAGCTAATTGCCAGCAGTTTAACTGGGCGCCTTTCTTCTTATTTCAAGAGTTTATCGCAATAAATTTAAGCCATGTAGCACCAACTAAATGCATTTTTAATTGTGATTTCAACGACGTTTTCAATTACTGTTTTTTTTTTTTTTTTTTTTTTTTTTTTTTTTTTTTTTTTTTTTTTTTTTTACCTTAAGATTAAACTATGTGCAAATTACTTAGAAGATGAAAAAATATTTAAAAAGGTCTTAAATCACTTTAATATCCTTAGTTCTTTCAAATATATACATAGCCTTCTTCAGAGAATACCTGACTGTATTTTCTGACGAAGGCTGTGTATATAGTTGAAAGTACTAAGGATACTAAAGAAATTTAACACCTTTTAAAATATTTTTTCATCTTGTAAGTAATTTGCACTTAGTGTAATTTTAAGTTTAACTTCTTAAATATGAATTTAGCATTCTATTTATTTATTTATTTTGTTACCTTAATTTTCATTTTTTTTTTTTTTTTTTTTGAAAATTTCATAAGTTAAAAGGGTTTATGATAGTACTCATTATGGCTAGATTTGCTGTAAAAATGTCGAGCGAGCGAAGCGAGCAAGGGACGCGCAGCCTTCCCAATGTGAATTGCGTCGCAATTCACCGGAGTTGGCGAGCGTCAGTGGACAGGGCAGAGACCCTAGTTGTATATATTATACTTTCTTTTACTTGATATGTCCTTACTCCAACAAATAGAATTTAATAGATTTACAGCCTTTTCCCCTTGACAAATCATGTATTTAATTTCCTGTGATTCTCTTATTTCACTATCAATGTCTATACCAAGCTATCTATGATGCTTATAGCTTTATAATTTTATGTTATTGTTTAGATTTGGACATGACTCATTTCTTCCTATACATAGGTATTTGATCTTGCTAATGTTCATGTAAAGCCCCGCCTCTCATGTTGCTCCTTTATTTTATCGTCATTTCTGCTAAATCATTTTTACGTTTTGCAATTATAATTTGCTCATCTGCTCATTGTATAGTAAAAGTTTAAGTTCCATACCCTTTAAGTCCCATTTCTCTGCATTCCTCTTTCCAAATTTTCAATGCTTCTTCAACATAAATTTTAAAAAGTGTCGGGGCCTTCTGAGCCTTTTATCGGTTATAAAGCCTCTCGACAATCTTTAGCCTATTTTACTCTTTGTGTTTGATTGTCTGTAAAGCTTATCTTCAGTATACTTACAAGGAGAGGATCAACCTTGGTAATCACAGATTTTGATTATTCTTATATATTTTGTAGGGTAGAGGCCCTTTAGTCTCAGGCTCATTTCAAACAACCCTCTTTAGTTCTTGAGAAAGAGGGGGGTGCGCTGTCGTACTATTATAACACAACTTAAATACTTACTTTGTAACGAGTGGACTACGTTTGTCGTAGCTCCATTGGTAAGGAATTTAATCTTTGTTCCGCGGTCTCGGGTTCGATACCATACCGCGCTTTATTTGTTTTTCTCATTTTTTGTTTTATAAATGTACTTCTAATTATAATTTAATAATCTCATTGTCAATTAACAGTTATAATATTGTATGTCAATTATAATTTTAACTTTTATTTTTTTTTATTTATTTTTTTTTTTTTTACTTGTAACGGATTATTTGTAAAGAACCTCATAAAACTCTTTATTTTTTTAAACTCACTTTTAAAATGTATTTCATATATTCTTTATTGATGCAATTATATTGAACAAGTCGTGTGTGTTAATTCGCGATTTTAAAGAAACAACATTTATGCATTGCCTTAACAAGGGAAGCCAATACGATGATATTGTTACTCTGCTTTTAAAATAACAAACATAATTATATTAAAAAGTAGCATATCTTACCTAATTACAACCTATTTTACATATTAAAGATTTTTAAATTTGTAATCTGTATTCTTGGGCTTTGAATTATTTTCTTTTTCTTTTATCTTCTTTCTGCTTTTATTTGAATATGTTTAATGTTAGCATAACTAGAGGGCGTCGCAACAAATTTTGTAATGATTTTAGAAATTTTATTTTTAATAAAATATCCCCCCTTTTTTTTTTAAACGATGAGGGACAAAATGATTTAAGAATTAAAAATTACATTCAACTATTACAAAAATTACATTCAACTAAAATAACATTCAACTATGAAACAAACAAAAAAAAAAGGAAACGGGGAAGACCATGAAAGACCTGGATGAATGATATCTCAAAGGCAATGAGGGATAGAGGTCTGGAAGAGGAATGGACCCTTGACCGGAAGAAATGGAAAAAGACTCTTGGGGATTCTTCGGATGGCGGCACCTGACGCCATAAACCGAGTTTATATATATATTAAAAATGCTAAATTTCAATTTAAATGTGTTAGCATTATAATTAAAGTACGATATTAAAATTTTTAATTGTGATTATTAAATTATAATTACACGTATATTTATAAAACAAAAAAAAAAAAAAAATAGAAAAACAAATATAGCGCGTTCCGAAATCGAACCCGAGGAACAACGAGCAAACGCTGTACCGACTAAGCTACAACTAACTTAGACACCTCGTTACAAAGTAAGTCTTTAAATTGTATTATGATATTAGACCTCCTATTTCTCAAGAACTAAGGAGCTTTGTATAAAATCCGTTGAACCTGAGACTAAAGGGTTTCTACCCTACAAGATATATTAAAATAATCAAAATCTGTGATTACCAAGGTTGGCCCCCTTGATTAAAAAAGTTGACGAAAATCTAAAAAACATTTTGAACAGGGACGAGTGAAAAATTAAGCAGCACCGGTCCATGAACAGATAAAATACGGTTGACACTTGAGAGCCACATATGCAGAAAAAAAGCAGTAGAACAAAAATAAAAAATTGCATTTACTAAGTTGGTGTTTTTGGATGTCTCGTTTAACGGAAAATAAAAAGTTGGAACATTACAGTGATAATGTGAACACAATAAAGTGTCTCATTTTTATCATAAATAGTATCTTAAACTTGAAGATAAACAGTGCAATTCGAAATCCCAGTATCGCTGTTAGGTCTGGTAAAAGTGTTTATTGAATAAAGATAAAGATGCCTGTCTAAATACAAGTTAAGCATTCTGTAATGGTCACCTTTTACTTTATAAATAATTAATAAAATCTAGAATAAGATAATAATTACATATTTATATTTAAGTACATAGTTATACCAGTATTTAGATTAGATAAACACTAATTACTTTTAACAGAACATCCTCATCACGAGAGCTGTTCTGAGAGACGATAGACGTCACAAACTCCGTTTATCAAACAACTGTCTATTTTAATTAAGCTGACTACTAACTTTTCTTTGTAAGATGATCTACGAGGATGGTTCAATAATTATTGTCCCGAGTGTGTATAAAATATTTGTACTGCGATGGTTGATGTGGAATATTGAAGCCTAATGTCTTAGATGCCTATATGCTATATTTCAGACCCGTAGCTGCTGTATTAACATATTTTATTCGTTTTAGGTGTGAGAGGTGGCACGTAGCTTGTAAGGGAGGTGGTGGTGGGGGAGAAAGACTGGTTTGGAGCTTATGGAATCAGACCTGTGAAGGATTTGTGACCATAGATTTGGGATCATAGTGATGTAGCCACGTCTTATCCACTGTCACAAATCTATCTTATGTTTGGCACCATAAGCTCCAAACCACCCTTCCCACCCCACCCCCTTACAAGCTAGGTGCCACCTCAAGCTAGTTTGTGGTCAGAGATCGCAAAGACATCTTTTTACAAAATGTTTGTCTGTCTGTGTGTGTGTCCGTGTGTCCTATTTGTACCATCGAAAACAGCATGAAGTTACTCATAGAATTGAATCAAATTTCATATATATGTTTTTAAATATGGCTAACAGGTTGCAGTTGAAATTGGGATATTCCGCAGAAAGGGATACTCTGATAGTGCTTTTTTACAATTTTCAGTATTTTATCATCGGAAGTGTACAAAGCTAAGTATAGAATTGAACCAAACTTCATATATACATGTTTTTGACTATGGGCGTCAAATCCCAGTTAAAATTGTGGATATTACCTAAGAAGGGATTGTTGTTATTGCACTTATTGTGCGATTTTCTATGTTTGTGTAAAGGCACAGATAGGTTGATGATCTTCAGCAAGTTGTTGGGCCTCCCCACATAGCTGAACCTTTAAGAGTACAGATTTATAGTAATATACTAATGCACTACACTAATAAAGCATAAACATATAATATAGCACGCAAATACATTAAAGCAATACTATAGATTATATTTCATTAATAAAAAGACGAAATTTCGCACTTTTTTTGTACATCGACTGCCCGTGCTGCGACTGGTGCTTTGCATCAAGTTAAACTTTCGATTCGCAAGTAACTAATGTACACCACAATAACGAAAAAAAAAATCATATATTATAACACCAGCAAATCTTGTGTCTATGTGTATGTGTTGCGTGTAGAGTAAGTCAGAGATAGTTTCCCCCCTTCAGCCCCCAAATTTTTGTAGTAATGATTTGATTTTTGTAGTTCACATTTAATCTATTTATTCCAAATTTTAGGTGGAGCCACATAAAAAATATTAATTTTATATAAATACAAGATAAGTGGAATTAGAGAAGATTTGGGCTAGGTCACACGTTTGTAAAAATTCGATAATAGGGTCGTTTTGGAATCGATGTAGGTTAATGCATTTCAATGGGAATGAAGCTTGGAACTTTATTTAATTGCTAAACAGTTGGAATTAAACGAAGTCGCAAAATTAGCAACCTTTCCCCACATTTAGAAATATTTGGCTAAATATTGATGACATGGCGGCATTTGGCGGAAAAATCGACTATCAAGGTTACTAATGTCAAAACGCAATTTACGACAGCTTTGATTCTGTAAAAGATCAACCAGAGGGAGTACTGGAGTTCACCCCGGAATTTCTTATTACCGTGGACATCGCCTATCTGCCGCTGCACGAACTGATCTCAAAACTTACACCATAATCCATTTCTGCGGTATCTCGACGTATCAGAAGATATTTGCAACAGGTATGCACCTTATTGTGATGGATCATACCAATAACGTCACCAACACTGAAAAAAAAAATACCGTCTTCACCTAGAATGAACAGGTAGTCCTTTTTGGAATCCCTAAACTAGAAATATAGATTTCCGAGCTATGCGAATAGGGTTAACGTCTAAGCGGAATAGACTAAATGGTCTATAATTTCCAGTCTCTTGTTTTCTAGGTGACGAAACGATAATTAATAGCTTCAGTAGCGAGAAATTATTGCTTGATTTTTGGAATGGTTTCATAAACTAGAATTATAGTTACTTCAACTAAACTCTTGCTTTCGCATCTATTTGTAGAGATTTTTAAATATGTTTGACCACGAGAATATAGGAAATGCCCTTTAATTCTAGTAGAAGACTCTAGAACTCTCTAGCAAAGGCAACTATAATTTATAGGGATGACATGGGACATTTTTTTTCTAGAGCAACAATTTAGATTCTTGATACCAGAACCATATTTTAATCTCAGTGAAGGCCCAAAAAATTACCGGCGAGAATTTCGGTCGCATGGTTCACACATCCAAAATAACACTAAACTCAAACAAGGGCCCCGTACGGCCGGAGTTCGCCATCACCGTCATCGAGGTCCAGGGGAAAGCATTTGACTTTATAAGCACGGATTATGATCTTTGTATTTATGTGCGAATGCTGTAAGTTAATTCCTCTAGTGTAAAAAAACCGCCAGCCTAAAAGTCCAGCTATCAAAATAAAGTGTGCAACGTAATTATTTCGAAGGATGCCTCTTCGTTGTACAGTGATATCCACATACATCAATTCTTTATAGGCTGTACTAGAAGGCTCAGCCCCTGCGAGCTGCATCCGCCAATATCCGTCCTGGTTTCGCAGCCTCTGAAAATATACTAAATTGCCCTGTTTAAAAAATATTACCAGGTTACGGAACATTGAATGACATTATCATTATAACAGCGGCTATCTTCTGCAATCGCGTTGCCATGTTTTTCCGTTTGAATGGGCATTTTTCGGTAAAAGCTTTGTGTTTTGAAATTTTACGCTTATATTTTATGTCTTGATTTAGTTTAAGATATTTCAAGAACAGGTATAGCTTATTCATGAGTTCTTTTCCCTATTTTAATACGCAACCATGAATATTTTCAAGTTATTTTTACAATTTATATTGTTTGTATGGTACTATTTTGATTATCCTGTCGACCTAAAAACTGTCACCTAACTATAAGACTAAATGCCAATAATGGATGGTCGTATGTAGCACATTAACTCGACATTAAACACGATACACGTTTTGTTACATCATCAAGTGATTTTTAATTCGACTTTTTATTTGTAGTTTTAGTAATGTTTTACTAATTTATTTGTTCTTTTGATATTTAAAATAAAAATATGTAGGTTTGTGCAATTTGGCGAATCTGGTCCACGGGATAATCAATATCGTATTAATTAATAAGAATATCCGAATTTTTTAATATGTATTTATTGAATAGTAATTCTTACAAGATAAATGAAAAGTCTTTTGCACACACATTTATCAGTATTTATACTGCATCAAATGATGTAATATATAAACAAATTTGCCTGGCGCACTATTATTAAGGTTAGTTGGAACAACTGAGCCATGATTATACAATGTGACTCTGCAGCTTCGGAAATTTCAGCTTCAAAAATCTAATGTTCATTTGAATTAAAGCCTGAACTTCTGTAAATGTGTTCAGTTAGGTTCCTTCTATCAGACAGAGATCCTCAAAATTACATTTTAATATTTAAAAATATAAAAATATGCATATTTCATCTTTCTTTCCTCATGTGTCCAGTTGCCCCATAAAAATGTGGTAAGTGGACCAGGAGGGTTTATGTTCCACACGCGTTTATTTTTTTTTTTTCATATGGGATATCAGGTTTTGTTTGTGTAAGCAACTTAAAAAAATTTAAACTAGGCAGATCATGTAAATTATATATCAACTAAAGAGCGTTGCAAGGAAAACCTTTGCTGTCAATGTGTCTAAAAAAAGCAATAAAAGTGAAAATATTAGATTTATTTATACCAAAAGCATAAAAATTAAGTACGCATTTATGTTCTTTAGCATAGGTAATATGTATAAAAGCCACATGGGTATTTTAAAAAATAGCAAGGTAAATCTATGAACAAACGGCTACGTAAGTACTTAAGTACTTTATCTGTATCCAGGGGACGCATTATATAGGGAAAATTTTATTGTTCCTACCAGAACCCTTAATGAGTTACCTTCATGATGATTTTATTTAAGATATTCTAAAGAAAGGTACGATGAAGATGTTATTTTCAAAATAGTGGTAGAAACAATAAAAATCGCCCTATAGAATGCGAACCCTGTAGTATCGTACAATTTCTAATTTTGGCCAGCTCGCTTTCAGGAGCAAGGTACTTCTATTCTTAAAATATTTAAACAATTTAATGACACCAGTATTTACAAGAAAATCTATTTGTAAACAAGTAAAAGTATATGTTCGCGTACTTAATAAAGGTGAAATTTTCCTTATAAAATTCCGGTGCCATAGGGGGATTAAAATTATGTGATGATATAACAACACCGCCTCTCAAGGGGTCATGAAATCTAGTTTCATACCACCCAATAGTGAGGGTAGTACACAGTGAGACGAAAATTAATTATTATTACTTAACGAATGGCAACGATTTTTATTCTTTTGAAAAAAAATCTGTACAACTTTAAACTACACAAATACGCTACATATTAATGTATAAATGGTTTTAAAAAAGTTATTTATAAAAGCACAGAAGCAGTATAACAGAGTATCGAAAATAGTCTCACTGTGTACCGCAAGTGGTACACAGTGAGACAATGTTAATATTTTCACAAATCATGCAATTTTACACTCTATCAATAATTTTCTGCAATTTATTACCTATAATTAATATTTCTAGATTTAAAATAATTTCAAAGTATGATACTCGGTTGGACAATGGCAGACATTGGGCTACCTTCATGCAAATTTTCAGTCTCTTACGTTTAGTAGATTTCATTAGCCATCGCACGACGCCCCACACGCAGAGATAAAGAGAGAGAGGGAAAAAACTTATTTTATTAATAAACTAGCAGGCTATGCCCGCTGCGCTGGTCAATAATTCCAAATGAACCTTGGATTAAACTAAATGGTGAATTTGAACTTGTATTTTAAACTATATGGATCTTCAGCTTGACCTTGCACATTACTGAAAACGATGCGAACGCCATTGCGATATAATGTTATCTTAAGCGTTGGACAAAATTTAGCAATTAAGAAGTAATTGTTTTAGTTGATTATAAACAGCACACTTATGGTCGGGTAATGAGACCGTTATGACAACAGGAATTAATACCTCTGTAACTAATCAACATATAATGAAATCGTATATACTAACACCATTCCTAAAAGTCGTGCAACAGGGCCACTTGTAACAAAATATGTTCTGTAGATTTTTTTAAAAAGGCTAAACTTTCATAATCAGGTTCACTTAATTTTTGAACTTTTACTGTTGCTCTATAACTAAGTACCCTTGAACAATATGTATACACTAAAACCTTTCCAAAATTATTACCTAACTAATTGTGGTATATCCTGCGAAAGTATTATAAACAATCGGAATGAAATACAAATTTCCGTTGTAAATATATAGTGGATGATGATGATGCGATTTTGTGTAATAGAATTCATAGTAAAGTTTTCGCTTCAAACAAAAACGATGCTTTCAACATTAAAGCTAATACACCAATATGTGAAGTATCCGATTACGGAAGGTTAACTTGAATTCTCATGAGCAACTACTCAAAGAAAAGTGAATGTGTGGCTTTTGTGATACTTTTATGTCAGCCGGGCGCAGGTAATAAATCAATAAAGATTGTTTTCATAGCATATTCTTATTTTATTATTTTCATTTAAAACACAAACCTTTCACTCATTTAATTTAAAATGCATGCCTTATACTAATTTCATTTAAAAAACTGAAAAGATAAACAATAACAGGAAATAATGCCACACTGTTAAACATTTGCAGCATTCTGGCAGGTCATTTGACCGTTTTTTCCGAAAACGGTTGCACAACCGTAAATTTAACACTATTCTGACCATATTATTGACCATTTTATGGTCAGAATATAGTTAAATTATGGTTATGAAATCGTTTTTTCAAAAAACGGTCGAATGACCTGCCAGAATGCTGCAAAAATTTTAACAGTGCATAATTAAAAGCAAAAAAATATTTTTAATTTACATACGCAAAATGTAACTACTGCTACTGGGAATTTTAAAAATGCTATCAGCGAGATGTGCGCACGGTTGTTATAAATGTACCCATTTTTTCTTCTTATCGAGGAGCAATTTATAAATCGCACAATATTATTCCAATTCCAATTTCTTTCATTGAGGAACCTATGACCGAAAAAAATGGAAAAAGACTCTTGTAGATTCTTCGGATGACGGGATCTGACGCCATAAACCGAGTTTATATATATGAAAATAATTTTTAAGTCGTTACAAACATTGCTTTCCTACTTAAATATTTTCATTGGTACCACTTGTTATCCCGACGACCAATTTCGTCAAATTATATAAATCGCCAAACCATTCGCCAAATTATATAAATTGACATAATCTTTATTTTAAATAACAAACATTAATAAAAATACAAATAAAACGTCGAAATTTAAATCACTTGATGACGTAAACACGTGTAGTTTGTTTAAATTCAAGTGAATTTGATATTTACGATCAACCATTATTGGCATTTAATCTTATAGTTTGACGATAGATTTTTGGTCGACGGAATATCTAAGTAGTACCTTTTCCATTTTTGTTTTATAACGCTAAATTCTCAGTAATTTTTTCCCATTTATTTTACATAAAATCACTATTTTTTTTAAAAATTAAGATGCTTGCATTTTTATTTCAAACTCATAGAGCCGTTTTTATTTTTTAGCCAAAAGGGTTGATTTGAATTTTTTCCGTTGCTAGAGTAACGGATGTAATGATAGATAATTTTGAGGTTTAGGTGCCAAAGACACAGCCGAATTAGAAAAATATGAAATGTGTCATGAACTGTAGGACTTATAAAAATTTATTTGGTAGCATTCGATTCAGCATAAAAAACTACATTAAAATATGCTATCATTTGACGCATAATTTTGATATTCGATTTTTTCCCCTCCCCGTGCAAAAACCATTAGGGGTGACACTTTAGAAAATCCTTTCTTAGCAGAAGTTTATGTCATAAGAAGTATTTTTACCACGATTTTCAAGATTTTAGGTTCAGTAGTTTGCGCTGTGCGTTAATTAGTCCCCTAATCCAGACTTTATTTTATATACTATATTAGATATGCGATTTTGCGGTGAATCGATGATCGAAAAATCGTCCAATATCATTTGAAATATTACATAACAGAGGAGAAAGTACGAAGAAAGACGAAGAAGAAATGACGAATTACAAAAGACTTGTAATTTTTTTTTTTTCGAAATGTTGAATTTTTCCATAGTAATAACGTATTAAAACATAAATTTCCTTAAAAATTATCTTTATTTCCTAGATTTCGAATTTGTGAATTTTCCTATAAATGAAATTGGCGATATGACTTGAGAAAATAGATAATATTTGCTTAAATAAAATGGGTAATATTCGTTGATCTGAGTTCGAGTTTATAAATATCACATGCTTTCGGAATTACGGCGAAAAACATTTTAAAAAGTATGAAATTATTTTACAATATATATGTGTGGCAGAAATTCACACTGAAATTTAAGTATTCGATTCCATTTTTAAAATATTAACTGATATCTATATAAGTTACAATTGAATATGAAAATGTACTCAAAAAATGATCTCTTTCACCTAAAAAAACATCATTTATGAGAACATACTCAAGCTAATGTCACGCTTATGCATTTTTGGCTTAAAATCGCATTGTTTGGCGACAAAAGAAAAATAAAAAATTGTAAAGAAACAAATAGTAATTACTCATGTGACTCACAATTACATCTGCTTGTTTCTTCTATAAGTCACGTGATGGGACAATTAGATAAAAAAAAAAAAAAAAAAAAAGAACAGAACAGAAAGAAAATGTCGTTAAAATTTCATCTAATCAAATTTTCAGATTCGTTTCCATATCTAACGCAAGCAATAAAGAGCCAAATATTGCGTATCAAGTGTAATATTTCTTATTAAATTAATTTTTAAGCATTACAAATATTTCTTTCAGGTTTTGATTAAATGTTTCCGTTTTTTAATATTATCACTCATTAAAACGGATTTTCTTCTTCTTTTTTTCTTTTTTTTTTCATTTAAATAAAATTAGTAACAGTTTTTCTTTTATTTTTCGAGGTTTAATAGCCGTTTCAATTTTTCTTTTTATCAACGATGAATTTCGCCAAGAAATAAAATGGTAATCTTATCGCCCAAAATAACAGAATTTTCCGTCATAATTCTAAAACTAATATAGGTAGAATAATGTGTTATAGCTTAAAATCTTCCTGGAACGATACCTATCTAACGGTATAGGTTCCGTAAAAATCCCTGCAGTAGAACTCGAAATCTAGGCGTTCGGAACGAAATTTCCGTTTGGATTTTATATATATAATAGAATAGATAATAGATTTTATATATATATAATAGAATAGATTATAGATTATGTGTTATGAACTATCTCAAAGTTTAAAACAGATCGCATTGTTAGATTTCCTAATTTTAACAATATCGCGTTATGTTAGTTCCACATTCCACCACCAGGGAGCGCACTCTATTCTTAACGAAAGCGTATCTGAACGAAACTCCTTCATGCAACCTTTCCGTAGATACATGAATCGGGAGGGTGGCGGTCTTAACCAATAATTTAAGATAATTGCTGAAATTACTACGAAAAATATTTTAAAGGGGCCCTACGCGGGCACCTAATAGAGTTAGAGGAAATCGGAAGACGGCAAAATAATCGCGGGGAAAAGTTTGCTTGGGTGCTTTGGAGCTACCTTTGGCGCGAGATCTAAGCTCTACGACCAATAGGAGCCCAGATATTTAAGGAAATATGAAGTAACAAAGTCCAAAATAACAGAATTTTCCGTAATAATTCTATAACTAATCTAGGTAAAATGATGTGTTATAGCTTAAAACCTTCCCTGGAACGATACCTATCTAACGGTATAAGTTCCGTAAAAATCCATGCGGTAGAACTCGAAATCTCGGCGTTCGGAACGAAATTTCCGTTTGGATTATATATATATAATAGATAACTTTTTTACAGTCGATACACAATGAGGCACTTCTCGCTGTATACCACAACTGTGTACCACATCTGTGTGTCTTACTGTGTACTTTCGTGACGTTGTAACAAAATGGATGCCACATCTGTTACATCAATTTAATCGCTTTAAAAAGTTTATGTCGTTTTGTCAAAGTAGTCTATTATTAGATATAGCTAGTTTGGTTAAGTAAATAAATGTCATATTGAAGGAAATAAACTCTAAAATAGACGTTTATGTAACTTTAACCACTATAAAATAAAGAATTATTTACTATTTTGCCGAACGAGTAACTGAAGTTCCGAAACTACATACACATGTTGCATAAGATGAGATGGTTCAGCGTGTGTTTCAGCTAGGAAAAAAAGCTATAACTATATGCCAAAATGGCATCTGTCTCACTGTGTACTCCCCTACCATATTCTTTTTTAAAATTTTATTACGTGATTTTAATAAGGTATTCTATAATTTTCTTTACTGTGAGCAGAAAACAATAGAGAAATTTATTTCCCATAGTAAGAGAAACTCAAAAAAATTATTTATAACTATTGTGGTAACTGGATCCAGCATGGTACAGTTACCCCGGATACATGTTCCAGTTACCATATTCTTGAAATAGTTATGAGGTAACTGGGACACCGGGCTTACATTTGAAACATGAAGTAAATATGTATATATACCTAATAATATTATCATAGTTATATGCCTAATCTTTAAAAAAAAAGATTGTTTAATAAAAGTACTTACAGTATTTGAATAAAAAGCCAAGGAAGTTCAACCATATTGACGTTGTTTTTAAAAACAGAAACGTAAATTTTTGTGAACCTATCACAGCAAAGTGAGAGTTATGATTGAGTTGACACACGTTGTTTTAGGAAGTAGAGATTAAGGTGCATTGTTCACAAAAACTAAAACTTAAAAAACATCAACAGTTTCTCTCTATTCTAAAAAAAAGTAACTCCCGCTGTCACCGCCGCCGCCGCCGCCGGTTTTGATTTTTTTGTGACCGGAGGCCTTTCTTCGTTAATATTAACAAAAATAATGCATACAAAAACATGAAAATCGGTGGTGTTATACAGAAATGTTTGATAAACACGCTGATGCAGACAGTTTTCAAATCGAAGAATTATTTTAAGAGTTATTTAATACTAAAGTTGGACAAAATCGTTCCACTAAAAAAGTTTTATAGCAGCAAAAACTATACAGGGCAGTGTAATCATTTTTAGATCATTTTATGCGTTAGAATTTGCCGGAGTGCAGATTGCATTAATTTTTTTATTTTGACTCATTTTTTCAGGTTTTATTTCTATTTTAAATTCAAATTTTCAGCATTTCTAGAGATATTTTTTACAGATTTCAGAAAATTGTACTAATTTAAAATGTTGCCATCTGTATAAAAAGCGCAAGCAATAATGTTTGCTTCAAATTAAAAATTTATTTACACGTGACTATTATAAACAGTAAAAAAACTTTCAAATTAGTATTAAATAATTACGTATAAAAAGCAGGAACTTATTAAAAATTACGTCATAAAAAGTATACTCGTGAATTTTATAGGAGAAAGGATATTGTAAAATAATAAATTCATTAACATGCGTTAGAAGTCTTAGGAGAAATTACGTCATATTTACGTCACATTATAGTTATTACATAAAATGAACACAAAATAATATTGCAAAAAAGTTTAAATTTAGAAATTGCGCTAGACATTTATTTGATATTTTGAAAATTAATTTAAAATGTCTCATTTAAAAGAACTTTCTTTTCGCTTTGTTAAAAAATACCAGGAGACAAAGACTCTCTTTACTTAATTCCTTTTATATTAGCTTATTTTGAAATGTTGTTACAGGTGTATACGTCATCAAGTTATCTTTATTTCGACGTTTTATTTGTGTTTTTATTAATGTTGTACGAATTCATTTGTTCTTTCGTTATTTAAAATAAAAATTATATCAATTTGTATAATTTGGCGAGTGGTTTGGCGATTTAAAAATTTGGCGAAATCGGTCGACTGGATAATCAAGTAGTACCGCAGCGGATTTGGCGTTAAAATTCCCCAATCAAAGAGAAATGAATAGAAATTCGTTTATAGGGAGATCGCCACTGTTTTTTAAATTATAATTCAATCTTTCGAAATATATTTAAAACAGATCAAATTAGCGTGCATTTAGAGTCTGCGGTGTCTGGACGGGGGTTGGCGAGCGTAGCTCGTAGGGGGCCGAGCCCCCTAGTATTATAAAATAACCTATGGCTCATTTACCTCGTGGGTCCAGTTACCCCAACTAACCTTATACCATGTGATGTCAGATTAAAAGTCTCCGGAATAAAAATAGTTTTAAATGTATCATTTTATTATATGACGTAATTTTCCATATTAAATGCGTGTTTCGTGTAATAATTTACTTACTTTAATTTTTTTTTCTGTTTTAAAATTCATGGGTACATATGTTATTTAACTTAAGATCTTTTTGAAATATTATTTGAGATTTTTAAGTATGACCTAATATTCACTATTTAAATTTGTCACATGTAACAATTTAATTATTTTAGGCACTTTAATCTTACGATATTTTAAGTTTGGCCTTTTACAAATGACCTTATTATCACCTTTAAATGCGTTTCGCGTGTGATATATATAGGGGAGACTAGGGAGGGTTGACCCACTTTTTACAAAATGATTTTTTATTTTTTAAATATTGAACGTATAATAAAGTTTTATATATCATTTTATTCGTTATACAATCAGTTATCAAAATAAAATTGCTACGTAAGTGTAACATATAAGAAATTTGAAAAATGATTGATTTTAATCAGGAAAAAATAATGGGTCAAGTCTCCCCATATATGGGAGGGTTGATCCACTATATGGGAGGCTTGACCGACTTTGTTTTATATTGCACTATTTGTGAAGAGAAATAAAATCAGTTTAAAAAAAGACAAAATAACTTTATTCTACATGTTTTAATTATTATAAAAAAATATTTTTTTTAAAATATGAGGCTTAAACAAACCTGTTAAGATGCAATCGCAAGTCAGAGGAGAAAAATTTTGTTTTAAATAGGATTTTGTCTGAGCAGGTATAATTGTACAGCAAGGAAAATGAAATTTTAATATTTAAGGCAGTATTCTGTTAGAAACAGGTTCCGTTTTCATAGAGTTTCATGTTATTATGTCCGGGTTTAGGAGCCACTGTCCCGCTTTTTTTTTTTTTTTTTAATCTCCTTGTTCCATTTTTGTGACACTCGATCTGACAACTCTAGTTGTCACATAGTATGGCTTCATCTCACTGTATTCACCCTGGTGAAATCTTTCTACATACCTTCCTAAAGTTTTTCGAACGATGCTGTGTTCTTTTGCAGCTGCATAAGCACATAACCTTTCATTAACATGATTTAAACCTTTAAGGGGAAAGTACTTTCAGTACTAAAATGTTGAAATAAATGACTGGCACCGGAATTTACAAACAAATTTATTTGGAAATAAGAAAAAGGCTATATTTAACATACATATTATTGGAAAAGATTTTAGCAAAATTCTGGTGCCATTGTGATGTTTCGGAATTAAAATTAAGTGGTTTTATAAATATACCACTGCCCCTCAAAGGGTTAAGACTGCTCCTTTCATCCTTTCTAGTGCTTTCTAGTCTTTCCCATTGTTTCTATTTACCTATTGTAAGCAATATTTAAATGAAAAATTGTTCCTATCAACTTTAACATTTTCTAGCAATTTTTCACATTTTTCTATAGTCAGTTTTAAACATTTTCTTTTCCATCACACCATTTTACAGAATTCTTATAAGCTTTACACAATAAATTTACATTTTTTATGTATATACCATTAACTTTTTATTTTGCACAGTGTATAATAAAATTATTTCCAAAACCACTTAATTAAGGAATCCTTCTGCATCTGGTCAACCCACTCTCACATTGACTGGGTCAAGCCTCCCTACATAGACCTTTTCTAAACAATAGCACATTATTATGTTAAGTCTAACTTACTGTACAATCTTTATACCTGGATTGAAAGCTCGATATTTCTGCAATACGTAAAACCTACTTACTTAAATTTCTATGATATATTTTATCTGAAAAAAGCTTACAAAATATTTCTAAAAAACACAACTTTTAGGTTGAAAACACATCACAATTGTTTTTTACCCAGCTATTTCGATTAGCTGTATCAAACAAAAACTGTTGTTTGAGCATTCCAGTAGCTTTGGTTGACACCTATTAATAAAACTTTAAAATTCTTTTAAATATAAAAACTGGTGGGTGGGTCAAACCTCCCGTATGGTCAACCGTCTCTAGTCTCCCCTATGTATATATATATATTTTTTTAAGTTATTTCGTACTTTTTTTAATATTCATGTGTAAAGATTCTGATGCAATTTTGCTAATTTTCTGATTTTAACATGTGATTGTTAAATTCTTCTCTTTTTTTTTTTAATTTTCTTTCTGTTTTTAACATTATGATGTCATTTTCTCTTTAAAATTGAAAAGAAAACCTTTTTCCATCTCTGGAATTTGAAATTGACAGACGATCTTTGGTTTCTAAAATGAATTGATTTCGGATGATGGAAATGTGAAAAAATAATTTTATTTTTTTAATTTTCCAAAAAACATAATTTAATCTCAATATTGTTTAACTATCAATTGAAATAAAAGATATTACTTCAATTATCAATTGGAAACTGACGAAAAAGAAGAAGCCTAATAATCCCTATAGTTTTTCCCTGTTCTCCCCTTAAAAAAATGGAGTAATTTTGCTGCCGTTACAGATTTTCTTTACAGAAACTTAATTAAAATTAGAAAAAAATAATATTTTGAAAACTAATTCATATTTTTAAACTCCATTACCAGTTTTGATATCTATGCTAATAATTGTTGTTAATTTCCTCGCCGAAACTTTCATATTTTAGGAGAAAAAGCCGCGAAACTTAATCAGTCGTTTCAAAAATCGTTTCATAAATGCGTTTCATAAATTCGTGTCATTAGGATCAGGGCTTAATTTCTAACAAAAAAGTACCGGAGCCCTAATATTCTGCAGTACCGGTACAACAATCGTACCGTTTCACCTCCACCCCCCCCCCCCCCCAATCATTCCAATCTGCATATTTGTATTTCGAACATTATTTGCAAAATTTAAAGCATTTTTTTCTTTGGAAAAATAAAAAAAAATTAAATATATCTATCAGCATATACTTAGCTGTCAACTATTCCTTTTCTTAGTTATCATAATAGTTATCATATTCAAGTAATCTTTGCCTAATTTTAAAGTTAATTAATTGCAGAATTCTGCGATTAAATATGGTAAGGATTATGATTAGAAAATAGTGTTAACACAAAAAAGGGATACTTCGCGGCTATGCATTTTTAAGGAAAAAATGAATGAAATTTACTGAAATTAATATTTATATGCTGGAGAATGGAACAATGTTTTACAATTTCCTATAAAGGTGCATATCTTAAACTATAATCGATTCCTTCCGCATAACAAAATTTTATGGTGAGTCCCTGAAAATCAGATTAAATTAAAAATTTGACACCATTATCGGAAGGAATCGATGCTTTTATAGAAAAAGGGGAAACAGTGCTCGATTGCTTTCTATCAGAATAACAATACATGACAATTTTATCTACCTACAAATGAAAGTGACTTTTCATAATTTTTGACTTTTCATCAGAGCAGAGTCTTAGCATGGGTGCCGTTCATGATACAAAATAAATAGAAAAATCTCTAACGTGATTTTTGTACTCGTACGCAATAGAAGACAGAAAACATCAAACAAACAAAACCTCAAGCTGATGCTCGTTGGCTAAAACGGAAAATATTATTTTCAGGTTAAATATCTAAATAATAATAAAACAGCTAATAAGAAAATTACCCTACTGTCACAAAAGAAAATCTCATTGTTCAGTCTCTAGAGTGGCGCCGTATGAACAAGTCGTCGCCGACATAAATTTGAAATAGAAAACACGATTTCTGTTTCACCTTCATTCTGATCAAAATAGCATTAAATGATTTGAAATAGAATATAATAAGCAATTTTAAAGGAGGAAAAGTTTTTTTTTTCTATACATGAATAAATAAAATTTTAATTCTAATACAGATTGAGCTCGAGTCAGTCCGTTTTATCTCCATTTCTTACGTATGCGACACATTACGTCACATATACGTGTTTTGGTAAAAAAGAATGCATAAGCTTGGAGATGGAAAGAAAAAGGTAATTTTGGCTTCGTTTTTTTCGGATTTGCTATTGCACTGGGCTCCGGAGCCCTGTATTTATGAGCTCCGGTGAATTCCGACCAATATTTAAATATTTACTAAAAATAGAGAAGTACCGGAGCCGGGCTCCGGTGGGATCCGGCGCAAATTAAGCCCTGATTAGGATTTTATATATACTAGGGGATCGTACCCGGGCTTCCCGGGTTACAGAATATAGGTGAAAACTTTTTTTTATTGAAAACTAATAACTAATAATTTTTTTATGTGCAATAATTTTTTTCGATTGTCCACTTACATTAAAAAAGCATTTTTCATATGAAAAATACGAATTATAAAATCAAATAAATTTTTGAAATTTATCAAAAGCGATATTTTCTTATTAGCCGCATGCTAAGAATTATTTGACCAATATTTTGCTACTTACTGCTTCCTTTTATATTCTAATAATTTCAGAGCTTATATATGTCTGTTAAATTTGTGTTTTATTTATATTATTTTATTTATTTATTCATAAGAAGTTTTTTTTAATGGATATTAGCCGTAAGAAAATGATGAACTCTTTATTTTGTTTTAAGAGCAATCGCATTAACCTTTCGTAATCGAGCTCCGCGCGATATAGATAAATTAAAAAAAATATTTCAGGCATTAAAATTGTTTTTAAAACCATAGACACTCAGTAAACTGAGATGAACTTTGCGAACAAATTCCATTTGAAAAAAAAAAAAATCCTATTTGATGATCTAAAAATTTAAATTGTATGATTACAAATATGTTAGATTTGTGGGGTTTTTTTTTTATATTATTCTTTTATTTGTTTACAAAAGAAGTATCAATTTCGTTAATTTGTCTTTCACAAATGTGTTTGGGTTTTTTTAATATTATTCTTTTATTTGTTTATAAAGGAATTATTAACTTCGTTATGCAAATATAGTCAGAAACAAATGCCGAACAATGTTTGTTGCTTTATGTGCAAAATGTTTATTATTATTGTGTACTGAAACCGGCAAGGGATAAGTTAAACTTTAAAAAAATCGCATGCTTAAAAATTATTTTTAAAAACATAATACATCAGTCAATTAAGATACAGTTTTTAAACAAATTGCATTTGAATGTAAATTCTTTCCCAATGCGAAGAAATTTGAAAATGTACGATGGTCAGAAGATTAAAAAAATGCCAGTAGCGAAAATTTCAAGACCGAAATTTGATCGTGAAGTGTTGCCATTCGCAAAATGACGTCAGCGTTATGCACAGATACGCTTGTTCTTTATAATATAAATATGTAATCAGTAAAATATAATAAAGATCAGTTATTAGGATGCAGTTATCAATTGAAGCTCTTATGCTTGGTATTCCGGAATGAAAAACAGAAATTTTCACCTTCTCAAAATTTGGATACGTACTTCTCATATCCATATTCATCATTTTTTTTTAAATTGTATTTTGTTTGATCATTTTAAAATCCTTTTAACTCAAAACTTGAAGTCACCATTGTCAGCAACATCTTTTATGTAAAGACGCACTCTTTACTTGAGATTTTAATCTCAATTCCAGAGAGTAAAAATGTCCGTAATTTATGTTTTTTAGACGAATTTGTGTTAAAATGTTTAGTTTTATCTATGAAAATAATCGTTTTCTTTTAAATATGACTTGATTTTCACTTTTATAAGCATTTCGCCTAGTGTTTGAAACTTGGTATCAGTACACATGCAGAAAGAAAAACAATATAGAAAATTTATGAGGAAAAATGAGTGTTTTCAAAAGCAGTATGTCATTTTCCGTTATTATTCCCCTAATATAATATTATGCTCCTAATTGGAGTTTTAGGTACTAAACCCTATACAACAACTTTTATAAACAATTTTGAATTTTTGTCAGAAAATGGCATGAATAAAGATAAAAATACCTCATTTTTTTTCTCTCTTGTCTGCAATAATGAAAGCTATTTAATTTTCATCATTTTGGAGAAATTTCATAAAATGCTTTTAAAATTGAAATATAAAAGTAGGGATATTAAAAAAAAAGATAGTGCGATCACATCTACAAATGAAGATCTTTGAGTTGGAAAAAAAATATTAGAAAAATTGGTTCAGCAGAAAGATCAGGGAAGATGACTAAAAAAACACACTTGTGTTTTAAATACATAGATTATATAAAATTGTGAAAAATTAAATTAAGCAAATTATGTTATTTTGATAAAAAATTATAGTAGAATATCCTAAAGAATATCATTAAAGTTTTATTATTCGAGCAAAGTTTAGACAATAACTTCAGGAACATGATATTATTTTAAACCTCGAGTTATTTGTTTGCTCGTCTAACTCGGCGAAGCAAATCCATCCAGATGAGAATCATCAATTTCTGTAATATAAATCGCTATCATTTAAACGTCAACTCTCTTTTATAAAGACGCTCTCAATTTTTGTAAAACATTGCATTTTATCAGTGTGTGATTTCGATTACACTATTTTCAAAAGTGAAGCATTTTCACTTGTGAAGAATTTGAAAGCAGCTGGGCTGTGAAAATGACGCAATTCTACAAAACATAATTCAATTTTAAGAATGAAAATACACGCTGTTTTATAAAATGACGTCATTTGCATCTGCTAAAGCAATCCTTTTACAATCCAATCTTAAACTTTGTCTATAGAAAAGTATGCATATGACTTCATTATCGCAGAATAACAGACAATATTCTTGACATATCCCGTATTTTCATTTCAACTTTTTTTTTCAGGTTTTATGAGGAAATTGCAACAAAAAGATACAGTAATCTCCTATTTTCGACTTTCGACTATTTTCCGTTTACTTTCAATGACTTTCAATAAAAATGGGGTACTTTTGTTGCCACAGTTGGAAAAATGGTATTAAAAACTACAAAAAAATTAATATCTCAAAAATAAACTGAGATACAGCTTTCAAACAAATTGCATTTAAAAGAGCATTTTTTTCCTTATACGAAAGTGTAAAATTTTAAAATGTGCGATGTTTAGAAGTTTAAAATTTTGAAGTAGAGAAAATTGCAAAACCAAAATTTCATTTCAAATTTGAAAGTGTTGCCATTCGCTAAATGACGTATGCGTTACGCACAGATATGTTTGTCCTTTATAATATGGATAGATAGATAGGGTAGATGTATTTTACATTGTTTATATTAGATATGTACGATATTTTCCTAATATTTTGAGTAAATATATTAAATGAAATTTCTTATATCACTTACTTTCAAAAATTTTATTCCATCTGTAATATTTCACTGAGAGTTGTCTATTAATTTAACATTAAACGAAAATTCAATGACAAAAACAACAGTCACTATCACTAAATACATTTTAAAATTTATTCTACGGCTTTTAATGTTTAAACAGAATCACCACTGATTACAGTTGTATTTCTGATTTTCAAAAATAAACATGAATGCTTAGGTTAAATAATAGTAAGACATTTTTTAGAATTACCTAAAAGCTTACTGATATATTCTACTGTCTCTTTTGAATATCAGTGCATTTATTTATATTCTCTTGGGTGTCTTTTCACAGAATACCACGTAAATGTGTGACATATTTTCCACCATTGTAAGAAATTGATTTGGTTAGTGCATATATTTGTATTTAAAAAAAGTTTTGGATGGAAATTAAACAATTTTTTTACAAAATGATTGCACTTTGGGGTATGTATGAATTGTAGTAACACCAAAACGAGTTGATTTTTTTTTTTTTTTTTTTTTTTTTTTTTTTTTTTTTTTATGAGATAGTTTAGTTTGGGCACATATAGTCAAAATATTAAATGCATAAATTGGGAACTCTTTTATTAAATCTTTTTCAAAAAAAAATTTATATACATATTTATTTAATGTAATATCTCCCTATTCTAAAAAAAGTAACTAACGCTGTTACCGCCGCCGCCGCTGGTTTTCAATTTTTTGTGACCGGCGGTCTTTGTTCCTCAATATTAAGAAAAATATTTCATACAAAAATATGAAAATCGTTGGTATTATAGAGATATGTTTGATAAACACGCTGACGCAGACAGTTTTCAAATCTAAGAATTATTTAAAGAGATATTTAATGTTAAAGTTGGTCAAAATCATTTCATTAAAAAAGTTTTATAGGAGAAAAGACTATACGCAGGGAATTTAATAATTTTTAGATCATTTTACACATTAGAAGTTCCCGATGTGCAGACTGCATTTATTTTTTTTTAATATTTGACGCATTTTTTGAAGTTTTATTTCTATTTTAAATTAAAATTTTCAGCATTTCGAGAGACATGTTTTACAACTTTTAGAAAATGGTATAATTTTAAACTAGGGGACTCTGCCCCCTGATCACTAACGCTCGCCAACCCCTGTGAATTGCGACACAAATTACATTGGACCGCTACGCGTCCCCAGCTCTCTTCGCTTGCTCAACACTTTTTGCAGAAATCCTAGCCATAATCAGTATTATCATAAATCCTTTTTAACTTATGAAATAAAAAAAAATTAAGGTAAAAGAACAGTAATTGAAAACTTCGTTGAAATCACAATTAAAACTGCATTCAGATTGTGCTACCAATAGACATAAATCATTTTAACATTATGAAATTTACCAATGTTTGAAATGTAAAATAATTAGCTGAAAAAAATTATCTTGGAACACAATTAATTTAAAACTTTTTGCGCATAATATTGTACAGAACGACTTAAACTTATTTCGATAAACTCTTGGAAAAAATACCTGATACCAAGGTAGTTCAATATAAATCAACAAACACTATCTAAATTTTGTTGGATGTGGAAAATACAATATTCCCCAGACATTTGGTAAGTTAACAAAATGTAAACAACACGTTTTCTGATGTGCCTAAAAGAAACTTTTGATCAAAATCTGATTTTCTGAATGCATCGCGTGACTGTAAGACGAACCAATGGCTATTGCTATTCTTCCATCAGCCAAAAGATCGTACTGTGCTTAAAAAGGGCTCCTACTCTGAGTTTTAATTTGCTGAATTGGATGCAAAGGCCAGTGAATGCAACGTCATATTGGCAAAATTGTAATAAAATATTTCAGTTTTATATAGAATCTAAAGCTCATGACGTCATTGGAAGTTCCTATTGCTTTTTCTGCGGTTTTTTTTTTTTTTTTTTTTTTTTTTTTTTTTCTGGGAGGAAACTCCTTCACACTATTGAAAACTTTTCCAGAAATCGGTTGTTGGTTTGAAACAATTCTACCGTGTGCCCTAATACTTTTGGAGTCCATATGAGAATGAATCCTTTCTTTCAAATACAACATAATTGTCACTATCAGAACCATTCATCCTATCCGAGATTAAAGTGTCATTTAAGCATTTGTTTTAAATTTTTGAGTTTCAATAAATATTCATTTTAATTAATTGGAAATTATGTATTTTTTTTCATAAAATATTTTATTTTACGTATACCAAGCATCTTTAAATAAATAGCAAGAGTCCAATCTATGTGTGTGTAGGAATGATGATCTGGAATATGACATCATCATTGACACTGTTATACTAAAATATTTTAATCCATGAATGAAAATGTACCTTTTGTGTTCCGAACGACGCCATTATCTTAATCGAAACATTTCGTTTTCCCTATTGCTTACTATGAAAGATTATTCACTTCACAGATTACTTAATATTATTTTCAATTAATAATCTGTGTTTCGCTCTTACACAATTAGCCCACAATTAAACAGGATCGTTTTAATATGTTTACATTTTATGAAAACTGTTGACATTTTTCTTTTAAATATGATTACAGTTTAAGTGGTGAAATCTCTCTTTTGATTGGTGGAATATAATAAGGCAAATCAATTGTTTTTCCTGCGGTTGTTGCCAATCGGCAAGTTACAAGTTGAGCTCTATTTTAACGCCATGCAAGAGAAATATATATATAGATTGTTGTCAAATTTTAAACCATCGCAAAGAATAATATTTCCTTCAAATAAAAAAATTATTTACACGTGACTATTATAAACAGAAAAAAACTTTCAAATGAGAATTACATGATTGCGTATTAAAAGCAGGAAAATATTGATAATTAAGACAAAAAAACTATAATTACACGTAAATTTTAAAAGAGAAAGAAAATTGTAAAATAATAAATTCATTAATATACAAATGTTAAAATATATTAAAAGTCATAAATGGGGGATGCTACGTCATATTTAAAATTGCCAAACCATAATATTGCCAAACAGTTTAAATTTAAAAATATATTTGCGTCAGATATTTATTTCATATTTTGAGATAATCTTTTTAAACTATTGTTGAGCTTTCTAAGACAGCGCAAATAATATTTCGTTTCTAACAACAAAAGTGTTTTCACGAGAATATTAAAAAGAGAAAGAAAACTTTGGTGAAAATTACGTCTGACTTAAAACGATACATTTAAAATGTCTTATTTAAAAAACTTTCTTATAGCTTTGTTAAAAAATATTCGGAGACAAAGACTCTGTTTACTTAATTCATTTTATATTAGCTTATTTTCACATATGTTTCACTGATCTGATATAATTGAAGACGAAAACAACCCGTTAACACGGAGATCGCCACTTTTTAAAATTATAATTCATTCGTCCGAAAACTTTTTAAAGCCGATCAAATTAGCGTGCTTTTAGAGTGTGTGCCGTCTGAACGGGGGTTGGCGAGCGTATCTCGTAGAGAGCAGAACGCCCCAGTTTAAAGACAAAATAATATCTAATCAAAATCAAAATTAAAATATTCAATGATACATATATACAGGATGCCAATTAATGCCCTCTCTGATTAACATGAAAACAGCAGCCGCTCTATGAGATGTGAGAATGTTTTAGTAAAAAGGCGAGTAAAAAAAATTGTAAGAATATTGAAATATAGATATGGATTTAAATTTAGAAAAAAGGTTTTTTTTTTAAGAGGAAATGGTTACGTTATGCAGCAGACAGAGCATAATGTTAATAATCTGCATGATACTAATTACTCCAGAAATAGCATTTTCGGGGTAAATAGGATCTTCAAGCTTTTGGGTTAAGGGTAAATTGGGATCGCTAATTTTATTTTCTATTTAACAAGTTCACGCCGGCGTGGTGGGTCACACTCGACTGTCTCAGAGCTGGCAAGTCTCCGGCCTTTTGGATACCAGTATTTTAATACAGAAAATGTTGTTTTATTTAATTAGAGAAATTGGGCGATTTAAAGGAACAACATTTTCTCTAAAATAACAGTGGTGTGCAAAAAGCCGAAGACTTGACAACTCTGAGACAGTCGAGTGTGACCACCGCGCCGGCGTGAACGTGTAAAATCAAATTGTCGTTTAGAATGCATTTTTTAATCTTTCAGTTTCAAGATCCTGTGAAATACCCCTAATTTGGATTACATTACTGCACATTTTATGTTAGCAAAACATTTATTTTCAAATTTTATTTTGTATTTATTCCAAATTTTAGCCTTGACTGTATGTTTTAGGCCTAATTAGGCCTGAAAGTTTTAAATGAATGATAACTTTGAACAAATGAAAGTTTCCTTCTTCACAACATATGAGCGCTGACTCATCAATTTTCTCCTGTTGATTGCATTTCATGTTATTTTGAAAAAAAAATTAAACTTTAAAAAATATGTCTTTAGTAATACAACAGGGCTGTCAATTTCCAATAGAAAATTTTGCGTTTGATTTTGTTTTGTAGGCAGAGTGTAAAATATATGAATATATATAATCCATTTAAAAACGTTTTTTCCAGCGTACTTATCTTTCCAATGCTTTATCTCTGAGAACATTTGTAGATGTAAATCCAAAAATATATTGCTGTAAACCCCACACCAAGATATTTTAAACCCATTTACTCAGTACTGCGTATCTCGTAAGGCATAAGAGAAAATACCACGAATCCCAATTACAACATTTCATGGGGTAAATTCATTAAATAAATAAATTTCATTTCGTGATCAAACAGGTGTTTTTGAAAAAGACACTTGTACCAGATAACATGGTACATTGAAAATAATTATTTACCCATTTCAAAAGACAATAACCTACTGATTAAAATTATACATAACATTAGTATGTAGTCCACTTAATTCGCTGGCAATTAATTGTCAAAAAGTGAGCCTAATAACTCCTACCTCCCCTAAAACAAGGAAACCTTTTATCTAATTTTGAATACACACATAATTAACTTGTACATAAAAAATAACAATAATACATATATACATATAATGCTTATAGATGCATCTGTACACCTATATATCTATCTATCTATATATTTTTATAAACTAGGTTTTGGAGTCATGACTGGCGACATTCATACTTAAAAACACACACAGTTTGTTCATACATTGCTTTATTGGTAGAGGACATATTAGCCGCAGATCACAGTCTTCCAAGGCGGCACTCGCCGGGATCAATCTGAGCAGTCCCGATACCTTCTCTGTTTGCTGCTCGTAGGAATCTGTATGAGTTTTAAGCTCTAAGAGAAGGTCACCACTTGAAGAACTACTTTATTACGACTCTTAGACTTAGACTCTTACTTAGACTCTTTTATATTAGATGCTCTTGAGTAATCTTGGATAATTGGATGTCACTTTAGTATAGAATAAGTGTTCATGCTCTCCTAGATTTAAAAGTTATAAATACTTGACAATTGGGTCATGTGTTGCGAGTTACTTCTGAATTTAATTGGGGTTTGAGAAATGTCAAGATATATGGAGTTCTAACGATTTGAAGTGCTACTTGGGGCAGATACAGAAATTGAATTAGCAACTAAGGGAAAGGTAACTAAAGGTTATATTAATGAAAAAAATTTATAGAGCATCTTATAAATTTCATAACATGGCCTATATTAAACTTTATTTAAACATTATCATATTCACTGTTGTTCATTAGTTATCAATTCTGTATTACTAGTGAAAGGTTCCATCATTATTTTGTATAATGTCAGAGTCAGGAATATTAGCTAAATTTATTAATTTAATTTTAGTAATTGGAAATAAACGATGATTTGTAATTATATAATGGTTATATATATATATATATATATATATATATATATACATACAACTTCAAGAGGTAAGTTTTTATAGCTGTTTGTAGGCTTTCGCAATTTATCATTTTATGAAACCCGAATTGCGCCAGGCTTTTTAAAAAACGCCTAGACCTTTTAAAAGTAAAATTACCCTTTTTTGAATAATATATTTTTTCAAATATTAACAATCGTATAGCAAAAGAGTAACGTTGTTTGGATCATGACCAAAGTGCCCTTTAAGGTACGTGTTTAATAAAACTGGATTGTTTTCACTCCAAACAATAGGGTTTCGCCATATAACATTTGACAGATATTTAAAAATAACTTTGCAGCATATTTATATCTATTTTATTAGTTAACATTTAGAATTAGTTGAAGAAAATATTTAGATAAAATAAATGATTTTAGTATTGAAAAAAATATTCCTTTCTTTTTTTTTTTTTTTTTTTTCGTTAAAATAACATTTTCATGAAAAAATAGTTATATATATTGAGTGCATTACCATGATTGTTGAAGAAGATTTTTTACTTGTCTCTTTTTGGTTTCGTTCTCATAAAGTTCAAACATGGATTTTTCTCAAATGATAAAGATCCAAATCATATAGAAAAACGTTTCTTATATTGTCAACATTTTCAAAATTATGTTTCATTAACACGTTCACGCCGGCGCGGTGTGTCACACTCGACTCTCTCAGAGCTACCAAGTCTCCGGCTTTGTGGCTACCAGTATTTTAATACAGAAAGTTTTGTTTTATTTAATTAGAACAAAAGGGCGATTTAAAGGAACAACATTTTCTCTAAAATAATAGTGGTGCATAAAAAGCCGGAGACTTGACAACTCTGAGACAGTCGAGTGTGACCCACCGCGCCGGCGTGAACGTGTTAATATCACAGAGAAAACTTGAGTAATTTATTAAATGAGATTTAAAAGTTACGAGCAGAATTTATATATATATATATATATATATTATTTTATTTTATTCGTCTTAGTGAAAAGTACCATATCTGAAGGAAAGCTAGCATGGTAATAATTAAAATAAATAAAAAAAGCTTCTGGAAATTTGAACAAATCTGGCAATAAAAATGTCCTCTGTTCATATAGAAATAAAATGTTTGATACATAAATACAATGAATTTGAAATAAGTTTGATGAATAAAAATATTGATTTCATGCATATATTTCATTTCAAAACCTCATAATTTAACTAAAGAAATATATTTGTTTGTTTATCATCAGTTTAAAAGCATATATTACAGATAAAGAATTTTAGGAACATAATATATTACATATATTATATATTACAGTCGATGCAGGGTTCGCAGCGTTCCTAAAATTTTCGCACTTTGCTACCACTAAATTAAAACGATAATCTTTGTTGTATAATTATATTATATATGTTAAAGGAATCCAATATGAAGAATTCATATTTAAAATACTGGTAGCAAAGTGTGAAAATTTTAGGAACGGTGCGAGCCCTGTCTATGTTCAAAATTATTAATTATATAATATGTATATATACATATATGTGTTTATGAGCGAGGAATGTTTTATTTGTGTGTTTGTATGTCTGATTAAATAGTGAGAGAATGTTGTAATTTCGTTTTATTTTTTTGTATTGTAGTAACTTTTTTTGTAACTCCAAGTACTGTTTATATTTTTTTTATAAATGTATATTTCAAAAAATATACCTCTCATGTGTTGATTTCATGAATTAATTTCTAAATTGTATATTCAACGTATTATAAAATTTTATTAGACTTAATTTATTGATTGGTAATTAAGTTCGGAATATATGAAAATATCGCTATCGGGGATATTGCACTTAACATAAAAAATATCTAAAACAAATCGAAGAATCGATTACAATATTTGATCTTTATATAGATTGACAAATTAAGTAAAATAAATTGTAAAATATAAAAAAAATAATTTATACAGGCATTTTTCTGTGTGTTTATGGAATATGTCAACAATATTTAGGATTCAAAACACACTGGTAATATACCAAAACTGGGTTTCTACAATCATGTCTGACCATCTTTAAAAATGTATTTGAGAATTTACGTTAATAGTTTTTCATATAATTCCGATTAAAATCATATAAAAAATAAAATAATTTTTTTAAATTAATGTGCTTGATAAAAATACATATAGGATAAATGAAAAACCATCAATATACAAAATAGCAACATGTAATGACTGAAATGAAAGAAGTAATGAATGCGCTAGCTTCAAATTTTAAATACTCGATTTTATCCACATAAATAACATTTTATCTTAAATAATGTTTGTATTACGGCAACAGCGCGACTCGTTTCTCTCTTCCCCATATGCAAAATAAATTAAATCTATTCATATATAATATAAAATTGTTCAACATTTTCTTATAATTGTTCCCACCCCCCTTTTTTTTTGTATTTAAATTAAAGTAAAACGATTTTATGTTAGATAAGTTTGTTTTTATTCTTAAATTTGTCTAGCCCTACCCCTGTCCGTTCCTTTATTGTTATAAGAATAGTGTAAATTAGTTAAAGGCACATATAATTGAATTTGCAAACTTATTAAATTTGTATTAAAATGTTTAATGACTAATTCTATTACTTTAATAAATATATATATAAGATAATCCAAATGAGACATATGGTATGTTTTCAAAATTTATATGCCTGTTTTTCAGTTTCACATATAAAAGCTTTTTGTGTAAGGGGTGCACGGTTTAAGCGGCAGGCGTAATAGCATTTCGAGGACCCCAAACGTATGTTGCTTTCCCCAGGAATCTAAAAGTTTTATAGCTTGTTTACACATTTAAATCGTCGTAAATGGCCTTTTAATCTTGCAGTAGTATGCGTGGGGCATATCCTTTATCTATGGGAAGTTATATGCCAGAGCAGTGCAATAAATTGTAGAACGGGGTCTTTACTTAAAGTTCAACTTTACTTGCTTTCCGCTATCCTAGAGGTCTTGGCCCCACCAGTGGCTGAGAGGTTCTGCTCTCGAAGCTGGAAGACGGGAGGTGCTGGGTTCGAATCCAATCGCGCCTGTCGACCTAACCGTTTCGGAGTTTTCGTGGTTTTCTTCGAAACTTTGGATTTTCCATGCGTAAATACGGGTTAGGTTCCCTTAGAAAGAACCGCACGGAGGGCACTTCCCCTAGGGCCTATATCCCTCGAGTAGATAATCGGCCGTCAAAAATCAACCCAACCCAGTCCTAGAGGTCTTGAGCGGGTGTTTGGATATAGAGATTTTTGCGATATGGAGAACGGCCTCTGGCAACTGCGTCGTCTACTACGTAGTTTTAGGTAGCTTTCATTACAAAAAGCTACCTATTGCAGCCGTTCGGAGGAAAGCGATTTCAAAAAAATTTGATATATTTTCATCGATCATGACCCCCAGACCCCGAAACCACCCTCCGTTCAAAATTGATACATACATATATATATATATATCTGACCTATGTCACACTGTAACTCCCGTAATTATGAACCGATTTCGATGTAATTCGGTGTGTACATAGTACATACCAATGTCTCGACCGAGTTCGTTGGCCAGCTTCATCCGGCGTTTTGTTTCAAAATGGCGGCCATTTAAAATTTTTTTAAAAATTTAAAACTTGAAATGTGGTACCAAAAATTTAAAAATGGAAAAATATTTTTTTCTTATGTATTTGACCTTTATACAAAGATTCCGGAGCAGTTTTTGTTTCGTCTATATCTTAAAAAATGGCTGAGTTATAGCATTTTGAATTTCTAGCGTGGCTGACATTTTGAAACGTCCTGAATTTTGTCACGCGATAAAAGGCGTATTTATGAACCGATTTGGATGTAACTTCGTTTATACATAGTATATACCAATGTCTCGATCGGGTTCGTTGGCCAGCTTCATCCGCCATCTTGTTTAAAAATGGCGGCCATTTATATTTTTAAGAAAAATTTAAATTTGAAATGTGGTACCAAAAAATTGAAAATTGAAAAAATATTTTCTTCTTATGTGTTTGACCTTGATAAAAAGATTCGGGAGCAGTTTTTGTTTCGTCTATATCTTAAGAAATGGCTGAGTTATAGCATTTTGAATTTCTAGCGTGGCTGACATTTTGAAACGTCCTGATTTTTCTCACGTAATAACAGGCGTATTTATGAACCGATTTGGATGTACCTTGGTGTGTACATAGTACATACAAATATCTCGACCGAGCTCGTTGGCCAACTTCATCGGCCATCTTGTTTCAAAATGGCGGCCATTTAAAAAAAATTAAAAAATAAAAAAAACTAAATGAGATACCAAAAAATTGGAAAATGAAAAAGATTTTTTTTGTATGTGTTTGACCTTAATACAAAGATTCCGGAACAGTTTTTCTTTCGTCTATATCTAAAAAAAATGGCTGAGTAATAGCATTTTGAATTTCTCTTGTGGCTGACATTTTAAAACCACCTGATGTTTGTCGCGCGATAACAGGCGTATTTATGAACCGATTTGGATGTAACTTGGTCTGTACATAGTACATACCAATGTCTCGACCGAGTTCGTTGGCCAGCTTCATTTGCCATCTTGTTTCCAAAGGGTTGCTATTTAAAAAAATTAAATTTAAAATTCAAAATGAGGTATTAAAAAATTGGAAAATGAAAAAGATTTTTTTATGTGTTTGACCTTGATACAAAGATTCCGGAGCAGTTTTTGTTTCTGAAAATTTGTTCTTTTGTTTATATCTTAAAAAATGGTTGATTTATAGCACTTTGAATTTCTAGCATGGCTAACATTTTGAAACGATCTTGTATTTGTCACGCGATAACACACGTATTCACCTATTTCGATGTAAGAAGGCATGTGGATAGAAGGCATCAGCACCTCGACCAAGTTCGCTGGCCAGATTCATCAGCCATCTTGTTTCAAAATGGGGGCCTTTAAATTAAAAAAAAATATATATATATATTTAAAGTGAGGTGCAAAAAAATTAGAAATTGAAAAAGGTTTCTTTCTTAAGTATTTGACCTTGATATAAGGATTCAGGAGCATTTTTTGTTTGTCTTTACCTTAAAAAATGGCTCAGATATAGCAGTTTCAATTTCTATTGTGGGTGACATTTTGAAAAATCTGATTTTTTGCATGCGACAGCACTCCTATATATTAACCGATTCCGATGTGAGTGAGCATGTGCACAGCAATTACTAATCTCTCGACCAAGTTCACTGCTTAGCTCCATCCACCATGTTGTCTTAAAATGACAGGCACTTTAAGAAATTGCCGAATTTGGCAGCCAAATATAATTTACTTTAAAGAAAAGCAGCTTGGATAAAGCTGACTAATTTCGCGAAATTCTCATTCATTATATTGATAAAAATTAGTATTGAATCTCCTATATTCGGTTTCCACTAAATTGAGCTTCGTGTGTTTGAATGATATAAGTTGGCTTTTTTAAAATAAGGATTAAGAAAGCTACCTCTTCCTCCCGGCACTGGCCGGAAGGACTTTTTTAAGTGTGGAACTGGCGACAAAGCGGGTGTGTTACGAGTTACCATGGTAGAGGAACTTATTCCAATAGGGAAGTGTGTTAGTAATTAGAGTTTTTGTTTTTCTGAAAGGGGTTTAAGATTTTTGGGAAAATTTGTTGTTGTTTGTTGTTTTGCGGATTCTAAGTGGATTGCTGTGTAGTGAAGAGGCATGTATTTATGGGCGTACGGTTGACTATGTAAAAAAAAAAAAAAAAAATGCATCGTTTCTCGCTCTCTCTCTCTCTCTCTCGTAAAAATGTTCAGTATTAAATTTTGAGTTGAAGAGGAGCAGCTGACATCTCCTTGGGTCTCGGATTTTACTGAAACGAAGATTAAAAAAGGACGGGCGCCGAGGCTGGCTGTGATATATGGGCGGCTTATGGTGAAAGTACGAGTCATGTGCGGACTGCTTTAAATACGAAGACCTGGATTCTTGCGGCAGTTCGTCCGGTACGTGCAGGAGAGAAACCGTACCATGAGCATAGTGAAGCTAAACGGTGACAGTTACGGTATAAGGCTAAAGGAGAGGACTCTATTTGGATCGATAATTTGATGCGTGGATCTTGAAATCAACGATGTCTCAAGACGTACCGAGAATTTTCAGGTCGGCTATCCGCATCCAGGATTTGAATTTTCCTTTCTGAATGTTTCGCTGGAATGCTGGACGAGTCATTGAGGGGGAAATTCCTTGTGAATTATAAATGACGACTAAGTACAAGTCACGGAGTCAGCTGGAAGGAAAAAAGTATCCTAATTTTTTACGTGTGAATGTCATAAAAACGCGAGAAAATTGACCAGAGAGTGTAACTGGAGAACAGATCCCTCGCTTTGATATTGAAAATAAAAGGACATAGTTTTCCTCATGTGTGGTACATAATCGTGTGTGAGCAATTGCCAGTATTGGTAACGATCCCCGGATTACACGAACCACAAAAGGAAAGGAAATGGTGGAGTTCTTTTATCTTTATATGCATTGTACGTGTTTAATAATCATAAAATATGAATGTGTATTCTTAGAATCCTAAATAGGGGTGAAAGGTTGTAACAGAAACAAATGTGCAAAAATTTGAGAGGTCTATTGTTTAATTTATATATATATTTGTGTGTTCCAAGTAAAGTAAAAAAAAATGTATCCCTGCGTATATCAAAGTTGTTTAAAATCCTATCTGCTAGGTTCTGATAGAGGACACGTCGTCATAAAATGAAAACTTATGTCATTGCCATTTGTAAATAATTTTAATTTACAGTTTAAACTTTTTTCTACTTTTAATAAACCTTTTAGGTAAAGATTATTCTTCCATTTCTCTTAATACAATTTTCCGATGAAGTTGTGTTATGTCATCTAGCACTTTACGGATTAGTGAGTTTAAGAAATTAATATGTTTACTGTTCACTTACAAATTTTTATAGCACTTAAGTTATTTTTATTGAAAAAAAATATATTTGTCAGTGATTACATGCATTTTACTCATAACGTAGCTTTGTTTGGAAGCGTAGGTAAAGTCTTTTACAGAGTAATAATTCAGTAGTGACTTCTTGATTAGAAATGCTTTAGCTTAAAATTCACAACGTGCCTTTTTTCTAATGAAAAGGATTAACTATACTTTACGATCATCTTGCCTGCTTCGTAGGGTTTTGACATCCAATCTCATTGCAGTTACAATTTCGATTCCTCTAGCTCTAAATTTATAGAAGCACAGTAATGAGGGGTTACAAGAAGTATAGTGGTTCCTCTTGTAACATTGTTTTAATTTTTGAGACTATCTCATATTATTTGATCGTATGTGAAATTAGGATCTTAGTGTCTTGTTTTAAATTCTTGGTAACTATGATTTGATAAGAAGGGATTCGGCTTTCCAAATTTTCACTTGGCAAGATATGGCTACTGTGGTGAAATAATAATAAGTATAAAAAGTAAATAAATAAATAGAGGGGGATTAAAATAATAAAACTTTGAAAAAATTCACCATAAAATAAAAAACAATACATAGGACGCGTTTTGAGCTAAAAATATAACAGCTCGTTATCAGCTACAGTCAACACGTGTCCGTAAGCAGATAAGGTCAAAAGTGAATTGAAAGGTAGAGAATGTTGCAAAGAATGCGACAGATGGCGCTAGCTGAAAGGGGTACATGCAGAAGAGAAAAGTGTTGCCAAAAATAGAAGAGAAATTGATAGGGAAAAAATGGAAATAAAAGAAATAAACAAAATTAAAATAAAATAAAGAAGTAAATTAAAAAAATATTAATAATAATAATAAATAAAGAAATATAAATGAATAAAACAAGAAAAAATAAAAAAATCCCTTTTTTTAAACAAAATAAAAAGAAAAGAAACAAGAGAAAAGGGAAAAGAATTACAAAAGTAATTTCCACTCTGTAGATAGGAAAGGAGATGATGGGAGATCATTGACATGATTAGCAGAATTTTTCGAAATAAAATAAGCTTCATGAAAATCCAAGTGAGAGGGAGAGGCAGGGGAAGAAATAATTTTGGCCATGGAGAAATTGAAACAATGACTGGAAGACCAACAGTGAGAAGCAATCGATGATTTAGAGATTTCTTGATTTGCAATATACCTCTGATGCTCGCCTAATCTGAATTTTAAAGCTCTCTTTGTTTGACCAATATAACCTAAATTGCAAGAGCAAGGAATAAAATAAACACCCCACCGGTTATCAGTAGGAATAGGATCTTTTAGAGAAGAGAATTTAATTTTATTCATAGGTTTGAAGATAACTTTAAAATTAAAACCAGAAAGGATTTTAGCAATTTTGAAACAGAGAAGAGAATAAAAGGGCAGAACTATTATCGAGTTAAAATTAGGAGGATTATTTGAATCAGAAAAAGGACGTTTAGGCTTATTAAATTTATAGAAAGCTTTATCAATCAAAGAGGGATTATAACCACGAGCTAGGGCAAGAGATTTGAGATAATTCATTTCATTATTCAGAGCAGAAGATTCAGAACAAATGCGTAATGCCCTAAAAACAAAAGTATAAAAGGACGCCACTTTTTGTTGAGGAGGAAGAGATACAGCAAAAGGTTTTCTATAAACGGAGGTAGAGGACCGAAGTATTTCGAAACCAAGACGTCAAGGAAAGGAAGAGAATTGTTCTCTTCGACTTCGAGAGTAAATTGAATACAAGGATCAACAGAATTAACAAGAGAAAAGAGATTAGAAAGATCCAGGTCAGAAGGAATTAAAATGAAAGTATCATCAACATACCTAAACCAAAAAAGAAATTTATATAAACCGAAGAGTTTTTCTTCAACAAAAAGAGGGGGAAAGAGGTTCAAAGAGGGGGATGCTTTGATATTTGAATACAGGAGAAACTCACAACAATATGTTCTATGTTTGAACCATACTGACGATGAAAATTATATTTAAATTAGTGTCCAAATGTCATTCAAACTTGATGACTTAAAACATTTTTGAAAAAAAAACCCTACAACTATCACCTGTTATTTCCCGATATATTACTGTACAATATCAAATTGCGTAAAAAATATTAATATTTTACTAAGTGAAATTTGTATATATATATATATATATATATATATATATAAATATAATAGATTTTTTAATCACAAAACACGTATACACTTGACTTAATTAAATATCTAAAGCATTTTTATATCACTTCGAGAAAAAATATTGATAGCCTGAATTTTTACAATTCGTTTATTGTAAATTTTGATGAAATGCTTTACGATTTGTTGTTTATTTTTCATCATTGCTAATTCTGATTGCGCTTTAAGCTGATTCTAATTCGCCCAAATTAAATTAAATCTTAAAAAAAAAGCAGAAAAAGATAGAATTCCTTTGATCGAAAAGTAGAATTTATCGTGTAAGAACACCAGTATGTGGTGCTATTCTTTTCTTTTATCACACGTCATTTGTATAATTTGATTTCGATTGTTAATGAATGCAAAAGTTTTTTAAAATATTATCTTTGAAATCTAAATTTGTTCTATGGATATTAACAATTCATAAAAAAAAAAACGAAAAGAAAGGAATGCAGAAAAAAAATCAAAATGAAAAGAAATATTTCATTTGTTAGATACTCCACTAGTGGAATTCCTTTTCTCTATAAAATGTGTTGCCAGCATTAAGAGTGAATGTGTACTCATTTAGCATTCTCTTAAAGATTTCAGATAAACTTCTTCAGATGCTGCTCTATTTAATTTATTTACGCTATCTTGTGTATATTTCCATGAAAGAAAAATAACTTAGAAATGAGTTACGAATTTTTTCTTTTTCAAAATAAGAATTTGGTTTTTTTTATACATACTTATGTTCGTTCATTGAAATAAATTATTCTTTATTTAAGTAAAACGCACTTCTGAATATAAAGTTGTACGTGTGTTATTTTATTTATATATGATTTTTGTTATTATTTATGCACTAAAACCAAATGATCAAAAATAGGAAATATTATGAAATTAAACATAATTAACACAGTGAAGGCTTCATGAGGAGACAGAAAATTTGTTGGTTTCTGTTAATCTGTTTATCTGTCAGTCTTCTTGTTCCGGTAGAACTGCCACAAAAAGCATCCGATTAACTTGTAATTAAGTTGGCATTTTGGTGACGTACCCGGATATAACTCTATAGTTTTTGGTTATGGTGCGTTCATCCGTTCGAAAAATATAGAACATTTTATTTTAAAAGCATAATGCTTTGCTATGGCAATTCAAGCGATTTTCAAATTTCCATTTGTTCAAACAAAATGGAGCATTTGATTAATGGATTTAAATGGTAAATTGTGGTTGCTGAAATTTTCCAATAAGGCCCTCAAGTTATTCCTAGTATGTTGAAATTTTGTCAGTAGATTTGTCAGATTTTTTTCTTAAATTTAGGTGTATAACTTTTGGCGGAATAGTATACATATGTTCCAATAATAAAAAATATATATATCAATTTATTTACTTTATATAATATAAATTTCATTTTTTTCTTTTATCAATTACGTAGCAACCGTGTTTCATAGTCTATAAAAAATCATTCAAATAATACCGATTACGAAAGTCTAAGCAGACAGTCTGGTTAAAGGGAAAAAAATATTAGTCACTCATTCAAGATTTCATCTGCGATATAGGATTGCGTAAAATATGAACGATATTATAACATTACTGTTTTAAATTGAATGTGAATACTATTAAAAAGCTATCAAAAAATACTTTTATAGCACCAAATCACATTTGCTATTGTGTCAATTGGCAGAGAGTACGAAGATGAATGATTAACTAAATATAAATCATATGGCTCAGTTTACATTTCTATAATATCTCTATCTATCAGATTGGGGAGTTTGTGTTTGGTAGATAAGTAAATATTGTTATTTGGATATTAGAATAACATAAAATACTTCTCCAAACTGTTGCTAATTCTAAACAAAATCACAGAGTAAAAATAAAATCTAGTATACTATATACATTCGCACAATCAACAGGAAGTTTACTAATATAAATTTAATCATACTAAGGGGGTTCAAGGGGGGGGGGAGGTGGGGGCAGAGCCTCTATGACGAAATGTACTTTATTATTTACAAATTCAACAGAATTATCAGCTCATCAGAATTTCGGAATATCATTGCATAACAACATGTTTAATTTAAAACATGTAAATTCTGAAACCTTCGAAATATTTTTTTTTTTTTTTTTTTTTTTTTTTTTTTTTTTTTTTATCATTAGAAACGTTTAAGTAATTTAAAAACTTCAAAATGTGGTTTTTATGAAGTTTAATATTATCAAATGGTGTTTAAAAATAATGTCTTGCATAATTGACGTTGAGTCTCCTGATCTGCAGATTTACTAGTTTCTGTTAGTAATTTAAGGAATGGAAGTCCAGAACAGTGAATATTGCAAATTTTATAAGACCAATTTCAATATTATGATAACCTTCGTGATACTGGTGCTCCTAAAGCATCTTTAGATAGAAAATTTTAAATATGTATAAAATTATTTATAAATATTTAAAATATTTGTTGTGTCTTGATTAAATTAGTTATATTTCACTGCAGATATTCTTACATGTTTAATACTGTCTTTCACAATTAGATACATGCATTAGATTTAGATAAATTTAACACCCAAACTATTCTTTCTCTTTTTAATATTCACGTGAAAATACTTTTGTTAGAAATGAAACATTATTTGCGCTTTCCTAACAAAAGTAGTTGAAAAGTATCCTCTCAAAATATCAAATAAATGTCTAGCGCAACTTGTAAATTTAAACTATTTTGCAATATTTTTTTGTGTTCATTTTATGTAATAACTATAATATGACGTAAATACGACGTAGTTTCTCCTATTTAAGACTTCTAACGCATGTTAATGAATTTATTATTTTACAATTTCCTTTCTCTCTTAAAATTCACGTGTAAATATAGTTTTTATGACGTAATTTTTAGTAAGTTCCTGCTTTTTGTACATAATTATTTAATTCTAATTGCAAATGTTTTTTTTTCTATTTATAATAGTCACGTGTAAATAAATTTTTAATTTATTTACACGTATAATTTTTTTTTTATTTGAAGCAAACATTATTGTTTGCGCTGTTTATACAGTTGGCAACAGTTTAAATTAATATCACTTTCTAAGATATGTAAAAGAAATCTCTAGAAATACTGATAATTTTAATTTAAAATAGAAATAAAACCTCCAAAAATGAGTCAAATTAAAAAAAGAAATGCAGTCTGCACACCAGGAACTTCAAACGTATAAAATAATCTAAAAATGATTAAATTCCCATGAATAGTTTTTGCTCCTATAAAACTTTTTTAGTGGAACGATTTTGTCCAACTTTAGCATTAAATATCTCTCAAAATAATTCTTCTATTTGAAAACTGTCTGCATCAGCGTGTTTATCAAACATTTCTGTATAATACCACCGATTTTCATATTTTTGTATGCATTATTTTTCTTAGTACTAACGAAGAAAGACCTCCGTTCACAAAAAATTCAAAACCGGCGGCGGCGGTGACAGCGGTAGTTACTTTTTTTTTTTAGAATTGAGAGATAATTCAATCTTTCAAAATCTTTTTAAAGTCAATCAAAGTAGCGTGCTTTTAGAGACTGTGGGGTTTGAACGGGGGTTGGCGAGCGTAGCTCGTAGGGGGCCGAACCCCCTAGTATATATATATATATATGTGTGTGTGTAAACTTTGTGTGCAATTAAAGAAATATATATATAGATAACCATTAAATAAACATTACCGATCACCAACAAAAACTGTGAAATTACGAATTAAATGAGATTAATCATTTGACAAAAATACAGTTTCCTCCTACACACTTAACATACATTCCAAAAACATAGTAAAAACAGCAGAAATTAAATAACAGAAATGGGATAATGTAAATTTGTAGAACTTAGACAGAATCGTCAGGTCCCAAATGCCTAAAGTTCCACAAATCTAATGTGTAGTTTCATCTTCATATTAGTCATAAAATAGCTAAAGAATATGAATTGGGGCAACCACATACATAAAACAGATAAATAAACCATTGAACATCAATTAAGTTCAAAATAAAACAAGATTAAAAATGATAGAGGAAAAAAAATTACCAAACTGAAATCCATACCGTCTTAGCATGAGACACAACATAATACAATCATTGGACATCACCAAAACATGTTGCCAAAAAAGTTTTTTATATGATGGTGGACCAAGGTTCAACAATATACAGCACAGTCAAGCACACTTCCATTATAATATAACAAGCGCCCTCTATAGATAATTTAGAATTGAGAATTGAACAGCTGCATTTATTCAAATGACTCAGTGTCGTGCTGCCGTCTGTTGACTATTTATAACTATTAATGGATTAAGTTATATCATATCACAATTTAAATTCCTGTGACGACATTGCATAATCCCTTAAATTAATTTATAATTAAATATAACAAAAAGTATTATTAAAATTAATATCTAAGGAATTAATATTAATAATAATTAAATTTTGAAATTAATTAGTTACATTTAATGTGTCTACAAACTTTCTTAAAAATTAAATACTCATAATTTAAGATGAGAGGGTCGAACAAATAATAAAATTATTCAAACATGCATTTTATTCTCATTTAAGATAGTATACTTTGTATTTAAAATTAATATGATATTGTCCTCAGTAGGCTAAAATTTAAATACAAGTTAATCGTTAGCATTATTAAATATTAATGAATATGAATAAATTTAATATGAATTGATAAATATATAAATATAACTACACCATTATACATACACAGGTATCGAATCAACATCCATTATAAAATGTGTATTAGCAATATAGTTATAAAACAAATGTCCCATTTCTATTTTTTAATAAATTAACCATTGCGTATTGCCCAGACAACGCCAACCATCTCTGTAACATAACATCTACCCACCAATCCGTCGTATAATATTTTTTTATTATTATTTTACATTTTTTTAAAAAGTAAACCTAGCTATATAGATTAACTTTACTCGATAAATTATGCAGGATGCATTTAGATTAAAACCTTTATTCCCGGATCCAACATCCGACCGTCATACATACATCGCGGCAAGCTACGGACTGCCGATCTGCCGTTCGTGGCAAGATAACATTTTACCGGCGCTGATGGCGCCATCTAGTGCATATCAGAACAGATATAACATTCTCTTCCTTCTTAAAGAAAGCTAACAGAAACATTTAAGTTCTTCAGACATGCACAGTTAGAATAATAAAAATTACAGTCCTTGACATAGTTCAAAATGGGAACAGTTCTAAAGTCTAATATTTAAACAGTTCTAATGTCTAATATTGCAGACGTTCTGGTTTTGCCTTTGAACGATTAGAACGTCTAGGAAGTGGAGTTCCTGAATTCTGCAACTTTACTTGAGGCGAGAGTGTCGGAGAGTTTGCCTGAGAACTGTCGTCTATGTCTATGACACTTACCTGTGGAGACAGTAGAGGAATTAGAGGGGTGTTTGTCACCTGATCAGCCGGTAAATCCGCTGCACAATTAGATTGCTCCGGAGTAGGCGCTGACATAACTGGATCTGAAGGAGCAGGGGCTGATACATCTGGACTTGGAGGGATTTCATGAATACCGTCTTCCCGTCTGTAGCGGACTTGGTCGATGTGCCGTATCCAAATACCCCAAGTCGTCTTGACTTTGCACATGGTATTTTCCATTGGACATATGACACTTCCAGGAATCCAAGATGGGCTCCGGCTAAAGGAGCGCACCCAAACTGGAGTGCCTTCGGAGAATTTGTTTGCATGGGTTTCTCCCTTCTCAGATGTTTGAGCTTTAGCACTGCGGATGAGATCCAAACGCATGCGAAGAGGGCGTCCAAACATTGCAACTGCTGGAGATATACCCGTTGAGCTTGTTGGGGTGTTACGGAAATTCAGAAGAAATCTTGACAGTCTCTCCATGAAAGTTCCTAACTTAACTTTCTTCAGTGAAGCTTTCACGGTACGTACAGCTCTTTCTGATAAAACGTGTCAATTCGGATGGTACGGTGCATTTTGTATGGGCGTAATGCAATTTTTCTTTAAGAAATATGTGAATTCATCACTACGGAACCCTGGTCCGTTATCACTCACTAAACTTTCTGGTAACCCGAAGCGTGCAAAAAGGTTACGCAGAGTTGTTATGGTTGTAGTTGCTGTTGTGTTGGGCACCGGGATTACTTCAAGCCACTTTGTCTTAGCATCGACTACAATCAATAGCCAGTGGCCTTCTACAGGACCTGCATGGTTGATATGTATTCTTTCCCAAAGTTTTTCATGTATAAGCCAACGGATTTGTGTCGAAGGAGGAGCTGCAGCGTTTTCTTAGCAGTCCAGGCAGTTTCCTACTTTGGTTTCCAAGTCTCGATCAATACCAGGCCACCACACATGAGAACGAGCCAAAGACTTGATTGCAGAAATACCTTGGTGAGCACTGTGCAGTTCATCTAAAACAAACTCGCGAACTTTCCTGGGATAAAAACACGGAACCTCTGAGAATGATATTTTCTTCGACTGACAGTTCATTCCGGATATGCCAAAAGTCTTCCAGGTTCTCTGCTACCTTTCTTGGCCAACCATTTTGAATATGGGATCTCAGACGACTCAGTGCAGGACACTTGTCTATCTCCCTTGAAATCAGATGTGCTGTCAGTGGGCTCATCATTTAACTGCCGGATAAGCAAAATAGACTCGACAGGTGATGGAGGATCTTCCATTTTAGATTTAAGTGGGAGTCTACTGCAGGCGTCAGCATTTCCGTGCTTCTTCCCTTTTCGATACTCAATGGTGTACACATAGTCCGGTAAAGTCAATGCCCATAGCTGAATGCGAGCTGCAGTGACCGATGGTACAAGTTTGTCTTCTGATAATAGTGTAACTTATGGACGATGGTCTGTAACCAATGTAAATCTGCGTCCTAAGAGATAGTTTCTGAAACGAGTCACTCCAAAATCTAAGGCCAAAGTTTCCTTCTCGATGTGGCTGTAGTTCTTCTCTGCCTTTGTAAGGGATCTAGAAACAAATGCAATCGGTCTATCACCATATGACGTTTTATGCGACAGCACAGCGCCAAGACCATAAGGGCTTGCATCACAAGCAAGAATAACTTCTTTATTTTGGTCAAAATGTACCAGTAAGGAAGAGGTTTTCAGAACATCTTCAGCTTTTTGAAAAGCTTCTTTTTGTGGTGATCCTCATGTCCACGGCTGCTTGCTTTCTAACAACTTGTACAATGGCGATAGCAAGGTAGACATACTGAGTAAAAACTTGGCATAATAGGTTATTAAGTCTACATTTGCTGGTTCAGGTGGAACGTTCGATTCAACTGGGTGCAATCCATCTTTATCCAAACGATGACCTAGGTATTCTACAGATGGTCTGAGGAATTCACATTTTTCTGGATGTAATTTCACACCCTCTGATTGTAGACGGCTAATAACTCCTTGCAAATTTTGTAAATGTTCTTCTTCATTTGTACCGGTCGCTAATAAGTCATCAATATATTTAGAGGCCCCTTTTACTCCTTGCAAAATCTTGTCGATTTCCCTTTGAAAAATAGCAGGGGTGGAGGCGATGCCAAAAGCAAGTCGAGTATAACGAAAAACTCTTCTGTGTGTATTTATAACCACCAGATGTCCCGACTCTTCATCTAGTTCTAGTTGTCAATATGCATCCCGTAGATCGAACTTGGTGAACGCCATAACACCGGACATTTCAGCAAATAAATGTTCAATGTTTGGAAGAGGGTACTATTCTAGTTCTGTGGCCTTGTTGACCGTTAATTTAAAATCGCCACATATCCTGATTCTTCCATCTTGCTTTAGCACAGGAACAATAGTAGCTGCCCAATCCGAGGTTTTCACTGTTTCTAAAATAGCATCTGCAATGAGGCGGTCTATTTTCTTGTCAATTTTTTCTTTGTAGGCTTATGGTACAGGACGGGCCTTGAAAAACTTTGGAACTTCGCCCTTTTTACAGGTAAGATGAACTTTTACATCTTTCACTAAACCCAACTCTGGGGATAAAACTTATTTATACTTTTCTAAAAGTCCATCTAATGTGAGCTGGGCAGTGCGTACATTATGCAAGGTGTGGTTCATGTTTGAATCAAAAGCATTCATCAGGTTTAATGGGACAATCCAGTTTCTACCAGCCAAATTAGTGTTTCCCTGAGAAACCACAAGTAAAGGTAAATGCTCTTTCCTAGACTGAAACACCACATCCACATTTGTAACTCCCAAAATACTAATAGCACGATTACTGTATGACTGGAGTTTGATTCCTGTTTTCTCCAAAGGTGGGTAAAATCTTCTAATTTTTTCAAACAGTCTTACAGGCATTATCGAAAATGGAGCACCAGAATCAACTTCAAAAATAACAGGCTGCATCTGGACCTTACATGTAATTTTAAGTGGAGGGTAATCTTCTTTACCATAACTTAAATGAAACATAGTGTATTCCTTACCTTCTGGATTTTCCTTAGATTCTGTTACTAAATTAACTTTAGGTCTGTAACCACCTTTATTTTTAGATAAACATACCTTTGAGAGATGCCCCAGTTTTTTACAGCTAAGGCAGGTAGTGTTTTTATGTTTAGACTCTGAAACCTGATGTTTGGGATCACCACAACGAAAACAATGTTTCCCTGTACGTGCGTTATTTGAATTGGACGCTGATTTAACGATCTCGTTTTTTCGCGACCGTTGAGCCGTAATTTGTAGTTTCTTTACCTCTGGAACTGAAGCTATCTTCAAATCAATAGCATCCCTTGCTGCTGCTTCCATGGAAACGGCCTTTTCCGACGCCCGTAAAAGGATTAAATTCGTTTCGGACAACAGTTTTCTCTGTATCCCTTCGTCCTGTATTCTATCCCGCAGCATCATGTCAAGGGAATCTCCTTAATTTCAGTATTTTGCTAATTTTCGGAGCTCTGCGATGTAATCGGCCAGTGATTCGTCCGCGCGCCGTACGCGACTATTGAGCTTGAATCGCTCCACGATCTCCGAGGGCACTGGGTCATAATGTCCGTTCAGGATAACAATTAATTCCGCGAGTGTCTTAGATGTTGGTGCGGCCGGCGAAAGTAAGTTACGGAGCAGTCCGTACGTGGTAGATCCAACCACTGTTAAGAAAACAGCACGTTTTCTGTTTGCATCTTTGATCGCGTTTGCGATGAAGAACTGCTCCAATCTTTCTGCGTATTCGCTCCACGGTTAAACAGCAGGGTTGAATTCGCTAATGCAGCCGTAGGAAGCCATGCCGGAAAAGTATCACGCACCACGAGGTCGCTGATCGCCGATTAAGCCCAGCGCGTTGACATACGCCAGTTACGCTGTTTCGTCGAAAATACGTTAAAAACGTAATTTTTTAAAAGAAATTCAATAATAAAATTCATCTTCATCGCCACTGAAGTAAACCTAGCTATATGGATTAACTTTACTCAATAAATTATGCAGGATGCATTTAGATTAAAACCTTTATTCCCGGATCCAACATCCGAGCGTCATACATACATCGCGGCAAGCTACGGACTGCCGATCTGCCGTTCGTGGCAAGATAACATTTTGTCGGCACTGATGGCGCCAATTAGTGCATATCAGAACAGATATAACATTTTTATAAATTTTTTCTTATTATATATATATTTTTTTGTAATTTTTTTACGCATGTGTTAATTTGGTTTTTAAGATAATTTAATTCTAATTATATGTTAAAGAATATATACATTTTTTTGGAAAACCATGATTTAATACATCATAAATTATATTTTTAATATTGTTGTTATTTAGATGGGAAGAACATAAACACTTTACTCTATAAGATGATTAAGAATTATATTACGATATACAGAGATAGGAAGGTCGCCCGTTGGCGTGGTCAGTAAGCGGAGGCTGCTGTCATGCTGAGGGTCTTTGTTCGAATCCCTGGGTAAGACATGGATGTAATTGAAGAGCTAAGTGGAAGAACATGTTAAGTAACAAAAATTATATTTGAAGTGAAAGTTTTTCCTGTAAATTTTAATGATTTATTTTCTGTTTGATACCATGTGTTTAAAATATTAACAGGTATGGTACTAAGCTCTCTCAGAAAAACTTATTCATATTTAATTTTCAAATATTAAAAATTATTAATATTATTGATATTATTAAATATTAAAATATTAAATATTAATGAATAATGTCTTAAATATTCAAGACTAAATAGAATTTTAGTATTTTAGCTTCACTATGTGATAGGATACATCATAACTCTTTCATTCAAAAGATAAATTTTTTTTTGAAAATGTAGCATAACATGTTCATCCACTCAGCTCTTCAATTATGATTGTGTTTTCATAAGTCATATATATATGTAATGTAGAGAAATACAATTTTTATGTCTGGTTTGTGTTGCAATTTCTGTAGGATCAATCGAGGCAACAGCCATTGCTGCTATAGGTTTCAAAGCAATCTCCAGTACGGTGAAAAAAATCAAAAAAGAAATAGGAAGACAAGATTTAAAATTAGTAAATGTACTGACTTTGAATTTAAATTCTTTACATTTGGAATATAGATCAGTTATTGTTTTCTTTTCTTTTATTGTAATTTTAAGATCTAAAAAGTTAATTATATTGTTAGATAGGAGGTTTTCCGTTAATTCTACATTAGTAGTATAATCTACTGGAAATTGAGAACTATTAGTTTGATCAGTGGCAATTAAAATTATGTCTTCAATATAACGAAATAAATGTATATTACTATTAGTAAAAGCACGTTCATAGTGATATAAGTATAAATCTGATAATAAACTGGATGTACAGTCACCTTGCGTATACCGACCTTCTGTAAATATAATGTGTTATCTTGCAAAATATAATTATTATAGATAATGAAATTTGTTAGCGTTTTAAAATAAGCTATATTTATATTGAATGGTAAATCCAGTTTATGCTGACACTGGATTGAATGATGACACATAACTTTGTATTTTACAATTGTTTACTATTACATCTTCATTAGTTTTTTGAAAAGATTTATTAGAAGAAATACAGGGTATAAGAAGTTGGTGATAATAAGATTTACATATGATTGCATAATTATTAAGAGATTTACATATGATTGCATAATTATTAGGAGATTTGTCTACATATGTAATAACATAGATTTTATATATATATATAATTTAGTAATTTGCTGGAAAAAATGCTTTGTGTTAATAGTATCGTAATCCGAAATATTATATTTTAAAGCATTAGTTAATTTTTCAATAACTACTATTTACCATTGATTAAAATATTCAGTAGGTTTATTGTATGATATTGAAGTTTTATAAATAAAAATATCTGTATCATATGTAAACTGTTTTATAATAGAATTTACGTTAAATTTAGATGGAAGTCTATATTTAGTACCATAATCCATTAGCTTTTTCAATTTAAAATCTTTCACAATAATAAGATTTCCAGTGATTATATGTTCATGATCTTTGTTTAGGTATTTTTTTAGAGCGGGGTCATTACATTTACACGGAAAAGTACCTGCTATAGATGTATTTCTTGAAAATGTATTATAATTAAAAATCTTTCTTTCGATTGTACTCGGATATTTAAAGGTTTTTGATATTTGAAGATTATTAATAGGAAAATAACTGTTTTTATCATTAATTATAGAATTAATATTAATTTTATTAAATATTTAATTCGAAACATTTATTATCATTTGAGTATTCGTGCTTTGAATTTTATGGGTTTTTTTTGTTTGTTTTTTTGTAAATTAATGTTGAAAAGATTAACTCTTCTCATAATAAAATTAAAAAATATATCAGAGAAATTTTTAGAGTAAGATTTACTAAGAAATACTTTTAAATGTTGTACAATCTGTTTCAGTTTAATAGAAAATATGTATTTTCGAATTAATAACCAGGTATATTTTTTTAAATAGTTACTTTGAAAATGATTTATTTGTTTAGTAATATATTTTTTGAAAACTACGACTGCTAAAGAACACTTTTTCACATTTTTGTGTTGTTTTACGATTTAAATTATGATTTAGATTAGGATATATTGGATAATGATCAATAGTATTATTTATAGATGCAAACACTTTAACAGGTCTGTTAAATATTTCACTATTATGTCCATGTGGATAAATGATGTTGTAACATTTCATATATGATGACTCCATATAAAGACGTTCTGATTTATTTTTTAGAATTTGTATGATTTCAATTGTGGTATTTTTAAATTGATGTTTATAAAAATGCTGAATTTCAGCTGTAGACTTTTTATTTTTTGCTTTGTTAGTGTTAGAGTCTGAACGATGTTGATTGATATTGATACGTTTATGAATCGGACCTGATGTTTCAACTATATATTTTAAGTTACATAAGTTACACTTTATACAATAAATTATATTAAAGGCTTTACAAAAAGTTGAAAAATTACGATCTGAGACAATTTGTGACTGAGAAGCGTATGGACAAGTCTTGCAGCATCTAGCATCTAAACACTTTCTAAAAAATAATGGATGATGAGGGGAGTATATGGTCACTGGATGACGATCCAGGAACAACCCTTTTATTGTTCCTGTACCGGGTACTACACTGCATAGATGCATAGTGTGTTTTGCCAGGATCGATATATACATATATACATAATATTTAAAAGGTTGTATTGCTTTTTCCATTTCATAGCATTTAATATTATTCTGTTTTCATCTTGAAACTATTCACTTGGTTATATTGGTCGTTAGAGTACAGGAGAAATATTTTTTCAGCTTTTAGCTTTTTTTCTCACAGAAAACCACTAATTTTACTTATACAATTGAATTCTGTATTCTTGATAACGTAATTCAATATATAAGCTTTTCAATTATTTTTATCAAAATCCATATTATTCTTTTTTTCTTCCTTATTAATTCTTGTTATATAGCACAAGAGACTTTATTTTATACATAGCAGCTTGTATATTATGTTTTTGGTATCCATTCAGTGTGTTTGGGGACACTGTATTGTTGTAAATTCATTCATACTATCACAATTTTTGTTGGTGGTCAGTAATGTTTAATTAATGGTTTTATATATATATGTATATATATATATGTATAACTATCTATCGATGCATCAACATATCTATGTATATATACAGGATGATTCAAAAAAGATGGGGAAAATTTTAAGAGGTGATAGTACACACCCAAACAAACATTTTGTATCAAAGAATGCATGGTCGGAAACTAAACGTAAAAAAGTTAGAGGGCGCCAAAAATTATGTTCTTATACGAGGCAAAAACACACAATGAACGATTAAGTTAAGTTACGAAAACAAATTTAATTGCATTTGATTACAATAAGTGCTCAAAACATTGACCGGCAGCTGTTTTGCACGCAGTACAACGGCGAAGAACAGATTGGCGAATTTTCTGAAACACACCAGGCATACCGCGAACTTCCCCTACAGCAGCCGAAAGCTTGGCGACAAGTTCTTCTGCGGATTCAATGGGAGTCTCATACACAAGAGCCTTTAGATATCCCTACAAAAAAAAAAAAAAAAATCGAGACATGAAAGATCTGGCGAGCGCGGTGGTGCCTGGCGTGTTTCAGAAAATTCGCCAATCTGTTCTTCGCCGTTGTACTGCGGGCATAACAGCTGCCGGTCAATATTTTGAGCACTTATTGTAATCAAATGCCATTAAGTTTGTTTTCGTAACTTAACTTAATCGTTCATTGTGTGTTTTTGCCTCGTATAAGAACATAACTTTTGGCGCCCTCTAACTTTTTTGCGTTTAGTTTTCGACCATGCATTCTTTGATACAAAATGTATGTTTGGGTGTGTACTATCACCTCTTAAAAATTTCCCCATCTTTTTTGAATCACCCTGTATATATATATATATTTACTGGAGGTGATTTTGGGTTCTAGGGGTCATGCTGGGTGTTGATCAGCAAAAATTGTTCCGAAATTCCAACATAGGGGAGAATGTTATAGTCAGTATTTCATACGAAATCTACCTAAAAATGGTCGTACTTTGAAAATAATTGTAAATCAAGTTCTAATTTATTGAACGAAAAAAAATAAACACAGGTCGCTTATAAATCTCGCAAAAATCACGTCAGCAAGTGTTTTTACTTTAAAAAAATGAGTCTGAAAATGTGTCAAAAAATTTCGAGTTGTTGAGCGTGGAATTTTTTTTTTTGTTGTGGAATACCGCCTTAATATGATTCTGATAAAAAGAGCTCATGCAGAAAAATAAATTAAAAATTCGTGGAAAGCGGCCAGATAAAAATGTTAAACTGGGTTTATCTATAATTTTGATTTAGTTTTTCTTGGTGAAATTATTACTTAACTTCGAAGTCTACCTCCGCCTATAGGCCGAGCCAGCAGGGATTTTGGTACTTTTCGGTTAGCCGAGCGCCAGTGTTACATATACATACTTATGTATACACATATAAGTATATATACATATATATGTGTATATGTATATACATGCTAGGATATATATATATATATTTATATATACATATATTTGCATTTATATGCATATATGAATATTTGTATACAATATATGCATGTATATATACCACTGGTCCCCGGCTAACCGAAAAGTACTTCGATTTTTTTATGGAACTTTTTATAAGGAACTTTATTATAAAAATATTATAAAGAGCAGTTTAATTAAGTCCCATGCCTCTTTCCAATGGTGGATTAATTAACATAAACACTAATGATCTCAAATAATATAATTTTAATAGCTTATCCTGCTTTTAGAGCTCCCGATATTATTTGTATGTTGCTAAAAAAAAAATAAAGTAACTTTATTTTTTACACCAATGTTAGTTCTTTCCAACATCCAAAAACCAACTTCTAATTTATATCTATATTTCCATGTATACATATCCACAATGGATAATTAAATAGATTAGAAGTTTCTAAAGAGTATTTATCTTTTTGTAATATTGTGAATGGATTCATATGGGAAAATATTCCACATACACAACGTCAAGAATCACAAGATACTTTCGATTTTACACATCTTGTTGAATATTTACAGACGAATTCTCCTGGAACTTCTGAAATATAAATAAAGTGTTTGGCTTCATGTTTAGCACTGAATGCTTAATCTCAAATGCAGTTTGAGAACAAACTACAAATTGAAGAAAAAAAATATCTTCTATCACCATGTAAAATAAAATGCTCGAAATGATCAGTAGAATATGTGCATGAATATGTGGATATTATAAAACCTTTGGGCGTTAAGAACAGTTAAGAATAACGCGCATATTGATGGAGATATAATGATTTCTTTTCAATCAAAATCTAGAAATGTTTTAATCATTTTTAGGGTTCCGTACGGTACCCTAAAAGTAAAAACGAAACCATTCACTCCTGTCACTCCTGTGTCTGCCTGTCCGTCTGTCACAACCATTTTTCTCGTAAACTATGCTACGTGGAAAGTTCAAATTAGGGGAAGTAATAAAGACTACTGACCTACATATTTACAGATTATTAAACATTCACAAAATATTTAGGAAACATGTAGAGGGGTCAATTAAATTTACTTGAAAAGAAAAATATTTTCTTCGTATATCGTGTGGGGTATTGTGTGAAAGCTTTTGTAACGCGGAACTCAAAAATATATTTCTTTTAATTTTAGGTATTATATTTTCAGAGATATCGTCTAAAATGTAGTGCAAAAATATGTCCCCCCCCCCCATCTATTTTTTAATCTACTAAAACTAAAATTATGAAAAAATTAGAGGTAGTAGATGTTAAGTTAAACCTTGCAGGAAAATTATAGCGATTACACTATATCACATAGTTTTTGAGGAAAACACATTTTTCCGTTACACACAAATATCCATTTGCAAGCATTCAGCAAAGGTGTTGAGAAGCGCTTAAGGTACATATCGTAACAGAATTATAAAAGCATTGTTGATAATGATTTCGAAATAAATCTTTGTTAATTAGTCGAGATATTAACCCTTAAACGGTTAGGACAGTTAGGACATTCATAATGATAGGAGGGAGGGCGTACGCTATGTACCATCGGCTTTTAAAGCCCAGATAGCAACTTTTAACGATATATTTGCATAATGTAATGCCCAGTAGCAATGTAAAAGCAATAAACGTCAAATTGTTAAAAACAGACTAATTTAATTATTATTAATCAGATAAATACTATGGGATTCGTGGCTAGTTTGCATTGAGTGGATCCCCCAACAAGTCTCCCGTGTCTTTAAAAGTTAATTAAAAACCTATCTGGAAAAACGCGGCACCGACCAAGGCGGAGTTGCAACTTTGTGACCTTCGAAGAGTACTTAGCGCAATGCTAAGTTTAAACTTTTAACAAGGGTTTTGTTTTATCTACACTGTAAAAAGAAAAGATTATTACTACGCTGAATTTAGTTTTTGAAAATGCCAAATGAAGTTTAACCTCTTGCATTGTATGACGTACGTAATGCCTTTTTGTCCATTTCTGATAATGATACATGGCATGTTTTTTTAATTAGGCATTCCGAATTCTCACCAGAACGTTTTAACTCTCATTTTTGTTTTACAAGAGGATTGAATTTCCATAAATAAAGTAAAAGATAAATACAATTAAATTTTTGTGGTGTGAATTCAAATCTCTAAATAAAAATCTACCAGATGCGGCAACACTGGTGGCTAGTGACATACATCCGCAAACAGCGTTAGAGCGCAAGGGGTTAAGTATGGCTACTTTTATTGTCAGTACCGAATTAAGTTTATAATAGACAGATTAGGATAAGATAAAAAATAGAGTTATACAGATTAGCAATATTTGATATTATTTAGGCTTCATATCTCTTTAACTTTTATGGTATACCCATTCATACCTTTCTAGAATGTACAGCTATACCCAACGCTACATTGTATAGTTTTTTTTTTTTTTTTTTTTTTTTTTAACAAAGTCTTATTATTCTGTTTGAAATGATCTTTTTTAATAACTCAGTTTATAATCCATATATTTATTGTACGGAACCCTCTGAGCGCGAGTAATACTCACACTTGACCGTTTATTTTATAGCATGCGAGGTTTTCAAAAAAAAAAAAAAAGGAAAGAAAGAATTTGGACAACATGTAGTAGAAACAACATAATAAAATTACAATACAATAATATTTAATGTTTTATGAAATATGTGCATTTGTATGGAATATTTTTTAATTGTACATTCGCGAGCGATAGTAAGGATTTCTTTACATAATTTCATAGTAAACCGAATTGAACAATTCATAGTAAAAGCCCACGAACATTTAAAAAATAAATAAATATATTCTCTTTACAGTGAGCTGATTTTCGGCAGCTTTGTAAAAGTAGCTATGGTATGGGATTTCCTACATATTGTCATTTAAAATTAAAAATTTTAATTTACTTTTATTTTTATTTTTTTCTTGTAAAATCTCTACAACATTATAACAAAAAATTACAATTATAGAAAATATGACATCCGTTCCTATATCCCTTAACATCTAGTCTTTTATCGAAGACAACCAAAATTCAACTCACTATATTTTCAATATCTTTATGAATTTTCGCGATATTAGACTGGTCTTGGTTATAATAGTTACTCTATATATTTCATTTTCAAATTATGAAAAAAAATCTTTGCTTATTCGTGCATGTGCAATTTAAAATTGTTTCATACAACTACACATATTTAATTAAATATTAATTATATTTATAGGCAAATTATGCTTTTTTCTATTACATTTTGTTTTATTTTTCTGAAACTGGCGTTGAATTTGGTTCAAAAACCCTGAATTTAATAAAATAGCTTGAAAAATATTATTGATTTTTTTTTTTTTTTTTTTTTACTCATTATACAGGGTGATTCATAATGAATGGGCCAAAAAGAATAGCGCAGTGTGACTGCCGTAATGGATTTATTCAGCCGAAACAAATTTATTTTGCAATTACAAATATACAAGTTTTATTTGGCAACAGGGAAAAATCATCGAATGACGAACTCGCCGCTAGAGGCCCTGTTAAACAAAATGTCGTCTATGCAGGAGAAAGCGTACTGCGTTTTCGAATATGCCAAAACCTCCACGGTAACTGTTGTGCAAAGATATTTTCGCACGAAATTTCGTAAACAACCACCGCATCGGCATAACATAAGCAGGTGGGTGAAGCTGTTCCAGGATACCGGCTGCTTATGCAAGAACTAAAGCCCAGGACGAAAAGAAACAAAACCCGAAGTGGTTGAAAGAATTCGTGAACGTCCTCTGATTTTTTTTTCTCTGGGGTTCGTTAAAGACAAGGTGTTTGTGCCTCCACTTCCTCAGGACTTAGAGGAACTGAAGCAGCGGATAACTGCAGTGTTGAACTCCATCACAGGGGATATGCTATCACGAGTGTGGCAGGAGCTTGATTACCGTGTAAACATTTGTCGTGTCACCGGAGGGCACATATTGAACACCTGTAGAAAGTTGAATAAATGTAGTTTTGAGGTAAATTTGAATTTTCTAAATGTATTAATTACAACGTTCACAATCATGTTTTCTTTTTGTCCCATTCACTATGAATCACTCTGTATATCTATGAATATACGTGGAATTCTTACACACATGAACACTAAAGGTTGTACAATATCCAAATAGTCAAGTGCCCCAGACACAGGTTATTTCGTGCTTTTTTATTTACAAGGTGATTCCGAATATTACTTTTTTCTTCGATTTATTGTTGGCCCCCTAAATGCCCCCGTGAATACTATTTATTGAAACATATGACGTCAAATAAGGTCTTTATATTCCAGAATATCTAAACGAATTCGTCTAGTATTTCTCAAGATAAAACGCCTAGAATCAAAATTTCTATTTAGTATATAGTAAAGCGAGGAGAGTCTGCGCACATTTCAAAAGAATAATAATAAAAAATCTAAATATTAATATTTTGCTAAACTATGCATGAATAATTTTGGCTTCATTTTTTTTATGCATTTCCATTGTTATTTTGCTGTTATACTGTAATTTAATAGAACAGCAGTAATAAAACCAAGAAAACTATTTTGCGCAATCTCTCCTTACAGAGTAGGAGAGAACGCGCACATGGGTAGGAGAGATTGCGCACATAGGTAGAAGAGATTGTTATTAATAATAACTAAAATTAAATTGTTAACAATAATAATTACACTAAATCGACATTGTTGAAAGGTTTTTGTGAGTAAATATTATTGTATTAGGAGTGAATATTTCAACCAAATGTTTAAATAATAAATAAAAGAAAGAATTATTTTAACAACAGTTAAAAATTTTAATTTAAGAAGATTAAAATATCAGAAAAAGCAAGCGCTACTAAGATTACAAAATAACATTAATCTAGTTGAACATGTTTAACTTGAAAATTACTCCATTTCCATTTCCACAGTTTCATTACGAAGTTTGTTTGCGAACCGAAGTTGTCGTCGTCCACAATCGATGCACTTATTGTTGTAAATAGTGCATCTTTCGTGCAACCACTTGCAATAAGCAATACATTGAATCCAGTCAGTTGTCGAAGTTGTCTCCTGGTACGATTACAGACATTCAGTGCACTCATCCTCATTGACCTTCGGTTCTTTTCCTTGAGTTTTTTAATCCCACTTTTTGTCTAAGTACCTTATCTTCAGCATTTTTTTGTAGCGGCATCCTTCTTAAGTCTTTTTTCATCTATATTTTGTTGATCAGTAACATTAGTTGCACTCTGTTTCCTTTTGATTTCGATGGCATTACACTACTTGGAATGGGTGAAAGGTTTTCCAAAACATTGTATTAGAAAATTTATTTTAGTTAACAAAATTAATTTATTAGCAAATTAATTGTTCATAAATTAAAAAAATATATAAATATTTAATTAAATTATTAACAAATATATTATTAAGTTATTAAAAAAAATAATTACATAAAATTTATTTAATAACAACTGTATTATTAATTTATTAATAAAATTTTTATTTGCAAAAATATTTTTTTGCAAATTAATTTGTTGCCAAATTTAGTTTTGATGATTATGTGTTTTTCCGAAATTATTTCAAAATTGATTCATTCATATGTTTTACACGTAATCTGCAATTCATGCAAATATATCAATAAGCTTAAACTAGCACTTAAAATTATGGGGAAATGCGCTATCTCTCCTAAGTAGCAGATGCGCAAACTCTTCTATTTTGGTAGGAGAGATTGCGCGGCCTGTTATTTAAATATGGCCACTTCTAAAATGAGTTTTTGGTGTTCGCATACTTAGTCCAGGTTAGTAGTTTATAAGAAATCTTTTAAGTTCAAAATATTTTGCATTATTGACGCTCTATAAAAATTCTGACGAACAGTTATGAAAATTCAAGCACTTACTTTGGGAAAAAAACAAAATAGCACTGTTTTATCCAAGACGCTTGGAACAATCAATATGCACATTCATGTAGACACTGCACTAATGCTGCTGTACAACTACCTGGAGTCGCTGGGCGCGCACTCTACTCCTTCCCGTCGAATCTCTTTGTGCGCAATCTCTCCTATCGCGCGAACTCTCCTCGCTTTACTATATATAATTGAAAAATTTTCATATTTTTACCGCAGAAATTCAAGAAATTTTGAACTTCAGTTCTCGAGTTTTGTAGAAAAAGGAACATATGTGCCAATTCCTTTTCTAATATGTAAACAATTACTAGGCAGCACCATGTTCTGATCATATGTCTGTAACAATGAAATAATAATAATAATAAAAAGCTTTAGACTGGTTGATTTCAGATAATATGTACGTTCGAAAGGTGAATTTTCTGTATTTTGAAAGGAATGAGCAAATCAAATCAGCAATTTTCGTTTTTTAGCGAAAGATAATCGACGAAAAAATTTGTTAAATTTACAGATTTTTTGAGAGGGTGTCTTGAAATTTGACTGCACAACTTCAATGAATATTCAATAGATAATCAAAACTAAGCTATGTAAATTAAAACGCTTTCCTTTTACAAATGTTTACAATTTGTTCCACTCGCTAAATTAAGTGAGGATAATATTTAGGAAAGAAATATGGTCATCTTGTTAAAAGCAGACAACTAAAAAATGAGGAAATTGAAAAGCCTTTTGTTTAATAATTACATTAATCTTAAAGACATCGAAAAAATCATTTCTTTAATTATTTCAAATTTTCCACTAGTATTAACATCAAAATTATTAAAAGAAAAAAAAATTGTCAGTTACTGTTACTCCATTACCACCTCACCGAATTTTAGCAAAAATGTTTAAAAAATAAGCGAGTGAATAGCACTTGCATGCAAAGTTCATAATTCACAAACCTTAAACGCATCTCATAATATCTATTCATTAATTTGATACAAATGCCCGCTCATAACCGACACCTCTGAGAGTAGAAATTGAAGATTTAGTGATGGTATTGATAGATTCTTATTAATATTTTACATATAATTAATATTATATTAATATTTTACATACACTGTAAAAAAGAAGTACGACCAGTTTTCCTGTAGGAATCGGAAAAATAGTTGCCCTTACCGTACCGGAAAAATTTCGGACCCAGCTTGGAATAAAACTCGGAAAATCGGAATAAAATCTGTAAAATACCGTTTTATTGACTATTTCTTTTTTTTTATTTTTTTTTTACAGATTTTTTTCTGAGCTGGGTCGGAAAATTTTCCGGTACGATAAGGGCAGCTATTTTTCCGATTCCTACAGGAAAACTGGTCGCAGTTTTTTTACAGTGTATGCATTCCACGTAAATATTTAGTAAAGAATTTTCTAGCATATATTTTGACTATCTTAAAATAAGTGAGTAAAAAAATTATACATTGAGAAAGGATTATTACACTGCACTGTAAAAAAAAATACGACCAGTTTTCTTGTAGGAATCGGAAAAATAGTTGCCCTTATCGTACCGGATAAATTTCCGATCCAGCTCAGAATAAAATCCGTAAAAGCGGAATAAAATCCGTAAAATACCGTTTTATTGACGATTTCCCTTTTTTTATGGAATTCATTCCGAGTTGGGTAGGAAAATATTCCGGTAGGATAAGGGCAACTATTTTTCCGATTCCTGCAGGAAAACTGGTCGTATTCTTTTTACAGTGAGTAAAATAAGTATAAATTTATAAATAGCTTGTTTTTTAAAATACAATATTTTATAAGTGATCAATGTTTAACTTTAAACTTGCGTTTGATTACATGATATGCAATTCAAGATCCCTTACAATACATTAATTTAGCACTGGCACCGAACCCCCATTATGAAAAGTCACCGCTTTGTTTACGCTTGGTAGAAAGCGCGAGCTAGAAAAATTTTTTAAATGAATTATATGTACATTTTTTAATATATGCATTACACTGTAAAAAAAATACGACCAGTTTTCCTGTAGGAATCGGAAAAATAGTTGCCTTTATCGTACCTAAAAAATTTCCGACCCAGCTCGGAATAAAATCTGTAAATTGCCGTTGTATTGGCTATTTCCTTTCTTTTTACGGATTTTATTCTTAGCTGGGTCGGAAAATTTTCCGGTGCGATAAGGGCAACTATTTTTCCGATTCCTATATGAAAATTTGTCGGATTTTTTTTACAGTGTAGGATAGAAAAAAAAACGCATAATTTAAACTAAATATTCGGTATTTCTAAATTATTTTCAAGGTGTATAATCCTAATTTTATTAGTATTAAAGTGTTGATTGTTAAAAGAGTGATTTTTTTATTATTCATACAATTTTTAATTTTATCTTAACTTAATTTTCTACGTTTTAATGTTTCAAATCGTGGCACTTTTTTGGTGATCTGATTTGGCGCATCGTTGTATCCGCATTGCGAGTCCACGTATGCAATTGTTACGTTAGATAATAATTTGCGATTTATCAGCTGTGGTGGACTAACGGAAAACACCTTGAAAGATAACCTCTCTCAAACACAAACTCAAACTCAATACCTTGAAATTAGTAGTTTATGATTAACATTTGAAAATATTAAAATGCTATATTGTCATTGAAAACACACCTTTAAACATAATTTTTATAATGCTAACATTTCAGAAAGTGAGTTAAAAGTCGATCACAAAAATCAATCAACACACACAAAATCTCGGTTAAGTCAAACAAAAGAATGTAAAAAGGCAAATTTTCCTTAACCAAGGAAAATATAATCTAATCACGAGTTTGAAAAATAAACAATGTCTTCACACGAGTTCACCATGATTCAAGAGGAACCGCCGATGCCAATATGTTTCATATAAAATAATGCCAGAAAAAAATAATGACAGTTTTCCGGTAGGAATCGGAAAAATAGTTGCCCTTATCGTACCGGAATAATTTCCAACCCAGCTCGGAATAAAATCCGTAAAATACCGTTTTACTGACTATTACCTTATTTTTAAGGATTTTATTCCGAGCTGGGTCGAAAATTATTCCGGTACGATAAGGGCAACTATTTTTCCGATTCCTACCGGAAAACTGGCAGTATTTTTTCTAGAGTGCACGACTGCATAAAAATTGTTTGTCCTTCTAGTTCTCTTACCTGAATTTCTCTGCATAGATGGATAGCGTTGAAAATATTTGTGGATGTATTGTAGGGGAATTTAAATACACTGCTCAAAACAATTAAAGGATATTGCAGTTTTAGGTGGATTTTGTATCTGGTAAACTGTTTAGCTGATTGATACATGGTCGACAGACATAGTAGGTTATATGAGAATAAATTACACATGTTTGGCAGAAAAAAATACATTTTATTGCGCATTTGCGTACTAAAGGAAAAAAACACAATTTGTGCGTATGAGAAAAAAAGTATAAGAAAAGGTGTTTTCTTCAAAGAAAATCATTTTCAGTAGGGAGTATGGTTTCCACGGGCGGCCAGCAACGTTGAACACCTTTGAGGCATGGACTCAATAAGGTTATTAATGACGAGTTGGGGTATTCTGCCCCACTGTTCCAGAAGAGCTCTTTCCAGTTCTTGGAGAGTTTGTGGGGGATGTTGGCGGCCAGAAACTCGTCTTCCTAGAGCGCCCCAAACGTGCTCGATTGGATTCATGTCTGGAGAACACGCTGGCCATTCCATTCGAACGATTCCTTCCTCGAAAAGGAAATCCTCCACCAGGTTTGCACGATGTGGCCTGCAGTTATCGTCCATTAAAATGAAGTTATCTCCGATTGCTGCAGCGTAAGGGACTACAATAGGTCTGAGGATCTCATCCCTATATCGGCGACCAGTCAGAGCTCCATCTCGAATGATGTAGAGGTCAGTGCGCCCGTCAATGGAGATGCCACCATACACCAACACTCCTCCACCGCCAAATCTGACACTTTCGTGCACGAACGCAGGATTATTCCTACTGCCACGGTCCCTCCAGATGAAAATACGCCTATTATCCGGATGCACAGCAAAACGGGACTCGTCAGAAAACAGAATATTGCTCCATTCATTTCTCCTCCAGTTGACATGCTCGGTTGCCCACTCCCTGCGGTCGCGACGATGCCTTGATGTTAATCTAAAACATACCATCGGTCGGCGAGTATACAGACCTACAGCATGGAGCCGGTTTCGGACAGTCTGAGTTGAAATCGTGGTGCCTGTAGCCGAGCGAAGATGTTGTTGGAGAAGAGTAGCGTTCATGGTTCGGTGTCTCCGAGCTGTTAGCGCTAAATACCGATCTTCATTGGGCGTTGTTGCCCGTCTACGACCTTGCCCTGGTCTTCGGCCTGCACATCCACTCTCCAAAAAACGGTTCCAGATCCTGGAAATGACACTTTGTGACACTCCAATGGCTTGCGCTACTTCGGCTTGAGTTTGGCCCCCTTCTAACCTACCAACAATTCTCAAAGCTTCTGAATCTGTCAAATGACTTCGCTGAGACATCGTACTCATCGAAACAAAGCAATCACTGAATTCCGATCATCCTTGTCTTCATTCTCTTTTATCCAGTTGAAAGTCAAATTTCATTCGCTGCCGCTGAAGCGACGCTTTTGACGTCGAACTCAAAATTTGCATACTCCACAGTTTGAAAACCAGAAAAATTTGCATTTGTGATTCTCTTCTTCTATTTTCGGCAAAAAAAATTCGTTTATATCTTTATTTTATATAAAACTTCAAATATCCTTTAATTGTTTTGAGCAGTGTATATACACACTGTAAAAAAAAAAAAAAAAAAAAAAAAAAAAAAAAAAAAAAAACGGAGATTCCACAGGCAATCTAGCCAGTACTATTACCGTTTTTTAGGCAAATTTTTCCCATAAATTACAGAAAAATTTCCTTTTTTAATCAGAAAACGGAAATTGTTCTGTAATTTATGGAGGAAAATTTCCGTATAAATAGTCCGTATTTTTTTTTTACAATGCATATATATACTGCAATGTAACAGTTAAATATATACTTAATGAATTTTATATTTATTCATGTAAAATGCACATTTGTGGTATGCTTTATACTGAATTAGGAAAAAAAAAATATTTGAAAGTTGATAAATAAGATTTTTGAAATATATATTAATTTCATTAGTCAAAATAATCGAAAATAATGTGAATGGAAATCAACATTCGACCTTGTTATTAAAACTATTTAATAAAGTTCTCTGACATTACGTCGCATATTTGTTTACTCTTCCATGAATTATGCATATGAATTTATTGAAAGGAAATCATTGAATTTTCAATTTGACTTTTAGGAAAGTTTATGAAATATTTATTTTAAATACTTTGAGGAAAAAACTGAAACTGTGCCAAAAGGAGATTTTCATTTTCTTAGATTAATGAAAATTCTTATTTGCATAACAGCAGATTTACTAAAGTTGAAATTAATGTTAAGAATTTTATTAGCGATTACTTAAATATTAGATATTTCATAATGTGTTTGTTTTTAAACATTCTATTAAAAAACAGGGTAGATTAAAATAATAAGATTAAAAGTTTTACTTTTAATAATTTTTTAATTTATTTGTTTTCTCTTTAGGAAAAGTTAAGAAAATTGCAGTTTTTGCATCATCAAAATTTTAATATTTTTTAATAATGTAGATACTTAAAAATTGTCTTTTCATTCTGAAAAATTTCTTTTGTTTAAAACATATATGGGGCATTCTCACAATCTTTTGATTTTCATGTCCCTGAATAATAATTTTTATTTTAGTACACTTTTGTGTGTTTTTTTTTATTTTATATACTGGGGAACATACCATTGCATGATTGCACAACAATATTAACGAGATAAATAAGTTTTGGGTGATGTTGGGGGGCCAAACACCTGGAAAACTCCTATATCGTCCCGTGTCCCTGATGCTGATTTTTAAGTTTGGAGCTCTCTGGATAAAATTGTTTCAATGAAAATAATTCGATGTAATTGTTTTTTGAAGCTGGAACTATTGTTTTATATAAATATGTAGGTAAAAATTAACCTGCACACATTTTTAGGGTTGTTATTATTTTTTAAACTCTGTCCCGGGTTTTAGATTCCTTATCATCCCTCTTCTAAAATTATACAGAAAATCATTTCAGATGCAGCCACAGATTTTTCTCAAGTTTTTTCTCATGCAGAAGTATGCTAGAGAAATAATGTGTAAAATTATTTGGCAGGAAATTTACTGTAGAATTTAAATCAGCATTAAAATATCAATTTCAAGCATCGTAGTTTTATTGGTAGTCTCGCCGTCTCCAAGGTTTATTCCTGCACTTTTCGAAGCAAATTAAAAAAAAAATAATAATAATTCAATCCAATGTTAACAACTGTTTCGAAAAATCAATGAACATTGTGGCTATCACTTAGTCTTAACATGATTTTCCTAAAAATAGGTGGTAATTTTCCTTACCCCACTTTTCGGTTAGCCGGACGTCAGTGTTATATATGCATATATATATGTATATGCATACACTGTAAAAAAAGAAAAAAAAATACGACCAGTTTACCTGTAGGAATCGGAAAAATAGTTGCCCTTATCGTACCGGAAAAATTTCCGACCAAGCTCGGAATAAAATCCGTAAAATCGGAATAAATTCCGTAAAATACCGTTTTATTGACTATTTCCTGTTTTTACGGATTTCATTCCGAGCTGGGTCGGAAAATTTTCCGGTACGAAAAGGGCAACTATTTTTCCGATTCCTACAGGAAAACTGTTCGGTTTTTTTTACAGTGTACATATATACACGCACACACACACACATATATACATATATATAGGTATACATATACATATGTGTATAAATATATATGTATATACATATTTATATATATAGAAATATGTGTGTATATGTAGCATTGGTGCCCGGCTAACCGAAAAGTACAAAAGAAAATTTTTAATCCAATGTTAACAACAGTTTCTAAAAGTCAATGAACATTGTGGCTATCACTTAGTCTTAACATGATTTTCCTAAAAATAGGTGGTAATTTTCCTTACCGTCCCTTTTTTTAGCATTTCATCCCCTTTTTTCCAATACCATCCCCCTTTTTTTTTTACCTTACCGTCCTTATCTTTAACACCCCTTTAAGACAATGCTATACACAAATTCTGTATTCAAAGTACTACATTGTTATTATTTCTTATTTGAATGTCCTGTGGGTACTATGCAAATTCATTATAAGTAAAAATTTAGAAGAAAATACAAAGTTTTAGTGGTAAAATGGTAAGGAAAATTAAACTCGCGCAAGTTTAACGTAAACCTCAGTTAAGTAAAACATTTTTCACTGCTGACCATTTTTTCTTTATTTGGAACCATTAACGCATTCATCTATCAGATTAAATTCTATTTTAGCAAGTTTAATTTTGTCTGATTTTTTCCCCCAAAAGTCAAAAGATTGTGAGAATGCCCCATATTTTTTTACGGGTGAAAATTTGGCTTGAAAATGATATTATTAACTGGTGACCGAAGCTTTGATAAAGAATTGTAAAATAGTTTCAGTTAAAATATGTTCGCTGAAATTAATTAAAAGATAATTTTATTTAGCATGCGTCATGTAGCTTTAATTCAATTATTTGAAACAGGCGATGAATTCGATATTGCTTTAATGGCCCTTAACAGAGAAAATATTAAATATCTTTTTTTTACATTTTCCAACATATTTGAACGGTGTTTATGAATTCGGTTTGTCTGTCCGTCTGTCTATTTGTACTCTAACTCACGTAAATATAGTCTGAGTGCGATGTAATGGATATATGTTATTGGGTTCCCTTTGATATGCTCGTTATTGAAATTGAAGTATGTAGCATTATCGGTTCACTTACAGGGTCACTCAAAATATTTACGTTACATTACGGTCTATGGGAAAAATCATTTACCGAGTATTTTAATGTTATTACAATATTTGAAACATACTTAAATTTGCATACATTTCTGAAGTGCACTACAAGCTTCATTCTACAGAATATGATTTACATAGAAATTATCGCTCATTTACAGGGACACACAAAATAATTTGTCTACAATCGAAAATGAGAAATAATTGGACTGTTGATGGCTATGAACAATAATTGCTGGAAGTGCGTTTTCAGTTGTGGTAGGCGTTATTACGTTTAATTATTTTTTTTAAATATTAGTTGGTGTGTTAATTGTATAGATCATATACAGGGTCGTACACACGTTCCCAACAACATTCGTTTATTGGCGGAAATTGCTCAGTGGAAATTTCCAACTGTGCTATGTGTTTAACCGAACTACTTTTAGCATACTATGTAGTATGTGTACATATCTGTAGATCGTATACTGGGCCTCATAAAAAAAATGTATATTTTAATGTCTATTTATGGTATTAACAGAAATCGTGTTTTCAAACGTGTTATGCATTTTCCCAATTCTTCCATTAGACATCATCTTTCATCTTAGTAAACTGTGAAGTTTTGTTATAGTATTCTGAATGTGTTGGAAAGTGTTTCATAATCTATGATGTATGCACGATTTTTCGTTTAGACATCATCTTTCACCTTAGTAAACTGTGAAGTTTTGTTATAATATTCTGAATGTGTTGGAAAATGTTTCACAATCTATGATGTATGCATGATTTTTCGTTTAGACATCATCTTTCACTTTAGTAAACTGTGAAGTTTTGTTATAGTATTCTGAATGTGTTGGAAAGTGTTTCATAATCTATAATGTATGCATGATTTTTCGTTTAGACATCATCTTTCACCTTAGTAAACTGTGAAGTTTTGTTATAGTATTCTGAATGTGTTGGAAAGTGTTTCATAATCTATAATGTATGCATGATTTTTCGTTTAGACGTCATCTTTCACCTTAGTAAACTGTGAAGTTTTGTTATAGTATTCTGAATGTGTTCGAAATTGTTTCATAATCTATCATGTATGCATGGTTTTTCGTTCTGGTTTTTCTTGAAGTGAAATAAAAGCAAAGACGAAGGGAAATTAAGATTTAAAAGTTCATGGAAAATGCAAACGCGGCAAAACTCTAAAACAATAAACATCCTACTTAAGCTTATTAAATTAACAGAAAAATAAATTTTATTCCTTGAACAACATCCAATCAAGCTAATTACTCCCCGGTACGATATGCTATTTTTTTCTCCCAGCTTATTTTGTGTAGTCTCCAAAAAAATAATGTTACCTTACAGAGGACAGCCATAAAACAAAGCAGATGTATCATTGTACAATTAAATACTCTATAGCATTTTTAAAAATTTCTAAGCATCGCACATTTTCAATTTTTATACCGTCGTATTGGGAAAAAAGTACTTTTAAAAGCAATTTGCTTGAAAACAGTATCTCCATTTATTTTTGAAATATTAATTTTTTGGAATTTTTAGCCCCATTTGTTTGATTTTGGCAACTCAATTACTCCATTTATGCTGAAAGTAAAGGAAAAATAGTTGAAAAATAGCAATTATATCTTTTTGTTGCCATTTTCTCATGAACACCGAAAGAAAATGTAATTAAAATATGCGCTATTTGGAAAAAATATAAACGAATAATTTCTGTTAAAACGTGGAGCTACTATAAACTATATTTAATTTTAAGTTATCTATATTAATGTTACAAACAAATGAAGGCCTATGAATCATGAGATAGCCTTTTTTTTTCGTCGAGTCTCTTTAGTGACGGCATCTTTTTGCTGAATTTGTGTGTTATTTTGTGATAGTGACGTCCTATGCCTGCTTTTCTGTAGATGTTTAAGAGTGGATCGTAAATGTGTAATTCTTAAGCGAATGCGAATGACGTCATTTTACATAAAATAAAAGCGTGTGTTTAAAGTCTTAAAATTGAAATATGTTTTGTGCTTTTTATATATAAATAATTCTTTTTTTTTCATCGGGGCGACACTAAATTCTAAAAAAGCAGAATTCCTGCTTTCTAGTTTTATTCTTTTATTTGGTAATGAGGAAACTTTCTCTGTTATTATCAAAGAATTAAGGAAAGTATAAGGATTATTCTAACTAACAATGTAAAAAAATAACATGCACTTTTTTTTAAAATAAAGTTTTTCTATAAACATTTGTGATTGGTTGTCCCGCTTTAATGCATTCGACTGCACGCCAACGCTCAGAATCTTCCATTCATTTGCTGGGAGCCGTAAAAACACGTCTGTCTTTAAAACAAAACGTACGAAAATTCTAAACACTTTCTATCATCATTTGCATGCAATTGTAACCTTTCACAATGCAGGATTCTTATACGACTACTTTTTTGCATATTTCACCAGACGAAACTGTGATTTGCTGTTACATAATATATTTGCATACTTCCATCGAACACCGACGTGAATTGCAGCGACTTCAATTCAGATTGGCTTCCAAAAATTATCATTTTCTTCTGCTTGCTTAACTTTTGGAAATTGAGTGTATATTAAAATATATATATATCACTTATGCGCAGTACAAGATGTTTTCTATAGAATACGGTGTGCATATAATTTTCTTTGCAAAGAAACATTGTATTAACTTTTGTTGGTTTAGTTTTAATAAAAAAATAATTACTTACTTCTAAAACTATATATACGATTGCAAGTCAGTAAGTAGGTCACAAAAGCAATACAAACAAGTAATATAATTTTTTTTTTTTAAGTCAATTCCTACTTAGGCTATCAAAGAAAAATTTAATATAATCCCTTAAGTCAATATTAGTTTTTGTTGCATTAAAATATCTCAATTTGTTGATTTTCTATAAGCAAGTAGGTTTACAATGGAACTCTATGGGAATTTGGCGAAATATTACAGATATCGCCAAGTTGGCGTCACTTTTGGCGACTCATTTTGGTCGCCAAATTTGGCGATATAACGCCAAGTTGGCGACAAACTTGGCGGTATTTGGCGACAGAACAGGGTCCCCCTATGGTAACCCCTTATTGAAAATACTTTCATTGAACTTCAATAACCAATGGCCGCTATTTTGTTTCCCATGCAAAACTAAAATTAATTAATTAAAATTTAATTAATTAATTAATATTTGAAAAAACTGTATTAACATCAATTGTCATCCAGTACCAGTTTTAAAAAAAATTTATTTCAACTTGATAGGATGAATAATGAGTATTTTATTAACGATTGAAAATTTGAACAAGATAAATATATAAATATATAAATAAATATAGGGAGAGTGTGAGCTAATAGTAGGAATTGAAAAATTTGAACAAGATAAATATATAAATATATAAATAAATATAGGGAGAGTGTGAGCTAATAGTAGGAATTGAAAAAGTGAAACCAATATACATACTTAAGAGGCATGTTTATTTCTCTATATAATGGTCATTTTCATTGATACATTTTCCCATCTCTTTATGAGTTTTCTAATACCTGCTGCATAAAATCTATGGACTACACTCTCAGCCATCTGTGTACCTCACATTCAACGTCTGCACCAGTCGGCTGTAAGCTAAACCATGTGAACGAACATCCTGTTGCAGTTGCTAATGCTGTCTATTGTTGTTCGCCTGTCAGCTCCAACCACTTCCTTCCGCAATGTTTCTTATGGCGCAATCTCAAGAGGACAACCACTTCGTTCTTCGTTAACAACTTTTGAACGCAACTTGCCGATCTTGTACAACTGTTGTCTCCAAAATTCGAAATTGAGATCTTACAGGTGAACAGTGCTGCCAAATATAGGCATATTTGGAAACAATTTACTACTAATTTCCGACTTCTCATATCGGTTTGTGACCTACTTACTGACTTTCCTTCGTATATTCTTATGAATTTTCAAAAATGTGAAATATGTATGGCAATTTGATGAACGTTTTCAAAAATTTGAAAAATGCTACATGAAAAACAAGTAAACGTATGAGAAAAAAAAAAAAATTGTGCTTAAAGTGAATTATAACTTTTATCTAGTGAACTACTACCAGTTAAATGATATTATAGTAAATCAAAATTTTAGAGATGATTAAAGAGTCAATTATACGATTTTCAGCAGTTTTACCATGTTTTTAGTCAAATAACAGGCCACAAGTTTGAAAATATTCATGCAAATAAAATTCAATAGCAGATGCACTAGACAACACTATGTCAAGCTCACAATGTTTTATGGATGAATGATAATAATATTTTTAGTTATCATTTTTGATGTGAGTTTTTTTGTGTAAAAATCTATTTTGAGAAAGATGCATTTAAACGTCAAATGAGTATAAATTTACGGTAAATAATAGATTGACTACCATTATAAACATAATAGGAACAGAAACTAAGCAGTTTTCGAGTCGTAAAATGTTGTACTTTCAAATAAAATAATAAAAATAAAATTGATAAATTTAAAAAAAATCATAAGACGAAATGCAATATTTCACCTTTATTCAATCACAAATAGACAATATGAACTTTTAAAAGCTCACTGTTAATAATTATTAGAGTTGAAAGTAGAAGTAGCAGTCCCTTAGCTTGAACTTAAATAGAGAAAAAAAAACTTTCCTGTACGCAAATTTAATCTGAAACATTGTTATTTCGACCGCCCAGGTACGCATTTGACTGTGACGTATGAGAACAAATTGATGTAATACAATAAATGGAACTGCAGAATATACATATTTTTTTTTCTACTTAAGTTCAATCCAAGGGACTGATACTTCTACTTTCAATGATAATAATTATTGGCTCTCCCATTTCAAAACGAAGTGACGTTTTTTTTTTTTTTTTTTTATATAAATGAACAGCATTTAGTTATTAAAATATTCTCTGATGATGGTCTCGGGAAATGCAGGTCGAAAGTACTAAGAAGTTTTAAATAAAATGTATATTTTAAACTTGTGACATCTATTTTATTATTTTAGCCGCCTTTTAATGAAAACAATGAGTCTTTTTAACGTTCTTATAGTTTATTTTATGATCAAAATTGATAACTTTGGCGAAAGTGCTTATTTTAACGTCAGTTGTCAAATATTTTTTTACCTTTTACGTTTCAATTAATTATACACTTTTGCAAAAACAACGTTTTAAGACAAAATAAGAAAAAAATACAGTGCATGCAAATATTTTTTTTCTTATTTTTACTTAATATTTCAGGATATTTTGCTTTTTCATTAATTTTGATCATAAGGCTCTATCAAGGAATGATATTTCATCCCCAATAATAGAAAAGGCGGAATCTATTTTTGTCCCCTTTCCTGTCACAAACGTCTCTCATTTATCATTTTTATATGTGTTCTGAGTACATTATATCATACTTCATTCTCAGAAATGTCAAGTAGGTATATTTGTCTTTATGACATTTCTCAATATAGTGGAATGCATTAAATCAAGAGAAAAGTTTCGTGAAGGAGATTTCGCACCTATATAATTTATATTTTTAAAGAAGAAACCTGTTTTTATAGTCATCAGCCCTGAGCTTTCTACTGAACCAATTTTGATAATTATTTTTTTTCAATGGAAGCTGTTCATTTGTAGATGTGCCTATAACTAGCTACGTTTTAATTTATATTTTATTTTAATTTAAAAAAATGTGAAATTTTTATAAAATGATGGAAGGTTGAAAAGAGAAAACGGAGGTTTTTTTTATTGATTGTATCATTATTGATTACATTTTCTCATTACAATGAAAAAAGAAACACACAAAATGTCCTCACACATTAAAAAACCTGCATTTACTTCATAAAACCGTTACATTAAAAAAAAATCGTTCGATTGATAATAATGAGACGCTTGGCGTAATGCTACATAGAAATGAAAAAAAAATATATGTGAGAAAATGAAGACATATTTAAAAGAAAACTGACATTTTCTCTGATAAAACTAAATATTTTTCCACAAATGCGTTTAAACAGGTATGAATTTAATGGAACTTTTACTCGCTGGTACTGCTATTAGAAACTTAAGTCAAGAGTGCGAATGTTCGTTTGCAAATTTGGAGCTGACAAAAGTGATTTTAAGTTTGGAATATTATTTAGTAATAACCTATTGCGCATAAAACCTTTTTTAAATAGTGAATACGGATATGAGAGGTGCGCATGTAAATTTTGAGATGATGAAAATGACGTAAGGTTTAGATTTCATGCAGAAACAAATTCAGTGATTGATTCTGAGTAGAATACAGAGGCTGTTCACACATTTTTTAGACGATGCATATTGTATTCAGAAAACTAAATTACTTAAAATTCTTGTGTTTTAAATGTTCTATTTGACGGCCCTTATTCTGGACTATCTTTCGACACTCCAGGATAATAATGCCTTTTGAAGTGTCAGAAGAGGTATTCTATCCTATTCGTCCTGAACAGTTTTCCAGAGTCCTGTAAGGGTTGTCGGACGACGCTTGGATGATGCAGATTTTAAAAGTCCGAAAGCACAAAAATCCATAGGTGATGCATCGGGAGATTTAGTAGGGATATCATTGAAAGGTATGGCCTTGTTACCGGTTTTTTGTATCATTTCTTTTAGGCAATTTACAGTGGATTTTGATCGTGACTGCTAGCTTTGTCGTGATGAAGTTTCACAGATTGATGGCACTGTGGGTAAAGCGATTGAATTTCATTCAGAAACATTGGCAATAAAATATGTTCCTGATAGTATTTGGAGTTAATCTTGACATTTCCCCCCCCCCTCTTTATTTTTAGCTTGCCATTATATGAAAAGCCAGCAACAAACATGAATCCCTCAGAAAAACTTTCTTTCGATTCTTTGAAACATGTATTTAATTTTTTTCTCCCCCTTTTATGATAATAAATGGCTCTTTTTTTGCTGTAGTCATTTAAATACACTCATGAGTCATCTATTGTGACAATTATTTTCCATTTGTGTTCATTACTATCGTTTTTGGATAACAGAATATGAATATTTCTCTTCGGGAAGAGTGTAAATATAGCCTTCGAACCGCAGCTTCGTTAAAAATGCCATTTTGAATAAAAACAAAAATCTCAAGCCGCAGACGCTAAGTTTGACTTTTAAAAACATAGTACAATTGCAATTGTTTCTTTTGCAGCAAATTTGTTTTATTACCGCTAACCAAATTCGTCTAAAAAATGTGAGAACAGCCTCTGTAATTGTTGCTGATTTTTCGTTCCGTAATGCGTAACATAAGAACCTCAATTGATATTTTCATCATATTCACATATCTTGATTATATTTTACTAACTACGTATACGAATAAAGTTTAATTTTTCAATAATTTGGAATAGTTGAAGTTTAAGGAAATAGTATTTTGGTAACTTTAGATGAAACTAATATTTTTTTCAAGAGTCGGAATAACCAATGTACGATGGATTTTTTTCTGCAATTCATTTTTTAGGTTTATCATCAATCAATGTAAAATTCTTTTTCAAACATTTTCTTTTGTCGAAATTCGGCGGGTTCCACATTGTATTCTTTATAAGAAAACGGATCATATAAAAATGTGTCAATTTGTTGCATTTTATCTAAGAGTATTTTAAAAGTCATTTAACATCTTCCCAGTTACCCATGATTCTGAAAAGCTTTCTTTCTCTTTCGAAACATCAGAAATCAATTTTTTTTTTCAAGATTTCTAGTACCTCTTTTAGAAAAAAGTTTTATTTAGCAGCCTCTGCTTTTCGGAAATGTTTCCAAATACTTTTTACAGTTCGAGTATATTAATCAGTTTTCTCAAACTGGAATATAGGTTTTTAGGATGGTATTAATTTTCAATAAAATATTTTTAGATGCATAATACAAGTTATACGTGCAATAGTAACAAGGTAATATTAATGTTAATGTAAATACTGCTAATTTATCATGCTTGTTGTAAAAGGTTTTTTGACCATGAAAATGTTTACTTTTTGTTACAGTAAGTAAAGAAAACAGTGACATAAAAAATCACTATTGAACCTGTTGAAAATTGAAAAAAAAGCATATTTTTTGAAAGATATATATTTTTTTTCAACATTATTCTCTTTATATATGTGGTTACTATACGAAGATTCAGTATATCCCTGTAAACGAAAAGAAATGCTACAATTGTTTGTTTTTTTTTCATTTTAAACATTTTGATTTATTTTACTGAGTGAGTATTTAAAAAAACTTCTCGTATTATTTTAAAAGTATACCCAGAAAGCTGAAAATAATTTAATTTTATTTAAAAAAATCTTTCATTAATATTCTTTTGAGAAGAAGAATGATTTAAAATTTAATCTGAATTTCTAAAATATATATATACAGGGTGCAATATGTTATCTATTGCCGACCTTTAATTTCTCAACCGTTGATCGTAGACATATAGTTCCAACTACAAAAACGTTTCAAATGAGGTAAATATTCATGTTGTGGCATTATTTAAAGTAAAAAAGCCATTTTATAAAAATTACGAAATCTAACTTTTTATACAGTCCCCAATCCCTATAGTTATATTTAGTAAAAGTTTACACATATCATAACACATATAACGCAAAATGTTTGACATCTTTACTGCAAAAATTGACACAGTTATTAAATTTCAAAGTTTGACATTTTTGCACATGATTTTGTCTTTAATTGAGGGATCAGTTAAAAGATGTATTAAAGTAATTCGGGATCAAAATCAGGGTGCAAATCCGCTGCCATTTATCTAGCCCTTAGTGAGTATGTTTTATTTTCCGGTTGTCGATTCTACCTACTTTGACGTTTGAATGCTGTTCGACCTAAAAAAGTTAGCTCAAATTTTTAGATGAAATATAACACTCTTTGGTGATTCCCCGATTTGGCGATACCGGCTAAAGGTGGTTTCGCCATAAAAAGGACATTGCACCCTGACTTTCATCTCGAATTACTTTAATTCATCTTTTAACTGATCCCTCAATGAAAGACAAAATCATGTGGAAAAATCTCAAACTTTGGAATTTAATAACTGTGTCAATTTTTGCAGTACATATGTCAAACTTTTTGTGTTGTATCTCTTATGATATGTGTAAACTTTTACTAAATATAACTATAGGGACTGGGGAACCGTATAAAAAGTTAGATTTCGTAATTTTTATAAAATTGATTTTTTACTTTAAATAATGCCACAACATGAATATTTACCACATTTGAAACGTTTTTGTAATTGGAACTATATGTCTACGGCCAACGGTTGAGAAATTAAAGGTCGGCGATAGATAACATATTGCACCCTGTATATATATTAAAAGAAAAACAAGAAAAACTATTGTGCTTCAAGCATGGATTATGAAACACTTTCCAACACATTCAGAATAATGTAACAAAATTTCACAGATTAATAAGTTGAAATAGGATGTTTAATTAAACCATTTGGAAATGCATAGCACATTTGAAAACCCAATTTCAGCAGTTCTCATCTACATTCGGAAAATTATCCCAATTCTCTGAGCAGCCCTATATATGATGTATAGAATTTTATTTATAAACTACATTGTATGCAAAATAATTAGCTCAGTTAGGAAATAGATACCATAATTGTAAATTCTTCTTCAGCAATTTCCGATAATAAGGAGAATGGTACGTGAATTCTATTGTGCAGTAACGTGTACGAAATGTAGAACTTATACACAACGAGTAGCACGCAATCAATTAGATAAATTTAAAAGCGCATAACCAAATTGAAAACGCACATCAAGCATTTATTGCTCAAAGACAGTAATGTAACGAATTTCTTGTACCAAAAGTGCGTACGTAGTGTCCATCATCTTGTAGTAAAATTCATTGACTTATATCAGTTGAAAAGATTTTAAATAACGTAATGTCATTCAAATACGCTGAAAACGAATCTTTTCAATTGACCATAAATAACGTTACTCTTGTGCCCGTGTAAATGAACTATTAATGTTACACACTTCATATTCAATACCAAACGTGCCGTCATAAACTTCATTAAAATGCAAATTCGTGGAACACTTTTGCAACACTAACTGAACATAATAATTAACACTTCTAACTAAAATAATTTTCGATTGTGTCTTGAAGGTGTTGACCCAAATAAAAAGTTTCTGCAAAAAGTGTTGTTAAAAATTACAAGAGGAGAAAATGTGTTTCCAAAACATTCATTTTAAAAACTGTTATAAATGTTTAACAAATAGTACCTTTTAACACGTTGAGTGCCACGGTGACTGGCACTAAAGCGCTGGAAAATTTACAATGTTTTAAGTAATTTTTAAGAAAGTATAATCCTGTAATAAATAAAAGGTAGGTAAATTTTAAGTAAATATTCAGTAATTACTTAAAACAATATATAGCTTTTTAGTTTTATATCATATTTCAGACGTCAGCCATCGGTGAATGACGAGTTTTAAACGGAAAGTTCAATGTCAGCAACCGGTGGCTGACGTGGCGCTTAACGTGTTAAGTGTGTGTGTGTGTGTTATTTTAAAGGCACCATGTAAAAGGTGTTTTGAAAGTGTTTTACATGTGTTGTTTTATAGTGTTCTAAATTGTGTGGTGTTTACAATGTGTTATTAATTTGGTGACAAAGTGTTGTGCAGCACAACACTATTGTAAGAAAATATTTTCATCAACACTATTTACAACACGATTTCAACCCAATTAACAACACTGTTTTTAGAAGACATTGTTAGATAGCAACACTTTTGCAACATATTAAGAACACAATCACAACATACAAAAAATTTGTATATGAAGTTTTCTAATTCACAACACATTAGTGTGTTGTTAATTTGTTGACAAAAAGTGTTGTAAAATTTGTTTATTTTTGTGTTTGAGAATTTGCAGTGTAACATATATCAAATGTATGAAAATCCGAATGGACATCCGCGTGGACAGACAGGTGGTCAGACGGACAGAGAGACGTCCAGAAGGACAGACAAACCCATTTCATAATCACTTTTTAACTATGTTGGAAAATTTTAAAAACACCAAACACCAAAATATTTGGATTACGAGTCCTTTAAATATCCGAAGATTCAAAAGCATGATAACAGCTGTACAAAAAAAAAATGCATTTTTGATGAAATTTAAAAAGAATTTAGCATGATATGCAAACATATTTTTCTACATTCTGTGTGTTATTTTAGGAAATTTTGGTCTTTCATTAATTTCAATCATAAGGAAACTACTTCCAAAGAGTGGAATTCTATTTCCAAATATAGAAGAAGGGATTCCATTCGCTCTCAGTGAGCATAAAGTTTTGTTTTCGTTCAATTTAGTTACTGAGTTCGTTATAAAAAATGACCAGTAATCAACCCACTCACCCCTATATATAATTTTATTTAATTCTGTGTATAACTTTATACATTTTTCGATGATATAATAATAAAATAGTATAAAAACTTCTATTAAAGTGCCTTCTTATGTTGAAATATTCTCAAACTCAAGCGAAAACTAGTGGTTATAGTTAAAAAAATATACCGTAAATCTCGGCGTACAGCACGCACTTTAAAATCTAGAAAAAAAACACTTCATTTTTCCGTGTGCGTGTTATACACCGATTATAAAATGCTTGGTGTAAAATCATAAAAACAAAATATTGCAATTTTTTAGAGGTATGTTTAAATCCATTTATATATCAATATAAACAAAAAAAACTTACGATATATATTTTCTAACAAACTTAATCTTCCTTATCAGATAGCCTGAAAAGTTCGTTGTAATTGTCCTCATTTGTACTTTCGGGAAGGTCATCTTCTTCCCTACTGTCGCATTCATCTAGACATAAATAGTCATCCTCTGTACCGTCAAGGTCATTGGATCTCTCAGTGAGCATAAAGTTTTGTTTTCGTTCAATTTAGTTACTGAATTAAAATGATAAAAATGTTAAAATGTGAATGAGAATTGTTAAAATGATTTAAGAATCACTTCCAGTTTGATTTCATTCATTGATGTTATAATCCATTCACAGATTTGCGTTAATGACGCATGCCGCATATTTCCTCCTTTCGTAAATGTTTTTACCCTTTTCTACCTTCCATGTGGTCCACTGACGCCTTAAACTTTCTTTGAAAAATTTATTTATGGACACATATAATGATTGAATTAACGAAGCCAGCCCACTTTGAATTACTGCCAAATCTGTATTATATTCGAGTGTTCTTTTTTTTTAATATCATGGCAATTATGGGAAACTATGGGATCTAAACATATCCGAAACTAAAAGACTGTCTGGTTTTATTAAAGCTCCTGAACGTTTTTTCCAAACTTTTTTCATCCTTAATTTTAACATATTTTCGTCCATCCAAGCTGGTATTTCTGGTTTGTTTTTGTGGAGAAAACTTAATGCGTGTTATACAGCAGTATATGCTTGAAATAAAAATATATACTCTCAAATTTGAGATACGTGTTATACGTCGGGATATACGGTATATGCAATTTGGCTTAATTGTATGCATAACTTCAAATACCTTTCGATGGTACAAAGAGGATACACGTACACACACGCGCGCGCGGGCAGACAGACAATTTGAAACAACATGTTTTTCGGAATCTCTGGCCCCACCAGTGGCTGAGAGGTTCTGCTCTTGAAACTGGTAGACGGGAAGTGCTGGGTTCGATCCCAATCGCGCCCGTCGGCCTAATCGTTCGGAGTTTTCGTGGTTTTCTTCGAACCATGGATTTCCATGCGTTAATACGGGTTAGGTTCCCTTAGAAAGACCCCCACGAAGGGCACCCCCCCTCGGGCCTATATCCCTGGTGTAGATAATCGGCCGTCAAAAAAATCAACCAACCAACCAACCGGAATCTCTGATCCCTGAAACATGTAAATCCGTCAAAAAAATTTCGATTACAGTATCTTCTTCATTACCTTTATTTTAGCCGGGCGCAGTGATAAATCGACAAGTCTTGTTTCAATTGGAATCATTTGAATTGCGACCCTTGACTAAATGTATGTGAAAAAGATGAACAAGCGATCTGTTTTTTTTTTTTTAATTCTAAATGATATTAAGATGTGTTTGCACTTAAATAACGTAAAACGTTTTCGTGTACATAAAATAAGCTACTATGCATAGCTACGATGCATTATGAAATAAAATATTTCTAGATTATTTTATAACTTTCTTTAAAATTGCTGTTATTGACTAAGCCTAAACATTAATTGGCCTAATTACGTAAGATTTAGTTATTTGCATTAATCTGTTTGTGTTTACGCGTTTTAACATTTTTTCCTATATTTTTACCTACGTTTTTTAAGATAGTATCATATAACTTATCGAATGTTTTATAACTAATATTAATAATTTTTTGTCAAATTATTTTAATTTAAACATTCATTTCTGCCACTGAAATTTTATGCTATTGTTTATTTCTTATTGGGAAATTTTAAAGGCTAGCGAGTAAAGTAGTTTGGCGATCACTGATGCCGGGCTAACATAAAGTAAAAAGGTATAATATATAAACTTTATGATTTATGGTTATATTTAACGATAGTTTTAAAGGAGAATAAGTATATGTTTAAATTTATAAAGTTTAAAAATTTCTGTATTTTTTACTTAATTTGATGCTAATATTAAATTAATATGTAAAACATCTATTCATTGTATAGGTAAAAAAGTTTATGTTATTGCAAAACATTAAAAATTCATCAAGAATTTTCTCATATTTATGTTAGATTTTTGTGAATTATGTATTGACACATATTTCACATTTATGAGTAAATTTTAAAGTTATTTGTGTTTTAAGTATATAAAAGTTTAAGTGCTTTTAAGAACTATTGCAGAAGTCAAAATTTATACAGCTACAAGAAAATCCTTTTAACAGATTATAAGAATGTCAAAGAATTTGAGTAGAACTGCTTTAAATTATATTTTTGTATTTGTGAAAAGTTTGAAAGTCAAACAAGAAAAACATCTTTCAGCATTTTATCTTCTGATAAACTAAAAAATATTTTAATGCAATTAATTATTTTTAATTTCATATTAATTTTGGTTTTGTATTTAATATAATTTCCCTATTCAGTGCAATAAATTTAATATTTTTCTGCTGAATAAAGTTTGATAATTATTTATAATCTTACAACATTATTGTGAGTTGTTATATCATTGTTTTGGATAAATCTGCATGCATATTGAAAAAATTACTCAGTTGATAGTACGTCGGTGCGCTATACTGATGACCCAGATTCGAGTCCCGTCTTGGACACTTTTTCACTCTGTTGACTGTACTTCTTTTAAGTTATTAAAATTTTAATTATCATTGTTTTGAAAATGATGAGCACAACATGTAATTCCCTAAAGATTTTGTAATCATTTTTTGCGTAAATGAAACTTTTTTTTTTTTTTTTTTTTTTGTATTTACCGATAATTGCAATTATGTTTTTATGCAATATTAATAACCGAATTGTTGAGTCCGTTTCGGCTAAAATAACTGAAGAAAGCCAGTTAGATTTGAAATAAACATGACTTTTAGGGCAATGTCAGACGAACAATTTTGAAAAGCAGTAATATGGACGCTCTCTCTTGGGAGCATATCAATCTTCTGGTCTGTTCAGACGAGAGTTGCAAAACCGCAGCCGCAAAAAATGAGAAAATCTGTACGCTGACAGCTGGCGTTTCCTCCAAGTCGCGTACGTCTGGTGACGTACTCGTGGCTTTTGTTTATTCTATGCTGTTCAGACGAACTTTCATTTCAACCCTGAATTTGACTTTCTTTGTCAGTGATTCGCAGAGTTTTTGTTGTATTTGCTTGTCGAATTTTCTCGCTAGAATTTATTAAAATGGATTTTTTAGACGTGTAACAACTAATTTTTGAAGTACAAGAGCGTCCGATATTGTGGGATACATCGTGTGAATTATATAAAGATAAAAATAAAAAAATAACAAGTTGGATTGAAGTGTGTGGCATCCTTGATAAAAAAAAAAATTCAGAAAAATCTAAAGAAGATCAGGAAGTTATCGGTAAATTATTTTAATTAATTTTGTTTCATATAAACAAAAAAATTCATTTAAAAGTATTTGAATGTTAGAATTTACGTTTTATAAGAGAAGTATTAAAACAGTAAAGTATTATAAGGAAAAACTGAATGTAATCTTTATCAAATAATAATAATAATAATAATAACACTATGTTGTATTAGTATGTTGCTTGAGAACTAAATTCAGGGGTCGAAGCAGGTGTTTTTTTTGCGGGGAGTGGGTGGGGGACATTTTGCGAAAAGGTAAAAAGTATTTTTGTGACATTTATTATATATTTGTGAAATTTTTTTATGTTTGTGAAAAGTAAGATTTTGTAACGAAACATTAAATCCAGTTACTGGACTTCGAAACAAGCATTTTTAAATAATAATTTCTTCAAGTACTTCTGCTAAAGTTTTCCTTATGGGGAACTATTTTTCTTTGCAAATTACAGATTTTTAAACCTAACAATATTAAAATAAATAATAAATACTATGTTTTTATAGAATAGAATTTCGTGAAAGGGTCTGTTTTAATATTTGGATTTTTGAGAAGGGGCCTGTTTTATTAAAAGGGTGTAAGGTCTCTAAATAGACCCCAAATTTTGCATGAATCGACCTCTGAAATTAAAATCATTGTTAAGTTAGACAACTTTTGAAAATCTGGTATGGAAAAGCGGGCAGCAAAACGCAGATGTGACCACTGAGCGTCTGTGATCATATCGCGGTACCGCTTCTATTTACTGCGAGCATATAATTTTGCATAATTATGTATTACCATAGCAGATAAGTTTTACGAATTTTTCTCACCACTGTTTTTTAACATATAAATTTGCCTTATTTAATCATCGAAAATCTAATATTTAATAAATCAAATTTTTCTGATCAAAAATAGAGGTACGGAAAAAGCGTAAAAGTTAAAATTTATGGTATATAATATTCTTTCAAAAGGCTTTTAATTGTAGGAAAATGATGGTTTAAAAAGAATCGACATTTTTGTAAAAATTGTGTCTTGCCCTTTGCTTAGGATTTTTTCTTGCGCTTGACCGGACTGCGTTAAAATAAACTGTCTGGGTTAGACCTTGGACAAATTTTAGGTTTTTTTACACTTCAGCAGAAAATTGTATCATTGTACACCTTTAAGCGTACTATTTTACGCTAAACGTAGTTGGGTAAACAGTACAGTTATTGGCACCTAAAATGCAACTTTTCTATTGTGATAGAATCTGTGACCTTATTTTTATAGCTAAAATGAAACCAAAATTTAATTTAAAACCACCAAAGATGCTATTTTCTGATAATGCATAGATACAATAACTGAACCTAAAAGTAAATTATCTAAAAAATTTAAACGAATGTAAGGCATATATAATAGTTATTGGCACTCTATTTTTAGTTATTGGCATTTGATTTGACAGCTATTGGCATCCTCCAAAAAATCATCTGCATGAATGCAAAGACGAAATCATTACACTATTTTCATAATATTTAATAATCATTTTAATTATAAGGAAATTGACTATATTAAGTGAAATGCATATGAAATTGACTTATTTTGTGCAAATTTTAATAACAAATGACTGGAAGCATAGAAATGCTAAAACAAACTGAACAGTTTTAAAGTATTATTCAGTGTGTCCTTTAAGTTCTGCAACTTCTTACGTGTCTCCGGCACTTTTCAGCAGTGGGGGGTCAATTTTCCTAATGACAGGTTTTAATGGATACCATAATAAATCTTTTTTTCAGGGAATTGCCATGACTCTCCTTTTTTTCGCCATTGTACTTACACATAGTTCTCGTTTTTGTAGCTACGCTGGTATCCCAGGATATAATTTTTCTTTTTGTTTGACAAGAACATGACAAATAACTGTAAATTCATTTGAACTATCACCATAACGTTGGTTTGGTTGATTAGCAGGCTAATTTAGATGACTCTTCTAACTCCAATTTGGCCCTTTTGTTCAGTTTCTTGGCTTTTAAATTTTCTGTTTGTTTTCCTTTCTTCCCTTTTTCATTTTTGCTCTTCTATAGCAGCTTGATCCACTTTTTTGCTCTGTTTAGTTTCGAATATTTTGTTCCATTTCCTGCTACCCATTACAAATGGTGCTCTAGCCATAATTTTTATTACCTTTCCACTTTGGAATATTAGGCCAAAAAAGATATCACTTAATGGTGAGATCGTACAATTAATAATTGTTGATTTTGTTGATCTTATGTCTTCACTTTATATTCCTTGCTACTTATTCTCTTCATCAAGTTGCATGCTGTTCTTTGTCGGAGTGATAGCAAAGTTAAATCCATCTGGTAAAGATGGTGTAGTTTCCCTTCTGCCACTTTTATTTGGAGTAAGACTTAGAACTGGTAAATAATATGTAGGCTCAGCTAATAAACTAATTGGTGTTTCCTCGACTTTATGAAAAGCTTGAATTAATAACTTAAGTTTCGTTTCAGCCTCATTTTCAGTATTACTACTTATTCTTGCAAACATGTCTTCTCCTAGGATATTTTTAAACGCTTTGAAACTTAAAATAGCTGTGTCTGGAACAATAACAGAAGAGTTTTTCTCCAGGCAAATTGCTCTACCACAAGCATTGCAATTCCATGGATGTATCCCTCATTTTTTTAAGCCGTTTTTTATCCAGTCTTCTTTAATTGAAGTAATTGGTTTTTGAAGAGCTGGTGCAAAATATTCCTTTGTAAGGATGCCATTTAAGCTTTTGCTATACCATTCTAAAACAGCTGCCTTCCAACCTTCCATGCTGTTTTTAAACTTTTGAATACTGTAAAGTCGCATGGCTGTAGGATTTTAGTTGAATTTGGGTATATTAAAACAAGAATTACAGCCTCTTTTTAGCACAAGTTAAGTGATATGTAATATGACTTTTATGGTCATCCAAAAATAAAATGACTGGCATAACAAGACTTTTCTTAAAGAATGGTATCAATATATTTGCCATATTCTCGTAGAAGGCCTCTGCTGTCATCCATCCACTTTCATATAAACCAACCCCCAAAGAACTTGGCAAAGATTGGATAATATTATTCGTCATCTTTTATATGGATAAATTATCATTGGTGGACATTGAACTCCAGAGGCTGAAAATGTGAGCATAACTGTCAGTGAAGACATTGTGGGTCCTTTATCTGTCTCAATGGTATTTCTGGAGCCTTTTAGATATAACACTTGCAAGGTTTTAGGGTTCATCGGAAAGCCTGCTTCATCTCCATTAAAAACTCCAGTTGGATCACTCGGTATACCAAAATGGTCTACCAGCTTTTCAAATCATTTTCACCAACAGCAGCACTTATCTCTGTAATTTCTTTTGATTCTAGAAGTGACAAATATTGATGTCGTTTTAGAAAGGCATGATACCATCCATCACCAGGAAAATTATCTTTAACGGCAGTTTTCCGCTTATTTACGTTTAGAAACTTTTGTACTGAATGTTTCAGATTAAAGGTTTTAAATAGAAGCAAATGATTTTATTTATTTATATCTTTGTTTTTAAAAGAAAAATATATTTAAATTTAAAAAAATGGCAATAAGTTGGTATGTTAACTTAAAGTTTGACATGTCAACCACTGAAACAAGATAGTTATTGGCATCCCCATATCAGTAACTTGGCACCGGGGCCAATAACTGTTAAAATGTTATATTTCAAATTAAAATGACTGGTAGATCATTTAAAAATGTATTATTAAAAATAAAACACACAAAATACCTTATTTGAATTTTTTTGTGAAATTTATAGTTATTGGCACTGGTGCCAATAACTGAATTTGTCTAAGTTATCATAGGCAGTAATTGGCACCCATGCCAAATAAACACGTAGTAAATTTTAAAACCAAATCAATATTATTTTAGTTGTAGAAATTATATATTTATCAAAAACAACCAAACTGGGAAGAAAAATAAAAAAGAATGTACTATTTTTTAATAAAAACCTACAGTGTATGCTTAACAAATAACGAAAAAAAGTGACAATTTCTAAAAGGTGAGACACTCTTCTGAACATCATTTTTTAAAAATATGATGCACTTGATTTTTAGCCACGATATTATTCATGGGATCTTGAAAAGGAATGAACTATTCATTAAAATTATTTTCACCATTAAAACTCTTTTAGATCCCTTAATATTTTCATTTGAACACAAAGGTGCCAATAACTGTACTGTTTACCCTAATTCAATTTTTTAAATAAATATTTTGTAGAAACCTCGTTAACAGAAACGCTAACTTCTTTTATATTTTTGAAGCAAATGCAGTAAATTTGGTAAAGTGGTCCTTTTCTTTTCTTTCTTTATTTTTTAACATTTTCTTCTTTGTACAATTTTATGTGGCAGTAAAGTTAATATTCTCTGGTAAAATATTAAAATACTATTTGCATATGGCGACACATTTTCAGTTACAGTGTAATGAAATTTAAAGTAAATATGCATAATATGCATGAAGTTCAATTAGAAATGTTTCATTTTCCAATATTATTAATATATGATTTTTGAGCCTGTTTTTGTAAATACCATGGAAAGAAATTTCTTATGCATTTAAATTTTAATATTGTGTGTTTCATTAGCCTTGATCAGATTTCAACTATGTTAATAACAATTGTAGTTATTAAATTTTTAAATGCACTATAAAAATAAAGAAGTATCGTAATTATAAAACATTATTCGTTAGACAAAATTGAGCATCATTACTGGAAAAGCACCACACCGGTGGCCGAGGGGTTATTCTCTCGAAGTTGGTAGGCGGGAGTTACTGGGTTCGAACCCAACTGCACCCGTCGGCCTAACTTTTCGGTGTTTTCGTGGTTTTCTTCGAACCTTGGATTTCCATGGGTAAATACGGGTTAGGTTCCCTTAGAAAGACACCCACGGAGGGTACTCCCCCTAAGGCCTATATACCTCGAGTAGACAGTCGGCCGTCAAAAATTAACTAAATTCATTACTGCAAAAGCAGGGCTGACCGGCTAGTAGGGGTGAATAATGTTACTTTTGCTCATGGGCTAGTAGCACATGCTTCCCGAGTAATATAATGAAAATTTGACACTTTGAAAATTTGTCGTTTCTACTTTTCATTTATGTAGCTAAGATGTTTGTTTTACTTATGGTTTTTTGTAGCAATTTTGTTTATATTTTTTTTTGTTGTTGTTGTTAATAATAAAGAATAAGTATTAACTAAATGAAAGATGAATAACAACGATCATCATTTTAATAATACCTGCAGTCATTTGTATGTTCTTAAATAGGGTAGATTTTTCATTTAACATCGGATATATTATAAAAGTAAAATGCTAAAATATATTCTGCACACATTTTTTTATTTTTACAATTCTCGTTTTTAACATTCTAACACTAATTTAATTATTGAAATAGAAATACTGATACAATAGAATATAAAGATGTATTAAAATATTGCTGATATCAAACTACATTATAACCCGATTTTGCCATGGTACTGATCCAACACTGCTTGTAAAATAAGTTGCGAATTCATTCCTTTCAATTTTGGGTGTTTTACATAACGGTGTGCCCGCTAATTAATCTATCACTTATTATAGGATGAACCAAATACCTCCTGTGTATACTTTTTTTTCTAATTTTTTGAATAATTCATATAAAATTACAGAATCATTAATTCCCTGTGGAAGATCCATTTTGCTTAATTCAAGGCATCGAACGGAAATAATAATGTCGTCTGCTCTAAGTGATGTAAAACACTCGTGTGACTGCGGTCGCGCAGGTGTTTTTTTTTTCTAGTTGAAACCACAAGCGTTTAAAAAGTCGTTCGTCTGACATTTGTCTTAGGGCTAACAAAATATCTCTGAGGAGACTGAAAATATACTTTGTAGTTTTAAATATAGGATTTTCTATGTATAACATTGTTGGATATTAGACAAAACGCTCAGTGTCATCTAGTTAGTAAATAAAACATATTAGTTTTTGTGTATGTGATAAAAGCTTTTCCTTATGCGGGATAAACTTTTATCATACTTAAATTTTCCAAATCCATGTTATCTGAACCGCAATTACCGGAAAGACCACCCCTCCCCTCACACCCATACACAAACACAAATTAACCGAAATCGATGCGACATATTTTGATATAACGTTTCAATAATAAATACACTGATAAGAGAAGACAATACAATTTAATAGGGGGAAATGTATAACATTAACATTTTTTTCAGGAAATTGAACGCTAAAGTTATGCCAATGAATTCACTAATAATTATATGATAACGTTGCCTTTCTTTTAAAAGTCTATCGTTTGCTAGAAGTCGCATTTGATTTTAAATATTATGGGGTCAGGTAACCTTTGAACCAATAAAGTACATGGAAAAGTGACCTCTGTAAGAATTGCAGTCATTCTTTAACTAATTAACTTTTAATTATAAAATTGAAAACACATATTAGGAACGATTTATTTTATCAATCAAAGTTGTTAGAAAAGGTATACACATATATAGTATTTTTAAATTTATTTTTAAAGATAATACAATTTTTATGAAAGAATTATTCTTGCATGCATTGCGCGCATGATTTTTCCCATTTCAATGGCTGAAACAAGCCAAGATTTTTTTAATAAGTACAGATATAAAGTGTTTTCAAAATGACCTACAATGAACAAAAAATAACTTGTAGATCTCGAGAAAAAAAAAAATTAGAGTAATTCGAAATATCGAGATTTTCTTTATACAAAAGTAGCCGTGAATTTTAAACTTCTTACTTGAGAAACATAATAATAGGTCATTTTGTGCTTCTGTACGTTTAATACATCCACCAAAAATTTCGTGAAATTCTATGCAGCCGTTTTTCAGATATCGTGCGCGCAATAATCAAAATCGCTGTTTTGAGAAAATTGGCTTTAAAAATTGAAAAACCCGTTGATCATATAGCAAAAGCTCAAAGTGTTTTAGACATAACTTCTCTTCTAATGCGAATTTTTGTATGGGGTTTGATTTTAAATGTTCCCAAAGAATCATATTTAATTATAAACTATTTAAAAAATTTTCGATATTTGGACGCTTCAAAGGTTACCTGACCCCTTATGTCTGCATACACATTACTGACATGAAAAATGTTAATGTGAACAAAACTTGCCTAATTGATTAGATTATGAGAATTTGAGTTTTAATGTAACATTGAATGTAATTTCGCAAAATGTTACTTTGAATGTAATTTCTCAAAATCCCGATTCACTTATAATGCGAGATGCATCGTCTAAATATTTAAATGTCGTTTTACTCTTGAAAACATAATTTTTTAAATTAATGGAAAACTAATTAATTTCTTTCCCTTACTGAAGATTTTTCAAGTGAAGTTTTAAGATATTTTTTCATAAATATCGAAAATGGAAATCATATCGTATGAATAGGGAAATCATTATTAAAATTTTTATTTACATATGGTCTTTGTATATACTTTAGTGAATACTTAAGTGATACTCTTTAGTGAATAATGTAAAGAAAATATATTTAGTAGCTAGATACTAATCAAAGGTAATTCATCATAAGTCACTACAACTAAATAATTGACTACAATTACACCATAATTGTTGACTATATGTCAAACGTAAGTATATGCAAGTTTGAGATTTATTATTGCTTTTATAAAATAACAGAAAAAAAGCAATATGAGAAAGTTTCTAGTCGATATATTTTTTCAATTTAATAATTTTACTCAGTTGAACGATGCTTTCTTATTTTTATTACCAAAGTCATGTTTCATTCCCTACGGACTTTTCAGTTGTGTACAAAAGATAAAAACAGAAAAGATCATTTTTTTCAACTTCTGGGGATTATCAAAGAACAGACGATAATAAAATATATTCTTCGAATCAGAAAGTAATCACATCATTCAATAAAATATGCAGAACGATTTTTATACATTGAAAGTAAATCAGAACTCTAATCATTAAAAACTCGATAAATTGAATATAAATAAGTTTTATTCTAACCAAGGCTCATCGCTCGCTTCCAGAATTTTAATTACATCTACATTAAAACAAAAAAAAAAAATAATAATAGTAAAGTAAAATAGGGTTGCAATAATTCTTGGCGATGACTAATTTTCGCCAAGTCAAACAGAAGAAAAGGGGGTTGCAATACACTGCCCCCGGATGAACAATTACTATTGTTCATCATTCAAACTAAATTTTTATCAAAATTTTCAAATTGCATTAATAAGACAGTTAAAAGTTAGAACATACTTACAATAATGATGCGTACAAATAATTCTATTTTCACAGGAACAACTACTGAAACTAAAATATACAAAAATATTGGATTACAATAGGTTAAAAAAATGAAAATGTAGACAAAATGTTCATTATAAGTAAAAAGCCAATGTTAGTCCATAATTTCTAGTTCCAGTTTATGTAACAGTTGGACTGGTCTTTTTATCATACTGGATTCAGTTTGAATTGCAGAAGATCTAACTTTCGAATCTCTTCCTAAAACAAACTCTGTAATTCGACCGCATTTCTAAATGTGCCTTGGAGTTTTATCTTCATTAATCTATACAATATTACCAACTTCGAATTTAGTCGGAGCTTTGACTGGAACTGAAAAATTGGCAGTACGGAGTTCTAGCAAATATTCCTGCCTGCAACGTTTCCAGAAATGATTTAAAACTTGATCTCGATATTTTAATATTTTTGTTAACGTTACTTTATTCGATTTAGATTCAGTAACACAATGTAAGTCTAGTAGAGAAATTATTCGCTTGCCAATCAGGAAATGTGAAGGATTAAGTGGAAGCGGTTCACTGTTTTCTTCATAAACATACGTTAATGGATAATCACTAATCATAGCTTCAATTTCAGTTAAAGTGGTTTGAATTTCTTTATAAGTGTGACAAGATCTTCCGAGAACTTTCTTCAAAGGAGTTTTCACCGAACGTACCATGCGTTCCAAAACCCGCCCCACCAACTGGCTCTTTGAATAATGAATTACTAAACAATTCTATTTTTATAAAAATCTCGTAAAAATTCCTCTTTCGATATTCGGCTCCAAACTTCTCTAAGTAAACTATCAGTTTTGGTAAATGTTTTTGCATTATCACTGTAGATTGTTCGACAAATTCCTCTACGAGATATAAACCTTTTAAATGATAAAAGGAAAGTTTCTGTAGTTAAATTGGTACATAGTTCAAGGTGCACAGCTCTAGTGACTGCGCAAGCGAAAAGAACTGTATATGAGGACCCCAGAAGCCAAGGGATACAAGTGACAAAATTCAGATTTCGAGTAAATTGAGTTCAAAGTTAAGCATCAACTGTAATTGACTGACTTGGAATATGAAACTGTTGCTTACTCCTTAGTGGTCTTTGAACTCTTATTTCAATATTTGTAAAAAAAAAAAAAAAGGTATAGTAAAGGGTTTTTAAATTTATAATTAAGCAATATTGATCATCATTCGGCACTTGTACCCTTTGGCTTCCAAGCGATAGAAGAGAAATGAAAAATTATGAAATAAAAAAATGATTTTACGTAAAATTTAAGAACATTTTTGATACAAATGGATGAAAGGACAAAATTTTGTTTTAATATAAGTATTAAAAATGAAAGATCATGAAATAAAAACAAATTGATAAAATATTTAAGAACAATGTTTATATAAATGAATGAAAGGACAAAATTTTGTTCTGATATAAGTTTTCAAATACACTCATTGCCATAAAAATTTGCGCACCAAGAAATAATTGTGGGATCGTAACGAAACTTGGCATGAAGGTACATATCAAGCAGATATACAAATGATTAGAAATGCAGCGTGATTGCGCATTGCGTAATGCCACTAGAGGGCGTTGAACTTCGTCCTCCTTAGAGTATAAAACTGGCAATCAGAACTTGCCTGAGTGTACCTTTTCTTTTGCAAAGGAAACGCTGAGGTAGACATGCCGTTACGCAGCCATCGAAGACAATATGAGCAGCTGTCAGAGTTTGAGAGGGGAAGAATCATCGGGATGATGGAAGCTGGGTGGTCAGCTCGGCGAGTAGCTCGTCAAATAGGCCGTTCTGATTTTACTGTGAGGAGGTGTTGGGACCAGTGGACTGAAGAGACGTCATTTACATGGCGACCAGGCTCGGGACGCTCTCAACAGACCAGTCGTCGAGAAGACCGTCACATCATACGAAACGCACGCGTAGAGCCAACTGCCTCATTGGCCGCTATCCAGACACAGGCAGCACCTTCACTACAGACCCCTGTGTCTTCTCGAACCATCGCAAGGCGCCTGGCTGAAGGACATCTGGTATCGCGGCTCCCATTACGTGTGCTGCCAATGACACCCACCCACCGACGCCTCCGTTTGAGTGGTGTCGCGCACTATGGGATTGGACTGCAACGGAATGGAACCAGGTCGTCTTCAGCGACGAGTCTAGATTCAATTTGAGAAGCGATGACAATCGTGTTCATGTGTGGAGGCCCCATGGTGAACGCCTCAATCCTGCCTTCGCTTTACAGCGACACACCGCTCCCACAGCTGGGGTGATGGTATGGGGTGTCATTGCTTACGATACACGGTCACTCCTAATATTGATCGTGCTGCCATGTGTTGCCACTCGTGGCAGGGCTCCCAGGAGCCATTTTTCAGCAAGACAATGCTCGGCCACACACAGCAAGGATGTCACAAGCGTGCCTCCGTCACATTACCACCCTTCCCTGGCCTGCTCGATCCCCAGATTTGTCACCAACCGAGCATATCTGGGATCATTTGGGACGGCAAGTTGGACACCCTACGAGTTTGGTTGAACTCAAGACGCGTTTACAGCAACTGTTGAACGAGATGTCTCAGGACATCATACGGAACTTGTATGCCTCAATGTCCGCTCGTATCGCATCGTGCATTCGTGCTAGAGGGGGTCCAACAGAGTACAATAATTTCAGTTCATTTGTACTTTTCTCTGCAATAAATGATCCTTTTTCTTTGGTTTTCTACTCACTTACTTATATCACAGTAGTACTTACGCGTGTAAAATTTCGTTTCATTTGGACGTCTTTTTCTTGGTGCGCAAATTTTTATGGCAATGAGTGTATGTTTTGAAATACTGATTTTTTTTTTTTTTTTTAACCGTTAAAATGCATTTATTTAGCGTATAAGAAAGTAAATTCTAAAAGGCAAAAAATGGCGCAAAAAAGTTTGGAAAGATGAAACAATATTGTTCTACTGATTACATGGGAACAATACATCTACATTATCTCATCCTCAACAGTTTCATAAGAACTATTAGGCTCATCAGCCTGATCTTCATAAACGTGTAGGGCTTCAGTGTGTCCTGTTGCCATTTGGTGAGGAAAATCTCGGTAGAAAGCGTGGTACACTGATGGTACAAACTGCAACAGTTCAATGAGATTTTTAAACTTAAGGTACTTGAGTTCTGGTTTTTCTTGTGCTATGGAAAACTCACACAGAACTTTAGGCCACCTTCGAGCACGACTGAACTTCACCTTTAGCTCGTAAAAATGTTCTAATTCACCACCAGCAGTTTCTTTGTAGAATAATGTGAAGGTTTTTTTTCTCAAAATGCAACCACTGCAGATTTCGGATAACTTTCATTGACTTTATAAAGAATGGTGCAAGTGACTCGATTAATAAAACCTTCATCTTTTAGCACTTTTACAGTGAAGTTTTTGCTGGAATCGATAACAAGTTGAGCACAGTGCTCTAGAACATACAGATCCCTTTTATCCCCTTTCGTTCTGATTTCTATGAGACCAAATTCTTGTTCACATTCATGGTAGTAGTGTTCTGAAATCAAAGAGCGATGATCAACTGTTACTATGTGTGCATTTTTTATGATGTACAGCCAGAAATTCACAATCAACTGGCTTTTATTTTGTCCTCCACAATTGTCACTAAAATCTGTAATATGCCTGACTTGAGAGGGAAGAGTCTTCATGAACTTCAAGCGACAGGATGCGATCTCTTTCCAACCACGAAAAGCCTGGCCTTCATGCCATATGTACATGTGGGCAGTTTTGCTTTCAAGGTTATGAATGTTCAAGTTGTACGTCCAAAGTTGACGTAGGTAATAAACCTTTGAATTGGTTACATGTGGAGTTGGCGTGATTTTTTTTACAAGTCAAAGCATAACGCGACCTTTGAATCATCCTTTAAATTGTGGAATGCGTCTTTGGCTAATCTGACAGCTTCTGCTTTGGGAAGATGTAGTTCCCTTTGAGTTTTTGCTTGTTGTTTCTTATCTGCATTTCTATGATCTATTTTCAATTGTAGCTTGTCACACATAACACGTGTATCAGCCTGTGGTCGGTGAAAACTAAGATTAAAATGGGTGTTAAAAATGTGTCTATAGGAACTTTCCTTGACCGGCTCTACGCGTTTTTCTTCAAGGCAAAACTGAACATGGAGTTTGTGCACCTCCTTTAAATTGAGTTCGGGATTCAGGTATTTACGGTTGAGGGCAGTGTTTCCAGTCGCTACTTTTTTTAAATTCAGATTCCTTGATTGGCACCACTTTTTTGAAATAGCAAAATTCGCCTTATTTAATGACATATTAATTAAGGCGAAAACAAGGGGAGTTTTACCATTTCAGAAAAGTGGTGCCAATCAAGAAATCTGAATTTAAAAAAGTAGCCCACATGCAACACTGGTTGGAGGTCTTTCTCTAGTATAATGGCTTGTGTATCGGGGAAACTTGTTTAAGTGTTCTTTGATGACTTCAATATCGTCTTGTGGAATTTTATTCGACAGTTCTTTTCTTCCTCTTCCATCGTGAGATTGTACGACAGAAACTGTTTCTTCCTTTTTGATTACTATGTTTCGCACCCGTTTGTTAGAAACATCTTCGTCTTTTTGTGTCAATCACCGTTTAAATATGATCAAATGCTTGTGGGGTTTTAAACGTGATGAACTGGCTTTGTATTTTGTTGGTCGCGGTTCAGCTATGTGGACTTCAACGGATACAAGTGCACTTATACCCCTTGGGCTCCAAGCGTTTCACGGTTTCGGAAAAGGGATTAAGTAATTGGCCCCTAGAGCGCAGCACATAATTAAAAAATCTCTTATATCTCTTTACCTACAAACAAATAGACTTATTTCCAGATAGCCTGTGCACTTAACTCAATTTTTTTAATTTTGTCACTTATACCCCTTGTCTTCCGGGGTCCTCATATGCCTTTTCTTGGCCAGTTTTTGCTTTGACATAGATAGTACCTGCAAAATCCACAGCACAGGTATAGAAGGGTGGTGTTTCTGTAATACGATCTTTGGGTAATGGTTCAATTTCTTGCTTCTCAAGAGAAGCTTTAAATTTTGTACAAATAAGGCAATGTTTCAGTACAGATTTTATCAATTCACGTCCTCTAATTATAAAATATTTTTTTTCTAAATGAGCTAATGTTGTTGCAATTCCATAATGGTAATCATTTTCATGGGCAATCCCAATTAACAATTTTGTATAAGCACTCCCATATTGAAGTATAAAAGGGTGCTTTTCCCTTTGAGATAATTCTGAAAATTGTAATCTTCCAGATAAAAATTAAGAAATCATTCTCATCCAATTTTGAATTGAGCTTATACAAGGTTGAATCTTTATCGATGGGCTTTCCCCTATTCACTAAATCAATTTCACGACTGAAGACAGATAACTGGGTTTGTTTTAACCAATAAAATTCTGACTTTTCAATTTCTCGTGCTTGGGCTCACCTGAAATTTTAGTTTTGATTTGTTGATTTTATTTAGAAATCTTAAGATCTTCTGTGATGTTAAGTAAATTGGAAAGAGAGCTAAATTTTTCTAATTTTAACAACGGCTATGGAGGTACAACACCTACTGTACAAGATAATTTTGCAGAACTCAAATTTGATGAATTTTATTCATTCATAATATTTTCATTAAATGGTATCTTTTTAGGCTTTGGCCAACTGTCCTTTGGTAATGACAACGATTAAGGACCATAATACCATAATTTGTTTTCCAAGAGTTTATGTAAATTTTCGCCTCTAGTAAGTAGATCACTCGGATTATCTTTACACGGAATATATTTCCAGATTTTAGGATCGGTCAGAGATTATATTTCTACAACCCTATTAGCCACAAAGGGCTTCCAATCCATGCCTGATCACTTAATCGAATATAACGTAATAGTGGAATCTGATCAGATATGAATTTCCAAATTTTGAAAATTAAATGCATTTTTCAGATATTTAGACATCCTTGCAGCTATTAATGCTCCCATTAATTCAAGACGAGGAATTGTCAAACATTTAATCGGGGCGATTCTACATTTTGCTCAAATATCACCAGTCATAATTTTATTATCACTTGTGGTACATCGAAAATAAGCTACGGCCCCATAAGTCTTAGGTCTAGCATCGGAAAAATATGAATTTTGATTGGGTCCGAAAATTCTAAACCCTGTGGAAAATATTTGCGGGGTACCTCAAATTTATGTAAATGTTCGATTTCTGCACACCAATTTTCCCATTCAATTTTTAAATCATTAGGGAATTTTCCATCCCATTCCAAACCCCTTTCCATGTTTCCTGTAGCAAACGTTTCATACGAACAGAAAATGGTGCGATGAATCCAATAGGATCAAAGAATTTTAACATCGCTTTAAGAGCTACGCGTTTGGATGGGTTAAATTTCTTATCATCCGGAAAGGATTGTACGTCAAAACGTAAAGGGCGAATCCGTGGAGAGTGTCACACACGTAACGCAGGCTTTAAATTGCATTTATTCAATTATTTATTAAATTTTAACATTAATTCTCATTTTAAGTGATACAGTAAATAAATTATTATCATATTTTTAAATTTAAATGTGTGGCAATAAAACTCACAGAAGTATATCATTTAATTTCATTACTCAAAATGTGCTTTTTTCCTAATTCGGAGAAAAGCACATTTTGAGTGCTGAAATTAAATCATATACTTCTGTGAGTTTTATTGCCACACATTTAAATTTAAAAATATGGTAATAACTTATTTACCATACCACTTAAAATCAGAAATAACATTAAAATTTAATAAATAATTGAATAAATGCAAATTAAAGCCTGCATTACGTATGTGACACTCTGCACGGAATCGCTCTAAAATATCCTTTTAGTATCCCATAACAATCCTAAAATTTTTAAAGAACTATTCAATTTTTCTTCTTAGTCACATAATTTATTTTACTTCCATGATTTTCTAAGTTTAACAGAATTAGTATTGTATTTTCGCAAATTCATGTAGCTTCTTTAAAAATATGCGAAGCTGTTGAGCATAGATGATGAGTGTCTTCATAAGATTTTGATATCGTTATCAAACAATCTACATAAAAAGAAGAGTCAAAAATCTTAACAAATTCAGGATGATCAACATATTTACGTATATGGGATTTAATCGTAGCAGCCAAAAGAAAGGGACTGCAAGTTGCCCCAAATACCAACTTCTCGTGTAAATCTAAAAAAAATTAAATCATCCTTTTTGTCACCAGACCACAAAAATTTTAAATAATCCCGATCTTCTTCTGTTATCCCAATTTTCAAAAACGCTTTTTCTAAGTCAGCGCTAAATGCAACATTAAATTTTCTGAAATTAAATATTACATTAAGTACGTTCGGTTTAAGATTAGAACCTGGATATAAACAGTCATTTAGAGAATTTAAATGTTTTTCTTTAGAAGAAGCATCGAAAACCATCCTTACTTTGGTAGTTAATTTATCCTCTCTTAAAGTCGGTCTGTGCGGCATAAAATAACCACTTCAATTATTTTATCAGGACATTCTTCTACAATTCCAGCAGTTATTTGTTCTATTATAATAGCTATATAATTTTTACATAAGTCATTATCCTTCTCGGGTTTACAATTTAATTCTTCAAAGCGACTTCTAGCTATTCTAAAATTGTTCCCGACTTTAATTTTCTCATCCTTCCACAATAACCACGTTTCATACATATTATTTGCGAATTTTAAGTTATTCTCAAATTTATTCACAATTTCCTTATCTGTATCAGAAATATTATCATTTGATTGAGTAATACCCAAATATTGAATTTTCATAAAAAAATTCAAATCTTCCCCAACTGGAGTTGTAACCGACAGATTTAAAACAGAAGACCTTTTCATTTTCTTTTCATCTTCATAAAATCCACAAAGCGAATCTGTCTGGAGAGAAGTAGGGGAAAAATCCTAGAGTTAGTAATTACATCCGTGACTAATGCCTGAATAAATTTGAAACGCGATTTGTTTTCAATATGAGATAATTTTAATTGCACAACGTCAAATGTTTTTATTTGTGGTTTAACAGCTGCAAAAGAATAAATTTGAAGTTTTTCTTGACGAATACTTCGAGGATTTAATTTTGAAACTAATTGCTTTATAACAAAAGATCTTTGACCACCCAAATCATATAAACGTAATGAAAGCTCAGAATATAATCCAGATTCCACATTTACGCAAGCTGTTTGTAAAATAACCTATTTAAAGGAATTTTCATTCTCGGTTTTACAGTGATATATCGAACTAATAACAGAGTCAACTGATTTGATTTCTTTGGGAAATGTTTGATGAGAATTTTTTAAACAAATCGAAGAGTGATAAAAACATCCATTACAAAATTTAGAAGGTTCTGAATTAAATATACATTTGGCCGACACGTGGAATTTCCTGAAACAGGTGAAACAATGTCCCTGTATACGTAATTTTTCCCGTTTTTGAGGAACAGTACACTCTTTACACAATTTTGAGTCGCGTTCATATTTGCAAAATATACAAACATTTTTTACATTAGCAGTCAACGCAGAAACTGAAGGAATATCGCGTATATGATTGCTAAAATGTTTATAATTGTTATTATATTTATTATTTTCTCTTTTAGCACTAAAACGATTTTCAGAGTTCTGGAGTGCCATCGTACATTCTCGGGATGGAACTTCGTTCTTAATTAAGGAAAGAAGCTCTTCGACCTCCATTTTTTTTATCATCGTTTCTTTTACGATTAAAATATAACGCCATTTCAGAAGGTATGAACTTTAATAAAATATGGAATAGGAGATGACCATAACTTCCTGCTGTAAATCCGAGAGAATTTAAATTTCTAATTTGTATTTCACAGCTATCATACAATTCCCGAAGTACTCTAACAACGAAGTTCTTTACCTGTTTTAAATTTAATAATTTACTCATATATGCATTGATGACTATGTCGTCACAGCCGTAGGTAGCTTTTAACAAATCAACTGCAGCTTTAAAGTTTTCCTCCGAAAGTGAAACACCTGCAACAGCATTATATGCACTACCTCCAAGAAGAGATATCAAGTAGACAAATTTGTCAACAGGAGCTAAATTAGAATTATTTTCGATTGCATTCGAATATTGCCCCCAAAATTCCAACCAGGAACTGCTGTCACCAAAAAATGTGTTTATTGTAAGTTTCGACAATTTCCTAGATCACTCTAAATTTCCATTTTGAGAACCGGATTCATTTTTCATAAAATTTTGAAAAGCATTATTTTGTCTTTTGGGAGTTATGTTCATTTAAGAACTTCGTTATATTATAACGCGATTCAACTATTTTCTCACTATAGGTTTCACAACTTTCGATTTCTTTCTCAAAATCGTCGTCAGCAATAACATCTTGGATATCAGAGTTTAATTTTTTTAATGATTCATATTTGTCATTCAATTGATCCTTACAAATATTTAATAAATCAAATTTATTTTCTAATGGCATAGAATCATCTTCAAGAGTTGTACATATTTTTGTACAGAACTTTGTCGTTTGTGTGCGTAAACCTGCTCTTTTCTTTTTTAATGTTTCGAAATTCGGGGTAGTCGGTATATTTATTTTTCAATCAATCAACAATAAAAATTGCTTATCTCAAAGTCTTCAAAATTAAAAATAATAACATTCAAACATCAGCCCAGACATCCTGGCGTGTGTCGACAACATGAGGATTTTCAAAGAACAGACGATAATGAAATATATTCTTCGAATCAGAAAGTAATCACATCATTCAATAAAATATGCAGAACGATTTTTATGCATCAAAAGTAAATCAGAACGCTAATCATTAAAAACTCGATAAATTGAATATAAATAAATTTTATTATATCCAAGAAAATCCTTGGTTCAGACGAGATATAGAGCTCATCACTCGCTTCCTGAATTTTAATTACATCTGCATTAAAACAAAAGAAAAATAATAGTAAACTAAAATAGGGTTTCAATAATTCTTGGCGATGACTAATTTTCTCCAAGTCAAACAGAAACTAGTATGTTGTGGCCATCACAAAACCGTCTTCTATATAAATCACGTCAATTAAATCATTTAAATAGTACAAGAAATTACATCCATTTAGCACCCATTCATATCAAAGTATATCTGAGTTTGAAGTTTGATGAAAATTCGTGCATTAGTGCTTGAGATAGAGCTACAGCGGAAATTCTGAAAAATATAGCATAGCACTGCAACCTGTTGAGCGATTAACACCAAAACATAAGCAGCACTAATTGATATCAAGATATACCTGAATTGAAGTTTGTTGAAAATCCAAGCATTACTTCTTGAGATAGAGCTAGTGCGGAAATTGCAAAAAACAGCATAGCAGTGCCACCTGGTGAGAGATTTACACTAAAATGCATAAAATGTCAATCCATGTCAAGTACTAACTAATTCTGAAGTTTGATGAAAATTCGTGCATTAGTTCTAGAGATACAGCTATAGTGGAAATTCTGAAAAATGCAGCATAGCAGCGCCACCTGTTGAGAGATTTACACATAAATCTACAAAATGTCAATTCATGTCAAGGACTAACTGATTCTGAAGTTTCATGAAAATTCCTGCATTAGTTCTTGAGATACAGCTATAGTGGAAATTCTGAAAAATGTAGCATAGCAGCGCCACCTGTTGAGCGATTTTCACCAAAACAGAAACAGCACTAACTCATATTAAGGTATATCAGAATCTGAAGTTTGTTGAAAATCCAAGCATTAGTTCTTGAGATAGAGCTATTGCGGAAATCGTAAATAATGCTGCATAGCAGCGCCACCTGTTGAGCGATTTACACCAAAAACTAATCAGGTCCAGTTTGTATTAAGGTCTAACTTAATATGAAGTTATGTGAAATTCCGTTCATTAGTTCTTGAGATAGAGCGCCCAAAAACTTTTTGTCACATACAGACTCACAGAGTGACAGGGTGACTGAATGACAGAGGGACAGAGTGGCAGACTCACAGACAGACATTTTCTAAAAACCACCAAATCGTGTTCAGGACATTCTAAAACGTATAGATCCGTCGAAAACAGGAAGTCGAAAATTTTCACGAATCCAATACTTTCTTCTTGTACAGATAGAAGAAAGTAAAAAAAGGGGGGGGGGGGTTAACAACTTCCAAGGGAAAAAAAAGACAGTTCAGCTGTTTTAGAAGTGTATAATGATTTCGGAAAAGACTGATGCTATACATTTTGCTTTTATTGACTTTACATCGCTTCGCAAAATCAGTTGCAAATTGTTTAGTCGCAAAATTTTATCATTTACCCCATAGAATTTAAACAAACTTTTTAGTTTAAATGAAATTTGATTGAAATTGCAGCCTTATTTGATGTTATTTTACAGATTTAAAAAATATTTTCTAGTTTGAATTTTGTTAAATATATATCTCACCAATAAAAATTTGTTTGATGCTACAATATTGAGTATTTATTGAGAGATGAATGGTTGCAATAGACAATTAGATTCTCAGCATAAATAATTTAAAAAAAAACTTTTTTTTTTTTAATCTACATTAATTTTTCGAATTTAGGTCCACTTCTAAGCGTTTCCACCATACCTACAGTTCATTTAAAATGGATATAAGTAGGATTTGAAAAAGTCCTAATCTAAATTTTATCAAACACGACATTTGTCCGTGAACTCGATTACGAAAGATTAATCATAAGACCATATTAACCATATGATACGGTATTTTGACGCTAAAATGAAATTTGTAGAAAGAAAAACAGATTTCAATTTTGATTTTATATTCAAAGTTTCTGTTATCCAGCAAATTTTAAGGACAGAAATTGTTAAATTAAACAGTCACAATATACATTCTCTGTAATATTTTTATAATAAGAAAAAAATTGCCAATGCACAAACCGTTTCAGTGCTGTTGCTGTATCTTCTACAAAAGAATGGAACTAAGTAGTCTTTATTTTTTATAGGATATAGTGGAAAACTAAAACATTTTATATTGGATTGCAATGATATGAATAATTGACACATGGTTTATGCGCATCAATGATAATAAATTCATAAAAAGTGTTTGACATAAGTTCTTCTAGTAAAAGATTTTTTAATAATATTAAGAAAAAAATTACCTTACGACCATTCCGTTGTAATATTTAATGTGCTTTTTCTCGAAAAAAATGTGATCATAAAACATTAAGGAAACAATGAATTGTTTTTGCTAACTTTGAAAAACCATAAAATTAATCATTTAAATATTTTTAAACTAACAATTTAAATGATATTTCTAAAAAATGGCGAAGATAATTATGTTAAAATATTTTGAACACCTCATATATTTTAATACACGCATTCACAAATAAAGACATATGTGTCCGTATGTGTCAGTAATTTAATTTGCTTATAAAAGATTACTTCAGCATAATTTCTTAACTTATATAATTTAAACTTTAATTTTATTTGAGACTGGTAAATTTGAAAATTCGGTTTATAAAAATAAATAAATAAATAAATAAAGATATAACTAAATAAATATTTCTAGATAAGAAAATTTAAACTTTAATAATAATGATCAAAGTAAACCATTTTGCGAAATATATTCAGCGCTTTATTTGAATTCTATTTAAGTATAAGATTCGGAGAACTAGATGCTTAATTCTTGAAATATTTATATTTTCTGGAAAATTAATCAGAGATCGTGAGAAAGTAATGATCTTGTGATCGTATTAAATGGAAAATATATTTTAAGTATATTAATTCAGTAGAGTTTTCAATTTAAATTAAAACCATTACACAGAAAAATATACAAGCTTCTGAATTTCGATTAACGTACCTTGAACCAGTTCGTTTTCGCTAGATTAGATGTAATAAACATGCTCACCACATAAAAATATCTTTGACAAAATAGATTCGATAAAATGAAAAATTATAGAAGTTATGTATTACTAATTACAATTTATGTTTACACATATATTTATTTTAGATATATAAACTTGATATGTGTGGCGAAAAAAAAAAAAAGAAATGAGATTTAGTACCTATACTTGAATAAAGTCTTTTCGAATGATCTGTTATAAATGAGACTTTATTGTCTAGGATAAACAATAAAATTATTTTTATTACACTGAAATCCCTTAAATATTAATTTCTTGAAATGTGCAAAAAATGCATGAAATCCGAACATTTCAACAAATTTTATTTTAAAGACATATTTTTGTAAATAAATGTTAGAGAGAGAATAAGTTTCAGACATTGAGTTGGTGGGATATTTTTGTCGAAATAAGTATTACTAATACAAATCCTTGAGTGTGCTGAAAATTGCACTCTTACCGTTTTGCGGTAAGTTTAAGTTTTAAAGCGTGATTGAAAATAAAACTCTTGGATATTTTATACGAATTATTCTAAGATAAGCTGATATTTATGTTGAAACAGGGCTATGTTGAAACAGGAACTGTCACCATTAATTTGCCAACATTAATTTTGAAATCGGTTTGTTATTTCCTAATATTCCACAGAAACGTAATTTAAAAAGCTTTTAAAGCCCTTTTTTAGAACGTTTGTTGTTCCTGTGAACCCCAGGTGGTAGAATCACCGGCATAAAATATAGCCTGTGTAGGATCAGAGACTGTTACCACGGATTCGCAACTATTACATTTATAATCGGTTTATATTCCCTGAAATTGCATAGAATCGTAATTTAGAAATTTTTAGAATGCTTTTCGCACCTCCCCTTCGCTTCACCCCTTTTTAATTCGAATTTATTTTCGACGTTCCTTCGAGGGCATTTATATTTTATAAGTAACTATCATGTCATATTTAAAGTTTCTAGCCTATTCAGTATCCCAGAAATCGCAATTTAGAAAGTTTTTAGCTCCTGCAACCCTCTGGTGGTAGTGGAACAGACATAAAATATAGCTTATGTTTGAGCAGGTTCTATCACCAAAATTTGTCATCATTATTTTTTTTAAATCCGTTTGGTAATTTATAAGTTTGCTTAAAAATTGTAATTTATAACGCTTTTCACTCACTTCATTTTTTTTAAATTTGGAATTTTCTTTCGACTGTTCTTAGAAAGCAGTTGCATCTTGTAAGTAAATACCATGCCATACTTCAATGTGTTAGACCCCTCAGTTGTGCAAAGAATGCAAATTGGAACATGTTTTGCTTTTGCAACCCTCAGATGGTAGTGACAGCAACATAAAATATAACCTATGTTATAGCAGGGACTGTCAACATTGATTTGTAACCATTACTTTTGAAATAGCTTTGGTATTTCCTTAGATTGAGTAGAAATCGCAATTTAGAACGTTTTTAGGAAGCATTTCGCGCATTTTCAACGCTTTTTAAATTTCTAATTTTTTCGAAACTGTTCTTAAAGATCATTTATAGCTAATAAATATGTACCTTGCCTAATTTTAAGTTGCTAGCCCCTACCGATCACAAAAATCGAAATTTAGAACGCTTTTTTGCTCCTGCAACGTCTTGGTGATAGTGATACCGACATAAAATAGCGTCTATATTAGAGCAGAGGCTGTCAGCATCAATTTCCTACCATTACGTTTGAAATCAGATTCATTCTTCCTGAGATATTGCCGACAAATCGGCATCTAGAACGTTTTTAGAACGCTTTCCGCGCATTTTCCTCTTGCATCTCCTCTGGGGTAGTGGAAACAGATGTAAAATATAGCCTATCTTGGAGCAAGATCTGTCACCATCATTTTTACACCATTATATTTGAAATCGGTTCAGTACTTCCTGAGATTGCATAGAAATCGCAATTTAGAAAGTTTTTTATAGCGCTTTTTGCGCATTTTGACCCCCTTTAAAATTTCCATTTTTTAGGAAATGTCCTTAGAGATCATTGATATCTTATAACTAACTACCATTCCAAATTTCACGATTCTAGGCCCTTCCGTAACGCAAAAGCCGCAATTTAGAAAGTTTTTTGCTCCTGCACCCCTTTTGGGGTAGTGGCACCGACATAAAACATCGCCTATGTTGGAGCATGGGTTTTCACCATCATTTTGATGCCATTATATTTTAGATCGGTTTAATATTTCCTGAGATTGTGTAGAAACCACCATTAGAACGTTTTTTAGAACGCTTTTCGCGCATTTTCACTCCTTTTAAATTTTGAATTGTTTAAGAACTGTTCTTAGAAATCCTTTGTATCTAATAAGTAGCTAATATTTGAAATTTCATATTTCTAGGCCCTTCGGTAACGCAAAAATTGGATTTTTATAACGTTTTTTGCTCCTGCACCCCCTTTGGGGTAGTGGCACCGACATAAAACATAGCCTATGTTGGAGCAAGGGTTGTCACCTTCATTTTGACACCCTTATTTTGACACCATTATTTTTTTAATCGGTTTGGTATTTCCTGAGATTGTGTAGGAACCACCATTTAGAACGTTTTTTAGAACGATTTTCGCGCATTTTCACCCCTTTCAAATTTCGAATTGCTTAAGAACTGTTCTTAGAAATCCCGTATATCTAATAAGTAGCTAATATTTCAAATTTCATATTTCTAGGCCCTTCAGTAACACATAAATCGCATTTTTAGAACGTTTTTTGCTCCTGCACCCCCTTTGGGTTAGTGACACCGACATAAAACATACCCTATCTTGGAGCAAGCGTTGTCACCATCATTTTGACATCAATATTTTTTAAATCGGTTTATATTTCCGGAGATTGTGTAGAAACTACCATTTAGAACGTTTTTTAGAACACTTTTTGTGCATTTTCACCCCTTTTAAATTTCGAATTGTTTAAGAACTGTTATTTGACATTATGTATATCTTATAACTAATATTCAAAATTTCATATTTCTAGGCCCTTCAGTAACGCTAAAATCGCATTTTTAGAACGTTTTTTGCTCCTACATCCCCTTTGGGGTAGTGGCACCGAAATAAAACATAGCCTATCTTGGAGCAAGCGTTGTCACCGTCATTTTGACACCAATACTTTTTAAATCGGTTTGGTATTTCCCGAGATTGTGTAGAAACTACCATTTAGAACTTTTTTTAGAACACTTTTTGTGCATTTTCAACCCTTTTAAATTTCGAATTGGTTAAGAACTGTTCTTAGACATCATTTATATCTTATAAGTAACTAATATTCAAAATTTCATATTTCTAAGCCCTTCAGTAACGCTAAAATCGCATTTTTAGAACGTTTTTTGCTCCTACACCCCCTTTGGGGTAGTGGCACCGACATAAGATATAGCCTATGTTCTAAGTTGGACTAACACCATCATTTTGATACCATTACTTTTGGAATCGGTTCGGTAGTTCCAGAGCTTATCTCCGACAAATAAACAATTTTTTCCTCTTTATAATAGGAGTATAGATAAGAGAAAAGATTATAGTTTATGTAAAATTAAGGCAATACGAATAAAGGAGACGAGAACAATAATTGCCGATTTATCACCTGCTTTCGATAACATAAAAGTAACGAGTTCGTGTTTTCTCTATCAGAATCTTACTATTTGCCGAAAGATTGAGATAGTTAATTAAATTATGAATAAAAGTAACATGATGCAATGCTTAGCATACATTTAACGGTGATCAAACTGCTGGCCAGAGGCGAAAATAATCTAATAAATGCGAAATTGAAAAGAGTACAAAAGAAAAGAGTTTTCTAAAATTCAAATTTTTGTGATACTGTCCGGAATAGTAACCGACAATTTAGCACATGGTGATTATTTCAAACACTCGATAAGGATGATTTCTAGAAAAGTAGAAAGTAAAAGTTTGAAACGACAGAAAAGCGTTCTATGAGCGTTCTAAATTATAATTTATTTTCAAGTGTTAAGACTAGAAATATGAAATTTGACGTTCTTTTTACTTATCAGGCGTAAATGATTTCACAGAAAAGTTCCTAAAAAGTTCGAAGTTTGAATGGATGTAGGCGTAAAAAACGTTCTAAAATTACGATTTCTGTAATACCGTTCGGGATAGGGGTCTGAATTTCGGCATGCTGGTTTGTTTAAAAATGTATATGCACGCTAAGAACTGTTAGTAAAAAATCGAAATGTTAAGCGGTGAACCAAACGGAAAACGTTTTAAGAACGGTTTGCATTATGATTTTAAAGAAATTGTATGGGCTAGGAACATGAAATTTGACACGGATGTTATTTTCTAAGGCGTAAATGCTTTGCGTTATCTAATAAATTAGGAATTTCTAAGTGTACAAGAGCAAAAAAAATTCTTGTATTTTCGAATCTGTGATACTGTTCGGGATAGAAACCTTAAATCTGGCATAGTGATCACATGTAAATGCTCATTAAAAACTGTTTCTAAATAAATCGAATTTTAAAAGGTTGAAATGAGTGGAAAGATTTTTAAAAATGCTCTAAATTCTGCTCTGCATAGAATTGTTAGATCGTGAACTTGAAATTTAGCATGATTAATGCTTTTAAAACGAAAATGCTTGTCCTGAGCAATTTCTAAAAAATTCGAAATTTAAAAGGTTGCAAGAGCAAAAATCATTCATGAATTAAGATTTCTGTGAAACTGTTGAGTAGAGAAACATTAAATTTGATATGAGGGTTACTTTTAAGATGTAAGTGCTACAAAAACCTATTTCTAAAACAATCGAAATTTAAAAAGGTAAAACGAGTAAAAAAGGTTTCTGAAAATGTTCTAAATTATGATGTTTTTGAAATTCTTAGTCCTAAGGAAATCGAAATTTGACATAGTTGTAACATTTAAGACGTAAATATTCACAGTGAACAGTTCTTTAAAAAATCGAAATTTTTAACGGCGCAGGAGCAAAAAAGCTCTACAGATGGGTTTATCGTGATATCGTTAAAGATTGAAACCTGAATTTTGACAAGCTGTTGCTTTTAAGATCTAAGCGCTCGTTAAGAACTGTTGAAAAATAAGTCTCTCTTTAAAGAGATTAAACGACCAGAAAACGTTCTAAATTACGATTTAAATAGAATTGTCAAAGCATGACCTTGAAAGTTAACATGGTTGTAACTTTTAAAACGTAAATGCTCTCAGAAATCATTTCCTAATATTTTTAAAGTTTAAAAGGGCTTAAAAAAAAAAGATCTAAAATTCCAAATTTTTTCGTTCGGGGTAGAAGCTTGCATTTGGCGTACTAACTATCTAAAATATGTAAAGTTTCATTAAGAACCGTTTCTAAAAATATCTGCATTGTTTTGTATGTCGCGTGTCATTCTCGGATTAGCCGTAGATATTTGCAAAGATAAAACAATTTTGCAAAAAATAAAATAAAATGTTATCTTTAAACAAATATCTGACTAAATATCTAGCAATAAACAATTATCTAACTAAAAGACCAACTATAGGTCTATATGTTATTTCGACTCTATCATTTTTTTTTTACAAAATTTTCATTCTTCATAAATTAAAAATACCATATAAATTGAAGAAGACTGATACTTGAGAAAAGGAGTTAGCTTTCATTGCTTTTAAATCCTTAATTACTCTAAGAAATGAATGATATGTAAACAAAATGTACGCATATCGGGTTTCCTTTCTACTGACAACGTTTCTAATAAAACTCATTTTAATTTAAGTGAGTAGATTATTTAAATTATATATAATTTCTTTAAAAAAAAAAAAGAAATGTTATCTACTAAAATACAACTTTTCAAAAGTAAAAAAAAAGCCAAGCTAAAATAAAAAAGAAAAAAAGAAAAGAAAAAGATGAAAGTTGTGGCTAAAAAATGGTGTGATATCAAATTTCCAAGCTTATTTTATGGTACTTTTTTAACATTTTCCACAGAAAAATTTACCATTTTTAAGTCGAGTGACTTCGTATATGCTGATAGAAATCCTTTTCTCCTGTACTAAATACATCATAACGTGTTTCTGAAACTTCAAATATTTAAAATTATGCATCATGGGCTTTTCAGCCATCTTTCCATGTTTTACACAAATTTGCAAAGTATAATAACTTTGCATTAATAACAATTTAGAACTTCTGATTTTAACTGCGGACAAATAAGATTTTTATTTCGAGGGAAAAAGTTCATTGTTACTACTTTTAAATGATTAATTACTTTAAAAAAGTAATCATAAGAGGAATAGCGAAGATATGTCACCATTGCCTTAACACACAAATTTCTAAGCACACAATACCGTGAAGGAACGGCATAAAATGTATGCTTTGGTAACAATGTCGAACTTTGGTTTTCAACTGCAAACAGCTGATAAATTGAAAAAGACTAATATTTTGAGAAAAGAAATACATTTTTATTGCTTTTAAATGATTAATTTCACCATTGCCTAAACACACAAATTTCTAAGCACACAATACCGTGAAGGAACGGCATAAAATGTATGCTTTGGTAACAATGTCGAACTTTGGTTTTCAACTGCAAACAGCTGATAAATTGAAAAATACTAATATTTTGAGAAAATAAATATATTTTTATTGTCTTTAAATGATTAATTACTTTATGAAATAAATCACAAGATGAATCCTTTAGATAAGTCATTATAATTTTAAGACACAAAGTTCTTCGAATATAAGTCCGTAACGGAAAAGCTTAAAATGTCTGCTTAAAAGAAACAATTTTGAATTTCTGAATATAACTATGGATTAGGGTACATAGAAATTTGTGTAAAATATGGAAATATGGCCGCCAAGCCCATGATGCATAATTTTAAAACATTTGAATTTTCAGAAACACGTTATGATGTATTTAGTACAGAAGAAAAGGATTTCTATCAGCATATATGAAGTCACTCGACTTAAAAATGGTAAATTTTTCTGTGGAAAATGTTAAATAAGTAACATATTATAAGCTTGGAAATTTGATATCACACCATTTTTTAGCCACAACTTTCATCTTTCATCTTTTTCTTTTTCTTTTTTTTTTTTTTTTTTTTTTTAGCTTGGCTTTTTTTTTTTTTTTTTTTTTTTTTTTTTTTTTTTTTTTTTTTTTGCTTTTGAAAAGTTGTTTTTTAGTAGATACTAGCAAACCCCGCGGCTTTGCTCGCGTAATAGTTGAAATATGCCAAGTGATATTTGCATGACTATTTTTTATTAGAAGAACAGTTTGACTAAACTTCATTATAAAAGTGCAATAGACAGAAATGAGATTTTAATTAATAGGAAGAACTAAAACTAATTCGAATTAAATGATAATTTAGAAAGTATTTTGAGGCTTTTATGCTAATTTCATACGCTTATTTTAGTATTTATTTAAAGTTTTGAATTTTTTAGAAACCATCTTAGCACATTTACATCTTAAAATTAAATATCATGTCAAATTCCAAGCTTCTTGTCTAACAGTCTACATCCTCTCTGGTGTTAGTGGCACCAACATAAAATGCCGAAATAGAGCTGAAATAGAATGTCTCGAAAAATGTTGAGACAGAGACTGTCACCATTAATTTGCCAACATTAACTTTGAAATCGGTTGGTATTTCCTAATATTCAACAGAAAACGGAATTTAGATGTTTTTAAAGGCTTTCTTGTTGTTCCTGCCAACCAGGTGGTAGTGACACCGGCATAAAATATAGCCCGTGTATGATCAGGGACTATCATTCTTGATTCGCAACCAGTAACTTCTGTAATCGGTTTATTATCTCCTGAGATTCCATAGAAATCATAATTTAAAACTCTTTTAGAATGCTTTTCTCTCCTTCCCTTCGCTTCACCCCTTTTTAATTTCGAATGTATTTTCGACTGTTCTTAGAGAACATTTATATTTTATAAGTAACTACCATGCTATATTTAAAGTTTCTAGCTTCTTCAGTGCCGCAGAAATCGCAATTTACAAAAGTTTTTCGCTCCTGCAACACTCTAGGGGTTGTGGCACGGGCTCAAAATATAGCTTATGTTTGAGCAGGTTCTATCACCATCAATTTGCAACCATTATGTTTGTAATCGGTTTCGTATTTCATACGATTGCATAAAAATCGTAATTTAGAACGCTTATAGAACGCTTTTCACTCACTTCATCCTTTTAAATTTGGAATTTTCTTTCGACAATTCTTAGAAAAAATTTGCATCTTTGAAGTAATTACCATTACAAATTTAAAATGTTAGACTCCCTCCGTAACACAAAAAACGCAATTTAGAACATTTTTTTGCTCCTGTAACCCCCAGGTGGTAGTGACAACAACATAAAATATAGGCTATGTTGGAGTTAGGATTGTCACCATCAATTTGAAGCCATTACTTCTGAAATCGGTTTATATTTCCTGAGATTGCGTAGAAATCTCTAATTAGAAGGTTTTTAGAATGCTTTTCGTTCATTTTGACCATTTTAAATTTCAATTTTTTAAGTAACTCTTCTCAAAGAGTATTTATATCTCAAAAGTAATTACCATGCCAAATTTCAAGTTGCTAGCCCCTTCAATATTAGAAAAATCACATTTTAGAACGTTTTCTTAAAATGCAACTGCATGTGGTAGTGACGATGGCATGAAATAGAACCTATATTGGAGCAAGGCTATCATCATCAATTTCCAACTATTACTTTTCAAATCGGTTGGATACTCTCTGAGATTGCGTAGAAATCGCAATTTAAAATGTTTTTTTAGAACGTTTTTCATCCATTTTCCCCCCCTTTTAAATTTCGAATTATTTAGGAAATGTTCTTAGAGATCATTTATATCTAATAAGTAACTACAATGCCTAGTTTCAAAATTCTAGCCCCTGCAGTATTACAAAAAACGCAATTTAGATCGTTTTTTACTCCTTCAACCCCTTTGGGGTAGCGGCACCGACATGAAATACAGCCTGTGTTTGAGCGAGGGCTGTCACCATCGTTTTCACACCATTATTTTTTAAATCCGTTCGGTACTTCCTGAGATTGCATAGAAATCGCAATTTAGAAAGTTTTTTAGAACGCTTTTCGCTCATTTTCACTCCTTTTTAAATTCGATTTTTTAGGAAATGTTCTTAGGGATCATTTGTATCTTATAAATTACTGCCCTGCCTAATTTTAGGATTCTAGTCCCTTCAGTAACACAAAAATCGCAATTTAGAACTTCTTTTGCTTCTGCAACTCTTAGGTGGTAGTGACACCGACATGAAATAGATCCTATGTTGGAGCAAAGGCTGTCATCATCAATTTCCAACCGTTAATTTTGCAATAGGTTGGGTATTTGCTGAGATTGCGTAGAAATCGCCACTTAGAACGTTTTTAGAATTCTTTTCGCGCATTCTCACCGCTTTTAAATTTCGATTTTTTTAAGAAATGTTCTTAGAGATAATTTATATCTTAATAAGTAACTACCATGCCAAATTCCATGTATCTGGGCGCTTCAGTAACACAAAAATCGTTATTTCGAACGTTTTTTCGCTCCTGCACCCCCTTTAGGGTTAGTGGCACCAACATAAAATGTAGCCTAGGTTGGAGCAAGTGTTGTCACCATCATTTTGACACCATTATTTTTTAAATCGGTTTGGTACATCTTGAGATTGCGTAAAAATCGTCATTTAGAACGTTTTTTAGAACGCTTTTTGCGCATTTTCACCCCTTTTAAATTTCGAATTTTTTAAGAAATGTTCTTAGACATAAATTTATGTCTAATAAGTAACTACCATGCCAAATTCCATGTATCTGGACCCTTTAGTAACACAAGAGTCGCAATTTCGAACGTTTTTTCTCTCCTGCAACCCTTTAGGGGTAGCGGCACCGACATAAATGTAGCCTATGTTGAGCAAGGGTTGTCACCATCATTTTGACACCATTAGTTTTGAAATCGGTTTGGTACTTCCTGAAATTGCGTTAAAATCGCCATTTAGAACGTTTTTTACTACGCTTTTCGCGCATTTTCACCCCTTTTTAATTTCGACTTTTTAAAGAAATGTCCTTAGAGATCATTAGTATCTCATATGTAACTACCATTCCAAATTTCATGTTTCTAGGCCCTTCAGTAACCCAAAAATCGCATTTTTAGAACGTTTTTTGCTCCTGCACCCCCTTTTGGCCAGTGGCACGGACATAAGATATAGACTATGTTCTAAGTTGGACTAACACCATCATTTTGATACCATTACTTTTGGAATTGGTTCGGTAGTTCCAGAGCTTACCTCCTACAAATAAACAATTTTTACCTCTTTATAATATGAAATAGTAAACCCCGCGGCTTTGCTCGCGTAATATTTGAAATATGCCAAGTGATACTTATATGTCTAATTTTTATTAAAAAATACTAACTAAATTTTTACTTATTACTTTTAAGAATAATTCAAAAAGTACTATTTAAAACACAGTTTGATTAAACATCATTGTTACACTGCATAAGGCAGAAATGAGACTTAAATTAATAAAACGAAATAAAACTAAATAAATAATAATTTAGAAAATATTTTGAAACTTTTATGCTCAATTAATACGCTCATTTCAGTATTCATTTGAAGTTTCGAATTTTTTAGAAACCATCTTCTTACATCTTAAAATTAACCATCATGTCAAACTCCAAGTCCTACCACATCTCAAAGGGCTATGTTGAATTAGGAACTATCACCATTAATTTGCCAACATTAATTTTGAAATCGGTTTGTTATTTTTAATATTCCACAGAAACGTAATTTAGAAAGCTTTTAAAGGCCTTTTATAGAACGTTTGTTGCTCCTGTAAACCGAAGGTGGTAGAATCATCGGCCTGTGTAGGATCAGAGACTGTTACCATTGATTCGCAACTATTAATTTTATAATCGGTTTATATTCCCTGAAATTGCATAGATATCGTAATTTAGGACTTTTTTAGAATGCTTTTCACACCTCCCCTTCGCTTCACCCCTTTTTAATTCGAATTTATTTTCGACAGTCCTTCGAGGGCATTTATATTTTATAAGTAACTACCATGACATATTTAATGTTTCTAGCCTTTTCAGTATCACAGAAATCGCAATTTAGGAACTTTTTAGCTCCTGCAATTCTCTGGTGGTAGTGGCACAGGTATAAAATATAGCTTATGTTTGAGCAGGTTCTAACACCAACAATTTGTCATCATTATTTTTTAATCGGTTTAGTATTTGATAAGATTACATAAAAATTGTAATTTATAACGCTTTTCGCTCACTTCATCTTTTTAAATTTGAAATTTTCTTTCGGCAGTTCATAGAAAACAGTTGCATCTTGTAAGTAAATAACATGCCATGCTTCAAAGTGTTAGACCCCTCAGTTGTGCAAAAAACGCAAATTAGAACATGTTTTGCTTTTGCAACCCTGAGATGGTAGTGAGAGCAACATAAAATATAACCTATGTTATAGCAGGGACTATAACAATTGATTTGCAACTATTACTTTTGAAATACCTTTGGTATTTCCTGAGATTGAGTATAAATCGCAATTTAGAACGTTTTTCGAACGCTTTTCGCGCATTTTCACCCCTTTTTAAATTTCTAATTTTTTCGAAACTGTTCTTAAAGATCATTTATATCTAATAAATATCTACCTTGCCTAATTTTAAGTTGCTAGCCCTTACCGATCACAAAAATCGAAATTTAGAACGCTTTTTTGCTCCTGCAACGTCTAGGTAATAGTGATACCGACATAAAATAGCGTCTATGTTAGAGCAAAGTTTGTCAGCATTAATTTCCTACCATTTGTTTTGAAACAGTTTGATTCTTCTTGAGATATCGCTGACAAATCGGCATTTAGAACGTTTTTAGAACGCTTTTCGCGCATTTTGCTCTTACATCTCCTCTGGGGTAGTGGAAAACACATATAAAATATAGTCTAACTTGGAGCGAGATCTGTCAGCATAATTTTTAAACCATTATATTTGAAATCGGTTCAGTACTTCTTAAGGTTGCATAGAAATCGCAATTTAGAACGTTTTTTACAACGATTTTTGAGCATTTTTTTGCGCATTTTTTAAGGAAAGGCTCTTAGTGATCATTGATATCTTATAACTAACTACCATTCCAAATTTCACGATTCTAGGCCCTTCCGTAACGCAAAAACCGCAATTTTGAAAGTTTTTTGCTCCTGCACCCCCTTTGGGGTAGTGACACCGACATAAAACATAGCCTATCTTGGAGCAAGCGTTGTTACCATCATTTTGACATCAATATTTTTTAAATTGGTTTATATTTCCTGAGATTGTGTAGAAACTACCATTTAGAACGCTTTTTTGCTCCTGCAACGTCTAGGTAATAGTGATACCGACATAAAATAGCATCTATGTTAGAGCAAAGTTTGTCAGCATTAATTTCCTACCATTATTTTTGAAATCAGTTTGATTCTTCTTGAGATATTGCCGACAAATTGGCATTTAGAACGTTTTTAGAACGCTTTTCGCGCATTTTGCTCCTGCATCTCCTCTGGGGTAGTGGAAACAGATATAAAATATAGCCTATCTTGCAGCAAGATCTGTCACCATCATTTTTACACCATTATATTTGAAATCGGTTCAGTTCTTCCTGAGATTGCGTAGAAATCGCAATTAAGAAAGTTTTTTACAACGCTTTTTGCGCATTTTGACTCTCTTTTAAATTTCGATTTTTTTAGGAAATGTCCTTAGAGATCATAGATATCTTATAACTAACTACCATTCCAAATTTCACGATTTTAGGCCCTTCCGTATTGCAGAAGCCGCAATTTAGAACTTTTTTCTCCTGCAACTCTTTTGGGTTAGTGGCACCGACATAAAACATCGCCTATGTTGGACCAAGGGTTGTCAACATCATTTTGACACCATTATTTTTTAGATCTGTTTGGTATTTCCTCAGATTGTGTAGAAACCATCATTAGAACGTTTTTTAGAACGCTTTTCGCGCATTTTCACCCCTTTTAAATTTCGAATTGTTTAAGGACTGTTCTTAGAAATCCTTTATATCTAATAAGTAGCTAATATTTCAAATTTCATATTTCTATACCCTTCGGTAACGCAAAAATCGCATTTTTAGAACGTTTTTTGCTCCTGCACCCTCTTTCGGGTAGTGGCACCACATAAAACATAGCCAATGATGGAGCAAGGGTTGTCACCATCATTTTGACGCGATTATTTTTTTTATCTGTTTGGTATTTCCTGAGATCGTGTAGAAACCACCATTAGAACGTTTTTTAGAACGTTTTCGCGCATTTTCACACCTTTCAAATTTCGAATTGTTTAAGAACTGTTCTTAGAAATCCTTTATATCTTATAAGTAACTAATATTTCAAATTTCATATTTCTAGGCCCTTCAGTAACACATAAATCGCATTTTTAGAACGTTTTTTGCTCCTGCAAACCCCTTTGGGTTAGTGACACTGACATAAAACATAGCCTATCTTGGAGCAAGCGTTGTCACCATCATTTTGACACCAATATTTTTTAAATCGGTTTAGTATTTCCTGAGATTGTGTAGAAACTACAATTTAGAAACTTTTTAGAACGCTTTTTGTGCATTTTCACCCCTTTTAAATTTCGAATTGTTTAAGAACTGTTCTTAGACATCATTTATATCTTATAAGTAACTAATATTCAAAATTTCATATTTCTAGGCCCTTCAGTAATGCCAAAATCGCATTTTTAGAACGTTTTTTTCTGCTACACCCCCTTTTGGGTAGTGGCACCGACATAAAGCATAGCCTATCTTGGAGCAAGCGTTGTCGCCATCATTTTGACACCAATATTTTTTAAATCGGTTTGGTATTCCCTGAGATTGTGTAGAAACCACCATTTAGAACGTTTCTTAGAACGCTTTTTGTGCATTTTGACCACTTTTAAATTTCGAATTGTTTAAGAACTGTTCTTAGACATCATTTATATCTTATAAGTAACTAATATTCAAAATTTCATATTTCTAGGCACTTCAGTAACGCTAAAATCGCATTTTTAGAACGTTTTTTGCTCCTACACCCCCTTTGGGGTAGTGGCACCGACATAAGATATAGCCTATGTTCTAAGTTGGACTAACACCATCATTTTGATACCATTACTTTTGGAATCGGTTCGGTATTTCCTGAGATTGTGTAGAAACTACCATTTAGAACGTTTTTTAGAACGCTTTTTGTGCATTTTCACCCCTTTTAAATTTCGAATTGTTTAAGAACTGTTCTTAGACATCATTTATATGTTATAAGTAACTAATATTCAAAATTTCATATTTCTCGGCCCTTCAGTAACGCAAAAATCGCATTTTTAGAACGTTTTTTGCTCCTACACCCCCTTTGGGGTAGTGGCACCGACATAAGATATAGCCTATGTTCTAAGTTGGACTAACACCATCATTTTGATACCATTACTTTTGGAATCGATTCGGTAGTTCCAGAGCTTACCTCCTACAAATAAACAATTTTTTCCTCTTTATAATAGGGGTATAGATGACTAGCAAACCCCGCGGCTTTGCTCGCGTAATATTTGAAATATGCCAAGTGATATTTATATGTCTAATTTTTATTAAAGGGTATTAACTAAATTTTTATTTTATTAAAAGGTAATATTTTATTTTATTAAAAGGTACTTATTACTTTTAGGAATAGTTCAAAAATTACTTTTTAAAACACAGTTTGATTAAACATAATTATTACACTGCATTAGGCAGAAATGAGACTTAAATTAATAAAATGAAATAAAAATAAATAAATGACAATTTAGAAAATATTTTGAAACTTTCATGCTCAATTAATACGCTCATATCAGTATTCATTTGATGTTTTGAATTTTTTTGAAACCATCTTCTTACATCTTAAAATTAACCATCATGTCAAACTCCAAGTCCTACCAAGTCTCTCAACATAAAGGGCTATGTTGAAACAGGAACTGTCACCAATAATTTGCCAACATTAATTTTGAAATCGGTTTGTTATTTCCTAATATTCCACAGAAACGTAATTTAAAAATTTTTTAAAGCCCTTTTTTAGAACGTTTGTTGTTCATGTGAACCCCAGGTGGTAGAATCACCGGCATGAAATATAGCCTATGTAGGATCAGAGACTGTTACCATTGATTCGCAACTATTACTTTTATGATCGGTTTATATTCCCTGAAATTGCATAGAATAGTAATTTAGAACTTTTTAGAATGCTTTTCGCAACTCCCCTTCGCTTCACCCCTTTTTAATTCGAATTTATTTTCGACGTTCCTTCGAGGGCATTTATATTTTATAAATAACTACCATGTCATATTTAAAGTTTCTAGCCTTTTCTGTATCACAGAAATCGCAATTTAGAAAGTTTTTAGCTCCTGCAACCCTCTGGTGGTAGCGGAACAGACATAAAATATAGCTTATGTTTGAGCAGGTTCTATCACCAAAATTTGTCATCATTATTTTTCTAATAGGTTTGGTAATTTATAAGTTTGCTTGAAAATTGTAATTTATAACGCTTTTCACTCACTTCATTTTTTTAAATTTGAAATTTTCTTTCGACTGTTCTTAGAAATCAGTTGCATCTTGTAAGTAAATACCATGCCATACTTCAAAGTGTTAGACCCCTCAGTTGTGCAAAAAACGCAAATTAGAACATGTTTTGCTTTTGCAACCCTCAGATTGTAGTGACAGCAACATAAAATATAACCTATGTTATAGCAGGGACTGTCACCATTGATTTCCAACCATTACTTTTAAAATAGCTTTGGTATTTCCGTAGATTGAGTAGAAATCGCAATTTAGAACGTTTTTAGGACTCATTTCGCGCATTTTCACCCCTTTTTAAATTTCCAATTTTTTCGAAAATTTTCTTAAAGATAATTTATATCTAACAAATATGTACCTTTCTTAATTTTAATTTGCTAGCCCCTACCGAAACAAAAATCGAAATTTAGAACGCTTTTTTGCTCCTGCAACGTCTAGGTAATAGTGATACCGACATAAAATAGCGTCTATGTTAGAGCAAAGTTTGTCAGCATTAATTTCCTACCATTATGTTTGAAATCAGATTCATTCTTCCTGAGATATTGCCGACAAATTGGCATTTAGAACGTTTTTAGAACGCTTTTCGCGCATTTTGCTCCTGCATCTCCTCTGGGGTAGTGGAAACAGATATAAAATATAGCCTATCTTGGAGCAAGATCTGTCACCATCATTTTTACACCATTATATTTGAAATCGGTTCAGTTCTTCCTGAGATTGCGTAGAAATCGCAATCTAGAAAGTTTTTTACAACGCTTTTTGCGCATTTTGACCCTCTTTTAAATTGTTTAAGAACTGTTCTTAGAAATCCTTTATATCTAATAAGTAGCTAATATTTCAAATTTCATATTTCTAGGCCCTTCAGTAACACATAAATCGCATTTTTAGAACGATTTTTGCTCCTGCAAACCCCTTTGGGGTAGTGACATCGACATAAAACATAGCCTATCTTGGAGCAAGCGTTGTCACCATCATTTTGACACCAATATTTTTTAAATCGGTTTAGTATTTCCTGAGATTGTGTAGAAACTACAATTTAGAACGTTTTTTAGATTGCTTTTTGTGCATTTTCACCCCTTTTAAATTTCGAATTGTTTAAGAACTGTTCTTAGACATCATTTATATCTTATAAGTAACTAATATTCAAAATTTCATATTTCTAGGCCCTTCAGTAACTCCAAAATCGCATTTTTAGAACGTTTTTTGCTCCTACACCCCCTTTTGGGTAGTGGCACCGACATAAAGCATAGTCTATCTTGGAGCAAGCGTTGTCACCATCATTTTGACACCAATATTTTTTAAATCGGTTTGGTATTTCCTGAGATTGTTAGAAACCACCATTTAGAGCGTTTTTTAGAACGCTTTTTGTGCATTTTGACCACTTTTAAATTTCGAATTGTTTAAGAACTGTTCTTAGACATCATTTATATCTTATAAGTAACTAATATTCAAAATTTCATATTTCTAGGCACTTCAGTAACGCTAAAATAGCATTTTTAGAACGTTTTTCGCTCCTGCACCCCCTTTGGGGTAGTGTCACCGACATAAGATATAGCCTATGTTCTAAGTTGGACTAACACCATCATTTTGATACCTTTACTTTTGGAATCGATTCGGTAGTTCCAGAGCTTACCTCCTACAAATAAACAATTTTTTCCTCTTTATAATAGGGGTATAGATGACTAGCAAACCCCGCGGCTTTGCTCGCGTAATATTTGAAATATGCCAAGTGATATTTATATGTCTAATTTTTATTAAAGGGTACTAACTAAATTTTTATTTTATTAAAAGGTAATATTTTATTTTATTAAAAGGTACTTATTACTTTTAGGAATAGTTCAAAAATTACTTTTTAAAACACAGTTTGATTAAACATAATTATTACACTGCATTAGGCAGAAATGAGACTTAAATTAATAAAATTAAATAAAAATAAATAAATGACAATTTAGAAAATATTTTGAAACTTTTATGCTCAATTAATACGCTCATTTCAGTATTCATTTGATGTTTTGAATTTTTTAGAAACCATCTTCTTACATCTTAAAATTAACCATCATGTCAAACTCCAAGTCCTACCAAGTCTCTCAACATAAAGGGCTATGTTGAAACAGGAACTGTCACCAATAATTTGCCAATATTCATTTTGAAATCGGTTTGTTATTTCCTAATATTCCACAGAAACGTAATTAAAAAAGATTTTAAAGCCCTCTTTTAGAACGTTTGTTGTTCCAGTGAGCTCCAGGTGGTAGAATACCCGGCATAAAATATAGCCTGTGTAGGATCAGAGACTGTTACCATTGATTCGCATTGATTACTTTTATAACCGGTTTATATTCCCTGAAATTGCATAGAATCGTAATTTAGAACTTTTTTAGAATGCTTATCGCACCTTCCCTTCGCTTCACCCCTTTTTAATTCGAATTTATTTTCGACGTTCCTTCGAGGGCATTTATATTTTATAAGTAACTACCATGTCATATTTAAAGTTTCTAGGCCTTTCAGTATCACAGAAATCACAATGTAGAAAGTTTTTAGCTTCTGAAACCCTCTGGTGGTAGTGGAACAGACATAAAATATAGCTTATGTTCGAGCAGGTTCTATCACCAAAATTTGTCATCATTATTTTTTTAATCGGTTTGGTAATTTATAAGTTTGCTTAAAAATTGTAATTTATAACGCTTTTCACTCACTTCATTTTTTTAAATTTGGAATTTTCTTTCGACTGTTCTTAGAAGCAGTTGCATCTTGTAAGTAAATACCATGCCATACTTCAAAGTGTTAGACCCCTCAGTTGTGCAAAAAACGCAAATTAGAACATGTTTTGCTTTTGCAACCCTCAGATGGTAGTGACAGCAACATAAAATATAACCTATGTTATAGCAGGGACTGTCACCATTGATTTGCAACTATTACTTTTGATATAGCTTTGGTATTTCCTTAGATTGATTAGAAATCGCAATTTAGAACGTTGTTAGGACGCTTTTCGCATATTTTCACCCCTTTTTAAATTTTCAATTTTTTCGAAACTGTTCTTAAAGATCATTTATATCTAATAAATATGTACCTTGCCTAATTTTAAGTTGCTAGCCCCTACCGATCACAAAAATCGAAATTTAAAACGCTTTTTTGCTCCTGCAACGTCTTGGTGATAGTGATACCGACATAAAATAGCGTCTATGTTAGAGCAGGGGCTGTCAGCATCAATTTCCTACCATTACGTTTGAAATCAGATTCATTCTTCCTGAGATATTGCCGACAAATCGGCATTTAGAACGCTTTAGAACGCTTTTCGCGCATTTTGCTCCTGCATCTCCTCTGGTGTAGTGGAAACAGATATAAAATATAGCCTATCTTGGAGCAAGATCTGTCACCATCATTTTTACACCATTATATTTGAAATCGGTTCAGTACTTCCTGAGATTGCATAGAAATCGCTATTTAGAAAGTTTTTTACGACGCTTTTTGCGCATTTTACCCCCTGTTAAATTTCGATTTTTTTAGGAAATGTCCTTAGAGATCATTGATATCTTATAACTAACTACCATTCCAAATTTCACGATTCTAGGCCCTTCCGTAACGCAAAAGCCGCAATTTTGAACGTTTTTCTCCTGCACCCCCTTTGGGGTAGTGGCACCGACATAAAACATCGCCTATGTTGGAGCAAGAGTTGTCACCATCATTCTGATGTCATTATTTTTTAGATCGGTTTGGTATTTCCTGAGATTGTGTAGAAACAACCATTAGAACGTTTTTTAGAACGCTTTTCGCGCATTTTCACCCCTTTTAAGTTTCGAATTGTTTAAGAACTGTTCTTAGGAATCCTTTATATCTAGTAAGTAGCTAATATGTCAAATTTCATATTTCTAGGCCCTTCGGTAACGCAAAAATCGCATTTTTAGAACGTTTTTTGCTCCTGCACCCTCTTTCGGGTAGTGGCACCGACCTAAAACACAGCCTATCTTGGAGCAAGCGTTGTCACCGTCATTTTTACACACTTATTTTGACACTATTATTTTTTAAATCTGTTTGGTATTTCCTGAGATTGTGTAGAAACCACCATTTAGAACGTTTTTTAGAACGATTTTCGCGCATTTTCACCCCTTTCAAATTTCGAATTGTTTAAGAACTGTTCTTAGAAATCCTTTATATCTGATAAGTAGCTAATATTTCAAATTTCATATTTCTAGGCCCTTCAGTAACACGTAAATCGCATTTTAGAATGTTTTTTGTTCCTGCCCCCCTCTGGGGTAGTGACACCGACATAAAACATAGCCTATCTTGGAGCAAGCGTTGTCACCATCATTTTGATACGAATATTTTTTAAATCGGTTTGGTATTTTCTGAGATTGTGTAGAAACTACCATTTAGAACGTTTTTTAGAACGCTTCTGTGCATTTTCACCCCTTTTAAATTTCAAATTGTTTAAGAACTGTTCTTAGACATCAGACAATAGTTAGTTATATCTTATAAGTAACTAATATTCAAAATTTCATATTTCTAGGCCCTTCTGTAACGCTAAAATCGCATTTTTAGAACGTTTTTTGCTCCTACACCCTCTTCGGGGTAGTGGCACCGACATAAGATATAGCCTATGTTCTAAGTTGGACTAACACCATCATTTTGATACCATTACTTTTGGAATCGGTTCGGTAGTTCCAGAGCTTACCTCCGACAAATAAACAATTTTTTCCTCTTTATAATAGGAGTATAGATTAATTACTCCGGTCTCTAACTTGTGTATTTTAAGCAATTTTTTATCCTCCCCCCCTTTTCACTCGGGTGGCACGTTTCTAACTTTTGCCGACACCACTTTTACCACTCTTTCATATTATGAACTATAGACTTATATATTTTAGTTCCACTTTTTACTGCCAGGGGGTGTCCACCTATCTCGGGTGTTATGAACCCTGTTCCCTCAACGAATATATCTTCGGATAGGTTGTAAATCGGAGTTTCGTTCGGATAGAGGTTTGTTTAGAATAGAGTGCGCCCCCTGGTTTTGATATGTTGAACTAACAGATTTTTCAAAAGGATAAAGTGTTTTGAAAGGAATATTAAACGAAAACCTCTGTGCGATCTGTGATCACACTTACCCACTTGTGTGTAACCTTACCCACTAACACTTGAGGTGGGTAAGTGTGTAACCTTACACACTTACCCACTTGCCCTTTATAAGTGTGATCACACTTATAAAGGGCCTAAATTGAACTTCAAATTACTAGTATTGGGATTTGTACTAGTGACTCATCTAAATTTGCTAACCTATTTTTATTTTTGTATGAGTTTTTGCACAATATTAATGCAGCTAATGTTTGCTTCCAATCTTACAGGTATATAGATCATATGCTTGTTTTAAACTTTGATGTTAACTTTGAAGAAATATATCAAGAAATACACCAGGAATCTTTGGTTTTGAAGAAAACAAATGGGAATACCCTTGCTGCTATTTATCTTGATACTAAAATGTTGCTTGAAAATACTGTACAGATTTCCGAAAAAAAAATCATATTTATTTGGCAGTATCTACTGACTGCTTATTTGCTTTTTATCGACAGTAATTTATTACTATTGCTAGAAGGACAGTTTTAAGATGATGGCTGACTATTTTACTTTATTGATGTAGCAACGTGGCTTAGTTGGTGAAGTATGGTTTCTCAATAGGCAGCAATTTCATTTACAGCTGATTTCAGTTAATGTCCCCATGGGGAAGACATTTAATATTTTAATATTTTGAGTTTGCTACATAGTTTTCTGGATCAAAACCGACTGCTGTAAATACATCCTTATTTTTAAATATTACTCCAGTTTTAAATGCTTGACTGCTTTTTGAAATTTAACCCAATGCCGACGAGACCGAAGCCTTTTTTTTGGTTGGTTGGTTTGAAGGGCTTTTCTTGTTGTAATTTTTTGCATTTTGAGTTGTATGTTTCTTGTTTTTCCTGTTTGGTTAGAAGCGAGGGTGTGATAGTTCAAGCCAAGTATATGATTTTGTGAGATTAGTTTTAATTTGTGCATTTCACTATGCAGCAGATCAAGTGCAGTTGAAGATCTCAAACAATAATTTCTGAGTGATATCATATTGCAGTCAAAGCACTCCAGTTTTAAAAAAGTGGATTTAGTGAAGAAAATACAAGTAATCAGCATCCCACTAAATAAAAATGTCCTTATTCGAGTCGTAGAGTCAATGGCATTTATAAAATGTAGACATTCTGAGTGTCATAAAAATCAGTCAGTTTCCGTTCAAGTCATTTATCCATGTAAGTAGTATATTTATGGGAAGGCTATAACACAGTATAATCACTCCTAGCATAACAAATTAACTTTAGCATATTAGGCATGTAAAACTTCCAACATTTATAAGTTAAAACAAAAAGTTAACTTGTCTCCATAAATTAACTAGCATCCGTCAGGCCGAAATGTCGGAGAATGGAGTCGCATAAACTTAAAATATAACATTTTAAAATTTAAAAAAAAGTTTAATTTTAATTATTATTGTTTAATAGTACAAAATTAAATTTGAAATAATACCCGTTGAATCCTCATCTTCTAGTGTTTAATTCAGTCATCAGTTGCCTCAGGTAACGCTCAAATGCTAATTTGTGGCATGATAATCAACCATTATAGCCTGTGGCAAGCCTGGCGGTTGACATTTTGGTTCATAGACAGTATCTTTTACTGTACTCAGTGCACCGCTTATCAATCCCCACTCCGTCCAGATATTGGTATGTAACATAACTCTGCATCCAACTGCTGAAAAAAGTCCAGCCTGAAGTCCAAACATGTGATCATCATCACAACATCTTACTTTTAATTATTGTGGTCTGCTAACATTCTTGTCATTGACCACTTTGATTTAAGAAGTCCTTCTTGATTATGTTCTTTCGCTTGCTTGTTTTTGGAAAAAAGACATATAGCATCTTGAAATCATTCAAATTGAGCCGGAAGTATTGTAGCTTTCCACCGTTGCATAAGGGATGATAGTTGTCTGAAACTTGACCCACGCAATGCGAATATAGAGTCTTTCGAAACTGTCTCTGCTGATCGCCAATTTGTCTCAATGAAATTGTTAATGTGAAGCAATTTTCAAAAGCTTTAAGCGTTTTTTGTCTACGAAGAGCTAAATGTCTTTTATAGAATGTCTTTTATAGAATGGCTTTTATATAGAGGGATGGCTTTTACGCGATATAACTACCTAATACCTCCAAGGATTTAAAGAAAGTACCTTTGCGACGTCTTTGTTCAAGTTCAGCAATAAAACGACAATTGAAAATACGTCAATAAAAATAAATAATACTGTATCCATGCTGAGCTGTATTTTTTTTCTGTCAGACTTTTTAAATCAGCGAACTATTTAAAACACGGTGTTTTTTAAGCACTGGGTGAATTAACTTTCCTTCGATATTAAGCGCAGCAGTACCTGTTAGTGCCAAAAGAATGACAGCTTCTGATCCTAACCGCTCTATGATTGTCTTACTAATTTCTTTGATTATCCTACTTTTTCCAGCTTTTGCTTTTCTAATAATAAAAATTGACTTGGGGAAAATTGTAACTTTTGTTTGTAATGACAAAAGCTGTTTTGTGCATAACTAATGTATTTTTTGCTGCTCATCTGTAAATCTGATGTCAAACTTATCAAAATTTTCATGCAGCGTGATTTGTTGTTCTTTAAAATGATTCAGAAATGTTAAAAGTAAAGAGAATTCATTGAATAATAGAGTCTACGGTAAAGAGCAAGAATAACCACCGGGGATGTGTTGAGCGATTTTGATTTGTTCAATGTAGCTTCGATCTTTGAGACAATCAAAAATTGGAACTGGATCCATCGAGCTAACGGCAGAAAACTTCAAAGCCCCTTCAAAGACTAGAATGTCTGGCATAGTCCAGACTTATTTAATATGGTATCAGGGAAAGGTTTGTAACATGTACGTAACATGCACACATGGGCATGGGCAATCTGCTATACTCCTCTATCAAACTTGATACTTTTGTTCATGTGAGTTATTGTTATATCGTTATTCGCACAATTATTCGTAGACAGCTGGGTTATTTTTATGTGAGTTTTTCACATAGAATTACGCTGAATATCTCTTTTAATTTTAATTGCTTTCTTTTAACCGGCATTTTCGAAACTTCTGGGTATAATGTTACACACATAAAAATATGTACATTTCGTAAAATGTACACTACATCTAGGCAACACGTTAAAAAAAATCACGGAAGGATTTATGACTTTTAGTGAAGTTGATTTCTCACGAATTACCTTTCATTGTTGTATCCATATTCCGATTATAAGCATAAAACTATATAGTCATATGCATTAACGTAAAAATTTTCCTCCAAACTTGGAGTCATTTCGCGAAATTTGGCGACCAAAAATGTGTTGATAAAATGCAGCGATTTTTGCTGTAGCTGCCAAAATTGGCGAAATTTCCACTGAAATTCAGCACTGATGATTCTTCTCTAATCGGGTTCTTCGCATTTTAGCTTAGTGTTTTCCCGTAAAATTAGCTAAAATCTTAAAATCATGGAATAAGTAAGCTACCTTTTCTTTACGATTTTAGGATTTTTTTATTCTATCTAAATATTTCTATTTTCAAGTGTACTTCAAGGCTGCTTAATATGCTTATCTCATTCACTTCAGAATGTTCACTCGCATTTCAGTTGCAACAAATTCACTTACGGTGAATTAAAAAAAATGAGTAACCTTCTGTAAACTGGATCACTACCAAATGGTTATATTTGCGCATAAAACAGCGCTCACTAAATTATGAAATTTTCTACCAACCCGATTACGGAAATTTCCTAATACAAACATACATACCTCTGAATAAAAACATACATATAAGTAATACATACTTAACATTATATTTTTCTCGACTTGTTTTATTTTCATTCGTTGCCATGCAGTTAATACTGAATCTGTTATTATGCAACTAACATCCAAAATCGTATTCTCCGTATTCGATTTCTTTTTATTTCTCTTAATTTAAAATTCAAAGTGAATCGCATCGATTTGTTACGTTACGTAAAATGTTCACTTGCATTTCAGTTGCAGCATATTCACTTACTGTGACTTAAAAAGAAAAAATAATAAACTTCTGAAATTGGACTGCTACCAAATAGTTAAATTTGCTCATCAAACAACGCTCACTAAATTATGAAATCGTCTACAAACCCAATTACGGAAATTTCCCAATACAAACATATATACGTTTTAATACAACAATACATACATAAGAATACAAACAAATAAGTAATGCATACATGACATTATATTTTTCTTGATTTCTTTGATTATCATTCGTAGCCATGCGGCTGATACTGAAATCGTTACATGCGGCTAATACTCGAAATTGTATTCTCCGTATTCGATTTGTTTTCATTTCTCTTCATTTAAAATTTAAAATGAAATGCACCGATTTGGAAGGTTACGGAGAATGTCTATGTGCATTTCAGTTGCAGCACATTCATTTGCAGTGAATAAAGAAAAATGAACAACCTTCTGTAATTGGGACCGCCATCAAATGATTAATTTTGCGTATCAAACAACGCTCGCTAAATTATGAAATTGTCTACAAACACGACTTCGGAAATTTCCCAATACAAACATGCATACGTCTGAATATAAACATACATGCATAAGAATACATACATATAAGTAATACATACATGACATTATATCAGGGTCCGTACGACTCCTGGAATTTTGAGACTAGGAAATTCTTCTGCACCGCTATTTTCTTACAAAAAATCTCTCCTTATAAGAATGCGAAATTTCACCAGTTTAGCCTAGATTTTTTTTCTATAAAAAATACTGGCAACTCTCCTGGAAAATAACTTGATACGTAAAAACCCTGTTATATTTTTCTTGATTTCTTTGATTTGTCACTCGTAGCCATGCGGCTAATACGAAATCCGTTACCATGCGGCTAAGACCCAAAATCGTATCCTCCGTATTCGATTTCTTTTCATTTCTCTTAATTTAAAATTCAAAATGAATTGCATCGATTTCGTAGGTTATGGAGAATAAAAGGTTCGCACTGAAACAAAAAAGAAAAAGTGGTCGTTACGGACGTAGAAAGTAAAACTTCTGAAAGTCAATCTATATCTCAGGTCACAAATATTGAAGACGCCATAACGATTCGAATGAGGTAAAAATGCCAACAGTGGAGCTAATGTTTTGTTTAATAACGATATGAAACCCGTCGTATTTTGACGAAAGTAATTGTTTAAAAAGGATTTCATACATTAGTTAATACTTACTCTCAACAAATAATATTTTTAATTTTAAGTTACCAAAATACTAATTACATACACTTCGACTGTTCAACGTATTAAAAAATTAAAATGTATTAGTATACCTAACCAAGATAAGTAATTATGATGCAATTACCCATTGAGGCTCTTATGTTTGAAATTACCGATTGAAAATCTTCAAAAATTATTTCACCATGAGTCAATCACAGAATTATTTTTCACGTGAAATCTAAACTTAACGTCATTTTCATCGCCTCAAAATTTACATACGCATCTCTCAAATCTACATTCACTATTTCAAAAATATTGCACTACGCATTAATTTATTAATACATTTATTTCCAAACTTGAAATCAAGTTTGTTAACTACGACTTTGAATGTGAACATTCCCACTCTTGACTTGAGGTTCTAACCTCTGTATCAGCGAGTAAAATTCCAAAAATACATATCTTTTAGAAGTATTCGTAGTAAAATATTTCGTTTTATCAGAGAAAATGATGGTTTTCATTTAAATATCTTGTCATTTTACTTAATTGAAGCATTTCATATAGCGTCTTAAACTCAGTGGAGTGAAAAAGTATTGAATTGTAATAACTTTTTGAGGAAAAATCTAGTGTTTTTTTTTAAAGCGTAAAGTCATTTACAGTTACGTTTTTTTTACAAAGTTAATTTTGAATTTTATTAGAAATTGGTATCAATAAAGATAAACATACTTTATTAATTTACTTTTCTTTACAACAATGGAAGTAATCCAATTGCTACCATTTAAAAAAATCATAGAAAATTTTTAAATTTTAAATTTAAATATAAAAATGGGAATATTAAAAAAAAATAGATAGTGTCGCAAATCTACAAAGAAACAGGTTTCATTTAAAAAAAATATATATATATTATTATTGGTTCAGAAAAAAGCTCAAGGTGGATGCCTTATCTTTCAAATATATAGATTTAAACACGCAATGTTATCTCTATGATAAAATGTTGAGCAGATATTTCATTCCGTTAGGGTTGATGAATATTTATGATTTTCCATACGCACCGTGATTTTGGCACTACCAACGTCCATTTAATTTGTTGTGTCTATACGACAAATATTTTGGACGCTATCGATTTCACAAAAATGTAATTTTTGCAGGGAAGCCGAATCTGTGCTCCGACAATTAACTTAAAATTATCAACATAACCCACATAGAAAGTTCCAGGGTTTGGGGATGACAGCGTAAGTTTTAAGTCAATAAAAACTGCAAAACTTGTTTCTGTGACAGAGTGCGTCATATTTTATGGATGGGTACTAAGAATACAAATTTAAGAAAAAAACTCAATGCGATACCTGGCATCAGCCAACAAACTCTCGCGTTTAGATTTTGATTGGCGTACAAAAAAATTAGGTAATAAAATATTTAATTTGGTGTAAATATTCTGGAACTCATCCCTTGTAAAATAAACACTCGAACAAAAAATCATGCGTAAAGTACAGATTATCCAACATTATCCAAAACTTCAAAGTTTAATAAGATGAAGGAAGGTGTCTAAGTGAACGATTTGTATAGCGCATGATATATTTGAAAAGATAATTTCAGTAATTACTATCAATAGTCGAAAAATTATCCTAACTCACTTGTGCACTCTTGTATATGATCTACAGATTTTCAGACATACTACAGAGTACACTAAAATTTAATTCAGTTAGGAAACAAATAACACAATTGTAAATTTCCCCTTCAGTATTTTTAGTCAATAAATCGAAATGTATTCGAGATCAATTGTTCTACCTTGTAAATCCTCTGCACAATTTATATACAACTATCAATAGGCAAAAAATTTTGTTTAATTTAAAACGCGTATCACAAATTAAAATTCAACTACAGTAATTATTATTCTTAGACCAAATTATGTTGTGTGTTTCTGTAAATAAGCTAATTATGCTATGCACACCATATTTATATAATAAGCAACTTATAATGCACCTCAATCATATATATATAATTTTCAATATGTTTGAAATAGTTCGGCATCATTAAAATACACTACAAATGTTTTCCCCTTAGACCATAATATAACGGAATTCTAATGAGCGGCCGTTTAAATGAACTATTAAAGCTATAAACTTCATTTTCAATACCAGACATGCCATAGTGAATAACATATAACCATTGCATTAAATCCGAGTATATTTATGCTATTTTGAGCATGGACAGGCTGCAGACAGACACACAAACAGATAAATCGAAATGATAAACACTTTTCAATTTTCTTCAAAAGTGTTCATCATTTTATCAAGTGTTACTATTATGAAGAAAAAACTTTTAAAAAGGAAAGAGATTTTGATATCGGAAGGGAAGAGTGTAGGTAGGAAAAGTAAAAAGAAAAAAAAAGTATTTTATTACAAAATAAATAAATTAAATAGGAAAAATGTAGAAAACTAATATATATTATATAATTGGGGCACACGACACTTCGACCCCGCCAATTCGGTCCCGAGACATTTCGGTCCCTGGCCATTTCGGTCCCTGGCCTTTCCGGTCCATAACCATTTCGGTCTCTTGCCATTTCGATCCCCACCACCTTATAACTCGGATTCTAATGATCGTGGGCTCACCAAATGATGTAATTTAAACATTATTTGGGCTCTTTCTTAAATTTTTTATCACACCCCACCCCAAATTTTATAAAAAGCTGAATATAAAAGTCCAATAAATTTAAACTTTTATAACTCGAATAATAGTCCAGGCAATAGGGAATTTTACGTAGCAAAATTAATAGTAGTTTTGGAAATCGGCTTACTTTGTGTTTTTGGGTCGCTGAACACGAATTTGTAACTTCCAACCAAAATTTCCCCCGGCAACCCCCCCCCCCCAATTTTGGTAAAAGGCCCCCCCCCCCCCAAAATAGTTTTTATTAAAAAAATTAATTTGTTTATTGTTTTAGGGGAAAAGTATCTAGAAATTGAGAAAGTAGACGAAATTTGCAACAAATTAGATATATGACATTATGACTTAGAATGAAGGGGAAGGGGGGATATGCCTCGGAACATGCGCGCGGTGCTGCGTGGACTAAGTTGCGCAATTCCACTTAACCACTCACGCGTTTACATTCGCCCTCCCATATCCCCTCCGTGCTTTTCTTATAAGGTTTACTTTAAATTTTTTGGGTCGCTGAATCCGAATTTTTAACTTCTCCCCAAAATCCCCCCCCCCGAACCCCCCCCCCCTAAATAGTTGTTATTAACTTAAATTTCTTATTGTTTTAAAGGAAAAGCATTACAAAATTCAGAAAATAGACAAAATTTGCAACAAATAGGATATATGACATTATGAAGTAGGATAAATGGGGAGAGAGGGGGCTGCCTCGGAACATTACCCGCGCGCTTTTCTCAAAAACCAAATTTTTTCAAAAAATCAATTTTTTGGGGGGTTGCCGGGTGAAATTTTGGTAGGAAGTTACAAATTCAGATTCAGCAACCCAAAAAACATAAAAGTGAGTCAAATTTCAGAAGTAGAATTAATTTTTCCAGGTAAAATCGCCTATTCCCTGGACTTCATAACTTAGGGTATGTAGCGCCGCAGTGCATGTTCAGAGGCAGGCCTCCCCCTCCCCGTTCATCCTACATCATAATGACATGTTCCTATTTGTTGCAAATTTTGTCTAGTTTCTGAATTTCGTAATGCTTTTCCCCTAAAACAATAAGAAATTTAAGTTAAAAACAACTATTTGGGAAGGGTTCGGGGGGGAGGGGGGAGGAATTCTGGGAGGAAGTTAAAAGTTCGGATTCAGCGACCCAAAAAAGTTAAAGTAAACCTTATAGAGAAAGTTAGGAGTGGAGATGGGAGGGCGAGTGTAAACGTGTGAGTGGTTAAGTGGAATTGCGCAACTTAGTTCACGCAGCACCGCGCGCATGTTCCGAGGCAGATCCCCCTTTCCCTTCATCCTAAGTCATAATGTCATATATCTAATTTGTTGCACATTTTGTCTACTTTCTGAATTTATAGATACTTTTTCCTTAAAACAATAAAAAAATGGGGATTTTTTTAATAAGAACCTTTTTGGGAGGGGGGGGGGTGGGGTGGCATTTTAACAAAATTTGAGGGGGGTGTTTCCGGGGAAATTTTGGTGGGAAGTTAATAATTCAGCCACCCAAAAACATATAGTAAGCCTTTTCCAGAACTACCATGAATTTTGCTAGTAAAGCCCCTATACGGTCTCTATTGCCTGGACTATAGGGCGATTCTCAAAAGGTGGGCACTGGACACAAGTCATAACATAACTTCAATTATCATTGACTTTTTTTTTTTTTTTTACACTGAGTTTTTAATTCTATTCAGAGGTAGAAAATGACATAATTTATTGTAAAAGCTTTGTATAAATATCTTGAAATTTTATTATTTTATGCTAAAGAGGCCAATTTCGGACATTCATAACGTTAACTGCTCCAATGTACCACCAAGAAAAAGAGTTTTAACTTTTTCCCAGGTGGTTCTAATGGTAAACAACGAATGCATAAAGGAAACGGATGATTTTTTGATAATTTCCTTAAGAGATGGCAGGCTGATTTATTGCTTTTTTGAAGACAGAAGGACTTCTCTATAAAGCATTTTTCTGTATTTTGTTATGTCCGAAAGTAACGTACGTAACAAAGCATTTGATTTTACTAGGACTTCCCTCAGAGGGATTAGTCTGAGCGATATTACTGAGAACATAGATTTAATAATAACATGTGGAAGCAAAGAAAATGAGATGTTATCTTTAATTGTCCATATACTGCGAAAAATTGAAATGATGAAAATAAACGAATTGTAGAATTACAAAATCGTATATATAAATTCGTATACACTGTTTAAAAAAATGGGAAATCAAACAATTCAAGACAGCCAGGCATGGATATAAAATTGAAAGTACGCAATATATTAAAAGTAAAATAGAAAATGAGACACTAATTTACTTATATCGGAATTTTAACTGTATAAAATGATGTCAAGAGCATAATCAGACGTTCCGCAGCAATTTGAGTAACTTTAAATGACAAATATAGGATGTTTAAAAAGAATGGACTATACTTTACATGGTATGTGCTCCCCCGGAATAGTTAATAATTACAATATCTGTTTTCCACGGATGCAATGAGGTTGTCGATAACATTTAAGGAATTCTCTTCTCAAAATCTAATATAGTATCAAAGTAACGAATACATCAAAAGTGGCATGCAATGCTTCGTTAGATTGTGTTTTAGATATTCTCGATCGGATTTAAATGATGAGTGTATGCTGGCCACTATATACGCTGTATTGTTTTGTTTTCAAACATATTCTGCACAAGTTGAGCTGTATTTAGCATGTATTAAATAAAAGAAATCGGCAATGATTACAACATAAAGTATGACACAAGATCTGAATATATCGTCTGCATAACTTTTGAGCTGTCAAAGTGTCATTTGAAGTAATTTACAAATCCATACATATTTATTCAGCAAATCATGCAAGCTAACACACGCCAATATGAACCCGATTACAAAATTTCACCAGAATAAGTTAATATATAAAAAATATACTAATGATAATTGAGAATATGACCTTATGATAAAATGTCTAGAAAAATGAATCGGATAAAAAATTCATATCACATTTAAAACGGCACTTCCCTCTGTTAGTGGCCTTGGCGAGAGAGAGAAAAGCCTAGAGAAGGAACACTTTAACAAGTACTTTCGGGCAACCTACTCACTGTTTCATACAGGTCTTTATTCAATATGTACACAATTTATTTAATGCTAGGTGGGTATCTATCTGTTTTGTTGCTTTTAAATCGCATGTTTTGCAGCATTATGAAACGTTTAAAGTTGCTGTACCTAATAATTTCAAATTAACGGTAATTGAGATCGCTTTCCGTTAATTTAATCTTTTTAAATTTTAAATTTTTTAGAAACCATTCATAGAGACAATTGTATATTTTAAAACTAACCCGAAGCAAAATTTCAAGATTTTGGGCTCAGCAGTAACAGAGAAATAGAAAATTTTTGAAAGTTTTTTTTGTTTCTGCACTGTTTTATATAGCGACATTTTTAGAAATTGTTCTATTGCGAGAATTTACGTCATGACAAATGCAGCCATGTCAATTTTCATGTTTTTATTCCTAACAGTTCCATGTTCTTCGTTACTTAGATCATCTTTAGATCTTTTTCCGCTTTGTTTAGTCTTTCTGTTTTTTAGAATTCGTTCTACAACGAGCATTTACATCTTATTAATTACTACCATGCCAAAGTTCTAGTTTCTAACCCCAACAGTATCCCAAAAATTTCAGTATTCCAAATAAATCATAGTTTAGAACCTTTCTAGAAATTTTTACGTTTATCCGTCAAATTGAATCTTTTAGAGAGCGTTCATTACGAGTATTTACATCTTAAAAGTAACTACCGCACCAAATTTAAAGTTTCTAACCCAATCAATATCGCAGAAATCACAATTTTAGAACTTTTTTGCTCCTGCAGCGTTGTAGGTTCTTGCACTGACATATAATAGTCTTTTTTCGGAGCAGAGTTGGCCACCAACATTTTTTTAAGTTGGCTATGTAGTTTCAGAGATAACACCTCACAAACGTACAAGCATTAATAATATTACATACTTTATAATATTATAACGCTTTATAATATTAGCATTAGATGTACAGATACAAAAGCCATTTATCTGTTACAAACTAAAGTGCCGGCGTTGCCCAGAATCTGAAGGATGTTTGTTCTGAAAAATCAATTTCAAAATTTAACATACAACACAAAACAAATATTAAAAAAAGCAGTCGAAAAGTTGTTGAATGAATCATATGAAAACGCTGTATAAAAATGTATAAATGTATATAACAGACGCAAAAGAATACAGCTATAAATGAACTTATTTCAATTTATAATTGGAGCAATAATGTTAAAATACGCCAATATTTCCCTAATCGGGTTTTTATCATGCTTCAATACATTTTTCACACTCATTTGACGTTATACTATATCCACCATGCCCTTTATATTTCCAATATGACGTAATATTTTCCTCTTTCACGTGGAAACCTTGAAATAGAAAAGTTATGAAGTTATATTCACTTTCATTTCAATTCGTCAAACCATTTATTTCATTTTCATATTTCACGTGGATATCTTGCAATAGAAAAGTTATGACGTAATATTCACCTTTTTTTTTTTAATTCAGCAAACTATTTATTTCATTTTCATTTTTCACGTGGAAATCTGGCAGTAGAAAATTAATTGTTGTAGTAATAATTTTATTGTGTTTTTTAATTGTTGGCAACTGCTATAACGAAAAATGTTTAAATTTGATAAGAAATTGCTGTTAAATTGGTGGTTTTTTATTAATTAAAAATTAACTATAAGTTATTTCGATTCCGGATTACTTTAGTTGTCTCGGCCATGTTTTAATACACATGTACGTATCTCTTCACAATTTTGGCTTCCAAATTGTGGATTTTTTATAGAATTACAAACAGACAGATAGACAAGTTTTCATTTTTATATATCTCTCTATTCTATAAAAAGTAACTAACGCTGTCACCACCGCCGCCGCCGCCGCCGGTTTTGAATTTTTTGTGACCGGAGGTCTTTCTTCGTTAATATTAAGAAAACTATCGCATACAAATATATGAAAATCGGTAGTATTATAGCGAAATGTTTGATCAACACACTAATGCATACAGTTTTCAAATCGAAGAATTATTTTAAGAGATATTTAATGCTAAAGTTGGACAAAATCGTTCCATTAAAAAAAAATTATAAGAGCAAAAGCTATACATGGGAATTTAATCATTTTTAGATCATTTTATTCAATAGAAGATCCCGGTCTGCAGATTTCATTAATTTTTTTAATTTGACTCATTTTTTGAGGTTTTATTTCTATTTTAAATTCAAATATTCAGCATTTTGACAGATATTTTTTACACATTTTTGAAAATGATATTAATTTAAACTGTCACCAACTGTATAAACAGCGCAAACAATAATGTTTGCTTCAAATAAAAAAAATATTTACACGTTACTATTATAAATAGAAAAAAACCTTCAAATTAGAATTAAATAAATAGGTATAAAAAGCAGGCACTTATTGGAAATTACGCCATAAAAACTCTATTTACATGTGAATTTTAAAAGAGTAAGGATATTGTAAAATAAATAAATTAACATGCGTTAGAAATCTGAAATAGAACAAATTACGTCACATTACACTTATTATGCAAAATGAACAAAAAATAGTATTGCAAAACAGTTTAAATTTAAAACTTGCGCGAGACAAAATATTAGAGGTTAAATATTAGACTTTTTCAAAATTTTATTATTTGTCGTTTGATGTGAGGTGTTCAGCTATAAGTATGCAAATTTTTATGTTTCCAACATAATTAGGGGCTGAGTTAGAAAAATTGCTTTAAATACACAAGTTAGAGACCAGAGGGTTAAATATTAGACTTTTTCAAAATTTTATTATTTGCTGTTTGATGTGAGGTGTTCAGCTATAAGTATGCAAAATGTCATATCTCCAACTTAATTAGGGGCTGAGTTAGAAAAATTGCTTTAAATACACAAGTTAGAGACCGGAGGGTTAAATATGACTTTTTCAAAATTTTATGATTTATCGTGTTATCGCAAGTGTTCAGCTATAAGTATGCAAACTTTCAAGTCTCCAACTTAGTTAGGGGATGAGTTAAAAAATTGCTTAAAATACATAAGTTAGAGCTCAGAGGGTTAAATATCAGACATTTTTCAAAATTTTATTATTTGTCGTTTGATGTGAGGATTTCAGCTATAAGTATGCGAAATTTCATGTCTCTAACTTAATTAGGGGCTGAGTTAGAAAAATTGTTTAAAATACATAAGTTAGAGCCCAGAGGGTTAAATATTAGACTTTTTAAAAATTTTATTATTTGTCGTTTGATGTGAGGTGTTCAGCTATAAGTATGCAAAATGTCATGTCTCCAACTTAATTAGTGGCTGAGTTAGAAAAATTGCTTAAAATACAGAAGTTAGAGACCGGAGGGTTAAATATGACTTTTTCAAAATTTTATGATTTATCGTGTTATCGCAAGTGTTCAGCTATAAGTATGCAAACTTTCATGTCTCCAACTTAATTAGGGGCTGAGTTAGAAAAATTGCTTTAAATACACAAGTTAGAGACCGGAGGGTTAAATATGACTTTTTCAAAATTTTATGATTTATCGTGTTATCGCAAGTGTTCAGCTATAAGTATGCAAACTTTCAAGTCTCCAACTTAGTTAGGGGATGAGTTAAAAATTGCTTAAAATACATAAGTTAGAGCCCAGAGGGTTAAATATTAGACTTTTTAAAAATTTTATTATTTGTCGTTTGATGTGAGGTGTTCAGCTATAAGTATGCAAAATGTCATGTCTCCAACTTAATTAGTGGCTGAGTTAGAAAAATTGCTTAAAATACAGAAGTTAGAGACCGGAGGGTTAAATATGACTTTTTCAAAATTTTATGATTCATCGTGTTATCGCAAGTGTTCAGCTATAAGTATGCAAACTTTCATGTCTCCAACTTAATTAGGGGCTGAGTTAGAAAAATTGCTTTAAATACACAAGTTAGAGACCGGAGGGTTAAATATGACTTTTTCAAAATTTTATGATTTATCGTGTTATCGCAAGTGTTCAGCTATAAGTATGCAAACTTTCAAGTCTCCAACTTAGTTAGGGGATGAGTTAAAAATTGCTTAAAATACATAAGTTAGAGCTCAGAGGGTTAAATATCAGACATTTTTCAAAATTTTATTATTTGTCGTTTGATGTGAGGATTTCAGCTATAAGTATGCGAAATTTCATGTCTCTAACTTAATTAGGGGCTGAGTTAGAAAAATTGTTTAAAATACATAAGTTAGAGCCCAGAGGGTTAAATATTAGACTTTTTAAAAATTTTATTATTTGTCGTTTGATGTGAGGTGTTCAGCTATAAGTATGCAAAATGTCATGTCTCCAACTTAATTAGTGGCTGAGTTAGAAAAATTGCTTAAAATACAGAAGTTAGAGACCGGAGGGTTAAATATGACTTTTTCAAAATTTTATGATTTATCGTGTTATCGCAAGTGTTCAGCTATAAGTATGCAAACTTTCATGTCTCCAACTTAATTAGGGGCTGAGTTAGAAAAATTGCTTTAAATACACAAGTTAGAGCCCAAAGGGTTAAATATTAAGCCTTTTTCAAAATTTTATTATTTGTCGTTTGTTGTGAGATGTTCAGCTATAAGTATGTAAAATTTCATGTCTCTAACTTAATTAAATTAGGGGCTGAGTTAGAAAAATTGCTTAAACTACCCAAGTTAGAGCCCAGAGGGTTAAATATTAGACTTTTTCAAAATTTTATTATTTGCCGTTTGATGTGTGGTGTTCAGCTATAAGTATGCAAATTTTCAAGTCTCCGACATATATAGTTTCTGAGAACGGGCTCTGTGAGAGACGGACAAACAGACAGACAAAGGAGTGAGACAGGTAGAGTTTCGTTAGATGAACGAAACTCTAAAAACATGCTGCGGATGACTGTAACAACATACTAAAATTACATTACCATCAGCGATCTACCAATCCCGAATTTAGTTTATATTCGTTTCATATATTCTTATTCTTTTGTGCGGCCCTGTAAAATAATTATCAATATTATATACAGTAAAACCTCTGAATAGCGGACACCCCGAGAATGCAGAATTTGTCCTCTATTTAGAGGTGACCTCTACTGAGAGTAAAACATGTACAGTTATTTAAGGGTTGGGAATCGAAAAAATGCCCGCTAAATAGAGGTGTCCACTAATCGGGTGTGTCCGTTATGGAGGTTTTACTGCATAATAATATCATCCTTTACAAGAAAATTGCATGCTGTATGATAGACAGACAGACATCCAGAGAATTATAACCTTCCGGAGCAATAAACAGTCATGTCTTTTGTTTTAATCATCCACAATTGTATGTCATACAACAGGCCAGATTTTATACAACAGGCTAAAAACGGTCACCGTGGTACGGAATACTGTATTATTATTTGTTTGCCCACCAAAACTGGTTGCCACGGGTTGTTGCAAGGTTTGTGATCACGTGGTTGAAACTGATCTATTCAATATTACTGCGTGCGTATTTTTTTTTATTTGCTCCATGTGTTTAAACCAGTTGTCCACGAAAACATCAACCGGTGAAAGTGACGCACACCAAATTTCTGTGACGTATGCAGATAAATTGTGCTTTTTTAAGAGTTTTTTCTATATAATTTTTAAACGGTTTGGAACTTATTTTTCATAGTAGGTGCATTCAGTAGGCTACCCTCATAGGTACCTTCTGGTGCAATCAGAAACGAAATTCGACAAATATTTTTTGAGTTATGCTTGACGAAAGGTTTTTATTAGGCTTTTTTTTTTAGTAGGACATGGCGTTAATATCCATCGTAGTAGTAAAGTGTCCGGACAGTAATATTTCGCTGAGTATTAGCCTTCGCTTCGCTCAGACAATTATTATTATTACTGGATAACAAAAAGTTAATTATACATATATATATGTATACAGACACATTTACTACATTCTTAGTCTTAAGAATTTTTTAAATACTAAGAGAAACCTCCAAAATCTTTAAGTCCAAAATCTGGAAATGTCCAAAATTCGTAACGTACACAACTGCTAATTAAATGCTTTAGTCATTAATTTTCCAGAATAGTCGGTGTCTTTTAATGTTTGTGTATAATATTGTAGACATAATATTAAAATATTTATATATTATATTTATAGACAAAATACTATACTATTAAAAAAATTTGACCTTAAGTTTGAAAATTTTAAAAATTACAAATAGTTAACGTTTAATGATCCCACCTTTTGAGAATCTCCCTATAATGAAATCCCAGCGAGCTGAAAATTTGTTTGACTGAACAATGTGATCATAGAAACTCGACATAGTTTCTTGCCAAGCAAAAGAAACAACAGTGCAATGAAGCGTAAATGAAAGGAATTTTCGCCAATTGATGCCAAACGATTTTGCAAAAAAATTTTTAATACTTTGTCTAGTTTATATTTTCCGGACTGACCAAAACGGGATTTTGACACATCTATATCTCGCGTTCTATTTATGACAGAAACTAAATTCTTGTTTCTACCGAATGGGGCGTGCTACGTGACTCAGAAAACCAAAAGTAAAGTAGAATCCGGCGAATAGGTTTTCAGTAAATGCCATTTTAAAAGTTCTGTTTTTTGCACTTTTTAAATTCTTGTTCTGAACAAAATTTGTTGACAGGGCTACAGTCATGTGTAATTATTGGATTTTTACGCGTTTAAGTCGTCTGAATTGTTTTTATGAGTAGTTCAAACCTTTGAAAGCTTCATGCAAAAATATTCGTTATTTTTTTATTTATACCAGGTTAAAGTAATTTATTCTTATATTGAGCGTGGCGTACGTAATATAATTTATTCCTATCTTGCAGCGTGGCCTACGTAATATGTATATCTCTACTAATATTTGCACGTGAGCTAAAAGAATTATCGTAATACTCGCTAATCCGAACCTGCCAAAGCAAATTTTTCGACCCACAACCCGAACCGAACTCGCACAAATAATTTTCGGAAACCCGCAACCCGACCCGAAGCTGACATATTTCAATCCGTACTTCACTCGAACCTGAAATATTTTAACCCACAACAAGACACGAACCTGAAATGAAAGGGAAAGCGTAGGAATATTTCAGATAGAAAAATGGACAAATCTTCTTTAATATTCGAATAAGTATAACTTCTGAATAGCAGACACATCGTTGAATAGCGTCCTGCATCGAGTCGGGTTGTACTTAATTCTCTTTTTTCAGGTCGGTATGACTTTCTTCCGGCTGGTCGGTTTCACGCTAGAATATTTCTTGCTGTCATATGTAAGTCTGGTTTTGGGGAAAAATGTATTTGAATATGAATGCATATACCATTACGATTACACATCGTATATTCAATTTACTGAATGAGATATACAATATATATAAGAAATGTAGTCATAGAAAGCGCAGAATCGGAAGGTTCAAAGGAATGAGTGTGCGCATAATGAGTGTTGGAAATTGAAATAGTTTTCGTTAAATAAGCGTGCCCGCGTTTCGGGAGCGTCTATTGTGGAAATCTTATTGTATATAGATTTTTAACCTGAGAAAATACCTCGGAGATTATTTTGAAAAATCGGGTCAACTCGAACACGACCCGCAAGAGTCAAAACCCAACCCGAAACAATGAAAGTCAACCTCACCCGCAATGAAAAAATATAGAGCCGTCGGGTGCGGGTAAAAGCGGGTAACACGACCCGATGCAGCACTCTAGGCCGAATTCGTAATATATATTAGAAATGTAAACGAGCCGGGTCTGTCTCGAAGCTTCAGTTCCATAAAATTTTCGTTCAATAAGCTCGGTGAGGGCTTAGTTTTTATCTGAAGATTCGGGTCGGGTAGGAATTTCATTCTTCCAGGGTCTGTCATGTTTTGTGCAGGTTCGGGCCAGACCGGGACTGTATTTTATTCTTTCCGGGTCGTATCGGATGCGAATTTTTTTCCCACGAGTAATGTCTTGGTAACTTTTCACACTTATTAGTAGAGAAACCATTGTTTCTTCTTTTTTTTTTGCGTTTTTTAAGTAAAGGGTGGAACATGTTTTTAAATAAAAAGCCCTTGGGCAAAAAAGGCGAAAAAGCAGGCAGAACGGTCCGGAATGGCATGTTTGCTTTTTCAACCAAAAATATACAGTTTTTAGGTTTTATAACGAGCCGGGAGAACAACAGTTTTTAGCTGGATACTACATCAATTTGAACAGTAATATAAAAAACACTTTTTGTTTACCCATTCATTTATAAAAGGTTTAAGTGAGCAGATGGATTTTCGCATGTGTTATATCTTCTTGAACCTTATTTCGTATAGGCGCCTAAAGATTGCGGTCAATCGAATAAACGTTAAACAGAAGTGCACACAAGTTCTAGACAAAATATAAAATTTTTGGCAACATCCGGTGGTTGTGACGACTTACTGTGGCCGACTTGTGGTTGAAATGTCTGGTCTCTGACTAAGGAATACAATTTTAATTTAAACTCGTAGATTTTGATGTAATTTGAGTACCGGTCTCCGGATCACCCAAAACCTCGACATTCCACGTAAATCGTAATACCTGGCAGCATTCAGTTCATACTACAATAATTTACACGGTTCATACTTTTTCTGCATTTCGGGTTGCCAGGAGTTTTACAAAAAGTTTGACCATATGTATGTATCCGATGAAAAAAATACCTGAATATGAATGAGTATATATTCAATTTACTGCATGAGAAATAAAATGGTAAGAAGTGTGATAACAGATTATCATTTCTTTAAGGACTATTTTTTCTTCTTTACGCACTAAATTGTTAATAACAATCCTCGTATCGAACCGATCTCCTTTGTTTTGGGGACGAATTTTCCATTTGGTTTCTATCCTATTTCTACATTTCATTTAAGACCCTGGCACCCTTGGGGCCCGGTACAGGGCCCTTTGAAGTGTATGCACTAAATTGTTAATAAATTGCATCTTTTTAATCCGATCTTCATTTTTGGGATGTTTTCTCCATTTAGTTATTCTTCTGTTTCTACATTTCAGTTAATACCCTGCGCCCGCCTAGGGTCCCGTAGGGCCCGGTCCAGGGCTCCTTGAACTTTTTGTGCGCCATGCGTTTTTCACCGCCTAATTTTGTCAACTTCTCAGGGCGTAATTTTAAAGTTGAGCATTCTTCTCCCTAGACCAACACCCACATATTTATATTGAGGCCCAAGGGCTCTTTTTTAAGTATTTCTCCAATTTTTTAGTGATTTTTTTACTATTATATTCTAGCAACTAATTTATACCCTATGCTCAATCATGAATAACGGATGATCTAAAACGCTAAGTACTAAAACGTTTTAATATGTTTTCAACTTAGGGTCCTGTTATGACCTATCATTTCGCCGTTTTTGGGCCCCTTATTATAGCTTCTTTAAAAATAGTCCGATTGACTAGCTCTTTTTTTAGCAGCTTCTCAGATTCTTCAGCTACTACACGAACAAAACAAAAAGATTCGGGATATAGCTACCACCAATTTTGAATATTAATCGCCTTCTTGGGCACTTGGTGCAGCTTCTTTAAAAATTATCCGAATTGCTTGCAATTTTCTTTAACATAGCTCTGGTGTCCTCTGATTACTTTTAAAACTAATAAAAAGTATCTCTATACCAAACTACATGCCACTTAATTTCCTGACTTCTTCGGGCCAGGTACAGTGCCCCTTGAAGATTTTGCACCATAAATTGTTAATAAATTCCCCTCTTAATCCGATCTTCATTTTTGGAACCATTTGTCCAATTAGTTATTTTTCTGTTTCTATATTCAAGTTAAAACCCCGAGGCACCCTAAGGTCCTATATGGACCATTTGTGTGCCATGCATTTCTCACCTCCTTATTTTCTTACCTTCTCATTGCCTGGTTCTAAAATTGAGTCTTGAACTCTTCTCCCTAGACCAACACCCTCATATTTGTATTGAGGCCATAGGGCCCTTTTTATGCATGTACATGCAATTATTTTTGCGCATTTCTTTAAAACATTATTCTATTGATTAATTCATATCCTATGCTTAATTTTATCATTTTTCACCCCCTTATATTCGCACCTTCTCATTGCATAGTTTTTAAAATTGAGTCTTTGCTCTTCTCCTTAGACCAACACACCCATGTTTATATTAGGGCCCTAGGGCCCCTTTTTAAGCATGTACCCCATTATTGCGCATTTCTTTAAAATATTATTCTACTGATTAATTCATACGCTATACTGAATTTTGACTAATTGAAGATCTAAAATGGTAAGTACTAAAACATTGCAACATGTTTTCATGTTAGGACCCTGCTCTCAACTATCAGTTGGATCCTTTTGTGCCCCCTATTATAGCTTCAAAAAAAATGGTCCGATTCACAAACTTTTCTTTCCTAACAACTTCTTTGGTTCTCCAGTTAATACATGAAAGACAAAAAAAAAAAAATATATATATATAATCAGACTTCAGCTACCACAAATTTTGAATATTAATCGCCTTCTTGGGGCCTTTTTTGCAGCTTCTTTAAAAACTATCCGATTCTATTGCAATTTTCTTTAATAAAGTTTTAGCGTCTTCCATCTACTTTAAAACCACTATAAAATTTTCTTATACCCAACTGCATTCCAGTTAAGACCCTGGCCCACAGGCCCCGGCTTTTCTTTATACCTCAGCTACCACTTTTCTCGAGCATTAATCTCCTTTTTCGGTATCAACTTACGTCTACTCACTACAGACGTAAATTAAAAATACCTTTACTTTAAAGGTAACTTTAAATAAGGGATTTCATCCGTTTATTAAATTTTGTGCTAATGTTAAAAGAAATTCATGAAGTTTACAAGGGGAGGAGGCATCTTCCATTGCTTGGGGGCGCATTGTTTCCTCGGGTTCTAAAGCTCAATTTCAACGGGATTTGGCTCATTCAACATAGATTATAATTCAGCTACTTTCTGTATTATATAATTTTATCTTACACGTACTGCAGTTAACCAACATTTTCTAACATTAATGGTGCATTCTTTTTTTGGATTCTATGGGCTTGATTACTATGAGGTTTGGCTCACTCAACTTGGTTTTCGATTGTCTCCGGCACGTGCGGGACACTTCCGGTAAGTGCTGTCATGGGTAGCGTGGACCCATGTCCAAGAAGACTCCAGGTCCGTTCGGAAAGAAGCACTAGACGCTGCGGAAGGCAATGGGGCCTCCGAAATTAAGTTCATTTAAAAGAATTTAAAAACATATAAAATCACACAAACTTGAGTTTTGTTAAAGTTATTATTTACAAACCCCGGCGGTTCTGCTAGTAAGTAATATTTATCTCATCACGCGGGGGAAAAGCGGGGGGATGGACACCTCAGATGGAAAATATCATTAAGCGGTCGCAGATCTTTCCAACGATATATCACTTGACGGGTATCGCCAAAATTTAGAAAAGTGCCCCCTATTGGGGGAGCAAAGGGGGGATGAAAACCGGAGATACATAACATGATTAAGTGGTCACAGACCTTTTTTACGATGTAACACATGACGGGTAAATGCAAAATATAGAAAAGGTGCCCCTTGGGGGGGGGGGGTTGACATTTTTTGAAAAATCGAAATTGCCATTCGATCGGCAGGGAAAAGTTAACTTCGCTGGAGCCTTCCCAGTTATATTTCTCCTCGCTGTGGCTCAAATAGGGGCAAAGTTATGGTAAAAAAAAACAACCCCAAACGTTGAGGAGACCCTTCGGGGTGTTTTTTTTTTTTAAAATATGTTAACAGGGATTTTATTTACGTTTAAAATAAGGTATATGTTAAGGGGGGGGCTGGAGGAAACCAGTATTTCATACTTATCGAAAAATATTTAAAAGGGTCCCGACACAGGCCCTTAGTTGAGTGAGAGAAAATAGAAATACGGCAAAACAATCGTTAGGAAAAGTTTCGTTGTACGCCTGGGAGCTAATTTTGGCAGGAGATCTGAGCTTAACGATCAATAGGAACCAAGATATTTAAGGAAATGTGATGAAAAGATAGGATTTCTTTGCAGAAAAGAATAATAATTTTAAGTTTTAAAGTACTAGCCCGGCCACAAAGGGTTACAATGAAAACAGCCATGGTAGTACAAGACCCCTTAAGACCCAAGATCGTTGGAATTACTTTCAAATTTTCATGTTTAAAAGAACTGGTTCCATTATAAGTCTTTACAAATCATAATTTCCCATAGTGCAACAGCAATCTCCAGAATCATTTTATAGAAATAAAACCAATTAATTAAATAATAATTAATATCTCAGCTTGTAATTAAAATAGAAGATTGAAATTGACATTGATGAAATCAGCAAAACATTTTACGTCCGAATGAAAAAAAAAAAATCAAAAAAATTAATAATTTAAGTTTAAATTACCCTAGTTTAAAAAACCCTAGTACGAAAAACCACGTGATCTGCTTAAATTGCTCGGATGACAATATGTCTGCGGACAATGATGACACCTGTTTTTAATCTGTGATAGAGAATGTTTTTTGCAATTTGATAAAAAAATCCATGCTTTTGTTGAATTATGAATGCCTTTCCGATCTTGTAATTGGTGGGTTTTAATTAATAACGTCCGTTAATTACGACTTTTTCAAAATTTTATGATTTGTCGTTTGATGTGAGGTGTTCAGCTATAAGTATGCAAAATTTCAAGTCTTCAATATATATAGTTTCTCAGAACGGGCTCTGTGACAGACGGACAGACAGAGGAGTGAGACGAATAGGGTTTCGTCAGATGAACGAAACCCTAAAAACTCAAACATAAATACATTCAATTTGTAATTTTAAAAATTTTATAATATGAATTACGAATTATGAAATTAATATCCGAAAAAAAATGTGAATTGAAACCTACAATTTTTTTTTGATAAATTTATATTTAATATTATGATCTGATTTATGCGAATTCTCAATTTCAATTTTTTTTCCAAGTAGTTTTCGAATTATCATTAAAAAACGGGTCTATTATGTGCAGAAAAGCATAACTTGAAAAAATATATTTTACTCATGTTATTGAAATGTTTGCGTCAAAATGGTGATCTAAGGGGTTGTCTATGATTTGCAAAAAAGCATAACTTGAAAAAAATATATATTTTATTCATTTTATTGAAATATTTGGGCTAGCAAAAGTCAAGCGAGTGAAATGTTCATACTGGCAAGAAATAATACATTAATAGACGTGTCATAGTGATCCTGTAGCATTTCAACAATCAAGTACCGTACTTCAATTTCGATACATACCCTGAAATAGGCTTATTTTAAAATAATTAATTTCTCGGAAACTAATAGTACTAATTTTATGAAAATTTCGATTTAGGCCAATTGAAGGATGTATAATATGTTTATGGTGTCAAACGGTATTGCTATTGAAGAAAAGAAAATTTGGATTCGTTTTTATTTGTAGATGGCTCCCTAAGCAAACTTTATATACATCGTTTAAAAGTAGATTTTACTTCAAATAGTTTGGAACCTGTAACTTTCTTCTACGATAATTTGTTACAGAATTAGCAAGAGGTGTTTACTTTCTTTTTTTTCCACGACTGTACTTACATTATTTACCCTATTATTTTTTTTTCTCTAAAGTAGTATTAATGACCTGATGCAATTCATACTGGTGACTAAAATAAGGAGTAGTTGGGTTTAAATTGTATATGTTAACACTAGTTTTTTTTTCTACAATTTTATTGAAAATATCAGCGTAAAGAAAATTTACAGGATAATAAAATGCTAGTTTATCGTGAGCTGACAGTCTCTAACGATCGCCAACCTCTGTCAATTGCAACGCAATTCACATTTGGACCGCTTTATATATAGCTTCTAGATCACTTAGTTTGCTTACCGATATTTGCATCAACTCTAGCCACAGCGAGTATTATCATAAAATCATTTTAACATAGGAAATTTCCAAATGTTTTTAATGCGTAAAAAGTAATGAAAAACTTCGTTGAAAATAGAAATAAAAATGATTTTTTTTTGCCTATATATTGCACGGTCAGTCTTACATTTATTTAAAACTCTTTGAAAAACACAATGGTAAAGAAATGTAAGCAAAAGGTTTTCTGCTGTGTCTAAAAGATAATCATGATCAGAAAGCTGATTTGTTGAATGCATCATGTCATCGTAAAACGAATCAATGGCATTGCTATTCATACATAGATCAAGCAAAGGTTCCTACAGTTTAGGCTGACTCACGACGTCATTATTCAAGGAAGTAGCAGTATTACTTTATTCTTTCTTTTGTTCTTTTGTTACTCTTTGCATTTAATTGCCGTTAGGAGAAGAAAAGCTACGCTTAAAAAGATATTCTCTCTGAATATTGATTTGCAGAATGGGTAAGGTAATGTAACCGCAAATTATTCACTAAGAATCGTCGCTGTGTTTGTTGCCAAATGGCAAGCTATAAATTCAGCCTGATTTCCGCACTACGTAAGATAAATATATATATAGATAATAGCATTATTGAATGAAAGTTACTCTTCGGGTATGGAGAGTTATAAAATTGCAAGCTCTAGTCCAATTGTCAGCAGTATTACTTTTCTTAAAGGGAACATTTCCAACTGTTTTAAATGCATTTTTGAAAACGCACTTTGTAAACGTAAAAGATATCTGGCTAAACATTGAGACAAAGTTTTGTAGATATTTCACTTTGCCATTAAGCGCAATGCGTTTACTATGCAGATGAATGTTTTTCCTGAAACTGTTGACCTTCTGGATAACCTAATATAGATAAAAACATTATTTACTCTTAATTTTAATCTTTGGAACATTTAATTGACATTTTAGTATAAGTATAAAAGTAAACGTAGATATGGAAAAAAAAATAATATTGCGTCTTATTCATCACTAACTATGGATCTGCATATATGATGATGAAGCAATAAAAGGGAAAATTTATATGCAGATTGTATATGATTGAAAATTTACATGCAATGTTTTTCTTTCAATTAAAAAAAAAATATATCTTCTAATTCTGGCATTTTCTTAATGTTATTTACTGTTAAATGACAGATAAATATTTTTAATCATTTAATTAACTAGTATTCTGTGGCCATTACAAGATACTTTCAAACCATTTTCATATATTAATATATTACTGAATCAACAATTCTGAATACAAAACAATGTCCTACGAATATAACCTTCTACAGAAAAATAAATAAATATATATATATATATGATTCTCCATAATCAGTTAGATGGGTTTACTCTACAGGCCTTCGTTTATAAGTATTCGGAGGTCTTTAACAATAACAAAATTATTGTCCACTGGCACTGCATCTTAAATTCCAAAATAAAGTATGGTGTACTTTTTTCACATTAGAAAATAAAATTCAGCTATAATCTTCATCGGAAAAAACGTATGGCTAATTCTCCTTAATCAGGTCAACAGGTTTACTATTCAGGACTTCGTGTACTAGTATTTGGATATATATAACAATAACAATATTCCGGTACACTGGCAGTATATCTTGATAATGTATAAGGCGAATGAGAAAAGTCTATAATAAAAAGTTACTTAAAAACGAAATCAGAACATTTCATTAATAAAATGAAGTTGGAAATTTGTTCTTAAAAAAAAAAAAAGTATGAATACAAAATGTGAATGCATATTTATCAGTTTATTAAATATTATTTTTATAATAATTAATTATGAAATGATATAGAAATCTGTTCAAAATATTTTGCAAACTTCAAGAATCATGTAATAATATAACATGTTATTTGAATTCAAATGAACACAACATACATTTGATGTCATAAAAACATCCAAAAAGTGATTTGTTTCTGTAAAGAAAATCGTGAAAAAAAAAATATATATATATTAATTAAACACAAAATATTATTTCGCATAAATTCTATTTTGTTTAAAAATAAACTTTTTTTACGTAATTTCAAGACAAAGGAAGAAGGAATATTAATTATGTTCTTTTCTATATTTTTGTAATAAAAAACCTTTTTTCCCGGAAAATTATTTCCTGTACAACTAAAGCATAAAGTTAAATACATTTATCGAAAAAACTGGAAATATGTTTAAAACTAGTAAGTACAATGAATATGAAGCTTTAAGTTTCAAAGTTATCTAGAAAATTAGAAATATAAATAGAATAAAGTAATTACTTTCTCTTAGAAACGATAGAAGAAAAATTGTAACGTTATTAAAAGTTTTATGATTTAAAATAAATTTGCTTTTGCAATTTTCACTTTGAATTCTGAAGCTTTTAGTAATGTGCTGTTTGTTAAATTTTAATGAAAGAATGTTCGTCAAGAACATCTGAAAAAGACACATTTGGTATTTTTCAAAAGTAAATATTCTACTAAAATAATTTTTAATGCAAATTTTTTTAACCAAAATGAAAAAAAAAAAATGGTTTTACTAATGTATTGCAAAAGACGTTTTAGCCTTCTGTCACGAAAATTAAAAAAAATGTCAGCAATATTTTTCGAAATATATTTTGAATATGAGATATGATAAAATATTGGAAGCTATTTAACAAATGGAATGAAAAAAGTTGTTCGTCAATATATGTTTCCAAAAATGAATAATTAATTATGATTATTAGTATTTAAATATTTTCGTATTTTGTGCAACAAATTAAAGCAATTTTATATTATGGTTTCACACTTGGAAAGAATTGAAGCGGATTTTTTAAAATTAACTTACGCACGGTGAAGGAGATATATGGTGAAGGAGATCAATTATATATATATATATACAGGATGACCAGTGAATAAGAATTTGATTTCAAAATTAAATATCTCAAAAATAAAGATCAATAGAATTATGCGGTAAACGGTTTGTTTATTAGCTAAGCTGTAAAAATGGTATACAGAAATTTCAAAAATTTCTTGCATAAACAGCTAACAGATGGTGCTGTAATCGCAATGCCTATAAATTGTGTTTTGAAGTCCAGAGCACTAGCGTCTCATTGCTAGATGGCATCCTATGGAAGAGCGAAAATTGGGAATGACCACTTTTTCGTTAGGGTGATGTGCAGAAGTGGAGACATCTGGTCACAGAATTATTTCATCAGCTTCAATTTTAGAGAATTTCAATAAATAGTATTTTGGATAAAAAGTTCAGTAATCATTATATAAGAACTTATTAAAATATTTTATTTGGGTAATGCGCAGAAGCGGAGCCATGTGATGACAGAATTGAGATTTGTTTCAAATTTTATTATAAGCTAATTCGGTCTGGATACCAGTATCTCTGTGGTATGTCTTTTCTCTTCAAATTGGTAGATCGTGGAATCGAATCCAAGTAGAGGAGGATTTGAAAAAAAATGGAAATCTTTACTATTTAAACTGTAAAAAAAGTTTGAATAAAAAAATCCAAAGATTCTGGTTTTAAAATTTAATTAAGCTAAAAGAAACCCCTTTTTAAAAAATCATTGAGCTTTTATAATAATGATTCATAAATCATTTTTTTTAATTGTAGAGAATAGTTTGAATGAAAAAATACAAAGTTTCTATTTTTAAAAACTTAATTAAGTTAAAAAAATATTTAAAAAACTCTTTTACATTTTTTTTATCATTGAGCAGAGAAATATGGTGGAGCTTCAAGCTATAGGATCCGAAGTCTTGGAAACGAATGCAGCATCCAAAATACTTTTCCTTTGACATTGATGATATGACTTATCATCAATTCCTTTTAAAAAATAAATAATTTGATGCATAATTTCTGTCTCTAAAACTTTGTTTACAAATAAAAGAAATATATGTGTTGTGCTAAAACCAAAGTATTATGCCGTGATTTAAAAATAAATTAAAAGTGCAAAATTACTTTTTTTATAATAATTCAGGTATAAACAATAATACCAAAATATTATGCATTGATTTAAAAATATAAAAAATAAATAAAAAGTACAAAATTATTTTTCTAATTATATCCATTTTGATTTAAATACTTATATCGCATTAAAAATTGAATTTAATAAAATATTTTAATAAGATCTTACACAATGATTCCTATACATTTTATTGAAAATTCTATTAATTGAAATTTTCTAAAATTAAAGCTGATGCAATAGTTCTGTGACCAGATGTCTCCACTTCTGCACACCACCCTAATGAAAAAGTGGAATTTTCCAATATTCGTTCTACTGATGAAGCCATCTAGGAATGAGACGCTAGTGCTCTGGACTTCGAAGCACAGTTAACAAGTATTGCGATTACAGCGCCACCTGTTAACGGTTTTTGCTTTCAAAATCAGGGTGCAATTCCGCTGCCATTTATCCAGTCCTTAGTGAGTATGTTTTAATTTCCAGTTGTTCTGACCCCCTAGCGAGGCGGAGTCTATTCCGTCTAGGTGGAGCTTTCCGTGCCCGCCTGGAGTCACTAACGGCACCTAGTCTGGGCCAACTGGTTCCCGGCGTGATCCACGAGGGGTTCCGTCGGTTGAGCCGGGTGGCTTGGGCGAAAAGACAGGAGCTGGGTCGCTTTACGGCCGGAGGGACTTTCCCGGTCCTCCCTGGTCTCCAAGTTGGGGGCTCTTCAATAACTTTCTTATCGGCTGGCCCACAAAAATGTCTCTGCCGGAAAATGGTATCTGATCTTGGGGGCCTTCCGTAAATTAAATTCGGATCGGGAAGCCTCGGTTCAGTCCGTGCGCCCAGCGTCTTTATAGGCGTCTGGCTCCTGCGATGGCTTGCGGGGTCTACCGGCTCGAGTAACCAAGTTTAGGGACCACTTGGTTTTCTATCTGGGTGGTGAGGACTATCGTAGCGATTGTTCACCAACTTGGGAATAGCCGGCGTGGCGTGTGTTGGGCAGCGCGTCGGCCCGACCGGAGTTTGCGTGGGGTTCCGCTCTGTTGGAGCTTGTCTGGGGCGACCTTCGGGACGCGCCGCGGGGCTCGTTTCACGGGTGGTTCCCTGCGTTGACAGATGGGCCTTCTAAGGGCCTGGGACCGGGGGATGGTAACCCGTCTTTCCAGTTGTTCTGCCTTGACCGATTCTGCCTACTGTGACGTTTAAATGTTGTTCGTTCTATAAAAGTTAGCTCAAATTTTTAGATGAAACAACCCTTTTTGGTGATTCCCCGATTACGGCTAAAAGTGGTTTCGCCCTAAAAAAAAATATTGCATCCTCATTTTAATCTCGAATTACTTTAATTCATCTTTTAACTGATCCCTCATTGAAAGACAAAATCATGTGCAAAAATCGCAAACTTTGAAATTTAATAACTGGGTCAATTTTTGTAGTACAGATGTCAAACTTTTTGTATTATATCTGCTATGATATCTGTAAACTTTTACTAAATATAACTATAGGGACTGGGGGACCGTATAAAAAGTTAGATTTTGTAATTTTTATAAAAATGATTTTTCACTTTAAATAATGACACAACATGAATATTTAACTCATTTTAAACGTTTTTGTAACTGGAACTATATGTCTACGGCCAACGGTTGAGAAATTAAAGGTTGGCGATACATAACATATTGCAACCTGTATATAGCTATCTATCTATCTATCTATCTATCTATCTATCTCTCTCTCTCTATATATATATATATATATATATATATAAAACCACAAACAAATATCAAAATCCATCACTCACCATATCTAAAATGAAACTCACACAGAAAATATTAAAATAACCAACATAAACTTTAACTCTTAAAATCAAACTGAATAACCAAACTAAAGAATATATATATATATATATATATATATATATAATTGCAAAACGTAACAGAACAGAACAGAAGGCGAGCGGTATGGCTAACTTCATACTCTGCAGGGTTAAGTCAGACTTTACGCATGCTGCGTCCCCCTTCACTCGCCAAGACCAAAATTGAAAAAATGAAAAACTAAACAGAACTACAACATCCACCAAAATATCTCTCTAACTCATTAGATCAATCAACTCATCAAAACCTCCATTCTCATCCATCACTGAGTTCAGTTCAGTTCCGTACCTGCTACTCTTAATAAAATCACTAGTTTTTCTCCTGATGAAATTGCGAGGATAACCATGGTTGAATCCCAAGCGGCACCACTCTAAAATATCATTAAACATATCTTTAACTCTAGTACTCAGTCTTTCCATTCGTATTAATCCATTTCTAAGTACATTTCTTTTAATCGAAACATTCACGTTGGAATCAAAATATAGCAGCTTTAAGGTATTAAAGTTGAAATCATTTCGCTTGTCAAATAACTTATATATAAAATTTTCACTTTCTATGCTTAGGTTCACATCTAGAAAATTTTCACTTTCTATGCTTAAGTTCACATCTAGAAAATTAATATTTTTACAATTCTGGGAGGAGGGTTCCAGACTCAGAGACGTAGGATAATATGTAAAATCAATATTTTAAAAATCATTGTTTAATTTGACTATCAAAACATCATCTATATATCTGTAGGATAGTGTGTTACTGTTTAAATTATTATTTCTTTCATATATATGTAAGTAAATGCTTGCCAAAATGGAACTGCAAATCGCCCCCCCCCCCCTCCCATTGGAATACCTCGAATCTGTTTAAATATTGTATTTCCTTCGTAAAGGTAGTTTTCTTGTACTACTAACTGAAATAAATTTATGAAAAAATCATTATGAACATCCAAAGTACTATTTGTATTATAAAAATCTACTATTTTTTCTTTTAAATCTGTCAAATCAATTGTGTTATAGAGATCTGCAAAATCGTAAGCGAATAAACCAGTAATATTTTTTAATTTTTTTTAGATTATCTAATAGTGTATAGCTATTTTTGATAATAAAAGTCGTCTCTCCCCCCATCACTCCTTCAAACACTCCCTCCAATACCCCCAGAAAAGCCTTGCTAGCAGCACCAATATATGATCCAAATCCACAAGTCACACTCCTGAATTTGATAAGGGTTTTATGGAATTTAGGCACTAATATGAGATAAGGGAAACTTTGACTCATTTGTTTCAGCTTAACTTTTTTATAGACGGCTTTAATCCTATTTTCTATTACTGCAGCTTTCGAATTCAATGGTAAATAGTTATTTTTATTATTGTAGCAATCATTCAAGAGTTTACCGTATAGTACCTTACATATCAGTGCATAACTTGTATTTGCTTTATCCACATAGGTGATTATAAAATTTTCCTGAATTTCTTTAATTGAATGTGTAAGTTTGTTGTATTTCTCTCTATTAACTTCGTCAAAATCTCTGGAAAATTCTCGTTTAAAATCTCTTATTATATAGTACTTCCACTCGTCAAAAACACTGGATGGCAAATTGTATCTATACATTAGTTTATTTATAAATATATCTATATTAATAGTAAAACGTTTAATTGCAACACTTTTAGTTAGAGTACGTTTCACACGATATTTAGTTCCGTACTCCATTAACCTCCTCAACTCCTCATCCTTTACTATCTTTAGATCTCCAGTAATAACATGTCCATAATACTTGTCTTTATAATTAACAAATTCAGAATCATTGCAATGGCATATACTCCCTGCTATACTACTCTTTAGATCTTTAGCAAATAAATTATAATTAAAAATAGTTCTCCCCAAAGGCTTATCATATTTAAAAGCCTTAACTATTTTTATTTTTCCGACAGGTAGTAATTCATTGTATTTATTCAACATTTTATTGTAATTTACACCCTTATGGCTATCACCCAAATAATCCATTATGAAATAGATTTTATTTATTGCACTAACTTGGCCATAATCAATGTTACAATACATTTGTAATTTTTGTGTCTTGATTCTATATCTCAACAAATCCAAACCTAACTCAACATTCCCATTTTCTACCCTAGACTGTAAAGTTCTTAAAGTTACAGGAATTATTTTCTTCTTAATGTTGAAAATCAAACCTTTAATCACATTAACTCTTCGCTCACATTTATAATTAATTATTGCATTTACTATGTCTGTACAAGTATTTAATTTTTTTAAAATATTCAACTTAGTATATTGATTACTATTTCTAATCACCTCATTTCCAATGTCATGATTAATTTTGTCGTAAATTGTATCATCTAAATTGTTAGTTTTAAAGTTTTTAATTATATTACTGTGGTTAAACATAACATTAAGTCCATATGGATATACCGTACCAAACTTTATCATCATATCCTTTTCACGAATCTTTCTTTCCATTTTATTAGGTATAATACACAATATAGAAAACTTATGTTATCTATGCCATGTTCTGAAAAATGTGAAATTTCTATTTCTTGATCCTCTTTTTTATACTTAAGATTTCTAATGTCTGATTTGTGATTGTTGAATCTCTTATTTAAAGGAGTAGACGTCTCTCCTATGTACATTTGATTGCACACATTACATCTTAAACAATACACACAATTATATACCTTACAAAATTTTAAAGATTTTTCTTCAATCACTTTGTCTCCATTATCCGTATCGGCACAAATACAAACTCTACATCTTTGTGACTACATTTTATTAAGTTTATTCCATTGATATCTTGTCCAATTTTTATACCCCTATTATAACACAATCTTGTTTCATACCTTTTCACTATATCGATGTAATCTATGTTTTTCTTATGTTTATTCATTAAATTTGTATTATAAACATATCTTGTCCTGTACCTTACAACTTCTGTACCTCTACAAACACCCTTGTCCTTATTTAACTTATCACACAATTCATAATTTTTCTTCATTACTAAACAATCGTCTATCGAACTCTCATCTATATAACTCTGCTTGCAATAAAAATTGCATACATGACCTTTCCCCCTCTTCTCACAAATCTCGCCATAATCACAACCATAAACTTTACTCTCCAATAGATCCACATTTTTAAATACATTTGGGATATACATACATATATATATATGTATATGTATAACTTTATTCTGGAAACGATAACTTGCACAATTCTACACAAATCGCTTCCAAACTGATACATAAAATCAAGGGGCATAAAATCGCGGCCAAGTTCGTTAATGGGGAAAACCGGACCAAGGAGATGGAAATAGGGATGGGTTTTGTGAAAACCGAAAAAAAAAACCCATAACTTTTTTATTTTTGTACATATCAAATCAATTTAAAGTTTTTATTACTTTTAAAAATAGGGCCAAAAATTTATGTATCCCAGATTTTTGATTAAATTAAAATGGGGTCAAGGGGCGCAAAAAATAGTGTTTTGTGGAGAAAAAAATTCATAACTTCATCAATTCTCAAGATATCAAAAACGATTAATTTTATTGTAAATCTCCTTAATATTATGTACAACATTTATATTCACAAGTTTTTGATAGGACCAATTCGTATCGCAAAAAAAAATAAAAACAAACACAAAAAGTGTGGGTTAAAAAAGAAAAAATCCATCACACCGTCAATTCACAAGATATACAATCCCCATGAATTTATCATATATCTTCTTAATATTGTCTTCAACATTTGTATAGGCAAGTTTTTGATAGGATCAATTCTTACAGCAAAAGCAAATTAAAAATACATAGCGGTTGAAGAAAAATATCATCTTATTAAGGGTGTATTCAAATCCAAACTGCTTATTTTCTTACTCATTTTTAAATTAATTTTTGCTCTCAAACGCATCCAATTGGTAGATTCTCTTATTCAGAAACTATATAATGTACCGTAATGATCGATTTTTTGATTGGGACAGAATATATTTAAAAAATGATGTCAAAGTGGGCATTTTGAACAGAATTTCCCGAAGCGATTGTGTTAGAAATGAAAAATATTGTCCTACTGAGAAAATAATTGTTCATAAATCAAGTTTTAATTGATTCAGCGAAAAATAAAAACACATGTCACTTATAAATCTCTTCAAAAATCACGTCAGCAAGTTTCGTGTCTTTTCTATTAAAAATTAATCTGAAAATGTGCCAGAAAATTTCGAGTTGTTGAGCATGGAAAAGTATTTTTTTTTAATACTGCCTTAACATGATTCTCATAAAGCCAGCTCCTCATGAAAAATGAAATAAAAACTCGTCAAAAGCGGCAAGATGAAATTGCTAAAGTGTGTTTATCTCTAATCATGTTTTAGATTTTGTTGGTGAAATTAGTATACTTAACTTTGAAATCTACCTCCGCCTGTAGGCCGGCCTTGCAAGGATTTTTTTATTATTACTAGATGTCCTACTGTTCCTGTGAGGCGACGATATGTGGTTCAGCAAGTTTAGATTCTAAGGGTCTTCCAGAGACTATTATTGCTGAAAAGTCAGTATATAAAAAATGTTGTTTTTGAAAGGCTATAAAACCGTTACTTTAAAACCTGCTTTAGCAGAGGTAGCAGGTTTTTGAAAAGCAGAAGCGCAGTCTTGCACACTTTGGGACTGCGCGCACTTGCAATGTCCCCAGTAAATATATTTGTAACATCAGTAATGCCACCTATTGATAAACAAATCTAAATCACTTTGGTGACAAGTAGTCCAGTAATAACCTAATCCATTAAAACCAAAAAAAGTAAATTGGTTTGTAATCTTTATTATGATCATGTTTTAAAACACAATAAATATTACAACAACAATGCCAAAATCACATTTTTACTTGTAAATCTTAAACAATGTTACCAAATTACACAGTATTTTTTATCATAACCTTATCATATCATATAGTTTACAGATATAGGTAAATGGAAAACTCTGTTTTGGGATTTGATAATCTTTCTGCGTACTCTTGTATACCACGCTCTCTTGCACTACCCTACAGTCTATGCATTGTATAACACATGTGTATGTCGATACCATTACCACAGTGAGATAATATTGTTGTAGGTTTCGAATCATGTGAATAAGAAATATTAGAGGCAATTGAAGATAAGCTTACCACAAATTCAAAACTCATACGATGAGAACAGTTTATAAGTTCTGTTCGAGGTTAGTAAAGTTAATTAATATCATCCAGTTTTCTTCTTTCGTCATTCTTGTTATTGGGCAAATGCATAAATAATATAACATAAACTTAATTTAAAAAGTAACGTCATTTGTAGAGTTCAAGTATTTTTAATTATTGTGCGTCATCTTTAAACATTATTGAAAACTGTCAAAGACATAAAAAATATACTTCTTTCAATTCAAGAAGTGGGAGTATTTTAATCCTTTTAAAATCTTTCAATTACTTTAAAACCATTCTTTGAAGTAATTCACTAGCATGAAATCAGCAATTGAGGTTTTATTAAAACGGATATTAGTGAGTTCTGTTGAAAGGAAATGAAAATGATATTTTTAAATGAATATTTCTCCGCAGATACGTGCATACAATGTAGTTAAAAAAGATAAAGTAAGTATTAGAGAAATCTAATAGAACTTTACTTATTAGTGCTGTTTTCCTTCCTATTTGTTTAAGTGTAAATGCATAAAGAATTAAAATGTTTAATGGATTCTCATTTCACTTAATTTACCTAAGATTAAAAATATTTAAAATCGTTATAATTAAGATTTAAAAATTTGTATTAATCATCATTGGAATTTTATTATGTACTTAAAATTTTTGCAAAAGAAATTTGTGAGTTAGAATTATTAAAGTACTATTAGTATTATAATAAAACACTGATACTACAATATATATTAAAACACACATACACACATAAATAACGCCTGCATTCAACTTTTAAAGGTGTATATAAATATTATACAGACATACAAACAATAAATACAATAAACCCAACTGGAGTGAAAAATTAGCCAGAGCCAGGAATCGAACCCGGAACCACAGTATACAAGACTGTTGCTCTAACCACTGAGCTACTCCGGCCGATGCCTGAATCTGCAATTTCTCACTAATAAACCATGTTGGGGAAGTCACCAGCCCTCTATACGAGCCTATTATTTATATATACCTTTAACTGTTGAATGCAGGCGTTATTTATGTGTGTATGTGTGTTTTAATATATATTGTAGTATGAGAGTTTTATTATAATGATCGTAGATCGATGTAATAGTAAAATCTATTCATCGTTCTCGGGTCATCCAAGGCTCTTGTATAGATGGCTGGTGACACTTCTCCAACATGGTTTATTAGTGAGAAATTGCATACGCAGGCATCGGCCGGAGTAGCTCAGTGGTTAGAGCAGCGGTCTGGTATACTGTGGAACCGGGTTCGATTCCAGGCTCTGGCTAATTTTTCACTCCAGTTGGGTTTATTGTATTTATTTTTTGTATCTCTGTATAATATTTATATATACCTTTAAATTATTAGTATTTATTATCACTATTGATATCTTTGTATCATGGTCTTTACTAGTTTTGTGCAAGACCGAATTTTAAAACCAATTTTATTATTGACTAGAATGAAACTGGGCACATATTTCTTCTGTGCGCATATACTAGATATATTTCTTACCAAACATTTTGGCTATAAAGAGTATGCAAATTTATCAATTTCATAATTTAAACACCTTCATAAACCGAATAAAACTTTAACAAAACATTAATGTAGCTTTATAAGATAATATCTGATACATGCGTTAATATGAAATCCAACCCTGTAATTCTGAAACATTCTATTCAAAATTACATTCGAATATTTTCCTTATTGTAAATCCTTCTTTTAAAATTTTAAAATACAAAAAAATGCACTAATTAGAAAAACAAAATCCCTTCCGGCTCGGTCTACAGGCACATGTAGATTTCGGTGTGTTTTCTCCTCCACCTCCTTTTTTGTTTTATTTTTTTTCTTGCTGTAAGAGTTGGTCCTATCAAAACATGTCCGTACAAAAGTTGTAGATAATAGTAAAAAGACTTTAAACGGATTTGATATCTCGTGAATTGACCAAGTTATGAGTTTATTTCTTCTTAACCCCTCCCCTTTTTTTGTTGTTTATAATTTTACTTTCATTATTATTATTATTATTATTATTATTTTTTTTTTTTTTTGCAGTAAGAGTTGGTCGAAAAAAAACTTGCCAGTATAAAAGTTGTAAATAATATTTATAAAATATATAACCAAATAAAGTGGATTGACATATTGTGAATTGCCGAAGTTCTGAATTTTTTTTCTTCTTAAAAATTACATTCGAATATTTTCCTTATTGTAAATCCTTCTTTTTAAAATTTTAAAATACAAAAAAATGCACTAATTAGAAAAACAAAATCCCTTCCGGCTCGGTCTACAGGCACAGGTAGATTTCGGTGTGTTTTCTGCTCCACCTCCTTTTTTGTTTTATTTTTTTTCTTGCTGTAAGAGTTGGTCCTATCAAAACATGCCCGTACAAAAGTTGTAGATAATAGTAAAAAGACTTTAAACGGATTTGATATTTCGTGAATTGACCAAGTTATGAGTTTATTTCTTCTTAACCCCTCCCCTTTTTTTGTTGTTTATAATTTTACTTTCATCATTATTATTATTATTATTATTTTTGCAGTAAGAGTTGGTCGAAAAAAAACTTGCCAGTATAAAAGTTGTAAATAATATTTATAAAATATATAACCAAATAAAGTGGATTGACATATTGTGAATTGCCGAAGTTCTGAATTTTTTTTCTTCTTAAAAATTACATTCGAATATTTTCCTTATTGTAAATCCTTCTTTTTAAAATTTTAAAATACAAAAAAATGCACTAATTAGAAAAACAAAATCCCTTCCGGCTCGGTCTACAGGCACAGGTAGATTTCGGTGTGTTTTCTGCTCCACCTCCTTTTTTGTTTTATTTTTTTTTTTCTTGCTGTAAGAGTTGGTCCTATCAAAACATGTCCGTACAAAAGTTGTAGATAATAGTAAAAAGACTTTAAACGGATTTGATATCTCGTGAATTGACCAAGTTATGAGTTTATTTCTTCTTAACCCCTCCCCTTTTTTTGTTGTTTATAATTTTACTTTCATCATTATTATTATTATTATTATTTTTGCAGTAAGAGTTGGTCGAAAAAAAACTTGCCAGTATAAAAGTTGTAAGTAATATTTATAAAATATATAACCAAATTAAGTGGATTGACATATTGTGAATTGCCGAAGTTCTGAATTTTTTTTCTTCTTAAAAATTACATTCGAATATTTTCCTTATTGTAAATCCTTCTTTTTAAAATTTTAAAATACAAAAAAATGCACTAATTAGAAAAACAAAATCCCTTCCGGCTCGGTCTACAGGCACAGGTAGATTTCGGTGTGTTTTCTGCTCCACCTCCTTTTTTGTTTTATTTTTTTTCTTGCTGTAAGAGTTGGTCCTATCAAAACATGTCCGTACAAAAGTTGTAGATAATAGTAAAAAGACTTTAAACGGATTTGATATCTCGTGAATTGACCAAGTTATGAGTTTATTTCTTCTTAACCCCTCCCCTTTTTTTGTTGTTTATAATTTTACTTTCATCATTATTATTATTATTATTATTTTTGCAGTAAGAGTTGGTCGAAAAAAAACTTGCCAGTATAAAAGTTGTAAATAATATTTATAAAATATATAACCAAATTAAGTGGATTGACATATTGTGAATTGCCGAATTTCTGAATTTTTTTTCTTCTTAAAACCCTATTTTTAAGACCCTTGAGGTCATTTTTAATACTATCAAAAATCTGTCTGTCCCCTTTTCCTAGATGTAATAAAAACTTTAAACTGATTCGATATGTATTATAATCTAGAAGTTCTGGGTTTTTTTCTGTTTTCACCAATCGCCTCCCCATTTTCTCCCCCTTCGTTAGATTTTGCACATTAACGAACTTGACCGAGATTTTCTGCCCATTGATTTTATGTATCAGCTTGAAAGTGATCTGTGGAGAATTGTGGACGTTATCGTGTCCATAAAAAGTGATATGCATGTATATATATATATATAGAGAGAGAGAGAGAGAGAGAGATACATAGATAGATAGATAAAATTTTGAACTGTGGGTAGTTTTGGGTTCTAGGGGTAATGATCGGCATAGATTTGCAAAAATTTTTCAGAAATTTCTAACAAGGAGTAGAAGGCAATAGGTTGTCTTTCTTACAATATCTACCAAAAATTAACCTGTGAATACAAAAATTAAATTGTTAGGGTCATATTGGTCTAAATATTTCAAAAAAATTTTATTGCTCAACAATTTTAAATTTTTGTTAAAAAATGTATCTACAGAAATATATATATTTTATTAACAGGCTTAAAAACTATTAACAGACTTATAAATCATAAGAATATTAAAGAATATCTAAAATCCTTACTTATAACTTCATCATATTCTTGATTTAAATATTGATTGTTCTATAAAATGTACAAAAATAATCTTCTCGGACTTTTAGATCTCTCTCTCTTTTGAATCATTCTCTTCAATTATGTGAAAGAAACAATCATATTTAAACAGAAGTACGACTTTTTTTATGTTTATCATGAACCATTTTTAACCATTTCGAAAAATGGTTATTGTCCTCGTCAGGGTAGGAAATCAAAAGCATATCTGAAGCTTTTTATTGGTTTAATCCGCATTTTATACGTTTTCTGATTGGTCTATACAGGAAACTGTACTTTTCCTTTTCTTTCAACAGAGATCTTCTGTTGCCACTATGACGAAAAAGTAATAAAAAAAATTAATAACTCAGAAACAAATTGAGATACAGCTTCCAAACAAGATGCATTTAAAAGCACATTTTTTTTCTCTATACGACGGTGTAAAATGTAATATTGTGGGATGTTTAGAAGTTTAAGAATGAAATTTCATTTAAAATTTGTAGTCAGATTTCTACGATGGAAAAGCCTTTTCCCGAACAGCCAATGAAATGCTTGGATAATACGTAAGTTTCAGGTGGGTAATACGTAAGTTTCAGGAAATCTGACGAGTCGCAGGCGATTTTTGTCGTTTGCAATTTTTACGTGTAATAACACTATTAATGTTTAATTCATGGCGTACGTAATATATGATCAACTCCGTGTGATTTTTTATGTCTTAAATTTTAGTCTTTGAAAAAATCATTTTCTAAATGGTCGTTGTAATTTGTAAAATTGCATTTTTTTTCTTTTTTCCGAAAGTCCTGGAAGTGTAATCACTTTATTTGTCAAGAAAACTGTGTTATTTACTTTCTACTTCCTAAAGAAGAAAGTATTGTTATCGAAATTGTTTCAATGGCCGGGTTTCTCTGGATTTACATGTTTTAGGGGTCAGAGATCCCGAAAAATATATTTATACAAAATATCTGTCGGCCCATCCGTGTGTCCGTTATTGTGTATGTCTTCTTGTTATCATCGAAAAGTGTATGAAGTTATGCATAGAATTGAACAAAATTTCATACATATATAAATTTGTCTATAGACATCAGGCAATGGCGGATCCAAGAGGGAAGTAATGGGGATCATGGCCCTCTTCTCTGCACACCAACGGAAATATACTAAATATCATTTAAAAAATTAAATGTAATTTTTCCCCACTCATTTCCACCCGAATCTTCCTATTTAAAGCTCCTCTCAGATCAAAATCAGGTAATTCTTATAATATTATAAATGTAAATGTGTGTCAGAAAGATTGAATGAAGTCAACGTCAAAACAGATGAATTAAATGTCTTTGTACCTTTACATATACACAGATTGTAAAAACGAAATGAACATAGGCTGTGCTTCAATTATATTATTCAAATAAATATTTTACTTAATAATTAAAAAAATTATATTTTTAATACAGAATCAATTGAAATTTTTCTGTAAAATTTAACCATATTTCTTTTTACGTTGCCAAAAAGTAAAAACTCGGGATAATAATTTCTCCTCATGAATTAATTTTAAATTGAATGATTTTCACGCGAAAAAAAAAATGAAACTAGAAAACTTGAATTCTGCTATTTCAGAATTTAGTGTCGGCCCCGATGAAAAAGAAAATATATATGCATATATAAATAGTACAAAGCATATTTCAATTTTAAGATTTAAAGCACACGGTTTTATTTTATGTAATATGACGTCATTCGCATCCGCTTAAGAATTACACATTTGCGATCCACTCTTAAACATCTACAGTAAATTAGGCATAGGACAGGGATGGCGAACCTATGGCACGCGTGCCAAACTTGGCACGCGATAGAATATTTTCGGCACAGCGGTGAAATCCTAAAACGAAATAGAATTAAGTTAAACAAAATATGCAAACTTTTACGATCTGGGTTTTTCTTTCTTTTCTTTTTCTTTTTTTTTTTTTTTTTCTTATTATATTAGAAAGCAACTAATTGAATTTATAAATTATTTCAGTGTCGGCTCAATAAGTTATCAAATTTGGAGAAGGTTTGTAGCATATCAAAATAAAAATATCACGCATTAGAAGCAAAATTCCTAATCATGAAACTAAAGCGACTTGGTATAAAATATATAATCTTCACAATTGTTCGCTCTATTTATTCCTGAGTGTCATTATTTTAGGAAATGATACGAAAATCTTAAATACTAGAAATCCAAACCACTTGTTAGATAACCCGAATTCAGCTAGCATCCCATTAAAAGTGAGTAGGTTGAACACCGTATTAATATTTGGCATAACCGACATCGCATTCAGCATTTTATTAATTTAAGATATATGTTAGCCTAGATATTAGATGTATATTGCTCCATATTTTTAAATCCCAATGAATAAAAATCTAGAATTTTGATCTACTAAATTACTTTTTGGTGCTTGGCACGTCATGGTCATGTAAAATCTTTTTTGAAAGAAAATGGGCACGGGGATGTAAAAAGGTTCGCCGACCCTGGCATAGGACGTCAGTATCGCGAATTAATACACAAATGCAGCAAAAAGATGCAGTCATTAAAGAAAATCGACCAAAAAACGGCTGTCTAATGATTCTTAGGCCTTTATTTGTTTGTAACTATATATTCTTAAAATTAAATATAGTTTATAGTAGCTCCATGTTTCAAGAGAAGTCATTCGTTTATGTTTTTTTTTTTTTTTTCAAAATAGCACGTATTTTAATTACATTTTCTTTCTGTTGTTATGAAAAAATGGCAACGGAAATATATAATTAGCATTTTACAACCAATTTTCTTTACTTTCTATAGAAATGAAGTACTTCTGCTGCCAATATTAAGCAAATGGCTCCAAAAGCTACAAAAAAAAAAATAATAATAATAATAATATTTCAAAAATAAATGGCGATGCAATTTTCAAGCGAATTGCATTAAAAGTACTTTTTTTTCCCAATACTGCGGTATAAAAACCGAAAATTTGCGATGCTTAGAAGTTTAAAAAATTGCTATAGAGTATTTAATCGCACTGCTTTGTTTTATGGCTGGCTTCTGTAAGGTAACGTTATTTTTTGAAGACGACGCAAAATAAGCTAGAGAAAGAAATAGCATATACCGTACCGGGGGCTAATAAATAAATTTCAAATAGGTACTCTCAGTATGACGTCAATCATAATCTTTTGCTTGGAAACTTACTCCAAACAAGCGGTTGCTACGTTGTATTTTCTATTTCATCTGTATATTACAGTTATAAATTATAGCTATATCTCACAGCTAAGTTTTTTAATACTTTATAAACATACTTTATACATTTTCTACCAATTATATTAAATAAGAAGTGAAACGTAGCAACTGTTTCTTTGGAGGTTTATCGTCTGCGCATAAATAATGTAAAGATTTTTAAATTTAAAATGGATAAAAAACTCTTAAAAAATGTTTGGGAAAATAAAGATATAGAAAATGTCAATAATATGTACCGTAAAATTATCCATGCCGAAAATGATGTCATTAGCATCAAAACCCGGAATAAAAATTTCTTCTCACTAATTAATTTTCTATTAAAGATTTTCACGTCAAAATGCAAATGAAATAAAAAATTTAAGAATAAAAAAAAAGAAGAACATATCGCCATATTGGAAATTATACATAGAATGACACTAAGTGTATAACGCTTCCGGGGTTGAATTCATCCGTTTCCTGATAATCCAAACGCGGCCATGTAAGGCTTAAGCATTTTGATGCCGTATTTGCCGACTGCCTTATTTAATCTGTCTATCTATTCGTTGTGTAACAAATTCTTCTTCAATTCTTCGCTATACTGATGGCCAGGGTTCGAGTCCTGGCTTGGAATCTTTGTCACTATGTTGGCCTTTGCGTCTTTTAAGCAATTACTTAGAAATTTGATTTTCATTTGAAATATTGTATCCAAGGCGAATGTTTCCCTCTGGAATATTTTCTATGCATTAATATAGTTTCTATCGATGCTGGATTTAATTATATTCCGTGTTTGCCCCAGGTTGGTGGCTCACGGTAGATATTCCATCTTGTGCTGCGTTTGTAGCGTTGCCAACATATAATAGTGAGAATTTTTCCTTGCTGGGTATCGTTCCAAGTGGTTTAGTCGGTAGAATGTCAGTGCGCTATACTGATGGCCCGGGTTCGAGTCCCGGCTTGGAATCTTTTTCACCATGTTGGCCTTTGCGCCTTTTAAGCAATTACTTAGAAATTTGATTTTCATTTGAAATATTGTATCCAAGGCGAATGTTTCCCTCTGGAATATTTTCTATGCATTAATATAGTTTCTATCGATGCTGGATTTAATTATATTCCGTGTTTGCCCCAGGTTGGTGGCTCACGGTAGATATTCCATCTTGTGATGCGTTTGTAGCGTTGCCAACATATAATAGTGAGAAATTTTCCTTGCCGGGTATCGTTCCAAGTGGTTTAGTCGGTAGAATGTCAGTGCGCTATACTGATGGCCCGGGTTCGAGTCCCGGCTTGGAATCTTTTTCACTACGTTGGCCATTGCGCCTTTTAAGTAATTACTTAGAAATTTGATTTTCATTTGAAATGCCGTATATATATATATGTATATATATCAATGCATTATTATAATAAATAAAATTTTGTATTTTGTAGGGAAAATAATTTGTAATTTAATAGCAGAATTTGAGAAAATAAATTGTTAATGTAATTAATAGTTGCAATTTACTTATGTGATAAAAGATGATTTTTAATTATCAAAATTTATTAAAGGTTTCTTTTAGGCATGTTTAAAAAAAGTCGGGATTTTCTCTGTTCAACTTTTTAAAATTTAAGTTATATAATTATTATTTTGGCAATTAATAAAAAAAAGTAAACTTTCTGTTGGAATTGTCTTTTATTTTACCCCTTACCATCAGATAAAATAGTTAATTGACAATATATTTTTAAATAGCGTTATTAGTACTAATTTGAATGGTTTTGTGAAATATTTCTTCAAATTTTGTGAGTGAAGTTCATTTGCATACTTTATATCAGTATTTTACCAATTCAATTAATAATTTTCTTGCCAATTAAATTTCAATGAAAAATGGGCTGTTTTTACTTTACCCCACCTGACCCTATTAGTCGAACAAGACAAAATTTATTACTTCACAATTCTGTTTATAATGCAATGCTATATATATATATTTTTGAAAATGCAAACACGTCATTCTGACGGGCTATATTCTAGTAAAACAGAAATGTTGAAGCATTTCTTAATAATATAAGTGGCATGAATTAGAATAAGTACGGAAATCAAAAATACACAATTTGACAGCAAATACCCACTAAAGTACGCTCTTCGAATAGCATTCTCCAGTCATTGTCTTTTCGGTTTACGCAGAGAGATTCGTTGATTCTCACGATTTTACTTGACCTTCCGTTTTTCAATAGTTGCAGTTTTATTTTCGCAATTTTTTATCTTATTTGGCATAACATTTCACTTTTTACATGGTTTCTTTTAACTTACAATTTTATGTTTGCGTGTGGCAGTCAAATATTGTTACTCATTTTTCCATCCACTTCCTGTTGACACAGAGTTTTAACATTTGCAATACATATGTATTCCTGAAAGCAATACATGAATTGGACATTGATTTTTTTTAAATTCAATCTTTAAGGGGGGCAGTTTACTTAATAGTTAAGTTTGATTTCCTATGGCTAAATCAGCATCAGCTTTAACATTGAATATTTATTGAATAGTACTAATGATAGAGTTACCACAATAGCGCCAAATTTTTCCAACTTTTCGAAATACTGCCAAGTTTGGCCACAAAATATGTTGCCTTATATGATACCAACTTGGCGATAGCTGGCTAATTTGGCAAAATTTCCATTTAAATCCATTAATCTTCTATAATCGAGCTCACTGCAATTTAATCTAAACTCTGTGCTGTTAAGGTTTTTTTTTCAAGACTTTTCTTCTTTTTTAGTGCATTTTAAAAAAATATATTTTTTTCTACATTTTTGTGAATTTTAATGAAAGCATGCTTTTCAAAAAAAAAAAAAAATATATATATATATATATATATATATATATATATATATATATATTCATTTATTTATGACTGAGTTATATTAAAGATCTATAAATAAGTGAAATGTTTTTCTTAAATAATATATTTATCTTCTTTTTTTTCTAATGCTACGTGAACGACGTCACGGGTAACTGCTACTTTCTGATATATTCGTCAAGTCATTTTTAATCTCAAATTCTTAAACACTCTCTCAAGTCTTAAGTGCACTTATTGTGAAACTATATGATACTTCATTGTCCGGTGGGTTGCAGGGCACTGTATGTGATTAAATAGTTTTCGATTTTTCGACAAAAACAAAGAGCCTTACGAAAAAATTCCTTAAAATTTGACTTTTCAAACTAAATTTCGGAAAGTGTTTCTTTGTTATAACATTTCTGTGTCTGTAAATCCTGAAACTTGTTTATAAATGCTAACTTTGACAACAATTTCTGAATGAATCTTTGCCTTTATAAGAAAATGGGAAACGCTTTAATTTCTTGATATCCGAACAAAATCAGTAAATTTTATATTTTTACAAATATTAATGCAATTTTTTCCCTATAATCCATAACTTTAAGTTATTTACCTTATTATCAGGTTTTACTTTATTTTCGATGTGCAGCTTATATACTTTATTTTGTATACGTCCTTCATATATTTAAAAGCATTTTCATTTTTTTAATATTTTCTTTATTTATATTAAAAAAGGCCACATCATTTTAAATTGTTTTTAAAAACTATATATTATTTTACAATTCTATATAAAAAAACATTACATTTAACTTCACTTAGTATTCCCTTTTACTATCCATTTATATACTTTGTATTTCGTCCGTTCACAAATATTTCACAAAGTTACAGTTCAATCCATTCCAAAATTGTGGATGTAGTTTTAAGTCTATAAAAACTCTTCAATTTTCCATAATAAAATTATCACTTCTTCTAAGTATCTTTTTATAAAAGTTCGTTCCTTTATAAGTTATTTTTAACACATTATCCTATTTTCCATTCTTGTCTATTTAAAAGTTTCAATTTCATTTAATCCTTAAAAACATAAAAAGTTCTAAAATTCATATATAACTTACTATATTACTTTCCAACATTCATAGTTCTTTCGTCTTATCCTAACGTTTTTCTAGTTAACTAAATTCATCATAAGTTCCGATGTATACTATTATGCTTGCTGCATTATATAAAGAGAAATAACGTTTTCACCCTTCACTAGAGCGTCCTCAGTTTCAACTAAAGATTCGAAGTTTTTCTGGCTTGAGATCATTTCCATTTTCCCATTCTTTTCCCCCTTATTTTCAAAATTTCCCCTTCATGTAAAATTTTTTTACATCTGTTATCTAGCGTAGCATGTGTCATATCGTTACATAAGTTCTCATCTTCTAAATCAATTTCTATTGCCTCTTGTAGTAATGCGCTCTGGAAGTTGTTATAATTAGCTAACTTTTCCACTGTTATTGTGTTTAAGTACAAGAGGGTTCTTATATTTAGTCTTGAAATAGCGGTTTTCTGGCTTTTGGTTTTTAAATCATATATATGCTCTTTTAATCTTTCACTTATCTTTCTTTTTGTCATGCCAATATATTTTATTTCTTCATTTTCAGTATTTTTCCCTTTAATTTTGTAAATTCCCGCTGTTTGTAGTTCTGGGTATTTCTCAACATCATTTCTCAGTAGATTAAATAAAGATGGGTTGGGGGTTATTGAGACTTGTTTCCCTAGTTTTTTCATTTCACGTTTTAACTTTAAAGATAGTCCATTCATAAATGGGAGAGGTGGTGTATATTCTTGTTTTCTTTGAGCAGGTTGAATTCGGTTAACTCTCTCTTTAACCCTTGTAATCAATTTATGTATTGTCTTTTGTGAATGTCCTACCTTTTGACCTATTTTTTCGATTATTTTTAGTTCCTCGTTTAGTAATTCTTCTGTCGAACATATATAAATTGCTCTATTAATATAAGTATTTAATGCCGCTAATTTATATGTAATAGGGGTATTTGTTGTTCTTGGGATTATTGTAAGGTTTGCCGTCGGTTTCCTATATACTGTTGTTTGTATTTCATTATTTTTATGCATTATTTTAACATCTAAATATGCCAAAGACCTGTTATTTTCTTCTTCTAAAGTAAACTGTATATTTTCATCATATTGGTTAATTTCATTTAATAGATTTTTTAGGTTTACTGTTCTATTTGTTATAATATAAATGTCGTCCACGTACCTAACCCATAAACGTATTTCATTTTCATAATCTTGAATTATATTTTTTTCCAGTCTCCGCATCTTCCATTCTGCAATTACATTGGATATGGGTGACCCCATACGTACACCTTTCAATTGTTTATATATTTTGTTATTAAATATATAAACAATATATTTAATAACATCTTAACATATATTTAACAACATATATTTAATAACATCTTAACATATATTTAACAACATATATTTAATATATGTTGCTTTAAATATATGAAGGATGTATACAAAATAAAGTATTGCTACACATGGAAAATAAAGTAAAATCTGATAATAAGGTAAATAACTTAAAGTTATGGATATTATATGTAAAATACAGGTTTTAAATAAACAGATTTATCTGTGAATAACTTATTAATGCCATTTTTTTTTGTTTTTATGAATGACAATGACTTTGCTAAATTATCAAAAATGTAGTTAGTTGGGATTTGGGAACAGCTTTCTATATAAAAATTTTCATCAAGAGATGTGATCCCTTCCACCCTCATCCCCGCTAAAAAAACGAAATCTATGACATACCGCCCCCCCCCCCTCTAAATGGTGAGCAGAGTCCGCTCTTGTGCCAGGTTCCAGCTGAAAATGGGGATTTTGTCCCAGAAGGAAGCGCTGTGATAGCGATTTTTTTCGATTTTCCGTAGTTCTGTTGTATATCGTCAGTGCATGGAACGATCGGCAATTTGTTTCTAGCTAAATCGTGAATTCTTAAGGGGTCTCAGGACTCTTAAATCTTTAAAATTTTCGAAATTTAAATTTTTTTAGATATTAAACTACTATCTTTTCTGAACATTTTGATATAAATGTTTCCTTGGAATTCCTATTAAAACAGAAGTTATGGCTTTTAGAATTATACACGCTCAATAGCTGAAGCGGCGTTTCAGAAACTTTGAAGTCTATTTTCTGCAAATGACGTTTTTGGGCATTACGCGCATATATCTCAAAAAACTTCTGAATTTATTTTCATGAAATTTTCAAAACATATGTTTCATGTTTGTCTGTATAAACTGAACCTAAATTTTCCTTCTTATTGTTCAGAAATATATTCTTTATAGGTGATTATACTGTTGAAAATTTCTAAATTTTGCATTAACTAAATACAACTTTGTATTAAAAATAGAAAAATGCTTTATATACAAATTTATTTAGGTTCAGAGTAATTATTACAATGCGAAGCATAAGTAGGACCCAAAATTTCCCTTCTACTTGCAAAGTTTATTTTGTAATCGTGCGCATAATCTGTTATGCCGATTTTCCGCTCGTCAAATGTCTGACATTTTGGAGCCCACTGTAAATTCTAATTCTGCATCTTGTAATTTTTCAAATACATGAAATAAAAGAAAATACTTATATCTTTTATTCTAATATAAAATTTTGTCTTAAAATCAATTACCTTTTAAGATATTATATGTTGAAAATGGTCTTTTGTTTTTCGATTTTTTCAATTTTAAGAGTCCTGAGACCCCTTAATCATCTGACCTACAAGTGACTAACGAAAAATATTGATTTTATTTCTTTCTTTTTTCTGAAAGAGAACGTTTTGTAATCGAGATCTTCATCGACCTCAGGTTTTCGACGGATTTACACGTTTTACGGGTCAAAGATAATGTAAAATATGTTTATATAAAATATCTGTCTATCCGTGTGTCCGCTTTGAACCATCAAGAAGTGTACGTAGTTATGTATGGAACCGACACAAATTTTTTGTTTATGTTTTTGGATATGTCAACAGTCCTCATTGAATTTGAAAATATTCGGCCGGAAGGGGGCGCTGTAAAAGCAAATTTTTTGCCATATCCATTATTGTACCATCGAAATGTTATGAAGTTATGAATAGAATTGAACAAAATTTTTAGTGTATGCTTTTGGCTACGGCCTGTAAGTACTCCTTGTATTTGAAATATTTTGCCGAAATAGGTCGCTGTAATAGCAATTTCTGTGTAATTTTCAATATTGTATCATCGAAAAGTGTATGAAGTTATACATAGAATTGAACCAAATTTCTTGTGTATGATTTAGCTATGGCCAGAAGGTCCCACATGAATTTTGGAACAATCCGCCAAAAGGGGATGCTGTAATAGTGATTTTCCATAGATTTTTCATAGGTCAGTTGTGAATCTGCCGTTCATACAGCTACGGTTAATTCGCTTCCAGCTAACTCGGCCTTTGTCAAGGTGTTGATGTGGAATAACGAAAAATATGGATTTTACTAAATATTATGATTGAAATTAACTTGTTTTTCTCCCGTTTAGTAATATGAATCAGAAACTTATGTTGAATATCAAATTTGTGTAGTATAGAATTAATAACACTGGGGGATTAACATGTGTAAACCTTTTCGAAATATTAACATGTATGTGAAAGAAGAAAATTTTGAGTCTGGCACATCCGACTAGTTAATATTATGATCGAGATTAAAACTTTTTTACTCCGATTAATAAAATGATGCAGAATTTAAGGGGTCTCAGAGGAGTCTTACTTTTTAACTGGCGTTGCAATTTAGCAGTATGTTATATATAATTTTTTTTTCTCAGTTTCTATAAAACATAAATGCATAAAATTTTTAAATATATAATATGCACATGTAACGAACGGTATGTTTCTGCTCTGAGTTATAGATGTCATATATGATTTATAAGTTTTATATGAGTTATATGCATATCACGAGATAGATTTTTAAGTTTTGATAAGACACCACTAGGGGCCACTAACTAAAATGCAGGGTTAGATTTTCTAGTTTTAAAAAGACTATATCATCTGGCAGCAATAGACAAAAAGTATGCACTGTCGTAATTTCTTTTAAATATGATTTTTAATGTTTGCTTAGATTTAATTTTTCTTTTCATATACTTTATTCATGATTTTAATTGATTTTGTCTTTGATAAATTTAATTAGGCTTTACAAATGCTGAAAAACAAATGACTCACACAATTGTGCGGGTCCGGGTTTTACCGTTTCCAAAATGGGCACAATTTCTAATATATAATTTTTTTTTTTTTAAGTGATTTTTTTTAAACTTATGTTCTTAGCAATTTATTTTTTATTAATTACATTTTTAAACCGGATTAATTTTAAATAGGTTTGTACTATTCGTGATTTCTATTTAAAATATTCATGATTTCTATTTAAAATTGATAGTATTAAATATATAATATGCACATGTAACGAACGGTATGTTTCTGCTCTATGTTATAGATGTCATATATGATTTATAAGTTTTATATGAGTTATATGCATATCACGAGATATATTTTTAAGTTTGATAAATTCATTCCATTTTGTCGACACAGCAAGTAAGCCACAAGGAATAAATAATAAATTATGGAAAATTCAGCAAATGCTCGGCAGATTCCGTAGTGTCTGCATGAATTTAGCAGAAGATCAAGGAAAATTTTCCATAGATGAGCAGACGATTCCTTTTTACTTTCTTCTATCTTCAACAGAAGAAAGTATTGTAATCGAAATTTTTTCGACTTCCGGTTTTCGACGGATTTACAAGTTTTAGGGGTCAGAGATACCAAAAAACTTGTTTATAGAAAATATCTGTCTGTCCGTGTGTCCGTCCTTCCGTCTGTCCGTCTGTCTGTCGCCATTGTACCATCAAAAAGTGTATGAAGTTATGCATGGAATTGAACCAAATTTTTATTTTAAGTTTTTGGCTATGGCAAGGAACGTCAGTGAGCTATACTGATGGCCCAGGTTCGAATCCCGGCTTGGAATCTTTTTCACTATATTGGCATTTGCGCCTTTTTAAGCAATTACTTCGAAATTTGATTTTCATTTGAAACATTGTATCCAAGGCGAATGTTTCTCTCTGGAATAATTTCCATGTATTAATATAGTTTCTATCGATGCTGGATTTAATTATGTTTCGTGTTAGCCCCAGGTCGGTGGTTCACGATAAATATTCCATCTTGTGCAGCGTTTGTAGCCTTGCCAACAGATAATAGTGAGAAATTTTCCGAGCTGTGTATCGTTCCAAGTGGTTTAGTCGGTAGAACGTCAGTGCGCTATACTGATGGCCCGGGTTCGAATACCGGCTTGGAATCTTTTTCACTATGTTGGCCTTTGCGCCTTTTAAGCAATTACTTCGAAATTTGATTTTCATTTCAAACAGGTCCTCCATGAATTTGGAAAAAAATCGTCGGTAGGGGGCGCTGTAATAGCGAATTTTGTGCGATTTTGAATATTGTACCATCTAAAAGTGTATGAAGTTATGCATAGAATTGAACCAAATTTTTATTTTAAGTTTTTGGCTATAGAAAGCAGGTCCTCCCTGAATTTGGAAAAAAATCGCCGGTAGGGGGCACTGTAATAGCGATTTTTGTGCGATTTTGAATATTTTACCATCCAAAAATGTATGAAGTTATGCATAGAATTGAACCAAATTTTTATTTTAAGTTTTTGGATATGGCAATCAGGTCCTTCCTGAATTTGGAAAAAAGTCGCCGGTAGGGGGCGCTGTAATAGCGATTTTTGTGCGATTTTGAATATTGTACCATCCAAAAGTGTATGAATTTATGCATAGAATTGAACCAAATTTTTATTTTACGTTTTTGGCTGTGGTAAGCAGGTCCTCCTTGAATTTTGAAAAAAATCGCCGTAGGGGGCGCTGTAATAGCGATTTTTGTGCGATTTTGAAAATTGTACCATCCAAAAATGTATGAAGTTATGCATAGAATTGAACCAAATTTTTATTTTAAGTTTTTGGCTATGGCAAGCAGGTCCTCCCTGAATTTGGAAAAAAATTATCCGGTAGGGGGCGCTGTAATAGCGATTTTTGAGGATTTTGAAAATTGTACCATCCAAAAATGTATGAAGATATGCATAGAATTGAACCAAATTTTTATTTTAAGTTTTTGGGTATGGCAAGCAGGTCCTCCCTGAATTTTGAAAAATTCGCCGGTAGGGGGTGCTGTAATAGCGACTTTGAATATTGTACCATCGAAAAGTGTATGAAGTTATGCATAGAATTTAACGAAAAAAGAATTAAGTTCTTGGCTATAGAAAGGAGATCCCCCCTGAATTTGTAAAAAAATCGCCCGTAGGGGGCACTGTAAAAGCGATTTTTCTTCGATTTTTGTGCCATTCTGAATATTGTACCATCGAAAAGTGTATGAAGTTATGCATAAAATTTAACCAAATTTTTTGTGTTTTTTTTTGGTCATGGCAAGAAGGTCCTCCTGAATTTGGAAAATTTCTGCCGGTAGGGGTCGCTATAATTGCGATGTCTGTACCATTTTCATTATTGTAACATCGATAAGTGTATGAAGTTATGCATAGAATTGAACCACATTTTTTGTGTATGTTTCTGGCTATGGCAAGCAAATCCTCCCTGAACTTAAAAAAATTCTGCCAGAAGGGGGCGCTATAATTGCGATCGCTATGCCATTTTCATTCCTGTACCATCGAACAGTGTTTAAAATTGTGCATACAATTGAACCAAAACTTTTTGTGCATGTTTTTTGATTTGGCCAACAGGCCCTCCTTGAATTTGGAAATATTGCGCGGTAAAGGGGCTCTGTGATAGCGATTTTTGTATACTTTTCTTGATTTTTCGTTGTTCTATTGTGCATCGGCGGCTCGTGCAGTGGCGGGAACTCGCTTTCTGCTAAGCCGGCTATTCGCAAACACCTGATAACAACAGAATAAGGAAAAATTAATAATTTTAACAAATATCATGATATAGATTAACTCGTTTTTAGTTCGTTTAATTGACTGGAGCAGAAATTTAAGATGAAAATCAAAATTGGTATAGTATTGAACTAATAATATTGAAGTATTAACATGTGTAAATAGGTTTTGAAATATTAAGATGTATAAGATAGAAGAAAGTTTTGGGATTGGCATATCTAACAAGTTTTAGGACGTTCTTGAGTAAAGCAGTATATAAAAAACAAACCACACTCTATTGTAACAGTATCACCTGGCATAGTTTTAAATTTTGTAGTTTGCCAAGGGGAAAGTACAGACCTAGTCCAAAAGGATCAGGGCTTAGGACCTGCTGTAGTCCCTACTCTGGTTCAGACCTAGTTCTATGTACTTCGATCGGTATTTCAACAAAATACCGCTGCTGGAAAAACTAAAAAAAAAAGAAATTTGAAGGATCAAGCCCAATTCAAACGGACTGAAGGGCATACCATTTGTCAACGGCTCTTAAGAGGGGTGCGAGCATTGAGCGCATCACAGAAAAAGAAATTGTAGTGGTCTGTTCAAAAACAAAAATTGTTTCAAACATTTTCATTGTGGCTGAGGAAAATTATCTCAATAAACAACAACTTTTTTTGCTTAAACTTTTATTTTTAGATGTTTGCACACGTAATCCCAAACTACACAACTGTGTAGTTACAGCCCAAAAACGGCTGCATTAAGCCCGAACCCACACAATTGTGTGGGTCCTCTCTTGGTATAATCTGACATGGGGTATTTTTTAATTTTTTTTTTCAATCAAATACGGTCCTATCGGTAAGGGGAAACCACCCAAACTTTAAATTTCTACCAAAAAATCTCCCGGTCTTAAAGGGTTATAATATTCTATATTGAAATTTCATTTTACTTTTGTTATAAATAACTTTGATAAAAATTTTAAACTTGTTTCTTAAATTTTATGCTTGCGTGCAACATTTTTCTCAAATTAATAAAGGAATTTGCAATGAAAGTTGCTAAATATCTTCATTTTAAGATAAAGAATAACTTTTACTTCAAATTTAGTATTATAATTGCATTATTTAAAATTGGAAAATTTTCAATAAAAGAATGAATTTTATCAAAATTTTATATTTTAAATTTAAATTTGAAATAAAATAAATAAATTATTACCGTACAAATGAAGTATACGTTCAAGATACATTAGTTTTATATCATTATCAATATTTTGGGGTGCTCTTGAACCAGTAGTTTTGCTACAGTCTTGCGCGCAGTGCATGCAAGCCAAAAACAATTTAAATTTTTTTATCAAATCCAAACATTAAAAAAAAATTCAACATAGAATATTAAAAAATATATTTTAAGTAGAAGATGTATTAGGTTGTTTACATTAAAAATTTCGTGCATTTAATTTTTATAGAAACTCTGAAACAAATTAAACGTGGCATGTAGCTAAATTGCAATCCGGTAAAAAGTTAAACTCCTGCGACCCCTTAAGAAGAAAATCAAACTTAGTCTAGTATTTGATTGTATAGAGTAAGAGGAACTGCTCAGATGTGGAAATAAAATCTGTAGAGCATAATGTTTCTCCTGGTTTCCGTTATTAATGACTTAATATATATATATATATATATTTCTTTGTATAGCCGTAGCTGAATCCACCGAAAACGCAACAAGAGTCGGGATGAATAAAAAATTGTACTACTACAATATTTGGTGAAAACCCATGTATGATACGGGCCAGGACGAAATTAAAAAGTTTATGAAAAAAATGTATGTATGGATTCCTCACTGCCGGCACCACAGATTTACATCGCGACATTGTGTAGTCCGGTCATAAAGGTGCCGCCTGAGCATGTTCAAATTGCCATACTGGTTATCACCAGTCGTTCATAGAACGGGGCGTTGTCCGGAAGACTAATGATTTATGTTGTAAAGGCCACGGAAAAGAAGTGATTATTTCTTACAGTTATTAGTACACTGTCAAATATATATATATATATGTGTGTGTGTGTGTGTGTGTAATTCTACAGACGTAAAGTTATAGAAAACTGCATGCTTACTAGGGTTTTATCTGTACACTGTACAAAAAAAAAAGATGTAAACCTACTAAGCTGATGAAAAGCTACTGATAAAAAGCTACAGAAATCTGTAGCTTTACAAAAGGATCTACTAAATTTACAGTAATTTTATTAAATTTATCTGTAACCCGGGTTGAAGTTACATAAAAGTTCTAGGCATCCCAGTTTACTAAAAAATTCTTAATTACCTTACAGATTTTTTTTATTACGGTGCAAAAGTGTATCTCTTACATAAATGTTTGTTCTTGACGTTACATGAAAAGATCTAGAAATCCCAGTATCCTAGAAAAATTTTAGTAAGTTTACAGATTTTTTTTTTTCAGTGTAGTGTTGGGCGTGTGAGGATTTTGGGTAGACAGCTCTTAAAGAGCGCGAATTCTGAGAAAGGGGAGAATATTAATAAGCAGTACTTCTTACGAAATGTACAAAAAGACAGTCCCCATAAGATGTGAAGACATTAAATTAGAAATTAAATGTTTTATTTTCTCAGTAACTACATTTAGAACTCTAATTTCAGTTTAGTGGTTTTCAAATTAGTTCAATAAATTACCACAAACGTTTTTGCATTAATTGCAGTACGATTTGATATAGAGAAAAAAAAATTCTCCTCCTATTCCATTAAATTAACCATTCAGAAATACACTCTGCACAGAATTCTTCTGAAGTTTTAGATTCAGATTGGTGTATAAATGTTTCGGTGTATTAAAAATTATCAGTGAAAAGATTAAGAACTATTTTGAAAATAAAAGTTGTAGATTCACTTTAGATTTTAATATGATAAAATCCTACAGATATATTTATATATTTAAGATTGTTACTTTTTTTTTTAAATTTAAAGTAGCTCGAAAAGGAATCTTGAAATACGAACTCTTCCAAACTCTTATTTTATTTTTAGTCTGTACTTTTGATGCGTAAAATTTTACACAATTCATAGAAATAAATTTCTACATAAAATTGTTGAAATGTGAGATACACTGTATGAATTTTAAAAAGCTCACTATTTTCCTTAAAAGACAACAAAGATATTTATAATATTGGTGTTAGAAGTTAAAATATACATTTAATTTAAATTTCGTAGTACTTTCAGCCTACAAATCGTCGGTTATCGTCAGGGAATATTTTTATTATTCAAATAATAGTTAAATTAATAAAAATAATGGCCACGGAACTGCAAGTACTAGACCGAAAGTACTAGAAAATTTAAATAAAATGTATGTTTTTAACTTGTAGTATCCATATTATTATTATCTTTGTCGCATTTTAAGTAAAACGAAATGCTTTTTAAAGTTCGTATTGTGTACTTTGTGATTGAATAACGGTAAAAATTACATTTCGCCTTATGATTTTATAGTTGAAATATATTTTGGGTAATTATTGAATAATTAGTTGTTGAAAATTCCTATTTTATTTTTATATATTTAGTATAAGGCTAAACATTATCTATAAATCGTGAACAGAAAATTTTTAATCTGTAATATGTTCTATCCCAAACTCTTTTAATAAATATTGGGAATAGCAAAATTCAGTCTAAAATCTTTGCCGAAAATTATAGTTTCGTCGAAAAACGTATTTTAATCAATCCTCTGATAAAATCTAGAAATATACACAGATTTTTTTTAATTGATTTAAACCTTCGTGAAAATAAGCATAATTATTAAAAATCACTTAAATGTATCTTCAAAAACATTAAAAGACTTTTGAATAATACATTTTGAAAGAAATCATCAAGGAATTTAATAAAACTGGATACAATAGAGAATTTCAATTCAAATTGTGTATGATCAAATCTGTTGTTGTAACTAATTATCGATAGAATTGAAAGAAGGAATTTAAATTCTGCATATAGATTCGAAAACAATAGTCACATCTATTACTTTCTCGGAATTAAAAATAAAAGCATTTTGTACGGATAATGAAAAGAATATTTTCGGAAAATTCAAGTCTTTTTCTTTTTAATTTTAACATTAAATATGGAAATGGAATTTTATCAATAACCATGTATAAATATTTATTGTATCCTAAGAGCAATTGAATCTTATTTATAAAGTATTTGAATATGCTTATGAGGAACATAATTAGCTAATTCATGGCATTCGTGAGAAAGAGAATTTGCATTGTTTATGATATATGAAGAAGAAAAACCATATTTATTTTATATTTTATTAGAAATTTTCTTATGTAAAAAGCGTATATAAAGAAGTTTTAAGAAAAATATTTTGATTTTAATTCTCTACTTTTAATGCATACTTTTAAAAAGTTACTTGGATTAATTATGTTGATTGTGTTCATAATAGAATATTTTCTAATAATATTATAAATATTTATACAAAAATTACTACTGCAACAATAATATTACTGGATGTCCATAATTAAACGACTCTTCTGTATGGTTGTCTATAGACAAAACTATTGTTTTAAAGTTGTGTAATTTTGAGAAATACATAATAATGGGATAGAAATATGTTTAAGCAAAAAAAAAAAAAAAAAATATATATATATATATGTTTCAAAATTTTGCCTCCAGAGAGCTATTTTTAATAAATTACCCATTTAAAATTACGCTAGTTTAGAAATTTTTCTTACCGGGTATTCATAATTAAACGATCCTACTTTAAATTTTTCTGTAGAGGAAACTATTGTTCAGAATGTTGTGAAATTTTGTGGAAAATATAATAAAGATATGGAAATGTGTTTGAGCGAAGAAATAATTCCAGGCTCTTTTTTAACGAATTACACATTTAGCATACATTTACAATAGTTTAATAAATATTGTTATAACAAAAAAATATTCTGCATGACTGTCATCATTTTCAGATGCTATCTGGGATCCTAAGATAGCATGTTCCAAATTTGACCGCAGTGTGTTCTGGGAAATGCAAGGAACAGGTCGTGAAATACTGTCTTTAGAATCAGATTAAGTTAATAAATAAAGTTTCTAAACTAGCGTTATGCTAAATGTGTAATTTATTAAAAATAGACCTCTGGTGGCATTTTTTTCTTTTGCTTAACCAAATTTACCATTCCTTTATTATGTCTTTCACAAAATCCCACAACTTTATAAACAATAGTTTTGTCTGTAGACAACTTTAAAGTAGGTTTGTTTAATTATAGACTTCCAGTGGAATAACGGGTATCTACATATACTTATTTAATATGAAATAAAAGAAAATGAAATATTCTTCTTGGTAAGGAAAAAAATAATACAAAATGGATATCACGGTTTTTAACAAGAAGCTTTGCGAAGCTTTCAAATTTTCATAGAAATGTGTATGTTTAACAATGTACATTTATCCTATTTTTTATTATTAAATGAAGAAAAATAATTATTTTTCATAATCGATAAAATAATGGATAGAATAGACAACGTGGGATTTTTATTAAATTTGTTTAACACTGAATATTTTTTTTGCGGGGGGGGGGGGGATTTACTCATCATTTATTATTTAAATATATATAATGAATAATGTTGCTTAACATTTGCGCCTTTACGTTTAGGGGGAGTTTCGTTTGCCTTAGTCTGGTAATGTTTTACAAATCCCTAATTTTAAAATTTGGCATTTTATTAGTGCTGTTTTGCTTTTTGTGCAAAGTAAAAGAATAGATAAGTGTTGCTTAACGTAAGAAAATGTAATATAACAACAAACGAAAATATACAATAATATCTGTATTTTTTTACAATGTGTTGTTACTGCGAACCTTTAAATATAGTGAATATCGACATTTTAGTTTAATATGTCTTGATTTTTAACCCGGTGTAACCATGCATACATATATATGTAGATAGATAGAAAGAGAGAGAGGGGAGACTTGGGGGAGTTTATCATAGGGGAGGCTTTACCTACACTTCAGTTTTCATATTTAAAAGAATTTCAGAGTTTTGTCAATAGGTGACAACCAAAGTATTGAAATGCTCTAAAACGAATATCTTTGTTTCATGAAGGTAATTGAAACTGATGTTGAAAAATCTATTGTGAAGAATTTTAAGCAAAAATGTGTATCTTTTAAAAAAATTTTATAAGATTTTCTCAGATAAAGTATATCATAGAAATTTAAGTAAGTAGGTTTTACGTAATCTAGAAATATTGAGCTTTCATTCCAAGCATAAAGATTGGACTGTAAATTAGGCTAAACACAACAATGTGCTATACTTTAAAAAGTGACTATGTGTGGATTCATGATCGAGTAAATGTGGAAAGGGTTGACCATATGGTCAAAGTTCCTTAATTAAGTGTTTTAGGAAATCCTTTTATTACACACTGTATATAATGTAGGGTTAATGGTTATAGTTCTAAACTAATGTAAATTTATTCTGTAAAGCTACAGTAAAATGGAGTGATATAAAGGAAATTTGTTTAAAACTTATTAAATGAACATGGGGAAAATTGCTAAAGAAACAAGAAAAAATATAGTGAAATAATAAATTTGAAAGCTGATAGGAACTTTCATTTCATTGAAATAGCACCCATAGTAGGTAAGTAGAAATAATGGAAAAGACTAAAAAGGATGAAGACAGCAGCTTTAAAGGAATGCTAGGTATTCATTCCTCTGCCATTAAATATAACTTTGATCAAAACTCTTTAGGAAAGTATGTTGACAAATTTTACAAAGATCAACACCATGAGATGAAACTAAACTATGTACTAGGGTCTGAAATGTTTTCCAGCTCTATTTTTGTGCCAAGTTTGATATATATATATATATATATTGTAGCTTTTGACATGTAGATTCCAAATATCTTAGGTGCCATTTTTTTCTTGCACATTTTTGAGGTAATTTTCAAGATGGCATCCAAGATGGCTGCCATTTACTGACTTTTTAAATATTTGTGGGGTATTCTTGACCAGTACATCAAATTATATGTTTTTGGGGTCAAAAAAATGCAAATATACAATCAAAATGGGCATAAATTGTGTTATTTATTATTTATTTATAAATTTACTACAAAATTACTTTTATACTAAAGGCATAGAATTTCACATGACTATCGTTTTGGCATGCTACGACCTTCTCTTTGAAACACTGCCACATTCTACATAGATTATTTTCCTGCAAGAAAAATGCAACTCACTACGTGAGAAATTGCACAATTGTGAAATTGAAGATACAACTTTGTTTGAAGAGATCAGAGTACTAGTTGAAAAAAATCTTCTTCCACATATTACATAATGCAGTGGGGGTACGGCAAAGTTCTTACTACGGTATATGAACCAATTTGGATCTTTGTTGCATTTCATCCGTGCCACTCGTCAAGGAGATTGGGCATTGCATCTTGCGTCATTAGAGGAACAAATCAACCATTATTTTGCTCATGACTTATTTCGTTATGCCAGACTCATTCCAATATACATAGCACAGATGAAGGACCTTAAAACAGCATATCCAGAAATATGGAATGCTCTCGAATTTGGTTATTTTTGCAGTATCAAAAGCCAATGTGCCATTTACGAAACTATTTTCAGACCAGAACATAGAAAAGAAAATCAAAGAACTGAAGAACATTGGTGGAGTTAAAGGTTTAACTGAGAATGAAAACGACCTCGAAAGGTATTTCTTGTGTGCACCAGAAGTATTACGAATTGTTTCAACTTACTTTGAAAAGTACTGTCCAAATGAAGTCTCTTAGCAGCCCAGGAAACACTATCAAGTTCGGACTTCCTTGTCGCTAAGAATTTTTCACAATGTAGCCATCGTTAAGGAGAGTATTCGGGATCATTGTGTAGACAACCCTTTCCAAGATAATACCACATTAATGAATATTGCATCCTCTACGAAAGTTCCAGAATCTGCGAAGGATGGTATTCTAAATCGTCGACCAAAAAGGCCAATTGGAATTCGTAGAATTTGTAAGGGTTAGACTAATTCGAGAAGATAGGAAACTTCTTGCTTGTTTTCTTGTTATTATGGAATCAATACCTGAAATGTCTACAATCCTAAAAGATGCAATTGGAAACTACAAGTGTTCTGTAATAGCAAGATCATTATTTTCTTCTTATGGATATCTTCATATTGTTTCTGACAAAAGTTCATTCATTGCAGAAATAGAGCAATATAATCAATCACCCATACTTGAATCATTAGAATCCTCGATTACGTCTCCGATAGAAAAAGTTTGTATTATAGATGGAATGGCAATCGTACAATCAGTAAAAAAGACACGCCATGAAAACTTGTGAACACTTCGCAAATGCTTTTGCCGAGATCATTATGAAAATAACAAGCGGATACACTGAAGGGAGAATAATATTTGAACAATACCTTGAGCATTCACTGAAGGAGCAAACTAGAAAGAAAAGATTGGGGGCGACAGAGCCTATTAGATTTACTATTACAGATAGTACCAATATAACGTTTGTTTCATTAAAGACGTTTCTTTCACATAATGAAACAAAATCACAGCTGACTGAGTATCTCGGGAATAAATTACTACAGGTTTTTGCTGCTAGTGAGAAGAAACTTGTTGTCGTTTTTGGCAGTAAGGCATACAGTAACCACGCGAATGTTTTCGATTCAGAATTATATGATCATGCACATAAAGAAGCAGACACCATTCTACATCTGCATGTACTTGATATAGTGAACCATCATGATAATTATGAGATCGATGTATTTTCACAAGATACTGACATTTTAATATTGCTAATTGACTTTGTTTCATTAATAATGAGCTTTGCTTTTAATAAAATTCGTTATATTCCCTACTCATTAAACAGCCTAAATTGTTTGGTCCAATTAAGGAGACTGGGGTTCCAACTTAGGTACCAGTCGCTGATTTTGGACCGTTTTGGCATTTTTTTTTTCAGGTTTAAATAAAATTAATGTTTTAAAAAAGAAATTGTTCTAAAGATTTATTTAGTTAATTAGTATATGAATAGATTGACCACGTGTAGTATTATTTTTCAGATATTCCAAAAATATATACATAAAATGAAAATGTTAGTTATAACTGAAAATAAGAGAAGTGGTCCAAATTAGGCTACTCTCCCCTATTTGTTTGTGCAACAATTTATGATAAAAGTTACTTGTTATAAAAAAGAGCCAAAAATATCATAGAAAAGTATCGCAGAGATCATAATTCTATAAAAGTGGGTTATTTTATCATTTTTACCTGCAAACATGATTTTCTTTTAAAAAGTACCCAGAATTATATATATATATATATATATATATATATATATATAAAAACTTAAAAAAAAAATATTAACCGACTTAAAAAAAAGCACTAAAACGAATTAAATATTTTTTTTTTATTCTCTAATGACGAAACGTTATCCGATAACCACACATCGGATATCATGTATCGGCATAAAAACTTTAAATTTAATATGTAGAATTTAATACCACCAAACAAGGATTTTCTAGAGAATATATTTTACAAGAGATTAATTTACATATTTATGATTTAATTTACGAATATATACATATAAAAAGTAATCAATTAATTTTAGAAAATGGTGCTAAACTATCTTAAGTATAGTAAAATCGTGAATATATTGTAGCTATTACCATGAATGAAGTGTGATGGAAAATATGATACAAAGTAAAAAAAAATGCTCTAATTCTGTACAGTACAGTAAGTTCTGTACGGTATCTCTATACAGTAAATTATTTGTTTAATCCTCATCGATTGTGAATGTTTGGCACTAACATCAGAAAGTAATTGATTACTTTTTATATGTATATATTCGTAAATTAAATCATAAATCTGTAAATTAATCTCTTGGAAAAAAATATTCTCTAGAAAATCCATGTTTGGTGTATATTAAATTCTACATATTAAATTTAACGTTTTTATGCCGATACATGATATACGATGTGTGATTATTGGATAACGTTTCGTCATTAGAGAATGTTAAAGAATTATTTAATTCTTATTAGTGCTTTTGTTTGAAGTCAGTTAATATATATATTTTTAAAGATTATTTTATTTCCCATTTTTTAGCTATTTATTACCGTATCCTGATTTCAATATCTGCTGAAAAAATAATTAATTTGTCATAGAAATTATAATTTACAAAAATTATTTATTAAACAAATAGTTTTTAATAAATTCTTTGTAATTTGATTGGAAGTATTCATTTTATTAGCATTTATTACTTATGATAGTTTTTTCAACAAGTACATTGTATTCAAAACAGTCTACATTCAAGAATTATTTTATGTAGGACTTCGTTGTCAAGAAGCAAAATGCAGGGTATATATTAAAATTTGCATTGACTCTTAACGTATATTGGTCAGAATCCCGATAGATTTTTCGCTGTTAGCGAAATGAGATCGACCTATCAGATGCCTGCATTTTTTCGAACTTTTCGCTGTTTATTTCATACCGGCAAAATGGAGGCAACTGATTGGTCAATCTCGTCTCGCTAACAGCGAAAAATCTATCTGGATCCTGACCTAAAGTGCAGAGTTACCAAACCTCTGGCGTTTTAGATACTTCTAATTTTTATAGAGTATGTCCTTTTAAATTTCAAAAATTCTTCCATCAAATAAAACAAAATTTTCTCTACTAAAATACTGACATTCAAAAGGCTGTAGACTTGTCAGGCTTGAAAATGTGGTCCAGAATCTATATTATTATTTTTTGATAATCTCCATCAATAGTTTTCTTATAAAAGATGCATCTATATGAGAGTGGTGGCATACAATGTTTAGACTCTGTTTATACATACGTGTTTGTCTAAACTATGGCCAAACTAGGCTTTTTCTATTCCAGAATTTGGCGATACTCGCTTGTACAAGTTTGATTACACGAGTGGAGGACAATTTAACAAGCATTAGTTTGGCTATAATGGAAGTTCTTCAAGATTTATGGCGATAACGTTGGTCCAGAATCTATCAACTAATAATTTTTTTTCGTATGTCGCGATTCTCATAACAATACTCCCTATCCTTAGGCAGTGAAGGTATCAGAAATGAGCGGCAATGATTAGGTGTTTAGTCCGAATCTGATAACCGAAGACAGTGCTGCTACACACAAGAAGGCACTTTACTGTGCACAGATGTATAGAAGCACTTTTACGTGTACTGAGATATGGAGGCACTTTGCAGTTCACCGACTAAGGAAGACACTTTGCTGAACTCTGATGTATAAGGTCGCTTTGCTATTGGATTGTAAGATTTTGATAACCACTTCCGATGACGGTTAGAATCGTTTTAGATATTTGGGATTTTCTTAATGCGGTAACTTTTTTTGACAAGAGCTCGCACTTCGGAAAGTTACTGCACACAGTAAACTTTAAGGTCACATCGATGCCTACGGATACAAAGTATAGAATACCTAGGGTGGAAATATGCTATCCAAACAACGCTAAAAATTTGTATCCTTAAATGTGCGACGATACTGGTAAAATTCAAAGTGACGATCGCAGCGACATCTGCGTGATTTTCGTATTACATTGTATAGACTAGCAATATCTTGCAGTTTTAGAAAATATCCTGCAGATGTCGCTACGATCTGTATATTTCAGCAGCATCGTTGCACATTTAAGGGATACAATATTTTAGCACTTTTTTTTTAAGTATTACAGGGATAGCCAATTTCCAACTATATATTCTAGGCGCTATACTACGGACATCGGAATGGAGGATATTCCAAATATGGGTTCGAGGCTGAAAAAAGTCACGTGATACCGGTAATTTACCCAAGGAACTTCTAACTGATCAGAAGGGAAGATACTACTGCTTTGTTTCATGAACTGTTTCATTGGCTAGCGAGGATTTACATTACATGTCTACGGAGCCTTCCCTTCTTTGCGCTAGAAGTTTGTACCTTGACCACGTGATCAAAACGGAGATGGAATATCCTCCATTGGGGGTGGAAGATCTGACAATACATTAGTAAAGTTACGCACCAGAGCCCGGCAAAATGCTTTGAGAGATGTTTTTGTCCCAACTATAGCAAAGCAAGGCAATTTCTATTGCATAACTATAGTGTCTAGAATATATAGTGGGAAAATCAGTCAACCAGAAAGTGTTAAAAAATTGTATCCCAAAAATTTAGAATGATGCAGAACGGAAAATGGCGATCGCAGAGACATATGTTAGTTCAAACGTAAACATTGTATAAGGATTGATATAGCGTTTCGGCCTGTGTAGAACTAACAGATGTCGCTGCGATCGATATTTCTCTTTCACTATCGTTAGATATTTATGGGATACAATTTTTTAACACTGTTTAAAGCATTACTTGATTAGTCGGTTTCCACACAATATTGTCTAGATGCCGTATAACATGGCGATAGTTATCTCAACGAATTCGATTATACGAGTAAGAGAAGTTAACATGCTTGGCAATTTGCTTTAGTCCAGAATCATCTCATCCAATCAAACATTATACTCCATATGTCGTCACTTTCATATCAAGGAACCCTACCTGATAAAAAAACTGAAGACATTCTGACAACCTAATCTGGATCTAAAGACAGTGGCAGTGATCCAGATACATTTTTCGCTGTTAGCGAAACAAGATTGACCAATCAGAAACATGTATATTTGCAAACAGTGAAAAATTCGCAAAAATGCAGGATTCTGATTCGTCAATCTCGTTTCACTAACAGCGGAAAATCTATCGCTAAATCGGCCATTTTCGCTACACATGGTAATGCACTTCACTGTGCTCCGACGTATGGAGGCACTTTTTGTCTCCTGCACAATAGGAACCTTCGTACACAAGGCTATAGCACCTAGAATATATAGTGTGGAAATTTGCTATCTCTATAATACTTAAAAAAGCGGTAAAATATTGTATCCATTAAATGTGCAACGATGCTGCTGAAATATACAGATCGCAGCGACATCTGCAGAATATTTTCTACAACTGCAAGATATTGCTAGTCTATACGATGTAATGGGAAAATCTCACAGATGTCGCTGCGATCAACACTTGGAATTTTACCACTATCGTCGCACATTTAAGGGATACAAATTTTTAGCATTGTTTGGATAGCATATTTCCACACTAGGTATTCTAGACGCTGTAACAAGGCACTAGTGCTCTGATATATAAAGGTATTTTACTGGTTCATTTTCAGCTTTTCGGCACCAACTTCCGATGTCGGTGGTATCGATGTGGGGCTTCCAGTTTGGTACATACGAGAACTTGCCCAGTTACGTTTTTGCACTTTGAAAGATCTTGCACTTCGGAAAGTTACCACATCCAGCAAACCTTAAAGTCCACATCGATACACTGTTAAAAATCTGTAGCTTTTGGTGCTTAGTCACTGTACTGCTTTTATAGAAACTTGACGATATTATGGAGCATTCTCATTTTTCAGAATAGAAATTTTTTATAAAAGCTGTGGAGTGACTATGCAGCAAAAGCTGCATATTTTTAACATTGTACTTACGGTAATCGGAATTGTTGATAAGCTAAAAATCCATCACTAAAGTGGCCTTACACATCAGAGCGTGGCTAAGTTCTTCCATGTGTCAGTGCCCTGTAAAGTGACTCCATATGTCAGTTCACAATACTTTCTTATGTGTAGTCAAAAGTACTCCCCTTCAGTCAAAAAAAAAGAAACGAAAAAGAAATTTGCTAGCGCAACCGCGCCATGCTTCAGTAAATAAACTGCAGCTATCTAATATATATAAAAGAAGTAATGACACCGGAAATGAGTGGTGATGTTTAGATGTTGAGTCGAATCTGAAAACCTGAAACTGACTGCCTCTATGTGAGAGTGGCATAACATTCGATGCTCAGATTGTGCTTGGACAGATGCTTCTGGCCAAATTATAGAAATAATGAACATTTTCTATTCCAGAACACGATGGTTGCCTGAACGAATTCGGTCATACGAATGAGGAGATTTAACAAGCTTGACGGTAATGGCAGGCTCACTAAGATGCTTCGTGGTGACAAGAAAAAAACCGGACTTTGATGACGAAAAAGGAAATGAAAAATGCTTCATGATGAGGAAAAAAACAAAAATTAAAAATCACATTTGTCTAGATTCAACTCGACCAATCAAGTATCTCCGTATGACGCCACTTTCCTATCGAGGAATCCTACCTGAAGAAAATCTGAAATCATTCTGATATTTAATTCGATAACCGAATCTTAATCTAAAGACAGTGTCGCTACACATAGCAGTGCACTCTAATGTGTATTGACATATGAAGGCACTTTGTGACTTCAACACAACAGGCAGACCCATACTCAGGAACTTGTGCTCTGGTACATGAGGAAACGTGTTGATTTTCGACTTTTCGACACCTATTTCCAATATTGGTTAATATCTATGTGTGTCTTCCGGTTTCATGGATGACAGAACTTGGGCTGAGATCCAGATAGATTTTTCGGTCTTACGAGATCGTCCAATCAGAAGCCTGCATTTTTGCAAACAGCGAAATGGTCGCAAAAATGCAAGTTTCTGATTGGTCAATCTCGTTTCGCTCACAACGAAAGATCTATCTGTATCTCAGCCCTTTTCCAGCTAAGTTTTCGAACTTTTAATATATCTCGTATCTCTGTAAGAGTGAAAGATGAACGCTTATGATTATACGGCTGCTTGAAAAAGAATTTCGATTTTAAAGTTTTTATTAAAAATTTTTGTTATAATGATTAGATTTTGATGAAATTGGAATGAGACACCACGGGTGACTTACACTTCAAACAAAAAAAAAGAATTTTCACAATAGGTTCATATTTGTGGAAGTTATGCGTGAAGAGATCCAAAACATGCATTCAGGTCGAATTGATAACCTCCTTCTTTTTGAAGTCGGTTAAAAAAGAAAACGTAACAATAAATGCAGTTTTTACGTACACAGATCTTTAGATCGAAATAAAGTTATGGAACTTATTACACTGTAAATTAAGTCTTCATTTTTTTGCGCACTCTTCATGCTAAGCTTATAAAAACGGTTTTTTTGAAAGCATATGCTTCATCTTCTGTCTATGTGGAAACGCAATGGTGTTGCGGTCGATAATACTACATGATAATATAATACGATGTCTTCTCTTCTATCCAACGAAGTTATTTTGAAATTTCTTAGAAAGTGAGCTAAAAATATCTTCATTTCTATCAGAGCATACTTTTTTCCTGAAAAGGAAAAAAACGTTTACAGTTGACTATTTTGTAGTTAATATATACATATATATGTGCTGATTAAACATTACTGTTTTTGATACTTTACACATTTGATAAAATATTTCCATAAATGTATAAGTATAAAGGTAAATTAATTTAAAATAAACACTCTTATACAAGAAATTATATTTTAAATTAGCAAGAACGAAAAATCATGCATCTGGCATAGATTATGTAACACTTTCCAGTACATGTACAATACTGCAATAAAATTTCACAATTTATTGAGGCGAAATATGATGTCTAAATAAACAATTTGGAAAATTCATAAGTAATTTGAAAATATGTGATGAAAGTCAATAAATAGGCCACAAACCGATATGAGAGGTCAGAAATTAGTAGGAAATTGTTTCCAAATATACCAATCGGCGGCAGCACTGTCCAACTATAAGATGTCAATTTTGAATTTATGAGAGAACAATTTTACAAGATGATCAGAGGCTTTCAAAAGTTGTTGACGAAGAACGTCCTGTTGAGATTGCGGCAGAAGACACAGTGCGGAAGGTTAAGGAAATGGTTAGAGCTGACAGGCGAACAACAACTGACAGCATAACAATTGCAACAGGGTGTTCACATAGTTTAGCCTACAGCCGACGGATGCAGGCGTTGAATGTGAGGTGCACATGTGGCGGAGAGTTCAGTTCAAAGACTTTTATGCATCAGATATTAGAAAACTCATAAAGAGATGCGAGTAATGTATCAATGTAATTTACGATTATATAGAGAAAAAACTGCCTTTTAAATAGTTATCTTGATTTCCCCTTTATTCATTTGCTTTTGTGACCTACTTACTGACTTGCCCTTGTATGTTCTGCTATTAAAATCAGTAATCGGGAAAATTTTCCTTTTTTGTGCACCTCTGTATATTATAGATGGATTGGTTTGTATACTATATAGTATGTTATCTACTGTTATTTCAGCGAAACGATTCTGTTGAAAATTTCCATTTAGCAATTTCATTGATAAACGAAAATGTACTTCAGAGCTTTTGTGTAGCACCATATATGAAATCTTTCCACACAAAGTAGTAGTAATGTAGTTCAATTTAAAAACTTAAGCCACAACTGGAAACACACTTAGGCTTCAATATTTCAATTTCTTCTGTAGCCAATATTTTTGTATGTCCCTGTAAATGAACGATATATTCTATGCATACCATATTCTACAGTAGGTATCGTGTAGTACACATCAGAGATATATATACATTTCAGTATGTTTAAAATATTATAATATCATGAAAATAAACAGAAAACGAATGAAATGATATATCGTTTGTAACGGAATTTTTCTTATTGTCTCTGTAAGTAAACCGTAAATACCATACACTTCATTTTCAATACCGAACATGCCATATCAATACCCAATAATATCTGTAAATTCCATTGCAATCCGACGATATTTATGCGAGTTAGAGCACTAATGAACAGGCCGACAGACAAACCGGAATCTCAAACACATTTCAAATTTGTTGAAACGTGTTAAAGTTAACGCTTAAATTTATGACTGGAATCCATATTTCTCCAAAAATATGCGGCTTTAATGGGTTAATTTGGCGTGAGCCCCGATTATGGTCAACAGTTTGATTAACAATTAGTAAAAAGCAAGAATATACGTCTTTATTAAATACATATAATTTTTGTTACTTTTGTTTTTTAAGATATGGGACCAAGAAACATACAAAAACCATATTTAAAATATCCATGATTTCTAAATTGTATTTTTAACGTATAATCATACCTTAATTATTTTAAATATATAAACTGATTAAAGCGTAATTTTATAAAATGAATAAATTTCTGTTAATGCAATTTTTAAGACCAGCTATTGGACTATTACCATTAATTTTTTTTAGTACTTTGACACACAGCCGTGTAAAAAAGTAAACATTTCTACTCCTCTATACCATGTAATTAGGTTATAATAAAAAAAAGAAATTTTTTCAACTGGATAACACATATTTGTGGTTGGAGTAGCACAGTTCAGCAATCATGTCGGTCAAGTTTTGTCTGGATAGCTTAATAGGTAAACCATGTGTACAGCATGCCAATGTATCCAGGTTCGATCCCTGGTTTGGATATTTTTCGTTCTGTTGGAATAGTAAACCTCATCTCCAATCACGAATTTGATTTATCTACTCGAAAACATTGGTTCCCTTCAATGTGACATAATTACATGGTAGACAGGAGTTTCCGTCTCATCACACAGTTTCATCATGCAAATGATGTAGTTATAGCTCAGATGAATGAAACTGGCACTGTAGTTTACAGCCATGTCCAACAAATAAGAGTGAAGTAAGTCAGTAACGTGCTGTTTGGATAGCTTAAAAGGTAAAGCCTTGTTTCGAACGTGAAAAAAATTCCTTCTCTTCATCATGGAGAACGAGTTTTGTCTTTACTGAAATACATTATGAATTATGTAAAAATAAATAGTAAAATTTTGACTTTACGAAACTACAGTATGAATGCTGAAAAAACTACCGATCGATGTATTTCTACTTTTAAAAGAAGAAAATATTGGATTCATGAAAAATTTCCACTTCGGATTTTAGGCGAAGTTATATGTTTTAGAAGATCGAGAAGAAGATTTTACTGTTTCTAGAAAATGTCTGTCCGTGAGTCTGTTGGTCTGTGGGTCTGTCTGTGAATGATACAAATTTTTTTCGGCGCTCTATACGAAACAATAATGCCGGAATTTAATCAAACGTCAGATTCAATTAAACCTTAACATAAATTGGTATTGATTAAGTTTGCGTTAAATCCTCATCCAACTATTTCAGTGATAGTTATAGCTTAAGAACTAATGTACGGAATTTCGCCAAACTTTATATTCTGGTAGACCCTGACATAAATAAAACATCTGGCTTCGGTGTATAACGTTTACCGAGTGTCGCTTCGATGCTTTGTTTTTCATGATTTCCGCAATAACTAAATCTTAAGAACAAATAGATTGTCATTTAATTTTTGTTGCACAATATTTTATTTATATAGAAGAAGTTTTGTTAACAGACTAGTTTAATTCTAACTTTTAAAAAAAAATTAATCAATCAGAGTTAAATACTGAAAAATGCATTTTTGAAGATTGGGTAATAACGCGGCTTAAAGAATTCAAATATAAACATGTAACAATTCTTCCTAAACAAAAGTACCCACACTTATTCGCTAATGTTATGTGCCTTGCTTTTAAATATCCTTGACATTTGAAGTAACAGTTTTTTTTTTTCAAGAAAAATACTTTTAATATCAGACATAAAAGTTTCTTATTATTTACACCAAATTTCGAAAAATAAATGTTAATCATAAAAAAGAAAGACAACACAAAACATAATTTAAAAAATAATTCTCTTGATTTAATGTAAAACGTTTTAATATTTACCAATGCAGTTTCTATATCCTTCCGAAAAAGGCATATAATTCCATGAGTTAATATTCGTGCTTCCTAAAAATCGTTCAGGATCAAAATTTTCAGGATCAGGATATATGTCAGGATTTCTATGCATGACGTATGGGACAAATCCAATGATTGTGTCTTTGGGTATTTTGCGTTTTCCTGAAATGAAAACATCCATTGTGAGTTCAGCCTTTAAGATTAAAATGCAAAATAATGATTCTTTTTTTACACTGTTTAAAACATGACTCCTTTTTTATTAACATTTACCAACAAAATTGAAAAGTTTTTATACATTCGGTTTTGTCTGTCCGTCTATTCACGCTCAACTCCCGTAAATATACTTGGATTCTCATAGAATTGATAAACTTTATTTAGGGTCACCAACACATGTTTAGTATTGTATATCAATTATTTAGGATTAATAGTTCATTTACAGGGACACTCAAAAGAATTCCATTGCATTATGGTACATAGGAAAACATCGTTTGCTGATTTTAATGACATTACAGTAATCAAATACATTGAAAATGATATAAATCACTGAATTTCGCCTCAATCTTATTTATTCGTTTACAGAGACACACAATAGTAATTCCTGCAGTACTGTATTTGAGTAATAATTGCTGGAGTATACGGTTTAAAATTCCGTATCCGCTTTAAAATTAAAATATTTTTTAGCATGTTACTCGTCGTACATAAATTCCATACCTCATATACAGGGATGCACAAAAGAATTCATGTATCATTCTCATTATTAGCGGAAAGCTGAAGGGAAATATTCAACTGAAGTATATGTGTCTCTTAAGTGAACTAAATTTTGGCATACATGTAGTTAATGGATTCAAATCTGTATATCATATACAGGGCTGCTGAAAAAATAAGTAATATAAGTAATTTTTAAATAAGTAATTTTCATTTTGTAAAATATAAATATAACAATAAATTTAAAACACTCTTCATGCAATTATTGACTTTCATTCGTTTTTTATGAAAAATCAGACGCTTTGAGGAACCGGAAAATATCATTTTAAAATTAAAAGAAAAATATTTTCCTTTTATGGAGTTAAAAAGGAAAAAAAATAATCGCTATCTATTTATATAAAATCTATTTATATAAAATCCAAGTCTCTGTGTGTCCCTCACTATTCCGGTAGGACCGCCTCATTGAAATGAGTAATTGTTGAAAAATATTAATGCAGGGTTACCACAGTAGCGCCAAATGTTAGCCAACTTGGCGATATCTGGCTAATTTGGCGAAAGTCCCATTTAAAACCATGAATCTTTCATAATGGAGATCACCGAAATTTAATTTAAACTCCACTCTTATAAAGATATTTCTTTCGAAATCTATGAGTGAGAATTTAAAGTACATCTTTACATCTTCCTCCCGATGCTACTAATAAAATAACCGCCAATAGACAAAGGTGTACTGTGTGAGCTCCTAACTGCGCGATTTTAAAGTGCTTTAGGTACTTTTCCAGTATACGTGCCTTGGCGAAAAAGGAAATTTGGTAACATATTTTCCGGGAACATATTCACTGTTTCATTTTATATACACACGCAACTTTTTCGATATTTATACGACTTATTTAACATAAAAAAGCCGTTTCTCTAATTTTATATAGAAACAGATGTAATTTGTACATAAGAACATCAATAATATACATATAAAACAAACAAAAACGCTCATAAAATTTGTTTTCATAGCTGTTTATATGATTTGACAACAAATCTCGATATTTTTCCATTATACGGACACCAGCCAAAATGTATGCTAATGCGCCAATTATTTCAAAATGCTAAAAGATATTTGTAATTTTATACCAGCAGTTTAATATGAGTTTTATTTTAGTGCTTTATTTTATAGCAGTTATTTGTTCACTTATTCTAAGTATATATTTGTGATTTGATGAAATAGTTAGTAAAAGTCTGGAATTTTCAAATGTTATATTTTTTAAATGCTCACTTTAGTATCGACAATGGTTTTTCTTTTATTTTTCAAATGCTTCAATTCACGATTTTGCGCCAACTATTACGCTTGGCGACAATGGTGTCCGCATAACGGAAAAGTACCCAAATCTCACTTTCTGATGCCCAAATTACACCATTTTTTTTTTTTTTTAAATGCCAAACCCCCTACAGTGGAAAAGTACCAAACTGTCTATTATTTTGTGCTATCCGTGTTATAGTTTGTACTATATGCAAGGGGAGTGGAGCGAAGAGTTTAAACATTAAATATTAAAGTTTCGGCACAAATGTCATATTGGCGCGATTTTTTTCTGACGCCAATGTCATATACACAACGGGTACATAACTGGCGCAAAAGTGTCGTAATTTTGCTTGATATGGTAATCCGGATATTGTTGTTTATGCTGTTGATGTTTTCGCCAAATTGGCGTCGGAAAAAAATCGCGGCAATATATGATAACGTATATGACAACTTTGCCAAAGTTTCTATAAAGCAGTATAAGACTAAAAAATTAAGAATAAAATAAATGCAAAATAAGACTAAAGAAGAAAGAAAAATCATGTGTTAAGCATAGAATAGGAAACACTTTCCAACAAATCCTGAATGCTTTAACAAAACTTCGTTATTTAGGGAAATAAGGTAAATAAGATAACGTTACTTCTTAGATATCCCGTCGACCAATTTTGCCAAATTATATAAATCGCCAAATCAATAGTAAAACATTGACAAAAATACAAATAAAACGTCGAATTAATGGTTTTATTGGCCATTATTGGCATTTAATCTTACAATTAATTAATTAATGGCAACCATTATTGGCAATTAATCTTACAATTTGGCGACAGTAATTTGGTCGACGGGATAACTAAGAAGTACCAAGATAACTAAGTAAACATTTTAGAAAACGCATAAAAAAATTAAAAATTGATTTCAGCAGTTACCGTCGATAGCCAATAGTACCGTTATTACATGCCACTATTTAGCTAAAATTTATTTAAACTACTCTTAAAACTACTGAAATCACATTTCCAGATATTATCATCCATAGACGGTTATGTATCCAATTCTTTGCGTGACCATGTATATCATTTTATCTATATTCTATAAACATTTCTTCGGAAACTAAATGCAGTTCAGCGTGCGTAAAAATGCATAACTCCTTTAAAAACCACCTTTAAGCAATTTACTCTCATACTCAGCAACCCTTATGAATTCTTTTGTTTAGCCCTGCATATGAACTGTAGCATTTATACACACAGTATAGTATGCATAAATGTAGTGAAACATAAAAGCGCATATCATAATTAAAAATGCATTTCTAGCAATCATTGCTTATGTACAATATTTCGGAAAAATGTTTCTTGGCGAGAAAGAAGTTTGCCAACGTATTTTCTGGCAACCTATTTACTGTTTCATACTCAAAAGCAATTTTTTCCATATGTATACAATTTGGCACAGATGTCATACACAATTGGCGCGATTTTTTCCGACGCCAATTTGGCGAAAACATCAACAGCATAACCAACATTCGGGTTACCATTACAAGCAAAATAATGACACTTTGGCGCCAGTTAAATACCCGGTGAGTATATGACATCGGCGTCAAAAAAAATCGCGCCAATATGGGCGTATATGACATCTGTGCCGACAATTTAATATAAAAAAAGCTATTTACCTATTTTTATAAAGAAACAGAAGCAACTTTTGCACAGATGTCATATACGCATGGGGGTTGGCGTGATTTTTCTATGACGCCAATTTGGCAGAAATCTCGCTTTCGAATGCCAGTTACTTATGCATTTTTCAATTATTTGCTATCATTTTGAAAAGGAAATAACTATAAATAAATAAAAGTTTGAATAATAACTATAGAACAAAGCAGTTTATATAATTAAAAAACAGAAAATAAAAGTAAATAAACAATTTATTAATAAATAAAAAACAATAGCCGGATTACCATAGCAGGCAAAATAACACCATTATGGCGCCAGTTAGGTATCCCGGTTCATATCTGAAATCTGTGCCGTAATTTGTATATAAAAATAATTATATATATTTAGAAACGATTTTTTTATGTATATACGTGCATATACAAACAAAGATAAAATTTCGGAACAGATGTCATATTCGCCCCATATTGGCGCGATTATTTTTGGTTGCCAATTTGGCGAAAACATCACCAGCATAAACAACATAATCCGGGTTACCACATCAAACAAAATAACGACACTTTGGCGCAAGTTAAGTACCTGTTGCCTATATGATATTGGCGACAGAAAAAAATCGCGCCAATATGGGGCGAATATGACATCTGTACCAAAATTTCATTAGATTTGTTTTCATAGCTGTTTATATATTTTCGCAACATATCTCACTTTCTGATGCCCGAATCACGCCAAGCTTCTTTAAAAATGCGCTATAATGGAAATGTACTTAAATAAATAATTAACAGAAATAACAAATTATACAAACTAAAACTTTTTATTTCGAGATCAAAGCATTGTTTTTAATTTCGATTAAAAATACATATATCCTTGGATAACTTCAATTGAAATTAAGTTCACAGCTTAATATCACATTCCATAAACCTAAACAAACACAAGTGATTCATTCATCGTGAAACGTCAAAAATATTCAATCATTGAGGTAATCATTCACAGAGTAAGTTCTCCAGCAATCAATGGGCAAAATTCTAATGACGTCATAGTAGGTAAAATGGTGGCGGTATCGTTTGTTTATGGTTTGTAATCACAAAGATTTAATTTTGCAATATCTCTTAGTTACGTTATTTTATTGTCATATTTATGAGCTCAGAACAAAAGCCTATTTTTCCTTATTTAGTTATTAAAGACGGGAAAAATCATAAATGCATGATTTAAAAATTTTAAATAATTTTCTTTCTTAATTCTAAAAAATAACATCGGGAAGTAACAGTGGGTTTAAGTTAAATAAGTTTAACTGTTTAATTCTGTTGTAATATTCAAAATAACTGTGTTTATTAGATTTCAGTACTCAACATCAGGGCCCGATTAAACTTTGAAGTTAGAGGAATTACAATGTCATTTTAGGACCTTTGTTTTGGAGAAGCTTTTCTAAATTCCATATATAATGGAAAATCTTCAGTATTAGAAATATTATTCCTAGGACTGACATAACACGAGAACGGCCTGCAATTTTACACAAGTTTTTGAAAGCTACTTTATATCAGAAATTTTACTAAAAACTGGTTACTTTTTTGTTATAGCGGCCCACACTATTAGCTTTATGACAAGTTGCAGCCAATTTCGCCAACGTCGTAACCAAGATCGTGAAGCACACACGTATAATACCATATAATACCATTTCATGAAATCGTATACGATAATTTAATAGTTTATAACCTTACTTCAAGTGCGTTATTTATTTATTTTTAAGGGTCAACAATCTAAATTGTCCATTATATGAATTTAAAAATATGTAAACAAAGATTGAATAGACATGACCGCAAAAAGCCTCAAATCTGCATAACATTGGAACCAAACTGTGCAGATTAGTGGTCTTCTACTGTACACAGTTTTTCATAAATGTGTTTCGTTCTTAAAATGTGTTATTTTCATCTATCACTGCGGAACAAGCGAGAAAATTCATATTCTTGCACATGAGTTGTATATATCTTTATATCTAAATTTCCGTCATTTTTGACGGGCTATCTTTCTAGTTAGAATATAAAAATTGAAACTTCGTTTTTTAGTTCCACCCTAATGCATAGTACATACAAGCATAGTACACAACTACACATATCAGTCTGCTGTACAGTCACGGACAAAGTGAAATAAACACCCTATAGTAACTCTGCAAAAAAAAAAAAAAAAATATGTATATATCGTAGAAAAAAGTTACTGGTACCACATGATTGGTAATAAGTCTAATTTTAAATGATGTATATAAAATTTTCTTAAGGCGCCATCTACATATTAAAACAAACTATAACTTTGTTTTTTTTTCAATAGCAGTACACAAGACTGGCAGCATAAATGAACTCTACACCGTTCAATTATCCTAAAAACAAATTAGTATACAATTCGTACGATAAGTTTCCGAGAAATTAATTATTTTAAAATGATCGTATTTTAGGGGCTGTATTCAAATTGAAGTTCGATACTCGATTGTTGACCGAGAGAGCCCCTTTCTTGATCAAGGCATCTTAAGCGCCACTCATTTAGTCATTGAAGACTGCTAGATTACAGGATTGTATAAGAAATTTCAAAATATCTAGTCACTTACTTCTATCATAGACGGCCCTTAAACCATAATTTTGCCGTTTTTTAAGCATAATTTTGAAAATTACTTGGAAGAAAAATGTGAAATTTTGGATTTCAATAAAGCAGGACTTTATAAATCTAAATCCATCAAAACAATTTCTAGGTTGCAATTAATATATTTTTTTGAATATTAATTTCATAATTCATAATTCTTATCATAAAATTATAAAAATTACAAATTCAACGTATTTATGTTTGGGTATTTTAGTATTATTGCTTCACAAAACATTAGTACATTAGGAGTATAATTTCAGGAGATACTAATGAAAATATGAAAATGTAATTTAACATTAGAAGCACTAAATTTTGAATGTTTATAATTCAAATACTCTTCATTCAAATGACTTGAAATTTGGTGTCTAGGCATAGTTTGAGCCGAAAATTTGAAATATCTCGTTAAAATTTGCCATTGAAAAAAGGGGAGTTTGGATTCGTTTTATTATGTAGATGACCCCCTAAGAAAACTTTATATACATCATTTAAAAGTAGGCTTTATTTCCAATCGTTCGGTACCTGTAACTTTCTTCTACGATAATTTGTTGAGGAGTTAGCAGGGAGTGTTTACTTTTTTTTACCACGACTGTACGTACATGCACCAGTGAACAACATTTTACTGATACAAAGATTGCATGAATATGATGATATACAACTATGCAAAAGAGAATTAAAATGATTTGACATCACTCCTAGTATTTAAGTGTAGAAATTGACATTTTTTGGTTGTTTTCAAAACTTATTAGTGCCAAGGGGAAAGTTAATAAAATCAGTGAAAAAACAATTTGCTTTTATTAAAGGAACTTTCTTTTAAATTTTATGTCTGAAATATATCTTACAGCTTCTTTTATACCACACAAAGAGGCGACAGCTTTCAAACCGTGCCTGTAGAAAATGGGCCATAAACACAATATTTTAAAGAAGCTAAAGAAATCATTAAATATTTGCCGCTGTATTAATGACTGATCTGAGCAAGACGTCGCATTAATCGAATGTGTTAATGATGCAACAAAATACGAAGGACAAACACAGCATTCATTGCAGCTTGTTGAAATTCATAGAAATAACTTCGATAAGTACAAGCGTAAAGATCTTCAATATATGTTAAAATGATAAAAAATGTTATTTATTCTTAAGATGCACGTAAATTTTAAAGTCGGAATTAAATTATTGTCTGAACTGAATATGAAACAGTACACAGACTTGAATGCTTTTAAAAAGCAATTAAATTAAAAATGTATACATAAAAATATTAGATTAAAATAAAAAACATACAAAGTATATGTTTATCTAAGTGATTGTATAGCCTCATCAGTAATAACACCAACCACAACAACAAAACATGAACACGCTTTGGACTTAGTCAAAGTTAAATTTTTTCCTTTAGGAACAAGAAATATTCATTAGGAAACGTACCTGATTCGTAATTAGTAATTTTCATAAATATTACTTATATAACGTATTTTCCGTTTTATTCTTTTTATAAACTTGACAGGTGAATTTTGCTGTAAAAGGCTCTTTTTAAATTGCAGTTTACAATTTTGAATAAAATTCATTTTCAGTCATTTATTTAGTAATTTTGGTTATATTTTTCTACACAAAATATTACTAATAGGGTACGTTTTCTAGAAACAACGTATTACATGCATATAACTTAAAAATTAATATATATTTTAAAAATAATAGTTTTGTAAATGACTGTAAAATATTATGGAATTTAAACTATTTTTTTTACTTTTTGGCGACCTTGAGGAACCTCTAAACAGTTTTTTTAGCTGAAATTTTACAGGAGATATTAATTGCAGCAAAAGAAACTTTTTAGGAAGTGGCGGCTGTAAGGGTGTTACGGGGGACGCCCTAATGTGTATGTAACAATAAAAATAAAAGTAATAAGTGCTTATATTATGTGTTTTTTTTCTCTGGCCGATAAAATTTTAAAAAGTATTCAGACCTCACTTAAAATTACTTCCCTACACCTGGTCAAAAATATTAAAAATCATCACCATTTTCAAAGTATCAAAATTTAAATAATATGCAATAAAGATTTCTTTTTTGTACCTAAAGTATATAGACTCAAGTATATTACACAGCAAAATAAATGTTGTGTATACAAAAATAGTTTTTAAATTTTTGTTTTAAAAATTCATTTCACTTAATACCTGAATAAAAATCACTAAGTGACGCGCACATGATAAATCTGGTAATTATGAATACAGAATATATTTTTTAAGCAATTTAGAATAATAAAACACTTACGTCTAATTAAAAAAAAAACACTAAATATACACAAAATATATTGTCTACAAGTTACTTTAACACAAAATTTCAAACTTTTATTTCAAAAAAAGGAAAAAAATGTAAATCATTTTATTTTAATTTGTAGAATATAAAATGAAAAAAAGACGTACACACGTGGTTGACGTTTTAGAACTCTACCTTTTACAGTTTGAAAGTAAAAGGGCAAGCAAACTCAAAATTTATTAACCTGAGAAATCACATCTGAAATTATCAATATCCACTGTAAAGTTGCATGTAAAGCTCGATGTCTGTAACTGAATATACCTCAATAAATAATGCAGACCTTTATTTATTTATTTATTTATTTTTTTTACATTTATCTTTATTTTTTTCACATTGTTAAACAGCCTTTAAAACATAAGTATAAAACAAAAGTCTAAAATTTATTTTTTGAAAGTTTAAACATTCTCTGCCTTCTTAATCAGCAGATTTTTCTAAATTTTAAATCGGTGAAAGTTGTGTTACCTTTTAACAGTGTCAATCAGTCAGATCTCAAATTCTGCTTTTAAATGTTGCAGTTGTGAGGATGGAAAAATTCGTAATTTTCTAATTTCTTATCAGAAAATGAATATTTAGAACTTTTTTTTTTTTTTTTGACAAACTCTTCTTAAAGTTTGTCTCTTTATTTTATCATTGGCAAAATATTTTAAAAATACATTCAAACTCGCCTAATACGAGCACGATTAATACGAAAGCACATTTAAAACGAGCATTTTTCACGTTAAGAATAGTTCATCATTTAAACTGTATTACGATTTTCACGTTTTCTATAAGCTACAGAATCTGGATCACAACAAAATATTTGCTGAATTCAATGTAATTTTTCGCAGGTATCGGATGGAATTAGAAAAGGAATTTTTTTATGGAACATTGTTTTCTGTAAGCCGTAGTATTTCCTACATTACAACTGTGTGCCAGAATGTGCCAATTTACAAGTTTTAGGACGCATAATGTAAATTTCAAAAAGACACTCCCATCAAGAAAATGCAAAGTAATGTCCCGAGGTCTTGAAAGAATGAAATAAAAAATAAAGAAAGATGCTCTTTCCAAACACCCTCCCTTCGTAAGATTTACAACAAAACCATACAACGGAATGGACATAAAAAACCTTTATTTCTTTATTTCTTTAAATATGGGTTCTAATCCATATTAAGCAGCCATTTCACATCTCTTAGCTCATTTTTGAAATTTAATGAATATACTAAATCAATACTCGAAAATTGCAGTTATTTCTGGACCATCAGACGAACTTTTCTAGATATAAGTGAAGTAAATAGTTGCATTACTTTTTGTCGTTCATGTTTTTTCACATTTCTAGTTCCTTAGGAGATTTGACACTAGTACTGTGATATTGACTGGTGAAATAACCCATCTACAGAAAATGAGACTCACAGAGATAAGCCATAACTGAAGATAAGATTAGAGAATAGATCAGAGACAAAGATAACAATCAAATTAGATGTAAATTTCCAACTGTGCGAAAAATGTCCGGACCAGGATTCGAACCCGGGACCTCCTGTCTGAAGCCACCAGTGCTCTGCAATCTGAGCTATCCCGGACGATTCTGGTCGAACTTTTTCACCCAGCTAACCTTGATGATTACAGACATTTTCGACATTGATTGACATTTTCGCCCAGTTGGAAATTTACATCTAATTTGATTTATTTACCAATTAGAATAATTGTGTTAATATTAATCTAAATATAACAATATTTTATCATATTAGGTTAGTTTTAAAATTGAGATATTTAGAGAAATTAAAAGTAGTATTAAGTTTAATTGCGTCTGTGTTTTAAATAGTTTTTAATTACTCCCATGTGTATTACCAGTAATAGCTAATAGGAACACTTTTATAATTCCTTTGATTCCCTTATTTACTGAGTTCCTCTGGATATGTTCAGTTTAACATTTCTGTTTAGCAAATTTAACAAGCTGTGAGTAAGATTTAACACTAAAATTATAAAATGATATGTATATTTCAGATATATTTTGTCATAGAAAGAGGCATCCTTTAAGAAATTGTGTATAAAAAAAAGTAAATTAAAAATACCATTTTTCTAATAGGTAAATTTAAATATACGAATGAATTCCACTTCCATATTATCATTCTATTTCCAATATTTCTGATGTAAATTTGAGATGTGACTAATCGACCATACATAAGCTAAACCCTTACCGCACTGTACGTCTTGAGTAAGTTGTCTTCCGAATAGTGGTATGACTGGATAGAGGCGCAATGTTTCCTATAAAAAAACCACACACACACATATATATATATATAATTTATATGTATATCAAATAACATACTTTTTCTTCACAGAATAATTCGCTAATAGACTTCAAGAAAAACGATAATTTGGTTTATTTTTTCAAAATTCTTATCGAATAACATATTTTTCGGTATATACACATCCAAAATTTTTTTTTTTTTTTTTTTTAAGTGATATGCATTAATACAAAACTATAAAATTGTGCATTGAAAATAAAATATTTATTTAAATGCTGTACTATTCCCTGAAAATTCCTATAAAATATTTTTGTAAGAAGTTCAGCAACACAGAAAAACCTATATTTAGTACAGTTAATCTATGGCAGTGTTCATTTTTAAAAAATAGAAAAATGATTACTCAAGTGTAAATTACGTTAGTCAATATAAACAAATTACATTTCTTTATTTTATTTATTTTTCCCTTCCTTCTCTCTTTTTCTTTTTTGCATTTTTAAGCAAAGAACTAGAAAAAGCGTAATATCTATAGTACAAGCATGAGAAATACCAAAACAAATGCGGAAAAAAGAAAGAAAGAATGAATGAAATCTTATAATAATAGAATTAAATTTAAAAAAAATCAAAAAACCCGACTCCGTAAAATACGAACTAATTAATTATTTCTCATCAATGTGAAACTATTTTTTATATTACAGTCGAACCACGTTAATACGCGAATCAAGGGATCGATCAAAATTCACGTATTAAACGGGTTCGCGTATTAACCGAAGTTCACGAATTTTGACCTGTGATGCATATAATAACAACCTATAAGGATAAAGCACTTCTTTATGACAGTTTTTAGCGTTTTAAAAACATAAAATGACATTTTATTTGTTGTTATCACTATGCATTTATTAATCAGGAACGTTCGATATCTCGAAATTCAAATAACAGGCATTGTCTTAAGTAAAACTCCTGTAAGTCTTTTCAAAATTACATTTATTATATACGTCACATAAAATTGAACAAAACGAACATAAAATTTGTGCTAACCATGAAGTAAACTAAAACTAATGTTAAACAAATTTAAACCCTTGTTAGCCATACACAACAAATACAGAACAGCGTCGATAACACTAAAATGTCGAAATAAAAAACCAAAAGTTAAAAGTTAATAAAGTCAATAATGACTTAAAAATTACTATTTGCCAAAGTCACATGCGGTTGCGCCGTCGAGGGCCCTTCTGCCAATGACGATGCAAGCTGTATGAGAAAACTGAACGCCTCCGTAACTGTGAAGAAAGGAAATCTGGGAGAGGGCACAGGTTCATTCTGTTCTTTCTCCACATGCGGTTTACCAGTGGCAATTGATGACACCCCACATTATGAGCTCGGAGGTTACTAGATCTTTGTCGATATTAATTAACGTGTCTAAATCAACAAAATCTTCCCTTACAGTTTCTTGTTCACCAAGCCAGTGTTGTCCAACATCAGGGTGCGAGGTCGGCTCTTTACAAATGATGTCCTCACTATTGTTAAAAAAACACTTTCTGAAACAATTCGCAATTGTCGTTGGTGTGACACTCTCCCATGATACAGTAAGAATGTGAACGTCGATGAATGTAATAGCACGACACTTTTATCAACAATGGCCGCTGCGTATTCCATTTGGCGAAGGTATCGTCGTACTACGCGAGTCTTGTAATTTACATTGGCGCTGTTAATGATTCCTTAGTTCATTGGGTGAGTGACACTGTTCGAATTTGGAGGGAAAAATTCAATTTGGACATTCGTCAGGCCTTCGTTATTTTTTCTGGATGCGCAGGGCAATTGTCCACAAGCAAAAACAGATGGCGTTATTCTTTTCCCATACGCCGGTCAAAATTACGAACCCGTGTTAAAAAGGGTGCCCGTCATCCGAGCTCTGCGCAGACTTTAGTACAGGGAAGGATGATTTTTGACGTTTTTAAGCATCGCAGGTTGAGTGATTTCCCTATGACCAGAAGTTTTAACTTGTCTGATCCATCAGATTTGGCATCGAGAAGAATGGTAAGACTCTCTTTGCTTAATTTACACCCAGGACATGTTTCTCTTTTTACAAACGTTGTTTTGTTAGATGTCATTTTGTAAAAACGTCCAAATTCATCCAGGTTGTAAATATCACGTCTTAAGTAGTTTTTTATAAACCATGGAAGCACATATGTTTTACAACAATCGACGTCTTCATTGTTAACACATGCTGATTCATCACACACATTCTTGAATTTTATTCCGTGGCGAGCTTTAAATCGATGCACCCATTCGTTTGAGGCATTGAAATCTTACAATCCCATTTTTGCTATACGGACTTGGTTTCCTCGCCTGAACAGTCCCTCTTATGCTATCAAATCAAATAAAATCAAATCAAATCCCATTTTTGCTGCAACATCAGAAGCTTTTTTTGGATATGCATGCCGTTTATTGGGATATTCGTAGATCGCGCCGTGAACAAACGATTCGTGGAGGGCCTTCTCCATGTCCTCAAACTTGGTGATTTTTATTTTCTTGTTCTTTGTTTCCCCAACAACAACTTGGTTAACAATGACATCCCTAATCTTCAACAAAGTCCTTAAAGTTGATTCCGTATGCCTTTTTATTTCGAGAACGCCGACTTATTCAGGACAGCCTGGGCATTGTACTGATTTATAATTTGTAACTTCTCAGTGACAGAGAGAGCCTTTTTTAAATATGTTTTGCTCTTTTTGCCATCGTAAAAACTAGATTAAACTTTTAAAAGCACACGTGGATATCGTAAGTCAGATTCTATCTGGAGCGACAAACAATCCTCTTCATTCCTAATCATAGCACTGACCAAACAGCGAATCGGCTCTGCTCTAAATTAGCATGCGGTCACATCATTAGCAGCAAAATTTTATCTTCTCTCTTTCTGGCCTGTTTGACTATAAATAGTAATCAGCGACGGGAAATATTTCTCCTTTAAGAAAGCAGAAGTTTAAAACTAATAATTTTAGTAAAGCTATTCATGGATGTAATAAATTTGGACAGAAAAAAACATTCCTAGTTTAAAGAATTGTCGTAATGCTGGGGACATTATTCCCTCTAAAACCTCATCTGTTTCAAGCCAAGCTCATTCGCGTATTAAACGTAGGTTTTTATTGCCAAGGGACTGATAAAATTTCGCGTCTTAAGCGGGTTCGCGTATTAACCGTTCGCGTATTAAGAGGGGTATTTTGAATGCAAAAGATAGGCGCGGTTCAAGGGACCGAAGAAATTTCGCGTATTAAGCGGTTTCGCGTATTAAGTAGGGCGCGTATTAACGGGGTTCGACTGTACTTACCTATTTTTTTATTTACTTGTATTAATGACTTTTAAGTTGTGATTAATTGTTAGTTCCTATCTATAAATACTGGAGGCCTATAGATGTCTATGAAGGTTAGAGTTGCAGCAAAGCTAGAGATCCTACCTACACAACTTTCAGGTTGTGTAATATTTGCGGAGCTTCTGACTGCAAAATAGTCAATGAAACATCGTCTTCATTTTGAAAGACCTATCTAATGATATGCCCTTCAATAGGGTGCGTAAAATGTTTTCCGTCTCTACTTCCATTTTTTATTGTACTGCCACCTTTTGAATAAAAAAAACTAGCCTATAACCATCGGACGGTTAAGACAAATCGATAGAGACCTCATTCATTAAAATCCATCCAGCCGTTGAGATGTTTAGAAGGTGTAAAAAAATCCCTATACCCAGATACGCGTGAAACACATAACCTTTCTTGGCAGTCGGGTAAAAAGAAAAGAAAGAAAGGAAAGAAAACGAAAAAGAAAGAAAGATAGGAAAAAAATACCTGCTTTCAGTTGTTTAATACACAACCCATTTTTAAAGAGCGTTGTAATTGTAAAAAACGCGAGCTTCTACACTGAAAAAACTGTATTTCAGTATGAAATATTTAATCATTTAGTGGCAACCATATAAACTCTATGTTAGCAAAAGAAGAGAAAGTTATTTTTTTATATTAGAATAGAGATAAGGGAATCTAATGACCCATTGCAACTGTAAATGAATCTGTGCTGAAGTCAAAAATTAATACCTCTTACGGTGTATTTTTAAAGTCTTATCCTAAGTTATCTAATAAAAAAAAAATAACATATGTAAAATGTTGTTTTCATTTTGTACTATGATAATATCCTGGTCTGCAAAAAATCGTAAGTATTTTTAACTTTCACATATGTAATCGAATACAATAAAAATATGTATTTTTAAAATAAGTTTAAATAGCCTTATTACGGAAAACTGAGGGCTGCCAACTTTCTACTGTAGCTAAACATTCGGCAGCACAATTTATAAAGTATGCGTTCATATAATTTTGTATCAACTTCTTCCATGCAAAATAAACCTCATTGGGAAATTTTTTGTATATCTTTCTTAATATCATTGATGATGTGGAATTTTTGTAGAAATCTAACGCTGAACACAACATATCAAGCCAACATACTTAAAATGTTCAGTTTTCAGAAAATTAAGTGTGTTAACACAATTTTTATAAGTTTCATTAAAAAATCAGATTAAAAAAAAATCACTTTTATTTTTTCGTTTGAAAAATATAAACAATTTGTTCTACCTCAAAATTTTCTTGTACAGAAATTGCAGACGATTTTCAAATTTTATCATTCATTGAAAAGAAAATGAGGCATTGGGATAATACTGTTCCGTTAGGAATACTAGGGGATCGTACCCGGGCTTCCCGGGTTAAAGAGTACAGGGGAAAACATTTTTTTTCATTGAAAATTAAAAATTTTCTTTTATGCAATAAATTTTTTAGATTACCCACTTACATTAAAAAAGCATTTTTCATATGGAAAATACGAATTATACAATCAAATAATTTTTTGAAATTTATCAAAAGCGATATTTTTTTATTAGCCGCATGCTAAGAGTTATTTGACCAAGATTTTTCTACTTATGGCATCCTTTTATATTCTGATAATTTCAGAGCTTATACATATGTCTGTTAAATTTGTGTTTTATTTATATTATTTTATTTATTTATTCATAGGGAAGTTTTTTTTAAATGGATATTAGCGGCAAGAAAATGATGAACTCCTTATTTTGGTTTAAGGGCAAACGGATTAATCTTTCGTAATCGAGCTCCGCGCGATACAGATAAATTAAAAAATATTTCATGCTTTAAAATTGTTTTTAAAACCATAGACAATCAGTAAACTGAGATGAACTTTGCAAACAAATTTCATTTGAAAAATAATCGTATTTGGTAATCTAAAAATTTAAATTGTACGATTACAAATATGTTAGATTTGTGTTTTTTCAATATTATTACTTTATTTGTTTGTAAAAGAAGTATTAATTTCATTAATTTGTCTTTCACAAATATGTTAGACTGGTGTTTTTTTTTTAATATTATTCTTATATTTGTTTTTAAAGGAAGTATTAATTTCGTTATGCAAAAATAGTCAGAAACAAATGCTGAAAAATGTGTGTTGCTTCATGTGCAAAATGTTTATTATTATTATGTATTGAAACCGGCACGTGATAAGATAAACTTTAAAAAATCCTGCTTAAAAATTATTTCAGAAAATATAATACATCAATCAATTAAGATACAGTTTTTAAACAAATTGCATTTGAAAGTAAATTTTTTCCACTATGCGACGAAAATTGAAAATGTACGATGGCCAGAAGATTACAAAATTGCAGTAGCGAAAATTTCAAGACCGAAATTTGATCGTGAAGTGTTGCCATTTGCAAAATGACGTCAGCGTTACGCACAGATACGTTTGTTCTTTATAATATAGATACTTAATCAGTAAAATATAATAAAGATCAATTATCAGGATACGGTTATTAATTGAGGCTCTTATGCTTGGTATTCCGGACTGAAAAACAGCAATTTTCACCTTCTCAAAATTTGTATTCGCACTTCTCATATCCATATTCATCATTTTTTTAAAAAATTGTATTTTGTTTGATCATTTAAAAGTCATTTTAACTCAGAACTTGAAGTCGCGATTGTCAGAAACATCTTTTATGTGAACAGACGCACACTTTACTTGAGATTTAATCTCAATTCCGGAGAGTAAAAATTTCAGTAATTTATGTTTTTTAGACTCATTTGTGTTAAAATGTTTAAATTTATCTAAAAAAATGATCGTTTTCTTTTAAATGTGACTTCATTTTCACTTAAATAAGCATTTAGCCTAGTGTCTGAAACTTAGAATCAGTACACATGCAGACGGAAAAACAAAATAGAAAATTTATGAGGAAAAATGCGTGTTTTCAAAAGCAGTATGTTATTTTCCGTTATTATGCCCCTAATATAATATGCTGCTCCTAATGGGATTTTGCGACACTGAACCCTAAACAACAATTTTTATCAACAATTTTGAATTTTTATCAGAAAATAGCATGAATAAAGATAAAAATACCTCATTATTTCTCTCTCGTCTGCAATAATGAAAGCTATCAAATTTTCACCATTTTGAAGAAATTTCATAAAATGCTTTTAAAATTAAAATACAAAAGTGGGGATTTTCAAAAGAAAAAAAAACAGATAGTGCGATCACATCTACAAATGAAGAGCTTCCGGTTAAAAAAAAATAATAATAATAAAATTGGTTCAGTAGAAAGATCAGTGCAGATGACTAAAGAACACACTTGTGTTTTAAATATATAGATTATATAAAATTAGGAAAAATTAAATTAAGTAAATTAAGTTATTTTGATAAAATTATAGTAGAATCTCCTAAAGAATAGCATTAAAATTTTATTATTAGAGAGAATTTTGGACAAAAACTTCCGGAACATGATATTTTAAACCACGAATTATTTGTTCGGTGTCTAACTCAGCGAAGCAAATCCATCCAGGCGATCATCATCAATTTCTGCAATATAAATCGCTATTATTTGCATGTCTCTCTTTTATAAAGTCTCTTTTTTATAAAGACACTCTAATTTTTTGTAAAACATTTCGTTTTATCAGTGTTTGATTTCGATTACATTATTTCAAAAGTGAAGACTTTTCACCTGTGAAGAATTTCAAAGCAACTGGGCTGTGAAAATGACGCACATCTACAAAACATAATTCAGATTTAAGAATTAAAATACACGCTTTTTTGTAAAATGACGTCATTTGCATCCGCTAAAGCCATCCACTGTTACAATACAGTCTTAAATTTCCTCTATAGAAAAGTATGCATATGACGTAATTACCACGGAATAACAGACAATATTCTTGACATAGCCCATATTTTGATTTCAACTTTTTTTCAGGTTTTATTAGAAAATGGCAACAAAAAGATACACTATCTCCTATTTTCGACTATTTGCCTTTTGCTTTCAATGACATTCAATAGAAATGGGGTACTTTTGTTGCCACTATAAGAAAAATGTTATTTAAAACTACAAAAAAATTAATATCTCAAAAATAAATTGAGATACAGCTTTCAAACAAATTGCATTTAAAAGAGTATTTTTTCCTTATACGACGGGGTAAAAATTTAAAATGTGCGATGTTTAGAAGTTTAAAAATTTGCAGTAAAGTTTTCTTTACTTCGTTCGTTGCAAAACCAAAATTTTATTTCAAATTTCAAAGTGTTGCCATTCGCAAAATGACGTATGCGTTGCGAACAGATATGTTTCTCCTTTATAATATAGATATACTGTGAATATATGTGATTTTTAGTAGACGTAATTAAGAATTATTACTCTTATTTATGCTTACATTTGGGATAATAAATTTAAATGTTAAATTATGAATGTAATATTTCTTAAATGGGCAAGAGTTTAAATTACTTCGACCAGTTTGAAATTTAGTCAATAGATATGACAGACATTCTTAAATATCTGTATATTTTTGATGAAATTTTGTTCAACTGTTGTAAAAATATAAAGCATTTTATTATTTTTACTGCTTCTTTTTTACTTCACCAATGGCTTAGCAGTCAACAATTTTTCCCGTTGTGGAAATGCAAGAATATTTTCAGTGTTAGATTTCGACATTATCTACAGTAGTCTGAAAGTGAAGCAAAACTTTCCCAGATGACTTAATTTTCTTCGATGAAAGCGATTCAAATTATATGAACGCGCACATTCACTAAGCTCCATACTATATGGTTATCTAACACATCGGTTCACTTTTAGTCGCAATAACATAACATTTTCAATCCGTGCAAGTAATGAACAATACATTTTTTTTTAATTTTAGAAGCATTTTTAACTTTTTCTCTTACTTTTTAATAATTTTTGTTATTTCTAAAATTTTTTATATTTTTATGAGCTGTGTTAAACAAATTTTTCATTTTTGTTTTAACTTACATTTTCATTTTTTCTAATATCAAATTAAAATTGTTGATAAATTTTAATAAAATCTATAGTTTTTTTTCAATAAGAAATATATATTAGAGAAAAATTTAGAAACTTCGCCATATACATATAAAAAAAATCCGATTTGAAAATACCTGCCCCATACACTGCAAAAAAAAGACATATTTACAGCACAAAGTACTGTTCATCTCGCGCTAAAACTCGATCACAGTCGAATGTGTTATATTAAAATAGCAATGATAGCCTGTGTGCAGGAATATTAGAAAGCAGTAAACCAACGTTTAAAATGCACAAATAATGGATGAAAAGCAGCAAACAGCTGTTTCGAATCTACAGCGAGATTCTTCTTCAGTGCAAGATAGGGAAAAAGGAACAGCGTGCTAGAAAAAGAAAAGCAATTTTGCTCAGCCTTGCTTTTTCTAGCACGCTGTTCCTTTTTCCCTATTTTTCACTGAAGAAGAATCTCGCTGTAGATTCGAAACAGCTGTTTGCTGCTTTTCATCCATTATTTGTGCATTTTAAACGTTGGTTTACTGCTTTCGAATGTGTTATAGCTTTCTTTGGTTTCTTGACTATATAAACATGAAAAATAACAGTAGTTGCGTAAAATTAACAACACAATGTGCTGGCAAATCTACAGTGTTTTTTTTTTTTTTAACTGTGTGGGAGCAAATCTATGTTTTGTCAAAATTTTTCCTTGGAAATTTTTTGGCATTGTATTCATGGACAGACGATATCAGTATAGAAACTTAGCCCTTCGTACTGATGTGGAGCTCGATGTACACTTTTTAAATTGTTCTGCAGGAGGCCTATCTAAAGCTGAACTTTTACCGCTCTCCATCTCTCGAAAGAATACTGTTTAAATTTAATTTTAAAATACAAATTATCCTTGTATTCGATAACATAGTGAAAACTTAAAAATAATTACGATAAAAATTGGTCTGCTACATGCTTGGCATCTCTTTTGACAAGACAGACCAGGATATCATAATAGCAGAAGATGAAGGTAAAAACTTCCATATTTTATTTTCCTTGCATCATATGACTTAGCAAATGCCTCTAAAAATAAACTGGAAGAGGTATTCATTTTTGGCTTAATTATTACAAAAATCATTCGAGTTTTTCTAAAATGAAGACTTTTCTTTTATTTTGAGTATAGTCAGAAAAAAAAATTAACGAATTTATATTATTCGAATTTGCTTTCGATTAATAAAAATTAGAGTCACTTTTATAATACGGATATAATATTTTCGTATTAAAAAAATGACTCTAATATTCGTGCTTTAGTGCTTTGACGTAGGAAAGGTGTAAAATGAATAAACTTTGGAAAAACGTATTTCCACATTTAAACCTCGCAATACTACGATCAAAATATTGCTTAAATGCCTAAGATTTAAAAAGGGTTGAACCATATAGGTAATTGAGACCGCCAAAGAAATTATAATGTTCATACGATGCAACGATGCATTTCGCTGAATAGCGAACTTTACACACAACTCAACACAAGAACAAAGAAATAACGGAATGAGGGAGAAGTCTACACATGCGTGCATGGTAACGCTATTACATTTGGCAGGATGTCAAATTTATCTTTCTTTCTCTTGAAATGTGATAAATGACAGAAAGTTTTTATTTATTACCTGATTGCCTAAAATGGGGTCCATATGAACCCATTCGCAATTTCTACAAATAAACAAAAATAATTGACTGCTCGAAACTTATTAGTAGATAAAATCATGAAAGAGACCTTTATAGGGTAATTTCAAGAAAATAATTTTTTCATACATAGTCTAAATAAGAAAAAAAATGCAAAATGACCAAATGTGGTGTAATTGACACCATCTTAGTACTGCGAGGCTTAAACATTATCAATAGCTAGAGCATGTTGAAATACGAAGCATTAAATGGGAAACTATAGTAGATTATTTTTTATAAGAAAATAAATTAAAACATGGATTTTGAGCATTAGTAATTTGAAAAATGTTATTTTAATTTAAAGGCAACATAGGAAAGGAAAAAAATAATAAAAAGAACGAGAAAAATATAAATTGAATCCCGTTCAGCACGTTTGCTCGACTACATGTTTTCCCTTACTTTGATCAATGCTTTTAAAATAAATATATACTATTTTTTACTCTATAAAAAAGACAAATTTGTTAAACTTTACCAATATTACAGATTCCAGATATGTAAAGCTAGAACAATCATCGTATGATATGTAATTCGTAGTTGAAGCAAATTGAACTTCATTGTATGCCTTTTCTTGAACTTCAGGATGCAATCCAAGCATAAATAAACACCACATTGTTGCATAAGCTACAGTATCATATCCCTATAACACAGAGATATGATGATTACATTATGTGCTGAATAAAAATAAAATTTGCAGAAATGTACTGTAGAAAAATTTCGAAATTTTAAATTTCTTGCACACAGAATTGCTTTAAAAAAACAATCGGACTTTAATTTACCCGTAATTGTGGAAAATACTTTGTAATTTTCATTTAACATTTAAAGGCTAAACCGTTAGAAATCGAGAAAATAAATGTTTAGAAGTTTTAGGAATAATTTATCAAAAGGAAAAATATCCTTTTGACGATGTAAATCGTCGAAAAGGTATTTCTGCTATTATCGAAAACATCTGGATTTCTGTGTTTCTGTTTGTTTCTTCTGCTATAGGGTTTCGACGATAACGGATAGGTTTGTAAATTCGTTGCTATCGTTGCTTGTTAAATCATCTCCGATATACCTACATATATATCAAGAACAATTTTCAGAAATATTCAAATAATTGATATACACTTATTACGCTAATGATATGTAGTACTAATAGCATTTCCATGCCGAAAGAGAGTAATGTAAACATATTCATTTAATACCGAATCTCAGGGACATCGCTATAGCATAATTTACTTTTCGAATAAATTCGTAGTACACTTCGTTAATTGCTAAAATTTGTCATATCAAACATTAAAAACATGGGTCAGTTTATCGAAGCTATTTTTTTTTCAACAAATGAGGATATTCTAAAGATGAATGATCTATAATTCAATTATTTAAAGTGCCATCATTCATGTTTTTTGCATTCTCTCTCATAATACTCACTTAATTTTATTAATATTATTTTTTTTTAATTGATCTTTATTTCAATACTCGTAGCCATGGGTTATTCAACAAATAATTTTTGTAAGTTAAATGATGCCCTGTTACTTCATATTGCATTTTCACGTGCTAACAATTTCAGTATTTTCTCTTATCCCTTTAATACCTGAAAAAAAACATCTTCCTCTTTTTATGACATTTTAAGATCGAGCCTGCACTCACAGAATTGCGTGGATTTTACATTGGCATAGCCTGACAACGGGTATTATTTAAATATTTTTTTCAATCAAATATGATCATATTACCACAAAAAATTTTCATTTCTGCAAAAAATTTTCCTGTCTTAAAGTGTTATAATCCATAAATAATAATAATAATAATAATAATAATATTAATAATAAACTTTTGAATTTCATTGAAAAGTTTTTGGATGGCTTCCTTTTTCTATGATCTTTAAAGTGATGTTTTGATGTTTTTAGCTATTTTTTTTTACACTCTTTTCTGAAAGATCTATTGCGTTTGCAAAAAAAATGGAAAAAACAGCTGAATGACATAGTTTCTGAACAATACCAGCTAATTTTATGCATTTTCGATCAAAAATAATTTAAAACTTATGTCAGAAAGTTGCCCTTTTGGATTTGAGAACACCCTTAAACAGATTATTGTTCTATATTTAAGTTTCATTTGTGAGGATGTTATACAAGATGGTATAGTATGAATTTTACACTTTAATTCATTTACAAGACTATACTATTAATTTCACAATTTAATAGTATACATTTAATGATTTAAATCTTTCGCAAGACTGTATATTACTGTTAAAATTTGCAGTTTATTACTGTTAATTTTACAGGATAATTTTTTATAAGATGGTATGCTACTGCTTATTTTATGGTTTATTACTGTTAATTTTGCGGTTTACTCCAATTGTAAGACGGTATGTTACTGCTGAATTTTACAGTTTAATCCAATTTAGACAGTATGTTGCAGCTAAATTTTACGGTTTATTACTGCTCAATTTTATGGTTTAGTCCAATTATAAGATGGTATGTTACTGCTGAATTTTACGGTTTGTTACTGCTCAATTTTACGGTTTACTCCAATTATAAGACGGTGTGTTACTGCTAAATTTTACGGTTTATTACCGTTAATTTTACGGTTTACTCAATTTATAAGACGGTATGTTACTGCTAAATTTTGCGGTTTATCACTGTTAATTTTACGGTTTTAAACTGGCACCCCAGCTGCCGGTATTATACCATAAAATCAACAGTTTTTTTTTTTTTTTTTTTTTTTTTTTTTTTTTTTTTTTTGCAGTATATGCTTCATATCAGCTATGGGTTTCTTTTCTTTTGTATAATATTTTTTTCTATAATCTGCTAGTCATGCCGACATAACAATTCTTTGATACATCTATTTTAATGAATGGGATGTCACATATCTCTGGATAATTTACAAAATGAATTCGGTCAGTTTCAAAGCAAAATATAAGATAAGAGAAATTATTAAAATTGTAACACGTGAAAATGAAATATATAATGATACAGCATCATTTATTTTATCAAAACTATGGATTTATTGTAGTTATTCCATGGTGAACAGTATATAAAATCATCAAAGTAAAAAAAATAACAATAACGTGAGTAATCTGAAAAAGAATGTGAAAACATGATTTATGCGTTATAAATTATTGCATTACAGATCGTGTAACTGTAAAATAATTTCATTTGTCTAGACATTGATTACGCTGAAGACAAAGCGTGTGGGCAGTTTGTATATATCGTTTGTTTGTATTAGTAAAACATTTAACTATTTTATTTACTATTTTTTACCCCTTTTAGCAATGAACGACGTATATTATGTGTGAGTATTCGAATTCCTTATATATAAGAAATTCAGTAGTTAAAATGTTTTAGTAATATTTTTGGACATTACTTCAAGGCCGAATCCATGCCACATATGTAGAACATTTTTCTAGTTTGAGTAAAAACAAAAACTGATAACAGCGCAAATGTACAGCGGTCAAAGACGCAGAGTTTCAATATGGGGCTGAAGATAAAAATACTTAGATACTGCATATGTACATTCATATAAATGAGGCGGGGGGGGGGGACTATTTTAAAGATATTAATAATATTTATTAATTTTGAAATTTTGAAATTAAAATAATTTTATATCCAATGATATTATTTATTATTTTTCTAATTGAATTATTTCAATTAATAGTTTTAATAAATTTCATTTTTAGTGGAAATAAGTATTTAATTAATAACTATATATTGCTTGTAATTTCCAGGATAAATGCATTTTAGATAACGACATGAACGTGCAATTGTATGTTTGTGTCTTCAAATTTAAAATTTTGATTTAAATTTCCATGTCAAATTAGATAGATGTCATATAGAGATGCATAGGACATTACAATATTTTTACGTGGAATATTAGCTCGATATACTTATATCAACCATCAAGCTTAAAATATATTCTTTTAAATAAGTATAAACTTAGAAATAGTTTATAATTAAGCAAAAGTATTATCATAATTAAGAACAAAAACTTATTATAATTTAATATTGCATTAATAAGGCAAGCAATATAAATTATCACAGTAAACTCAAATAATTGTATTAATATGTTGCACGTCATTCTCGATAACAATTCGCGCTATCTATTAAAACACAGCCTAGAAACAGTCAACATAGATACCAGAGTCCACACATTCGTCAAAACTAATAGCGAGGGCAAAGTGATACCAAAGTTATTTACGGATAATACCATAATGAATCTACTCACCCATAGCAAAATCAGGAATTGGCACGTATCACATGTTCATAGCGGCTCAGACCACTAGTACATTTCATTCGACTTCGAAATTACATTAGAATACACAGCAAGGCACAGATTGAATACCACTAGGGGAAATCTGCGCAAATTAAAAGACAAGTTTATTAAAACACACAAACCCCTCCTCACGCAACACCTGAAAGATGCAACAGATATAGAATCTTTAAACACACAAACTAGAGTGATCATTAAAACAATACAAAAAGCGGAAAAAACTTCTTTCAGATATAAAAACACATAGACATCTGTTAATTTCTCCTACTGGACGACAGATCTCAGGGTCAAATGCAATCAGCTTACCGCAATGAGAAAGAAATTAACAGCCTTGAAAAGAAACGATGAGGACACTAAGTACTTTCGCAATCTGGCAGCAAATTATAAACAATTGGTAGCAAAATATAAGCGCAGTGTTCTGGATGCCAGGAATTCGGCAAGGCGAAAGTTCTGCAGCAATCAGACAGACCCTCATGGCACCGCTCAGAAATTCTTTACGAGGAAGTTTTTCAAACCCGATGAGATCAGGCTTGAGCATCCAAACAATCCAATCTTGAACACCAAACCAAAGACCTCTTTGGCCCCGCAGCATACAAAAGCACAGCTAATTCAGACCTTCTCTTTAATGCTCCCCCCCTGACCTTCCTTAATCAAAACAGAACTGTCTTCAGCACTGCACAGACTGAACGATTATGAAGCACCAGGTCCTGACTTTATAGATTTTAGAGTCCTAAAACTAACATTTAAATTTATCTCTAACTTTTCACTCACTGGGCACATCTTTGTTTAACCTTTAATTACTTCCCTCTCACACTAAGGCAAGGGGAAGTAGTATATTTCCATAAGCAAGAGAGGCATCCCTCTGAACCCACCTCCTATAGGCCAATCTGCCTCTTACCGATCTTAGGCAAATTTATAGCGGAAATTCTATTCAACGAACTGGCTCACTTTATGGAAACAAATAACATCCTACATCAAAGGTAATATGGGTTCAGAGAGGGCAGATCTTTTTTAAAAGTCTTGAATGGTATTCTATCCTCCTGCGTCTCAAGCATAGATGCTGGAAACTACACTTCTCTGGTCTCCTTAGACATAAAAGGTGCCTTTGACAACGTAGAGTGACTGGATATCCTCCTCCAACTAATTGAAATTAGGTGCCCGCAAAACATAGCTGGAACCATAAGCTCATATCTATCAGATAGAAATATTCTGATTAACTGGAGCTCTGGTTCATCAAACCACAATCTCCAAAAGGACAGCTCGCAGAGATCTTGTTTAGGCCCTATTCTCTGTCAACTAATAGCTAATGTAATTCTTAAAGAATTAGAGAAACATGTGTTCCTCCTATATGCCTTTGCTTAAGACTTCAGGTTTGTGTTATCGGGTCGTTGTCGTGTTGACATACAAAGAGAGGCAGATCGGGCTTTCCCCCTCTTCCTGCAGCTGCTTGCTAGCCTACACCTCCAGGTCTACACAGGCAAATCACAAAAACTAACATTTGCAAAACCACACGAAATTCAACGTCCACCCACGATGAGAATCTGTGGGCAATCGATCAGACATGAACAGAAACTTACACTCCTAGTCCTCACAATAGATTTAAAAAAAAGCTAGACGGAACGCATTAACAACATCAGAGAGAAGCTCGCAAAACTCCATAACAACTCACGCAAATTAACAGCTAAAACTTGGAGTATTAAACCGCAAATGTTTAAAGATTTGTACAACTCAATAGTGGAATGGATCACCATTCACTGAGTAGATATCTGGAGAGACAGACTCACAATCAGGTGAAAGATAAACTAACCTCTATTAAAAGATGTTCCTACTCCAAATGAGTAAAGAATGTAAATCGATCTCCTCGGATGCCCTTGCAGTTATAACAGGGATCCCTTCCATTGCAATCACACATGAAATTGAATATATAAGAAACAAGATCTTACATCTACAACACGAGACATCACAACAAGCACACTCGCCCAACATGACCGGACATACAACGAAATGTCAGCAGTTGGATCCTGTATCCTGCGAAGGTGACGTCGCATCTGCAAGTAAACCTGGTAAACCATTATTTTAAATCAAGCAGAGATCCAACTGTATAAACAGATGGATCCCGAACCTAATCAGGTGCAGCATCAGTGTTCTATGTCATGAGCGGTGACGAGGCAACCTATCAGTGGGCCTGAAGTATTGGCTACTTTAACATCGTGTACCAAGTGGAGCTACTTGCTATCCTGGGGGCACCGAAATGGATCTCCTGGCATCCCTATACCTTCATCAGGGTTTTCAGTGATAGTTTCGCCAGTTTACAAACCATTTTTACCCATCGCACTGAACACCCCATAGTCCTAAAAATCAAACAGTAATTAATGACCTTACTCCATAAAACGTTCCTTGGTCCCGTCTCGGCTCATATTGTCATTGAGGGCAATGAACAGTCGATGCTCTGACCAAGGCGGCAACATAAAATCCAACAATAGAATTTGAACTCCCGTCCCTTTCACTCATGTTAAACGAGTCCAAAAGAAAGAATGCTACCTGCCTGGCAGGCTACGTGGGGCGAGTCTTCATTAGCCACGGACCCTTTAAACAGTATCTTAAGAAATTCCACTGCGCCACAATCACAACTCTGTGAATAGGGCGAAGTGGGAAACCCCAGATCACAACTACTATCACTGTACCTAACTGAAGTCTGGCATCTCAGATATCGCCCCTCTCCCCCTAAATCCAGGCTACAACTGATACTATCTCGGCAAGCGTTGCTGGCCAAACTCAGGAACATTTATAATTAACTAATGGATGTTTCCAACCTAACCACTTAGCGTTCTGTCTCTCAGTCGTTTAGCGGGAGATCGAGAGCGCTCTGCTGTCACCTTTACCTTCGACTGCTCTTCTCCGTTTCATAATTATTCTAGACTTCTGTACTCTCGGCGTGATTCAGAACACGCTACTTTCTGAGTTGCTGTTGCATGCTCTCACGCACATGCAGCATCATTCGCGGCATCGCGCGCGGGTGTTCCAAGGATTTTTTCTCCCTCTGTAGGCAGTACACATAAATTTCGAAGAACAAATTGTTGAAAAATATATCGAAAATCTTAAAACTTACGGCACTTATAAAAGTACTGATTTCACCATGTAGATCTTCAAAAGTGAATGATGGATCTTTCAAGTGATGCTGAAAAAGCATGTATGTAAGTGACTCCTTTACACTTTTGTCCAAGCAATCTGAATCTGATTTTTGATTGGAAGTAATTTGTTGTTTCAGTTTTAAAAGCGTCTAAAAAAAGAGTATATACTTATTATTACAGATCATTATTTGATTAAACAAAAAGATTTAATTTTCAGAAGAAAAAAATTAAAATGGAAATTACAGCGTACTCTGATGCACATTATCTGTTAACTGATTTAACTTAAATTTATGTTATGTTCAATATAAAATGAATATCTATCTTTTAATACGCGAATTTTAATTTATCGCCAAGGATGGTATCTTTTGGTTAATCCGTTGTTTATAACTTATTTTCTGTGGGCAATAAATTTCCAATAGTCGTAACTCTGCCGAATTATTGTAGCAAACCATTAATCTTTCAGATTTTTTAAAAGGTTCATGCTCGAAAATTATTTAAACTAGAACAAAAACTCCGACTTCCCGGTTTACAGAATGTAGGGGAAAATCCTCATATACATTATTTCAGATGTCAACATTCTTTTCTCACTGCACATACTAAAGCCTCGTACGGATGTACTTTTTTTAAATTTATGGCTCTTATTGAATTTCTTTTACATTTAATAGATTTTTATAATGCCCATTAACTATATTAAAACTGATATGTATATGAGAAACAGCAATAATGCTTTTAAATAAAGTTTTGAAATGAACCGGGATTGAAAATTTTTTTTAATGATAAATTATCATTATTTGTATATTTTCTATAATATTTTATAATTTATACACATAAAAAGTCAGAATTTTGCAGTATTCAAAGTTGTACTTTTTATTTTTTAATTGACTCGCGTATAAGTCGACCCCTCAAATTTGCTTGCCAAAAATTGTCAGAAATTCCTCGACTTATACGCTAGTATATACGGTAATCATTAATGTTACTATTGTGTGTTTTCTGTTTTGCGAACACATAGTATTCTAAAATAGACTGTAAAATGTTCCCACAAATATGCATACAGTATTCATTAATTGAATCTTAATAGTATGTCGAGAAAAAACGGAATTTTTTGTAGAAATTGATTCGGCCCGGCCTGTTTTCATTGATTTTTGTATGGGCCGTGCCGGGCCTGAGCCTGGAAATTCTGGCACGTGCAGACCTGTAAGCGAAATTACGGAAGAAGGGGAGGGGAGAATTGATTTACTTGATTTTTTTTTAAATCAGAAATTCAAAGAAACGCAGAAGAATTATATCCCTGATTAAGAAATAATGCAAAAATAAAATTAAGGACTTTTTGCAGATTCTGGCTAAAAATAAGTACTTTTAAGAACAAAAAATTGCTTTTGAAAAATTTAAGGATTTTCAAGGACCGTACAAACCCTGTAGTAAAATGTACCACATTTTAGTAATTTTTATTAATTTTATCTCTTTTAGTTTTGTTTGCAAATTTATTTTTTCTTTCTTAATTCATACCTTGGAGAATTTAAATTTGGGTAAGTTTATATTTTTTCTTATTATTGTGAGTGATGTGATACTCATGAATTATCATTATATTATATTTTGTAATTAGTAAGGTGGAATCCATATATAATAAAATTTACTGTTATAGAAAGTGAAATGTAAAGTAGATGGGCCAGTAATGGACACCAATCAATGCTTTTGGTTTATAAAAAATAACCGATAAAAGATTTAGCTTTTAATATTTTTCTTCATAAATCCACCTTGCATGTTTTACAATATGGGTTATTGTCGAGATTCTTAAGGAAACTAGTCAAGAACCAGAAAATAATTTTTCGAAGTTTCACTGTTTTTTAGTGAAAATCTTAATGAACGCGCTCATTTAATAAATTTATATATCCATTGTTTTCTTAAAAATTTGCATGTTTTTGTTTTGGTAATAATGACTTTTAGTTTTATATATTTATGGTTATTTACAAAATTTCATTTTTTTAAGAGATATTAAAGGACTCGCGTCCATTACTGGAATGCTCAATTAGTCAATTTCCAGCAATGAGTACCCAGACCCCCATGTACACATTGCTAAAAATGTAATTTCGGTAATATTCATAAAATATTTTGACTTTTAACTGTAAACCCACGTAATCAAATTTAATTTTTAAATTGCACCAGGTTATGCTAGTTTAAATTTGATTTTAATCACGATTAAATCATGTTTGTAATCACTTGATATTTTTAATCATTTATTAAAATCACACCATTACATTTTTTTAAAATTTTTTTCATTAATAAGGTTTAACTATTTTTAAATCAAAATTATCTTGAAAAGCGTACATGTTACTTAGACTGAACAATCCCAAAAGAAGTGTTCCACAATAAAATGCAGTTGTAAAAGCAAGGGACTCTTGTGCATGTGCTGTTGCAGGAAATATATATCTTGCTGCGCCACATTGAAGCAAGAAGAGAGTACTTCGAAGACTTTTAAGTCATTGTAACGATTGGATCATTAAAACATTGTTTCCAGACCCTGTTTCATTACTTAACCACTTCAACGTTTACCCCGAGATAAGTCTGCGGTTAAAAGCACTGCTTCCCTATAGTTTCTACCACTGAAGTCATTAAAATACAGACTTTTTGTTCATTATTGTTAAAATACAGATCTTTTAATTCAAACTGTTTGAAGGTACTATTATTGGGTCATTTTAAATATGACGTAATCCCCCCACCCCTTTACTGCTTTTAACGCATATGAATGAATTTGATATATTAAATTTTTTTTTTCTCTTTTAATAGTCATATGTAAATACAATTTTATGATGTAATTGTCAATATATTGTCTGCTTTTAACACGAATTATTGAATTCTAACTTTTATTTTTTTTCTCTTTTTGATATTCATGTATAAAAACAAATAATGTAAAGGAAAATTCTTTGTGCTGTTTTTACAATTCGTAACAATCTAAAATAATAACCTTTTCTAAAATATAAAAAAAATATCTCTTAAAATGATAACTCTTTGATAAAATAAATATTTATCTAATAGCATTATTAGAGGAGAAGGTCCGAATACCGGCTAGGGTCCAAATACCGGCTACTAGGTGTTCTGAGAACTGAGCGCAGCGCAGCCTAGCGGTGATAGGCAGAGTTTGTAACTTTAATTGAGAGAAGAAAGTTACGAAAAGTACGTCGCTGAAGTCTGTCTCATTTACAAATAGTAAACGCAAAGTGTCGAATCGACGTAATCTGGTACATCAAAAGTTTTTCAGATGTGTGTTTCTCATTTTTTTTTTAAGATACTGATCGTATATTGGCTTGAATTGTTGATTAAGTTATTTTCTAGACATATTTAGCTCTCAATTGCCACGCGTACATTATTGGTATTTTATTATATGAATGGGTAATAGCGGTTTTAACTTAAACATAGCAGTGGTCCGAATACCGGCTGCCTAGAGTGGTCTAAATACCGGGTAGCCGGTATTTGGAACTCTCTCGGGTGCTCTGCTTGAAGGAGAGGAAAATAAATAAATTTAAATAGTTCCATAATTAATAAATTGATTTAAATGGTTCAGAAACAGTTCCAGTCCCATTTCGCAATATGATAAAAGCAACCGTGACTACAGGACCGACGCTAGTTACCGGATCACTTCCCCAAAAAGCGTTGTTGGGCACTCCAAAATTGCAGATTGATTTTTTGATTGTTTGACAGAATTGATTTTTTCAGATAAAATAATTATCATTTGAATCAGCAAGCTTATATTTTTTGTGTTTTACATGTTAAAAAACAAAATTAGAAACATAATGGGAAGAAGACTGTGAGAGATAGCCTTAAAGAACTTTATGAATTTGACTAACATACTTGTTTATTAAATATTGCGTACTTTTTCTGTGCATAAGAAATGTTATTAATCAATAAAATGTATTAAAATAATATTCTTACTGCTTAATAATTGTCATTAGCTCTATTTATGTGATCTTGTGAAAAAAAAAAAAAAAAAAAACTTAGGTAGGCGGTATTTAGACCCCATTTTAAAAACTCAAAATTTGAAGACTTTCGGAATTTAGCTTTTTATAAACAGAAAACGCCTTTGAAACTGATTTTTTTTTTCTCTAAACAGGTGTACAACATGTCAAGGTACCCTGCTGTCACTTTTTATTTTATTAATTTTGAAAATTGTATGATCTAAATTGAAAACAAAAGTGGTAGCCGGTATTTGGACCTTTTCCTCTAATATTACTATTTAAGAAATTATTTTCCAAATTTTCCTGAAAATTATAATTCAATAGCATTGTCTTCACTTTAGATTGAAATAAAAGATAATTTCAATTTCAGTTTGAAAATGATAAAAAAAAAGGAATCTAACAATCCTTATACTTTTTTCTTTTTACTCAAAAACTGAGTAGTAATTTTGTAGCCATCATTACAGAAATAACGTTAAAATTAGAAAAAAAATAATATAGCTAAAACTAATTCAAATTTTAAAATTTTATAACTTTATTGATATGCGCGGATCATTAAGGATAATTGGAGCTAATTTCAGGTTTCATATTTTAGGAGAAATTACAGCGAAATTTAATTAGTCGTTTCATAATATTATTTCATTAGGATTTTATATACTATAGGGTAGATAGTAAGCATACTGAAACATTTAAAATTAATCATTTCCAGAGAAAGACGTAGATATACTAGATAGTGACACATAAAAGGAATATATAGCATATAAATACATATAATACATAATATATTTACGTTTGTGGAAAACCTAGATACTTCTTCATAATCCCGCAGAAGCTCACGTCCGTATGAGAAAGTACGAAGCAAAAATTTCCACCGAAGCCAAGGATGAATGCTTCGGTATACTGTTGCTGTACTCAAACTATAAAAAGAGTAAATATGCCATTTAGATATTTTAAACAGAATAAAAAAAGCATTGTTTAATTCAAGATATAGAAAACTATTCTACACGTATCTTCAAAGTGAACTTGTAAAAGACTACAATATAGTTGGGAAGTGTTTTTGAATTTGGTTTGAAAGGCTGTCTGTCAGTCTGCTCTCTGTTTGTCCGCGCTCTAAGTGGCGTTAATTTTCACGGAATGTCATATAATTGATATACGTGATTGAAGTTTACAATGACATGTGCAGCATTGAAAATAGAGTTTGTTGCATTCATAGTTACTTTACCGGCGCATGCAAAATAATTCCGTTACATTATGTTCTAAAGGCAAAAATCGTTTGCGTTGTATTTTAATGATTTTACACTATTTCAAACATATTGAAATACATAACTGGGGCTCAATATAAGATCCTTAGGATAGAATGTGATGTGCACAGCATTTAACGTACATTTACAGGGAAACAAAAAACAATTCTGTTACAAAATCGTCTATGAGCACTGCATACACTGCAAGAGAATTTTTTCCAACAGAGCAATCTGTATCGGTATTATTTTCAGTGCCCTTAAAATATAACTTTAAATGCTAGGCACTGCATTTTCAAGATAGAGCATGCCATAATAAACCTCAATAACACGCATAAATTCCACGGTAATTCTAGACTACTTTCGAGCGGTAAAGCACGGACAACCAGGAAAACCAATTTCATAAATGCCTTTCATCTTTGTTGGACACTGTTATAAAAGTTGACTGTGATAGAAATTTTATGTCCATTCAAGAATCGATGAATTATAAAGCTGTTTTTCTTCCTGAGGCAAACAGCCACTGATCCCTGTGAAAGCTTTAAAATTTCGGGTTGTATTTAGCACAATTTATCTATGTGAGAATGTATTTCTTTTCTTCTTTAAATGAAAAGTAAATTAAGCAATAAATTACTGAATAAAGCGTATCAAAAAATAAAAAATATGGAATTGCGCATGACGCAGTCACATTCGGTGATATACAAGACAAGTTAGTGTGTGCAAGATATAAGGTTGGCCAATGGGGTCGGCAAAATAATATTTTTCATACCATTTTAATTTTATAATCATGAAGTTTTAAATATTAGTTGTCGGGGCCCCATTTATTAATTTTGGAGCTCCAGACACGCAAGCTTTGAGCCCCAACCTCACCTGGGAAACTTTACATAGATATCAAAAATTTTTTAACACTTTGACGTCTCATACCTAATGCCAATCTGGTTTCAGTTTTCTGTGTAACGAACTTAGCCCGGGAGATTCTCGGGGTCAAATTTAACTCTCTGAGCTATGAAAGTATTTACTATATACGTTCGCGGTCTTTTCAGATATTATCTACGAACCTAGCCCGAGAGTCTCTCGGGGTTAAATTTAACTCTCTGAGATATGAAAGTATTTACTATATACGTTCGCGGTCTTTTCAGATATTATCTACGAACCTTATATTTAAAAAAATAAGTGGCAGCACTAAACAGAAGTTATTATATGAAAATAGATGGAGTCGGAGCTCAATTCGAAATTATAGTGGACTTTATGGTATTGCTCTTCGTGTTTTGAAATGTACCACAGAAAAGCACATTTTACAAATAATGTTTATAAAACCTATATTCAGATATTTGTTCAACATTTGAAAAAGTTTTTATTAAATTCTATGAACAATTTTATGTTAAATATATCGTTTCCTTATAAACTTTTTTTTTAATTATAAAACATGCTTTATTCAATTATTTTTCATTAAATAATAATAAAAAAATAGTACATTTAAATAGTTCCTTGATTATGAATAGGAATAGTTTGAAGTTTCTAATAAAAAAATACTAAAATACATATCTTCCAAGTTTTTTTTTTCTTTTTTAAATCGAGAAATGTACCAAATAACCTCAGTCCAGAGGGAGATGTGCGGTTGAAATAGCTCAGACCTCAAAGTGTTTAGCCTGTTTTAGGAGCTGTTTGAAAAAGATATCTCAGTGTATGTGCACCAAATGTTCTTCTGTAAATCTACACATGTTAGCATTACCTTCATTTTAGGCACATTATCCACTAATATGGAAAATATAAAAATTTTGATTTATTGATTCGACAACTTAGAAGATTGGCAATCCCGCGTCTAAGCATTAAAAAATATTAATAATAAAATATCTTTATATAAGCTTCTTCAAAAACATAAAACCTATTTAATTGGAAGAATTATTTAACTGTATGCAATATTTTAGATAAATGAAGACAAATTATAAAATTCTACTAATTAATGACAAGATAAATTGTAGAAAAAAAATGTTTATATATTCCGCAATGTTTACAAATATTTTTCTTCGTTAGACTAAGGCTAATGTCAGACGGTGTCTTTTTGCACGCTTTTTTTCCTTACGTATTATCCCTACACAATGCCAATAGCATTGCGTAGGGATAATACGTAAGTAAAAAAGCGTGCAAAAAGACGTCCGTCTGACATTAGCCTAAGTAGAATTGTAGTTGATGACTCGCAAAGAACTTTTTTCACAATTGTACTTTTGGGTTATACTGGATACTTCGATCATTTTTCGTAGATATTGCGCACTATAATACTCTAAATGTTCCAGTGGGGTTTAGGTCCAGACTATTTGCAAGACAATCTTATTTTCTTCAAACCATTTTGTTCTTATTTTGCAAAGTGAATTCAGGCATGTTCTTGTTGAAAAGTACATTTAAGGCCATGAATTTTTTTCCTCCTATTTCAACTACTGATGTTCTAACAAATGAATATTGCTATGTATATTTCGTCATCCCTATAAAAGTGAAATTCTAACTTTACCTCCAGAGAAAAAAGCAGGGAAAAAGGCGGCCCAAAACATTAGGGCGAGAAAAACGTCTTTTTCTTTTCAAAGGTGAGCCCAAAATTAATTAATACCATCCTAACATTAGAAATTAAACTTCTCTTCATCACTGAAAATAATTTTAGGTCAATTCGTTTGTTCTCTCTGATGTTTTCAGCAAAATGAATGTGGCTTTTTTTAGTTCAGATATTAAGCACGAGCACTGATGTGGTTTTATATATTTGAGGATTCTCGACCTTCTTATTGCTTTTCTTATACTCCATACAGATAGATCCTGGTGTCTGTATTCGGTTTCTAATTTTCTTTGTTGTTACACTTTTGGTAGCGAATGTGCAAAAAATCTAAATTTCTGACCGCTTCGGGACAATTCTTGACCTTCTTATAGAGTCTGCAGTACTACAAGTACAGTAAACTCTCTGTAAGGCGGACTCTGTGTAAGACGGAAATCTTTCTAACTCGGGAAGATTTTCAAGTCCCTGTGAATCCATAGACATAGAGTAAAATTTGTCTAACACGGAATATTGTCTACTGCGGAAAATTTTCTTGGGCCCGATCGCTTGCGCCATAGACAGAGTTTACTGTAGTTGTATTCTGTAAGAAAATAAAAATGACATTCTTTGAACGTTTTATTTTATCAGCAATTGTTTTAAGTGGCAATCTGGTATTAGAACCTTGAAATAGAGATTTTTTGCAGTCAGAACTCATATTTCTTCTCCCCATCGAAAGTTTTGCGAAATACACGAACGCGCTCAAAATCTTTTTTTAAACGCTTTGTTAACTGGTATGCTAAGATATCTGCAAACCGCTCTCTCGAAATATTTACTGCGTTTTTGTATTTTGCTACAGCGTACATTTAATAAAATACATGTTTTAAAATGGTTAGAAAATATTTATATGAATATTTGTAATTTTTTTTAATATTAATTGTCATATCATGATTTTAATTTTAACACGAGCATTTGCTAATTTGCAAAACAAAAAAAAAAAAAACAACAAAAAAAAAATTAGAATTGATTACTTTGCTTTTGTGCAGTTATTTTAGTAACTTTGCACCACGTTGTAGAAGAGTCAACTTTATTTGATTCTTGTTCTGTGAAATAAAAAGCTAAAACAAAGGCAAATACTTTAAGTAAAAGATTCTTTTCTATGTAGGATGAGTGCATTAGTATTTGACCTTAGAGTAAAAAACTGTAAATCAAAAAAAAAAAAAATTAAAAATACTGACATGATCATTTTGTTTATTAGAGAATGTATCCATATTAACCCTTTGTATCACATGTTTGCATATCTGCAACTTACACAAAAGTTAATGTTACTTACAAAATTGTCTTTAAATAATTAAATTTTATTTATTGCTGCTATTTCCTAATACAGCGGTTAACATAAACTGTTATGCAGAGTTATGTTACATACCAATATCTGGATGAAGTGGGGACTGATAAGCGTTGTACTGAGTACAGTAAAAGATACTGTCTATGACCCAAAATTTCAACCCCCAGGCTTACCACAGGCTATAATGATTCATTTTGCTGATTATCATGCCACAAATTAGCATTTGAGCATTACCTGAGGCAACTGATGACTGAATTAAAAACTAGAAAATGAGGATTCAACGGGTGTTATCTCAAATTTAATTTTGTACTATTAAACAGTAATCATGAAAATTAAACTTTTTGCTGGCTGAATACTATGAACAGTGTTCATAGTATTCAGCCAGCATATAGCATAATATAGAACAGTCATCTATACTGAGTAATTGTTTCATGCCAAAATTTTTAATTATGTGAGCAGTATCATTATCATTGTTGAAATGAACTGCGAAATTAAAAAATCTGTAGGCGTTAAAAATATTTTTTTCACAAAGTTAAGCTCTTAAATTTTTAATTAAAAAATTTTCTATATTTATGAGAAGTATGTAATTCTCTGTTTAATGCATATGTAAATAAAGTATATCTTTACTCAATATATTTTTATTTTTAATTTCTGTTTTTTACATATTAAAATGATATATTACAACACCAGAAAATATTTTTCTATTCGGAATTGCTGAGTCACAGAGTTAAATAACACAGCGTGTGAATCAATTTATCATATCAAAATATATATATATTTTTTTGTAGTTTAATGTCTCACATCTCAATTACTGCAATTTTAACCTTTTACAAGTACACTATCCTATATATTACTTACTTATCTAGACTATTGAAGTACTTTAAATTTTCGTCTCTGTTTTCTTCTGTTTGCTTCAATCCAGAAAACGATTCTGCAATTAAAGAAAAAAAGTTGGAATTAATAACGTAACAACATCGCAATAATCTGAAAAATGTGTAAAATAGGAATATTTCACTATCTTAATTTTCTTTCTTAATATTTTTATTTTAATTATTCTTTGAGGTTATAAATGTTCATGGAGAGACGCCGCCGCTGTAGCTATGAGTCGACATTAATTCTCTATGTCCATGAATTAATGAAAATTTCACCTTCTAAAACATTTTCTGTGAATTTATGAATCTATATTAGATGATTTACACAATTATTTAACAATTTTTAGAAAGATTTTGCCAACTAAAATTAATTAATTAAATTTGAATTTATAGTGATTTTTTGCAATATTTAAAACTCCACTCAAATCTTTTATTTAAAATATTTTTTAATTTTTTATTTTATAAAATTGTGGAAATTTACAAATATAATGTTCTTACAATAGACATATAGAAATATTTATAAGCTGAAACTTCCCCCACCCCACTGACCTTTCAACGTCAACTATGCTGACAAGACGCAAAGGCCAAAGAAATCATCCTTTTAAAAATAATTTTCTTTTGTGCAACCAATAATGATTTTGGAACAATATAAATTAAAGTATCTATAACTCATTCTAAATTGTATTTCTACTAATCGACGTACTAAATGAATTTTATAACAAGTTACTTTAATGGTACTTTAAAGTACCTTCGGCGCAAAAACGGTTATAGGAGAATTGTGAGTATTGTAACATAACAGTGTACATTTAATACGAAGACACAACATAACCGCCGCGGCGATCGGCCTCTTTTCGTCCGTAGCCCTTTATTCTCCCGCTGTTTCCAACTCTTTTGCGGAAGCAAGGTTCATAGGTCCCCAGCCACGTCCCGAATAAAAGACACTCTAGCGAAAGCCAGGTTGAAAAAAAAATCAAAAATTGAAACCGGACAAATTTAAAAGGGAAATTGCACAAATTAAAGACACCGAAAAGCGGGAAGGTAGGGCTTGGGGCGATGAAGCTACCGAACGACTCCTGCTTCTTCTAGCTTATTATTAGTCTCGGTCGGCAATTGGGGGTGGGCGGGTGGGTCAACCGCCGCGGCGAGCGGCCTCTCTATGTCCGCAGCCTTTTATTTTTCCACTTATTCCGACTCTTTTGGGGAAGCAAGGTTCATAGGCCCCCAGCCACGTCCCAAGTAAAAGACACTAGCGAAAGCGGGGTTGAAAAAAAAATTCAAAACTTGAAACCGGACAAATTTAAAAGGGAAATTACACAAATTAAAGACACCGAAAAGCCGTAAGGGAGGGCTCGGTGCGATGAAGCTATCGACCATCCACTGCTTCTTCTAGCTTATTATTAGACTCGTATTAAATGTTATGAATTAAGACACAACATAACAGCTCATTCAATATCCTACGCAATAAATGAAACTCGAAAACAGGATTTCCACTTTTTCAGAATTTAGTGTCGCCCCCGATAAAAAAAAAATGTATATATAAATAGTACAAAACCTATTTCAATTTTAAAACTTAAAGCAAACACTTTTATTTTATGTAAAATGACGTCATTTGCATCCGCTTAAGAATTCCCCATTTACGACCCACTCTTAAAAATCTACGGTAAAGCATGCATAAGGATGTCACTATCGCAAAATAATACACAAATGCAGCAAAAAGAGGCCGTCATTAAAGAAACTCGACAAAAAAAGGCTTTCTAATAATTCATAGGCATTCATTCGTTTGTAATATTAATATAGACGATTTCAGTCGTCACGTCAGTCCAACATCGAACAGAAAACAAAAAAGTACTTTCAATGCTATTTCTTTGAAAAATATATCTGAATGTACTGATTTTTTATATATTTTAAAGTAATTTTTAATAATGAATATTATTTAAATATAAGTGCAACATGATTACTAAAGACGAACTTGATTACTTTTAAAATAATGTAACTAATTCAGTGTTTTTTTTTTTTTTTCGTGCATCCTGTAGTAAATCTGCAAACGAAATTAAAACCCTACAAAAAAATAATATATATATATATATATATATATATATATATATTAATTTAATTGATATAAAATCGAACTATTCAAATTATCTGATTAATAAAGTTTGCTATAAATAGTTTTAAAAAAATCACGATTAAGCGCTTGTTAATATGAATGTATATAAAATGATTTTTGAGTTATTGGGCATTTCAAAAAAAATAATAATAAATGTAAAAAATCTTTTAGTATTTAAAAATAAAAATGATTTTTTTTCTGTTCTGAGAACGGATAATATATGGGTTATCTTTAATTACTTATATTTCAGGATAAATTGCCTGATTATATTAAAGGAAACTTACATTCATAAAAACTAAATCCACAGCGATTAACCTAAAGATGACATCAAATTCCAAAAGCTTTCAGTCATAATGTCGACATTCAAGCGGTCTTTAAAAAGAGAAAGAACTAACTGTTAGAAAATATTTCATTTTCTATTTAACATAAATGGTAGAAAATCATATTTTATTTAATCCTATGAAATACAGAATTTCAGAATGTCATCATTGCATTTAAGGTATTAAAATACTTTGTTAAATAGTATAATTAACCCCTTAATCGTCACGGGCGTATATATACGCCTGTAGAATTAGAAGGCTGCATCAGAATTACAATAACTTTTAACTCTGTGGATTAACACTTGAATTAAAGTGGCGGGTCGTCTGTGACCCAAGGCGTGATTTTTCACTCGTATCAGTGTTGTATTTCAAAATAAAACTTTGAAATTTCTTGATTTTTCCTAAATATTCACTATAATGCCTAAACATAAGTTTAAATGAAATCCAATGAATACTTTTTTATCTGCAGGCCTGTATACCATCGGCGGGTCATCCATGGCGGGTCATCAATTACCAGGGCGGGTCATCGGTGACCCAAACAAAATAACAGCATTTTCTGTTATTTCCACAGGGTTTTCGACTTTAAATTATCCAGTAACAAAAGGATAAAATAAGGAAATCTGTTTTACCTGATATTTATGAATGAGGAAAGGGTGTATTTTTTTTGGAGGGGGGGGGGGGGTTGTTCACACATCTGCCATGCACCTGAAAGACAGATGTGTGAGCTTTTATGTAATTTCAAACTATTGCATCTATGTATTTGGAATGTTGTAGAATGTTCTTATCTCTATTATGAGTTAAAACTAAGTAAAAAGACTATTTTGCAGGTGTAAACTAAAAGCGCGAAAAAAACCAATGTGTAAGTGATATTCGAGTTTCGCACACGTATAAAAATGGCTTCGCCCCGTAAATGTCTTTCTAATGAGGAAATTAGAAAATTGCTAAATTAACTATCTGAAAACGAGTCATGCGACGAAATTACGTCTGATGATGATGAGAATTTTTATATAAATGATGAAACAAATGAGGGTGAAAATGCCAATAAAATCTCATCGTCTGAATCCTGTTCACGTGAGAGTGAGATACATGAAAATATTTCAAGTAAAGGCAGTAGGGGGAGTGGTGAAACGCCAATAATTCACAAAAGTGTTATGAAGAAAATACAAAATAATGGAAAGAACAAAAAAAAAAAAAAAAAAAAAAAAAAAGATAAAATACGAAAATGAATTACCTCTTCAAAGCGATTTGGAAGAATCGATAGATGGAACTATATGGAAAATAGAGTCAAAATGTTCATATTCTTCTGGTCGAAAACCTATTCAAAATGTTCTAAAAGAAAAGCCGGCCATACACCTTATTTGAAAAGCAATGTTTGTAATAACAGTCCCATGACTTTCTGGAGACTTTTAATAAATGATAAAATTTTGAATATATAACGAAATGCACAGAATTAGAAGCAAGATCAAAACTAAATAATGAAAAATGGAGCATTTCTCTTGATGATCTTGATGCTTTTATTTCTATTTTTTTATTTTCGAGGAGCTTTAGCCGCAAAAGGAATTTCCATAATAAATCTTTGGTCTAAGACCTGGGGTCACAATTTTTTCCCTTCAACAATGAGCAGGAACAGATTTTTAGAAATCATGAGATATATTCGTTTTGATGCAAAAATTTCAAGATCTGAGAGACTGAAAGATGATTAATTTGCTCTTATATCAGATGTATGGAATACATTTATAGAAAACTGTTTTATGTGTTACAAACCAGGAGAAAGCATTACAGTGGATGAGCAGCTGTTTCCATCAAAGACACGTTGTAGATTTTTACAGTACATGCCGAAAAAACCTTGGATGAATTTGGCATAAAATTTTGGTTGGCTGTAGATGTGAGGTCTAAGTACATAATTAATGCTTTTCCATATTTAGGAAAAGATGATTCCAAATCAAGTGATCTAAGTGTTGGTGAAAATGCTGCTCTTCGGTTAGTGATGTCTTACCTGAATACAGACGAAATGTAACAAGTGATAGTTTTTTTACATCTCTAAAACTTGTAGAAAGTTTCAAAGAAAATGGTTTGAGCTATGTAGGAACAATTAATAGATCAAAAAAAGAAGTTCCATAATCTTTGAAGAAAACGAATAAAGAATTATATACAACAACATTCATGACACATAAAAATACAATTCTAGTTTTTTACCAATCTAAGAAAAACAAAAATGTACTTCTACTTAGCACATTACCTTCATCACTAGACGTTATTCAAAATGAGAAGAAAACTCCTGAAATAATAGATTTCTACAATTCCACAAAGTTTAGAGTTGATGTTGTAGATCAAATGGCCTGGAAATATTACGTGAAATCTGCATCAAGGCGTTGGCCAATGCATGTTTTTTTTCAATATATTAGATCTAGCTGTCATAAATGCATGGGTAGTTTTTAAATAAACAACAGGTTGTAATATGAGCAGAAGAGACTACATTCTAAAATTAGCAGAAGAGCTGAGAGAGAAATATGCTGCGAAGGAACATGAAGCTATCCGTCCACTAACTATCCCAGAGGTTTCAAGCAAACGAAAACGTTGTCAAAGATAATAAGTCTAATACTGTTTGCGAAAGATTTCTAAAATTTGTGTGTGGATTACGCACTGCAAAAAGAGAAACGAAGACCATTGCATTTTGTGTGGATTGTTTTGGTGGAAAATCGCGTAATGTAAGTAAAAAATCATGCAGCTATGCATATTTCATTTTTATTGTGCATTAACATCTTATTAATATGTAGAAACATTATTTAAATGATATTTCTTGCTAATTAAGTTAAAATAATGCTATAAAAAGTGATAGAATATCTTTATTAAGACTTACGATCGTTTCATCGCACAATCGGCGACATTTTCAAAATCAATCATAATAGAAAATATTTTCACATTACTTAAAAACAATAATATAGTAAACAATGTCACGAGACATGAAGCATAATGAAAATATTGCAACCATAAAATAAAATAAAAATTAAATTAGCTATTTGCGAGCGTGGATTAATTTTCACATAATTTAAAAACAACAAGGTAAACAATGTCACGAGACATCAAGCATACTGAAAAACATTGCAAAACATAAAATAAAATAAAATTAACTTGGCTATTTGCGAGTGTGGATTAATTTTTACTATTGTTTCTACAATTACTTAGTATCTCTTTCCAAATTCTAGGTAAATCAAGGGACACAGAATCATTGCAAATATTCTCGTTGCGTAAAAATATTTCTATTGATTCTCGGACTATGGATGGAAAATAAAATCTTGATGGATAAATTAACTTGCTATTTTTAAATTCAATCTGTAAAGGTTCTTCGCTGCATAATCTGGCCAAAGCTGTGGTTCTTCTATTGTATTTGATGTCTGCTATATGTTCTTTGATTCTAGTTTTAAGTTTTCTGCTTGTCATACCTATATAAAACTGCTTTGTTCCATCTTCTTTGGTGAAAGGTATTTCGTATACTCCTGCTAATTGGTTGGACTCAATTTGATCTATTTTCTTGCATACTATATATATTTTTTTTTTTTCCATGGGTGGTTTTGCGACTAGGAAGATATTGAATTTATTGAGTTTATATTTTAAGCGTTCGAAGAAACCAGGAAAATATTGTAAAGTGGATAACGTGGAATTTTGTGACTTGAAATTTCTTTTCTTTTTGTTCTTCAAGCTCTTAATTAATTTTTCTATGGTGCTTGTATATCTTCTTCAATATCTTCCTAGTCGCAAAACCATCCATGAAAATAAAAAATATAGTATGCAAGAAAATAGATCAAATTGAGTCCAACCAATTAGCAGGAGTATACGAAATACCTTTCACCAAAGAAGATGGAACAAAGCAGTTTTATATAGGTATGACAAGCAGAAAACTTAAAACTAGAATCAAAGAACATATAGCAGACATCAAATACAATAGAAGAACCACAGCTTTGGCCAGATTATGCAGCGAAGAACCTTTACAGATTGAATTTAAAAATAGCAAGTTAATTTATCCATCAAGATTTTATTTTCCATCCATAGTCCGAGAATCAATAGAAATATTTTTACGCAACGAGAATATTTGCAATGATTCTGTGTCCCTTGATTTACCTAGAATTTGGAAAGAGATACTAAGTAATTGTAGAAACAATAGTAAAAATTAATCCACACTCGCAAATAGCCAAGTTAATTTTATTTTATTTTATGTTTTGCAATGTTTTTCAGTATGCTTGATGTCTCGTGACATTGTTTACCTTGTTGTTTTTAAATTATGTGAAAATTAATCCACGCTCGCAAATAGCTAATTTAATTTTTATTTTATTTTATGGTTGCAATATTTTCATTATGCTTCATGTCTCGTGACATTGTTTACCATATTATTGTTTTTAAGTAATGTGAAAATATTTTCTATTATGATTGATTTTGAAAATGTCGCCGATTGTGCGATGAAACGATCGTAAGTCTTAATAAAAATATTCTATCACTTTTTATAGCATTATTTTAACTTAATTTGTTTATAAGTGATTATTATACATGTTTTTATGATATTTCTTGCTTTTTATTTTATACAAACTGTTAGTATATCTTAAAGTATCTATTCCGAAATTGAAAGTTTAAATTTTCTGATTGTATCCATTCATTAAATTTCTTATTCTGTAATATTTTAAATGCTAAACTGTATTAATCCTTAATTAAAATAATTGTATTAATCATCAGAACAAATTTTGTGTCGATAACGCGCATAAGAAAACAAGAATAATGTAATAGTCCAGGCAATAGGGAATTTTACCAGCAAAATTAATGGTATTTCTGGAAATCGGCTTACTTTATGTTTTTTGGGTCGCTGAATCCGAATTTGTAACTTCCCACCACAATTTTCCCCGGCAACATCCCAAATTTTGGTAAAAAGACCCCCCAAAAAGGTTTTTATTACAAAACAAGGGGGCGTTTTACCTGTTGACTCCACCGCTGTTTTTGGGTTGCTCTTTAGGGCCGTAACCGGGTAAAAATCTTATACTTGCTTAGAACTTCCCAGCACCCATACAATCGTAGTCATTAGAACTTTAACACTAGAATTACCGTATTTCTTGTATTCCTAGAACTACCGTAGTGGGTCATACGTGGCCCATGGATTTCAATTATAGTCCAGGCAATAGAGACCGTACAGGGGCTATACCTAGCAAAATTCATGGTAGTTCTGGAAAAAGGCTTACTATATGTTTTTTGGGTCACTGAATCCAAATTTTCAACTTCCCACCAAAATTTCTCCCGGCAACCCCCCCCCCCCCCAAATTTTGGTAAAATGCCCCATAAAAGGATTTTATTTAAAAAATCATTTTTTTTATTGTTTTAGGGGAAAAGAATCTAGAAATTCAGAAAGTAGACAAAATTTGCAATAAATTAGGTACATGACATTATGACTTAGGATGAAGGGGAAGGGGGATCTGCCTCGGAACATGAGCGCGGTGCTGCGTGGACTATGTTGCGCAATTCCACTTAACCACTTACACGTTTACATTCGCCCTCCCATCTCCCCTCCAAACTTTCCTTATAATGTTTACTTTAAGTTTTTTGGGTCGCTGAATCCGAATTTTTAACTTACGCCCAAAATCCCCCCCCCCCCGAAAACCCCCAAATTAGTTGTTATTAACTTAAATTTTTTATTGTTTTAGGGGAAAAGCATTACGAAATTCAAAAACTTGAAAAAATTTGCAACAAATAGGATATATGGCATTATGGCGTAGGATAAACGGGGACAGAGGGGTTGGCTCGGAAGCTGCCCCGCGCGCTTTTCTCAAAAACCAAATTTTTTCAAAAAATCAATTTTTGGGGGGCTTGCCGGGTGAAATTTTGGTGGGAAGTTGCACATTCGGATTCAGAGACCCCAAAAACATAAAGTGAGTCGAAATCCAGAACTAGTATTAATTTTTCCAGGTAAAATCCCCTATTGCTGGACTTCATAACTTAGTGCACGTAGCGCCGCAGTGCATTTTCAGAGGCAGCCCTCCCCCTCCCCGTTCATCCTACGTCATAATATCATATATCCTATTTGTTGCAAATTTTGTTTAGTTTCTGAATTTCGTAATTTTTTCCCCCTAAAACAATAAGAAATTTAAGTTAAAAACAACTATTTGGGGGGGGGGGGGGGGGTTCGTGGGTGGAGGGATTTTGGGAGGGAAGTTAAAAATTCGGATTCAGCGACCCAAAAAACTTAATGCCAACCTTATAGAGAAAGTTCGGAGGGGAGATGGGAGGGCGAATGTAAACGTGTGGGTGGTTAATGGGAATTGCGCAAGTTAGTTCACGCAGCACCGCGCGCGTGTTCCGAGGCAAGTACCCCCTTCCCCTTCATCCTAAGTCATAATGTCATATATCTAATTTGTTGCAAATTTTGTCTACCTTCTGAATTTCTAGATACTTTTTCCCTAAAACAATAAAAAAAATTGATTTTTTAAATAAAAACCTTTTATGGGGCCATTTTACCAAAATTTGGGGGGGGGGGGTGCCGGGGGAAATTTTGGTGGGAAGTGAAAAATTTGGATTCTGCGACCCAAAAAACATATAGTAAGCTTTTTCCAGAACTACCATGAATTTTGCTAGGTATAGCCTCTATACGGTTTTTATTGCCTGGACTATCATTGAAATCCATGGGTCAGGCATGACCCACTACGGTAGTTCTAGGAATACAAGAAATACGGTAATTCTAGTGTTAAAGTTCTAATGACTATGATTGTATGGGTGCTGGGAAGTTCTAAGCAAGTATAAGATTTTTACCCGGTTACGGCCCTAAAGAGCAACCCAAAAACAGCGGTGGAGTCAACAGGTAAAACGCCACCTTTCTATCCTGATTTTATCGATTTGCAAGTAAACAATTAATGTTTTAGGTTCATATAAGTTCCTAGTTGAGAGGGAAAAGTAATTAGGTAAAGTTGCATAATATAAAAATGCAATCATTAAATAATATATTAAATCAAACCAAAGCGCTCTGATTTTTTTTCTTTTTTTTTTTAAGAACTCTCAACTTTTTGGAAAAGGTTGCACTAGACCTTTAAAATTCTCAAAATCTAGGAGTTAAAATCATAACTGCAGCTTTATGCCTGCATATCGATGAAGAATGTAAATAAATGTATACCTCTCAAACTCGATGCAAAATTAATAAATGTACACGAGATAGACATAAACAATGAGGAGAAAGTTACATGACATTTAACAATTATTTATTTTACAATAATACACATGCATTAATGAAAAACATATTATAGGCATAGCAAAGGCTAAAAACATTAAATTTTGGTAGAAGTTTTTTTACTCAACATATTACATTAAGACAATCAACTCCTGACTGTAAACATGCCCTACTGTATTATTACAATACTAACTTCTGCACATACATATACAAAAATATAGAGGCTACCTGTTGGTCCTATCGTTTAATGGCATTGTCGTCAGGTCTTCAAAGTCCATCTCACGGTGCGTGCTCATGGTTCTGAATACAGTCTGAGAATACACACTACACTATTTTTTTTTTTTATATAGTTCTAGCAGAGTGGAATCATTCCACAACTTTATCGTAAAATATATTTTTTTCTATGTCTATCACAACAAACTTCACTGTTTCAACTCACAAGCCTATATTTTGCCAACTGGGCATCTTTTTAGTCGTCAGGCTCTCCTTCTAAACATCATCTCCTGTAAGATCTCCAGATGGAATAATATCTAATTCCTTTTTCTCTTTTTTTTAAAAGATGGAATGGTACAAGGGGACCATATGGACCGCCCTCCTCCCACGCTGTCCGTTATTGGATCTCGGCAGGCCTTGGGTCTCGCCCACCATTGCAAATTATGTTTATTTCTGTATAATGCACATTGCAAAGGATTGGGTAGTTATTCACCCATCTTTTAGCACCGTGTGCCCCCACTCCTGTAGTCAAGGCTGATATTTATGACTGACCTAAATTGTCTTCAATAAATAATTGTTTGTCGTAAACGTCATCTTATTGTACAGTGAGTCTTATTTGGATCCCTGCAATAAATTCGGGTCGTAAACACGTCCACTTGGGTGGTCTAAGACCGTGCAACTCTCATATGTGGGTACTATGATATACATACAATTATACATATTACATACAAACAATATTTAATTAATGAACATTATTTTTTATCCTTAACAAAGTTTGCTTTTTTTTTTGCCAGAACTTGATATGCTGTGCAAACGCACCAGCAATCGGAGAGTGGGTTCAAGGATTCAAAATGAATTCAATCCTTCAATTTGAAAAAAAGAAGATATTTACTGACTTAATTAAAAATGGCTTTCATTTAAGATGGTTAAAAAGGATTTTTTCTGGAGCATCGCGGTGTCATCCTCTGTAATTTGTGAGGCTCCCACTATTTACATATCTGTACCATACAACAAATATCTTTCTGAAAAAATTTCCAGACTTTTGAAAGTCTCATAATATCAGTACATCATTCAAGCACAAATGTTTTGAAAAATTTACTTTGTAAATCTAAACATAAAATTCCCCTCTTACTAAGAATCGATTCAATTTACAGTATCCCATGTAAAGATTGGCAACTCGGTATATATTGGCGAAACTAGTCGTACTTGCGCCATTCGCCTTGCCGAACATAAACGTGTCTACAAATCTAGAAGCCTACAGTCTAAAATTATACAGCATTCTTTAGATACCGACCATATCCCAGATTTAGCAGATATGAAAGTTATCAGATCCGTTTGCAATAATGTTAAAAGTAGAGTTTTTTCTGGAAGGTGTGATCACTCGTAAGCAAACTTCGCCGATAAATGAATCATGTGCACTTCCTCCTGAACACAAAGCATTGTTTTGATATTTTTTATACTTTATTTAATTTTAACTGCTAACAATTTTTAACTGTAAACATGATATATAGTTTTCTGTCATTTAAATGTTATTTATTGCCTGATGAGGGGTTAAAATTTAGCTCGAAACGTTTGATTTTTAATTATATTAAATGTATTTTATTTAATTTTTACTTGGATGTCTGAGGAATTGTAATATATTTTTTATTTTTTGAATCGTATATCAGACGTTAAACAATGATTATTTATTTTACATGACATTAAGCTTTCTTTTGTCACTTAATTCTTTCTTTATGTGTTTTTGCCTAGTATAACTACATCACCTTCGGCGCCCTATAAAACCTTTGCTTTTTAATTCCAACCATACCTTCTTTCATGAATGCTGTTTGTTTGGATGTGTCACTTCTTAAAGTTTTGCCCATCTTTTATGAAGCATCGTGTATATGTAAGAAAAATATTCACATTTTCTGATGTCCATTTCAAAAATGCAAAAAACGACCGAGAGAATGAGAATTTCAATTGTCCTGTAGAAACAAAATACATATGTTATCATTCCTTTTTCATTATGGCATTTTTCAAGGTCTGGCAACAGAAAAGAAATGACTGGATTAGAAAATATAAGGAAAAGAAATCCCTGCCGGCTCGGGCCTACAGGCGGAGGTAGATTTCGAAGTTAAGTACTAAATTCACCAACAAAACTTAAATCAAGATTAGAGATAAACCCAGTTCCTTCACTAAGAATGAGCTCTAAGGGAGCTAAACATTTTGTGAAAATTCTAATATACACGAATACCCACACGCATGTGTATGGAATAGGTTTAAAAATGGCTAAAGCAAATTCAGAGAACCTCAAAGTGTTAAAATATGTTAATATTTCTATACTCGGATTTTTATCATGTTTTAATAAGTTTCTTCAAACTCACATGACGTTACATATTCGCCTGCTGAAGTCCATTATATTTCCAATATGACGCAATATTTATTTTTTTTTTTTTAATTCGTCAAACTATTTATTTCGTTTTGAGTTTTCATGCAGAAATCTTTCTCTAGAAAACTTATGACGTAATATTCAATTTGTTTTCAATTCTTGAAACTATTTAATTTATTTTTGCACGTGAAATCTTGCAATAGAAAAGCAATTGTTGTGGTGAGAATTTTACTGCTTTTTTTTTAATTGTTGGCAACTACTATAACGCAAAATATTTATTTTTTCCTGTCATTGTTGTATAAGAACTGGTTCTATCAGAATCATGTTAAGACGGTATTCAAAATTTTGAGCCCCCCCCCCCCCCCATTTCCATTCCCTTGGGCCGATTTTGCCCATTTTCAATCCCCACCGAGATATTAGCCATATCAAAGTTGTTGGCGAGTTTAAGGAGAATCCGTGCATAATTGCGACTTTTATAGTGCTGACAAAATTTAGTACATACATATATATATATATAAACTTTTTAGGTGGGGGTGGTTTTGGGTTCCTGGGGTCCTATAATGAAAAGTTATGAAGGAATTTTTCAAAAGTCGCACCATGGTAACGACTGCAATAGGTAGTATTTCTTACGAAATCTACCTAATAGATATTTCTATAATGGTAAATTATGGAAGGTGTTTTAAGGGAAAGAGTGGTTTGTTATTTTTTTTTTAAAGTTTACCGACACCTATTCCGCGTTTCGAAATGTATGTATATCAAGCTTCGTGCAAATCGGTAAATTATGCTTGTTTTTAAGTACCGGGAGTGAAATGCCTTCCTTAACATGTTGAGTGCCACGGTGACTGACACTGAAGCTGAAAAATTTACAATGTTTTAAGTAATTTTTAAGAAAGTAATAATCCTGTAATAAATAAAAGGTAAGTAAATTTTAAATAAATTTTCAGTAATTACTTAAAACAATATACAGGGTGCAATATGATATCTATCGCCGACCTTTAATTTCTCAACCGTTGGTCGTAGACCTATAGTTCCAATTACAAAAACGTTTCAAATGAGCTAAATATTCATGTTGTGGCATTATTTAAAGTAAAAAAATCAATTTTATAAAAATTACGAAAACTAACTTTTTATACGGTCCCCCAGTCCCTATAGTTATATTTAGTAAATGTTTACTCTTATCATAACAGATATAACACAAAAGATTTGATATGTGTACTACAAAAATTGACCCAGTTATTAAATTTCAAAGTTTGAGATTTTTGCACATGATTTTGTCTTTCATTAGGGGATAGTTAAAAGATGAATTAAAGTAATTCCAGATCAAAATCAGAGTGCAATGTCCGTTTTACGGGGAAACCACCTTTAGCCGGTATCACCAAATTGGAGAATCACCAAATAGGGTTATTTTATCTAAAAATTTGAGCTAACTTTTATGGGTAGAACAACATTCAAAAGTACCGACGATACCGGCTAAAAGTGGCTTCGCCGTAAAAAGGACATTGCACCCTGATTTTGATCTCGAATTACTTTAATTCATCCTTTAACTCATCCCTCAATGAAAGTCAAAATCCTGTGCAAAAATCTCAAACTTTCAAATTTAATAACTGGGCCAATTTTTGTAGTACAGATGTCAAACTTTTTGTGTTATATCTGTTATGATATGAGTAAACTTTTACTAAATATAACTATAGGGACTGGAGGACCGTATAAAAAGTTAGTTTTCGTAATTTTTATAAAATTGATTTTTTACTTTAAATAATGCCACAGCATGAATATTTACTTCATTTGAAACGTTTTTGTAATTGGAACTATATGTCTACGACCAATGATTGAGAAATTAAAGGTCGGCGATAGATAACATATTGCACCCTGTATATATATTTAGATTTATGCCATATTTCGGACCGTCAATCATCGGTGAATGACGCGTTTTAAACGGAAAGTTAAGTGTCAGTCACCGGTCACTGACGTGGTGCTTAACATGTTAAATAATGCATTTGTTCTTCCTTTAAAGTTACAGGAACGAAGAAACAAGTAACATCTAGTGTTAACATAAGTGTCTATTTCTGCCAAACTCTGCCAATAAGCTGATGATTTAGGCGGTCGTCTGGTTTATTGCCAGTACGAGGGGATTAGGCGGTTTTCCGCCCTGTTATCAGGTGTCGAACCCGTTCATCTGAGGGTACGAGTTAGGTAGGGGCGTGGCCATCCGTTGGAAAGAAAGTAGGTAAGTGTCTAGTTCTTAAATAGAGCATAAATTAAAAAGTCTAATATTTATATAAATCAAATACTTACCAAATAATGAATTAAAATAATGGCTTTTAATGACATCAAGAAGATGAACTGATTGCTTGCCAACCAGTAATTCTATATCTTCTACAAAAGCTAGAGCATGTTTGTTAAAAAGGGGGACTTTATCTTTCAGCATTCCCAAACTAAACGCCGGATTTATCATCTTTCTGTGTTTTTTCCATTTTTCGCCATTGCTGAAAAAGCGAAAATAAAATTTAAAACTAATTGTAAATATCGTAATATTTGAACGCGTATCCAACAATTAAGTGATGGGAAAAACAATCCTAGGTGTAAAAAACTTATGTGTCAGAAATGTAAAAGCAGGATGAGTGGACATTAGTAAGCATATTTCGTGTAGGAATGTGGGTGCGGAAATACAGTGCTAAGGCGGTAGATTGCGCTGTTAATTTCAGTGTATAAAAGCATTTCGCTGACTTGAATCGCTATTCTCTCAATGGATTTGGAGCAACATGCGTCGTTACACGACTGCGGAGCTTATCGACATGCATTTCATGTATGAGGCTACACAAGAAAATAGAGCGGTTGTTCAAAGGTTTTACATGGAAGGATTTCCAAGTAGGATTCTGCCGGATCGCCGAACATTTGGGAGATCTTCATCGGGGGGGGGGGGGGTGCGCGAGTGGATCATCTTACGCCTCGATGCGTGATTTCGGCACTGAAAGATATTGCAGAATTCCTGCTGTGTGAAAAGTAATATTATGCACAGTAGAGGAATATCCTTCGAAAAGCTCGATAACTTTTTTATGTGCTTTTTGGGTCTGATCCATTTGCTTGTGCAGCCGCATTCATGAAATGCATGTTGGCAAGGTCCGCGTTGGTGTAACGATGCATGTCGCCAGAAATCCGTGCTCGGGATGACGATTCAGGTCATTGCAGAGCTTTCATAAGTCAAACTCAACAGCCCCTTCTAGTGCTTCAAAGCTGCATTTCCGCACCCACATACCTATACTAAATCTGCTTAGTAAGGTCCCTTCTATCCGCCTTTACATTTCTGACAATTTTGAAATACCCTGTATAAGATGGACAAAATTGAACTGACATTACTAAGCGTGATCTATAGCTCTATCTAACTGCGATTCTGGAGCCAAATTTTTTTTTATGTTGATTACACAAGAGTGGGGACGAAAGAATCTGCAGTAAAAAAAAAAACTCCCATTAATCACAGGAGAGGAATGGGGAGATTTTTTCACGGAACCATTTGTTAATCGAGGTGTGTAATCATACTACAAAATTTGTCTTATTCTCGCAATCAGATTTCGCTCCATATCCTTAAAAAGGTGGCAATAATTAATATGGCAATCCTCGGCGTGTTGTATAACATGGTTTAATTGCGAGAATGAAGCAATATTAATAGAATATATGATGAATGGAGTTATGAATAAATAGGAGGTGACATATAGTGTACTGTCTACCAGTTGCGAGTGAAGTAACTGAGGAGGTTGTCACAAGATGGCGGCTGCTTTTTTTAAATAGGATCTACAGTTTCTGATTACCACCGGGCAAACTTCCCACTAGTAAAATTGAATAGAAAATTTTGTCTTTTTTAAGCGCATTATTCATGGAAAGAATTTCTCATAAATATGATAAAAAAATTTTATTTGCTTTTACTGGTGTCAGTTTGCATGGTAAAAGAGTCAGTGTCTTTCACAACATGGCAAAAACATAGCGCCTGACATCCGCAAAGTAGACTTTTACCAGTAAAAAGGAAAATTTGTTTCTGCCATTATTTATGACTGAAATTTTGCATTTATAAGGCGTTTACATAAGGAGAAAATTTCTATATAAACTTACTGGTGGAAGTTTCCACCGGCGGTAAACAACGCCTGCGATAGCGGTTACAATTGAAGATTCACTATTCTAAGGATATGTCAGTTCCGCTTTATTAATACTTCCATGGTATGATGTTCTGAATCTCAATCATTCAGATTCTTGGTTTTGAGATTCAAAACCAAGAATAAATCCATGAAAAAGTTTAACAGAATATTTGGTTTTCCTTATGATTTGATGATGGATTCTCTGGAGAGAGTGTCAAATACAGAGGTATTGGAAGACTGGATAGAAATTTTTTATGAATACCTTCATTATGTTATGCATCGTTCATTCAGGTTTGGTCCTTTAACACATAAACCTACAACAAGTTGGTATACAGATGAACTTAGAATAGAATATAAGGTGAATGCTCTCTATAAGAGATATAGGAAGAACCTTCAGAATGTAAATTATAAGGACTCGTATACATTAGTAAGACGAGCATATAAGCAAAACATAAGGAAGACAAAGAAAGCACGCTGGATTAAATTCTGTTCAAGGATTGACGATGTCTACGGAAATCTCTATAAGTTCATTTCAGGAAAGAAGACTAGCTATTCAGATATGCCATTTTCGACTCTGGAGAATTCAGAAGTCTTTGACTCTTATGATACTGTGGCTGAATCTTTGATGGAACAACATTTCAAAGTTAATACTGCCCTCAAGTAATACATGAATTTTTAAGTAATACTGATTTTAGGGACTCTCCAAATTTTCATCCTTTTACAAAAAAGGAATTAAAAGCTGTGCTAAGTCAGCAAAATAATAATAAGGCTTCTGGTCATGAGAATATTGATGCCTTAGTAGTAAAAAATCTGTGTAAGACCTTTGCACAGTGATGGCATATTTTCCTAAAATATGAAAGAAAGCTGTTATCATATTCTTTCGCAAACGTAATCGTCCATCTAACAGCCCACGGTCTTATAGGCCTATTTCATTTTTGCCTGTAATGGGGAAGTTATATGAACGTCTTTTAAAGATCAGTATTATGATGATGTTAAAATCAAACAACTTTTTTGAAGAAAACTAACATGGATTCAGGGAAGGTAAAAGTAGTAATACAGCACTCAAAGCATTAAAATCGACAGTCAAAGAAAAGCTTAAAATTTTTAAATACTGCTCAGCTATTTCTTTTGACATTTCAGGAGCATTTGACGTACTCAACTGGATGATTGTATTTGACATAATGAAACACCTTCCACTGTACCAATATTTAATCTATATCTTACGTAACTTCATCTCAGACAGACAAATTGGTTTTAATTTTTTACGTGGAATAAGATGGTTCAGAGATTACTTTGGCTGTCCCCAGGGCTCTTGTTTAGGCCCCTTATTTGGCTTTTAGTTGCAGATCTAATACTGAAGAGAACCAGGATTTTAACCATTGACACAATTTCTTATGCAGATGATTCTATTATAATAGACGGTGCTAATACTAGATCAGCACTTGAACACAAGATTAATAATCTCATGTGGCAAATTTTGCTCTCATGTGTAATTCATTAGGTTTAACTATAAATGTTAGTAAAACAATTGCCATTTTATTTGGTACGCATACAATGTAGAAAAGAAGACTAGTATTTAAACTGAATAATATAAGTATCCCGGTAAAAGATAGTATTCTTTACTTGGGCTTTCAGATAGATAGCATATTTAACTGGCTTGAACATCTTCAAATGCTTAGGGCAAAGGTAACCTTCTTTACTTGGAATGCTAAAAGAACAAGAATAAGAGATCAAGGAATCCCAATTGGCTTCCTTAAGATTTGGTATCTCACAGTACTTAAAAAGCAGATTTCTTATAGACACGAAATATGGTTTGGTGATCTCAAATTCCATGGACTGCAAAGACTTCTCTCTTGTCAGAGAGTCTGTCTACTCTCCATCGTACGCTCTTATAGGTCGGTTTAAACTAATGGTATCTTGTGTCTTGGCAGGCATTCCTCCAATTGATATGGAACTTGAAAGTTCTTCTAAATTCTATCAAGTTATGAATGGAGAATCAGAAATTGAGATAGATGGCTTGCGGATACATTCAAGTAATATCATGAAGAAGACACCTATTTACACCTACCCATACTATTATCATCATCATAAAATAAATTTTGTTAACCCTTTGGTCAAAGGCACTCCGATTAGGAATCATCCGATAATATATACCGACGGCTCTAAGATGGATGATGGTGATTCGGCAGTATTTACGGTTACTTATAGGGATAGCACAATTTTTGAGCAGAAGATTAGGCTCAACAATTTTAATACAATATACCAGGCAAAATTAGCAGCGATACAGGAAGCGATTTTTTGGTGTCGTTCAGCTCCTTATAACATTTTTCATTTGTACACAGACAGCCTTTCTTCCTATAGCTCACTTCAACGTCTCTTTTCAACAGATGAGATTTTACATAGTATATTTACAAACTTTCGTTTATTTCAAGATAAAATAATTCATGTGGGATGGGTGAAGGCCCACGCTGGCATATGTGGCAACGAAAGAGCAGATGAACTAGCCAAAGCGGTAATTGAGTATGGAGTATATGACAAGGAATTTGATTTACCTGTTCCCCCAAGTTATGTAAAGAAATATCTAAAGGATAAACTTATATAAGACTGGCAAAAGTATTGGTACCAAAGTATTAAGGGTAGAGATACCTGTAGAATAATAAGAAAAGTGAGTCAAGATTTCATCTGTGATTTCCAAGTTAGTATATATTTTCTGACAGCACATGGTTCATTCCCCACCTACCTCCATTATATTGGGAAAAGAGACAACAGTATGTGTACTTGTGGAAGATTAGGTGACGTTCGGCACTATCTGTTTGATAGTTGTAATCTGGTAACTACAAAATTTAGCTTTATTAAAAATCGTTCAGTTGAATGGAATATTTATACAGTTTTGTTTTCATCATCTAATCAGTCAAAATTAAAAGATATTTATAATATATTGAATAAGCAATACTCCTTTATACGGTACGTCTTTTTAACATTAATTATATATGAAACTAGGGGGCTCTGCCCCCTACGAGCTACGCTCGTCAATCCCCGTTCAGACACCGCAGACTCTAACAGCACGCTAATTTGATCGGCTTTAAAAAGATTTCGGAAGATTGAATTATAATTTGAATCTGAAAATTATAATCTGACGTAATTTTCACCAAACTTTTCTTTCTCTTTTTAATATTCACGTAAAAATACTTTTGTTAGAAATGAAATATTATGATCATCTTAAAATATCAAGTAAATGTCTCGCGCAATTTTTAAATTTAAACAGTTTTGCAATATTATATTTTGTTCATTTTACATAAGAACTGTAATGTGACGTAAATGTGACGTAAATTCTCCTATTTAAGACTTCTAACGCATATTAATGAATTTATTATTTTCAATATTCTTTCTCTTTTAAAATTCAGGTTTAAATATAGTTTTTATGACGTAATTTTCAATGAGTTCCTGCTTTTTATATTTTCTGTTTATAATAGTCACGTGTAAAATAAATTTTTTATTTTGAAGCAAACATTATTATTGATTGCGCTGTTGATACAGTTGGCAACAGTTTAAAATAATACAATTTTCTAAAATAATTTAAAAATCTCTCTCGAAATGCTGAAAATTTGAATTTAAAATAGAAATAAAACCTCAAAAAATGAGCCAATTAAAAAACTAAATACAGTCTGCACACCGGGAAATTGTGACGCATAAAATGATCTAAAAATGATTAAATTCCTATGTACAGTTTTTGCTCCTATCAAACTTTTTTAATGGAACGATTTTGTCCAACTTTGGCATTAAATATCTCTTTGAAAAAATTCTTCGATTTGTAAACTGTCTGCATCAGCATGTTTATCGAACATTTCTCTATAATACTACCAATTTTCATATTTTTGTATGCAACAGTTTTTTTAATATTAACGAAGAAAGGCCATGCTTAAGCATTCAAATTGGATGCCGATCTGCCGGGAATATCTACGCAGATTTTCATTGGTTCATTTCCAAATCAAAACTTTTTTTTATACATAGAAGGATAATTAACTGGATGATTTTATATATTGTCAGTGATCAAGTTGTGACTCTTTATTAAAGTCGTGCTGTATTTTATAAAGGTATTTGTATGCCTTATAAACATTTCAATATTCTTGAAGATTAGTAGCCTGCATTTTAAAGACTTAAATTATTAGTTCTTTTAGTTTGCCATCCAAGATGTGATGTGAGTTTACTCTTTGGTGATTTATGAACAATTTCTTTTAGAGACTTTCTCATTGACGTATTATTTGACAGTTATTTTTATTTTATTGGTGAACTTTACCATAGGACTGGATTTTACAGTATAGGGAATTCATTAAATTATGTGTTATTTACCATGTTTTCTGAACTTATGCTTATAATTAATGGAGTAGAATTTGATTTGGTTTTCTAGTGGTGCAGCCCGGACTGTGGGCTCGTCTGTAAATTACGTCTATTTAATTCGATTCTTATAATGTTATAACATTTTTGTAACTTTTATATTTAATTTGGGACACAGTGCAGTCTTGGCTTGTGATTATTAATTTTCAATTTTTAACGTCTGTTTTTCCGGGTCTATCGCCTTGGCTGTGTTTTTGCGGGTGGTGGAGGAGATTTTTCCTCCGGGGCATCAGCCTATGGCAAATTTGGTGGCCGCCGCGGTTGGGTGATCCTGTTTCCTGTATGATGTTCTGCTATTTCTGATGTTGTACTGATAAAGCTGCGCGTGTCTATTTTTGGCGAAAAATCTATTAGCCCCTGGTATGCTATTTCTTTCTCCCAGTTTATTTTGTCTGCAATAAATAACGTTACCTTGTATACGCCAGCCTTAAAACAAAAGCCGTCGTTTCATTGTGTGATTAAATGCTCTACAGCATTTTTTAAAACTTCTAAGTGTCGCACATTTTCACTGTTTATACCGTCGTATTGGGGAAAAAAAGAACTTTTTAATGCAATTTGTTTGAAAACTGCATCTCAATTTGTTTTTGAAATATTAATTTTTTTGTAGTTTTTAGCGACATTTGTTTCATTTTGGCAACTCAAGTACTTCATTTTTGTAGAAAGTAAAGAAAAAATTGTTAAAAAATAGCAATTATATATTTTTGTTGCCATTTTCTCATAAAAATTGAAAAAAAGAAATTAATCAAAATACGTGCTATTTTGAGCAAAATATAAATGAAGGATTTATAATAAAACATGGAGCTATTAGAAACTATATTTAATTTTATGTATCTATATTAATGAGAATGACGTCATTTTACATAAAATAAAAGCGTGTGCTTTAAGTCTTAAAATTGAAATATGTTTTGAGGTAAAATCCCGATTATTCGAGTCCCGCTAAAGCGAGTTATTTTCTTCTGATGGACTGGTGGTTTCTATTATTATGAAACAGCCATTATAAATGATTCGTTAGGTTAAGATGAAAGAGCAGCCGTAAAAAGTTAGGACTCTGATTTTCTGGCCAGAATGGAACACAAAATGGCCATAATTTGTTTTTGAACCCGTAAAAAGTTAGAACTCTGAATTTTTTTCAGAATGGAAAAAAAAAAAATGGCCATATTTTTTTTTTTTTTTTTCGAAGCCGTAAAAAGTTAGAACTCTGATTTTCTGGTCAGAATGGAAAAAAACTGGCCATAATTTTTTTTGAAAAAAAAAATTATGGCTATTTTTTTTTTTTTCATTCTGACCAGAAAATCAGAGTTCTAACTTTTTACGGCTGCTCTTTCATCTTCACCTAACGATTCATTTATAATGGCTGTTTCATAATAATAGAAACCACCAGTCCATCAGAAGAAAATGAAGTAATGGAAATGTCGGGGGCGACACTAAATACTGAAAAAGCAGAATTCTTGTTCTCTAGTATTTTTATTGATTTTTGCTTTTAGTTAAATGTTTTTACGTATATTTTTAATTTAATTTCTCTTTCTTAATGTAGTCAAGTCTGCCTAGTGTGTCATAATTAGTTTAAATATTTTAATTCAGACGTTAAAAATGTATAGGTATTTCAAGACTAAAATAGTTGTTTCTGTATTGCTGTGGAAATAAGAAATCGATCTCCCATGTAATTATAATTTGTTCAATGTTCTAAATATCATAGAATTAAAAATTATTACTTTGTGATGAGGCCGGGACCAAGAGCATCCTTAAAAAAGCAATAAAACTTGTCAGGTTTGCTTGCAGCCGATTTTGCATTTGACAAAATCTGAAATAGTTACAACAAAATAAATACTCGATAAAAGTATACAAAATAAATAAATATAGAAAAACTATATTTCAAGTTGAACGACAGATTCACCTTAATAAAATAAATAAGAAATATGAATATCAAATTCACAATATATATCTTTACTTAATAGGTGGTAAAATATAAATGTTAAAACATTTTTAAAAACAATCAAGATCTTAAAACATTGCAGTCATATGATGTTTAAAATCCGAGCGCTTTCGACTGAACCATCAGTCGTCATCAGGGAAATCACTGCTGGATGAAAGACCACTGCTGGTTAAGTACCAAAAGGCGAAACCAACGAACCACAAACAGAAGGGTGGAAGAAAGGAAATAGAGGAGTAGCTAACCTGAAAAAGAGAGGGGGGAAGGGGGGACAGGGAGGAGGAGTTAATCAAAACCAAATTCACCAGTTACACCTAGTATTTTAAACCAGATTCTTGGTATATTATAGGATAGAACGTCATTACTGGTACGCTGGTTTCTTACCAAAATTTCCAACGACTCTCTGATTATACAAATATTATAATGTGATGCATGTGCAATGATTTTGACTTCTTTAAATAGGATATCAATATCTTCAACTTGACTTAACAGGAATAGATCTGTAAATAGTTTAACCTTTTTTATATCTGTCATATGCTCTTTAATCCTTTCAAATAATTTGCAAGTGGTCATTCCTACATAAGTATACGTTTTTGAACTGCCACCAACTTTATAAGGTGGGCCCCAATGGACTCACCAATCTCTGGACTATTGGCCGAACTTAAATTACGACCTCTGGAAAATCATAGGGACCCCAATGGGCTCACCAATCTCTGGACTATTGGCCGAAATTAAATTAAGACCTCTGGAAAATCATATCATTTCTTCCTCTATCCTCAAACCCGCATTATGGATTAGGTATGTTGATGACATTCTAAAAATTTGGAATCTCGGAATCTCTACATTAACTGAGTTTTTGAATCATGCTAACAGTATAGATAACAATATAAAGTTTACTTATGAAATAGAAGAAAATTGTTCGTTACCTTTTTTAGATGTAGAACTGGTTAAAAACATTTCAACAAAAAGCATCGATATAAAAATCTATAGAAAACCTTGCAGGTCAAAAAATACAATATCCTATGACAGTAATGTTCCATTCAACTACAAAACTGCTGCATATCATTTTTATGTTAAAAGAGCTTTTCAGGTTTCTTCGGATGTTTACCTAAGCGATGAATTGATTAAAATTAAAGAGATTGTTTGTGAAAATGGGTTTTCGAATAAATTTATCAACAAATTAATTTATAAATATAATAATAGTAACAAAATATCTACAAGCGTTAGTAAACATAAAATAAAACCTACTAAATTTTGCAGTATGGAATATGTTCCACATCTTTTTGAGTGGATTGAGTATTCTTTGAAGAAATATAATGTAATTCTTATCGCTAAACCACCGACAAAGTTAGAGTATCTCGTACACAGAAAGATCGACCCTCTAGATAATTATGATAAATCTGGAGTTTATATTGTCCCTTTTAAAGTTGGTGGCAGTTCAAAAACGTATACTTATGTAGGAATGACCACTCGCAAATTATTTGAAAGGATTAAAGAGCATATGACACATATAAAAAAAAAATGGTAAACTATCCACAGCTCTATCCCGGTTAAGTCAAGTTGAAGATATTGATATCCTATTTAAAGAAGTCAAAAACATTGCACATGCATCACATTTTAATATTTGTATAATCAGAGAGTCGTTGGAAATTTTAGCAAGAGGCAAGCGTACCTGTAATGACGTTCTATCCTATAATATACCAAGAATCTGGTTTTAAATACTAGGTATAACTGGTGAATTTGGTTTTGAATAACCATTTCCCTCCTCCCTGCCCACCCTCCCCCCCCTCTCTTTTCAAGGTTAGCTACTCCTCTATTTCCTTCCTTCCCACCCTCCTGTTTGTGGTTCGTTGGTTTCGCCCTTTGGTATTTAACCAGCAGTGGTCTTTCATTCAGCAGTGATTTCCCTGATGACGACTGATGGTTCAGTCGAAAGCGCTCGGATTTTAAACATCATATGACTCCAATGTTTTAACATCTTGATTGTTTTTAAAAATGTTTTAACATTTGTATTTTAGCACCTATTAAGTAAAGATATATATTGTGAATTTGATATTCATATTTCTCAAAAGTATAGAAAATAGAAATAATAATCGATATTTCTAAATATTAATTTAAAAAATCATATTTTAAAGAACATTCTCAATTAATAGACATGAATGCATGTTGATATGAGTGTTTATATTTATATGTGTGCCTTATTCTTGACCAGCATTACTTAAACATATTTTAACCCTTTGAGCACACTTGATGCATCAGAATGTCATGCATTTGTTTGAATAATTTTGTAACACTTATTGACTAAAGTTATTTCAGTATTATTTAGTATTATGTATAACAAATAGTATGAAATAAATAAATTATTGCATAAAATGTACTGTTTTTTTTATTCCCCACAAAATTAAATGTTCTCCAAGTGCAAATAATAATAATAATAATAATAATAATAATAATAATAATGATAATAATAATAATAATAATAATAATAATAATAATGATAATAATAATAATAATAATAATAATAATAATAATAATAAATAAATAAATTGTTACAAACAAAGTGTGCTCTCAAAGAGTTTTGTCATATGTTTTGACTTATTTAATAACTGAAATGTTGTCATTAAAAAAGGTGTTAAATATTTTTGTTACCCGGCTGCCAAGAAGGGTTATGTGTTTCATGCGTATCGGGTATGTGGATTTCTTTATACCCTCGACACATCCCAACGGCTGGATGGATTTTAATGAATGAGGTCTCTATCGATTCGTCTTAACCGTCCGATGGTTATAGGCTAAGTTTTGTTTTTATAAATTCAAAATGGCTGTAAAATACAAAATGGCAGCAGACACGAAAAAAAAATTATGCTCCATATTGAGTGGCATATCATTGGATAGATCTTTCAAGATGAAGACGATATTTTATTGACTATTTTACAGCCAGAATCTCCGTTTAAATATTACACAACTTGGAAGTAGGTAGGATCTCTAGCTTTACTGCAATTCTAACCATAATAGACATCTATAGGCCTCATCAAAACAGTGTTTATAGATAGGAACTAACAATTAAACAAAAGTTTAAAGTCATCAATAGAAGTAAATATAAAAAATAGGTAAGTAATATAAAAAATAATTTCACATTGATGAGAAATAATTTCTCCGCTTTTTACGCAGTCGGGTTTACTGATTTTTAAATTTAATTTAAGTTATTTAAAATGCTTTCGTTTAAATTCAACGATTTTGTAAAACGTATACTGCATACATACGTGCAGTTTCTCGTGTAGTCACTGGTGCTAGTCACTGAGATACTGAATTCTCCTCACTAAAATTAAATCTGTGGGCGTTTTATGCATTCGCATATTTAAAATATCTCCACCGAAAATTAATATTTTTATCTACTTTACTCTGTAAACGCTTCATAAAAGATGACACTTTTTTTCTTAGTTATCATATTATTTCTAAAATAAATACGTAATTCTAAATGAAGTGTTAAAATCTTATTCACAGTTCGTCAGAATTTAACACATAAAATAATAAATTAAGCATAAATTTTAGAAATATTCTCAAAACTAATATATATATATATATATTTTTTTTTTTCCAAAAAATGCTAAGAAGAGTACAAAACAAAAAGGAGTCAAAAATAGTAATTTCCTGAGGAGATATTTTAAATATACGAATGCATTATGCGTACATAGACTTAGCATTAGTGAGGGAAATTCGGAAGCTGAGTGACTAACAGCCTTAAGATATATGTATACCTGCAAAATACAAGTTTCTATTAAGTAAAACTGATTTCTTATTTTTTGAAACCAGCTTGTATTTTATTTCAAATTTTAATTGCTTAAAAGCTAAGAGACTACAGCTAAGAGAGTAAAAAAGCATCCAAGCCGGGACTCGAACCGGTGCCGTCGGTATAGCGCACCGACAATCTACCAACTGAACCACTTGGAACGGTACCCACCCTGGCAACTCTTACTATCGTATTTTGGCAAGGCCTCAACCGCAGCAGAATATGGAATAATTTTTCGTGAGCCACCGACTCTGGGACAAACTTGAAGCTAAAGAGAATCCAGCACAAACTAATAGTGAGAAGTTGCCAGGCTAGGTATCGTGGATTAGATGTTATATATTCCCGCGGCTACCATCTTTGATTTCTTGGCGATGTTTTGTTGTCGTTTATCGATAAGGCAACACCGACGAGTGACGTGTTCTGGCTACCCCATTAAGCCTAACATGCGCATAAATCTGCTTGACGACATTTACTTGACGGAAAAGGAATTTCACGTCAAGAAAAAATCCAAGATGGCGGCCGTGGGAATATATAACATCTGTTCTGGTACCGTTCCGAGGGGTTCAGTTGGTAGAACGTCGGTACGCTACACCGATGAGTCCGGTTTGAACACATTTTCAATTTGTTCGCTGTACACATTTAAGGAATTAAAATTTGAAATATTATTGAGTGCAAGGCGAGAAAAGTTTCCTACAGAACAATTTCCAGGAATTATATAGATTTATTCAACTTGTAGTTTCCTTTCTTCTCGCTTAGAACTTGATTTATAGACATTTTAATTTTGGTATACTTTTAAATTTCCAGTAAATCCGTGCGGTTTTCAAATCGCAATTTTTGAGTTTATATTCTCATACATTTTTCTTGAATTTATAATTAACTGCATTAAAAAAAAAATCCCTGCCGGCCCGCACTGCAGGCTGAGGTAAATTTCGAAGTTAATTGTACTAATTTCACCATTTGTTCAATTCCATTTCCATTTGTTTAATTCGCAATTTTTGAGTTTATATTCTCATACATTTTTCTTGAATTTATAATTAACTGCATTTAAAAAAAAATCCCTGCCGGCCCGCACTACAGGCGGAGGTAAATTTCGAAGTTAATTGTACTAATTTCACCAACAAAAAGTAAATCATGATTAGAGATTTATCCACTTTAACAATTTTATCTGGTCGCTTTTGAAGAGTTTTTATTTCATTTTTATATAATAGCTGGTATTATCAGAATCATATTAAGGCGGTATTCAAAAAAATACTTTTACATGCTAAACAACTCGAAATTTTCTGGCACATTTTCAGATTCATTTTTAATAGAAAAAATATGAACTTGCTGACGTGATTTTTGAAGAGATTTATAAGCGACCTGTGTTTTTATTTCTCATTCAATTAAATAAAACTTGACTTATAAACAATTATTTTCTCAGTAGGACAATATTTTTCATTCGCACGATCGCTTCGGGAAATTTTGTTCAAAAATGACTAATTTGACATCCTTTTTTGAAATATATTCTACCTCTATCACAAAATCGATCATTACGGTACATTATATAGTTTATGAATAAAATAATGTACCAATTGGATGCGTCTGAGAGCAAAAATGAATTAAAAAATGAGTAACAAAGTAAGCAGTTTGGATTTGAATATACCTTAATAAGATAATTTTTTTCTTCCATCGCTATGTATTTTTAATTTGTTTTTACTGTAAAAATTGTTCCTATCAAAAACCTGTCTATGTAAATGTTGTAGACAAAATTAAGAAGATATATATTAAAATCATGGGGATTTTATATCGTAAATTGACGGAGTTATGTATTTTTTTTTCTCTTCAACCCCCTTTTTTGTTTGTTTTTTTAATTTTTTATTTTTGTGGTACGAGTGGTCATATCAAAAACTTGTGAATATAAAAGTTGTAGATAATATTAAGGAGATTTATAATAAAATTAATTGGATTTGATATCTGGAGAATTGACGATGCTATGAACAAAAACCCTATTTTTGCGGCCTTTGAGCCCATTTTTAATAGATGAGCGCCATCTATCGCACATAGATACATATGATTTTTTTTTTTCCAGTATCACATAATTAATGAGATTTCAATGAAAACAAATATTGAAAGAACCAATATTGTTAAACATAAAACTTATACAAATTATATATTTATTAAGATTTTATTTTAATATGATACTTATCTTTATATTTAACTTTATGTTTATTAACATTTTCAATGGGATGAACATCTTGTTTCGCATTTCAATGCATGTTATTTTCATGTGGTAAGACACAGCAATTCAAGAAAAAAATAATACTGGTGAAACTATTGTATTTGTGCAGAATTGTGGAAGTTATCGTGCCCAGAAGAAAGTGATATATATATATATATATATATATATATATATATATATAAAGTTTTTTACTGAAGGTAGTTTTGGGTTCTAGGGGTCATGATCGGTGTAGATCTACAAAAATGTTTGAGAAATTCCAACATAGGTGAGAATGTAGGTAGTATTTCATACGAAATCTACCTAAAATCAAATAATTTGTTATGACGAAATATGAGTGTACTATTTCAAAATCCTGCTCAATAACTTTTCGTATAATTCCATTTTCATCTTTGTTAATTTCGTATGTGCATAGAATGTGGGTATGTTGCCAGAAGAAGTATTATGTACAATAATACTTAACCTAAAATTGTAACAGAATTCAATATGCAATGTGGGGGAAAACGTTTATTCACGTATTATCTGGCTTAGGCGGTTAAATCTTCAACTTTTTTACCGTTGCCAGTCACCAATATTGTCCTAAATGATAAATTTAATGTACATTTAACAAATGTATAAAATCGTTAAATATTATAAATAATATAAAAGCAAACTTAAAAAATCCAAAACAGTAATTTAATATACATTAATTCAACGCCAAACATCAAATTAACGGCTTTTATCATTAAATGATATTAAATATGGTAACATTATTTACAGCGGTTTGTTATGCCAACCAAATGAATATAATATAAGTATACTGTAATTTTGAATGTAATATATTGTAGCTATATCTGTGGGATACCATATTATATAATTACTAGGGGGCTCAGTCCCCTGCGAGCTATGCCCGCGAACACCTGTTCCGACTATGAAAATATCCCCGCAGCCTCTGAAAATATAGTAATGTGTCCTGTTTAAAAAATATTACCATGCTACGAAAGATTGAATGGTATTATCACCATAGTGGCGGCTATCTTCTGTAATTGGGTTTCCATGCTTCTCGGTTTGATAGGGGCATCTGTCTGTTACCATGGCTTCATCCATAATTGTCGTAACAACTGATGACTGCGGGGTTAATTGGTAACATAAATTACACATTTGAAAATCAATTTGTATAAAGTGGTAATATTTAATGAATTTCTTTTTTCAAATATTCTTGAAAAACATAATTTAATCACAATATTGTCTTCAGTATTGATTGAAATAAAAGATTATTTCAAATCCAATTTAAGAAATAACGAAAGAATAAGAAGTCTAATAATTCCTATAGTGCCCCCTTTTTCTCCTTTTTTTTCACAAAAAGGAGGCATTTTGTTGCAATCATTAGAAAAATTTCATTAAAGTTTTTTAAAAAAATAATATCTCGAAAACTAATTAAAATTTTAAAATCCTAACGCAACTTTTGAAATCAGCGGACCAATTCAGATAATTTGTAATAATTTCACCGCTAAAGATTCCATATTTTAACAGTATTAGCTGAGAAACACAATCAGTTGTTTGATAAAATCGTTTCATAAATTCGTTTCACTAGGATTTTATACATATAGGGTAGATATGTTTTTTTTAAATACTTGTGCCACTACCTTTAATCCATTTGTGCCTGAATTTTTGTTTTATCAAATGTTTTGATAAAATCACTTTAAAATGTTGCAAAATGAATTGGAAAAATTACGCTATTTTTTTTCTTTCTTTCTTTTTTTTTTTTTTTTTTTTTTGTATTTATTTGATAAAATGTAAAAGGACTAAATATGGGAACTTGCATGATATTTGCAATAGTATAATATGCATAATTATATTATTTGTCTATATTTATATAAAATAAGCTTTTAAATTGTATATTATGTACTATAATTAGCATTTTTGTGAATTACTAAAAATATATATATTTATGTCTTTACAGAGACTAAAAACATTATAAGTATTAGTAATAACAAACTAAGAGTAATCGTATTTAAGGCTTAAAAACAATTTGTTTCATAATTATCTTGAAAAGGATTTTACATAAATAACTGTCCCCTAAATGGCTAATAAAAATATGTACCCATTCGTGCCTAGCGCCCTATATTTTATACGTTACAAAAATGCATAAAAATAGGCTTGAACTTATAATTTCACAGTTAAAGAAATACATATTTAAAAGCAGTCTACAAGCTAGGATTATGACATTTATTTGGATAATTGGTAGAAAAAACACAAATAAACTTACTTTTTACATTTCGTAATCTTCAAAAATGAAACATCTATAAACTAAGAAAAAAGCCTTCATTTTAAGCAAAAAGATATTATTTTATGTTGTCATTTTTCGGTAACAGATAAAGAAATTTATAGATAATTATTTCATACAATTTTAATGTTATAAAAAAGAAGAAAACGCTAGTCATAAATGGGTTAATATGAATACTATATAATATTAACTATGGACTTAAACAAAAAGGAAAAGAAAGATAAATAAATGAATAAATAAAAGTGTTACTCTAATTACCATTTTAGGAGCCATTGTTGGCGCATTGAATGTGACCAGTCGCGAATGATACGTACGTACCGCAAAAAATCCTTTCCAATGGAACTTCATTCATAGTTGTAAGCAACATATTTATTGAAAAAAAAAGTTATGCTGACAACCGAAATAATATATAGGACCGAAATAAAACATTGAATTATTATTTCAGCTTCTTTTAAAAAACATTTTTTTTTTCTAAATTCAAAACATCATAGCGACAACGTTTGTGCATGCAATAATTTAAAACTTTGTTAAAATACCATAAAAGGGATTTAGAGAAATGATCCACTCCAATAATTGTAAGTACAATTTATTCCTTTTTTTATGCTTTATGCCCCGATGGTACTTTAAAGTACCATTAAAATAACTTGTTATATATTTCATTAAATATATCGATTAGTAGTAATACAGTTTAGAATGAGTTATCGATACTTAATCCTTTTCAAGAGCATTATTGGTTGCACAAAACAAAAATAATTTTAAAAGGATGATTTCTTTTGCTTTTGCATCTTTTCAGTTTTCTTGACGTTGAAAGATTGGTGGTGGGGGAGGGGGAAGTTTCAGTTCGGAAATATTTCTATATTTCGATTGTAAGAACATTACCCAATTCTACGCAATAATAAAGCATACATTTTAAATAAAAGATTTGAGTAGAGTTTGAAATATTGCACAAAATCCTTATAAATTCGAATTTAATTAAGAGCAGTTGGAAGTCAAATTCATGAAAAAAAGTCATTTTTTTTTATATTTTAATATTTTGAATCCTTTATTTGTCCTCTTTCGGAGGGTATATTACTTTAGATTCTACGACAACAAGAAGCTAAAAAAAATTAAGTAATTCAGTTTGTTTACATCATACATCATACATAGACATTACATACGTAAACTTTAAACTGAATTTTCTCAAAATGCTGCTTTTTGAACTTTGATGTACCTTTTTACAGAAACTACTACATACTAGCTGACCCGCCCGGCATTGCCCGGGCGCGTAATAATATTCGTAAATGAATCTGAAATTTTTATCGCATGTCCGTACAAAGGGGGGAGGGTGGAGACGGTGCAAATTACCAGAGCCCGACTTTTGTTCAGTTCCAAAGTTGTGTAAAGTCAAAGGTTAAGTTTTTCAATTTTTATATGTCTCATACTTTAAGTGCTTTTTTTATTCCAAATTAACTGATGAATTTAATTAAAATGTAATTATATTTTCAAAAATTTAATTTTTTTATTTAAAATCTTTATATGAAAAAGCAATTACAAATACTAGATAAAGTGTAATACTGAAAAAGAAATAATAAAATTGTAAGTATTACTATATAGATTTTTTTTTAAGTACCATCCAGCAAATTTATTTTCTAATAGAGTAAAGCCTGTTTATAATGGAATTCTGCAATAAACGGGAAAAAAAGTTCCAGTTCTTCCCCCCCCACACACACACACACACAAAAAATGCTATTATGCTTTGTTCAATTTAAATAACCTGCATAAAACGAAATCTATCACTGGTCGTTTTCGTTTCTGTCTAAGCAGATTTTATTGTATCTTACTTCTGGGGGGGGGGGGGGGGGGGCGTAACAATATTCTTAAATGAACCTGAAATTCGTATCGCAGGTCCGTACTGTCAAAACTACCTGTCCGTACAAAATTACTGTTTACGTCATGACAACATTTTGTAAACTTCTTGCTGCTGTTTAATTCGCATTTCCAATACAGTGTTTTGCAGATATTGCACGTTTCACCCACGGTTATGCATGCCCCGGAACGTTTAAATCAGTAATTTGGATTTCAGAAGCAACACGTGCATCCTACAGTTATTAAGCCTATTTTGCCGATCGCTTAACGGCTTTCTCGATCAATTCTATTCGGATTTCGAATCTATATCGATTCGACTCGAATTCGGCTTCTTCTTCACTTTCAAGCATTCACCGAGATTTTTAATGAGCATTTCAAATGATATTTTAAAACTACATAATTGCAGTGAAATATATCGTACCAAAAACACGAAACGTAAACAAACCCGATCGCCATAAATCCTGCCAAGGACTCTTACACAATAGCCAATCAGATGCAATTCTCGGGCGTTGCCATTAAAGAATAACAAATAATCGCGATTTCTGTTCCACGTACGTTAGCGTAATATATATATCGATTATTGTTTGCAATCGTTCCAGAATATTTCACACATATCCCTAATCAATCTGAAATGAACTTTTGTTACAAACATTCCTACAAAATTTTTATATATAAAAAAATTCTTTGGAAAAATGGAAGTTTTTTGTTATTTAAAAGTGGTTTTTATTCCTGATTAAAAAAATAACTAAAGAATATATGTTTATAAAGTTGACTTCACTTTATTAGGTATTATTCATAACTCACTTTATTAGGTCTTATTCATATTATGTATATAAAAAATTCAAGTGAATATCTTCGGTAGTTTTTGAGAAATGGTACATTAATTTAACATGGTAGGTATAGGGACCCTTAATTAATTTTAATTTGTAAAATAATTCTAAAATTTGTTAAATGATTGTGTAAACTTGTGTAGTTTCAAAAATTCACAAAAAATGCATTAGCAGTTGACATTTTCATGAATTCATAATTTGGGACATTAAAGGTTAACACGTTCAAACCTATTTAAAACGCTCTGATGAATAGCAAGCAAAACGTTTTTATTGCTTTATCGAAAGTTTTCAAATATCCTTTTCGTAGCTGGTTAACTTGATCTTTCAAAATGCAATTGCTTTTATGTTAGATCGGCGAATGTGATAAATCCCTGTATATTGTTCCAATTGCCGTAATTGTTATGTAGATTTCTTATGAAATACTACCTATATTACATTCTCCCTTATGTTGGAATTTCTGAAATATTTTTGCAGATCTAAACCGATCATGATCCCTAGAATCCAAAACAACACCCAGAAAAATTTATATATATATATATATATATATTACTTTCTTCTGGAAGCGATAACTTCCACAATTTTGCACAAATCTCTTCCACACTGATACAGAAAATCAACACTGTAAATTAAAATGTCTGAAATTCAGTCACTTAAGTGTCTGAAACGGAGTGTTCAATTTTCAGACATTTTAAAATGTCTGAATTTTTTCAGACACTTTTTGCGACTGAATTTCAGACACTTGAAACGTCTGAATCGCAGACATTTTTTGTAAGCATTTTATGTAGCCATGTTTGACCACGCTGAATACTGGAAAAATATCTGGCCGTTGTCTTGCCCCCTCTACCCCCATACCGCCTGATTTTCTGGTGCTCCCAATTTTAGTATGCAATTTTCATAAAGCTGATAATTTAAATCTTTTACGACATTGTACTAATTATAATGAGTATTTTGTACTTCAGGAGTAGAATAAGATTAAAAAGAAAAAATATTTATCTAAATATTAGATTTTTTAAAATTTTGTTTTTAATCTTATTTTACTTTAAAAGTTCAAAACATTGATTATAATCAATACAATTTCGAAACAAATTTAAAATATAAGCTTCGCAAATATTGCACATGAAATTTGGGGGGAACTAAAATCGTAAGAGAACGGGGCACTACCCATGCTTTAATCAAGGAGTCCTTTTGCAAAAAATGCAACCCTGCAGTATGGTTAGCTAAATACAGATGCCCGGTATTCGGGAGTATCCGTTATGGAGGTTAATGGACATTCCCGAATAGCGGATACTTCGATTTAGCGAATACTTTTGTGATCCGCAAGGCATATTTGTATTATTTTTACCTCACAAAAGCAGGCATCTCCGATTATCGGACAAATTTCGCGGTCCCGAAGTGTCCGCTATTAAGGGTTTTTAAGGTATATGGATATATATATATATATATATATATATTATCTTGTCCTACTCTAAAAGTTCAAAATATTTATCATACTCGGTGGAATGTCGAAAGAGATTTAAAAAATCCCGTGTACGCGAAAATGGGCAAGAAAATCCCCCCCCCCCCCCAAAAAAAGGAAAATTCATATAATTCAAAAATTAGATTTTGCCCCATAGGCAATTTTACATATGTATCTGATGATAATCACAACAGCTATATAACAATGAGTAAATAATAAAATAGTAAATAAATATTCTATTTTAATAGCATTGAGAAAAAAAATTACTTCTAATTTCAAAACTTAGCCATTTTTGTATTTGTCATTTAAGAACATATAAATAAAATCGTTAAGTCATTTTAAGTAGTAAAAATGTGTAAGATTATTTTTTCTTTTTAAATGTGTGGTAATTTTTCATTGTTTAGTTAAAAGTAAACACCAGTTTGGTATCTAATTTTATATATCATTCTTCGGAATATGTGTATAATTTTCTTTAAACATATTCCGTATTCAATTTAAAATTTTCACCCGCTATTGCTTAAAAATGTATATCATTATTATTCTTTTTTATGGAACAACACGATATAAGTCATATTTAATTTATTTCATTTTTTATTCCAGTAAACTTTGTATCCTTTGAATATGAGCTAAATAGATTTTATATATTTGATAAGAAAATATTGATCTAAGAAATAGAAAAAAAAAACAGAAGAAAATAGAAAGTAAAAAAAATATATATCATACAGTATATGTACTATTCTTAATTGTTTGAAAACCGTTTTGAACATAAAAAAGCAGTTATTAAATGGCTTAAAAATATATATAATACTGTATCATATAAGTAAATACGAACTTTTAAAAATATAAGGCAGTTTTATACATAAACTTCATATCAAGGCATAAACAACTCTTTATTTGTGTCTAAATTATCATGTGTAATTTTTTTTAGTGCCAACAATTACTTGTACCAGAAACGTTGCAAATTCGATTGCAGTAAAAGGAAATTTAATAATTATTTCTCGCGTTACTCAATTTTAAAAATTTAAAATCATGAACAAAATATCGCAAAAAAAATGCTTGCATATAAAAAAAAAAATAATATACCAATTTAAAAAACACAAAAAATATTAATTAAACTTTATAATTATACTGCTAAACAGTAACGTAAACTGCAAAATATGAATAAAATGTTTCTCCGTTTTTTCAAAAATTTTACTGGATGATATAAAAAATTCATATTATTTTTAAAAATTTGGTAAATTTTAAATCTGAAACATTGGATATCAAAATTTACGATTTTCAATAATACATTAAAAAATTAATAAGAATAAATATTTATAAAGTTTTAGTTCCGTGATTAAAAACTGCAATATATACAGTCAAATTTCACAATATTAATGCTTTTTTTCCCATCTGAAAACTTTTCCTAATATCATAAAAATATGAATCATCATATTTAGCTCCAAAATAATAATAATAACAAAAAATAAAATATATGCCTGATGTCATATACTACAAGCGTTTATAGTCAGTAAACAGTAAAAATCAAACATAGAATACAACAACACAGTTACAAATGGCTTCAATTTAATGTTTTTATCTCTGATAAATGAAGCGATGAATCATTCAACTTTTCAAACCTATGTTGCAAGTTTTGTTTTTGAGCAAAGACAAATTATAATTATTTCACATCACCCTATCGAAAATGAAGATTAAACTATCACTCATTCGTTTATTTACAAAGGTCAAGCAAATAGAATTACAGCATTGCTATTTAATTTTCAAAACAATTATATTTCATTCCGTTACATTAAGAAGGCATATAACAGACGACCGTTAGTGAAATCAAAAATTTAGCATTAAACTACAGAAAAGAGATAAATTTTTATAAACGATTTCACTCATATTCAAAGGGATGAAAATCTATCGGAATAAAATATTAGAATTAAATATGACTTACTCGTTCGTTCAATAAATACCCAGATTAACACATTTCCTTTTAATCCAAGCAATGGCGGCGGTGAAAATTTAATTGTTTCTGTTCTTATCTCATGAAGGTGCGGGTGATGACACGCGCGGAAATCAGCGTTCTGATTGGCTGTTAAGAATAGTACCAAAGATGATGTTTAACTATCGCTTGGAGCGTATCGTCTTAAAATCAGACGGTTGTTGGATAATTTACACATGTTTCTCGGTTCGTTTATAGCATGATCATAGTAAGACATTTATGTGTCTTAAATTTAGACGTCTGTTATGTCTGAATTTTCAGATTCAGACACTTAAGTGACTGAAATTCTTTTTCAGTCACATATGTGTCTAAATTTAAGACGCCTCTATTTGCAGTGAAGGGGCAAAAAATCTCGGTCAAGTTTGTTAATGGACAAAATCGGACCAAGGGGATGAAAATAGGGAGGTGTTTTGTGAAAACCGAAAAACCCATAATTTTTTTAATTTTTGCACATATCAAATCAGTTTAAAGTTTTTATTACTTTTAAAAATACGGCGAAAAATTTACGTTTCACAGATTTTTGATCAAATTAAAAATGAGCTCAAGGAGCGCAAAAATTAGGGTTCTTGGGAGAAAAAAATTCATAACTTCGCCAATTCTCAAGATATAAAGTCTATTTAATTTTATTATAAATCTCCTTAATATTATCTACAACTTTTATATTCACAAGTTTTTGATAGGATCAATTCGTACCGCAAAAAAAATTAAAAACGAAAACAAAAAGGGGGGGGGGGGGGCTTTGAAGAAGAAAAAAATTCATAACTCCGTCAATTCATAAGATATAAAATATCCATGAGCTTATCATATATCTTCTTAATATTGTCTACAACATTTATATAGACAAGTTTTTGATAGGACCAATTCTTACTGCAAAAACACATTAAAAATACATAGCGGTTGAAGAATAAATCATCTTATTAAGGGTGTATTCAAATCCAAACTGCTTATTTTCTTACTCATTTTTAAATTCATTTTTGCTCTCAAACCCATCCAATTGGTAGATTCTCTTACTCAGAAACTATATAATGCACCGTAATGATCGATTTTTGATAGAGGCAGAATATATTTCAAAAAATGATGTCAAAGTGAGCATTTTGAGCATAATTTCCCGAAGCGATTGTGTTTGAAACGAAATATATATTTTTCTACTGAGAAAATAATTCTTCCTAAATAAATTTTTAATTAACTGAACGAAAAACAAAAACACAGGTCGCTGATAAACCTCTTCAAAAATCACGTCAGCAAGTATCATATTTTTTCTGTTAAAAATGGATCTGAAGATGTACTAGAAAATTTCGAGTAGTTGAGCATATGAAAGTATTTTTTTAAATACCTCCTTAACATGATTCTGATAAAATCAGCTATTATATAAAAATGAAATGAAAACTCGTCAAAAGCGGAAAGATAAAATTGTTAAAACGGATAAATCTCTAATCATGATTTAGTTTTTGTTGGTGAAATTAGTATATTTAACTTTGAAATCTACCTCCGCCTGTAGGCCGGGCAGGGATTTTTTTTTTTTTTTTGCACAATTGTATTTTTCCTAATTTTACAAAATACTAATAAAAAAAAATATAAAATAAAAGAATTGAATGGGGTTATAATTATTGCACAAAATCCTTGTAAATTTAAATTTAATTAATCTTTCTAAATCCTTCAATCCTTCCAAAATCCTTCTAAATTTTATCAAATGATTATGTAAATCCGCTAATGTAGTTTAAACAATTCATGAAAAATGCTTTAGAAGATAAAAATTTCAGGAATTCATAATTCAGTACATAAAGGGTTAAAGTGTGCTCCTTTCATTCATTTTATTTTAAACTAGATAACGTACACGGCGTTGCCCGGAACTTCAAGAATAATTGTTTTAAAAAATCAACTATTTAATGTTAATTTACGTAATTTTCACTCTTTTTTTTTTCATTTAATCCGGGCGACAGATTACCTACTTTCTTAGTAAATACAATCTGTAATCTGGATTGAGGCCGACATTAAAACCTTTTGATGAAAAGTTGTTTTCGAGTATTTTGTTATTTAAATAATTTTTTCATGACTAAAGAAAAATGGCAAGTAAAAAAATGCTATGAATTTTATTTAAAGCAATCTGACATCTTTATTTCAGTTCTTCACTAAGAATGAGCCATAGGGATCTAAACTTTGTTGGAAATTTTAACATACATTCCATAAACTCATACAAACACTTATATATATATATATATATATATATATGGAATATATTTAAAAATGGCGAAAAGAAATTCAGAGAACCTCAAAATTTTAAAATATGCCAATATTTCCATAATCGGCCTTTTATCGTGTTTCAATAAGTTTTTTCAATCGCATATGACGTTATATATTTACCTGCTGACTTTCAATATATTTCCAATACGACCAATATGAATTTTCACCTTAAAAAAAAAAAAAATTCGTCAAACTATTTATTTCTTTTTCTTTTTTTACTTGGAAATAGTGCATTAAAAAAGGATATAATTTTATTGTTTATCTTTAATTTTTTGGGAAATGCTATAACGAAAAATCTTTAAATTTGATAGGAAATTGCTGTTAAATTGGTGGTTTTTTATTAATTAAAAATCGATTATAAATTATTTCTACCCAGGATTACTTTAGTTGCCTCGGAAGTGTTTTCATGCACATGTACGTAACATTTCACAATTATGCCTCCCAAACTGTGTATTTGTATAGAATTACAGACAGCCAGCCAATTTACATTCTTTCATATTAGCTGGAAAATATCAAAATTAATAAATAATACCATAAATCAAATAATTTCATTTCAAATTCAAAACCTGTTTTTTTAAACACGCAACAAAGTTGCTGTTAGTGATATTTACTCTTGAATAATATAAAAGTACCAAGATAACAAATATTATAAACAGTCACGAAAATAAGACGGCGACCAATGGAAAAAAATATCTACACTCATATAACTTTTTTTATGCACTTGAACAAATAACCAAAGGATCTAACTCAGCTATTCTCAAAATGTGGTCAATAGGCAGAGAAGAATTTCAAGAAAATTTGAATGAACATTAAAAACTACTTTAAAAAATGTTAAAACTATGTTTTAGTTAAACACTACAATTTAATTTAATTTTAATTAAAATCAGATTTTTTTTTCTATTTTAATCAAAATTTTCATCTTGAAAGGAATGCATACCACAACGAAAAATACATCTAAATCTACGGAAAATTGCTTGCAATATTTAAAACAAAATTTTTTTATTATTCGTGTTTGAAATTAGTTACGAAGCTTGTAATATTTTCGCAGTTATTTTAAAGTTGAATTTCTTAAATTTTGGATTATTTTTACTCATGTTTATTTAACAAGAACTTATGATTATTTCTATTTCCTATCATTTAGACGTCTAGAATCAGGTATTTCTTATGATAGCTACAGTCGAACCTCGTTATCCCGACATTCTAATGACAGGAAAAAAGTGTCGCCCTAATCGAAGTGTCGCGTAACCAGAGCTGAGGTAAATATATTTATAAAAAGCTGTATTTTTAATTAATATTATACAATTTTAAATTCATAACTGTTCTTGCAGTTTTAAGCAATAAAATATTATTATTATTAAACAAAATAAACACAACAACAAAATTGAAAAGAATAAAAATCTGATTTATGATGACTTTTTTTTATGTTATATGAATTATTAATGAATTAAAGTTTGCTTATCCTTAGTTGTGCTCTCTACAATTCTTTTTTCAATATTATACAATGAATTGTAATCAATATTCGTTGTTTCAGAAATGGATGTTAGATAATTTCTGATCGTTTCAATGCAATGCAATGCTTCGGTTAAAACGCCGTATAATCACAAGAAAGCGCCACTTAACCAGAACAAAAAGTCAGCGTGTAGATTGATACGTCTTTCTGGAGATTAAGTGGGTAATTCATAGTGTATGGGTTTATTCATTCAGATAAATGATTGAAGTAAAATTTCTCATTTATCACAATGGGTATTTTAGACACTTTTGTGAAACGTTTGGCTAAGATATTTCTAGCCGCTTAATTTCCGTGCTTGAGATGGATTATGAAAAAGGAGCAATTTTCTTAAACTGTCGGATATACGGAGTTGGAAATTATTCAATGACGTAAAATCCGGAGTTGATTAAAAATTAAAACCATATAAAGAAAATCGGGACTTTGGCAAATTAACGTGATAAGCGGAGTCACGTAAAAACCGGTTGTCGGGATAACGAGGTCCGATTGTATTATGTATTTCTTGGTTAATGTGTTAATTTTTTGATCAATTTTAAAAGAGAACCCTTGCTTTGTCAAAAAAAGTAAATTTCATTTTTATTTTTCATTTTATAAAAAACTGTAACCCCTATCATTTTGAGCCTGGAAATCTAAATATTTTACCCTCGTGAAATATACAGGGTGATTAAAAAACAGGTTCCAAAATGATACGGCAAATCAGGCATAGAGCAAGAATAAAAAATCACATAGGAACACAGGGTCACAAACCACTTATTTAGTCGCAAGTATAGGGTGCTTCATCCTAACTGAACTCCAGGTTGACAGTAATAATTTCGAGAAAAATAAAAACATTATAATGAAAACACAATGATATGTACCTTGTTTTGTGTGAAATGTGATAACATCACGAAGAGATCTTAAAAAACATGTTGCTCAAGCAATCGATGATACCGTGTGAATTGATACTCACTTTCCAAAATATGGGGCGTCAAGTGCATACTGCTGGCGCGTATAATGCAATCTTTTATCACTTTTGTTTGCTGCTATAACATTAAAAACAAAGGTGAGAATGGCTATTAAATATATTATTATAATATACTTCATTTTCCTGAAAAATATTACTGTCAACTCAAATTGAGTTATGTTCGAACACTCTGAATTTGTGACTAAATAAGCGGTTCGTAACCCTATGTTCCTATATGATTTTTCATCCTTGTTGTACGCCTGATTTACCATGTCATTTTGTAAGAATTTTTTTTTAAATCACCCTGTATATATATGTATCTATATATACAACGTGTTCCAAAATTCGACCGTCAAATTACTCAAACTATAAAAAAACAAAATTATTTTCGGCGAAACGCATTCAAAGGATATAATTACGTCAAAATTCCCAAATATTAAATATCGTCATAATTAAAGTGAATGGACCGTATTCTTCCATTCGGTGGGAGGCTATAAAAATCGTCATTTTACCGATTGTGACGTTGCAGGAATACTGTCCATTATTAAGCGTGTAAAACTTTTAATGTTGAATATTAGATTATATTTGAAAATATCAAGTAATCATATTTCCAAACACTTTTAAATTAAATAATATATGTGCTCGTGAATTTTAACATGAGCAATGCATTTAACAGTGAAAATTGCGTCATATATTAAAACGATGCATTTAAAACGTTTTTCATTCCGAAGAATTTTAGTGTAATGCCAGATGGTATAAATGGAGTGCGACTAGCAAATTTGTTTATATATTACATGATTTGATACAGCGTAAATACAGATAAATGAATGCGCAAAGTACTTTCGTTTTATTTTGTACAAATTACTATTCGGTAAATACATTTTAGAAATTCCGGATATTCATAATAAATAATATAAACAATATACATTGTAAAATATACATGATGGTGCATTAAAAAAAAGAAAGAATTTGTGAATAAGCTATATCTGTTCCTGAAAATATCTAAAACTCGAGCAAAACACAAAATATAAGGTTAAAAATTTAAAAATACACTGTTAAAACACTATTTTTAAAAATAAGTAAATTGTACTAATTATTGAGCACTTCTCGATCTTGAAATAGCTCCGAGTACTTAACTCTTAAATTTGAAAAACGCATGCACTCATTTTTTTTTTTTTTTTAGTACATACAGGGACTCGAAAATTAGTATGTATAGAAACACAGATACAGTATAAGAAAACAAGTGGGCAAGTGTGATCACAGATCGCACAGAGGGTTTCGTTTAATTTCTTTTAAAACACTTTATCCTTTTGCGAAATCTGTTAGTTCCACATTTCGCAACCAGGGGGCGCATTCTATTCTACACAAACCTCTATCCAAAGAAAACTCCGTTTTACAACCTATTCGTAGGTATGTTAGTCGAGGTGATCGGGTCTATAGCACCTGAGATAGGTAGGCGCCCCAGGAAATTGCACGGAACATTCTTTTATAAGCCTTTTGTTATGTGTTATGAACTATGTCAAAGTTTCCAGCAGATCGACTTGTTAGATTTCATAATTTTAACAAAATTGCGTTACGTTAGTTGCAAATTCCACCACCAGGAAGCGCACACTATTCATAACAAAAGTGTATCAGATCGAAACTCTGTTAAACAACCTATCAGTGGATGTGTTACTCGAGTTGGTGGCGGCCTTAAGCGAGAAATTAAGAAATTTGCTGAAAGTACTATTCGGAAATAGTGGTAACTAAAATTTTGACATTTTTAAATTTCATAAGCAGCACGTGTCTGAATATATCATAGTCCTCAAAAAACGACATCTAAAAAGGTCGTAAACGCTAATTTTTAAAAAAGAAATCCAGCGCCCCGCCCCCGCCCTCCCTTAACAGGAAATTGCATGCACCATTATTTTATAAGCTTTTTTTATTATGTGTCATGAAGTATCTTAAAGTTGCAAACGGATCGCCTTGTTATATTTCCTAATTCTAACAAAATCGCGTTACGTTAGTTCCGCATTCCACCACCAGGAAGCGCACTCTAGTCTGAACAAAAGCATATCTGAACGAAACTCTTTTGCGCAATCTCTCCGTAGATACATGGTCGGGAGGGTGGCGGTGCGGTCTTAACGAAGAATTTAAAACATTTTCTGCGATAACAAACTCTAAGATTTAATAAATAAATCTAGCCCCCCCCCCCTCCACTCCTCGAAATATCACACTCCATTCTTTTTTACACTTTTTCTTATGTGTTATAAAGTATCTTAAAGTTTCGAACACATCGAGTGGCGGTCTTAACAAATAATTTAAGATATTTCCTGAAGTAGCTATTCGGAAATAGTGGGATGGACACTTATAAACCTATCAACTTTTTCATATTGAATTATTAATACTTATCTCATAGAGCGCCGTCAAAACACCCCACGCAAATTGTTAGATTTCCTAATTTAAGTGAAATCTCCGTTAAAAAAGCACGTGCCTCCATCTTAATCTGGCATTTGATGGAAATAAAAGGAATTAATAAAATAATAATTAATATCTCAGCTCGTAATGAAGCTATCTCTTCGAACCGGGTATGTATGAAATCTGCGAGAAATTTCCAGCCCGGATGTCAAAAAATTTAATCGATAAATTTAATATTTAAAAAGTTTAAATTTCGTATTAGACTTTCCTCCCCTTAAATTTATCCCGCGCCGATATGTCTGAGAGACGACAACAGCTGCCTTCCGGTGAATGGAAATCTGTTTTCATTGTCTTTCCAAACACAGAAATAAAAATTTTAGCGATCGATTTTTAGTGGATTTTTTGCGTTCTATCCTACGCAGAAATTTGAAATTTATACCAAAATAAAGTAGAATTTTTTCCGCGTATTTCTACACCTGTTACGAATTTGTACGACCGATACTTCGGCAGATCCGATTTCGCTTTTTAAAGGTCCACTTCAGTTATTGCTTAAATTACTCTGTGGTAACCCTGCACTGGCTTATTTGACGGAGCATCCGCCGAATTTACTGGCAACCCTTAGGAGAAACTGAGGAGGATTTCGATAACGTGTGTTCGCACCTGCATTCAAGAGGTTGATTGGTTATTTTTAGAATTTAATTAATCCGTAATTAGGTTAATTACCAACTTTTTCAAAATTTTATGATTTATTGTTTGATGTGTGGTGTTCATCTATAAGTATGCAAAATTTCAAGTCTCCAACATGTATAGTTTCTGAGAACGGGCTCTGTGACGGACATACAGACGGACAGACAGACAGAGGAGCGAGACGAATAGGGTTTCGTCAGATGAACGAAACCCTAAAAAAAGCGAAATTACAGAGAACCGACAAATCATTTTTAATTTCGGTTTTAATTACGGTAACATTTAATTACGGTAATTTTGAATGAGGAATTTGCACACATGGGGGATTTGATCATTTATATATTTTTCTGATAGTTCCACATCCACAGTTTTCAAAAATGTTCTCAAAAACGCGAAAAAAATATCTATACTATTAAATAATTCGTCCTAAAAGTAAGCTAAAATCACGTCGCTCCAAATCGGGGCGTGACTTACTATGACGTCACAGTTCACGACAGGCAAGCGGAACGGAAAGAAAAGAGATACTAGGCTTTGGAAATAAAGGTTCGAAATTTTTAAACTACTGTTTTTACAAATTTGGTTCTTTCGCATCTGGATATTATTTTGTACGTTGATTTATAAAATGTCAATTTGAAAAAAAAAAAAAAAAAAATGAACGCTAAGTTTATGAAAAAATCGATTTTTAAACTCATTAAAAGTCTTTTCACATAGAGAGAGTTGACGGGATTTTGTTAAAATTAGGAAAAGTAAAGAACTGATCGCTTTTAAACTTTGACGTTGTTTTTAACGCATAATAAAGATTTTATAAATTTAAGATGAGTTGATTTTTGGTGGTGGTGGGGGGAGTTTTCTCTTTTTTTCTTCAGATCAACTGTTTATTGCGTTTTAAATGCGATTTTTCATTTAACACTCAAATAAATATTATTTTTTAACATTAGATATTTGAAAGAGTGGGAAATGCAGAGGGAGGGGAGGGTCATCCGGGGAGGAGCTATTTTCTAAATTTTGAGTACACGCCTCATGTGACATATCGTTAGAAAGGTGTATGAAAACTTATTCATATTATGCACATCCGGTGCCCCCCCACTTCGCCCCCTGGGGGCACTTTTGTAAATTTTTAGGTTTTTTACAAGAATTTGCAGTGCGTGCGCAGCACGTGGTGTTATACGATGCCGCAGGCAGCGGTGATGTGGTTCGCGGTTTTTTTTCTGTTGATTTTTTTTTTTTTTTTTTTTTTTTTTTTTTAAGATTATGCAGTATTGTCGAAGCACGCCTGCTACACGGTGTCATAGGCAGCGGGACCTAAAGTATTTTTATGTTGAAAAGTAAAAATTTAATATTAATTTTTTTTTTGAGTAGTTTCAATATTTTTACGTTTTATAATCTCTATTAAGACATGACAAAATATTGTTTCGAAATAAATCCTTTATTTTTTAAACCTAGTCCCTAACTTAATAAAAATGTACACTTACGCAATAAAATTTTTATTTACTTCCTGAACAGGACCGGCCCAAGAACATTTTGGCACCCGTGCGAGCACCCATCGGAGCGCCCCCCCCCCCCCCACACACACACACACAAGAAAAAATGCTTGACATATGGTCTTAATTTTTTTAAATATTCGTACTTTTTATTCATACTATTACTAATTATTTAAGATATTAATTTAAAGTGTTTCAAAAACAGATAAAGGATTCTAAATTTAATTCCATATTTGAATTTGGTGAATTGTAAAATCTGGGAAATTTCAGTTTTACAGCATTTATCAAATGTGTAACATTACGATACAAAAGTAAAACACAAGGGCCTTTGCTACACCCTTTTGAAAAAATTCGTCAACTTTTCGCTAGAAGTTACTGGTTGTATTAGTGTAGAGTGGTACAATACAGTACAGTAAAACCTCCTAAAAACGACCACGTTTCATTCTAATAAAAATTTATCGTTTCGAGAGGTGGCCTCTTAATGGAGGTCATGTTTAAATCTAGATTTTAATTGTTGAAAAAAAGTAGAAATAATGTTACTAGAATTTATTTTTCACATTAGGAAAAAATATAAAAATTTAAGTATCAAAATAAAAGTTAATTATATAAGTTAATTATTACATTGATTAAAAATGAATATATTGACGTTTGCTTTTGTTTTACGGTTTTATCTTTCATAACTTTTATTTCCAAGTCCTTTCGAAATTCAATAAATAAATGCAATTTTTTTTTTTTTTTTTTTTTTTTTTTTGGACGGGAACAAATAATGATATTTTCATTAATTTATCTATTTCTTTGAGAGTTTCCTAACAGAATAGGGTAGGGGAGTTTATTGATCGTCATTCTTAATTCGTCATCAGAGTTAACTTCATTGTCTAAAAAGGCATAAAGGGGTTTAAACACTTAAAAGTTACCGGAATAATAATAAAAAAAATCAAAACTTAGTTTACAAGTTTAAAGCCCTCGGAATTATTTTTCTAATAAAACCTTCTTCAAGTGACAGGAAAAATCGGAATTTGTTTCCTTTTCTTCAAAGAAATTGGTCGCTCATGGAGAGAGGTCAGCTGGGATGGTCTCTGAATGGAAATAAAATTAGTATTGAGCCTATGGGAATAAATTTCGTTCAATGAAAAAATGATCGTTTAGGGAGGTGGTCGCTTAATGGAGGTGATCGCTTAATGGAGGTGGTCGCACAGAGAGGTTTCACTGTATTTATAATATGACTTTGTGTTCTCAGTCATAATAATTTTAGAAACAGCAATATTTAAAATGAACAAGTTGAAAAGCGACACACGTAAAGAATAACAGTCGTTTGTTGTCATGAACTGTGACGTCAGATGTATTACGGAGCGTTTTCGGGATACGGTAAATAGTGCGATATTAAAACAATCATAAATCAGTAATAAAAGCTCAAAATAAAAAAAAATATGCAGGGTATCCTTCTTATTTTTTCATGTACTATTGTTTCGTGATAAATTTAGAAAACGTGCAAATTCTCCATTGTGAAGAACTACAATTTTTGGAGTAAAGAACAACGAATTTACTATTTTAATTCGTGTGTATGAGCCGCCCTGTGATTTGAACCCGGCTCCTCTCTAGATGGAAGATCAGTATTGTACTGACTGTGATATAAGAGCAGTTACCAGCTGCTTCCAAATGACACCTTTTATAAAATCAGCGACGGAAGATCGTTAACAGCAGAGATGAATTTTCCCGTTCTTAAATTTTCTAATTTCTAATAAAACAATTCTTAAACTAAATTTTCTTCTTTAACATTTCTAATGAAATTATAAATAAATATGAAAAGTGTGTATTATAAATTAAAAATTATGACAAAGATAGGCATATCTTTAAATAAAATCTTGGAAATCCCTACTGTCAATTCGGTATAAGAAAAGGGTTTATCAGAAAACTCATATTTTTGAGCACATAGGATATAAACAGGGATATTAAGACTTTAAAATACAAAATATATGTATTCATTTCTGCATACATTTATAAATCAAGTATAAGTATACACAGGTTCAAAATATCATGTACTCGTTTCTGAATTAATTGTACTTAAAAATTGGAGTACAAAGAAATTTTCATTTTTAAGTAGATTAATGCTCCTTTTTGAAGCAATTGTACTTAAAAAATATGAGTACATAGAAATGCTTATTTTTAAGTAGATTATTTTTAACAGTGTACTTATTTTTGAAACTATTGTACTTTTAAAAAATACGAGTACATGGAAGTTCTCATTTTTAAGTAAATTATTTTTGAGAGTGTACAATGCTTTTCAATACCGTGGTTCTGAAAGATACTCCCAAGCAGACGGAGTTCTTTAATTTCGAAACTAGAAGAAGAATATTTTCCATAGTGTCGTTATAAAAGGCAGAAAGATAACGACATTTTTAACCTAACCATTTTATACAAGCTGATTTTAAAATGTGTAATTTATCTTACTTATCAATCCTGAAAACCGCCTTCAGGTGTTATACGACAGCAATGGATGAGTCCATTGTAATAGAAAAAATACCCCATTCAAACGGAAAAGAATGGGAACTCGATTACAGAAGATAACCACCGCTATATTAATATCATTCAACCTTCCGTAACATGTTAATATTTTTTTAAACATGTCACATTACCGTGTTTTGGGGGTTTCTGAAGCCCGAACAGGGTTTGGCGGGCGTAACTCGCAGAGCCCCCTAGTTTAAATATAAAAATAGTTTCAATGCGAAAGGAGTATCATCCACTAACTTAAGAGGACAGTGGAGTTTAAAATCCTTAAAAATAATTGTTTTTTTTCATTTTTGTAAATTTCACTGTAAGTATTATTCAAGGGTACATTATATGCATTATGGCATGCATTTATCACGAACGAATTAAAAAAAAAATTATTTTTGAGAAAAAAATGGAATTTTACGCGTCGTCTTAGAAATCATCGAAATGCCCCCTGTGCATTCCATATCAATGAAAATCCCCAATATTTTTATAAAAGTTTGGTCAATATATATAGAAATAAAATAGAGCATCGAATTTTATATATTTGAATTTAAAGGTAAAAAAAAAGAAAAAAAATTAAAAAAAAATTTGAAAAATTTTGAAATTTTTTCGAAAAATTTTCAAAATTTCAAAATTTTTCAATTTTGTTTTTATTCTTTGTAAATTTTATCTTAAATATTATTCAAGGGTACATTATATGCATTATGGCATGCATTTATCACAAAAAATGAAAAAAAATTACTTTTGAGAAAATAAAAGGAATTTTACTAATTACTAGTTAATTAAATGGGTCTTAGAAATCTTCGAAGTGTCCCCCTGCGCGTTCCATATCAATGAAAATCCTCAATATTTTTTATAAAAGATTGGTTTATATATAGAAATAAAATAGAGCATCAAATTTTATATATTTGAAGTTAAAGGTTTAAAAAAAATTGAAAAATTGTGAAAATTTTTTGAAAACATTTTGATTTTTTTTTAAATCTTTAAATTCAAATATATAAAATTCGATGCTCTATTTTATTTATATATATAAACCAAACTTTTATAAAAAATATTGGGGATTTTCATTGATATGGGATGCGCAGGGGGCATTTCGAAGATTTCTGAGACTACGTGTAAAATTCCATTTTTTTCTCAAAAATATATATTTTTTAAATTTTTTTGCGATAAATGCATGCCATAATGCATATAATGTACCCTTGATTAATATTTAAGGTGAAATTTGCAAAAATAAAAAAAATATTTTTAAGGATTTTAAACTCCACTGTCCCCTTAAATGACGCATGTAATTTACCATGATTTACCCTTATACTTCTAGTGATAGATTATATAAAAACTGCACAAGAAAATTATAAAAATTTCGTAAGGGAAAATTTAAATGTGTTGTATGTCCCAGAAGACAAAATACTATCTGAGCTATACTAAACATTTTTAATAAAAGATTTCTTATAGAAAATATATATATATGCAGAAAAAAAATCATAAAAAATATTGGAATACTTTTTTAAATTTTCAAGCTATTGCAATTCATTTCTATTTCGGAAATATTAATAATGGAAATGAAAAATTATTATTATTATTATTATTATTATTATTATTATTATTTTTTTTTTTTTTTTTTGTAGTAGTAGTAGTAGAAAAGCAGCAATCGAACCCAAGAAAAATACGTCAATAACTCATTATCCACTGGTTTTGTTTTGACGCAAGGGTTAAAAAAATGCATATAACAAATTAGCTAACAAGAAACCCCTTAATTAGATTTTTTTTAATGCTTTATTTAATGATAGAAGCTTCGAGATTTAATAAATCAAAGATTACCTTTCAAAACGTGTGATGGCAAGCGACTTTCCAAAACCGTACCTTATATGAGTTGTAATTTCCAAGCTGAGTGAATAAGTGTCGAGTTTAGGATTTGGATCAGAAACCTTTCGTTTAAGCTTCCAATGCTCTGACTCCTGAGCTATACTAAACGTATTTGACGGGCACAATTTCTTCATATAATCTTTTTTTATAAGGGCATATGGTCTGTTATTTGAAATAGCTGGAGAGAAAAATGGCATGTAATGGAACTCCAAGTGAACGTTTGATACGTAAATACACTTCGTGAATTTTAACAAAATCCTTCTGATTGGTAAATAAAGCATACGAGCTGTAACTTTCCAACTGAGTGGAAAGTTCCCAGGACAGAATCTCTGGCTTATGCTTCCAATGTTCTACCAAGTGAAACGCTTTTATCAATTGGAAGCTTAAACCAAAGGACCATGATTCAATTACTCTGGTTAATTTTTCACTCAGCTGGAAAATTAAAACTATCGTGATTTATTTGATAATAAGGATATACATCGAGCCGCCAAAAACTAGAGACACACTCTAATAACAAGTTGTTCCACATTTAGCTCTTATCATAGCCGAGATTCTTCTTGGCATGAACTCCGCAGTTTGCTGATGCTGTCGTCGAGGAAATTTGGCCAATGATGACATAATTCCAGCCGTAAGTTGGGCCAGATTGCATGGTGGCATTTCCAAGCTTTCAAGTGTCTTTCGACTTCGTCGATCAGATGCTCCTGGGATTCAGGTCAGGAAACTGAGCTGGCCATGGAAGCACATTAAACTCTGATTGATATTCCTCAAGCCAATTCAAGACCGATCAAGAACGTTGGCAAGGTGCATTGTCTTGCTGAATTGATCATCTCCATAAGGGAAAATTCTAGCCATAAATGACTGTACGTGATTGGCATCGATGTTGAGGCTGTTCAGAGTTGTGTCCACTAGGATGGTCACAAGAAATCCATTTTCGAGTTTTATCTAGGGGACCAGCAAAGCTGCCACTTGACTAGAAAATGAGATTGGCAAAGTTTTAGCTCATTTGGATAATGTTAACCCGTTCCTCATTAAAGCTTAAGTTTGAAAAAAATGTGATTTTTTGCAAAAAAATGCTATTTTCCTTTCATGAAATGGATACAATTAAACCTAGAAACATAATGCATGTCTTATTTTATTAAAAAAAAAGTTTTACCTTGAAGAAACCACACTATTTGTTTCTAAAAATGACTCTTCATGGAAATGCGAAAATAATAGTAATATTTCATTTCATCTGCTTTCTACCTTTTGTTTTTATTTTTTTTCATTTTGTACATAATAAAGGGTTTAACTTAAAGAAAAATTTTAAAGAAAATGAAAAAAATTAAACTGAAAGAATTAAAAATGGGGGCAAAGAAAGTATAAAAACGAGAACAAATAATGCTCAGATGCATTTTATTATTAAAGCTGTGTTACAAGAAAAGAAACATAATAAAGAAAATAAATTATTATATTAATACATGGAAATTATTCCAGAGAGAAACATTCGCCTTGGATACAATATTTCAAATGAAAATCAAATTTCATAGTAATTGCTTAAAAGGCGCAAAGACCAACATAGTGAAAAAGATTCCAAGTCGGGACTCGAACCCGGGCCATCAGTATAGCGCACTGACGTTGTACCGACTAAACCACTTGGAACGATACACAGCTCGGAAAATTTCTCACTATTATCTGTTGGCAAGTCTACAAACGCAGCACAAGAAGGAATATTTATCGTGAGCCACCGACTTGGGGCTAACACGAAACATAATTAAATCCAGTATCGATAGAAACTATATTAGTACATGGAAATTATTCGAGAGAGAAACATTCGCCTTGGATACAATATTTCAAATGAAAATCAAATTTCAAAGTAATTGCTTAAAAGGCGCAAAGGCCAACCTATCTCTGGAATTTCTCTCTGGAATAATTTCCATGTATTAATATAGTTTCTATCGATGCTGGATTTAATTATGTTTCGTGTTAGCCCCAGGTCTGTGGCTCACGATAAATATTCCATCTTGTGCTGCGTTTGTAGCCTTGCCAACAGATAATAGTGAGAAATTTTTCCGAGCTGTGTATCGTTCCAAGTGGTTTAGTCGGTACAACGTCAGCGCGCTATACTGATGGCTCGGGTTCGAGTCCCGGCTTGGAATCTCTTTCACTATGTTGGCCTTTGCGCCTTTTAAGCAATTACTTTGAAATTTGATTTTCATTTGAAATATTGTATCCAAGGCGAATGTCTCTCTCTGGAATAATTTCCATGTATTAATATAGTTTCTATCGATGCTGGATTTAATTATGTTTCGTGTTAGCCCCAGGTTGGTGGCTCACGACAAATATTCCATCTTGTGCTGCGTTTGTAGCCTTGCCAACAGATAATAGTGAGAAATTTTCCGTGCTGTGTATCGTTCCAAGTGGTTTAGTAGGTACAACGTCAGTGCGCTATACTGATGGCCCGGGTTCGAGTCCCGGCTTGGAATATTTTTCACTATGTTGGCCTTTGCGCCTTTTAAGCAATTACTTTGAAATTTGATTTTCATTTGAAATATTGTATCCAAGGCGAATGTTTTCTCTGGAATAATTTCCATGTATTAATATAGTTTCTATCGATGCTGGATTTAATTATGTTCCGTGTTAGCCCCAGGTTGGTGGCTCACGATAAATATTCCATCTTGTGCTGCGTTTGTAGCTTTGCCAACAGATAATAGTGATAAATTTTCCGAGCTGTGTATCGTTCCAAGTGGTTTAGTCGGTACAACGTCAGTGCGCTATACTGATGGCCCTAGTTCGAGTCCCGTCTTGGAATCTTTTTCACTATGTTGACCTTTGCGCCTTTTAAGCAATTACTTTGAAATTTGATTTTCATTTGAAATATTGTATCCAAGGCGAATGTTTATCTCTGGAATAATTTCCATGTATTAATATAGTTTCTATCGATGCTGGATTTAATTATGTTTCGTGTTAGCCCCAGGTCGGTGGCTCACGATAAATATTTCATTTTGTGCTGCGTTTGTAGCCTTGCCAACGGATAATAGTGAGAAATTTTCCGAGCTGTGTATCGTTCCAAGTGGTTTAGTCGGTACAACGTCAGTGCGCTATACTGATGGCCCGGGTTCGAGTCCCGGCTTGGAATCTTTTTCACTATGTTGACCTTTGCGCCTTTTAAGCAATTACTTTGAAATTTGATTTTCATTTGAAATAAATTATTATACCTTACAATTGTCATGTTAACCCTTTCTGGCACAGAAAAAGTATGTTCGTAAAATGATGAAATGATTGACTAACACCGGAATTTACAAACGACTTTCCTAGAAATTAAAAACACATTACATTAAACTTTCATTGTAAGAGCAAAATTTATTTAAAATATTCTTCGTGCCGTTTGGAATTAAAATTAGGTGGTCGCGACGTCTGACCATAACGCCGGTTTAAGTTGGTAATGGCTAATAGATAAGGTGGCTTTTGAAGAATCTTGAAAAGTTTTTCAATATTCAGATACAACTTTTAGAATATATATTGTTTTTGTTTTTCGTTTGTTTAATAGTAATTGAAATTTAGGGTGAAATTTATTCCCCTTTCAGCTGTGTCATTAACAACTTTAAAAGCATTCACTATATTTTGCGATCAAATAAGGTTTAAAATTTTCGCATCATACATTGGGATCAGTATTTAAAAATTCCTTATTAATATAAAAATTCTGAAAAAATTTTACTGTTTGAGATGAAACAAAAACATCGACTTCTTTGTTCAACAAATAATCTATTTCGTTGAAACCTTTTGTTGCTCTTACATTCCTACCATCATCATCATTTTCTTCTTCTAATGACATTAATTTTACACCCATGCTTATGTTGACTTTTTTTTCAAAAGTATCATCTAAAAAAGAAAATGCAACTTGATCCGAGTTAAGATACGAAATGCGGTTTATCATTTTATCGAGTGCTTCGTCTACAACCTATTTATCGATTTTTCTATGGACTACAAGTGATTTTATTAATTGCAGGTCTTGGATTCGGAGCCAAAGTGGCGGTGCAAGTATTCAAGCACGTTTTTACATAAATATTGATTAGAAATAGGCAAAGGTCTCTAATACCTTCTTTTTCTAAATATGTTATCGAGAGATGATCCCTGAAACAATATATTTTGAGAATAAATGGCCTGTGCCAACCATCTGAAATGATTAAAAGTAACAAATGCTCTGAAAGAATGTCTTTTGGAGGAAGACGTCCTACAAAAATTAAACAAATTGCATAAATTCTTTATATTCATCCATGGGTTGTTAATGATTTAAAGATTCTCTAAAGAAACTTGAAATTTCTTCTAAATTAACTATTTATATCTAGTACTTCATCTTCAATAGCATATTTATAATTAATCTGGTTTAATTTATACCACCCAATCAGAATTTTGTTTAATTATCTGGCTGAGGGGCCGTGATTATGCCCACTTTACAATCAAAACCAGCTTTTACAATAATTTATAAATTATTGTAGCGACATTGTAAATACAGAAGATTTTTTCTTTAATAATTGTTATAGAAAAATCCTATCGGTAACCCCGGTCCTCTGAGGCGACCGGTGTTTACTGCAGTGGTATCAAAATACACTGCCTGGATTTTACCAACTTCCTCCCACTGCTGAAAGTACAGTTTCGCCTGAATTATTCCGATACTAATTTCAAGCTGAGGAACTCGTAGTAACTGTTCTTCATCTCCACAACTAATGAAAACTGAATTCCATTCTACATTTTCGTTATTAAAAAAAATAAGGAAGCAATTTTCTGTCCCAGTAAAGAACAGTTCTCTTTAAATTGCAATTTTTAAATCTGTTTTTTGATGAGCTCAATTCTTTGTTTACGAATTAGTTATTTGCGGAGTCGTATTGCACTTCTGCTAAAAATTAAAGTTTGTGGTTAACTGGTGGATGTATTTTAAGTCTAGCAGCATTTTTGGCGTTCAGTTTCAATCGAATATTATAAAATAAAATATGAAAAATTTGAAAGTTACTTGGTAACTTACAGTTGATGATTTGATGGGATATGTGGCCAATTAAAAAAAAACGTACATTTCTGCTACATACCGAAAGAGGGAGGGGATTTTCCGGAGTGTTTCATCAATTCTAAAAATAGATAACCATAGAAGGTAACAAAAACAGCCTTGTAATAAAAAGAGAAATTCAGAGGTTCGGTTGAAATCGCTTTAACTGCAATAAAAATCGAGAAGTTCTTACTTTGTAGACACAGACCTATATAGTTAATAATTGAATATAATTCGTGAAATAGTTTTAAAGTTATAAAAACTGTTTAATTATTTTTGTATATTAACGCAAATAAATAAAAAAAAATTATCAAAAGTCATAAAATTATTAATTTTTCATTTTTCACTTATTTTTCAAAAATGTTGAGTTTGAGGTTTATGGTTCCCGAGCTGACCTAGAAAATACTAAATGTTCATTAAATATAAATTTTGATGACAATAAAAATTCAAGGCAACGACAGTTTCTATGAAATAAAACAAGAATCAGGTTTCGAAGATAGATAGTTTTCTCTTAGAGAAAGAAAAAATTTCAAGAATTCAACATCGATGAAGCACGGGTTAATATAATTCAATTCAGCTGAAACTTTGCCAGTCTCATTTTCTAACTAATTGGTAACTTTTAAGGGGTTACACCAGAAGAAAATGTTTAAAAATAAATTTCCCATGTTGCTTGTGCACATGTGTGCCCCTAGTTCACAGTTATGAAGGGACGCAATGTACTTCGGAAAAAAATTCTCCAAACCACAATTCTATAGTCACCTGCCGGAATACTTGTCATGTGGCAGGAGGGTTCAATGAATTCGTACAGTTTGCGCTATATTCTGCTTGTGTCATATACATGATGAAGTAGGAAAAGAGATTAGTCAGACTAGTCTAATTTTTTCCAGACCTGAATTGACCAATTTGCCCGTTCTTTCGCCTTCAACAGGTGCCGTTTTTTATTTTCCTGTGATACCGAGTGCACTTTTCACGGTCTCCTACAACTAAAGCACATACTTTGCAAAGTCGGCCTTGCTGTGCGTTGGGATATGCTTTGTGATGCACCTGCATCAAATTCAGCTATAATTTCTCGTGTTCTTGCCCTTCTGCTTCTGTGGACTCTACTTGCTACTCCCCTTTCACCTCTCTGGTTCACCAATCTTTTTCGACCAGAATCTTCTTTATAAGCTGAAATTATTTTTCCCTCAACTATTATTTTCTAAACACACGAGATACTATTGAGCGAAAAAATTATTAAAAAGTCGTCGTTTCAGTGGTGTAGTGTCAGTCGCACCAGCGCTTCTTGCACTGACGATCATCCCTCTTTTAAGGTATCTTAAATTTTTCGTCTTATACATTTTTAAAGTAACTTATGTACTAACTATGTCATACGAAACCGAGAGTTCCTTATATAAGCCACTCTGGGTTGTTACGTAATTCTACGACACTGCCCGACTGCTTTACTTGCAAATAAGGGGTGTCTCAATTTTTTTGCCCACTCAGTTAATGTGTTAAAAAGAAAAAAGTGTATTTACATATCCAGTGTTTACTTGGAGTTCCATTATCTGTGATTTACTCCATTGTGCTGTCGCAGATAACACACCAAATACTCTTATCAAAATATTATCCCAGTGAATGGTGTCAGGCAGTTATGCACAGTATAACTGAGTTCAGACCATTGACAGATTAAGCAAAAGGTCCTTGTTTCAAATCATGGAGTTTACAACTTTTCACTCAGTTGAAAAATTACTATTCATGTGACTCATTTACAAATTAGAATAATTTTCTAAAATTAATTAAAGCCTGACCATATAGTTTGGGCGGTGTACGGGTTAAGCGAATATTCCATCTAGACGCAATGAGTGCACAAGTATGTTCGAACATATTAAATAGTTAAAGAACAGGCAGAACATTTATCTCCAGTGTCTGAAAATCAAAAGACTGTTAGGATAATTCCATTTACCGAGATAATAACGGCTAGGATCTCTACAACGCATTTTGATTTGAACAAAATTTGTCGTCACAATTTGATAGTTAACTTTTCAGTGATTTTCCTAATCTTGCTTTTGTCTCGATTTTCTAGTGTAGGGCATGAATACCAGTAAAGTTGTATATTATATTTGAACCCATTTCAATTATTGTTTTTGAGCAAGAATGATTTTATGCACCTGCAATTGTGTTTTATTTCATTAAAAAATATAATTATTGTATTTCTACTTTTAATGCATACCTTTACAGGCTCATCTCCGAAGACTAGCAGTACTGGTCCCGTAGAGTAAGCTATACAAAGTCCTTCTTTCATATGCTGCATACATTGTTCCATTAGTAACTTGAATGCATCTGAAAAAAAGTTTTTATAGACAATTGCAAGACCACATCAATGGGAAAGTACCATTTCAGAAATAATTTTTCACGTGATAAATGTTCAACATCTTAAGATATCCGCTCACAATCGGACTTAAATAAAAGTAAAAATAGCTTTCAAAAGACACTCTTTTATAAGCATACATTTTTTTTTTATCTTAACCTTCTAACTGCTTAGACCGCAAATGTTTTTTTTTTCTTTTTTTTCAATAAATCAAATTAGTAGAAACTGCCTTTTAAATTATCAGGGAGGTTTTGTGAGTTCAACTAATAAAACGGCCACTCCTTCCTTTTTACCAACACACAGACTAAAATGTATTTACTGCAGTGTGCCGAGTTACAAATTGCAGTGGTGAACATTTAGGGGACGGATTTGAGAGAAGGATGTTATTCACAAAACATGTTTTGTCGTCCCGGAGTAACAAGATGGCATATCATCAGTGGAATGCTTATAGACATGCGTGTTTTGATTTTGGTGCAGCATATTTGCTCATTACATAAAATTACTTCGAAGAAAAACATATTTTATGATTTTTATTGCATATTGATTTTCCTGTATAAATATATATATATATATATATATATATATATTCGCCTGACTATCCAATAATCAGTATATTCCTTTTTTATATCTATATTCTCTCTTCATTCCTTTTGTAAAGTTATAAGCAATTTTATGAAATTTAAACACACAATGTTCATTATTGTTTTTTATAGAAAAGTGACACTTCGGTAAATAAGTATTAATTACAGGATTTAAAAATTTGAATGCATTATCTTCTCTGGTTCTTTATCCTTTCTGACAATTTCTAGAATTTATCTGTAGCACTCTATACGGTCCAACAAATTTTCGAAATATTCTGCAAATTTTTCGGTGCTTTATTAGCATTATGAATTATAACATAGCAATTTTTGAAACAGTTTTAATTTTCATTGTTATATTTTTATATATAACTCAATAAAGATTTTCAACTGTTTAAAAAGCTTCCTCCGTAGGCGTTTAAATAAAAAACATTCAGAGTGGGACAGGATTTTGGAATTGTACGCCTGTTGTCAACTGCAAAGGCGCAGTTTTTCTTCCTCTTTTCTTTTTGTCCCTCCTTAAGGATATTCTGAGCACTTTTTCTTAAGTATGTGCAATATTGAATAAATGCACGCATAATTTTAGTTCAATTGTATTGCAGAATGACGAAAAAAATAACATACTAACATATTCCTAACATTTTAGAAAATTGGGAATTTTTAGTAAAATTTCCTTCTTACGCCAGACAGCGTACGCTTAATTAAACTATATACACAGTCGAACTTCGTTATCCCGACACTCTAATGACAAGAAAAAGTGTCGACATAAGCGGAGTGTCGCGGTAACCGGAGTTAGAGAAAAGTATGTATATAAAATGCTGTATGTTTAATTAATTTAAGACAATTTTAAATTCATAACTGTTCTTGCAGTTTTAAGCAATAAAACATTATTATTAAACAAAATAAACAAAAAAAACAAAAATTGAAAAGAATAAAATTCAGATTTATGATGACTTGTTTTTTATTGTTACATGAAATATTGATGAATTAAGGTTTTTCTTAACCCTAGATGTGCTTCCTACAATTCTTTTTTCAATATTATACAATGAATTGTAATCAATATTCGTTGTTTCAGAAATGGATGTTAGATAATTTCTGATCGTTTTAATTCTTCGGTTTTAGTCGGATGAAAAACGCCGTATAATCACAAGAACGCGCCGCCTGACCAGAACAAAAAGACTGCGAGTAGACTGATATGTCTATCTGGAGCTTAAGTGGGTCATTCATAGTGTGTGGATTTATTTATTCAGATAGAGGATTGAAATAAAATTTCTAATTTATCTCATTGGACATTTTAGACACTTTTATAAAAGGCTTGGTTAAGATTTTTCTTACCGTTTAATTTTCATGCTTATAAGATGGATTAAAAAATGGACGATTTTCCTAAACCATCGGGATATCCGGAGTTGGAAATTATTCAACGACGTAAAATGCGGAGTTTATTTACATTAAAATCCTATACAGAAATTCGGGACTTTGAAAAGCTGACGTGATAAGCGGAGTCACGTGAAAATCGGATGTCGAGCTAACGAGGTCCGACTGTATATATATTTCAATTTCCTTTATAATACATGCTAATATTTCACTTGCTTCTGTGCTGAAACAGGAGTTTTACAATAGACACAAAATTAACTGCAATGTTTCAAAATATGTCAAAATTACATATTTTTCATAAAAAATTTAAAAAATTTTATCCTCGAGTATATATAAAATAACATTATCACATACAGCTTAGATTTTAGTACAGAACATAGGGAGTAATATGAAAGCATTCTGACAAAATTTACTGAAATATGTTCAAAACATTTAATTTAATGGAAATTATTGAACATGGAAGTAATGAAAAATTGATTTTCTAGAAATCGTATTTAAAGATTCCTTATGTATAAAATTAATCTAGAAGTGTCAATTAAGGTTTATTAGTGTTTTATGTAAAAAATTAAGAAAATCATGCGTAGAAACTTTGTTTGCATATATAAATTGAGAAAGCAACGTTAAAAACGCCAGAATAAGCAAAAATTCCGCAGACTAGTTTCGATAGCGTTTAGCATACCGGCCTCAGTGTGAAGAATAACAGAATAGGGAAGAGACTAGGGAGATGAATCACTCTTTTGATTTTAATTCAGACAAAATCATCTGTAAACCCACTTCTGTACACGAACTTAACTTTCTTAAAGCACTTCATATCTACAAAAATTATGACAATATTGTTAATAGTGAATTCGCTATTCCCCCTTTATCAGATTGCTGGAAATATTTCACAAAATCCTCTTTTGCTTAATCACAACCAATTTTTTTTTCACATCTCTGGTGGCATTAACTTTACTATTCTATAATTGGCTGGTACCCAGTTTTTCCGGTTTCCCCATTTTTTAATGAACTTCTCAGATGAATCCGCTTCTCCTCAATATAAATGAGCAAGTTTCCGTTATTCATTGCACTGAGGACGGTATGCTAAACACTACCGAAACTAGTCTGCGGAATTTTTGCTTAATCTGCATTTTTTAACTTTGCTTTTTAAATTTATATCATTCTTGCGCCAAGTAGCGTCTTAATAATTATTGTTTGGGTCAATCCATTTCAAGTGGTCCAGCACTGGTTGCTCGACCATTTTTAAAGAATCTGAAATTTTTTGTATAACACCCCTAACATGATGGAAGTTCAAAATGGCTATTATTTTAATTTTATTAATTTTTGTTTGTGCATGGCGGCCATCTTTGTTTCATCGTCTGCAGCAATTTTCTCGCAGGAAGGATTTACGGAATTGTAAATAATTCATCGTTTATTTCTCCAATTCAAGTGCGCTTTAGAGCAATTTGTACAGAATACATTGGGCTAAAAATTTGGTAATAGAGTAGTTTCCGAAACTAAATGCTTATTGGTGAAATTTAGGCATAAAGGTTCAGTTTTTTCCCAAAATTTGTCCGTTTGCAAGAGGAAATTTTTTAGCAAGGAAAATTGTCAACATGACATACTTTTTTTTACAAATAGGCTGAAAGTACTTGTACTCACGCCAAGTTCCAGATCTGGGACATGCTTTCTCTTCGCAAAAAAAATTCCCAAATTTTTCAAAAATGTCAAAAATCGCGCTTTTGAGGCTTTGATATCTCTGGTGGGGCACGAGATAAAAATCTGAAATTCGGGTTGCTGAGAGTATTGCATGGTAGTGTTATGCACAAGAAATTTCAGGATGGAGATTTGACTACAAGCTGAGGTATGGCAAGGGCAACATGTCAAAACAATACTGCCAAAGTATTGTTTTATTGTAGTCACAGCTAAGTATTTATCGCAGAGTGTCATTTAAATTTATTTTTTTATTATCTTTAAATATTAGTAACAGAAAATAAAGCCTTTGCAAAGCTTAGAAATTAATTTAAAAAATAATTATGCCTAAGGCTTTGTATGGTTTCAGTAATTTTTCTTGTAATTTTAGCAACTAAAAGTAATCTCGACACTTTTACATAAAGAAAAAAAAAATATTTTTTTACAAGACCTAAGACAAAAACAAAATGGGGAAAGAGAAAAGCTGTTAATTTTGTCATACTTGTTGAGACATGATCAAACGTGTCAAAACACGTTCTTGCTTGTTGGTTTGAAAACCACAATTTTGATCTTTCTCAAAATTTTATTTGTAAGAATCAAGTCTTGTCAACTCTTAATAACTTGATTGAAGTTCTTGGTCCTGCGGGCTCATAGAAATAAACTTTGAAATCATTATGTGCGAGTCTCACTTCATTAATAATTCCTAGCTTTCTCCTTATGCAAAAATGCCATTTTTCTACAGTATGAATTTTGAAAGGACTCTGAAAATTACTTGAGGCTGATGCATGGTAATATCGTATAATGTTTCCTTTACAGGAACATACTTATGGTAGGGCCATGTTTCAGGGACTGGCAAGCAGCATTAAAATTGTGGTTTTTAAACCAACAAGCAGGAATGTGTTTTGACACGTTTGATCATGTCTCAACAAGTAGGTCAACATTAACAGCTTTTCTCTTTCCCTATTCCATTTTTGTCTCAGGTCTTGCATAAAAGTATTTTTTTTTTTTTTGCTTTATGTAAAAGTGCCAAGGTTTCTTTTAGTTACGAAAACTACAACAAAAATTACGGAAACCATAAAAAATGTATTACTTAGGAATAATTATTTTTTAAATTAATTGCTAAGCTTTGCAAAAGGGTTTATTTTCTGTTACTATTATTTAAAGATAATAAAAAAAATTTAAATGACACTCTGCGATAAATACTTAACTGTGACTACAACAAAACAATAGTTTGGCAGTATGTTTTGACATGTTTCCCTTGCCATATCTCAGCTTGTAATCAAAGCTCCATCCTTAAATTTCTTGTGCATAACAGTACCATACAATACTCTCAACAACCCGAATTTCAGATTTTTATCTCGTTCCCCACCAGAGATATCAAAGCCTCAAAAGTGCGATTTTTGACATTTTAAAAAAATTTGGGAATTTTTTTAGCGAAGAGAAAGAATGTCCGAGATCTGAAACTTGGCGTGTGAGTACAAGTACTTTCAGCCTATTTGTAAAAAAAAGTATGTCATGTTGACAGTTTTCCTTGTTAGAAAAATTTCCTCTTGCAAACGGACAAATTTTAGTTAAAAACTGAAGCTTTACGCCTAAATTTCACCAATAAGCATTTATTTTCGGAAACCTTTTCTATTACCAAATTTTTAGCCCAATGTATACTGTACAAATTGCGGTAAACTACACTTGAATTGGAGAAATAAACGATGAATTATTTACAATTCCGTAAACCCTTCTTGCCAGAAAATTGCTGCAGACGATGAAACAAAGATGATCGCCATGCACAAACAAAAATTAATAAAATTAAAATAATAGTCATTTTGAACTTCCATCATGTTAGGGTTGTTGTACAAAAAATTTCAGATTTTTTAAAAATTGTCGAGCAACGAATTAATGATTTTCTGGACCAGTTGAAATGGATTGACCCGTTTACATTTCTTCTGATCTTACGTCCCCGTATCCATTACTTGGCTCATTACTTTCCGTTTAATAAATTGGCCATAACTTATATTTTACTAATCATAGGAATAAATTTAAAACAGATTTTGGATAATACAAGATTGCTCTTTGAAATAAAACAATAAAAATTTTCGGACATGTTCACCAAAACCACCATTTTAATGCAAGCCCTTAATGGACAATATGGATATAAAATGGGACTAAACTAAGAATAGCGGTAAACAAGTTTAAAGTTACACTTTTAAAAGACATTACAAAAAATAAAACAAATAAGAAATACTGAATATGCTACAAAATATCAAAAGTGAAATGTTAAAAAAATGTTTTTATATGTGACAGACAGTAGCGTAAATTGCCCATATTTCTTCCCCCAGTCACTTTTAGCCCCTAAATGTTGTAATTTTCAGTGAAAACCTACCAAATTTGGATATTATATAGACTAACTAACCACCCACGTAGAAACAGAGGCAAATAATGTACAAAAAAAAAATTTAACCATGCGAAAAATTGGTCTTTCAAAAGTATCTAAAAAATGCAAAAAAAAAAAAAAAAAAAGGGTCCCAGTTTCGTCCCCCCAAAAATTTAATACGCCGAGGCTTAACTTATAACTAAATCAAAATTTATTTCTAAATGCGTAAGTAAATTAATTTACATTAATATAAGGCACAAAGAAATGTACTAATTATCAGTGGAAGAATAACATTACGAAACATTAGACATCCAAACATGAGGACATCCAAACATTGTCATGAAAAATCATTCCTAATTTCGTGCGCGGGACGAAAATAAGAACTGCAAGGGGGACGAAATTGGGACCACGCTACTCCCCAATATGATAGAGCTTCAGTTCCGGTAAGATTAACTGAGCCTCCTAAAACTCACTTGTCAGCATCTTACTTACGTAAAATACATGCAATTAATAAGAAATAAATAGGGGAAGGTGGCCCAAAATGACCCCTTAAGGGAAAAATTTATGTAAAATAACACAACTGTTTAAATAAATCTTTGCCCCTATGCTAATATGTTTTACACTATATTTTGCATTATAAACGTATTTTAATAATATTTAAAACCGAAATTGAGTAATGAAAAAAAAAATATCTTATCCAAAAAGTGGCCAATTTCTAAAACATAACATTTATTTTTTACACGGAGGACATCACTGTAGACACGTATTAGCACAAGCACAAACAGTTATACATAACACTAATTATAATCAATAAATCTTATACAGTTTCATTTTGATTCTTTACGACTGGCCTTAACCAAAGTCGTTCTCAGTATTTTTGGATCACCTTCTTAGTCGAAGCCATCCCAGGTTCTGCTCTGTTTCTCCTCTTTCTACAAAAGAGGGCGCTTCTAGAGGAGAGAAGGCGTGGGCGAACGTCAAACTAATGTTTCAAAAACGTTGAAACTTTTGCTCATTATTAGAAGGTTTCTTGTATTAAACTGTGTTCTTTTTTTTTTTTTTTTTTTTTTTTTTTTTAAGATAGCACGCATACTCGTGCGGAAATTAAGCTTTTATAAAAACAATCCCAAATTCCACGAAGTTTTTTCTTATTTAATGGAAAAGTTTTTAATATAAATGAATGTTCTTTTTACGACTCATGACAAATGACATTGTACGCAATACCCTGCAATCAGAATAAAAAAAAAAATAAATTCTGGATGAAAAACGAGCAGGTTCACTAAATATAGTTTCACTGCGCATTTGCGAATGCAATTAAAATATAATGTGCATAATTTATTAGCTAAATGTATACAGCAACTTTTGTGAATGTCTCTGAAACATAGCTTGAAAATTCTCAAAGTGATCGTTGATAGAATGAGCTCAAAATCCTTTGTTCCCAAAAGGGAGAAAAAAGATGAATAGATAGAGATCCAAATATTCATTGATTAGTGCCAATTAAGCGTACACAATATTACACGTACTACTATATTTGGCATAATATGTATGTATATATGCATAGTATGTATTGGCATATATTACATAGTTTGGCTTCACCTGATTGTGTTCATCTTGGTGAAATTTGTCTACATACCTTCCTAAAGTGTTTTGATCAATATTTTTGTATTTAATTTTTGTATTTTGTTCTTTTGTAAGAAATAAATACGTAATATTTCTAAGGCTGCTGCTTTAATCTATTTTAGTCTTTTCGATTATTTTTATTTATCTACTATGGGTACTATTTAAATGAAATAAAATTTCTTATAAACTTTCCAATTTATATTTCAGTTTAAGATTTTTCTTGCTTCTTATAGCAATTTTTCTCCGCTTCATTTAATCGGTTTTAAAAAACTTCGTTTCTATCACTTCATTTTACTGTTGCTTTACAGAATAAATTTACATGTTTTTAGAAATATAAACATTTACCCTTCATTATGTACCGTGTGTAATAAAATGATTTATAAAACCACTTAATTAAGGAGCTTTGACCACCAAGTCAACTCTCCCCACATTGATTGAGAAAAGCGTCCGCACTTAGCCACTCTATAAAATAAAGCACATAATTATGTATAGCGTAATTTACTGTACAATATTTATGCCTGTAATGGAAGCTCACTATTTCTACAATTCTTAAATTCCACTTACTTAAATTTCTATGATATGTTTTATCTGAGAAAATCTTACAAATTTTTTCTAAAAATACACTCTTTATTCTAAAAATTCTTCACAATTGATTTTTCCGCAACTGTTTCAATTGTCTTTACGAAACAAACTCTATTGTTTGAGCATTTAAGTAGCTTTGGTTACCGCCTATTGGCAAAACTCTGAAATTCTTTTAAATATGAAAACTAAAGGGTGTGTCAAGCCTCCCCTATGGTCAGGCCTCCCCAGTCTCCCCTAATACATTTTTTATATGTCTTAGAGAATGTTACAAAATTATCACACACAATTTTTTTGTGAGCTAATAATTAAAAAAAAATGTTTTTACTATGTAATTAGAGAAAAATGAAGTTATAATAAAATAAATTAATTTTAAAAACTTAAATTTTTACGTTTTAATTATTTTTTTTTCATTTTGTGTAATATTTTTTTAGAAGATTAATATATTTTTACAACGCATTTACCATTAAAATAATAATAATAATAACATTGAAATAATATTACGCAATTTACTCTTAATATTACCAAGCTTCATGCACATGGTGAAAGAGACAACTGGAAAATGATTGTCGATAAAAATCTCTACTAAACTTTGAACAGAAGAACTTTTCCTTTATAAAATATTCTAATTTTTAATAAAACAATTTTAAAATGAAACTCTCTTCTTTAATATTTCAAACAAAGTTTTAAAAGTATTTTAAAAGTATGTATTTTGAATTACACGCGAGCTTTTATTGGTGCATAATTAAATACAACTAGCAGGAATAACCGAGCTAAGCTCGGTCAAAATTAGCTTTGCGTTTATGTCGATATATTATTCCCACTGAATCATTCTTCCTGTTTTAGATGCAATTAGCTTGACCCTGAGACATAGAGACGCAAAATGACCCACTAATCAAAATTTTTCGAACATGCGACCTAACACAATGCTCTTCTCGAACCTGAAAACGATGGAAAACAAAATTTAGTGAAAATCGTTAGTCGTTTTCTAGATAAAATAAGCATGACCCACGTTGATTCAAAAACCCACCTACCAAAATTTATCGAACATGTGAGCTATTTCAATGGTCTTTTTGAACTGTAAAACAGTATAACAAAAAAAAAAGTCAAAAATTTTTTAACCTTTTTGAGATGCCCTTAGCTTAAGCGCGACCCATTATCACCAAAATAACCCACTAATAGAATTTTCTTGAGCATGCGACCCAGCCCAATGGTTTTATCTTGTCCAGAAACGGTGTAGTACAAATTTTGTCAAAATCTTTTGAGCCGTTTTTTAGATACAGTTAGCTTGATCCTGATCCTTTAGGACCCAAAATGGACCCATTGATTGAATTTTCTTGAACATGCGACCCTGACCAATGGTCTTATCATGCCCAGAAACGGTATTGTACAAAATTTTGTCAAAATGTTTAGCAGCGCTTTTTACATACAATTAGCTTGACCCTGACCCATTGTGACCCGAAATGACCCACTAATCGAATTTTCTTGAACATGCGACCTAGCCCATACAATGGTCTTCTCGAGCCCGAGAACAATAGAATACAAAATTTAGTCAAAATCGTTTAAGCCGTTTTTTAGATACAATTAGCAGGACCCTGACTCATTGTGGCCCAAAATGACCCACTAATCGAATTTTCTTGAACATGTGACTTAGCCCAATTCTCTTCTCATGCCCAGAAACGGTATAATATAAAATTTGATCAAAATGTTTTGAGCATGTTTTTAGATTAATTAGCTTAACCCTGGCCCAATGTGACCAAAAGAGGTCCACTAATAGAATTTTCTAGAACATATAACTTAGCCGATTTTCATCTCATCACCAGAAACGGACGTATATTAAAAAAAAATGTGAAAATGTCTTGAGCCGTTTCTTGGATATAATTAGCTTGATCCTGACCCACAGTGACCCATAATGATCCACTAATCGAACTTCCTCGAACACGTGACCCATCCCAATGGTCTTTTCGTGCCCGAAAACGATAGATTACAGAATTTCGTCAAAATCGAAGAGCCGTTATCTAGATAAACTTAGCTGGACCCACGGTGACCCAAAAAGGACCCACTAATCAAATTTTCGTGAACACGTTAACCATCCCAATGGTCTTTTCGTGCCCGAAAATGGTTAGATACAAAATTTAGTCAAAATTGATTGAGCCGTTCTCTAGGTATAATTAGCTTGACCCTGACCCATTATGACCCAAAATGACCCACTAATCGAATTTTCTAGAACACGAGACCCATCCCAATGGTCTTTTCGTGGCTGAAAAGAGTAGGGTGCAAAATTTCGTCAAAATCGTTAGAGCCGTTATCTAGATAAAGTTAGCTTAACCCACGGTGACCCAAAATTGACCCACTAATCGAATTTTCTCGAAAATGTGACTCATTCCAATAGTCTTCTCGTAATCCAAAACTGTAGAATATAGAGTTTAGTGAAAATCGTTAAGGCCATTTTTTAGATAAAAATAGCTTGACCCACAGTGACCCAAAAATGACCCACTAATCGAATTTTCTCGAATACATGACCCATCCCAATCGTATTTTCGTGCCCGAAAATGGTTAGATACAAAATTTAGTCAAAATCGATTGAGCCGTTTTTAGATATAATTAGCATGACCCTGACCCATTATGACCCAAAATGACCCACTAATCTAATTTTGTCGACACGAAACCCTTCCCAATGGTCTTTTCGTGCCTGAAAACGGTAGGGTGCAAAATTTAATCAAAATCGTTTGAGCCGTTTCCAAGATAAAATTTACACACACACACAATTTTTGCTCACATTATAGTATAAGATTAGCTTTTCAACTCTTAAACAATTGTACAAGTTAGAGAGAATATTTAGTGATTTTTCGCCTGTGGCGAGCTAACGGAAAATTGTCTGAAAGTGAAATCTGAAGTATAAATTTATAATCATGTTCTAAAAATATATAAATATTATATTGTTATTGGAAAAATACCTCCGAACTAAATTTAATTAATTCATATCAAGATGCGGATAAAAAACATTTATTGGAAAAATGTCCGTTTATTCTGAATGAAAAAAAAACGAAATTTGGAATTATTAAAAAAAAAATTTGAATAATGTAAAGAAAAATTAACCCATGTTACACTCTGTGTTATAATTCACCCATATGTAAAGGCATTTTAACATCCGTTTTGACTCTCACGTCAGGCAAACATTTTCACAGTTTAAATTTATAATATTAGAATTAGCAAAGAATAAAAAATGAGTGGCATCAGGGACAAAAAGGTGAAAGAAAAAGTCAAAAAGTTATGAGCTCCATAGGCTTTTCTATGTTAAATTAACATTGAGAAGTGTCACAGGAAATAAATAAATATTGCGCGGTATTTAAATTTTACAAAATTACATCTTTACATGCAAAAACCAGGTTCAATTAAATAAAGAAGTGTAAAAAAATAACGAGAGTGTCTCGGTCTACCAGGTACTAATAATTAGATCATCACGTGTTAAAAGCAGTAGATGAAGAAAATTACGTCATAAAAATTTTTTTTTCACTTGAATATTAAAAAGTGAAATAAAACTTTAAAAGAGAACTTCATCATAAAAATTGTATTTCCGTGTGAATATTAAAAGATAAGTAAAGTTTTAAAATAATAATGAATTTATTACGTGCTAAAAGCGGTAAATGGTGAAAATTGGGAAATATCTAAAATGCTCAAATATTAATATTGCCAAACATTTCCAATTTAAGCTTATATTTATCTTTCAAATTAAAAAAAAAGTAATGCTTTTTCACTTGAGAGAAAGAAAGATTTGGTGAATATTACCTCATAATGAGAACAACTTCTTATATCGTCATTTTAAAATTCCGGTGGACAGCAAGATTGTTTAATTAACCATTTTGTACAAGTGGATTTTCAAATGTTTAATTGATCTTATTTAATCAATAACGAAAACAGCCGTTATCTATCGCGAAAACCGTTATTTTGGACTTAAAATCCAGCGCCCAAAGGGAAATGAATGAAAACCTGTTTAGAGGAGCTCACCACTGCTCGTTGAATTATAATTAAATATTCTGAAATATTTTTAAAACTGAGCAAATTTGCGTGTTTTTATAGCCGGTGATGTCTGAGAGGGGGTTGGTGAGCATAACGCGCAGGGAGCAGAGCACCATAGAGAAATATAACGAAAAAAAAAACTGTGTTGTCTTTGCGTGAATCCGACTAACCACTTCAACCTATTAGTGTCAATATCAAAGTGGAGTTATAAGTATTACCCGAAAGAATGTCAGCATCTTCTTATACTGGCAAATGCGAGATCTTGTGAAACATATATCTTTCTTTCTTTTTTTCTGTATAAATTAATGTCAAGCAAGCAACTTCACAAAATTTGCTTAACGTTTCAGCAGCAGTATCATAACATTATAATTTGACAATGATAGTTATAACTCGGATAAACATACAGACATAATTATAATCAAACTGAATTAGCTATTAAAAAAACAAGGTATAGTCAATGACTTACAACTAGTAGATGGCGTATCCTTAGATATTTCTCTGAAATTTTGACTACGTAAAAACTTTCGGAATTATATATATATATATATATATATTACAAAATTATAATTTTTTCGCCAAGTTTAAAAGTATTTTTTATAAATTTTCCTTTTTCAGTGATATTTCGTCGATTATATCAGTTTATTAAGTCAAAATCCTAGTCTATTCATCTCTATAAGATCTTAATCCATATAATAATATTTATTCCAAATTGCGTAAATCTAAAAATGGCTCTAACTATTTAAATTTCTATTAAAATACGCTATTAAATCCTGGTTTATTATATTCCCCCAAATTCTTTATTTAATTGCTAAATTATTGTAAATCATAAATTATCCCGGCTAAAAAACCATTTCTTTAAAATCCATTCTTTTATTTAAAAATATCCAGGCACAAACTAGAATATTTCAATATTTTAAAACTTGCGCAGAAATAAATTCATTTTTCTTTTTGTTAAATATCGTCTGGTGAGAGAAAAGCTATTTTCAGCGCTGTCTCGACAGCAGAGACTAAAATTTGTTTACATCTTGCACGTCTGGGTGCAAGAGCATGGAATATCCAGGAACGATCGTTGAGCGAGGTAGTATAAATACAATCAACTAGCCGGATACAAAAAGATTCTTTGGAGAGATATTCTGCTAGTTTGCTGAGATGTTGTTGTTTTCTTGGAGCTTTTAAGAATTTTGTGAGAGATTGTGAGTTGGTCAGGTTATAAAAAAGGACCGTATGTCTAAGACAGTATATTAAAGAGTTTACGAATGTAATAAGAGTCTAGTAGCATAATGAAGTGAAACGGATTTCGAGGTGTGTATGGTAAAGTTTGCGAGTACGTACCATCGCATCGAAATGAGTAGAATTGTGAATTATGCGAGAAAACAACCCACAGATGGAACCGTTTTTAAGCTAATTTTAATGTGAGCAAACTTTCTTCTTTTTTATCATCGATGGAGTGGAACATTTCCCCCTTAAAATCAAATTATGAGAATGTCAATAAAGTGGATTACTTTCAATAGACTGCATTTCTATGTTCCTCCAATGTTTTATTCACAACAGCCCAATCGGCCTAAAACGCCTGTGCTGTTTATTACTGAAAACCCCCATAATTTCGATAATGCCTACTGTTTGGCATCAAATCGTCACATGCATATACATCTATATAAATGTATATCCTTCGTAAATTCTCAAATTATTTTTACAATATATTATAAACAATAACGATATTACTAAAATAAAGCAACACGTGGCGTAGTAACTAGTAAACAAAGACGTGTTATCGATTTATGTAATATTAAATTACGTCCAAACAAATAATGTTAAAACCTTTTATTATACCTTTTCACAAGGTTTCTGATAACTATACAGTTAACTGTGAAGATAATTTAATATAAAATTTAATTTAATACAAGTTAGTGCCCGTCAAGATTTGACGGTAAGTAACTTGAATGTTTCATTAGAAAAATTCTTGAATTTTTAATTAGTTGCTTTTATATTAATTATTGAATGACGAATTACGTGACGAATTTCGATATTGCATAAGTGATTCTTATTTCTTTAAGGCGATAGATGGTGCTGCCAGTCAAACCTATTCAATGAAATGAAAGGATTTTAAGTTTATAATTTACAACTAATTATGCTTGCTTTTTATCAGAAATTTACCTAAAAACAATGGGTATGGAGAATTTATTTTTACTTACTACGACCTCATTTTTTTTAAAATAACACTATCTATTTTCATTTATTTATTAAAACTACACGGCCATTAAAAGCTGCCATGAATTTTATTTAATCTGTCTTATTCTCTAAAAACCTAAATTTGAAACTTGATGCAGCTAACGATTTATAATATACATTTTTCATTATTTGAATTTTATTTTACATTTTTTCGATATTAAACCTTGATATAAAGGTAATTTTTTTTATAGCTCTTATACGATTTTTTTTCCATTTTATTTTTTACGCAAATGAATGACAAACTTTTCTTTCTGACACACACATACATATACATTCTTGGTGATGGTCAGAAAATATAACGAAAATTTTTGATCAGCTTGTTTAATTGATAATTACATGCAAAATATTTTAGCTTAACCATATTCAACATAGAATCGTTATTTTTTCAAAGTATTATTGAGTGTTAAATTTTATTTTATTATAATGTATTCAAATAATAATAATGATAAAATAAAAATATAAATCCTATAACTTCTCTTCCTAATAAAATATGCCATTATTGAAATGGATTACTTATCGCCAAAAATATAACACATTTTGCCATGCTTGGGTTCGAACCTGCTTCCTCTAAAAAACATCAGAGCTTTAAAATGCTGCGTTAACCCTTTAAGCTAATAGGAACTCGTTTTACTTCCTTCTAAATTGCAGAGGTTCGAAAAACAGTAGACGCATACGAGTGTCTCGAATACATGTCTCGGATTTCAGTTCTGATCTTACAGAAATACTTTTGCGTTTTAATATTTATGATACCTTATTTTTTCAAAGAAGTAGCTACAAGTTAATAATTCTAGTTTCCTTCGTGTCTAACAATTATCAATTCATAAGACGGATCACCAACCATAACTTTTAGCCTCAAATCACTGTGTTTATCTTCTGATAAACTGTATCTAGCTCTTAATAAATTTTTTAATTAATAATGCCGAAAGAGCCAAATAATATTAACTTTGTGAAAGAAAGAAAGGCTTGCTTATAGTAAGATTGAATAGCAGACGAACTTAAAACAACTTCGATCTGTGATGTGATAGTTCAACTGAGCGAGCGTATTTGCGCATGTGCAAGCGCGTCACCCCAAAGGCAGACTTGTACTTATATAATGCGCATGCGCAACTGTAGAATTTCAATTTAACATTACGGCTAATTAATATAATATTTGAACAAACGAACGGACGATAATAAATCTGTGGCCAAATATCATTCATTTAAAAAAGATTGGTGTAATTTGATGCAGTTGTTTCTTCTCACAGACTGTTGAAAGAAAACCCTTAGCGTTTTAAATATATAGATGTTAGTATAATATATCTTAAGATAACATACTATAATCTATTATTTAATAATTTCAGTTAGATTTGAAAAACTTTTGGAATACATAGGGCTATTTGGAAATATTTATATATTTAGATGCTTGGACGAAATGCTAAATTATCGTTAATGTATGGATTATTCTATTTAAAACAAAATAAAAATATTACATCAGAATTTCAAACAATGGATATTATGGATCAAAATTTGAACATTCATTGAAATTTAAACATATATTCACAGAAATAGTTTATACTTTTATGAATTAAGATTTTTTTTTAAACACATAACAAAACAATATGTAAACTTTCATAAAAAAACAAAATCCAGTTTTATGTTATTACCTCAGAGATGATTACAATGAAAAGACTAGACATTTTTCATAAATTTTTCTTGCATTTTAGTACTTTTGTAACAGCACACAGGTTAACTAATTAAGCTAAGACAGATTCAGAACAGATATATTCAGACATACATATAAACAAATAATGCTCAATAATCGGCAAAGTAAGGTAGAGACAATGACTTATAACAGTTCAATGTCGTACCTTTGAAAATTTCTAAAAAAATTTTTTGGAACTTTTGTTTACTTTAGTGGCTGTAAGGAACATAAGAAATTATACAATATTATATTAACAATAAACAAATAATGCTAAAGTTTATATTAAAGTTTTATTTATGAGAAGTTAACTATACATCTATTTTTATATTTCATTAAACAGTTAAGTTAATTTAATCTAAGCTTTACTACCTAATAAATACAGGTAACTTGGAAAAAATGAAGCGTTATTTTCAATGTTGGGGATAAGTTTTCGTTATCATGTGATTCTATTTGAAATGCATAATATTGCATTATAATAGCTAATGTATAGATAAACTGCAGAAATAATTGAGCTTTCATTAAAATTTAAATACATTTTTACGGAAATATTTATTGTTTTATGAAATAAGAAATTTGGTCTTTTTACATTCCTTTTTTTTTTTTAACGCAAACTAATTTTTGTATATAAAGGTCGAATTATTTAATCGAATTTTAACCCACTTCCGCATATACTAGAATTATAAAAATTACGTTTACAGGTGCGTTTCTTATAACAGCACAAAATTTTAATATCTTTAGAGCGTAATTATAAGTGAATTCCTTACCTTTAAAGCATTTTTCCGTAGCCAAAAAGAGATTATAAATCACACACACACGCAAAAAAAAAAAAAAAAAAATAATAATAATAATAAAAAATTCTATAGCTCAACGCTTGTTTACAAGTTGAAACAGCAATAGATTTAACTATGCGCCAATAAACTATCACCAAAATATGCTGCGAAACTGCAACAATGAAACATTTTAAAAAGTAGAAAGTTGAAAATAAATCTAATATATTAAAACGAAAGACGATTTAAGTAAGACCACTTTCAATAAGACCAATTTTGAGCCATATGCGGATGCCCGACAAGCTGAAGGGTCTTCCGATTCGCTGACGCTGAAAACGTGACCACCTGTGAGCTCCACTGGGAGCTCAGTGACATCCCTGTCTATATACACATAGCGTCAGCGTATTTGCCGATTTCAATAATACGTATTTACTGTCGTTATATTGTATTAACAGGTTTATAGTTTCTTTGGATTACACCTAATTAGTTATTTTGTTAATTTATTGTTTGTTTTTTAATCTGATTTAAGATTTCATTTTTAACTTTTCTTTTGATTTACGAAGATTGAATGTGTCCTTTGTATTTTCCGCCGATTTAACCTAACCAGTGGAAACTTTAACGCTATCGTTATGTAGATATTACGAACCGTTTATTTTCTCTTGAAATATCTCTTGAAATATCTCTTAATGTTTTAATATCCAGCATCAGTAATTATTTTTACAGTACCTTATGGCTTCATAGTTGAAAATGTATCTGCTGAATAATACCTTCTTCTGAAAAGGCTAACAGAAATTTCTGAAAACTTTTGTTTACAAATCGATTACGATAGAAATGTTTTAATATCCAGCAATAATTATTTTGACAGTGTACCTTATAGCTTCATAGTTTAAAATTTCTCTACTGAATAACACCTTTTTCTGAAAAAGGCAACACATATCGATTACGATAGAAATGTTTTAATATCCAGATGTAATGAATTTGGCAGTGTATCATATAGCTTTATAGTTTAAATTTTCTCTACTGAATAACACCTTCTTCTGAAAAGGGTAACAGAAATGATTTTCTGAAAACTTTTGTTTTGATTGTATATCGAGTAACAAAAAATGTTCTTGACTCTTTAGAAAAGGCAACTGAAATGGCAATTTTAACAATTGAATCATTAATAAAAAAATATATGTTAAATTATGCCTGAAAAACTTAATACTTGGAAAGGCTGAGACAAATATAAATTTTTAAAGCATATATCTTACAATGAATGTTTAATCACAATGTTTTAACTAAAATAACTTTAAATATTAACACATTTAAACGAAATGAAGTTTTTAATTCTGATGATTGATTTTTCGCGAAAAAAGTTACTAAAACACTTAAAACTATTTAGCTAGAAAAGACTATAATGTTTCTATTGCCAAATAAATGGGTTTTTCAATGCTTACATGAAAGCAAATTTTAAATTCAATGTCAGAATTACAAATTAATTAAATTGTTTATTGTGGGATCCCCATAACTCAAAACATATTTGAAAATAAATTATCACCGTTTTTCCAATGTTTGTTGACAGACGATTGCGATTTGTGTTAAAAACCACTAAAATAACATTCTCTATGCCCTATCATATGATATATACCAATAGATTTCTAAAGAGTTTCCACTTGAAAATCTGAAGACCATTAAGATTACTAAACCAAAAGAAAAGTTCTTGATTAATTCCCGATAGGTCAGAGTGAATAAATTTCAAAATACGTAATATGTGTAATCCTATTTTAAAAAGCTTTTTCCAAAAGGTAGAAATTCATTCACATACACTGACAATAAAATTATCAATGTTTCGGTTGGTGAGAAAACATTTAATGTATTTTATAAGCGCTGTCCAGCATGGCATGATTGTGTGTGTGTGTGAGCGGGGGGGGGGGGGGAGCACAATTTAGTTGAGGGGCAAGATTTACAATACCATGCAGGATTTCATGAATATTTCAAAAATAGGAAAATGCTGAATAATAAAAAATGACGTGTGTTCCCCTCATTAAAATTTTCCACAGACATGTGACTCTTCCTGATTCCCCCCTCCCCCAGAGAAAGTGATTTTTTTGTGCGATTTTGCAAAAATATTTTCTGAATTTCTTCAAATGATGGTACAAAAATATTGTGAATTTTGCCAGTGAGTCATATATTGTCGACTGTTTGAGGAATTTCTGAGGTTTACCGATGAACTTCACAACATTTTAAAGCAACTGATTAAAGAACTTTGAGATTTTTCCGATGATCAACTGGCAATCTTCAAGATTTTTTCTGAAAAATGAAGGAAGAATGTTACAACTTTTTTCCAACAATTGATGAATTTTGAAGTACTTTTCACTTTCTTCTACCGATTGGGTAATTTTTGTGTTTTTTTTATGCGACAAATTTTATGTTTTTCCCTCACAAACAAATGTCGATTTTTTTGTTTTCTCTGCGACTGATTATTGAATTTTCTGATTTTTTAAGCGATGGATGGGCAATTTTTTTTTTTTTTTTTTTTTTTTTTTTTTTTTTTTTTTTTTGCATGACCAACTGAAGAATTTCTTGTAACCGACTGGTGAATTTTTTTATTTTTTTTCTTTCACAAGAGCAATTTAGAAATTTTTGTACATGCATTTATAATCTGCAGTATTCATAGACAAAATTCATGCATTAACAAGATTCCTTTTTGCTCAGAATTCTGTTTCCATTATTTTCTCTCTTTTTTTTCATTTCATTAATGCAGAACTATATCATACAGAAAACCCGAATTGGACCTGCAAAATTCAATTTACAGATGTGTTATTTTTCCGACGAATTGCGCTTTTTTCTCACTAAATTTTATTATCCCTTGGATCTATGCAAAGATGCATTGAAACTTTTTGACGATTTTTATGGAGGGGGGATGGAGGGATAACGGAAGAAATACAAGAAAAACGCGAATACCAACCATGCCAACTTCAGCAAATTTCTTCAAAAGATCGCAGGAAAAATGCAATTTTTTTAAAGGATTGAATAAAGAAATAAAAAAAGCTGAACTTTCACAGCCTCACGGACTTTCCATGACTTTTCATTTTGAGGAAATGTCCATTTATTCTGAGATCCTTTGGCAAAATCCTTTGACAAAAATTGTCAAAGGGTCGCGGAAAAAACGCGATTAACGTTAAAGGATCGTGAAAGAGAGTGTGATTTTCTTTAAAGGATCAAGGGGAAAAAAATTACATTTCCATCAAAGGATCGCGAGAAGATATAAGATTCCCGTCAAATAATTGCGGAAAAAACGCAATTTTTGTTAAATCACGAAAAAGACACGACTTTTGTCAAAGAATCGTGTAAAATATACGAATTTCGTCGAAAGATTGTGGGAAAAAACGCGAATTACGTCAAAGAATTGTGAACAAAAATGCGAATTTTGTTTAAGGATCGCAGAAAAAACGAAATTTTTGTTAAAGGATAACGAAAAAGACACACTTTTCGTCAAATATGCATTTTTTATCAAAGGATCGTGTAAAATATGCGAATTTTATCAAATATCGTTGAAAATATGCAAATTTCTTCGAAAGATCGTGGAATAAGACACAAATTTCGTGTAACGATTGCAAAAAAGTAACTTCGTCAAAGGATCGCAGAGTAAACGTGAATTTCATTAAAAGGACTGTAGAAAAAGTGCGATTTTCGTCAAATGGTCGCGGATAATTTTGTCAAAAGATCGCAGAATAAATGCAAATTTCTTTAAAATGTTGCGGGAAAATGCGAATTTCATGAAAAGTCCGTGAGGCAGTGAAAGTTCAGCTTTTTTTTTTTTTTTTTTTCTTTGAGAGCCTATACCACGTCCGATTTTAAGTCAACACGACCCGAACCTGCAAACATAATTTTCGAAATATGAAAAATATTGTCAACATTTTGTTTTTTAAACACACAAAGACATATGTATCAAATTTTTGATAGTTTATGTACATATACACATGTTACATGTGTTTAAATTGAGAGATGCCTGCTGTTCAAACTTATATAGACGTTCAAATACATAAATTTTAGGAATTAAAAAGTGTTTGCTAAATAGAAATGTCTGTTTTTCGGGAGAAAAGCCATTATTAAGGTCTTATTGTACATAGATCTTTAATCTGAAAAAAAAAAAATACTTTGGATATCATTCGAAATTCTGTTCGACCCTCTAGAGTCAAAACCCAAACCGAAACAATGAAAGTGAACCTGACCTGCAACAAAAAATCTACCATAGATCCGACCCGAACTGAGAGTCAAGTCAGGTAAAAACAAAAGTAACCTGACCTGATGCAGGACTCTGAAGCAGATATCTTTCAGTTAGTGCAGTAAATTTTTTATATGTTTCCTCAATTACTGTGTGAAGCACAAAACTTATTACACTATTTTTTTTTTCCCCCAGCAAGATGGTGATCATTATTCAGCAATTGGTAAGTTTTCTATTAAATAAATTAATCAGTTTGTAGGTTTAAGGCAATTAAACTGTAATGCAAAAAAAAATTAATCAAGTCGTGTATTTAAAAAAGTACTTTATGATAAGTAGGCTAACATAATTAAGGAATCGTTTTAATGCAGATTAAAAATTAAAAGACTTTGTACTGTTTCTTGACTGATTGTTTATATTTTTAAAATTTACACATTAATATGCGAGTGCACTTATGTGTGCACGAGTGTTTTTTTTTTTTTTTTTTTTTTTTTTTTTTTGTTTGCAAAGTGCATGACACCTGACCAAAACCGTACTCTGTAGAATATTATTCGGAAATAAATTAAAAACATAATAAAATTAAGAAATATTTAAAAAATATTTTCTTTTAAATATTGCAAACATAAAAAATTAAGAAATATTAAAAAAAAAATATTTTTTAAATATTACAATCAATAAATATAAAGACATTTGATTTGCATTGTGTAATAAAAAAAAAAAAATAGTGTATTTATACATGTAAGCATTCACTGTTTTCTGTGGTAAAAATCTGTATGTATGTACTTCAATGCAAATAAATTCGCTTTTCCATCGATCAGCATGTTACCGATATATATTGTACAGTACACTTTTGTCATCATCTAACATTAGTGCACACAGAATGCATTTGTATGCACTACATGCTTTATCATCTACCGATTCTGATAAGGATTTTATGATCGTAGTATATATGAATGTATTTTATATGAAATTAGTGTCAAATAATCACAGATTTACTGAAGTTATGTCAGTAAATAGTCAACAAAGTACACTGACAAACTAGAGATTTATTTACTCTCGAATGTTTTTAGCTATGTGGCCAGTTTACCGTGTAGCAATATGTTGGGTGCATTCATTCGAGAATTTACAGGCTCAGACACTATCAAAAAGTAACAAAACACCGTATGTAGTGTACAAAGAAGAAAATTAATCTGCACTGTTTGTTTTTAAGCATTTTGCATATTACAGGTCATCTCTTTATTGATTGTTTATATATTTAAAATTTATACTTTAATACGTGAGTGCACTTACGTGTGCACAAGTTCTTTTTTTTTTTTTTTAATTCTATATTTACACAGTTCATGACACCTGGCCGAAACAGTATTCAGTATTTTAGCCCTCAGTATAAACAATACAGTATTTTAACCCTCTCGGCGGTTTGGGCATATTTTTCAGTTTCTCAAAAACAAATTTAATCAGTTGTAGACAAAAATATTTTCAAAAGAATTGTATTTCAAGGTGTCTATCAAGTAAAGGGGCATGAAGTGTATTTTTGAAACAAACAGGGAAAGAAAATTTTAATTAAAATTATTTTATAAGCATTTTTATGAAATTGCTGGAACGCACTCCAGATGCTAGGAGGGTTAAAATAGATATATTTATATATTGCAGTCAATAAAGATAAAGACGTTTGATTTATGTTGTGTAAAAAAAAAAAAAAAAAAAAAAATTATATATATATATATATATATATATTGTATTTATATATTTATGCATGTAAGCATTCGCTGTTTTCTGTGGCAAAAATCTGTATGTACTTCAATGCAAATAACTTAAAAGCACTTTTCCATCGATCAGCATAATACTGGTATATACTGTACAATACACTTTTGTCATTATTTAACATTAGTGCACACAAAATGCATTTGTATGCACTACATGCTTTGTTATCTACCAATTCTGATAAGATTTTATGATCGTAGTAGACATGAATGTATTTTATATGAAATTAGTACCAAATAATCACAGATTTATTGATGTTGTTCTGTACAGTATATAATATTTTTAAAGAGTTAGACTTTTTTGTTTGTTGCCGCCAAGTTGTTTGCCGTCAAGTTTTGACGGGTTCCATCTAGCCTATAATAATAAGGAAAGAAGTTTGTATGCGAGTGTGTAGACGGTGTTCTGGAGAGACCATTGCAAGTAGTGCTACAATATTTGGGGAAAAGATACTTCTATACATGAAGTTTTGCTCCTCGAAGCCCGATTTTCAATTTTTTGAATAGATTTTTTTTTTTTTTTTTGCGCTTTTAGCACTTTTTTAAGTTTCGAGGCGATTTTTCCACATTAGTGAAAAGAATACGGTTTCTTTCTTTTAACTCAATATAATAAATTTTATTCTCTTTTCAAAAAAGTTTATTAGGAATTCGTACAGCGATTTTTGAATTTTTAGGTAATTTTTTATGCGATTATTGAACAGCATTTAATGCATCTCCATAACTATAAGGGGGTTAACGTAAGGGGGGCACAGTGATGTCGCCAAATACCACCAAATTTGTCGCCAATTTGACGATATATCACAAAATTTGGCGACCAAAATTAGTCGCCAAAAGTGGCGATATCTCTAATATTTCACCAAATTCCCATAGACTTCCATTGTAAATTAATTGGGATTACTTGCTTACAGAAAATCAACAAATTGGGATATTTTAATGCAGCAAAAACTAATATTAACTTAAGGGAATATTTTAATTATATTTAAGGGAATCCAAGTAAATAAAGTTATGAATAAAAGTAACATGATACAATGCTTAGCATGCTTTCCCAAACATAAATTTTACGAGAGCCCATAGGTCCAAGGAATTAGATTTGAAACTTTTATCCAATTATAGTAAATTTTGACTATCCCCTAGTAGCATCAACAGATCGTATTTTTCTCGGCCTTTCATCAGTACCTCGAAATGTGCTCGAGTAATAACAAAGGTATATCGTTGCGAGCAGTACCTGAGAACCGGTTTTCGATTAGCAAAATTTCCTCTGTTAAAAGCTATCAGTCTGAGCATAATTGCGGAGCAAAACCTGCTGATCGCATATTCATGTGCAACAGATACCGCCCCGATATCAAATCACGTTGAAATTTGGGAGACATCACAGTTTTTCTGGAAGTGTGAATCTGATTGGTTGAAACAAAAAAGCTACGAAGATCCCGAATGAAGAAGGCTGTGTGTGTAGTTGTTGATGATTGTCGTTCGCGAGGAAAAAGGAAGCGGTCGCCATTGCTACAGTGTGAATAAATACCTTCTTCGGAAATATGTAAGTACCTATTTCATTCTTTCTGATGTTATTACTTTTTTCACTGACAATGCTTCTGATTTGCACACGTTTTCCTGTGCAAGATTGTAATACATCTTTTTTAATAGTCTGTAATTTTTTATATCTCTAACTTGTCTTTATTAAAAATGAAAGTCCTCATTATTGTTTTGAATGTGATTATGAAGAAAGGGAATTTTTCTCAGTTATTTGTAGTTAATTTAAAATCATGTTAAATAACCTAAAAATAATAGTATGCTTTAGTTTTTTTCAATATGCAAGAAGTAGATATGTATTGTTTTCTTATTGGAATAAAAGGGATACATTTCATCTTATACGACAACAAAGACCAATTTAAACTTAAACTTACGCAGAACGTAATTAGATTTTTAAAATAATGTTTTTACTGAAAAAAAAACATGATTTCTGAAATAAAATCTTTTTTTGGGGGGTTTCAGAGCTTGGCAAGTCTGTATGCAGTATTTTGTATCTGATTGCTGTATGTATATCTTTTTACATTTTCTGACCGAATAAAGAGAAAAATTAATGTTTTGAAATAAGCAAAAAAAAAAAAAAAAAAAAAAAAAAAAAAAAGGAAAAAAAAAACCAATTATTCTGGCAGCCAAAATGCTTTAGTATCATTCAAAGTCATGATTAAAGAATAAACAAAAAACATTTTTTAACCCTTTCTTTACCCCTGCTGAAATTTTTAAAAAGAAAAAAAACAGTTCATAAAATACACTATTTTTATCATTTATGATAAAAAATAAATTTTTGCAGGGTTCGCAAATATCAAAATAGTCAAATACGTAGTGCTGATTATGAATATTTTGAGATTTAATATAAATTAGAAACTAAAATACATTGCACTTAAAAAGAAAACAATCTTTTTCTTTCCATTTACACCAAAATCGACTGTTAACTAAACAAATAGAAAACATAAAAAAATCGCTTTTCATAAAAAACAAACATTCATTATCAAGGTAATTTTATACACAAAAAAATTATTTTTTTTTTTACTGAAGAATTTGAATGCAAATGTTAGCATGTCTGTATTTTATTGCCTAACCTTTTAAAACTAAATTAAATGAAAACCAGAAAATATTCTTTCTAATGAAACTATAAGTAACCCGTTCTCTTCTAAATTAGGCATTTTATAAATTAATATTGCTCCACATAAATATTGGTTCTACATTTACAAATCAACTCAACGTTCGGAAACATTGGTGTTCCGCTGGTCCGAGACCACTGAAAATTCAATCGGACCGCTAATGGTCGGTGCATAAATGAAGTCACACTATTTTTCAATATTTTTGACCCCCTCCCCCCCTCTCTGTCACAAAGTGTCACACTTCACCTTACCTCACCCCTCCCCCTCTTATTACATGTCATGTTATATTACATAAACATATACTTGCAGTTCAGAAACAAAGCACTGCATTATAGATCATATTTAAAATTTTATTTTTTAACTTTAACTATGTGTTTTAATGACAGTTGTGAGTGTAATATAAAAATGATTTATGTACTTATTTCGTATGAAATAATATTATGGTTTATGACAAAAAACATAATTAATATACAATAGTAATAAAATATTAACATGAAAGAGCAATTGAGTATTGAGTACAGTAGTATTTTGGAATTTGAAACGGAATTTAATATATTTGGCTTTAAATCTTATCCTTACATTATGAATATAAAATGCTTTAATATTAAAATAACTTCAAAATTTAATATGTTGATTATAATGCTTTTACTTTGACCAAAATGTGGTATGTCACATTTCTTCTTCTTCCCTCCCACCCCCTTGTCGCAAACTGTCACAATTTTACGACCCCCGCTCCCTCCAAGCGTGACATCATTTATGGACAGCCCGTAATTTGAAAAACTTAGAAGTCTGCGGAACCAGTAACTTTTTTGCCCTCCCGGTCGCAAATCACAATTTTATTTTTAACAAATTATAATTGCACATTTTATTATGCTGAAAATTTTGGATAACTGCAAAGTGAGTTTGGCTTATATTTCAGAGGGGAGGCCGCTCAAAGGGTTAAAGGTGCTTAATAGAATTTTATGTAGTGGACCAGTAAATTCTCATGCTTACTGGTCCTTGAGACCAGTGACTTTTTGTTAATCAATTCTGATACATCAAATTTAGCTTCAAACGAAAATTGGGGGATATATATATATATATATATATATATATAGAACATATATAAAATAATAGATACATAAAATATTAGATAATGTTTTGAAATAAGCAAAATAATAAAAAAAATATGAAATTTTATACCAATCATTCTGACAGCCAAAATGCTTTAATCTCATTCAAAATCAGTATTTAAGAAAAACAAAAAACATCTTTTGACCTTTTCTTTGGGAGATCTGCGCTTGAAACACTTTCTGGGTGGGTTTTTTCTGTGCTATTAAATTCTTTGTATTAGGTGTTTGATGATTGGTAAATAAGAAAGGAATTCACTAGAAAAACAATCTAACATCATTTTAAATTTGATCCTTGGCAAGCGGCCATTCCAGTTGCAATATTAATGCGCTACAATTTAATTTAATTTTTTTATTATTATTGAAAATCATTTATTTTCTATTTAAAAGAGAGTATTTTGCACATTTCTGTTATCTCTTGACCATGCAGCTGTTTTGTTTTGGGCATTGGCTTTGTCCTTTGAGATGTTTTGAATTTTAATGTTATTTAATTATGCATTAAAGAAAAAAAAATGATAAATTGCTGTCGAAACTTAACATCTACCCTATATATATATAGAATCCTAATGAAACGGATATTATGAAAGGAATTTATGTAACGATTCTATGAAACGACTGATTAAACAACTGATTATATTTCACGGCATTTTCTCCTAAAATACGAAATACTTTGCGATGAAATTAACACCAAAAATCCGTATTGATCTGCAGATCTCAAAACTGGTATTAGAATTTTTTTATTCGATTTAGTTTTCGAAATATTATTTTTTTTCTAATTTTATATACTTTTCTCTAATGATGGCAACTCAAATTTTAATCATAACAGATTTTTTTTTCAGATTTTAGAAAAGGTTACTATTTTAAACTAATTTGGCGAGAAGTTTGGCCTCCCTTAAATGTATGCTAAGAAAGGTATCATGTTACTTTTATTCATAATTCAATTTGTATTTCAGTATCATTTTATTTAATACAAACTGAAACATTTAAAACAAATGGTTTTCAATTCTTTATTTTTTTAAACGAAATGAAAAGAAAAATATTAGCCACAGATGTCATATACGCACCGGGGTACCTAATTGGCGACAAAATGGCATTAGTTTGGTTGATTTGGTAAGCCGGCTATTGTTGTTTATTTAATAATAAATGTTTATTTACTTTAATTTATTTTTTTTAATTACATAAATTGTTTTGTTCTATAGTTAATTTTTCTTTGGTTATTTTCCTTTAAAAATAAAAAAATAATAGAAAATAATTAAAAAATACGGTACTACTTAGTTATTCCATCGACCCATTTCGCCAAATTATATAAATCGCTAAACCACTCGCCAAATTATACAAATTGACGTAATTTTTATTTCAAATAACGAAAGAACAAAGAAAATAGTATAACATTAATAAATGTACAAATAAAACCTCGAAATAAAAATCACTTGATGACGTAAAGACGTGTAACTTGCTTAAAGTCAAGTGAATGTGACATTTACGATCAACTATTATTGGCATTTAATCTTATAATTTGGTAATAGATTTTTGGTCGACGGGATAACTAAGTAATACCAAAAATACATATGTAACTGGTTTTCGAAAAAGAGGTTTTCGCCAAATTTTCGTAAAAAAATCCCGCCAAATCCGGTGCGTATATGGCATCTGGCCAAATATTAAATGATGTAACAAACGATGACATTTAATTTCAACTTCAAAGAAATGTTTTAATTTACCACTCGAAAAAAAAAAATGCTAACTGTTGAGTTGAAAAATAGCTATTGACGAGATTTACACCCGGCTAGCGTAACAGTACCAAGAATTCTTTACGGCCATGGAAACTTTTATGTAGCTTTATTCGAAGAAGAAATTTGATTTTTTAATCAAAAGGGAAAACTTTCGGCACAGATGTCATATACGGACCATATTGGCGCGATTTTTTTCTGACACCAATGCATATACGCAACGCGTACTTAACAGGCGCCATAGTATCGTTATTTTGCTTGATTTGATAAGCCGGATGTTGTTGTTTATGCTGTTCATGTTTTCACCAAATTAGCGTCGAAAAAAAATCGCGCCAATGTGGGGCCGTATATGATATCTGGGTCAAACTTTCATATGAAAAGCCAAGGGATCAGAGCGTATTTATTTATGGCAGTTACATGACTTGGACTATTATAATATAAATGAAATGATGGCGATAGAATAATATTTGGCGACTTATCACCTGTACCTGGCTAACATTAAAGTACCAAAATGGCACCAGGAATATAAAAAGCGAAGTGGTTCGCCCGGAACTGTCGATGATAATCACATGACTTCGACTATTGTTATAGAAATTGTTTTAAAATACCGGGAGACAAAGACTATGTACACTTAATTCATTTTATTTTAGCTTCTTTTCAAACGATTAACTGATCCTCTTTAATCAAACTCGAAAACAACCATTGGATGTCTTAATAGCAACTGATTCGGCCTTAAATTTTTTAAATAAAAGGAAATTGAATGAAACCCGTTTACATCGAGATCTGCACAGCTTTTTTCAGTATAATTCAATCTTTTATAATATTTTTAAAACCGATCAGATTAGCGTGTTTTTAGATTCTGCAGTGTCTGAACGGGGGTTGGCGACCGTAGCTTGCAGGGGGCAGAGCCCTCTGGCATGTATATTATTTTTAAGGGAAAAGGGATAGCTTTATATTTAAAAGTAGATGTGTGTACATTTTTCTTTTACAGAAAGTAAAATTATTACAAGGCGGATAATGTATGTTTTTTTTTTTCAAAATTATTGGATTTTCTGTGTTTTAAAATATGTATTATTGCTTTATTTTGATTGTCGACATCTTAAAACGGACGTTTTTGTGTGATGTCTCCTACAGTTTGGGACTCTGAGAGACAAATCGCAAAAACGTGGCAATTTTGTGAGTTTTTGGAAAGAAGGGGATTGCAAAAAAGGGGATTAAATTGCATTTTCATTTCGGTACTCAGTAGCAGAGAGGCAGCAGGCACTGCAGTGTTTTTTTATGCCAGGTAAATCAATCTAACAGCTTTAAAAATATTCTCAAACGATTCTTATATTTTCATTGTAAATACGACTTTTGCTTATTTTATGTCTACCCTATATATATATATAATCCTAATGAAGCGAATTTATGAAACGATTCTTTGAAACGACTGATTCAGTTTCACGGCTATTTCTCCTAAAATATGGAATACTTTGCGATGGAATTAACACCAACAATCCGTATTGATCTGCAGATCTCAAAACTGGTATTAGAATTTTTAAATTCGAATTAGTTTTCGAAATATTAATTTTTTTCTAAATTTAAGTACATTTTTCTAATGATGGCAACTCAAATTTTAAACAGAAAAAAAATTTTTTTTTTTTTTCAGATTGCAGAAAAGTTATTTTAAATTAATTTGGCCACCAGTTTGGCCTCTCTTCAATATATGCTATGAAATGTATCGTGCTACTTTTATTTATAATTCAATTTACTTGAACAATCTTTCGTCAAATCGAAAGATTCTGATTGGCGCCAACATAGCATTATTTTGATTGACATGGTAACCCGGCTATTGTTGTTTATTTAATAATAAATGTTTATTTACTTTTATTTCTTTTTTTAAATTATATAAATTATTTTGTTCTATAGTTATTAATTATTTTTTTGTTATTTCCTTTTGAAAATAATAGAAAATAATTAAGAAATACGGTACATAAATAAGTGCTTACATAATATACTTACATAAATAAGTGCGAGTAGTAAATCAAAATTACGTCAATTACTAATCATATCATAATATTAAAATATTTATTTGCCTAAAAGACGTTATAAAAACATTAAAATTAAATTAAAAATCTATATTTTGTAAATATAGATAAAATATATTTGTAATATAGATTTTTAATTTACTTTTAATGTGTTTTTAAACGTCTTTTAAGCAAATAAATATTTTAATATTATGATATGGTACTACTTAGTTATTCCGTCGACCAATTTCGCCAAATTATACAAATTGACATAATTTTTATTTTAAATAACGAAAGAACAAATAAATTAGTATAACATTAATAAATATACAAATGAAACGTCGAAATAAAAATCACTTGATGGCGTAAACATGTATAACTTACTTAAAGTCAAGTGAATGTGACATTTACGATCAACCATTATTGACATTTAATCTTATAGTTTGGCGATAGATTTTTGGTCGACGGGATAACTAAGTAATACATAAAATGCATATGTAAGTGGTATTCGAAAACGAGGTTTTTGCCAAATTTTCGTAAAAAAGAAAAAAAAATCACGCCAAACCTGCGGTGCGTATGTGACATCTGGCCAAATGTTAAATAATGCGGGAAGAGTTCCATATTGTGTGCTGGTTTTTTGGCAAGCTTTTTTTGGCATTAAATGAATCGATGTGGTTGCGATCTTCAGCCTTTGGGGTTGCTTTTTTCTGTAATGGACTTTATTCATATGTTTTTTTTTTGTTGTTGTTGTTTTTTTTTTCATTTAGCCTATATTTTTCGGAAAAATATATAACTTTTGTTTTAATTTGACTTGTATAATAAATATAAAAAATACATAAAATATAAGTACATAATATTTATTTATAGGTGTATATATACTATGTATGTATAAAATATATCTCTATACGTAACATATATAAAACTGTCTGTATAAACATCGTACTTTTTTTAACATGTGACATATATAACATTTATTAAATATATATATATGTTTACAAATATTTAAAGACCGTGTTTTTCTGACATCCTGAAAAATTTTATAAGACTCTAAAATAGCTTTTTGGCACCATTTTGGATTCATCGCCAATCGCGCCAACCAGCACACTATATGGAACTCTTCCCAATAATGCAACAAACCATGACATTTAATTTCAACTTCAAATCAATGTTTTAATTTACCACTCAAAAAAAAAAAAAAAAAATGCTAACTGGCGAGTTGAAAAAAAGCTATTGGCGAGATTTGCACCCGGCTAGCGTAACAGTACCAAGAATTCTTTGCGACCATGACAACTTTTATATAATTTTATTCGAGAAAAAATTTGATTTTTTAATCAAAATGGAAACATTTGGCACAGATGCGGATATACGGACCCATATTGGCGCGACTTTTCTTCTGACGCCAATGTCATATACGCAACGGGTACTTAACTGGCGCCAATGTATTGTTGTTTTGCTTGATACGGTAAGCCGGATGTTGTTGTTTATGCTGTTGATGTGTTCCCCAAATTGGCGTCGGAAAAAAATCGCGGCAATGTATGCAACAGATGTCATATCGTATATGACATCTGTGTTAAAGTTTCATATGAAAGGCGAAGGGATCAGACCGTATTTGTTTATGACTTTTGATGAACTATTATAATATAGATGAAATGATGGCGATAAAATAATATTTGGCGACTTATCACCTGTGCATGGCTAACATTAAAGTACCAAAGTGGCACCTAGAGTATAAAAAGCGAAGTGGCCCGCCCGAAACTATTGATGATAGTCACATGACTTAGTCTATTGTTATAGAGATTGTTTTAAAATACCGGGACACAAAGACTCTGTATACCATATTCATTTTATTTTAGCTATTTTTCCAATGTTTAACTGATCCTCTTTAATTAAAAACAAAAATAACCATTGGATGTCTTAAGAGCAACTGATTCGCTCTTACATTTTTGCAATCAAAGGGAATTGAATGGAAACCCATTTACAGTGAGATCTGCACAGCTTTTTTCAGTGTAATTCAATCATCTCTTACATTTTTAAAACCCATCAGATTATTGTGTTTTTAGATTCTGTGATGTGTGAACAGGGGTTGGCGAAAGTAGCTTGCAGGGGGCAGAGCCCCCTAGTTCTACTATAATTTTTTATGGTAATAAGCTTCGAACTGCATTCTTTGATTGCAAATAAAATTCAATTTTCTGCAGATTAACATGAAAAATTCTGTTAGTGTGCTCCATAGTTCGGTTATCTTCATAGTAGTCTTGATTAGTTGTTGCCGTACTTTCTTAGCAATCTTCTATAATTAGAACGCACAGACATGGTAAACTCATTGCCATAAAAATTTGCGCACCAAGAAAAAGATGTCCAAATGAAACGAAATTTTACACGCGTAAGTACTACTGTCATATAAGTAAGTGAGTAGAAAACCAAAGAAAAAGGATCATTTATTGCAGAAAAAAGTACAAATGAACGGCAATTTTAGTACTCTGTTGGACCCCCTCTATAGCGAATGCACGATGCGATACGAGCGGGAATTGAGGCATACAAGTAACGCATGATGTCCTGAGACATCCCGTTCCACAGTTGCTGTAAACGCGCCTCGAATTCAACCAAATTCGTAGTGTAGCCAACTTGCCGTCCCAAATGATCCCAGTTATGCTCGATTGGTGACAAATCTGGGGATCGAGCAGGGCAGGGAAGGGTGGTAATGTGGCGGAGGCAGGCTTGTGACATCCTTGCTGTGTGTGGCCGAGCATTGTCTTGCTGAAAAATGGCTCTTGGGAGCCCTACCACGAGTGGCAACACATGTGGCTGAAGAATGTCCTGGACGTACCGCTGGGCTGTCATTGTGCCACGGATCAATATTAGGGATGACCGTGTATCGTAAGCAATGGCACACCATACCATCACACCAGCTGTGAGACCGGTGTGTCGCTGTAAAGCGAAGGCAGGATTGAGGCATTCACCACGGGGCCTCCACACACGAACACGATTGTCATCGCTGCTCAAATTGAATCTAGAGTCGTCGCTGAAGACGACCTGGTTCCATTCCGTTACAGTCCAATCCTGTCGTAAGCGACACCGTTCAAACGGAGGCGTCGGTGGGTGGGTGTCATTGGCAGCACACGTAATGGGCGCCGCGATACCACATGTCTTTCGGCCAGGCGCCTTGCGATGGTTCGGAAAGACACGGGGATCCGTAGTGAAGATTCTGCCTGTGTCTGGATAGCGGCCACTGAGGCAGTTGACTCTACGCGTGCGTTTCGTATGATGTGACGGTCTTCTCGACGGCTGGTCTGTCGAGTGCGTCCCGAGCCTGGTCGCCGTGTAAATGACGTCTCTTCAGTCAACTGGTCCCAACACCTGATCTCAGTAAAATCAGAACGGCCTACTTGACGAGCTACTCGCCGAGCTGACCACCCAGCTTCCATCATCCCGATGATTCTTCCCCTCTAAAACTCTGACAGTTGCTCATATTGTCTTCGATGTCTGCGTAACGGCATGTCTAACTCAGGGTTTCCTTTGCAAAAGAAAAGGTACACTCAGACACGTTCTGCTTACCAGTTTTATACTCCAAGGAGGACAAAGTTCAACGCCCTCTAGTGGCATTACGCAATGCGCAATCACGCTGGATTTCTAATCATTTGCATATCTGCCTAATATGTACCTTCATGCCAAGTTTCGTTACGATCCCACAATTATTTCTTGGTGCGCAATTTTTTATGGCAATGAGTGTATTTGACTGTGGTCAGAAAATGATAAACATGTAACAAATGTGACCATATTACACACGAAATTTATGGTCTTAAATCACATTGTTTGGCGATTTTTTTAATAATATATATAAAAAGTGAAGTATTAAATATATAATTTTATTTTTATTTTATGAAAATTAAAAGGGTTTTGTCGTTTTGTGGTATTTTTCTGTTGTAAGTGGCCTTGGCAAGAGAAGGAAATTTTTTGTTCAAGTTTTTTGGCAATCTATTCATTGTTTTATATACACAAACAATTTTTGAAATATTTATGCAATTCATTTAATATAAAAAAAGAATTTATCTATTTTTATATACAAAGAGAGGTAATAATTTAGAAAAAGTGGTACTTTGTTAGCTGGGGACAAATCTTGACGATAGTATCTTTTTCTAGTCAATAGCAGCTTTTATTTTTCTTGAGAGTAAATTAGAAATAATGTTTTGATGTTGAAATTTGAATAAAATATTTTGGTATTATTTATTTATATAGATTATTATTTCTTATTTAAAATGTAATCAGTGAGAAGCAAATCTTTTAAATGAATGTTTTATCTATTTCAAATGAAATGCACGGAGGTAGCGTGATGGACGATGTCAATATATATTTAATCGATACTATGACCAACTTGATTTCTATCGATGTCTGTAGTCAATAAATTGTTATTCTTAACCGACATCAGATCAGATTTTATGAAGAATTGCTATAAAAATTTTTAAGATTAGTTTTGCTGTTAGACTACTTTCGCTGTAATCTGACTAATTTTGCATTAACTGTTTCACATTAGCTCTTGAAACATTAGTTCTTGTTTAACACTTCAAGAGAAGCTAAGGGAAGCCAAAAAATCTCAAAAGGATGCTTCATTCACCGAAAGTCCATCACAAAAATAAGCTGAAGACAATATAAAAGACAACGCAAGAAATTGCAGCAACCCCTGACAGAGAGAACCAAAACTAAAATTGTGCATTTGGGTGGGTTAGGGAAACCAAGAATTCTTCAAGTTGTATGAGGATCCCATAGAATTAGAGATGTAGTCTAGAGATGTAGAGGCTTCATTCATTGCAAGTCCATCACAAAAATAAGCTGAAGGAAGACAATATAAAAGCCAATGCAGGAAATTGCAGCTCGTCCTAATGGAGAGAACAGAACTAAAATGGTGTTTGGGGGATGGCGAAACGAAGAATTTTCCAATTTGTATGAGGATCCCATAGATTCCGAGATATTGAATAAAGATGAAATGTACGTTATGCTGCAGACAATAAAGGAAATTGCCGCACCATCTCATGGAGGTGAGAACAAGAACTGAAATGGTGGTGGTAAACAAGCCATGATGAATGGTCTAAGTTGTTTGAGAATCAACATCCATAGAACTTGAGATATTGAATAAATCGACACTTGAGATCGTCTTCAATAAGTATATCTTTCATTTTTATTTCCCTTCAAATAGATAAGGCTGAATCGACATCGTAGTCGATTCATTATATTGATATGGGTAGTGTAGTTCATTTTTATTTTTTTTAATCGTTATTGTGGATCGATCTATCCCTGTCAGAGGCTAACGAGAATAGATCGATATTTCTTGCGCTAATATCATAGCAAAACAATATATTTATTCTTTCAATTTTGCTATTTTAGTGGCAGAGCTTCTGTCAAATTTCATTTAAGTGTCTTTTTCTTTCCAGTGCAAATTGTTATATTTTAGGTTTAGAGCTTAGTTATTTGGGTTAGTCTCTTATTAAGTTATATTTTTCAAGTCCCCCCCCCCCCACATCAAATCATAAATTTTTAAATTATGATTCAATTTAAACTGCACAATTTTTGACATTCTTCCCAAGTCATTTGATGACTTAATAAATATTTATTTCTGCAACTCTTGGTGACCATTATCAAAGTGATCGCTAAGTTTTGGAATTATTGTTTTTAATCTTATCTGTGTGGGTATCAATTCTAGAACAGCCAATACTAAAATTTCGGAATATTCTTATTGCGATCAATGTTGTTTTATGCAATTCCGGTGTTTATAGATACTTGATTTTACCAGAAATGCCCATCACTAAGTAAAAATTTTATATGTTAAATAAACTGAATGCATAAAATTGATTTCAAAGGGAACAATACAGTAGATCTTTATAACGCAATTCTCCATATAACACACAACTTCTCAGACGTAAACAATGAATTTTGCAGTAAAGAAGCACCTGAATTCCCACATTATAAAAAATTGCTACTCTCTAGAAAACTAAATGTAATATATTACTTGTTCAATTTCATCGCCTTAATTTAGAACTTTTTAATGAAAAAAATTTCTATTACAATAAACATTTTAAAAAATGAGTAATATAATGAAAGATTTGGGTCCAGCTATATTTGGACCATGTTTATAAAGTATGATTAGCGGGATGGTCTATATAATACAAAAATTTATAATCGGGATAAGTCCTGTGGATAAGAAATGCAATATAAAGATACTCTAATGTATTTTGATATGTTTGACATATTTGGCCATATTTATGAGGTAATTTTAATGATATGTGAAATGTGATCCATATAATGCAAAATTCTATATAACGCACAACCTTGTGTTTTAGGTTTGCGTAATAAATATCTTCTACTGTATTTGGCGATTTATCACCTGCACATGTCTGACATAAAAGTACCTAAAATGTTAATATATATATACATATATACAAACAAGCATTAAGAGTTTATCAGGTTTAAATTGTATAGCTGTTTATATATCAGTTACCAACGAATCTCACTTTCTGAAGTCTGAATTGTGCCAAACTTAAAACTGCCAAAACCCTGATAACAGAAAAGTATGTTTTTTGGGTTTATAGATGTCGTCGGGCAGGAATTCAATAAAAGAAAGGGCACTCTTGTCTTATTAAAAAAAACATTTTCAACGGATTTGTTCTAAGCCTCCTTTTATCAGCAGTTTTGTGATATTTTTCCCGAACGATTAAACAAATTTTTCAATACTTTTCCGACAACCAATTGATGAATTTCAATATTTTCAAATGACCGATTGACGAGTTTTGCAGTTGTTTATTTTTTCCTCACGTAGTTGGCCACATGGAGACTTTCCGGATTTGTCCCTGCAACTTATTGCCAAACTCTAATGGTTTTTTTTTTTTTTTCCATGCAGCCACTCAACGGATTTTCCTTCCTTGGACATAAAATTCGGACAAATTTGGACACAAAAAATAACAGAAAAATAGACAAATGGTCACTAAAAATATTGATTTTGTCAGTTGTTTGCAGAAATAATTGCCAATTTTGTCGCAAGAATCGCAGAAAAACGCGATTTCAATCAAAGCATCGCGAATAAAATGCAAATTTCAATCAAGAATCTCAGTAAAAACCCAAAATGTGTTGCAAAAAAAAAAAAAAAAAAAAAAAAAAAAAAAAAAAAAACAAGAATCTCATTAAAGGATCACGAAAAAACACAAATTTTGTCAAAGGATCGCGAAAACTCCAATTTGTTCGAAAGATCGCGAAAATTCCAATGTGTTCAAAGGATCGCGAAAAATCCAATTTGTTCGAAGGATCTCAGAAGGTCCAATGTGTTCAAAGGATCGCGAAAAGACCAATGTGTTCGAAGGATCGCGAAAAGTCCAATGTGTTCGAAGGATCGCGAAAAGTCCAATGTGTTCGAAGGATCGCGAAAAGTCCAATGTATTCGGAGGATCGCGAAAAGTCCAATTTGTTCGGAGGTTCGCGAAAAGTCCAATTTGTTCGGAGGATCTCGAAAAGTCCAATTTGTTCGGAGGATCGCGAAAAGTCCAGTTTGTTCGGAGGATCGCGAAAAGTCCAATTTCTTCGAAAGATCATGAAAACTGAAATTTTGTCGAAGGGCTTCTGAAAAATCTTGACTTTCGTCAAAGGATCACGGGAGGGGGGATGCGAATTTCATCATAGGGAAATATAGTAGAAAAGCACAAATTTTGTAAATGGTTTGCAGAAAAAACTAGCGTTTTCGTCAGAAAACAGCACACAGACACAAATATTCGTTTATTAGTATAGGAGGTATAGTTTTTAACCCCTTCGCGACAAGAGCCCTTTGCTTAATTTTTAATCCTTTACCACCGGTTTTTAAAAACAGAAAATTTTCTTTAGTTGACTCTTGAAAATGCTCTGATTAAATAAGGTAAATTTTACATTAAAAAAGAACTGGTGAGAATAATGAAGGATTTTGAGTACCTTAAGTGGCACATATACTGGTTGCTTGTTCCCAAGGGGTTAATCGGCAATATTATACTGAACTAACTTTTGAGAAATTGGGATTAAGCCGAATCAAACTTGCAGGAATCTACACTCAGCCTGAAATCGACCCGAACCAAAAACAAAATTTATTCGACTTGCAAGTAATGATTAGCTTCTGAAGGGGATTGCTGTTCCTCCTCCCCTCCTCTGATCTGCTGTAAACTTTTAGAAAATTTACTGTGAATTTCAGATTTTTTTTTTTTTGCTCTGAATCTACTGCGAATTTCACGGTTACTTTTTGCTACATATTGGACAAAATTCAATTTTTTCAACAGTCAGCTTGTTTAACCAAAGAAAATACCAGGGAGTCCTGTTTTGATTATAATTCCATTAATGATATAATAAAAAAATTTCGTTCTGAAATGGATATTAATGATGCCATTAGCGAATTCATGCAAATAGTTAAAAATATAGGCACTTTAGATATTGCAAAGTTTTCTGAAATTTTTTAAAGAGAGTATAACCATACATTTTCAATAATTTCCAGAGTTACAAATGTTGAACTTGTGCTGTCTGTCACAAGTTTATCTTCTGAAAAAATATAAGGCCCAAAATCGAATAAACACTCAAATTCTGAACTACATTTTGCAACCCCATTCTAAGGACTCATGACATTTCATTGAAAGTTGAAAAGTAGACAGTATAAAACCTTGATTTCCTTCCTTATTGAAATATATTTTCCATAATTATTCTATGTTGTTCATTTAAATTGCTCCAATGCTATTTTGTCATGTCCGTGTTAATGTATTACTTTAAATTGCATGTAAAATAACAGTGGATTAAAAAAAAAAATTCTTCCCCCTTCCTGCCTTAACCAGCTTAACTCCACCTGCATTTATAAATGTTAGGAGGAAGACTCCCCTCCTAGGAAAAATTGAATTTCAAGCCCTGTCTTCAGCAATTATCAAATATTTGCGACCGATTGATAAATCATGCCATTTCATCTTATGATTAATTGACAAAATTTACTCTGTTTTTCCTCTGTTGAATTGAAAAAATGCATTAACTTTTTTCTCAGATTGGTAGACAATTGGATATTTTTTTCTCATCAATCGATCACATTTAATCGATTTTGCAGTTTTTTTCTTGCGTGGAGTTGACATATTTTTTTATTTTTCCACCCCTCTCTACTATCATTTGACAAATTTTGCATTTCCCTCCCCCTCGCCTATTTGATGCATTTTGCTGTTTTTTTCTCCCTTCGAACAATTAGTGAAATTCAATTTTTTTCTTGCAGCTGATTGACGTATTTTGAGATGAAATTAAATAAAAAGGTACATCAAAAAAGAGCAGTAAGGACCGCTGGGTGCATAAAGTAGTTTGAAAAATGCCGCAGGGCTTTATACCCTTACAAAAAGGCCTATAATCAGCACTATTTTTACATTAACAAAAATCCGTATCTTTAAAAAAATTATATTTTATGATTTTTAGAGTTGCATCCGAAAAACCTCAAGAAATCCAGAAATTGTATGCATTGGTTTTTAGGTGCTTTCGAAATTATATAAATATGTAGCACCTATAGTTGTTGTTCAGTCAGTCTGTCCGTCCGCATATAACGGAGTAAAAGCTACCCAACCGAATGTTCTGAAATTTTAAATATATAATTGTTGCAATATTTTGTTGAGTCATTTCAAATTTTATGAAAATCGGATCTATAGTTTAATTACAGGGACAGTCAAAAGTCTTCCGTTACATTACGGCCAATGGGGGAAAAAATCCAAGTACATTTTAATGATGTTACAGCCTTTCTAACAGAATGAAATGGATATACACTTAGGCACTAAAATATACATTGAGTACAATATGCGGTGCAGAAATATTTATAAAACTAGCTATAGTATGAAGGCACCTCATTAGCCACGTTTGACGTGCAATTTCCAACTTGTTTTTGTGTATCAGTACTTTAATGAAATGCAATACTTTTTTTACATTTCAAATTTTTTTTTAATCCTTAGGATGTTCTTAAAATTCCTGAGAGTCCACTTTCTGAGAATGCAAACAATGTCCCTTGCAGAGTGATTTTATAAAGACTCTGTTTAACGTTTAGAGTTTAGAGTTTCTGTTTAACGGTAATTATCTTTATGCTCAAGAAACTACTTTTTGCAGTAGATGCTGCTTAATGTGAATGTGTGTAATATCAGACTGTTAGTGTTATCAAAATCATCCTGTCTCGACCTAATGCATACTGCTAAAAGCATCGCTTCGTGTGATAAATATTTTGTTTAATGATATTGCCTTTTCAACAGACCAGTTCCTTGAAAATCTTGCAGTTACAAGCAAAGTTCTGTTAAAAAGATCTTTCAAAGCATGAATTCTAAATAAAAAAATGTAGCAATTTATCCCTTTGTATTTTTTCTGATTTTGTGATCACTTTGCAAATGCATGGGTGACATGGGAATATGCAATCAATTAAGGAATGTAGGTGAGTAGCTCGCAACAGCCGCGATTACCTGTTCCTGGAATTTGCAAGGAGGAAGCTTCAGTAAACCTCGGAAAGGGAAGAAAAATGTATGTACCTGCTAACAGTGTCACGTACCCATTTATTTCGTTATCATATAAATTTCTAGCATGACAACTAGTTGTTAGTAAGTTATATATTGTTCAATTATCTTTGAAGAGCAGTGAAAATGGCTACTAAGAATAATAAGCAAATAGATTTAAGTGTTTAACTTTTTTTTTTTTTTTTACATCGTTATATTTTTCCTCAAATGATTCAACACTATGCTGCAGTTCAATTTAAAAATTATTCAGCTTCTTATGTGTAAAATCTGTAAGAATCGAAAGTTTTTTAATGAAAAAAAGAAAAGAATAGTAATGTACAATGTTACAAACTGAAGTGGAAAAGTTGCTGAAATTTTGATTTTCAAACACTCGGTAAAAAAGATGCAAGAGTCGGTGGTCTACTCATGTGGAAAAAGCAGATGATTTAGCAGTAAAATGGGGGGAAAAGTGGATTTGTTGCAGTTGATAGCTGGTTTCAGCATTGGCAAAAAGTGAAAACATAGATTAAAGCAGGCGACTTAGGCGAAAATAGGAAAAAATAGATTTGTTGCAAATGACGACTGACTTCGGTATTGGAAAAATGCGAAATTATTGTTTAAAGCAGTTGATTTAGTAGAGAAAATGGATGAATATGGAATTCGATGTAAGTAATGCCATTTTCAGCATTGGAGAAAACATGAAAAATAATTTTTAAGAGTTCATGGAAAACAAAAAAAGATGTTAATATGACAGCTACAGAAAAATTGATGAAAAGGGAGAGCCAAAACTTATGTTTTCATATTCAGTGTTTAACTTTAGGAACTACGGAAAACGTCTAAGATGACATAGCAAATGAAAATTATGATGCCTGGATGGTGAATGACAATGCTCTTCATGTAATTGAAAGCTCAAGAAACTGAAATTTGCAAAAAAAAAGTTTGTGAATAACAATAAATACAAATAAATGATCATGATCAGGAACACAATGAAAGCCAACTTTTTGAAAGACCACCTACACATGTAGATACAAAAAAAAAAAGAAAAATCTTGGGTTAAGCGTAGGTTATGAAACACTTTCCAGCACTTCCTGAATGCTTTAACAAAACTTCGTTATTTAAGGAAATAAGGTAAAGAAGATAACTAAGTGAACATTTTATAAAACGCATAAAACATTTGAAAAACTGATTTCAGTAGTTACCATCCATTGCCAAATATGTATTCCAATTTTTTTGAACAGTCCTGTACTTGATCTGTAAGTTGATATATATACTAAACTAGGACTTCCCTCAGAGGGATTATCCTGAGCGATATTGCTGAGAACATAGATTTAATAATAACATGTGGAAGCAAAGAAAATGAGATGCTATATTTAATTGTTCATATACTGCGATAAATTGAAATGATGAAGATAAGCGAATCGTAGAATTACAAAATCTTACATATAAATTCGTATACATTGTTTAAAAAATGGGAAAGCAAAACATGCAAGATAGCCATACATGGATATAAAATTGAAAGTACGCAATATATTAAAAGTAAAATAGAAAATGAAAGACAAAATTATTTTATATCCAAATTTTAACTGTATAAAATGACGTCAAGGAGACGTCAATCAGACGCTCCGCATCAATTTTAGTAACTTTAAACGACAAATATATGATGTTTAAAAAGAATGGACTATACTTTATATGGTGTGTGCTCCACCGGAATAGTTAATATTGTAAAATATCTGTTTTCCACGGATGCAATGAGGTTGTCGATAAGATTTAAGGAATTCTCTCTTCAAAATCTGATATAGTATCAATGTACCGAACACATCAACAGATGCATGCAATGCGTCGTTAGAGTGTATTTTAGATATGCTCGATCGGAATTAAATGATGAGAGTATGGTGGCTACTACATACGCTGTATTATTTTGTTTTCAAACATATTCTGCACAAGTTGAGCTGTATTTAGCATGTATTAAATAAAAGAAATCGGCAATGATTGAAACATAAAGTATGACACAATATCTGAATATATCGTCTGCATAACCTTTGAGCTGTCAAAGTGTCTTTTGAAGTAATTTACAAATCCATACATATTTTTTCAGCAAATCATGCAAGATAAAATACGCCAATATGAACCCGATTATGAAATTTCACCAGAATAAGTTAATATATGAATCTACTAATGTCAATTGAGAATATTTTTTTATGATAAAATGTCTAGAAAAATGAATCAGAAAAAAAAATTCATATCACATTTAAAACGGCACTTCCATCTGTTAGTGGCCTTGACGAGAGAGAGAAAATTCTAGAGAAGAAACACTTGAACAAGTACTTTCGGGCAACCTACTTACTGCTTCATACAGTTCTTTGTTCAATATTTACACAATTTATTTAATGCTAGGTGGGTAGCTATCAGTTTTGTTGCATTTAAATATCATGTTTTGTGGAGGAAATGCAGCATTATAAAATATTTAAAGTTGCTATACCTAATAATTCTAAATTAATTGTAATTGAGATCGCTTTCCGTTCATTTCATCTTTTTAATTTTTAATTTTTTTAGAAACCATTCATAGAGAAAATTTTATATTTTAAAACTAGCCCGAAGGAAAATTTCAAGTTTTCGTTGTCAGCAGTAACACAGAAATAGAAAATTTTCGAAAGTTTTTTGTTTACGCAGTGTTTTATATAGCGACATTTTTGGAAATTGTTCTATTGCGAGAATTTACGTCACGATAAATACAGCAGTGCCAATTTTCATGTTTATATTCCAAAAAATTCCATGTACTTCGTTACTTAGATCATATTTAGATCTTTTTCCGCTTTGTTCAGTCTTTCGATTTTTTAGAATTCGTTCTACAACGAGCCTTTGCATCTTATAATTTACTGCCATGCAGAAGTTCTAGTTTCTGACCCCAACATTATCCCAGAAGTTTCACTATTCCAAATAAATCATAATTTAGAACCTTTCTAGAAATTTTTACGTTTATCTGTCAAATTGAATTTTTGAACCTATTAGAGCGCATTCATAGCGAGTATTTACATCTTAAAAGTAACCACCACATCGAATTTAAAGTTTCTAACCCAATAAATATCACAGAAATCGCAATTTTAGAACTTTTTTGCTCCTGCAGCGATGTAGGTTGTTGCACTGACATAAAATAGTCTTCTTTTTTTTGGAGCAGAGATGGCCACCAACATTTTTTTAAGTTGAATATGTGGTTTCAGAGGTAACACCTCACAAACGTACAAACATTAATAATATTGTACACTTTATAACATTATAACGCTTTATAATATTAGCATTAGATATACAGATACAAAAGCCATTTATCTGTTGCAAATTAAAGTGCACGGCGTTGCCCAGTTTTTGAAGGATGTTTGTTAAGAAAAATCAATTTCAAAATTTAACATACAACATAAAATAAATTAAAAAAACAGTCGAAGTGTTGTACGCATGAATCAAATGAAAACGCAATATAAAAATGTATAAATGTATATAACAAACGCAAAAGAATACAGCTATAAATGAACTTATTTCAATTTATAATTAGAGCAATAATGTTAAAATACGCGAATATTTCCGTAATCGGGTTTTTATCATGCTTCAATACGTTTTTTCACAATCATATGACGTACACTGTATTCGCCGCGTCCTTTATATTTCCAATATGACGTAATATTTTCCTTTTTCACGTGGAAACCTTGAAATAGAAAACTTATGAAGTTATACTCACTTTCATTTAAATTCGTCAAACTATTTATTTCAAGTTAAAACATGAATACATTAATATGATTCTCAGTTTTTATTACTAAAATACGTGCTAAAAATACAATTAACAGGTTTTAAAACATTAAAACCAATAATCAGTTGCTAAAAAAACTTCCCGAGCGCTTTCGACCAAGCCCTGGTCATCATCTATGGGGTGAAAAGTGAGAAGAAATGTGAAGTTTTTTACGATCCGATTATTGGTTTTAATGTTTTAAAACCTGTTAATTGTATTTTTAGCACCTATTTTAGTAATAAAAACTGAGAATCATTTTAATGTATTCATGTTTTAACTTAAAGTATTAACGTGAATGTGTTGTTTCTCTTACATATAGTTTTCTATATATATCTATTTATTTAATTTTCATGTGAATATCTTGCAATGGAAAAGTTATGACGCCATATACACCTTTTTCTAAATTTGGCAAACAATTTATTTCATTTTCATTTTTCACGTGAAATCTTGCAGTAGAAAATTAATTGTTGTAGTAAGAATTTTATTGTATATTTTAATTGTTAAAAACTGCTATAATGAAAAATGTTTAAATTTGATAAGAGTAGAAGGAAAAAGACAGTTCTACCCCAGCAAACGGTGGCGGTGGTAGGCTTGGCCAAAGATGAGTGACAGGTGGGTAGAGTTGAGTGATTGACAGGTTAGGGGAGATAAGAAAGTGATGGACAGGTAGGAGGAGTCGAGACAGACTGGCGCCCACACGGCATGCTAAAGTAGAGGGGTTAAAACAAAGAAGCTATAATGAAAAGACTACTGTAGTAGAGGGATCAAAACAAAGGATAATGTTAATGAATGAAAGTCTACTGCAGTAGAGGGATTAGAACAAAGGATAACGTTAATGAATCAATGAAAAGTCTACTGTAAGAGAGGGGTTAGAACAAAGGTTAATGTTAATGAATGAAAAGTCTACTGTAAGAAAGGGATTAGAACAAAGGAAATATAATGAGGATGATTAGGAATGATGAGGTGATTAGAAAAGATCGCATGCAAACCATTAAAAAATCTTACCACGGAGCAGCGCGGAGATACGTTTGATCAGTATGAAATCCACCGGGCTAATGAACGAATTCTTCCTCGGAAATCGGTTTCATCAAAATAAGAGCTAGCTTCTGATTGGTCGAGAGTCGAACCTAGGTGGCTGAACAATCGTTTTCACCTGAAGGTATGAACACGAGCGCCCTCTCTTATGGGATTTTTAACTCACCTGTGATGACATCATCATCCTATTTTGAACTGACATGAAGGGGTTAATACATTTTTTTTTATTTATGAGTTTTTAAAGAAATAAGTTATAATTATTATTTAGACATTTGTTTATTTTCGAGTCATGTTTTTTTTTTCATTTAGTCATTGCAAATAAAGCTTTTAATAAATTAGTTAATTTCATTTAGTCATTTGTTAATTTTGAAACAAGTTTTTTTCAGATAAAGCTTTTTTAATAAACAAGTTTAATTTTTTCATTAAGTAATTTTTTTAAAGAATACATTTTTTTAAATCTAAAGAGCGTGAATAAGTTTTTTGAAAATTTTTCTGTTTAATTATTACCAAGGGTGGATGTTAATCGAAACACAAGCTGAAAATTACTTTACCTTTAAACTAAACTTTTTAATTTATTTATTTCAGTGACTGATGAAGTATAGTATAATTTTCTAGAAAAGTGGTGTGAATTGAATATATTTTTTTAACATGTTAGTTGTTTTAGATTTTTTTTTCATTTTTGAATTAGAAAAAACACTTATTTACTTACTTTTGTCAATTAGTATAGTTAAAGATTCGATTTTTTTTTCTTAAGATCAACAGAATTCATTGATTTCAAGACAAGTTCTACTGAATAAGTATAGTTAATATTGTCGTTGACAAGCCGCATAGACTATAGAGAGGTCAATTGAAAACGTTAACATATTCAAGTTTTTATAGAAATGTCTTTAGGATTACTCATAGGTTTCAAACAGATTAACATATAACTATTTTTAGCTTTCACATAATTTAACGAATAACAAAAATAACATGCATAAACATTGGATAATAAAAATTTTACCCTTCTAAATAATTTAACGTTTTAGAAAAAAAGACTTTCACGCATTGAAAACACTTACAAAAATTATTTTAGCAATCTCTCAAAAATATATAAATAACGTTTAAAAAACTTACCTTTTTAAAATCCTGTATATTAGTTCAAGTCACAAGATATATCACAACAAATATTACAGTTCAAAGTTCGATATAATAAACAAAATAAATATGTAACTTAGGGTGAACAACACTTTATAAAAAATAATCAGAAAATGACATGACTATTTTCTAGAACTTTTAATATTTCTTTTAAGAAAGCAATATTCTAGTTTACCCTGAAACACACTCCCCTTGAAGAAAATAGATTGTATCAGTATATCTCCGGAATTTTTTCCTGCCCAGGTGAAATACTTGATCATTATCAGATCTCGCTCGGAGAGGACACATTTTTGCACAGATTTGCTGAAATAGGTTATTATTGCAGAAGCATAAAGAAATATGCTTATTTCAATTGTGTTTGAAAACAAAGAATAATCTTTTGAACAACTGTTTATATTAAAAGAATCTTTTTGTTTTCAATAAAATGAAACAGTTTTAAGCTAAATATTTTTATTCGAATATCGATAAAATTTGAGTATTTTTTAAGACAGATAGTTTTTTTTTTTTTTTTTTTTTTTTGAAAATATTTTTAACAAATTTTTAGAAAAGGATTTATTTTCCTGATCAAAATAACGCGAATTAGTTTTCTCTCATGTATTCTATAGGAGACAAGTGGTTTCTACATATATATAGTGAAAGCTTATTCTGTATGTAATCATACAGTTGCACATCATCAATTAGTATTTTGCTGAACATGAAACGACTTTTAACTAAGACATTCAATGATTGACAACGCAAAGTTTTACTTTATTTTTAGAAAAAGTGGTTTGAAATTTATTTATTTATTTTATTAATATTATTAGTTAATAATGACGGACTATATTTTTCAAGTTAACAGTAAATTGATGTGAAAGCTGTGAATTTTCTTAAGTTTAAACTTAACCTCTAGTTTGATGAAATAATTTGAATTGCGCGAGCTACTGATCTCTTTTTAAATGGAAGGAACAAGATCTTTCAATATTTTGAATCTTATACCAAAAAAGTTTAATGATAATATATTTTAACAAATAACAATGTAGGCAATTAGATAAATATTTTTTAACTAGTAAAATAACTATTTAAAGAAGATTTTAAGTGTTAACTTTTAGTAGTGGATATTTTTTTTAAACAAAGTTTTCCAACATGTCAAAACAAAACTTACTTCTTCAAAATTGAAAATCTTCATTGAATTTCCGGTCTTGAAAAAACGCTAGCAAAATTTAGAAAATAACAGTCCGAAAATGATTTCCGAATGAAGTTTTACAGTGTTATGATATTATTTTGTTTTCAATGACATCACTTTTAGACCCTCTGATTTGCAGAAACTAGCGAAGCTTTAAACGAATGGGAAGCCAGTCCATAGTTTCATACGTTAGTTTAAATAACAATTGTAGGCAATGTTTTTTATGAAGCAACTTTTGAAACGCTCACCTCTCTGGCGAGTTTTAGAAGGGGTGTTTTATCTTTTAGCATCTCCTGTGGGATGCAATCTCTCATAGCGTTCAACTATGAAAACTGTGTATTGCTTTAGGCAAAAAGAAAAAAAAATACTTCTCAGACATTTCCTATCATCATGTTTCTATCTCAACAAAGATGTTCAGTTAAGAATAGAAGATAAATCTTTTTTATTTTTAGTTTAAAATAGAAAGAGTATGTTTCGATTCAAATATAAATCTCTTTTCCTTTTTATACATTAAAAATCAAGATTCCAATTAACAGAAATTATTTTTTTAATTTTCTGGAGACTGTATTAGGTTTTTTATGAGTTTTTACTTAAAAATTGATGAAATAAACAGATATTTTCTGCTAAAAGAAAAGAATGCTATTATTGCTTTTTAACACCTTTTAAAGAATGATTCCTTCAAACATAACTAATTTTTAAACGCTTATTAACCGTTTCAATTGTTTGAATAAGTTTCTCATAAAATTAAATTGAATTATTTTTAAAGTTTTCAAAAGAATTACGCTTGATTTTCTTAAAAAGCTTGGAACACAAATAGATATTTTTTAAGATGTTCATTATTCAAAAAGACAACTTTTTAGCGAAAGATTTCATTCATTTTTGTTTACAACATAACAGATGTTGTTATTAAAATACTTTGAAATAGAAAGACGTTTATTTGTATACAGAATAAACCTTTTAGATAGTACTAAGAAAGTATATGTATGTAACACTAGAAAGACGGAAGCGGTCATTTTGACCGAAAATGAATTTAAAACGCTTGTATTTTTCTTAAATATTCTTCGATTTCTACATGATTTATTGAATTTTCCTAATTATTCATAAGGATTATGTAGCGCAAAAATTTAAATTTTTTTACACAATATTATGAGCCCTATAAATATGTATACCTAGAAAGACGGATTGCGGTCATTTTGACCGCTGAAGAAATAAAATCTAACATTACATTTACTTTTCAATTTTTGCTGTCTACGAACGATTATTCTTTCTTTTCGTGATAATTTTAATAACATTTCATGGAAAGAAGCATAAGTGAGGTAGGGAGGGATATTAAAAACATCTGCTTGTCACATGATTCTTTTCGTAGGGCCTGTAATAGACTGCTGTCATTTGGAGAATAAGAGGGATTGAAAACACCTGCTGGTCACGTAAAATTCCTTTTATGTTCGAAAGCATCTGCTTTTTTAATAACAGATATTTATTTCTATTGAAGTTCTTGACCTCATCGGATGTACATTTTTTTTCATGCTATGTCGCGAAGAACTGTTGGTAAAAGCAATCTGTCAGAAGAAGAGTTTCTGAAAATATTACGAACTGTATCTGAAACCGATTCTGGTACAGCGAAAATTCAAATTTATCTGACGATGAATATAACTCTGGAAATGTAAGTGAATCCTCTTCCGCGGACGAATGCCGTTTTTTTTACTGAAACTGCACAAACAGGTTTTTCGTCTGAATCTGAAAATGAAGGAAATTTTTTTATATATGTCGATTCAAGTCATGCGAGTACCACACGTGGTAGAAAACGAAAACAAAACAGAAAACGTCAAAAGAAAAGTAAACTACTATGTAAAAGTGAAGAGCAAAGAGTATGTTCCCAAAAGGAAGGAAATGAGCAAAATGTAGAAGTAGCAAAAGATGGAACAATATGGGCAGTTCCTCCTGGTAATATTTCTTCAGGAAAACGACAGCACCACAATGTGTTGAGAGAAGTTCCTGGACCAAGTTCATTTGCCACTAGAAATGTAGTGTTAAAGAATTTCACAGGTACATGGAGACTATTCATAAATAAAAAAATTCTTCGTTTCATAAAAATGTGCACAGAAGCGGAAGCTCATCGATGTTTGCAGGATCCGCATTGGAATATATTTTTAGACGAATTAGATGCTTTTATTTCCCTACTGTATGCTCGTGAAGCTTTTATTTCTAAAGGTATTTCAATAAACAACTTATGGTCCACGACATGGGGAATAAACTTTTTTCATCAAACAATGGCTCGGGACAGGTTCAAAGAAATAATGAGATATTTGTGGTTTGATCTGAAGGAAACAAGATCTGAAAGACTTCGATCTGATCGATTTGCACTAGTGTCAGAGATCTGGAACTCGTTTATTGAAAATTGCTTACTTTGCTATAAACCGGTTGAAAATATACCAATAGACGAACAACTCTTCCCAAGTAAGGCACGTTACCCATTTACACAGTATATGCCGCAAAAACCCGATAAATTCGGGATTAAATTTTGTCTAGCAACTGACATTCGATCAAAATATTTGTTGAATGGCTTTCCATATTTAGGTAAAAATGAAAATAGACCTATAGATGAAACTGTTGGAGAACATGCTGTTTGTCGCTTGGCAGAGCCATTTCATAACACAGGAAGGAACATAACAACGGATAATTTTTTTACAACGTTGAAATTAGCCAAAACTCTAAGAAATAAAGGACTTAGCATCATTGGAACTGTGAAACGTGGAAAGAAAGAAGTTCCCGAATCCTTCAAACTCACAAAGGGAGAACTGTATTCAAGCCAAATTCTCAAGCACGATAATATATCACTGACCTCGTATCAAGGAAAGAAAAGCAAAAATGTTTTGTTGTTAAGCACTTTAAATCCTACACTTGAAGTCAACCTCAGGTTGTTCAGTTTTACAACTGAACGAAATACGGTGTGGATGTACTTGACCAGATGGCAAGAAAATATTCCACAAAATCAACTTCTCGACAATGGCCTGTTCAAGTTTTTCTTTTAATATTCTGGACTTAGCTTCTATAAATACTTGTGTGATTTATAAAGAGACTACCGGTGTAAATATAAAGCGTCGTGATTTTATTTTGAATATAGCTGACGAACTGCCTACAATATATGTCGGCTCTAAGACATCTCCGCTGTCAGACTTAACTCCAAATACAGGTGCACCTACAATCTCTGGTACGAAACGCAAACAATGCCAAATCAATCGATGTCGGAATAAAACTATAAACATTTGTAGTGATTGCAAAAAGCTAGTTTGTGGCTCCTGCACTTACAAAGTTATAAAGCTGAGTGTTTGCAGAGAATGTAAAAAGGAATAATGAAAGTTATTTTTGTAATATTTATATTTTTAAATATATACACTTAAAAAAGCAATTGCGTTATATAAATTTAAGATACTTTGAGCAAATTCAAAAAATTATTTTAAAGTGTGTATTTTTTTTTACATATTTTTGTAATTTTTGTTGATAATTGATTATACATATGTTATATTTCCTTTAATTAAAATTAATATTATATATAAAACGGTAAATAAATAAAATAATATTCTATTATTATATTAATAAATGTACTTTAAAAAACTTGTTTGAACAAAAAATATTAAAAAATGCTTTATTTTTGGTCATTCAAATACAGCGGTCAAAATGACCGCTCTCCGTCTTTCTAGGTATACAAAAACCGCCGCCTTTCTAGTGTTAAACTAAATTATTATTAAAAACTTCAAAGAAACATTTTTCGTAGTTTTGTTGTTATAAATAATATGTTAAACAAACAAATCATACTGTTTGAAAATATATTTTTTCGAGTTTATTTTTCAACAATTATTTAATAAAATCATAAACAAAACTAATGAAAGCGAAACTTGTAAAACACAAGTTGAATATCGAGAATGACAGAACATGTTATGAATTAAGTAATATAGAATGTGCAAACTTTTGAATTCATTCATTTACAGTAACAGAAATTGCGAAATTTTAAGTTCAGTTTAATAAAACAAAAAAAAAAAAAAAAAATTTAATAAAACAAATAAATAAATTGAAAGACATATTTTGAAAGGATTGTTATAAGTTTGTTAAAACTTTTGTTGTTGTAATAAACACTATATTAGATAAAAAAAATGACATAACTTTTTTAAGGTTTTTCCAAAGCTTTTTTTGATTGAATCAAGCAGACTCATTGAAAATAGCAAGAAGCTGAAAAGTCGACGGTAACTTTAGTCAATGTTATACCGTAATAGGTTCGATAAGGTGCGACGTACTTAAACCAAATCCGAGACTCGACTGACGTGCGCGGGGTCTAATACCTGCAGATGAAGGTCATTGAATAGAGATCAAGGTCGCTGATAACAGATCACGTGACCGGTAACAACCAATCAGAAGCGAGCTTTCAGGTGTGACAACATCCTGTGGCAATACCTGTAGACAAACTGGGGCCAGTTGATTGACAGGGGGCGTGGTGGAATGCCAGGGATACAGACAAAGCGGCGCCTAACTTCTGCAACATAGTATTTTAGGTAAAAGATATATTACGTTGAAGTTAAAACATTACTTTTTTAAAGTAACTGTTAATATTTTCGAATTAACATACTTTTCTCATACAAGCAAAAAAAGAATGTTTCAGAACATGTCTCTGATCAGGGTTAAACATAACTTTAAGCATAGTTAACCATCTCAGAGTATGATTAAACAAATTCGAATATAACTTTGGACATGGTTAAACAATCCGAACTATATTTGAGCATATCCGAACATGGTTAAACATGTTCATACATAACTCTGACAGTTTTTAATCTTTCAGAATTTAAAAAAATTTTGTAAAAATTTTAATTTATAATTTCTTTTTAACGTTTTAACTTTTTTTTGTTAAATTTTTTTTTAACTTTTTTTGTTAAACATTTTTTTTAAACTTTTGTTAAAACTTTTTTTTGTAAAACTTTTTACTTTGTTAAAACATTTTTTTTTACTTTTGTTAAAATTT